>CM054178.1:116848057-118273057 GCA_028829895.1 Sinotaia quadrata
TGCTCCCCCCTCCCTGCCATTCAGTATGCTGGTGAGTAGCTGTTCAGTACTTAGCTCAGAGATGTTCACATTTATTAATTAAAACAAAGGTTCAATGTTTGGCTTACACAGCGTCACACACTAGTTTGAACAATATCATTCCACTTTTCAGTTTATTAATATTTTTTATTCATCATTTATTGCTTCGATAACTGCTTGAAATTAAGGAGGAAGTAAATTATTTAAATTAAGCAAAAGTAATACAAATGCGGAGGGACTTTGTAAACAGCCAAACTATGAAAAATGCACAGATGAACTACATTTCCAGAAATCAAGAGCAAGGTCCTCTGTATTACGTGACAGAGTGACGTAGCCAGCACAAATCATTGTGACCAGAGTGATTTGACCAACACAAAACGATGTGGACAGAGTGACGTAGCCAGCACAAATCATTGTGACCAGAGTGATTTGACCAACACAAAATGATGTGGACAGAGTGATGTAGCCAGCACAAATCATTGTGACCAGAGTGATTTGACCAACACAAAACGATGTGGACAGAGTGACGTAGCCAGCACAAATCATTGTGACCAGAGTGATTTGACCAACACAAAATGATGTGGACAGAATGATATAGCCAATGCAAAATGAACGGATAATTATAATTTAGATTATAATCTAAAGAATTTGTAATCTATATTTTAAATTTACAACAGAAAACTTTTTTCTTATAATTGCACACTGTGACAAAACTAGTGTATAATTTTAATGTTACCATGCTTTAAATAAGGAAGAAACAATTCGTGTAATATGAAATACACGAAATTTGAAATAAATATATTTAATTACAGAAGAATAATTTCTAAGAGAAATAAATTTCCCAAGAGTGAAATATAAAAGTTATAAAATATTCAAATTACAGTTTGGGAATTTTTAAAATACTGTAACAAATGCTGACATTTCTTACTTATTGTTTGCTATAACTACAATAAAAATGAAAAGTCAGCTCACTGGAAAAGTAATAAATATTCTTGCAATAAAACGTGTACACATTACCAACTTTACTTTAAGTTTGATAGTTTATATAAGAAATACAAATAAGTTAATGTATAAAAAAAAAAAAAACAGCAAAGTATTTGTGATATTGTATGTCACTCAGTACGCTATAGTCGCTTTGTTTCATGTCATTCAGATGTGACCTAATCCTGCATTCATACCTAGTCCAATCCTGCATTCATATCTAGTCCAATCCTATATTCCTCATATCTAGTCCAAATTCTACATTCTTCTATCCGTCCAATCATATTCCCCATGTCTAGTCAAATCCTATATTCCTCGTAACTATGATCCTGATATCTGTAGAGTTCTAGACAAAGTTCCTGTTCCTTAGATCTGGCTCAGCTCGGAATCTGGCTCATCCACTTGACACCAAATCTGTGGATTCTGCCCAACCCTTCTCTTCCCGCCTGCACCGCTCTTTCTCTGACCATGAGGTCATCATGCAGTTTATTGCAATAGTGTCTATTGGGTTTCTTGACGAGCCTATAAAGGTCAACGACGCCATTAACTTTCATCCGTTCTGGAAAAGTCGTAGATTTTAATTCTGGGGGCGGGGGGGGGGGGCTGAGAATAATCTGGACTCTAGGCTAAAATTAGATCCACGGACACAGAAACTGTAGATTTTGTGGGGTTGAGAACAATCTAGGAAAGGACTGGAAAGAAAGACGCTGCTTTAAAAAAAAATATTGCTAGCTTAGAAGTGGTAGACTGTAGGTTATACGGAACGGAGAGCAGTCTTGACAGATCATAGATTCAAGGGGCTGAGAGCAGTCTATACAGATGAGAGCAATCTAGACTCATCATAGATTCACGGGGCTGAGAGCAGTCTAGACAGATCATAGGTTCACGAGGCTGAGAGTAGTCTAGACAGATGAGAGCAGTCTAGACATATCATAGGTTCACGGGGCGGATAAAAAGATAAAAAGAGATACTAGGTAGAAACAGCTGTGCTTTGACAGACTGATCGAATGACAGACAGATATATGTAGACGGACCGATAGGTGTAGACGAGCAACTGAACCGAATGAATAAATCTTGACCTTTCTACACGCTCATCCCACTCGCGCATTCTTTGAAAAAGAATGTAACCGTCACACTCCATTTGCGTTGAAAAAAAAAAAAATAATCAATAATACACAGAAGTACATAAAATTGATCCTCCCGTTCCCGGCAAAGCGCGCATTGTATAACTACGCAGCAAACCTTCAAAATTTATCATTTTTTTTGAGAGGCCTAATTCATAATTATGTATTAACAGGTTAATGTCAGTTCAAGTTAATGCTTTGTACTTTTATTTCCTGATTTTATTACAGTGCACTGTGACATTTGTTCACTTCTCTGTGCAGAAATCAATATCTGTGTGTGTGTGTGTGTGTGTATGTGTATGTGTGTGAGTGTGAGAGAGAGAGTTATCTTTCTTGCACACTTTAAAGATGCAGTAAATATATTACTCTTGCGGCACTAAGTCGTAAAGTGGGCAATGCATTATACGAGGCGGGACAACGCCCGCTTCCGCTAACTACTGAAATTCATGTCGTAAATCAGGGCTCCTCCTTTCAATGTCAGTTCAATTAATGTGAACAAATTAGCTGGATGAAATAAGTGAGCGCCATGGTAAGAGTCTAAGGATTTATCGGCAACAAATATATTTTTTTATACGCTTGATTCCGTGGTAAAATGAGGTTAACAAATTCATATGTAGTGTATATGTATGTAATATGTGTAGTGAGCGACAATACGTGTGTTTATGTGTGTGTGTGTGTGTGTGTGTGTGTGTGTGTATTTGCGCCTCTTTGTGCTTGTGTATGTGGTTATGCGTACCTATGTGTGTGCATTGTGCACGCGTGTATTCCTGTACAAGTTACTGCTACTGCATTGGTGTGGTTTACTTAAAATAAACCCCCTTTCTCTTTCCCCTCCCCATCCCAGTCTTCCTCCTGGGGTTGAAACTGACGAAGTTATGAGCGTGACACTTTCACCGTACCATATTGTGTTTCACGCGCCGATCACGTGTTCAGACATACCTGCCGGTTTGTGAACCTGTCAGTTTATGTACACGTTTTAGCATCAAATGCATCTTTCTGGGGATCGACGTGGAAACTTTGTGACAAAACAATCGTCTGGATCTGGAGGTGGGGGTGATATCTGCAGATGAACTGCGGACGTAAAGGATGGGGTGACGGAGGACAAAGCGGGGCGGGGAGCAGAGTAGGTGAATATCCGCAGAATTAGATCAATGGGCATCTTTGTGTTCCCCAGCTGTCAAGCCGGTTGTTGAATACTAAAGATGGATTGTATCGCACGAAAGGACTCGAGATACTAAGTGCGTGTTAAAGGATAGTTACGTAATATTTCTGGAAGTGCGTGTTAAAGGATAGTTACGTAATATTTCTGCTTGACCAGAGCGTGTCCACTATAGCCAAACATTTGTTAAAGGACAGTTACGTAATATTTCTGCTTGACCAGAGCGTGTCCACTATAGCCAAACATATGTTGTGCACTAAGTCCATGTATTTACAATACATACAAATCACGCATGCTAATGTGTATAGAATAAGTAACCTCATTCATAGGTTTTGTTTTGCTATCGTAATGTGTATAGAATTAGTAACCTCATTCATAGGTTTTAGTTTTGCTATCGTTATATGTATAGAATTAGTAACCTCATTCATAGGTTTTAGTTTTGCTATCGTTACTGATGCTTTGTTACTTATTTAATCCCCGTTTGTTATATGGGTTTTTAATTTTTATTTTTAGTTCTTATTATTTAATTTGTTATTTATTTATTTACTTTTATTACTGATTTATTCCAGTGTGTTACTCGAACATTCCCGATTTATACTTATTCCTTGTTTAAATCTTATTTATTCCCTTTTGTTATAAATCTGGTTTTTTCTTATTTATTTATGTTACTTACGTATTCATGATTTATACTTATTCCTTGTTTAAATCTTATTTATTCCCTTTTATTATTTATCTGCTGTTTTTTTCTTATTTATTTCTGAGTGTTATTTGAGTATTCCCGATTTATATTTATTCCTTGTTTAAAACTTATTTATTCATTTATTCCTGTTTGTTTCTTACTTATATTTGTCTGCTACTTAATTGTTTTTGTTGGTTACCTTTTTATTAATGTTTGTTACTTATTTATTTATGTTTGTTACTTTGTTATTTTCGTTTGTTATTTATTCTCGTTTGTTACATCTTTATTTTATTTTTTTATTTTACTTATTATTTTTTATGGGGGATAATTAAATATAAATAAAAGACGGATTTTTATTACTCCTGTAGTAAGAAGTTTCCTCCTGCAGAAACATTATGCGACAGTAAAACGTCTATTTTATTATTGTGTAAAGAATAGAGTTTTACGACACCCTTATAATCAGACAGTAGTTCTCACATCTAAAATAGGTCTCTCATCTAGATATGTGTAAAAAGTCATTACATCTATAGCTCGGTTAAAATAGTCGTCTAAATTTTGTCCTGTGTAAAAGTTTTCTTATCTCCCTCTGTCATATAGTACTTTCTTCTAACTTTGGGACAATACTTCTTTCATCTTGTCATCTGTTACTCTACAACTGTGTATAAACAGTAATTTCAAATAACTATTCCATTCTGTAGTAAACATTAGCACCCTGTCCGCGTAGCTCTGTTAAAAAAACTCAACTCAGCTATCTCTATGACAGCCTCATGCCTATTTCTGTGTAAAATAGCCCTAACTTGTAAACTTTTGTGTGCTTACCGCAGCCCGTCAGGTAGCTCAGCGTTAAGTATTCACTGTCACTGTATGAGTTTTGTCAAACAGCATTAAGTATTAACAGCACTGTCACTTTATGAGTTTTGTCAAACAGCGTTAAGTATTCGCAGCACTGTCACTGAATGGGTTTTGTTAAACAGCGTTAAGTATTTACAGCACTGTCACTGTATGAGTTTTGTCAAACAGTTTTGTAAAGATTTGAAACCTGCAATACTGTAAATAATTCTTTCTCGTACAGGTATGTATAACCAGTTATGACCTGTTAATTAACATCTTTGTGAATAATCTGTAAGTGAGATCTGAGTAAATAGTCCTCTACATAAGGTCTGTGTAAATTGTCCTCTACATAAGGTCTGTGTAAATTGTCCTCTATATAAGGTCTGGGTAAATAGTACTCTATGTAAGGTCTATGTAAATTGTACTCTATGTAAGGTCTGTGTAAATAGTACTATATGTAAGGTCTGTGTAAATTGTCCTCTACATAAGGTCTGTGTAAATTGTACTCTATGTAAGGTCTGTGTAAATAGTACTATATGTAAGGTCTGTGTAAATAGTACTCTATATAAGGTCTATGTAAATTGCCCTTTACATAAGGTCTGTGTAAATTGTCCTCTAAAGAAGGTCTGTGTAATAATACTTCTTTTGGAATCGAGGGCAAATTATATGTAAGGTCAGCCTGTACATGAAAAAAAACCTATGTAAATACTCCTATCAATAAAATCCGCAGATCTCCAGTAAACAGTCATTTAACTCAGTCTAATTCAATAATTCCCCCCCCCTCCTGCTCTGAGTAAATAATCCCTTCATCCACATTTATGCAAATAGTCCTCTAAAGTCTAAACAAGATTCATATAAATAGTCGTCTAGTCTAAATGAATCTCTATAAATATTCCTCTAAACGAGATCCTTATAAATTTTCCGCTAAATGAGATCCCTGAAACTCGAGCTCCAATGGAAAATCTATGTAAATAGTACTCTAAACCATTCCTTTTTAAAATTCATATCAATAAAAAAAAAAAAAAAAGAAAAAAAAATCCCGAGAGAATAGCCATCCAAATTTGTATGTACACGATAGTCTTCGGATAAATTTATCTTTCATTTTCAGTGTCAGAATTATACAAACCTGTTATGCCTGGTGACGTTATTATATACCTCAGCAAACTGTGTAATAGTGATTAGATAAAATGTGGGTCAGATCCATAGCTGCTCGCGTGCAAAAAGATCACACCTCAAGTTAAAGTAGGACTGTTCCTGTTGCAGATCGGTTCACAACCAGAAGCTTATTCACAGACCGGACTTCCTAACTACTACACTCAAATATGGTTTATGACTTTATGCACATGACTACTGCTTAATCAGGGATGGGAAGGGGTGGGGGGAGAGAACTCTGCAATACATGACTGCAATATACATTCACAAACTATCATTACCAGACCTACGCTATCAGTCTGGCTTCCACTCTACTCGTCATAAACCCAGCTGTCCATCACTCACCCCACAGCCAGGGGCTACTTTGGATGACGTCGTCTGCCATACTGCGGCTGTTAATCTCGAAGTTTAATGAGCAATAGAAACTGCGGGAACGAGCAGACTCTAGTTGTTATCTGTGCTCATTTTACGAGATCAAAAGACTGTTTTATGAACTTTAATATTAGCTATACTTTTCATTTATGCAGACAAAATGTGTCAAGTGCATCACTAAGCAAACTGTTCCACCCCACCCACCCCCAACATCACCACCACCTGTGTATTTAACTCTCTACCGCAGCCAGTGTCTCGATCAACCTTACTGTTACCTTTTTGCCTCACACGTATCGACTTTGCTGAGGTCTTGACTAGAGTTTAAAATGAAAAAGATGAAAAGACGAGAAAGAACGAGTTAAGAAAATCAACTTATTAAATCACCTGTTTTTTCAACAGATTTTCTGTTGTGTTTATTTCCCCCTATCCATTGCGTACGTCTGTGCACGTGTTATTGAGTGTGAATGCAAACCAGACAATTGCCTGTCTGTCTGACGTACAGACTAGTCACGCCATTGATGGTTATGTTCGTGCCTACAATTGCAGTGTGACAGAGGGACGAGTGGCACAAACGATACCACCATTCGTAGTCACATTCACTCACCAGCACATAACACCAGCACACCACACCAGCACACAACACCATGCAAATAATTTTCCATTCCAGACCTTCACTGGTCGCCTTCCTGGTACATGTTGCTTTGTGCAGATGTTTGCAGAAGCCCACAAGGAACTGCTCAACAATTTTTATTTTTATTTTTACCCATTCCGGTATTACAATGTGAAATCTATCTATCTATCTATCTATCTATCTATCTATCTATCTATCTATCTATCTATCTATCTATCTATCTATCTATCTATCTATCTATCTATCTATCTATCTATCTATCTATCTATCTATCTATCTATCTATCTATCTATCTATCTATCTATCCATCCATATATCTATCTATCTAAAATTATTATAGATTATTTTTAGTACCTCTGACACAAATTGGTTTCATCTCTGATTCGTGCGTATTAATACATGCACGATAGTCTTCCGCCCTGTTTATATTTAAAAAAAAATAATCCGTGAATTTTAGCGAAAGCGATTAGTTTTGCTTCAATGTTTTCTTTTCTTTAAAAAAATTTGCTGTAATAATTAATGTACATATAATTATAAAATAACTGAATTCTCTCTTTAAGGTTTTAATAAACCATTGTGGGCAAGGAAGAAAATAGAAACAAATCCACTCTTATCAGATGTTTGTGCCTGTGTGCTTGAATTATGCGCGTGTATGTTTCTAAGGGCGAAATAAACAAGTATATCTAAAAGTATTCTGTCTTGTACCTGTACTTGGAATGGCCCTTGCCTCATTCCTTCCTGGGAACTTTACCTTTACCCGCTTCCTCACAATCCAGTTTATGTCGTAATCTAGACTTGTGACTGTAGTGAAAAGTATTAGTGCTAGTAGGCAAAGTGTCTCCGATGACGAAATATCTATGTCACTCCTTTCTTTTATCTGTCCCGTAAAAAGATAACGAGTGCCGACTGCAGGTCCACACGTCCCGCTATGGTACTGAAACTGGCTAACTCAAAGTACAAGTTTAGACTCCTTGATAAACAACTGACATTATGACCCGACATGGTAACAGGGGAGGGGTGGGGTGAAACTGGCATTTTTAACTTCTAGCAGATGGCAATGCTCAACACACACACACACACACACACTATCCTATCTAGCACAAAGTGCTCATTCCATTCCCAACAGTCTTCGTTACAAATCCTCATATGTAGTGTCCAAGCCCTAGGGGCTACATTGTTTCCGTCTGGCCGACAGAGGTGGGTAGTGGGTTAGGTTTATGAGGTAGGGTTGGAAGTAACACAACATAGTCAATCTAAACAGTGATTCAGTTTTGTAGCGTGTGCCTAAAGGAATGAATGGGTAAGAGCGGCAAGTATAGGCTTCCTGTTAATGGCAGTGGGGAGGGTAACGAACCTGAGTGTGAGAAGGTCATATTCATTCTTACCCTTACCCTTGAACAGTGCGTTATTGCCACTTGTGACGAATTTCTGCTGTTTCGAAATCCCCACCCACCCCCGGTTGGGTTTTAGTCAGATTGCATCAGTCTTGACAGATGTGAAGCAAATTGACGGTGACTCGAGAGTGTCATCAGTTTTAATAAATTCAGAATCCCCCAGTTCACGCCAATGTCATGGAGGTTTTAATTTCAAACAAATAATTATTGTTATAATTTTTGTTTGTCAAACGGCAGAACTCCAGCATCTCAAAACAATCTATGTTGAATCTCATATTTGCATGCCTATTATATCTACTGAGTCTTCTATTTTCCAACATTCTTTAAAGTTTTGATTTTTTTGTTTTGTTTTCTCTTGCATATTTAAACAGGCGACTGAGTGTTCTCTTATTCTTGCATCAAACTTAAACTGGCGACTGAGGTTCTCCTATTCTTACATCAAACTTAAACAGGCGACTGAGGGTTCTCCTATTCTCCCACAAACATTTGACTGATGAGTTTCCTACTTTGCCTACTTAATAGGTGACGGATTGTATACTTAAACCGATGACTGATGAGTCTCCTACTTTGCATTCTTGAACAGGTGACTGACGAGTCTTATATTCTTCTGCATACTTAATATATAGATACAGGAGTCTTCTTTCAATGGTGGTTTCACATTTGTCGGTTTGCCGGCATTATTTTCACTCCTGGTATTTCTTATTCTCTCGTATGATAAAATAGTAAAATAAGTATTCTTCCGTGTACTTATTTAAAATGGTGACTTGCATTCATAAAATCTTGCCTGCTGAATTTGGTACTCGCTTGATTAAATCTAAATGATAATTGTTTCCCCATATTTTAGTACCTGTCCTTTAAATTTGCAGATTGCAAATCATCTTTCACTACTCTTGGCCTACCGGTTGTCATTACTTAGATATTGTCAACAAGATCTCTTTGTCATTACTTAGATATTGTCAACAAGATCTCTTTGTCATTACTTAGATATTCTCAACAAGATCTCTTTGTCATTACTTAGATATTCTCAACAAGATCTCTTTGTTATTACTTAGATATTCTCAACAAGATCTCTTTGTCATTACTTAGATATTCTCAACAAGATCTCTTTGTTGCTATTCTACTTAGATAGTCTCCACTGATCTGTTTGCTGCTATGTTACTTAGATACACTCCACAGATCTGCTTGTTGCTATGCTACCGAGATAGTGACCACTGATGTGTTTGCTGCTTTGTTACTTTCATACTCTCCATAGAGCTGTTTGTTGCTATGTTACTTTCATACTCTCCATAGAACTGTTTGTTGCTATGTTACTTTCATACTCTCCATAGAAGTGTTTGTTGCTATGTTACTTTCATACTCTCCATAGATCTGTTTGTTGCTCTCCACCGATCAGTTTGTTGCATTGCTACATAGATACTCTCCACAAGATTTGTTTGTTGTTGTGCTGCTTAGATAGTCTCCTTAGATCTGTATTTGTTTTACCTTTGTTTCCATCTGAGCAGCCTGTTTCAACCTTTCACCTTCAGTTTATTTTCAGATGACTTCAATTTTCAATCTTCACACTTTAGACTACTCAAGGCTACACGTGATAACAAAGATCAACGCATTTTAACCTACATCATCTGACGCCTGCTGGCTGAGCGCAATGGAGAGATAAAAAGTAAATATAGACACATAATTATTGTCTTACCTTTTCCTTTTTACTTTATGATGTCATTGTAACCTTCCTGGTTGTTGATAAGTATATTTATAGGAACCCGACCTGCTGGGTAGCAGACTTTACAAATAACATTGAAAGACATTTATTAGTGTTCCTGGTTGCCACTGATTGAATATTATTCTCCAGGCAAGAAAGCTAGAATATGGAAATTTCTTGGTTATTATATGCTTATGCAGTGTCTACATTTTAATATCTTTGATTCAATGTTTACGTGGTGTCTGTATGATAAAATATATGTTATATTGTTAAAAAAGAAATTTTATTTTATCTATTGTTAATCCACAATTTCTTAGTTTTATTTTAGGAGATTTATAGTGCTCTGTGTGTGTGTAGATTTATAGTGCTCTGTGTGTGTGTGTGTGTGTGTGTGTGTGTGTGTGTGTGTTAAACAGGTGAGCTATAAGAAATAAAGAAATCTTTATTTGTTGGAGTCATTTATCAGATCAGTGTAAGTGTGGAAGTCTATATATATATCAAACCACAAAAGCTAGAGTAGGGTAGTGGGGTGGGGTGGGGGAGCATGTGGCGAGACTGCTTTATTACTGAGCAATCCGCATCAAGAAGTGTAATATATTATCGTTGGAGGGTAATATAATACTCATTTTCAAGGGTCTTCTAAACTAGCAGACAAAATACTTGTCACAGATACTCTCCACGTGAACTGTTGTGTTGTTATACTAGACAGTCTCCACAGATTTGTTTAATTGTATGCTACTTAGAAAGTCTCCATAGATCTGCTTGTTGCTATGGTATTTAGAAAGTCTCCATAAATCTGCTTGTTGCTACGCTACTTGGATAGTCTTAGAAAGCCTTCATAGATCTGTTTGTTGCTATTCTACTTGGATACTTTCCACAGATCTATTTGTAGATATGCTACTTTAGATAAAACTCTTTACAAGATCTGTTTGTTGCTGTGCTATTTTTAGATAATACTCTTTACAAGATCTGTTTGTTGCTGTGCTATTTTTAGATAATACTCTTTACAAGATCTGTTTGTTGCTGTGCTATTTTTAGATAATACTCTTTACAAGATCTGTTTGTTGCTGTGCTATTTTTAGATAATACTCTTTACAAGATCTGTTTGTTGCTGTGCTATTTTTAGATAATACTCTTTACAAGATCTGTTTGTTGCTGTGCTATTTTTAGATAATACTTTTTACAAGATCTGTTTGTTGCGGTGCTATTTTTAGATAATACTCTTTACAAGATCTGTTGCTATACTACTTATATACTCTCCACAAAATCTGTCTGTTGCTATTTGTCAACACCCTCGGCCTATGTTATATTATAATTGGGTTTAAAGGTTAGAGTAGTGTAGGGGCGGAATAATTAATAAGACGGGTGCACACCATTTTAAAGGGAGTCCACTACTCTGATGGACATGTTCCAGATCAGAGTTATTCTCTTATATTCATTCAGAATACGGGAGATTACTCTGGGGAGAGTACGGGTCACTCTTTCAGTCCATTACCTGCAAGTTGAGAGGTGCGTATTAATTATCATAGGCGCGTAGAGATGATAATATTCTTGTAATTAAAGAGGCCCTCTCGTAGTATAAAAATACACCTTGCACCAGCAACGCTAGCACATTCCACCATGCGAGCAATGCCGGCAACAGATCATAACCTGTGAGCAACTCTAACAACAGATTACATCATCTGCACAACACGAACAGAAATATATAACCTGATAGATTTCAGTGTGCCAGAAACAAACTGCAGCCAAAAGATTACATCATCTGCATAACACGAACAGAAATATATAACCTGATAGATTTCAGTGTGCCAGAAACAAACTGCAGCCAACAGATTACATCATCTGCACAACACGAACAGAAATATATAACCTGATAGATTTCAGTGTGCCAGAAACAAACTGCAGCCAAAAGATTACATCATCTGCACAACACGAACAGAAATATATAACCTGATAGATTTCAGTGTGCCAGAAACAAACTGCAGCCAACAGATTACATCATCTGCACAACACGAACAGAAATATATAACCTGATAGATTTCAGTGTGCCAGAAACAAACTGCAGCCAACAGATTACATCATCTGCACAACACGAACAGAAATATATAACCTGATAGATTTCAGTGTGCCAGAAACAAACTGCAGCCAAAAAACCCAACGTAGTCTCCGTCGTTTGAATACTGAGGCTTTGTTATATATCGTATTTCTATCAACGTAATTTACGTCTTCTGGCTCTTGCAGTTTTACTTTCTTTCGTATGTCCACCACCGATGACGGATTGACCATTGAGATGATGACCTTGAAGTAGGGAAAGGTTCAAAAAGGTGCCGAAAAAGTATGTCCAACTGCTAGACTCTTGAGAGATTGAGTAGTTTCCAACCACTGTGCTACTGCATTTTCCCCCCTCGTTCAAATATCTGAAGTGATAATCGATTATTAAACTGTCTGCAGGGTAAATCATTCCTTAATTGCTCTCTCTCTCTCTCTCTCTCTCCCTCTCTCTCTCTCTCTCTCTCTCTCATATGCACACATAACGTACACACGCATGCTGTTTATTATTTACCAGAGATAAGCCTTACTGCGTGCAGTTTATTTAATTTTGTTTGTTGTTATTGAGCAGTAAAAGTCTCTGGTCACCTCTCTGCAGTAAACGTCCATACATTCTTAGTCTCACATTTATTGGGTATGATGCCTCAACAAAACTGTGCTTTGTTTTAAGGAGCTTTTCTATCAGAATATGGAGGCTGACAGCAAGGGATCTATAATTATTCATACTTATGGAATGTTTTGACGGCAATCGATTACGTTTTAGTTCAAGGTGTCAGATGGTAGCTTTGTTTTGCCAACTTGAACTATATGAACTCTTGACAGCACCGGTTACCCGGGTGACGCTTTCACTAGCGTAGTATTTGTGTGCCCATATTTTTCCTTCCTCCCCCTTCCACCGCTTGATAACATTGACCGTGCCAGTGTGCTAGTAGTTCATTGGCCTCTTGAATGAAAGAAATTAAAAAAAAAACTAGTAGAAATAAAACTTCTAGACTTGATTGATCGGTAATATATTAGCCACCACCCATTTCCACCCCATCCCCCCGCGTCGTCAACGCTGACTCGAAATGAAGTCTCCTATAACTTGAGCATTTTAAAGATTAGTACCGTTTCCATTCAGCAAAGTCTTTCTTTAGCCTTGCCATACTGATAACTTATTTACTTTTCTACATGCGGTCAAGGTCTTCACTGCGCGCGCTCTTTCCCTCTGTGTGTGTGTGTGTGTGTGTGTGTGCGCACGCGCGCGCGTATGTAAGTAGGTGTATCTGCGCAGTTCAAGGAAGCGATGACTGATTAGTTTTCGGTTCACATCTCAAGGAGGTCGTGGTTTCAACACACATCAACAATATTTCACTTCAGTCTACATTTATGGCCCCGGGTCAGGCAACTCTGACAAAAAAACACGACATGTCTAGTGCGGCCAGATGGCCCTTTCACGTACAATTTGATGCTTGAAAACAAAACTTTCCGCTTTCTCTCAAACGACTATACTCTTGTACAAGTTGTTGTCAAGTTTAGCTACTGGCCGAATTTTCAAGGTCGAAGGATTTTTATAGGTTGCGGAACGCAACAAAACTAGGTCGCAATGGTTCTCAACTGCGCAGTTGTAATCTGTTTGCTCGCTGGATGTAGGTTACACGTTTACTCCTAATTTTGCTGATTTCGCAGACGGTGTGTTTACCACTTAGCATCAGAAACAACATTTCAATCAAACAATATCGCTTCATATAACAGGAAGTTTCTGAATACTTTTTCAGCACTCTTTAATATTGCACTATAATACTGTGAAGCTAACATACCGGGTAATCATGATTGGATGTAAAGTTATGAAAGTACGTGACAATCTTAATCATGTTTTGACGTGAATTTATAAAAGTACGTGACAATCTTAATCATGTTTTGACGTGAATTTATAAAAGTACGTGACAATCTTAATCATGTTTTGACGTGAATTTATAAAAGTACGTGACAATCTTAATCATGTTTTGACGTGAATTTATAAAAGTACGTGACAATCTTAATCATGCTTTGACATGAATTTATAAAAGTACGTGACCAGCTTAATAATTTTTGACGTTAATTTATAAAAGTACGTGACAAGCTTTGCGACATGAAGATGTAGTCTCGTAAAATTCCGGCGAATGATGAATTTTATGCTGGCACAAATAAAAATCTTTAAAAAAAAAATACTGCAATGATTGTAGACTAGCGAGACTAAGGGGCGCAGAGAACACTAAGACTGCGACATGCTAGCACAATAATTTTTAAAAAAATAGTCCTATATGTTTCTTCATTGATGTACGAAATTAGCGCAAAATATTAAAACAATAATCATCTAAGATTGGTGCAGTATTAGTTCATAGCGTTCATTGTTAGTGCGCAAATCCACCAAATTACTGTGATAGGCTAGTTCCCACTAAATTACTGTGATATTCTAGTTCCCAAACCCACTAAATTACTGTGATATTCTAGTTCCCACTAAATTACTGTGATATTCTAGTTCCCACTAAATTACTGTGATATTCTAGTTCCCACTAAATTACTGTGATATTCTAGTTTCCAAACCCACTAGTATTTTATGTTTGTGAGACGAAGCGATTATAGATGTTGGTACTGTGCTACTCTTACTCTACTCACAATAAATCATAGGCCCTAATACAGTAACAAATCGATTGTTGCACATCATACAAATTGGCTCGCTCCACCATCCACCCAGCCACCCTCATTCTTACCTGACAGGTATGGACAGTTGACATAATGAACAGAAGAGTTTGAGTAACAAATGGGGAAAAAAATGGGTAGAATAAGACCATGACTGACTGTGTCAGATAGGTCAAAAGCCAGAACAATATTTACAAAAATAGATTGTCTCGGTAAATAATACTATGACAGCACTCGTAGTTCTTGTTTATAGGATAGCATTGTAGATGGGGTAGATGAGTCAGTTTAGTGAAGTGTGTATTCTCCCCCCCCCCCACTCCCTTAAAAACGTTACTAACTAGTGATGTGCTGTCTCCCCTTGTTCTAGAAGAGTTGTAGTCCTGCAGATGTCTTCTCGGACATGAATATTGACGGAATAAGTGACTGACTCCTAGCCTAAGTTGAGTAGAATGGTAGCCAGGTACAGCACTTGTCTGGAATAGTGGAGCTATGCTAGAACTGAACCCAACAGGGACCCACCTTCTATGTACATATATCAGAGGTGTTCCAGTATAGACACTTGCTGTAAAATATTCATAGTCCCACTTTCAATATGTTCTTCTCTCAATATTTAGTTAAACTCTTTCAGAGCTATGATGACGTCACCTGATGAAGCAAGTTAAGGCTAGTATCATACTACTGTGATATAGTAGTACACTAGTAAACCTAGTACAGTATACTGGTATACCTATCAAATAAGACTACTGTAATACACTAGTACTATAATCCCTTAAACATATTAGAGTATATTGGTGTACTTGTCCATTCAACTAATACCAAGTAAATGAAAACAAAACCGCTCTTCCCTTATGCCCAGTGAAGAAAGAGAAAAGCAGGAAGTTTTAGATGTACATGTTGGTGTGGAAAAGAATTTGTCAGAAAAAGTGTGTTGATGAAGAATGTCAAAATGTTGGGTGGAAAAAAGAAAAGAAGAAATAAGTAAACGAAAACTGGCGATTAACCACCAGAAGCAAATAGGTTTGTTAACAATAATTAATATTTAGCCGCATAATTAGGATCTGCACCTCTTAATCAGGGTTGAATAGGTCATATAATCAGCTTTTGCGTGTAGAGTCAAGTTCTGTACCGCGTAATCAAGGTTTGTAAAATATACTTAGGATTTATATGGACCACTGGATGCTGGTCCCATTTCAAGCTGTGTTGACTGGATTATTAGAGATTTTGTGGTTAGTTCCAAATATTTGCTGAGTTCGTGAAGGGACCTTACTTAAAATTGAAATGATGCTGGCTTGGACATTGTACTGCCGAGTTACTGCCGTTTAGGTACCGATGTCATGACTGCTCTCCCCTCGGGACTCTAAATATAATTACTTCTCACAACGCACAGGCACTTACATACCACACTCTCCTACAGTTTTTCTCTTCATCTCTTTCTCTCTTTTACACATACACGCAAGTACACACGCATGCGCGCGCGCGCGCATAAACACACAGACACAACTGGTGCACATTTGTCAGACATTTTGACCACGAGGTGTGACTTGACACGTACATTGATGCTAAGTGGGTTCGCGTTGTGGACAAATGTAAATCACTTTATGCAACCCGGCATTTCTTAGCGATTTACAATGGCGGGCTAATGCACACACACGCCATCTGTTCAGCATCGACCTCATGTCAGTCGCAGACGCAACTGTCCCAGATCGAGCTTCAACAAAGCGATGAGATTCATCTAGGTACGATGAGAGCTCGAACTGTCGTAAAGTTTACAAAACACATTTAATTAAACGCGAAACAGCCCACGAAGCACCTGCAAACACTTGCACTATTTCGCCACATCCCAACAGTTGTGAGTAAAAGTGCAAGCGAACCGCATTAACTGCTTGTTGCAACCGCGTTCCCATCACACTATGTTCTGACTGACTGGTCGAATGTGATTTTAAGTCAGTGTTTAATGAGTGCTCATTTCGCAGACAGGTGCAACAGAAAGCCTAGAGAGAATTTAGGTTGAAAATAAGTTAACTGAAGGGCCTTAGTGTTGGTCAAATGTTGAATGATTTGATTGGGTGCTTAGAGTTTTTTCTCGTTCTTCGTCATGCTAGTTGTATATTGTTCTTTAACCTTTAAGTTTCTTTCTATCTTCTCTGCGTTTTATCCTCTTACATTGGTTATTTTGATTCTCACTATTGGTATTCTCTTATTGTTGCCATCACCATTACCAATTACTGGCTAATTTCGCGTACCCACGAACTATCACCATTACCAATTACTGGCTAATTTCGCGTACCCACGAACTATCACCATTACCAATTACTGGCTAATTTCGCGTACCCACGAACTATCACCATTACCAATTACTGGCTAATTTCGCGTACCACGAACTATCACCATTACCAATTACTGGCTAATTTCGCGTACCCACGAACTATCACCATTACCAATTACTGGCTAATTTCGCCTACCCACGAACTCTATCGACATTTATTTATAGGCTTGTTTGCATTCATAGCCGTAATGTATATTCACTGGTAATCATGCTCGAGCAGGAACCGCCTTCATTCAGCAATAAAGGCAGTGCTTAATGTTCAACTAAAGCCGTGTTCAGTCATATCAGCTGGTGCCCAATGTTCGGTCACATCAGTGCTAAATGTACAGTCATCTCAGTGCTCAATAATCTCATAGCAGTACTCAATGAACAGTCATTTCAGTGTTCAATAATCTCATAGCAGTACTCAATGAACAGCCATCTCAGTGTTCAGTAATCTCATAGCAGTGCTCAATGAACAGTCATCTCAGTGCTCAATAATCTCATAGCAGTACTCAATGAACAGTCATCTCAGTGTTCAATAATCTCATAGCAGTGCTCAATGAACAGTCATCTCATTGTTCAATAATCTCACAGCAGTGCTCAATGAACAGTCATCTCAGTGTTCAATAATCTCATAGCAGTACTCAATGAACAGTCATTTCAGTGTTCAGTCATATCAGTGCTCAATGAACAGTCATCTCAGTGTTCAATAATCTCATAGCAGTACTCAATGAACAGTCATTTCAGTGTTCAGTCATATCAGTGCTCAATGAACAGTCATCTCAGTGTTCAATAATCTCATAGAAGTGCTCATTGTTATCTCAGTACTCGTTTTACAGTCGTCTCAGTGTTCGGACATAGCAGTACTCAATGTACAGTCATCTCAGTGGTTGGTCATAACAGTACTCATTGTACAGTCATTTCAGTAGTCGGTCATTACTCTGTTCAGTCATCTCAATGTTCGATCATAACAATCATGGCAACACTTAACTTTTAGTAATAATGCATCGTTTGCTTCTTGCCCGCTAGCAGACCAGACCAAGTAACGTTAAATCTTCTGTTCTTGCGGAGGTTCCCTTCTTCTTGGAACTTGAATAGCAACCTTCTGGTTCTTCAAAGTGGATCCCCTCTCTCTCCCCCTCCCCTCTTCACGTCTCTCCCTTCTCGGAATCCAAAATATGCACTTGACTTTGGAGTGACACCATCCTTGGTAGCCTGAAACAGTAGTCTTGAAATCTCTAGTAGCCTCATACAACACAGGTATTAGAATCATTGAGTTTTACCCTTCTCTGGTAGCCTCAAATATAGTTGAATCTCAGTAGTAACCTTGAGGCTCCTCACCAAGCCTGGATCAGTGCTACATGAAGAGTTCTGTTCTGGTTCAATGCTAAAAGAATGGTTCTGTTCTGGTTCAATGTTAAAACAGTTCTATACCACTAACAGAAAATATGTTTAGATTAAAACACATATAGCTATGCTATTTTCCACTAACCAACAGGGTTGAATTGTATGGATTTAGAAACAGGTTGTGTTTTCCATAAACTGACAATCACGACATGTAAACTATTTAAATTCTCTAAATGTGGTTCTATGCAATTTTGTCAGTATATGAGCCATGAAACTTGTACAGTTAACTACTTGACTGGTGGACTTTTCTTGCTTTCACAGAATGTCAATGCACACAATCTCCCTCTCTGATGTTCAGACTGTCTGTCTTTTAAATTAGGCACTGTATGCAACACCCAAAATGCAAATGACATAAGTAACAATTAATTATTATATTTTTATTAATTATTTATTCTTCTCAATTTTATTATGAGGTTGTCATTTTCACTTTTTCAGATTTCTTTCTGAACCATTATTTAGTTAGGATACAAAATACCTGTTAAAGTGTTAATTAAGAGTGGATTGTCCAGTCTAGAAATGTTTATATGATTATGTAATCAGCACTATCTAGCAGAGCCACCAGATATGCATTCTATAGGTCCTCAGTCAATCACCTGCAACCATCTCTCTCGACCATCAATATCCGTGCATAAATAGAAATCACTTCTCTAAAGTAACTGTAACATAAAAACATGGGCGCAGAGTTAGCCAGCATTGTCTGCAAGAAATTCCTATTACTGTCCAATAAACACATGTCACTCTGAGTGAAAAGGTATTCCCACTTGAGAAATGGAAATAATAGGAACATGACTCAGGCCCTTACCTGGGTCAGTCAAGCAAAATGATCTTTTCTTCCAGTTATAACAATGAAAGGTAAAAATGTGCATGTATATAAGCAGACACTGTCTGAAAACACACCAGTCCCAATCAGGAAGGCTTGGATTGGTAAAAGGTACAATATCAGTATGTTTTGGGATAGTTAATATCCTTTTGTACTTAGAAAACTATAGAACTAAAATTCTTCTTACTCTGATATGCTTAGTAAAATTCTGCCTCTTTAGAGTTGTGGTGCTCTAGGAATCATAGTTAAATTGTTGTCAGTAGAATTGTTTAAGTTAAGGTTGCATAATTGTATTCTCCATTTTCAGGACATCCTCAAAACTGTAAGTTGGGAATGAGAAACTTTTCGTGTTCAATAAATTTTGTTATTTGTTAATTACACTTCCATTTTGGTATTTAAAAAAAGGAGATATGAATGCTTATTGGGTGAGGGCTTAAATTTGAATTGTACTAAAATGTCAGACAACCTCATATATTGGGAAGTGTCACCCTGAGCTGAGAGAAAGTGTGTGAGCCAGTATTTCTATACTACCAAGAAGTACTGGAACTTACAAGGAGTGACAGAAGTTCTGAACCAGTAACACTCAGAGATCGGTGGAAATAAAGTAATTAACGGTTAATGTCTCTAAGGCATGACTGAGTTTCTCTGTCTACAAATTACGAAGACCTGTACGGGCAGGATTAAATAGACTTGGGGTTAGGTTGCTAATCTGTTAAACCGCCCATCACAGTGAAAATAATATAATATACGCCTCCATCCAAAACAGTCTCCTGCAGAGTACGGACAGGCTTCCTTTCTCTTACGGTACTCTCACGTAACTGCACTACATACACACGCACGCACATAAGGATAAACGCGGTCGATATTGCCTGCATATCTGAGAAAGCGGAACAGTTCCTGGCAGGGATGTGAGTTTAATGACCTCGAACCGTCGCACGCACTGTATCTGCTCCACTGCCCCAGTAACTTCGTTGCACTATTGCTGCAGTTGTAATTTCCACCAGCCGACGACCGAAATAAAGAGGGATCCCATCAACCTATGTTCCTTTTTAACACATAAAGTACACATATTAACATTATTCTCCCCCCCCCCCAAATCGTGCGTGTTTTGTTTTATTTCTTTGTGTGAATTATGAATCTATTTTAGAAATCATGTCTTAAACAATCTGCAGCCTGAGACGCTGGTATTTTTTGCTTTAATTGTCAGTTTTACTGATTTATGCTTAAGTGCATTGGGGGCGGTCCACGTGGATTTAATCTAAATTTGTAATAGTTAATTGCAAGCTTGTCTTTCCATACTGCGTCTTAACGTAACTTGATCATTGCTTAAATCAAATCCCACAGTCGATTGACTAGCCTCGACGCAGAACTAGATCTATGGACGATCCAATCAGACAGGACTTGGACAAGATAAGTATTTTGGTTATTGCTGCTGACTTTCGAAGGTTGGTGAGTGTCTATAGACTCTATTGGTCGAAACACGGTCGTGCAGGCGTGATTCGAACAGACCCGGCGAAGCTGCTAATCTCTTATCGCGCCAGTCCAAAGTTTGCCAGCGTGTCTGAAAGCGAAAGGCCACCGACAACAGTTTGTAAAAGCCACGCGAGCTGTTGTACCCCTTACTTTATCGGTGTACTATGCGTTATCGTGGCAATCACTGGCCGGACGAGTTCAGCACAACTGTTCTACAATTGAATCTGTACGCTATTGTGACGTGTTAGTGCACGCTATTGTGACGTGTTAGTATCAGCTTTTGTGAAGTAATGGTTTCCTCTATTGTGGCCCATGTTAGTGTGACGTAATAGTGTCATCTATTGTGGCCCATATTAGTGTGACGTTATAGTGTCATCTATTGTGGCCCATATTAGTGTGACGTTATAGTGTCATCTATTGTGGCATATTAGTGTGACGTAATAGTGTCATCTATTGTGGCATATTAGTGTTCACTCTTTGTGACTAAGCGTAGTCTGTTGTGGCGTATTATTGTCCTATATTGTGACGTATTATAATGTCTTTAGGACAGTAAACTTGCAGAATGGTGTATTCATTGCGTCAGAAACAAGAGTGATCAAGTTCTATCAAATCATTCAAAATACTGTCCAACAGATTACGTGCTCTGCCCAATAGAATAGAACGCATGCTCTGTCCAATAGATGAGCGTGCTTCAATCAATAGAGTACGTACTCTGTCCAACAGAATGCGTACTCTAATAGATTTGGATTTTAATGTCACTTGCTTCTAGTCTGTGCACAGTCAGTTTTGAATATCACCCCCCTTCCCTCTTCATTTTCTTTTCTATTTTCATTGGCGCGAATATAAGTTATCACTGAAACAGCTATGTTACCGAAGGGAACGCCTCTTACTTGATAGGACCGGCGGTCACGAGAGTACGGGTTCAAGTAAGTATAGAGGTAATCAGGAATCATTGACAGTGGAAGGACAGCAGATGATAGCTCTGATAGGCCTAACTGCAAGCCTCGGTGCAAAAAGGCAAAACACAATAATAGTGAAAGACAGAAGATATGACAGTACAGGCGTAAATAGTACCTAAGTTCTCTTGATCAACTCAGGAGACTAGTGACAGGTGAGCGGACATGACTATGTGCCTTGATCAACCCAAGCTAGTGATGGTGACAGGATAGCAGGAACAATAGCACATGGCGCCGATGAAAACAGGTGATGAAAATGGGCAGTGAAAACAGATGATGAAAACAGGCGATGAAAACAGGCGATGAAAACAGGCAGTGAAAACAGGCGATGAAAACAGGCGATGAAAACAGCGACAAGAGTGTAAAATGACACCGAGTACACTAAAGTGTGGGTCAGTAGTGATTGCTTCAATCAGAGTGGGTGTTCCTAGAATTACCCTTTTGTTCCACAATTAGAAAAAAATAATAAAATATAAGAAATTAACATGAAACAAAAATAAAGTATGTTATTACACGTATGTCTATGAAACATTTTGTAATCACTAAATAGATTATAAATAAATAGACAAAATGTGAAATTGAGGTTATTTGATAACATATGCATATCATTGAATCAATTGCTAAGCGCGTTTTTTTTTCGACATCAACAGCAGCAACAAATATCCACCAAGTGACAAGTCACTTTCTCAGAATGTACAAATTTCTGTTTTACCATGCATCCTTTATGAGAGTGTCACACTAGGGAATTTATTTTATGAGTGTCTATCAAAGTACTATTTCATTATAAGCATAGAAAGTGACCAGCAGAGAGCGCTCAGAAATACGAATTATTGATTCCTGCAAGACTTAGGTTGGGAAAGAATTACTGCCCTTGTCACCTTAAATAGCATTGAAACCGATGTAAAAAAAAAATACATCCAGTACAAAATTGCTTCTACATGCGACAGGACTACGTAAAAAAAAAAAAATCCAGAACTTCACATCTACAAATACCTCCACCAACACAACACCAATCTCCCCTCTCCAGAAAACATTTCGGGAGAAGAAGTTCCCTAGAAACAACCTAAGACCGAGAATATCGCACGATATTAAAAGTCTACTGCCGCTTCTGAGGGAAATGTCAGGAAGAAAAAAGCAGTGAAGAGTTCACACTCACTGAAGTGAGCACAGACGCTGGAGAATGCTCACAGAAACGTCAGTAATCATCAGCTATTTCTTCCGAATACTGGGACTGCAGCCATGAAGAAGCATAACACCAGAGCATCAGCTAGTGCTGCATCTAAGTCCTTATTAGAGCTAGCTTCTTCAGGGCGGGGAAAATCAGGATGGCTTACAATACATCATACAACCACTCCCAAACCCTTATCAGGGTTAGAAAGAGAGGAAGCGGAAGTTTAAAATCCAAGACTACACAGTGATATATATGGATACAAGGACCAATGAGGATAAAACATTAACTCCTTATGACGTCCAGATCGAATCAGAAAACTTTTACTTTAACTCTACCTTCTCCAAACTAATGTGGATTCTCTTCCAGGACGTGTCAGGAAAGGTAGAAAAACCACATATTGAAAAACAGCATAAAGCTCAGGACTGCGCCATCTACCTTTGGCAGACTTTAAACGAACACTTCTCAACAGCTAGAATACCACCACCATGAACAGATATTGAAGCTGAAACTAACCTCCAGTGGAAAATACCACCCAAAACCAAAACCAACTTAACACAGACTCTTGCCCAGGTCAACAAAAACAAACAGGCTTTTCCACAGACCCTGACTCCCATCACGGAGGGAAATAGAGCCAGACTAAAATTACCAACATAGAGGAAAAGGACGTCCAAACAATCCCCGCAACCAACAAAAACCACAAGAAGAAAAACTTCAAAATCGTTAATACACAGACTTACAACTACAGCAAACAACAACAAAAAAATCATACAAACCAAAGACAGCACCAAGCAGGAAATTGCACCAACAGAGATCGAGGCTGCCCTCAACGAATACATAAGACCACTCGAGGCTCTCCCTCTCTCATCATTACCATAGACCCCACCAAGAGCAACAACAACAATGACAACAGCAACCACAAAAGTCAACCAAACATAAAAGGTGGCATCCACCACAAAACATCCGACAACAACAGCGACAACATCAGCCACAACAACAATGCCAATGAAACTACTGCCAACAACTACAGTGACAGCAATTTTGGCCCAGTGAGCCACAGTTCATGCGGTGGAGATACTTTAATCACCCCATTGCAGACATGATTCAGCTGCTCCTCAACCACCGTTACTGGCCAACAGCGCCCACTCTCATGTGTCCCATGTGTTTCTCTCGCTCTAAAATTGTCAAATGTCCTCTCTCTCTCTTTGTATGCACCTGTATGTGTGTTTCTTTCTTCTTGTCTATCTCTCTCTATCCCTTCTTCCTGTCTATCTCTCTCTATCCCTTCCTGTCTATCTCTCTCTATCACGCACATACGCGCACGAACAGTATAATCAATAGTTTGACTTACTAGACTGCACACATTTTGCTAAACTAAATGCCATGCTATTTGCTTGTCTTTTTGTTGTTGTAGTTCTTGGTGCCATTATCTGTAATTGATATTTATACTTTATTTTACAGGAATGGTTTTCTTAGATACCGACAAACAAGAGGCACATGACAACGTACAACGATCTTATCTCATCAATTGCGACTTAACTTTACTGTGGCCTACAAAATGTAAGACGCGATGCTCTAGATTCTAAAGATCAATAACCCCTGCTGAGCTGCAGTGCTGCATTACGCTTGCTGTTGCTGTTGCGAGTATTCGGTGCAATACGCACTGAGCTAAATATAGCTTATGAGTAATGCGTCCATGAAAACACTGAGGATCCTTCCCTGCCCCTATCTTAATTCGTGTAGTCATATGCCAAATATAGATTGCAGCCACACTCACAGGCAAGTTAACAAATTAGACATTTTAACGCATTGATGAACCGCCAATCGATGTCATTTGGCCCCCCCCTCCATTTTTATTTGGGAGTGTACCCCGTAACCATGGCATCGATTGATGCTTACCTGATTTACTTATTATTGTGAGAGAGGGGGAGAGAGAGAGAGAGAGAGAGAGAGAGAGAGAGAGAGAGAGAGAGAGAGGAATAGAAGAGGGAAGATAATTGAGAACTTTGATAGTATCCAAAATAACTGTTTTCAAGATGTATCTTGTATCTTCCGTCAGCTACGGCATACTGCAAAGTGCGACACAGATGAAAGCATGTTTATGTATCCTAGACTGTCACTTTCACTCGTCACTTTCATTGACAACGTCGTGTGTTCAGATACAGGAGCTACCGGAAAAGTTGACGTGCCCTCCGCTTGTGAACCATACGTCATTCGGTCCTCAGAAGTTTGCATTCCGTTCCAAAATTTATTACATCATCACACCACTGGATTTATGGCAGAGCAAATTAATAACCAGAAAAAGGCATCGCACACAGAATAAATTAAGACAAGGATAGGCACAGCATGCGTAGACATTTGAGTCGAAGATCAACACGACACTGTAAATTAAGGCAGTGCATAATTCTTCAAAGATACACACACCGCTATCAGTGATGATTATGGCGAGGAAATAAGCACGGATACATAGAGTAAATTAAGGAAAAGATAGGCACCGTCCACACGACACAGGTTAAGGCAAGATAGGCAATATGCACACTGCTAAGATTGACAAGATAGGCACTAGGTAAGAACTAAATTAAGTCAAAGATAGGCACACGGGATAGATTAAGGCATATAGTGATGAATGAGACACAAGCACTGACGTAGATTAAGAAAAGGATTGGGACCAAGTTACCTTATCAAACAAGCATTACAAAACTTTAATAAATATTCGTGGTACGATAAATATTAATTTAGAATTGCAAACGCACGATTAATAAATGCAACGTTAAATTCCGAAACGTGTAAAAACATTAGTCTATATTCATCGAAATTGGACACTCCATCACCATCAAAAGCTTCATGTTCATTTGTACGCTCCATCACCATCAAAAGCTTCATGTTCATTTGTACGCTCCATCACCATCAAAAGCTTCATGTTCATTTGTACGCTCCATCACCATCAAAAGCTTTATGTTCATTTGTACACTCCATCACCATCACATGTTCATTTGTACACTAAACAAGTGGCTATACGTTGCATGCTCACGGTGTGAGTGCTTCTGTGTATATATGTATGTGTTTGTGTGTGTGTATGTGTGTGTGCGCGCGCGCGCGTCTGTGTATATATGTATGTGTTTGTGTGCATGCATGTTTTCCGATCCTTTCTTTCATGCCAGGGTTGGGATAAAATGAGGTGTTTTTTTTTATATCCATTCCTAACAGTTTTGCATGATAAATATTTATACAGAAAATTCGCCACCAACTGACACCTTCACCACTACTGACTGACTTCAGCACAACTGACTTCACCACCACTGATTTCAACACAATTGACAACTTCACCACTACTGACTGACTTCCCTACAACTGACGACTTCACCACCAGTGACTTCACAACCGACGATTTTACCACCCCTGCCTTCATCGCAACAGACAACTTCAACACCACAGACGATCGCGTTCGCCGACAGACCAGATTTGATCGTGCACGATTTAAATTGGACGCATTTGCACAGATGCACGCACAGAAATACGCACATGCAGTTGCATGCACACACACACACATTCAAGCACACTGCCCTCCTGACCATACAGTTCCTTCTCTATGAGAGGACACCGGAAGAGGTTTGTTTGTACATAAACGTAAAGCTCGCTGGCAATTTGGCCTTGAACTAGTAACAGTGATATATAGAAGTCAAACCAATCTTGCCCAAGGCGTCACAAGTAGTCTATAGGGTCAAAAGGCCATGGTCAACCAAGCGGTCAGTCTGCACATTAAAGTACTACCAAACGTCTTGATGTCCGACACAACAGGGTCGTTGCTAGTTTGTAGATGACTAAAGACTCCAGGATAGGAAAAGGGTGCCAAAATGGCATATGTTACTACTTGTGAAACCATACTATCCGTGTTTGTGAAGATTATACTATCCAATGTTACAGATTGTAGCATTAACATGTAAAAGGTGGTTGCAATGGTATATTTACAGTCTCTAACAGTAGTAATACTAGCATATATTATATGTAAACGTGGCCCTAACTGCATGCTAAGTTCACCTTGTAAAGATGGCTGTAACACTATGCTACAACTTGTAAAGGTGGCTGCAATACTTGTGGCCGTAGTACTATATTACAATTTATAATGTTTATTGTATTATTATGTAGCACCCTGTAAAGTTAAGTGTAATATTATATTACACCTTTTAAAAGTAGATGTAATTACATTAAATATTGTTAATGTGGCATACTTTCATGTTAATTTGTAAATGTGGTCATACTTTATATTACACCTTTGTAAAAGTGACCATACTTTCACATTACAACTTGTAAAGGTATCTTATAGGGTACTTTGTAAAGGTGATCGTACTTTATATTACACTTTGTAAAGATAACCATTCGTTCATGTTACAACTTGTAAACTTTGCCGTATTTTATATCAAACCTTGTAAGGTGACCATACTTTATATTACAAGTTGTAAAGGTGACCTTACTTTATATTACAAGTTGTAAAGGTGACCTTACTTTATATTACAAGATGTAAAGGTGATCTTACTTTATATTACACTTTTTTTAAAGGTTACCATCTCTTATATAGTTTTCCGGGTCTATGTATAACGCATAACGCATTCCTTCGAGCATGTTTGGAGTTTTTTCACATGGTCAGCTTTGTGTCGCATTGTCGGTTTAAAGTACTCATAAAAAGAAAAAGGATGGTCAAGGTAATTTGCTCGAATTTTCACTTGCATTGTGATTTATTTTCCACATGGCCAGCTTTATGCTGCATTTGTTTGTATGGGCAACTTTGCTCTGTCACTCTAACTAACAAATTATAATTATCTATCAACCTATCTCTCCACCCATCTAGCTACCTATTATCTTATCACCATCTTCATACATTGACGTTTAAATTCCTCTTGCTTTACTGTTTAGAAATGTACACATTTGTAATATGTTCTCTCTTTCTCTCTCACACACAAACACATGCACACACCCACAAAGTAACAAATACAGACATTCAGACTCTAAAAAAAAAACAAAATCAAAATGTGGAGTAGATCAAATGTTTAAAAATATACAACTATATGCTTGGTTTCTCTCTCATACACACACACACACAGAAAGAAATATATTCAGACATAAAGACTGTCTACAATGTGATCCTTTGATTAAATGCTTCCATTTATTCTGCTATAATACAAGAATTGCGCTTAGTATCTTCACATCTTTCTATAAATTGTTTAATTGACAATTTTAGTTGTGGTGATGGTAAAAAGCATTCATGGGAATGGGAAATAAGAAAATAAGTAATTGGTCAATAGCGCTTGAAAATTTCTTTTTCTCATACAATGTAAGTACATTTTCACATGGCCAGGAAAGAAAGAAAGAGGGAGGGAAGAAAGGGGGAGGAAGGAAGGAGGGATGAAGGAAGGGAGTGGGATTAAGGAAGGTACGGTTAAGGTCATTTGTTAAATAATGCTCGCATTTTCACTTGCAATGTGACTTATATAATTAAGCCTTCCACTAAAGAAATTCATTTATTTCCAGGCAATGCATTCATTTTAATTTTTCCTCTGTCATCACGGTGTCAAATACTCTAGTACTTTATATTACAAGTTGCTTTTGATTGATTGAATGTAGGGGACGCTTCCGGCTTTACAAGTATGCAAGAATAACTGTGCTTTATATTACAACTTGCAAAGATAACTGTGCTTTATATTACAACTTGCAAAGATAACCGTGCTTTATATTACAATTTGCAAAGATAACCGTGCTTTATATTACAACTTGCAAAGATAACCGTGCTTTATATTACAACTTTGTAAATGTGACTTTGCTTTATATTACAACTTTGTAAATGTGACTTTGCTTTATATTACAACTTTGTAAATGTGACTTTGCTTTATATTACAACCTGCAAAGATGACCGTACTTTATATTACAACTTGTAAAAGCCATTGTACTTTGGTCAGCTAGCTAGTTGGTGCAGTCACGAAGTACAGGACAGAGAAAGGTGGGAATAGAAATCTAGAAGCAACTGGTTTTCACAGTTACGCGTCGTCTACCGTCTGGAATTTCCTGGGGTTTGTTGGTGTGCACTTTTTGAGAATGACCATTATCCTACTAACATCTGGACTATTTAGTTAAAGAAAGGCTTTTAATGCAGGTTATTAAGATGAAGGATAGACCATGTGGCCATATGGGTGTGTATTCCAACGACTCTACTACATAAAGCATTTCCTTTTACTCCATTATCATCTCCTCCTCATAATTCTTTTTTTTTTTTATCATCTAAAGAATTTTAATCCCAAACACTTGCTTATACATCCACTCCTGATCATTATCGTCATCTGATATTTCTCACGACTGTAACATAGTCTCTAGTTTATCTTTGCCAGAGTTAAAAAGAACACAGAGCTGCAACAGGGTCAGTATCCCACGATCCAGCAGGTTGCAAGCTTCCCCATAAAGCCAGGAATTTACACACCAACCAAGCGAGCCCCGCTATCACATCATCTGTAGTCACTTAGAATGCCCTCCCCTTGACCGCACGCACATTTGTTCCAAAGCTGCGAGTAGCTATGATAGCACATCCCACGTCCCAAACTGTAAATCTGCTGTATGAACTGTGAATTATAAATCCTGGGAGAAGTGAAACTGGTCAACACACGGACAATATAAAGCCTGTGTTATGAGACCAGAGGGGTTTAAATTAATCTTGCAGGCCTACAATATGCATAGATTTGATCGTTGTTGTAAAAAATAAAAATAATAAAAGAAGACTTCTAGATGAATCTAAATTAGATCTCCCACCCTGTTTGCTGAACATTATACATGTGTATAAACTATCTTTCACACTTTGCCAATTATTTTGCTGAGCTACATATTTTTTTAAATATAATCTGATCGGTCTCAAATCCGATAAATTAAATTGTAATTGGTCTGCTGTTGTCCATATCCACAAAACAGACAATGAGACAAGATTAAAGTCACTAGTAAAATAAATTATCACAAGAGTGAGTATGAGACACAGTTAAAGTTAACTGGTGGAATACTTTTTGTGCTGACTGTTTGGCCTTAGTATTTGCAAAGGTTCGGTTACCTCCCATATGTTCAATTTTCAGTCTCTAATCATTGCTCGCCGTTAGCACACAGTATATTAGTTATCATCATCATCCTAAAGAATTTACTCAAAAATCTATTTCTTCGTTAATACTTTCGTTAATTAAACTACCGCACAAAAAGTCGCTCTGTCAGCACACAAACACATACAGACATCTCACACTTTTTTGACCATAAAGTGCAAAGACCTGCAGGTCCAAACAACTAAATCGTATGATATGTCCTGATATTCTGATGGCCTCGTTGCTGCGTCGTATGTCCTCAAGATGTTTGTTTTCCAAGCTAGCATGCTCCCACGTTCGCCGTTTTGAAGTGTCTTCGCGTGGCAAGTGTCCACGGGGCCATAACTCTGAAGTCAGTTAAATTGGAGGTCAATGGCATCTGATTGTTTCTAGGATTAAGCAGATGACTGCATCCAGTCCTGCGTAAATTTCGTCACTGCATAGAACGCAAAGCAGTCACTTCTGCAGATTTCAAAGAAAGCATTTCGAATTTCGGACTCCGTGAAACTCAACCGGAGTTCCGGCTTGTTTGGGTATCAGGTGACTTGAGTGCAAACTAAGCAATCGTGTCTAAACTACATTCATTCTTCTTATTTTCTTTTAACGGTCACGGCTTTGTAATCGACACCTGTTGTATATGGATTTACATGTTTCCCATTCGAATAGAGAAATAAGGATAATGTTTGCGTTTCTTTTTTTTTTTTAATTTTTAAAGCCTTTAGTTTGTAAAACGGCAACAATTTTAGTGTCAGCGATAGCGTGTCACTCACACTTCGTGACGCATAGAAAGTCTGGCGAAGTTTTCTTTCACGCTGTTTATCCTCACAGCGTGTCAGCATCTATTGCCAGATGTTCCCACGTGGTTAATTTTTAAAATGGCTTGTTTAAGCAGCTTTCTCTCTCATACCCCATTCATACCCACCCCGCCAAAATCAGGTTATCTCCCCACCGCCACCCCCAGTCGCGCGCTGTTTGCTTAACACAACTGATTGTGAAAGAGACGTAAATGAAACAAGAAATAAATAAAGAAGGTGAAATAAAGCTGCGAAAGCAAACTTGCAGGAAAAGAGCAAAACATTGACTTCTGTAATCAAATATTAATTTCTAAGAAAGACTACTGTTAGAAACTCACACACACACACACACACACACACACACACACACACACACACACACACACACACACACACACACACACACACACACACACATACACGCGCGCGCGCGCAGAGAGAGGGTAAAAGTATATTATTAACCATCACTCGGATAAAGAGACAAAAATCCCTAGTTAAGAGGGAAACATTCGGCAAACCAAAAGCTGACACTAGAGTTGTCTTGTTCTAAGCGCGCACGGAATTTAAGTTAATCGTAGCGATGTAAACAGAAAAAATAGTTCTATTTTATTAGAATCAATAGTTCTGTTATAGAATAAATAGTTCTGTTTATTTATTAGAATCAATAGTTCTGTTTATTTATTAGAATCAATAGTTCTTTTTATATATTAGAATCATAGTTCTGTTTATTTATCACCTAGGAAGGTGTTGGCAAAAATCGGGGGTGGAGTAGAGGGGACTTGAATGCAAAGTCTTCATAATGACACCATCATATCACGCAGGAAATTTGGGCTCAAATCTTACCAAGGTCAAATGTTATGTTACTTCTTTTATATTTACTTTTATTGGTCTGTGAAAAAATCTGATGCTCACAGTTGAGAATATATAGCATCTTATTCATAGAACCATTCCCTTCCCCCCACCCCCTTCCGGCTTTGTATAACGCTTGCAGATATACTACTATTACAACAACAACAATGATAACAAGAAAGGTAAGCTAAAGGTGTGTCCAAGTAACGCGAATTAGAGTATACGCCTATAAGTGTACGGTAAATTTAATGATACGTGTGTGGGCAATGCTAATTAGAGTATTGCTGCGGTAAATTTTAAACATAACATTCCTAAAATAAATGAACAGTTGTTCAAGATTTGGTCAGTCAGTAATGGATAGTTCAATATATGGTTAGTCAGTAATGAATAATTCAATATTTGTCAGTCAGTAATGGATAGTTCAAGATTTGGTCAGTCAGTAATGGATAGTTCAAGATTTGGTCAGTCAGTAATGGATAGTTCAATATATGATCAGTCAGTAATGAATAATTCAATATTTGTCAGTCAGTAATGGATAGTTCAAGATTTGGTCAGTCAGTAATGTATAGTTCACGATTCGGTCAGTCAGTAATGCATAGCTCAATATTTGGTCACTCATTTATGGATAGTTCAAGATATAGTCAATCACTAATGAGTAATTCAAGATTTGTTCAATCGATCTTAAATATCTGTTGCAGATTTATTGCATCAGTTATGAATAGATGTTAAGAAGAATAGCAATGACGTATTTCTACAAGTCTCAATAAAATGGTGAGTTCGTCTATCAACATCAATGACGTATTTCTACAAGTCTCAATAGAATGGTGAGTTCATCTCTCAACACGAATGACGTATTTCTACAAGTCTCATTAGAATGGTGAGTTCATCTCTCAACACGAATGACGTATTTCTACAAATCTCATTAGAATGGTGAGTTCATCTCTTAACACGAATGACGTATTTCTACAAGTCTCAATAGAATGGTGAGTTCATCTATCAACACGAATGACGTATTTCTACAAGTCTCAATAGAATAGTGAGTTCATCTCTCAACACGAATGACGTATTTCTACAAGTCTCAATAGAATAGTGAGTTCATCTCTCAACACGAATGACGTATTTCTACAAGTCTCATTAGAATGGTAAGTTCCTCTATCAACAGGAATGGTGTGCTTCATTACGGATCGGCGAGTTCACTAGTCGATATATAGTACGTTTCTCTGCGATTTATTATAGACTGGTGAGCACATAGGATTCTATCCATGATGTCTTTCTTCAGAAGGACGATGAAGAGTTGACAAATCGTTCATAGGGTGTCATTATCTGTCGCAGACAGGATGAACTAAGCAACAGACATGCAGAGGACAACACATTTACGTACAGTTTTCTGTAATTAAAATTTAATAATGTATTCATGTGCCAAACACTTGACGGTTAGCCTTGGTTTAATTATGCAGCAGCCAGATGATTAGGGTGGGATGGGAATGTGAGACGCGTTTCATTGGAAATCAATCTGCGGAATCACGTGATAAGACTTTACCTTTCTGGAAAGGTCACTATTTTATTCTGTAACAGTTGATGAGACTTTACAGTTCTTGAATGGATACTTTGTTATTCTGTAACAGTTGACGAGACTTCACATTTCTTGAATGGTAATTTTATTATTCTTTAACAGTTTACAAAAGTTACAGTTCTTGAATTATCACTTTTATTTATTATCCTGGAGGACAACTGCAACGTGACGTCACTTCTGTCGAGGATGCTGTGAGCTACTGCAAGTCTTCATGAAACTCTAGTTAAGTGTGCTCTCTCCAAATGAATTGATCAGTCGAATACAAACTTTATACGAATAATCGGGCAGGGTGGGATAGACGAACTCTCAGATTTTCCGTGATCGAAATTGATGTCTTTTTATTACTATTGTTGTTATTACATTTTACTTGTTATCATCACCCATGTTACATAATTTGTTCTAATCGTTGACTAGAGCTGGTATGGGGGCTGAGCCAGAGAAATAATATCATAATCATAACTAATAATAAAGGGGGAGATAACATTACCAGCTTGGGATCGTCAGCTGATTTCTCTGTTAGTATGTCATTTGAGTAATAGCCCGAATCTTTGGCATATTCGTGGAAGATAGGTCTGGCTGTCGCTAGTATTAGAAAAGAATCAATAACCTAATATTGATATTTGGGAGTCTGATATAGTGACAGGGTCATTAACCGGATACGTGACAATCATAATATATAAAGATGTGTAAGCTGATTTATTAGGCTATATGTATTATTTAGTACTATGAATACAATGACGTTATTGCTGAATGGTACAGGCTACAAAATTACTTGTACTAACTGTACAAAGACGTGGTGTAGAATATAATATTACCGGTTCTAACTGGTTCAAAGACGTCTTGGCTCTTTTGTAGAGATTACATGTACGGTGCAAAGCTTTGTGGCTGCTTCATATAGGGCACATACAGGTTACAATGACCTGAAAGTGACATTTAAATAGGGTTACAATGACGTGAAAGTGACATATCTAAATAGGGTTACAAAGACATGAAAGTAACATATCTAAATAGGGTTACAAAGACATGAAAGTGACATATCTAAATAGGGTTACAAAGACATGAAAGTGACATATCTAAATAGGGTTACAAAGACATGAAAGTGACATATCTAAATAGGGTTACAAAGACATGAAAGTGACATATCTAAATAGGGTTACAAAGACATGAAAGTGACATATCTAAATAGGGTTACAAAGACATGAAAGTGACATATCTAAAATAGGATTATAGAGATATGAAAGTGACATATCTAAATAGGGTTACGAAGACATGAAAGTGACATTTCTAAATAGGGTTACAAAGACATGTAAGTTACATATCTAAATAGGGTTACAAAGACAAGAAAGTGACATTTCTAAATAGGGTTATAAAGACATGAATGTGACATATCTAAATAGGGTTACAAAGACATGAAAGTGACATATCTAAATAGGGTTACAAAGACATGAATGTGACATATCTGAATTGGGTTACAAAGACATGAAAGTGACATATCTAAATAGGGTTATAGAGATATGAAAGTGACATATCTAAATAGGGTTATAGAGACATGAAAGTGACATATCTAAATAGGGTTATAAAGACATGAAAGTGACATATCTAAAGAGGGTTATAGACATTTTATTTAAAGACATGTCTTTAATTGGTTTCAATCTACCCTTTTATTATATATGAAATGCCTTAAGTTCTTTTATAAGACTTTTTTTTTTATTTTAATGGATATAAGCACTTGCCTTAAGTTCTTTATAAGATTTTTCTCTTTATTTTAATGGATATCAACACTTGTCTACATGTGATTGAGTAGAACTAAGGGCGAGCCTATACCTGTCAATCAAATTCTCTGTCGAGTGGCCAATCATGTCGCTTTTTAAATTGTATAAATGCCCAACATGCGTGTGTATGGAGTGAAAATAGCACACGAACCGACATCTATAGTTGCATTCACCCACACATACATTACAAAGTGCTCCATCAAGCTCGCAGCTGTCATAGAAGTACTGTATATCCAACAAACTTGCCAGCTGTCATAGAAGTACTGTATCTCCAACAATCAATCACTTTCTCTTTATTAATATAGTCAATCAGGACTATAGTTCTGAAATTTTAGGAACTCAGTACAGGAAGGAAGAAAGTTTGAAGTTTGGAAGGAAGGAAGGAAGGAAGGAAGGAAGGAAGGAAGGAAGGAAGGAAGGAAGGAAGGAAGGAGAGAAGGAAGGATAGTAGGAAGGAAGGAAGGAAGGAAGGAGAGAAGGAAGGAAGGAAGGAAGGAAGGAAGGAAGGAAGGAAGGAAGGAAGGAAGGAAGGAAGGAAGGAAGGAAGTTTGGAAGGAAGTTTGGAAGGAAGTTTGGAAGTAAGGAAGTAAGGAAGTTTGGAAGTAAGGAAGTTTGGAAGGAAGTAAGGAAGTTAGGAAGGAAGGAAGGAAGTTTGGAATGAAGGAAGAAAGTTTGGAAGGGAGGAAGGAAGGAAGAAAGAAAGCTTTCCTCATTTGTATCAGTTTCCAGACTGAGTTTCTCAACTAACATTTTCAGAAATCTCTATCACTGGAATTCGTTTCTGTTAGTCTGTTTCACGTATGGCGTTTCACTTCTATTGTCATTAATCATCACGTGATTTGTATCATGATTTGGCCTTCACAATAATCACACAATACCCATCGCTGCACTCACGTATGCATAGGTCATTCCCCAAAGATTGACAAAACTGTTCATTATCCTCCTCTCAACCATCATCTAAAGTTTCCTTTCATTTAATAACACGTTTATGCATTTGACTACCGATTTATCTTTTCATGATAAAATGCACAGCAAACTCGTCGATAAATGTATATGACGTCATGCTGAAATATTTATTTTTAACTAGGGTGGCTCGAGATGCTTTCACCGTTTCATCTGTATCTAAGAAGAGACAACTCAGTACTGACTAACACCATTGAGAATCGCCATCCTTCAGGAAATATAAATAACAGAATTTTTGAAGATTGTAAAATGTCTAATAAATAAAGCAAAAAATTGTGTGATGGTCCGTCCTTGTGTTGGATTCACGGCCGCAGAGAAAACCAGGAAGCTGACATTTTGCATGAAGGTGTGGTTTACTACCGGGAGACAGGAGGTTTTGAGGGTACACCACTTTCATTTACGTATATAAAATAGGCTATTAATATGAAAGAAAGAGCTAGTGAACTAAAATTTTGCATGAGAGGCATTCTTTTTAACCCTGCTGTGGACACTTGGGCAATGCTGGGATTTTCTGCTTTGCAAATACATAAATGAAATAAAATTACGTCATTAATATATGTAATGGCATTGGTCTTTTCTGCAAAACAGCATTCCAGAAAGAAAAATAATGAAACCTGCAACCATCGACCGAGTGAACATTACAAGGCACTGGTCTGACATATACAGGTTTCATGGAACCAGTTTCAGAAAGCTTATCTTTAGCTGCAGAGTATCATGGCTGCCAACTGAACCAGCGTCCAGCAGAACTACAGGGCACTTAACAAACCCCGTTATGGCCGAAGTTCTTCAAATAGGAATCTCAGTTCCTGTCTGCTCTTACTGGCTTACTTTCTTATCTAAAGGTCTGGGTCCATTACAGCTATGTTTAAGAGAAAGTTTCCTGCTTGCCCACTTGCCATTATCTAACTGGTGCTGCCATCTGGCTTTAGCGCTGAGCATGGGCCACTGGAACCCAGCACAGTGCTCTTTCAGCTAATGAGGCCTCCAACACATGGCTTTCACTATTAATGAGACATGGAATACACATTTTCTCAGAATCAGTGAGACACCGTCTACACTTCTCAGTGTTAATGAGACATTAGTCATAGTCGTTCTCAGTATTTTTAAAAATACAAATCTCTGTATTAACGAATTGTCACATAATGGCTCATGTAGCCCATACCCACCCTCCTCTAAAAATAGACTACAAGCAAACCTAACTCTAGAATATTGACCCTTATCTCTAGGCTAGAATACTACCTGAGTTGCTACTCACTTTATCTGAGCGCAGAATAACTACAAAAGTGCCATAGAACTCAAACAAACTTTCTCTTATGACATCACATGGTTGTGATTATGAATGATATCCATTTATAAACTCTAATTGTAACTGTTGAATTATTTGCCATATGTAACCATCCTGTCTTATGTTATTTCTTGTGAATACATTTATTATATTGATACTTAGACCACTCGTGTTGGCGCAACTCACTTACATGTTATATTAGTATGTCACGTGTATTTAATTACTATACATGGTTGTATGTATCAGGGGCTCAGAGGTATCTTATAAAGCAATCATTCTTCTTTTCTACCCTATTGTTCTGTCTTCCGTCTATCCACCAGTCTATTAGATGAAAATTTTTATATTACTTCTAGACACCACTGTTCGTGACAACATACATAACTCTTTTGCATTTATATTATAGTAAACCTGTTCTCCTCGGTACACACACACACACACACACACGCACACACACACACACACACACACACACACACACACACACACACACACACACATGCACGCGCGCTTACATATACACACACGTCAACACAGGAACCCTGGTGAGGACATTAACAGCGTGTGCTCTGAATTACCTTTTCCTATCAACTGACATTTGATGACAACTTTATTTAATTTTCTTTCGTGTTTCCGCTTCTCTCAATCTTCCGTATATCTCCCCTCCCTCCTCCCCTGGTCCCTTTTTCTCAGCAGAACGTCATGTTCACTTACTGCGTCAACAATTACCAACACTAGTAAGGAGCGAGCAGCTTGTAGTGGCTGTAAGAATATGCAAACATAAAGCGGGATGTAGGATTGTTACGGTCAGATGAATACGTGACCTGTCGGACACGAAATAGCAAGGTAGTGAAGCAGTCAACAAGTGACATTTTGCTACCTCTTTCCATGCACTTGTCATCAAATTCATCCAATTCGTGCTCAGGGCTTTCAATCATTTCACCAACCGCTTATTGCCTTGCCACATATGCCAATTTAAACAATTTGATTTTTCAGATTGTGTTCTGTTTGAGTGCTTGTCTTGTCTGTGTTCTGTTTGAGTGCTTGTCCTGTTTGTGTTCTGTCTGAGTGTTTGTTTGTCTTGTTCGTGAACTGTGCTGTGAGTGAGATATTTAGTGTCACTACTTCACGAGAGTTTGTGCTATAGATATACTGACAAACAGATAAATAGATAGAGACAGGTGATACAAAGTCAGAGAGACAGAAGGATCAGAGAGACGTGAAGAGAGTGGGGAAAAGGGAGAAGGGAGAGAGATAAAAGGAATGATGGACAGGTCAAATTCGATAGAGAAGGAGGGAGATAATCAGAGAGATTGACGGATCAAAGAGGGGGAGAGAGAGAAAATAATGAGAAATAGAAATGATTCAGATAAATAATCAGACATAGTCGGATCAAGGATGGAGAGAGAGAAATAAAAGAGAGATGATACAGATAAACAAAGATAAACGGATCAGAGATGGAGAGAGAAAGAGAGATTATAAAGATAAATAATTACGGACTTGGATCAGAGAGAGAAAGAGAGATGATAAAGATAAACAATGAGAGTCGTAAATAGATGAGAGAGAAGGAGACAGAGAGCCTACATTATTCGTAATCTTTTATCAATGGCTAGCGGCTATTTCTGAATACTCCAACAGTTCATTATGAGATTATAAAATAAATTAAAAAAAAAATAAAAACTTATGACAGATTACAAATCGTGCCTATAAGCCAAAGAACTTCATGAAATTATTTTTTAAAAAGCACACATCAACAATCAGTTATTCAATATAATGATACATAATCTCAGCTACGCAAACGACCGATACAGACAAGCTAAGTACGCAAGGCAGAACGGAAAATCAGTCATGAAGCATTTTAAGGTGACATTAGCCGGAGGCTATAAGGGGACAGTACTCCTACGTCAGTTTAAAGTAGTGAATGCTTGCTGTCAAGAAAAACAACAAATCGTATCTTTCAATTCCTTTCCTAGACTGTGGAAGTGCCTACACATTAATTTATACTGGTATCATATAATTTCTTTTTTCGTTTAAAAATAATACAACACACCTGTTTATTGTTCAGCGTCTCTCCCCTCGAAACATAATCATCACCACTCCCCAGTTTTGTACACGACAAACACAAAGTTAATTTATGTGAGTTTGATGTCGCGAGTTCAGGGTCTGCTCCTACACATTCTTCAGGGTGACGTCAGTATGTCGTCATTATGCAGCATTTACTATCTCATTCAAATTAAAGTGGCAATGTTCGAAATTATTTTCTGTGAAAGATAAATAGTATCCTGTTCGAAATTATTTTCTTCGAAAGAAAAATAAATTAAAACACATATTATGAACAAGTGATTTACAAGTCCCCCACATTTGCCTTTTATCAACTTTATTGTCTTCATGTATGTATTTTGAGTGTGTACGCATATATATATATGTATAATATGGGCATTTCTTTGATATTGAAGCAATGTTTGTCTAAATTTCTTGGCCGGTGAAAAGCTTAAGCTATGTCATATAATGTCAATTCCCCGATCTCTCTTTAAAGATGTGTTGTGCAATGTTGTGCAGTGTTGTACTGTGTTGTGCAAAATTGTACTGTGGTGTGTTGTACTATGTTGTGCAATGTTGTACTTTGTTGTGCAGTGTTGTACTGTGTTTGATTCTCCAAAAAAGATTAAAAAAAATTAATTCGTTAGCATTTTTCTTTTGCATGCTCTTTCTGTTCAGGCCTTATTTAAAAACGATTCTTAAAATATCTACGTGTAGAGATTAAAGACATGTAAATTAAATTAATTAAAGCGAATTAAACACACACGCAGATACACACACACAAAAAGAAATAAAACAATGCACCTATTATGTTAACGCTTGATTGCTGAAAATACCGTAATATTTTTTCTTTCTAATATTAATGAACACCTTCCTTGTTCTAAATCCTGGCATAATAATACGCATCTCTTCTCGCTGCACATGTAGTTAACCATCCATCGTCTCGTACTACGGACACCCGCAGCGTAACTGAATTGACAATTGTTAATAGGTCAGTGGCGAAATTGTGCAAGACATTCACGTCCATTTCGAAGAGCGTAGTGGTTTACAAGTCAGGCCTTGTGCAAATGCGTGATCACAAAAATGCGGAAACAGGTTGTGCTACGTACAGCCTTGACGCTAGTGGTTGAGTGCACTCTTAGTGGCACGCAAAGTATTTGCATCCGCCTTTGGGCGCCCCGTTCTAGATTGTAGGCCGGCTTGTCAAAGTCATCTACTGCTCTTCTAGCAGGATCGTAAATTTCACTCTAGGCCTACAAAGAACAAAGAACTTCGAATTCTGGGAAATGCTATCAACACTTTGTGGTAATTCTCGCTGTCCTTTATTTTCGCGCTGAGATTCCCATTAATGATGACTTTAAAAAGCAGCCATTCATCTTCGGCGTTAATTTCGGTAATTTTGTGTGTGTGTGTGTGTGTGTGTTTTATGGGAAGAGTATGTTACGTTTCGGCTGTATTGAGAACCATATTCACCACCACCTTCATCTTTCCCTCCCAGTGTCCTGTGAATGGGAGGTAAGTCCCGCAGGTGCCAAACAGAACTGAAAACGTAGCACGATGACAGAGCACATGCAGACAAAAGACACCACATGCAGACACAAGACACCCCATGCAGACAAAAGACACCCCAAGCAGACACAAGACACCACATGCAGTCACAAGACACCCCATGCAGACAAAAGACACCACATGCAGTCACAAGACACCCCATGCAGTCACAAGACACCCCATGCAGTCACAAGACAACACATGAAGACACAAGACACCCCATGCAGACACAAGACACCCCATGCAGACACAAGACACCCCATGCAGTCACAAGACAACACATGAAGACACAAGACACCCCATGCAGACACAAGACACCCCATGCAGACAAAAGACACCACATGCAGACACAAGACACCCCATGCAGTCACAAGACAACACATGAAGACAGAAGACACCACGTGCAGATACAAGACACCACATGAAGACAACTTAACTCCCCCTACCCCGCCGTGGTAGTAGCTAACGGACATAAAAGTTTTAGTTTTCAATGTCCATGTTGCGCTATACAGTCAACGGTCATCTTGACCTTTCACTGGCTTTAGCGGAAAGGTCCTAGGGTCACCGGGATAAAAGGAAGGGAGTAGATGGAAACAAAAGAGCCGCCATATTTCACAGTGACTGGCTTCCATAATTTATGGCAATTACGACTATGACTACGACCCCAAACCATTAGACAGGTGGATGAGTGCAAAAGGACATATTTGTTTTTCTCGGTGACTCTGAATTAACGATTCACGTCGTTAGAATGAGCGAGCGCTCTTTAAATAATTATTGAGTCCACTTAGAATATGAAGTGCTAAATATCTGAGATAATGATTTGAAAGCCATAGCATTGCAGTCAGTCAGTCATTATCAACTGTTCATCGTAATCAATTAAACTCCAGGAAATGTGGTCTGATAAAATGGCTGGGTGCCGATCTATCCCTCAGAAAGAGAGCGAAGCATTATCATGGTAGGAACTAAAATCAGAAATCATTAGTCAGACTGATTACTGTCTGGTGTGTTATCACTACATCCATGTTTATGACTCGCTGATTTAAATTTTCAAATAATCGCGAACAAGATGTTTTAGGCATTGAAACAAGCGTGTAAATAAATGACAGACGCTTACAAGACATAACAATATGTCTGCGTACTCGATTGACAGACGTTTACAAGACATGATACTTCTGCGTACTTGATTAACAGACGTTTGCAAGACGTAACAATATTTCTGCGTACTTGACTGACAGACGTTTACAAGACGTAACAATGTTTCTGCATACGCGATTCTGATGGATAAAGGTCACAGTAATTTACTTCCGGGTTCAAAGACACTGACTTTGACAGCTTCCGAAATTTATAGTTGCGTGTCCATGGCTGACAGAAATTTACTTCCGGGTTCAAAGACATTGACAAGCTACTAGTTTCCTGAAAACAGTCCTGTTTCTCAGTTCAAAGAAATTTTACGTCTGGTTTCAAAATCATTGTCTGCATCTAAATAATAGTTTATTATTGCGCTTTAAGTATTCCACATCGACAGAATAAACAGTTTACTCTTCTAGGTTTAGAAATTTACAAATAGTGTTGAAGGAAATTTAAGCTGACAGAAAAATCGACCTATCTTCAGAGCAATAATAATCTTAGAACATATGGACAGTAACTGTATGTCCATTTTCAGCTATATATAACTGTCAGAATACATGGGCAGTAACTCTTTGTCCATATTCAGCTATCTACACATCAGAATATATGTTCATATTCAGCTAGATGCTCGTCCAAATACATGGGCAGTAACTCTATGTCCATATTCAGCTAGATGCTCGTCCGAATACATGGGCAGTAACTCTATGTCCATATTCAGTTATCCAGACTTTCCTGAACATATAGGTCAAGCATAGTGCGCGCTGCCATAGCTGTTATAAAAATAGATTTTTGTGGTCAAATTCCGGCTTTCATTGGTCATGCGATACTCTTACAACGATTCTCTCGATTTTAAATTTGTTTTCTTAAGCAATAAGCTATAAATAAAGCACTGGAACGCACTCTGCATTGCGTGGATGTACAAAGAACTTGAGAAAATTAAAAAAAAAAAAATCAATCTTGTTTTAAACATTTTCCAATCAAACGATGTGACTATCGGTGTGATGTACCCTTCACTTTCAATCGAATGCCTTTGGGGCCAGACCGCAAGAGACAGCGGTCGTCTGCTTGTGGCTCCACAGAGTGTTTATGTGTGCTGATAAATATCGTACCATTAAAACATTCCTAAACCAGAGTGATATCTTGGTCATAAAGGAAAGGCAGTAAAATTGCGTCCAGTACTGATTACAGTATCCAGAGACAATGTCGTCTGATGCAAACACATGTCTAAATATATCAATAAAAGTTGGAGAAAGAAAGTCAATGCGGCAATTCTAACCGATCTGATCGCCTCCTTAACATATCTTTTTAATGACCCAATCATACTTTCAAAGTATCCATGTTTATGTGAGATTCTAGAAATGGCTGACTAATTTTTAACGAGTGGCTTAAGCAAAATACTTCCTCAATAAAATTTTCACACAATCTGCAATTGACCCAAATAGCCTTGAGGATTTACAAACGCTACGACCTTGACATATATTTTAAGTCAGATCGGGAAAGTTGTGGACGTACATGCCAGAATACAAGGGCAGTAATTCATCCTTCCACACATAGGCTTCATAGTAATTTCACGTTTATGTTCAGCTGCCTATACATCAGAATAAATGGAAGCAACTCTCTATATTCAGTTATCTTCAGCATTTTGATAATAGTTCTAATTTAAAACGTCACAAAGTAATTGTTTAATCTAAGAGTAATTAACAGTCATATTCCGATAAATATATCATGGTTTATATCTTAGCGATTTACAGCATTAGAGTGACAGCTTTGTGTCCAGGTTTCAATAGGTATATAGCATTAGGATTGCAGATCTCTATCTTGGTTTAAATAGGTATATAGCATTAGGACTGCAGATCTCTATCTTGCTTTAAATAAGTATATAGCATTAGGATTGCAGATATCTATCTTGGTTTAAATAGGTATATAGCATTAGGATTGCAGATCTCTATCTTGGTTTAAATAGGTTTATAGCTTTAGGATTGCAGATCTCTATCTTGCTTTAAATAGGTATATAGCTTTAGGATTGCAGATCTCTATCCTGGTTTAAATAGATATATAGCTTTAGGATTGCAGATCTCTATCCTGGTTTAAATAGGTTTATGGCATTAGGATGGCAGTTCTGTATCCAGGTTTAAATAGGTTTGTACTATGTTTCCAAAATAGAGTTATAGCATTTAGGTAGGAGCTCTTATTCCAAGTTTAAATAGATTTATAGCATTTAGGTAGCAGCTCATTCCAAGTTTAAATAGATTTATAGCATTAAGGTAGCAGCTCTTATTCCAAGTATAAATAGATTTATATTTATAGCATTAAGGTGGCAGTTCTGTTCCCCAAATTTAAAATATCTTACAGTATTAGATGGTACATTTATTACTAGCTTTAAGATATTTATAGCATTATGGTGGCAGCTGTTCAAGTCAGGTTTGATGTTTTAATTTATTGTGGCAAGCTAGAATTATAATTGCGCTTTCAGGTTGCATGAAATTTGTGGCGCGAGAACATATACCACTTGTTACCCGCTTTTGTGTTGAGCAAATTTGTGGCTATTAAAAGATAGAGCTGGAACTCGTTTTAAAATGGTTCTTATTATCAAAGTACTAAAGATATATAATGTCCGGGTAATAGGTCTGATTAGGCCTCAAGGACATTTACGAACAAACATGCATTCATTTTTTAACATATTTTAAAGTCTCTGTATTTCTCTTTCTGTCTATCTTTCAGCCTCTTGGTATTTATCTATCTATCCTTTACTACTACCAACACATTTATTGTAAAGAAAGTGATTACATCTTCCGTCTGTGCATTAGGAGGAAGTCTTTGATCAGGAGCGGGAGACAGTTCAACTTTGTCTCGCAGATCAGAGATTCACAGTAGTACATCCATTCAGTGATATGTTTGATTTCAATATTGCATTCATAAACAAGTCACGATATTATAAAATCTTACTACAAAGAGGCGAATATTATTAAATTGAGAAAGAAAGAAAGAAAGAAAGAAAGAAAAGAAAAAAGAAGAAAGAAAGAAGAAAGAAAAGAAAAGAAAAAAGAAAGAGAAAAAGAAAGAAAGAAAGAAAAGAAAAGAAAAAAGAAAAGAAAGAAAGAAAAGAAAGATAGAGAGAAAGAAAGAACGCCATCCTAGTTATTGGTTATGATTATAATATTCATCCATAGCTAATTACAAGTGAATTTTTGTTATTAATAATTTTCCAGAAGACACAGCTCACTTGGCGGATATGCGGGCACTGTAAACGTTTTCTCTCTTCCACTACACTAAAGACAAACATTTATTGTCACAATATTTCCTTAGGTAGAAAACTTCTTACCAAAGAAATCTTTAATCTATATTTACTAGGACCCCACATTTCTCCAACATATGTTTATCAATATGTGTAAGAAGATAAATAAATTTAACAATAAATTTATTAAATCAACAATCAACTATACAACATATGAAATATAATTAATCAAAAGAGCGTTGACATTTACATCACAATAATGTTCGATTAATGCTAGCCAATCCTAGCATAGACATCAGCAGTCAATTAACACACACTCACACACACACACACTCTCTGTCTCTGTCTCTGTCTCTCTCTCTCTCTCTCACACACACACACACACACACACACACACACACACACACACACACACACACACACACACACACACACACACATATATAATCAAGTTCTTTCATGACATACATCACAGAAATGAGAGTGGAGTTTTAGAGAGATAATTAAAGTCAATGTACATAACCTTTTTTCAAAGATGGCCGCTGTCACTAGCAAGTGTTCACAATCACGTGGTTTGCAGTGGTTAGTTGATGTTTTCACGTACCCCTTCTAGGCACGTTATACAACTGTTCTAGAATCTTCGATGCGCTCTCCAAACACAATGTGGAGAATCGTCCTGAATTTCACTTCCTCTATCAATGTTCCTGAATTTTCGTGTATGCTCAGCACACCATGAGGAATGTTCAAAATAATCTTTGTGAATTGTCAAGCCTTAATTTTCCATCCCATTTTGGCTCTCAAATGGAATTCATAGGAATCAACTTACAGCAACACATTTACTGATAAGTTCGACGACAACATTGGGGACACACACCGTGATTCTGCAGTTACAATAGTCACTGTGGACTGAAGCAGATCAAATGCACCAAATAAAAAAAGGCGATCTTCTCTCTGCAAAAGTCAAATTAAGGCAGTAACTAAATTTGAGGCATATTTATTTTCTGAAACTCCTTTCTCTCTTACAAACATTCTCAACTTATAAATCCTACAACAATATTCATTAGTCCGATACGCGAAGCATAAGAAATATAGCATCAATCAAAATTCACAGGTATAATATATAACGTAATCAAATTAGTGAACATAGAAATAATGGTTCAGTTACATAAGGCATTTTCCAGTTCAAATCATAGATCAAAAGCAAACATGTACAAAATATTTGTAAGTCCATTCTTCCTTTTTCAGTCAGTTAACTTACCATAAACTAATGATCGCCTTTATGACTGGACTCGAGTTGTCAAAATCAAAGTGATTAGAATATAGACTTTCTTCAACAAAGTAACTTTTGTCTCTATCTCCATTGCACTAATTGTTTAGGAACAAGCGTGAGACTATTAGTCAGAAATACTACTCATCCAGTTGGAACTGGTTTGGAATGGATTTCTAGCACCTTTCCACAATCACTAGATCATTATCATACCCACTCATCATTAAACAGTTGAGACACGAACAACTGAATGCATTGTACAAATAATAACTCCATTACTGACAAGACCAGACTCGTTTTCTGTCATCAGCAAATAGGATAAAGGGAGGGGGGGTACGGTATATGTCCAAAGTGAGTGGTGTGTGGGGGTGTGACTAGTTTATCACTTATTTGTGCCGAGGCTCTGAAACTTTGAAGAGGTCAGAATTAATTAACGCCATCATCAATTATCATTCAGAGCGGGCGACTCCAAGGGACAGCATGCAGGGTTACCCATAGTGGTCAAACGTCCGCCTCCCTGGTGTCGCCCCATGTTACCAACCTTACACGTGCCATCTTGTGCTGGGGCACGTGTTCGCAGGAGCCTCACGTCTGTTGGTGCTTTAAATTAAGGTACATTTGTAATTGGTGACTGGGCCGGGAGTTGGCCTTCTGTCCATGCCGGGGAATTTATGACCAGCGTTTTTCTGTAAATCTGGCCTGGCGCCGCAGTATGAAGTGGTCTGTCCGTTTGTCTGACCATGGTGGGACGTCAAGTGATGGGTGTCGTATGACGTCCGGGATGCTCCAGGTCGCAAGCAGTGGGAGAGGGACGACCAGGACAGGGGCCAGATTGACCTGGACAATGATTGGGGGCATCCCCTGGACAAGCAACGGAAAGCAAGCGTTATTTCTTGCACTTTTGAAAGCACAAATGATGACATTTTTATCGCATGGCTTCGATGCTATTAATTGCAGTATGCCTAAGTAAGCAAATGTTACAAAAACCATTGACTGTAATTTGTACGTCTGGTATAAAATAATAAAATAAGTGGCATTGAAATGATGTGGGGAAATAAAGATAATCACTCTATCTTACAAAACCATGCACCCATCCCTAAGCTTATTAAAATTAAAAGAAATAGCATCAGAAAGACCATCATTCCCCCCCCCCCCCTGTGAACTCATATACATACATATCTTTCCTCTAGCCAGAAATGACGTCATTCTTTTATGTAACTAATATCTGCAAACCATCCCTAAAACTGAGAAAAATCTTATCGGCGTCTTTGAAGCGAAAGAACCCCCCACAATATTGTGTTTGCTCTAGTTCTATGTATGCTCTACTCTAGTTCTATCGAAATGTGTGTTTTTGCTCCAAATCTGCTTGCTAGCGTTCCAAACTGTTTTCTCGCTAAGCGGGGCAGCCACTCTTACAGCTTGTTGTTTTTAGTTCGTAGTCAATGCACATTGGAAATACTCCTTCACTGGTCCACAAATCTACCGTCTTTCTGCATAGTTACAGATTCATTTACAAACTTTGTACATGTCCGTTTTTCATCCCTAACAAATGAGATACGGATAAGTGAACATGTCTGAATTATTCAGTGTTTCCACCCCAGGCAGCCTTGATTATCTTCAGGTACCCGCCTCCGAAAATTTTCTCTAACAGTAGCAAAATAGGTATCGCAGAAATTTTGCTTGTTTCCACTAATCCTGCCAATCTACTGCTTTATGATATCCGACAATTGTTATTCTGCACGCAGGAGCTGGTATGGTGAATGATCACCCAAGTTAGCTTAGAGGGAATAGCAAAGAAACAGTGTTTTGAACCTGTGAAACACGTAACTGACGTAATAAAGGTGGACACTATATTTGTGTCTTTGTTGCAAAAGTAAACAATATCTAATGAGACACCCCATAAATCAAGTTACATAGAAACTATTATCACTTATCTCTAATAACTCCATTTCTTTTCACTATAAGAACTATCCTGTGATTTGCATTGACACTAAATTGTTGAATTGTATTTTAGGATATATAACTGTATAGTATAAAAAATATTCAAACATGGTTTCATGGAAATATTGATGTCAAGTAATCTTTTATATTGTATTTGTTATATGTATTTTTATTGTTCATTTAATAAATTTATTGTTAAATTTTATTACCTTCTTACACATAATGATATCCTTATGTTGGAGAAGAAAGTTGGTTTGCTAAATAAAGATTAAATAAGGATTTTCTTCTCTTTTAGTAAGAAGTTTTCCACCTAAGTAATTTGATTGTTGATTTAATAAATTTATTGTTATATTTGAACTTCTTACACATATTGATATCCTTATGCTGATGAAGAAAGTAGGTGGATTGGGGCTCGATAAATTTAGATTAAAGACGGATTTGTCTTCTCCTTAATAAGACGTTTTCCATCTATGGAAATATTGTGTTACGGTAAACGTTTGTCTTTAATGTTGTGGAAGAGAGAAAAAGTCTACAGTGCCTGCATATCCGCCATGTGAGAGAGACGAGTGTCCGTTGAAGAATTATTAGTAACATAAATTAAGATTCTCATCAATTGTAATTAGTTACGGTTGATTAATTAAATAATAATAATAAACCATTATCTAGATGGCGTTGTCGTCACACTCAGTATACAAATGCTACAGTGTAACAGTTCCTACTAGTACTACTGCTCGAAACATCAACGCACTGGCTCTCTTTAAATTTGGTCCTGGGATGTGATTGTATTTCAAAGGCTTCCGTTCAATGTCTACCTGATGTTTCAAAGTAAGATCCTATGGCCTCAGTGACAACAAGCGCACCTGACCACGCACGCACATCCACCTTCTACACCTGTATATGGGACGATAGGTCAACGAGCAGGACTTGAATTTCTCAAACACTTTCCATTCGATCTGGCCAAGTGATCGAAATTTAATCTGTCAAGAAAGATGAACCTAAAGGTTGAATTTACATTCGTGTGTGTGGAGTTTGATGTTGAAAGATGAACAGCTACTGATTGATAGTTTTACACACGAGATATTTTATAAAAGAACGTAGAAAAAGTCGATAATGCATGAGTACACAAGCAATTTATCATGGACGCTTTCGTTAAATCGGGGTGACAGTGTCAGTGAACGTTAGTGCCAATGAACGCTGTATTTACTGATGCACAACCGTTTAGCCAAAATCGTCAACCTTTATGCTTACGAACGTCCATTTGTAATGGCCAACTGTTGTTACGTCCCAAATGTCAACGTGGGCGGGCAAATGCATACCGATTACGGCCGTGTTATTATTGCATTGTGAATATTTGTTGCCGATGACTGTGGAACAGCATCGATCCTATTTCCTGAAACTTCCAGTCTGTCTGACCGACGACATCATAATGTTACAGCATATAGCACTCCTACAGCAGAGTGACTGACTTTGGCTAGACAGTAGGGATAGTGGCATATATACCATATTCTGAACAAGAAAAGTAAGTTTGTGCGGTCCGTACAGAGATAAAATGTTTGCACAGATTCCATTGTTTAAATTATTTTAACTACAGTAAATAAAAAAAGACGAAGTTCACTGTTTACTTCTGCAACATTCGGAATTCATTTATTCAGGTTAATGTGCCCTGTAAGTTTGAATGAGATACAACATACCTCGACTGTTGCATCACGTGCATATATGGGAAAGATAACTCATTCAGCATAATTCACAGTTATTTGCACTTTTATGTTTCTGTACCAGGAAAAGCACTTTGATTTTAATTATTAATGGGCATGGATAATGTGGAATGGCTTAGGGATCTTTGATTTGATTGTTTATTGTGCAATTACATATGTTAACATTATATGACCAAATTGGGAGTGGATATGAAACACAAACAAACAAACAAAGAAGAACACGATTGGCAGGAGCAACTTAAAAAAATTTCTAGCAGTAATAGTGATATTTCCCAGCAGCAAAAGGAAGGACTTCAATCCTGCTATTTGGCCAATATTCGGCCTTGAACCGCCTGACAGCATTGCACTTCACAGTAGGGATAATTTCTCATATACTTTTACTGCTCTCATTAAGAAGAGTTAAAGACTAATGAAATGTTCTCTTTTTAAATTTTTTTACAGTTTGTTGACATACCTTTTTTCTTACACACGAGTATTTAAATCAGGTAAAGAAAAAGAAAAGAAAACTTTTCAATCATACAACCGTGAGCAGAGGGTGATGTACAATTTTATCGCCTTGAGGCCTAGAGAGCAGTCAGGAAAAGGGGGCATAATTAAATAGCTTAAAAAGCTTACCGATATATTTTATGCTGCACAACAATGAGGGATTTCTGGTGTTCCTGAAAGACTTTGATAGATTTACACACACACACACACACACACACACACACACACACACACACACACACACACACACACACACACACGCGCGCGCGCGCGTCTCACTAGTTTCAGTACATTGTTCTATTTAAGTGATAATACTTGAATGTCGCCTACAATTGAACGCTATCAACTTTATATGTACAAACATGAGCAATAAACAAAGAGGGAAAATAAGTGGGCCAAGCATGGCACAGAAAATCATCGGATGTTGTAACTGTACCACGTGTATGCAGGCACACACAATAGAGTATTTGCTAAGACAAAGAAGAGATACCAGTGCAGCAGACATTTGTCAGGATTGTCAAATGGAATTAAGTCTTCTACTCACCGCATTCCGTGCAGACACGAAGATTTCAACGCCGCTCTTCCCCCTCCCCATTCTCATTCCTCCCCCACCTCGCTCTGCATTGCCTGATATGAAAATCATAGATGATCCGGGCGCTTTCAATTTTAGAACCACATGCGATGTGAAATGATGTATTAAAACCATTTTATATTGTGACTATTGTAAAACGCTGTTTTATAACCATACTTTTGTGATTATTGTAACTAGCTGTTTTAGGAACAGTCTATTGTGACTCGCTGTTTTAGGACCATATAGCTTGTGTGACTCGCTGTTTTAGGACCATATACCTTGTACGACTCACTATTTTAAGACCACATGTATTATGTGACTCGCTGTTTTAGGACCACATGTATTATGTGACTCGCAGTTTTAGGACCATATTGTGTATTGTCACACGCTGTTTTAGAACCACATGTATTGTGTGACTCGCTGTTTTAAGATCGTATTATGTATTGCGACTCGCTGTTCATGGCCACATTATTATGACTGTTGTGTCTCATTGGTTATAGAACCACATATATTGTAAGGGGGGGGGGGGCACATGTATTATAACTGTTGTGTCTCATGGTTACAGGACACATGTATTGTGACTCGCTGTTCAGTGCCACATGCATTATATGACTGCTGTGTCTCGCTGTTCAGGGCCACATGCATTATATGTTGTGTCTCACTGGTTATAGGACCACATGTATTGTGACTCGCTGTTCAGGGTAATATGTATTAAGACTGTTGTGTCTCACTGGTTAAAGGACCACATGTATTGTGATTCGCTGTTCAGGGCCACATGACTGTTGTGTCTCACTGTTATAGGAACACATGTGTTGTGACTCATTGTTCAGGGCCACAGGTATTATGACCATTGTGTCTGACTGGTTATAGTACCACTTGTATTGTGACTCGCTCTTTTAGGATCATAATATATACTACTAACTTATTTGAACACTACAAACGATTGGCCTCTAATGACTGTAAGTTATTTCGTCTTCATAGAAGACTGTATATGGCTTCTCTACTCTGTAAGTCGTCTGTATAGAAGGCTGTCCAGCTGCTCTTCTCTAATAAGTCATATAGTCTGTATACACGTCTATGTCAGTAATTTCGTCCGTCTAGACTCTAGACTAGAGTCTAGAAGACTGTTTTGGCTTCTCTTCTCCGTTAACAACGGAAAGTGCTTTATTCTCTTTGATGATGGCCTATCAATCTTTCTTTAATTACTCCCTCCCCCCCCCCAAAAAAAAAAAAAAAAAGAAAAGAAAAGAAAAAATTAGAAACTATACACAATGCTGAAATAATGTTTCTGCTTAATAGAGAACTGTTGGTTTGTCCTGCTTTGAAAAAGACACGTGTTGAATCATATTTACTGAGTCGTACGATTTAAGCTTGTTTGTACTGCTTTCCCCTTGCTCTGAACTGTTGTTTTGAGTGCGAGTCTCCATATTCCTAAAGCGTGCCTAGATCATACCTCGTTGTGCCTTGTCAGGATTTTATTTCCAGCAGTGGTGTCATCCTCCCGCCTTTAGGCACGAGGAACGGTGCAGAAAGCGAATCTCATGCTGCTATGAGGGTTATCCACCGCATACCGCATATTGGAATCAATGGAGGAACAATTCTTTGGCGATTACATCTGACGGGATGGGCGAGGTGTTTGTGTTGGGGGCTGTTACTCTCTGTCACCCACAATGTTGAATATCGAGAACAATATGCAACACACGATGTTCACAATGCAGCGAAGCAGGTGTTGACTACAATCAATTTCCGGAACGTCTCTGAGTGTGTTGAGCGTGTTTGTGGGCGGGAGAGGGGAGGGCGGGGAGAGGAAGACACGGGTATGTAGGAACCCGGGTCTCGACGGCAGTTGTTCCGTGGAAAAGTGTGTTGAAGTCATCACACTGACATCATTCCTGTACTGGGTGACAGTACTTGTAGGAGGAAAAAAAAAAGATCTGCGACTAATTAAACGCAAAACATCGTGAGTGCAGTGCATTCGTTGAACATGATTTTTTCCCCCCACAAAGATTGTCAGACCCGGTGCTACATTAATAAATGCAGGGCCACTTGCATGTTTCAAACGTCACAAATACGTATATAAGTATGCATTCATCATTAGTTACCTCCCTTGAAATTCTATTCGATGTACGTTGGAAATAACAGTAATAAAGACATCCCGTATTTAGGACCCAAATGGTTCAAATTAAAAAAAATCGTAAGCGAAATCTCTTAATGATAGGGCTAAATTTCCATTGCTTTCTAAAAAATTAAAAAAAAAAAAATAATACCTTCCCGAGGCCTATAAATTCACGTGTTACAAAGTAGTCGTACCTTGGCAATAGATTTAACATTCAAAGCTATCATATAACACCACAATTCTAGGTTAAAGTGCTTTCTTTACCCAGCCATCTACATACTAGTGTGTTTTACCCAGCCAACTACCTGTTACATTGCTTAGACTGATCTAGTGTATACTGTTGCAGCTCAACCGCAGATTTCAATCATTGGAATGTTTCCAGCGTTCACTGGCAACGCTTGGGCCTCTTGCCACCAAAGAAAGAAACAGGCATACAAAGAAAGAAACAGGCATACAAATGAAGCTATTTAAGAAATAACGAGACGTCTATTTTAAAATTGTGATATTCACACTTATCCATCCACAAAGGCGTCTTGTACTTAGGTACATTGTTGCACTTATAGAAATTAAAATAGTAAAGTGAGTGGAGATTTAGTTTCTAGAAACGTATATAGCCACTTACTTTCGGTCTGTACTTTTTATTTCACAGCGTAAGCAAGTGAGCTAGTCCTGACTCTAAATATACAAAAGACAGGACAATTATCCTTGTTATAAATGATTTAGCTCTGCCTTATCCTTTGAATCACCATGTATTGTTCAAAAGTTTCCCACATTGTTTGGTATCTGATGTAACTGTGTATTGTTGAAATAATTTACGTTATGGTTTGGTATTTGATGTCAATGTACTGTGTTGAAATAATTTACTTTACGGTTTGGTATATGATATCAAATACTTTGTTGAAATAATTTACTTCACGGTTTGGTATCTGATGTCAATGTACATTGATGAAATAATTTAGTGTATGGTTCGGTATCTGATGTCCAATGCATGTTGTTGAAATTATTTAGTTCATGATATGGTTTATGATACAGCATTTTGAGCAAGGAATAATAGCATCTTTACTTTTTTAAGTTTAGGAAGGTTACTTGTTTAGAAATATCATGTTTAGAAATCCGAAAAGTAAAAATAAAGTAAATATTTTATTACCTGTATATAAAATTAAAAAATTGCAACAATATTCAGGTACTTAAATCCTCCACCGCCATCCTAATCTGAACAATGATTTTTAAATGTCCGACAAAAATCGCATATTACTTAATTTGAATGTATAAAATGTACAACAAATGAAATAAAAAGTAAATACCCTCGGAAAACGGAAACAGTGATTCTAGAAACATCCTTGAACTGCAAACAAAATTATATTTCTCACTTTGAAGCAGAGAAAAACAACTGGTCGGGAAATTCCTATGATTGCCAAAAAAATTTTTTTTTTATCCAAACGCTGTCGGGCTGTAAACAGTCTTGTCGGTTAAGATTATAGCGATTTGACATTGGCTGCATACTTCACGCACGATACAATTTTGGCGATTAAGATAAATTAGCGACGTGACATTGATTGTACGACGTTCTCGTGATAAAAGTTCATGGAAATTTTGAATGTTAACACTTGACTCTTTGAAAGAGTGCGTTGCATTACATAATGCTTATAACCTCAATTAAAGATTACAGTTTAGTTCTTTGCAAAGTCTTGCATTTGTCCTTGCTTACGAGGTAATCCCGGATCTCTCAGTGGTCCTGGCTTACGATCTGTTGTAGTTAGCCACACAGCGCTCTCGTGTAAGTTGAAAGAATGACTTGTATTGAAAAGTACTGCAAGTCAAAGAGAAATTTCACTCTCTGAGATAAAAATTGTATTAAAATATTAAACTGTATTGCGCGTGTAACTGAAATGTGGCTCGTTGACAGAAAAAGTGGTGTTGTAACGCACTGCGACCACTCGTAAACGACTATCTCGTAATTTGAGGGAAAAGTGGTGTTATAAAGCACTGCGACCACTCGTAAATGGCTATCTCGTAATTTGAGGGAAACTTGTGTTGATTTCTTTGCTGGACGTCTCAAACAAACAAAAGTTTCCGTACTTCCGAAGCAACATACCTCAACATTCAGTGCCTTTCTAGCCCCTTAATCCGTGTAACGTACATGGATATTTAGAGCCGTTATCGGCCCTAATAGTGCAACGTACATAGAGGTTTAGAGTCTTTTTATCCCCTTAATCCGTGTAACGTACATAGACATTTAGAGCTTTTCTGGCCCTTAATCCATACAACGTACATAGACATTTAGAGCCTTAATCCGTGTAACGTACATAGATGTTTAAAGTCGTACTAGCCCCTTAATTTGTATAATACAGGTAGATATTTAGAACGTTTCTAGCCCCCTCCCCCGTGTAACGTACATAGACATTTAGAGCTTTTCTACCCTCGTAAACCGTGTAACATACATAGACATTTAAGGTCTTTTAGCCCCGTAACCTGTATAACGTACATAGACAGAGCCTTTTAGCCCCGTAAACCCGTGCAAAGTACACATACATTTAGAGCCATTGAGCCCCATAACCCATGTAACATACATAGATATTTAGAACCTTTCTAGCCCCATAACGTACATAGGCATTTAGCGCCTTAATCCATGTAACGTACAATAAACATTTAAAGCCTTTCTAGCGTCGCAACCTGTGCAAATTTGAAGCGTACTATTTTAATAAGCGCCAGCTAACAATAGTTACATACTCGTTACAGTACACACACACACACACACACACACACACACACACACACACACACACACACACACACACACACACACACACCACCTGCACGCACGCACACGAGAATATCTATTAGAAGTATGAATTCACTAAGAGAGATAATGACCCCTAAAGACCACCCCAAACGTCCGCCGCCCCTAATCTGATCCATATTGAAGAATAATAATTTAATTTTTTTGTTGACCCCGCTGATGCAACAATATAGGTCAAATAAATTAAAGAAATAAAATAAGAGATTAATATCCTTTATCTCCCCTGCTGCAGTAAACTGCCTGACACTCTTAATAAACTGAACGTTCAAAACAAAAAGCAAAGGCGATTATGTGTTTCAGTTACAAAGTTCATTCACTTTCCTCCCCCCCACTTGCCCCCCCCCCCACTGGATACGACCTTGACCAAATGGCTGAACACGAACAAACTGAACGATTTCCTGAAGGTGAAATGAAGTGCACGCGCTGTTACAAGTTTGAGCGCAATAAGAAGTGTTGTCATTAGCAACAATAAGCACCGATAAATAATATTTTATCCTTACTCACCTCCCCACCTCCTCCCCGCGTCCATCAATTTCTAATAATTTCAGAAAATATATTTTTTTTAAAAATGGTTATAGAGACGGTTTACCCATGCCTCCACCCCGACACTGGCTAGAGTTATCACATCTTGATTTGTGGCGTCAGAGAAGCCTTAGCCACTGACAAATTGTTCTGTGCTTTGCAATCATTGTATATAAAACACAACATAATACGTGCATCATTCCTTTTCTTGTTAACTTTCCTTCTTTTCTTTCTCTTTTGGATACTTGTATCATTTCTTTTTTCAAGACTCCAGGATTCATGGTCTATGTCCCGTACTGACACTTTTTCACGCGCAACTTGGAACAGCAAGTATATTTTTTGTTTTAATTAAATTAACGAAAAGGATAGAAAATATGATAATATGTCACGTGTGAAGAAAGTTCAGTTTGTTTTAAAACTTCTCTCGTGTATAAATCCTGATTTTTCTCTGTGGCAGAGTAAATTTGCTTATCCTTATTTCTAGACTTGATTGTTATATAAATTGTTAAATGTCAAAGTGGCCCGACTTTGGGCACTGCTAATGATGATATTTTAAGTGCCAGAGTTGGAAGTAAACAGCTCAGGTGGAGGATAGGATAGAAATTGCTGATGCAATGCAAACCAGTTCCAACTAGATGAGTAGTTTTATTATACAATGGTTAAGATGTAAAAGACTGAGACCAGCCTTGTAATGTTAAAATCACAGTTTGGTCTTTTCTCTTCATAAATTATAATGTTACCATGGAAATCAAAAGCAGAAGAGGAGGCAAAAAATAATCAAAGACAAATTATGCATATTCTGGAAGGAATTCACCTGATTTCCTTGTGGGATTCCTTGATCCCTCTTATACTTCACGTTAGACATACGGGAGTGCTCAAGGTCTTTTCATAGTCCCTGATTTTGAATGTTGACATTATCTGGCACCCGATAACAGACAATAACTTGCCATATTTCTCACATGAAAGGTACCTGTGGGAGAATACATTTGCCTACCAATATTTTAAAAATTTAATTGTTATATAAATTGTTAAATTGTCAGAATAAACCGACCTTCGGCACTCCTTATGACCATATCTTTGAAAGTGTCTGAGTTGAAATAAACACCGAAGTTGAGAATACGCTAGAAATTGCTGATGTAATTAATGCAAGCCATCCTAAATGGGTGAGTAGTTTTCATTATCCAATGGTTATGATTTACGAGAATGAGACCAGCAATGGGCTTAGATCTAAAAGATTTCCTGCTTCAGAAAAATCTATTTTCTAATCACTTGAATTTGAAGTGGCATAGAAGTCTAGAAAGACAGCCATTAGCTCAATGGTGAGTTAACTGACTGGCTGAGAGAATGGACCTAGAAATATTTCATGCATTTTGCTATTGATGTGTTATACTTGTGTTTTAATACGATGTATTATGTGAGTAGACTTATTTCTACAAATGTTTGAACTAAGCTACTTGATCATAGTGTGCTAGATACTTGACATTGTTTTGATATGCTGTATTTATTATGCTGTGTGGATGTATCAGGCTAATAAATACTGTTGCAGGAAATTGTAAGTTGAGACTAGAATGTAAGAAAGAATGGAGTTATAAAGCAGTAAACTGTTAACTTAGCATTGTTTCTTGATTATATTTTTCAGGGCAAGCAGCCTTTTCTACTTTCTTTACTTGTGTGATTTGAATCCTATTTGTGAACCGCTACGACTGATTGTGGTAAAGACGGGAGTGGTGTGTAAGTGTGGAGATGCACTACACTCCTTGATTTATGGTGTCAATGTATGCTGACCACATCAAGCAATTCTAGTATTAAGAAGTTACTAGAATTGCTGTAATTGTTATTCTGTCTGAGGGTGCTGGTATGGCAGGAGAAAACGCTTAGGTTGCCTTCGAGAGAATATCAGTGCATCAGTGTTTTAAATGTGTGCAGAGAGAGACACGTGTTGACATGAACAAAAACTTCTGACACTGTTGCAAATCATGTGAAAGACAATTGATACCAGGCTTAATTCAGGTGAATTAAAATAAAATCTATTATTGCTTATCTCTAATAACTCCATTTCTGTTCTCTGATAAGAACTATCATGTCACTTGTATTGAATTGTTGAATTGTATTTTAAGATATAAAACTTTGAAATATATAGAAATTATATGAATGTTTTTTCATGGAAATATTGATGTCAAATAATCTTTTTACTGTATTTGTCATAAGTATATTTGATTGTTGATTTAATAAATTATTGACCTTCTTACACATACTGATAACCATACGTTGGAGAAGAAAGTGGGTGGATGGGGGCTCACTAAATATAGATTAAAGATGGATTTGTCTTCTTCTTTAGTAAGAAGTTTTCCAGCTATGGAAATATTGTATGATGGTAAATGTTGTCTTAATGTTGTGAATGAGAGAAAAAGTTTAAGTGCCCACATATCCGCCAAGAGAGGGAGACGAGTGGTGTCTGCTGGGGAATTATTAATAACATAACTAAGATTCTCATCACTTGTAATTGTTATGAATGATTAATTAACTACTAATAATTATAACCATCCCGCTGGGTGGCGTTGGCTTCACAGTACTGTATCTACCTTTGCAAAGGCCTCCACCACCCGTTTGTTTGGGTTAGGTAGCCACTTTACTAATGAATGAAATGTTGTGATTACGCATTGGAAATACAATTAATTACTTTAAGAATGTTTTGTTTCCACATATAGCTAGGTCCAAATTTACTGTCCCTATGCTCACTGTCGTAAAGTCCAAACTTACTGTCCCACATGCTCCCTGTCGTAAAGTCCAAACTTACTGACCATATGCTCAATGTAGTAAAATCCCAAGAAGAGATCGCCAATATCCTCATGCTCAAGAAATTGCCAGTGATGGGTTTAGTCTCCCACCCTATTTTAATACACAATTCTATGATTAGGCTGGTTGGGGTGTTCTTAGCTTAACTGAATGGAGACGTGTAAAAGATGACGTAAACTATGATCCTGAGCAATATTTCTGCTGTGTAAACCATGAGTTTGCATTAGAGGTCATTCGCATGGCACTGGAACCCACACATATTGTATGACAGGAAATGAAGCAGAGAGCCAAAGACCTGCTGGCAAAACAGTTAGCCATGCATGGCGAGTTACCTCTAGAAAACATCCACAGGGTTCCAGACTACCCTAGTTTGACGCTTAGGACACTCTGATTGAGTCTTTCATACAGTGCACACACAAATACATACACAGTACACACACCCATATCAGTGCCACTTAACAGAGCTGGACTGCCTACTAGTTTCTCATTTCAGGCAAAATATAAGTTCATAACAGTAACATCTCTCGTGGCAATTTATACCCAAAACAGTATATAAAAAACACATTTTGCAAGTAATTAATCAATCATATGAAATAATTAATACAAATAATAACGAGAAAATAAGAGTGAAAGACGGAAGGCTAGCCTTAGAGAGATTCTAAATAAGAATGGAAAATGCATTAAACTGAAGTGAATATGTAATTAACTCCGAGAGGCATACATCTAGTTAGCAGAGAAAATTAATTTTTTACTTGATTTATATTTTGACTATTAATGCTCCTAGTAACTAATAAAGGATTTAAAATGTCAGACGCTGTTGGAATATCTATCTATCTATCTATCTATCTATCTATCTATCTATCTATCTATCTATCTATCTATCTATCTATCTATCTATCTATCTATCTATCTATCTATCTATCTATCTATCTATCCATCCATCCATCTACCTCTCTATCTGTCTTCTCTGTCTATCTTGCTTGATACGTATTAACAGGCATCACAATAGCATGAATTTAATGTATAAATACTCGGTCACTGGTACTGCAATTATATTTTCTTTTCTTTTCTTGCTTGCTTTCTTTTATTTTGTTTTTTGTTTTAAAACATTATTATTTCTGACACGTTAACCAGTTCAACCATTTCTCATCGCACGACCTTCCCAGATAGCTCTGTTCCTGCGTTTCAGGTACCACATGGCTTTGTCTTCAGCATTTATGCCTCAGGAAACTGGATTTCTAGTTTCTAGTTATGACATTTTCTGCAGACGAGAAAACAAAAGCCACACATTTACTCCACCCCGTTCCAGTTCTCTAATCTGTAAGGAAATAGGTTACTACGTACCACAAGGAACAAGTATATATTCTGACTTACATATCTAGTTTAACATAACTAGTTTAACATAAATAGCCATTCTTATGACAGTCTAACAACTTTCTTTAAATAGCTGTACTTATGGTAGACTAACTACTTTCTATAAACATCCATTCTTATTACAGTCTAACTACTCTCTATAAATAGCCATTCTTATTACAGTCTAACTACTTTCTATAAATAGCCATTCTTATGAATAGTGATAATAAATGGACATAAATAACGATTCTCATGATAACGTAATTACTCTCAAATAAATAGTGATTTTTATGTTAGAGCAATTAATTTGAAATAATTAGAGATCCGAAGTGGAGTGTAACTAATTTCAAATGAGCAGCGATTCTTATAGCAGTTTGACCTGAGATTCAAAATGATTTTAATTTCCTCGTGATAAGGAGTAACTAGCTCAAATAAATACGTACTCTCTAGATTTACTGTGGCTAGCTTGAATAAACAGTGACTTTAAACTAATTGATTAGCACCTTCAGATCTGTAACTAGATTGCAATTTTCCCTCTACACTGCACTATATTGAAATGAATAGCAATTTTCTGTCCGCACTGTAACCAGAATGAAATGAATTGCAATTATAACCAGAATGAAATTAATTGCAATTATAACCAGATTGAAATGAATAGCAATTCTCTGTCCGCACTGTAACCAGAATGAAATGATTTGCAATTATAACCAGAATGAAATAAATTGCAATTCTCCTACCATACTTTAACTGGATTGAAATAAATAGCAACTGTAAATAATTGTTTAGCTTTTCATAAGATTGTGTGTCTTGTTTGATTTAAAGCAATTTTAAAATCATCCAGCTTTTGTTGACATAGTGTGGACATTGTGTATTACACTAAATCAGTTGTGACAATGTCATCTGCATATATTAATCTTCCCTCATAATCCACATTATGAATTCAGTTAAAATCAATGTAACCACAATGAACTGTTCATGTAGTAATGTTCCTTTATAATCTACAGGACGAATTCAGTTTAAAATCAATGTAACCTCTGTGGTACAGGTTTCTGAAAAGATGTTATAAAAATACTTAAAAACCCTAATGTGCCAACCACATGTCCACCCACACTTCACCAGTGCTTGTTATCACGAGTATTTAGCTTAAATAACATTTAAAACATTACAATTACAAACAGCTCCAACGAGACCCCAAATCCTAAACTGACAGAGATACGAAAACAAAGATAACATATAAAAGGAAACAAATACATGTAAACTTGGGGATGAAATAGAAAACAAAGATAACATATAAAAGGAAATAAATACATATAAACTTGGGGATGAAATAGAAAACAAAGATAACGTATAAAAGAAAACAAATACATGTAAACTTTGGGGATAAAATAGAAAAACTTTATTAGCAAATAGTAATGATAGCAGAAAGAATTAGTATTTTAAATCGACTTGATGAAACGTGTGTTAAGTGTTCAATAGCTCGGCAGTGTTCACTTGGTGTTCACGATAGGGATAAGAGTTTATGGATATTTTGTGTCCTTGAACTTGCCAAGCTGCCACCATGTTAGGCTAACTGGCGGCAGGGGGATTTTTTTCACAACTCCGGGTTAGTCAGGCATATGGTGCAGGCTGTAGACTTTGAGTCTGTCTGTGCTCTATAAGGAAGGCATTTCGACCATGGCCTGATCAATTGGACCCAAGACACAAGATAGCAGGGGAATTGCCAGCATATTGCATATAGTATATATAGGAATATTCTAAATACACGCTACAGTATCACCATCACAACTGCCTATACCTGACTCAAGTTCAACCTGACTGACCTTTCTTGGCAAAATGACCTTTTTACCGTTGTTGTTTCTGGGAGAGGGCACAAGACGTTCTATTGAGATGGTGTGTGTCTGGAGTCTGAGCTGTGGGTCATTTTTCTACGTGAACAGGGACAGTCACGTGGTCAACCTGGCTAAATATCTGGGATATTATTACAACATGACCCAGTGTTCTATTGGTGTACTTTAACAATTGGTTATGATTTTGTGACGCATTACTTATCTTTTTACATACGTATTTTAAAACAGAAAAAAATGTGTATATAATCATCATTCACTCATATCATTAACTTGTTAATTATTTGTGCATCAGTTGAAATAACATTCGTTGTCAAAGTCATCTCAGTTACACTTGTGGAATTAGAATATATACTCATTCATTTATTTGATAAATATGTCGATACTGAAGCTCTTAGTCCTTAACATAGGCCAAAGTCAAGTCTAGCTTCAAAGTTCTCTTATCATAGGCCGAAATTTTCCTTAGACAAAACTTTTTTAAAACATGCCGATATTGGCCTTAATCTCACAATCTCGTTAAGAGCAAGCCGATATTTACCTTAATCATTCTGTCTCGTTAAGTGCTTGCCGATATTTACTTTAGTCTCTCAGTCTCGTTAAGGGCAGGCCGATATTTACTTTAGTTTCTCAGTCTCGTTAAGGGCAGGCCGATATTTAGTTTCTCAGTCTCGTTAAGGGTAGGCCGATATTTACTTTAGTCTCTCAGTCTCGTTAAGGGCAGGCCGATATTTACTTTAGTCTCTCAGTCTCGTTAAGGGCAGGCCGATATTTACTTTAGTCTCTCAGTCTCGTTAAGGGCAGGCCGATATTTACTTTAGTCTCTCAGTCTCGTTAAGGGCAGGCCGATATTTACTTTAGTCTCTCAGTCTCGTTAAGGGCAGGCCGATATTTACTTTAGTCTCTCAGTCTCGTTAAGGGCAGGCCGATATTTACTTTAGTCTCTCAGTCTCGTTAAGAGCAGGCCGATTATTACCTTGGTCACTCTATCTCGTTAAGGGCAGGCCGATATTTATCTTAATTACACAGTCTCGTTAAGGGCAGGCCGATATTTACTTTAGTCAATCTCGTTAAGGGCAAGTAGATATTTTGAAGTTTGTCACAATAAGCCCTCACAAGAGTAATATTGAACGTAAACATTCCATTTTATCCTTTAACAGGTCGATACTGAAATTCACCGCCCTGTGACTTACTCACAAATTAGTATTTAATCCAGTACTATTATTCTTTGGTCGAAATGGAAAGGAGACCCAGATAACAGACAGTCGGTATCTAAAGTGAAGTCTGAGCCGCGCTATCGCAATTGTCACACTATCAGGTAGAAGAATCTTCAGGGCAGACAATCGGCCGAGGGTTACATTTCCTTACTGAACTCTTGGCCTGCCCATTGCTGTCCTATAGTGCGAACGGACCTGGGAACCTCAATCTTGTGACTCTAATAACTGGCCTCTTTTACACCCCCCCCCCATCAGAAAAAAGAGAGAGAAGGGTGAGGTGGGGCGAAGATTGATTACTATTACTAGGTTATGGAAAAGCAAATCGGAAATGTGGCTTAGAAAGAAGAAAGGAAACAAGCAACCTAACTTGACCTTTTCTTTTGCATTTTTTATGGCAAGCAACAACGTGACCCACTTTAATGGAACGCTTACACTTCAATGGTTCAGTATTATGTTTAATGGGACAGTTTAGACCGCTTATACTTCAATGGTTCAGTATTATGTTTAATGTGCCAGTTTAGTATGATTCATTTCAAAGGTGTAGCTTAACAGTTGACGGGCTCTCGAGTCAGTTACGCACACGAATGCAGTAATTAATTCAGATGATGAAAATCAGCTTTTCACTACAATGAAAATATGCTTATGTAAATGGCGATGCTTGTTTTTCTTAATATTTTTTTAATGTCAAGTTAATATAAAACAAGGTCCCAGACTAGTTACTATAAAAAGGGACGAAATCTAATCAATGTAAAAATAGTCCGATATCTAATTACTATAAAAGGATACAAGGTCATAATCCAGCTACTATTAAAAAAGAGGGTCCAAACCCAATTACTCTATAAAGGATTCAAAACTAGTTACTATATGTGACAGAGTAAATGTACTTGTCCCTATTTATAAACTTAACTATTATATAAATTGTTAAATGTCAACGTGACATGACCTTTGTGTACTGTGCATGATGATATTTTTGTAAGTATCAGAGTTAAAATAACAACTCAAGTACAGAATATGCTAGAACTTGCTGATATAATCCAAGCCAGTCCAGAGTGGATGAGTAATTTTAGTTATCCAATAGTTTTAGGTTTATAAATAACGAACTAGTCAATGGGTAGAGACCCTATCTATCTATCTATCTATCTATCTATCTATCTATCTATCTATCTATCTATCTATCTATCTATCTATCTATCTATCTATCTATCTATCTGTCTGTCTGTCTATCTATCTATCTATCTATCTATCTATCTATCTATCTATCTATCTATCTATCTATCTATCAGGCTCTTGTCATTCCATAGAATGATGGCTGAAGGTTATCCGCTGTCCCAACTTCCCACCCCACATTATCCAATTTTCATACCAACGCACATATGAGTAGAAAACGCACAGAAAGGCCATTGTTAGATTGTCGTAGATTGTTTTGCGGCTGTATGCAAGCACGTGAAATAGGAGAAAAGAAGTAAAAGAAAATAATAAATCTTGTGCACGAAGTTGTAGGAGTCGTTTGTTCATGAACCGTCAAATTCCCCGGTAACAATGACAGCAGATGGAACGGAAGTATGTTTACTTTTAAGACCGGAAATGCTAAATTAACGTCGAGTTTGATTTTTTAAAAATTTAATAAGGATGTCTAGTGTAGCATTCTTTGAACATCTTATCATTCAACAGTCAGAGCAATGTAGCGAGTGGCGAACTAGGATGTGACTAGAGTTGCGATTGGTGATATAGAACTTAGAATCTTAGATGTAATGGAGTGGAATTGGGCTAAAATTGGGACGTAATTAGGACGCTGGTTGACGATGGGATAGTTGTTGGTAATGTAGAAATGGGACGTAATGAAACGGGGTTGGGCAGAATTTGGGATCTAATTGGGATGGTGGCTGATTATGAGATAGTGGTTGGTGATGTAGAACAGAACTGAACCGAGCAGGGACCACAACTCTGTATACATGAAAATTACAGTAGAAAGTTTCCAGCTAAAAAAAAAAAAAAAATGCTCTAAAACATTCTCATTTTAGGTGGCTACACTGTACATTCAGCAGAAGGACATCACACATTCAGCAGAAGGACGTCACCTAACACCACACTGTCAGAACACAGCGGGTGACGTAATATAGTCTTGTAGCACACAATACATGAACTTGTTTTTTTATAGACATTTTCATAGTAAATAATCCAGTTTACTAATCAGTAACAAGGGTTATTATTTCTGATAAGGAGAATTACAGTCATGTAAGTGAGTTTCCATATTGCACACACATATAATAATATAATTGTCTGCCAAGAGTAGACAAATTCGCACAAGGAAAATGCTGTAAAACCGTCTCAATTAATATCTAAATTAAAAAAAAAACCCACTAAAGGCACGTGGTCGCAATAAGAAACACGCCCCAGCAAAAAGATCGTACATTAAATTTTATGTGAGGAAAGTAAAATGGTTAATAAGATTTTCTTAATAAAAGATTAGCCGATGAAATGCTCTCTCACAGAAAATAATTATAACATTGCAACAAGAGTAAATGTAAAGTATTTCATCTCTGCTCATGAAGGAAGGCATTTTTCTATTCAGGCACGCTCAGCGTGAAGTATGTATTAACATCTTTTATGAGTGGTGATGGCGTAACTTTATAATTACAGAAAGAATTACTATAAACTGCTATTCATTTTGTGGGATTTCCCACATTAATTTATATATAATTATAGACAGAATTACTATAAACTGCTATTCATTTTGTGAGATTTCCCACATTAATTTATTGCATAATTCCGTCAGTGTAGTGAAGTAAATAAGTACTGTGCAACGCGGACAGTGGCAACAGGACACATTCTATTCTATGTCCACTTTCAGAAACGTCAAGGCCAAGAATTCTGGGTATCCTTATACCTTAATATGAGCACTTTCTCAACTTTTTACCCTGAGCAGGGCAGGGGCTGATGGTACTGAGGTGGAAGTGTCTGGATGATAATGGTGTTTATGAGACGTCATAATGGTGTTTAGAAGACGTCATAATGGTGTTTAGGAGACGTCATAATGGTGTTTAGAAGACGTCATAATGGTGTTTAGGAGACGTCATAATGGTGTTTAAAAGACGTCATAATGGTGTTTAGAAGACGTCATAATGGTGTTTAGGAGACGTCATAATGGTGTTTAGGAGACGTCATAATGGTGTTTAGGAGACGTCATAATGGTGTTTAGGAGACGTCATAATGGTGTTTAGAAGACGTCATAATGGTGTTTAAAAGACCTCATAATGGTGTTTAGGAGACGTCATAATGGTGTTTAGAAGACGTCATAATGGTGTTTAAAAGACGTCATAATGGTGTTTAGGAGACGTCATAATGGTGTTATAAACGAGTTATGTAAGGTAACGAGTCTCACATAGACTGCACCAAAACTGATGGCTGTATTAGCATTAATTTGAAGAAAGAAAAGCAAATCAAACCAAACTCGACCACTTCTGTATAACTGAATTGTTGTACGCCTAAGAAGATTGTGCCTGGGTAATGATTAGCACACTTCGTTGCCGTCAGAGAATTGAGCGGATTACATCTTTTGTGCTGCTTCCTCAGCAAGCGACTCTGTAATCTCTTGTGAGCGGAGAATGCAGAGGTTAAAGAGGATTGTAATGGGGACGGGGGGGGGGGGGAATGCAACCGTATACAAAGGATCGTGGGTCAGGAGAAGTGCAAATGCTTTTTAAAAAAAACTTTTCTCCACACCTAAAACTACTTTCCTTATCAAATTGAACATTCACGGGTGCTTTTGCTGGAAGAGGAGTGTTCACTGGTTCTTATGTGAGCACTGTCTTTGCCTCTAGTACGCATGCCCGAGTCCTCAGTCTCTGTTAAGGTAATCCAGGATTAGTTCCGTGCAGGAACACCAATCCAGGGATTAGGTGTCAGCTGGACCACGGGCATGAAAGCAAGGCCACCAACATTGGATTAGGAGACGGCAGCTGTGACTGCATACTGTTTGCGACAGTGCTGCACATTTAACAGCAGGGAGTTAAGAGGTACAGGGTACGCTAAATATCTTTTTTATAGTTACATTCAGGGAGTGAGGGAGTGGGATGAATATCATGTTACAGTTACGACTGTAGTGAGCCCAAGTTGGAAGAATCCTATGCAATAGATGTAGAGATTTTGGTAGTGGATGAATTAGAATGCAGTTATATCACTCAAAGAGAAGATAGAGTAAAAAGTGTGGTGCTGATCAATACAGAATTTGGAGTACAATAGAATAGATATGTATCATTTGTTGGGTGTATAGTGAAATACATATTCACGCAGAAGTTGGTGTATAGTGAAATAGGTATGTATGAAGATAAATTCGTCTTTTAATCTATATTTAGAGAGCCCCCCTACAACCACTTTCTTCTCCAACATTAGTTATAAATATGTGTAAGAAGGCAATAAATTTAACAATGAATTTATTAGATCAACAATCAAATATACAACATATGAATATAATGAGTAAATTAGGAGCTAGGTTAACATCATGTTATAGAAAAACACATCGAGTTAGGAAACAGGCTAAAAATCGTGTTTTAGAATGTAAATGAATGCAATGAATTAGGAGTTAGAGTAAGCGTCTTGGTACAGAATGCAGCGGATTAAGTAGGCTAAGCATAATGTTATAAACAAACTCATTGAATTAGGAGCTAGAGTAAACGTCTTGGTACAGAATGCAGCGGATTAACTAGGCTAAGCTTCATGTTATAAAACAAACGCAGTGAATTAGGAGTTAGGCTCAAAATTGTTGTGCAGATAAATGCAATGAATTAACAGCTAGGTTAAACATTGCATTATAGATAAATACAGCGAGGTAGAAGTAAAGAACTTGACGAAACAGCAGGCTACTTGTGGAGATAAATACAGCGAGGTAGAAGTAAAGAACTTGACAAAACAGCAGGCTACTTGGGTAGATAAGTACAGCGAGCATTGAAATGTTTTATAGACCTACAGTGAGGTAGGAACTAGGCTGTAAATGGTGCCATTTGTTGCAAGGAGAATGGCAGTTGTCCGTTTAGAGCGCTTAATATTTCTTCTGATTTAATTTCACTAAAAGGCTGTTAGTGAAATTCTCATTTCGGATGCAGTCATTTGTATTATTATTTTTTTGTTGTCGTTTGTTTTGATCAGCTCCCTTGCAAATATATCTGACACCGTGATATTTATTGTTATGCAATTGTGTCCCTTGTTTTTTCCCTACACCCACACTCATACAGCGTATTTGTTTTATTCTTTTTCTCTTTATTGCTAATGGTTTGTGTTAATATTTTCCATCAATCAATAGACTACATTTCATCAGTTAACTATAAACACTTTCACGTATGTGAGTTTCGTTGTTACGTTTTTTTGTTACGTTTTTATAATTGTGTAGCACTTAGAGGCAACAAAAACAAGTCTATGCGAGTGTATCAGCAGCAAAGAGAGCAGACTTTTATGCTGTACATAATCGGTATCAGAACAGCGATTTGTACTGTAAAAATAGAGGCAATAGAACCATAATCTAGACTGTTACATTAGAGGTAACAGAACAGCAGCGTTTACTGAAACAATATAAGTAATGGAAAATAGTCTAGCCTGTTACATTAAAGGTAATAGAAAAACACACTGATACATTGAAGATAATACCCTAACAATCTGTACTGGCACACTAGGGGTTCAGAAATCATATACTGTTATCAGTACTGGTTCATTAGGGGTTCAGAAATCATATAGTATTATCAGTACTGGTTGATTAGGGGTTCAGAAATCATATACTATTATCTGTACTGGTTGATTAGGGGTTCAGAAATCATATACTATTATCTGTACTGGTTCATTAGGGGTTCAAGAAATATACTATTACCTGTACTGGTTTATTAGGGGTTCAGGAATCATATACTATTATCTGTACTGGTTCAATGACGAGTGGGAGGGACACAGCCATAATCTATACTTACAAGAGGTAACAGAACATCAATATATTCTGTTGCATTAGAAGTAACTGAACGGCAGTATCTACTAGTGCATAAAAGGAAGTAGAACAATCTACGATTGTACAGTTGAAGTAATGATACAACATTCTAAACTGAAATATTTGAGGTAACAGAATAACAATCTAAACTGTACAGAGTAGAGTAACAGAACAACATTGTATACTGACACAATGGTAACAGAACATCTGTACTGACATAGAGGTAATGAACAACAATCTACACTGATATAGAGGTAACAGAGCAACAATCTGTACTGAAATGGAGATAACTGAACAATCTGTCCTGAAATGGAAATAACTGAACAATCTGTACTGAAATGGAGATAACTAAACAATCTGTACTGAAATGGAGATAACTAAACAATCTGTACTGAAATGGAGATAACTAAACAAACTGTACTGAAATGTAGGTAACAAAAGCAATCTGTACTGAAATAAGGTAACAAAATCAATAATCTGTACTGACATAGAGGTAATAAACAACAATCTATTCTGACAAAGAGGTAACAGAACAACAATGTATACTGACACAATGGTAACAGAACAACAATCTGTATTGACATTAACAAAAAATAATCAACTACTTCCTGGGCCCCAAACTTTTACGGGGCCGTTATGCCATCGCACACACTGAGCATATCAACTGCAGTATGAGCAAAACCAGAGAGAGGGGGAAGAGAGACAGAGGGGGGGGGGAGAGGAGATGGAGAGAGAGAGTGCGAGAGAGAAAGGAGAAATAGGAGAGAGAATAAAGAAAACAGCGGGAAGAAACACAGAGATGAACGAATCTATTTATATAGATACAATTATTTTCATTGCATGACACCCATCCCCACCAGTTACTAGTATAATAATAATAAAGTCCTTAAACATTTTGAAAATAACGTATGAACTAAAACATCAAGCGTAGGGGGTGGGGGTGGGAGAGAATTGGTCTGCACGATAACAATTACGCGAACACAGTCCTTTAGTTTTAACCAGAAACTCCTGAAACCGTTGTCTTCTAATGGATTCGGAAACCGGACCTGCCACCACTTGGACAGAGGAAGCGTTTGTTTGATGACGATGCCGCAGCATGACGTTCTAAGCGAGTTAACTCGCCGATGCCTTATGTAGAGTTTCCTTTTCCTTCTTACTGCCTTATCGCGTCATCGCTGGCGTTTCGCCATGTGTTGGGCAGATGACGGTCCCCTGTAAGAGGGTGACTGTGCGTGTCAGATACGACACTAGCCAGAGAGTGTCACGTAAGGAAGGCTATCAAATTCACGTTCCTTGCGAGATTTGCTTTCACACATGCAGCCTGTGCGTTCGATAAGCCTAGGCTGGAGGGGGTGGACTATGAGTGGGTTGGATGAAAGAAAAATGAAAGGGGAACCACCCTCTTCGGCTGAGTGGATAATAGTTAATGAGTCGGTTTAACTAGCTCGAAATATAATATTATTAGAAGTGGACCTTAAGCAGAATTGTTAGAAGTGGACCTTAAGCAGAATTGTTAGAAGTGGACCTTAAGCAGAATTGACTGAAACCAAGATCATGATAAGATTTTAATCCCCGAGTTTAGGGTTTGGGCTGTCCATGGCGTTTTATACTCTACTCTGCTGTGAAGCTATCTCTTCCTCACCATAAACTACAACGAAAAAACAAAACCATTTGCAGGAATTTTTTAAAATGCCACAAATCAGTACATTTATGTACATTGAAAGAAAAAATAATGACGACAAGAAAAACGGGATTATTGCACATTTTTCGGTTGCAACGAATCAAAAGTTTACAGGAAAGAACAACTGTCTTTTACCTGAACATCACTTCCGGTATGTTAGTCGATCTACACGAACATGCATTCCCCATGGGAGCCTTTCAAACCCAGTAAGGATGACAGGGATCCATTCAAACCCAGTAAGGATGACAGGGAGCCATTCAAACCCAGTAAGGATGACAGGGAGCCATTCAAACCCAGTAAGGATGACAGGGAGCCATTCAAACCCAGTAAGGATGACAGGGAGCCATTCAAACCCAGTAAGGATAACAGGGATCCATTCAAATCAAATAAAGATAACACGCAGGCGTCCATATCAAATAAGGATGACAGGGAGCCGTTCAAATCAAATAAGGATGAGAGATAGAGCCGTTCAAATTAAATAAGGATGACAGAGAGCCGTTCAAATCAAATAAGGATGACAGGGAACCGTTCAAACTCAGTATGGATGACAGTGACCCATTCAGACCTAGTAAGGATGACAAGGAAAAACTAATGTCATTTCATGAGTCTCACGCATTTTAAAATTTAGCTGTACACTTTGTATTGTTCATCGCAAGTGTGCAAATCTGTGTGCACAATTGGCTTGTAGAAATGTTCACACACACACACACACACGCACGCACGCACGCACGCACGCACGCATGGTTGTAGTGTTTTTATTTATTATACATGCGTATATATAAAACGAACACTCAAGTATCAAGGACAACTCTTTGCCATGTGCAGTGAACCTGCGCCTTGCATTAAGAGAAACATTGATGGCAATCAGATGCCAGTTATAAAAACGCATGCATACGATACACAGTTAAAGTAAATGCTTGGTGAGACTTGAAGCAAGGTTGAAATTGATGCTTTACAATTTAGATGCGTCCATTTTTACAATGACCTATATCAACCAGTGCGCTCGGTAAAAGCTAATATTCTGTTAGTTGAACATACTGTTCGAGTACAATTTATTTGACTAACCAATAAACGGACAAGAAAAAGCTAAGAAGTCATATTTCAGTGATCGCTTGCTGCTGTCAATGAACAATCTCCAATTTTCAGGTTTATACTGTGGCACTCCAAGTTTGTGCAGAAGCTGCGCAATATCTGTATAGTACACCAGGTCATTCTCTGTAGAGAAAAACTGAGGTACTCTCGATGTCTGTTGCGGTAGAAGGTGATGTAAACACTATCAGAAAGGAAGTTTTTTCCCTCAATCCGGATGCCTCAGCAGATGACTTTGAAAACATGAGATCGCAAACTAGATCAGTTAGCCCCTTTTGCGATAAAGGATTTGGAGCATCATCATAAAGAACCACTAATTCTTCTTCTTCTTCTTAATATTCTTCAACACTAGAGAAATCTTCTTCACTAATGTCGGTAAGTTCTCCAAGGACATGTACTGGAATTTCATCACAATGAGCTACTGGACGACGTGCTGATTCAAGATCGGGATAATTAAGGCTGCTCCGGTTTTTTCTGTTAATCCCAATCACATCAATAGCGCAGAAGTAGCAGTCAGTGACATGGTTTGTCGGTTCCCTTCAAACCATAGAAATTCCAAACTTCAACGACCCAGATACTCGGTGCAACTCTTGCAACCATCTGTACTCGTAAATGTTAACCATTGGATGGTAAAAACTACTCAACCAGTTTGCATTACATCATCAATTTCTAGCATATTCTCAACTCGAGTTGTTTACATCCAACTCTGACACTTACAAAAATACCATCATAAGGAGTGCCCAAGGTCGGGTTACTTCAAGAATTTAACAGTTTATGTCACAATTAAGTTTAGACATAGGGATAGATAAATTTACTCTGCTACAGTACTCACTATGAGTTAATGCCACTCAACCCACTACGAGTTACTGCTAAACCACGCACATCTTTTACTACACACTACGAGCATTTGATAAACTAAACAAATCTATATTACTACGCACTATGTGGTACTATCACACACACACACACACTCACACACACACACACACACACACACACACACACACACACACACACACACACACACACACACACACACACACACACACACAATTACATATGCAATTCACATTTTTACAATCAGTGTCAGTGAACAATAATCACAGAGACGGTAATCCTACAGCTCCTTGATTGACTAGAGTTACTGACGCGCCACTTTTCTCCATCAAACAAACAATTAAATACACAACTTCAAGAAGCAAGTTCAAACAATAATTTTAAAGTTAATATTTTAAACTTCGAAGCCTCTTTCCTTACCAAATACTTTTCGTTCGTGCTTGTGTGTGTGTGTGTGTGTGTGTGTGAGAGAGAGAGAGAGAGAGAGAGAGAGAGAGAGAGAGAGATAGAGGTGGGCGGGGGTGTTTGTAGAATATGGAAATCAGTTGTGTTGGGGGGGGGGGATTGAGGGGCTTCTGCCTTTGTCACAAATGACGGTAGACGAGAGAGAATTTTATCAGATCTGCCTGCGTGACATTTATGTCTTATTACACATTGCGTGTCCACTTCACCCCCCTCCCACCCCCCACTAATGTGCCCCAGTTTCAGTGCTCTGAAAAGTCTGTCTTTCGTTCCTTGATTCTCTGACATTTCATCCACGCGTGCGCCTGAAATGCACACAGTGAGAATTGCACGTGCAAAATGTCCCGAAAACAAGTTTGAGCTCCACTCCCCACCCCTTCCAGCAATGTTTTTCCTCCTACATGGTGGGTTAGTAGCGGCGGCATTCTTTCCTGCTATTCTGCAGCTGAGTCCCTAAAGATGCATACAAAATGTCAACTTCGACTTTGCCAATAGTGTCAAAGTTCAGTTCAAGGGCGACTACTCTTCTCGTATCTGAAGAACACGACACAAATTCAGTTTCACGTGGAATCCAAAAGTACCAAGAAGCCGTCTTATTGAAAAATAATTCGTACTGAGTGCTCTTTCTTGCTTATCTCTGTAGCTTGTTGACATTTACATGGGTTATGAAAAATAACATGCTGTTTAAGATAAATACTAATCACTTGATCTGTAAAACTTAGGCATATTATAAAGAAAACTTTTTGGGCAGAAAACTACATCATTCTCACCAGCAGCCGACAATTTTAAGTCATTTATTTTAAGATCACCAACAAGTGACAATTTAAAATCATATACCGACAATAATCGCTGACCAACAACCGATAATTTAAAATATACCGACAGCCAACAATCTGAAGTCGTCTATAATCGCTCACCAACAACCGACAATTTTTAGTCATTCATTAAACGATCACCTATAACCGACAATTTTGTGATTTATGTGCGATTACCGACAACTGAAAAGTTACAATCATATACCGACAGCCAACATTCTGAAGTCGTTTGTAATCGATCTCTAACATGTTAACAAGTCTAATATACTCGAGTGTGTGGACTGAAGATCAAGTCCACATGTTAACAAGTCTAATATACTCGAGTGTATAGATGAAGATCAAGTCCACATGTTAACAAGTCTAATATACTCGAGTGTGTGGACTGAAGATCAAGTCCACATGTTAACAAGTCTAATATACTCGAGTGTGTGGACTAAAGATCAAGTCCACATGTTAACAAGTCTAATATACTCGAGTGTGTGGACTGAAGATCAAGTCCACATGTTAACAAGTCTAATATACTTGTGTGTGGACTGAAGATCAAGCCCACACGATAATGAGTCTATAATGAACTAGTAATTAAATGTATACAAGGTAAAGCACACAGATTATGCAGTCTGTGATCAGTGTGTGTATATGGACTCAAGGTCATGCCCATACGATAACGAATTTGTAATAAGCATGTATAGTGACGTAAAAGGAACCCAGACGTTACTGACAATATAACGCTCGTGTCATTGAATTTGACATCAAGCTGACACTTTTTAAATGCTACTTTCTACAAGAGGAAAAAACATAAAGTATTTCATGTTTTATTTAAAGTACAAATAAATGTCAGCACATATTACAGTGTAAATCACGATTTATTCAAACTGCAAATAAATGTCAGAATATATTATAATAGTTTATAATGTTTATTAAAGGACAAATAAATGTCATAAATAGTATAGTGTAGATTAAGTGTACATATAAACGTAAGAAAACAGCACAGTGTAGGTAATGTTTAACTGACAGTACAATTCAATGTCAGAATATACCATAGCTTACGTAATGTTTTATTAAACATGTCAGAATATACCATAGCTTCGTAATGTTTTATTAAACATGTCAGAATATACCATAGCTTACGTAATGTTTTATTAAACATGTCAGAATATACCATAGCTTACGTAATGTTTTATTAAACATGTCAGAATATACCATAGCTTACGTAATGTTTTATTAAACATGTCAGAATATACCATAGCTTACGTAATGTTTTTTATTAAACATGTCAGAATATACTATAGCTTACGTAATGTTTTATTAAACATGTCAGAATATACCATAGCTTAAGTAATGTTTTATTAAACAGAATTAATGTCAGAATTAATTTATGTGACCACGAGTATGCACGCACAAACTTACTTACACATAACTTTATAATTAAACATATCTTGCGATTTTCTTCCTGTAACCAATGCAAGACTGCTTCGCCATTAATCAAAAACAAGAGTGCTGACAGTCAATGTAAGAGTGCTGAGACGTCACAGTCAATGTAAGAGTGCTGAGACGTCACAGTCAATGTAAGAGTGCTGAGACGTCAATGTAAGAGTGCTGAGACGTCACAGTCAATGTAAGAGTGCTGAGACGTCACAGTCAATGTAAGAGTGCTGAGACGTCACAGTCAATGTAAGAGTGCTGAGTCGTCACAGTCAATGTAAAAGTGCTGAGTCGTCAAAGTCAATGTAAGAGTGCTGAGACGTCACAGTCAAGAGTGCTGAGTCGTCACAGTAAATGTAAAAGTGCTGAAACGTCACAGTCAATGTAAGAGAGCTGAGTCGTCACAGTCAATGTAAGAGTGCTGAGTCGTCACGGTCAATGTTAGAGTGCTGAGTCGTCACAGTCAATGTAAGAGTGCTGAGACGTCACAATGTAAGAGTGCTGAGACGTCACAGTCAATGTAAGAGTGCTGAGACGTCACAGTCAATGTAAGAGTGCTGAGTCGTCACAGTCAATGTAAAAGTGCTGAGTCGTCACAGTCAATGTAAGAGTGCTGAGACGTCACAGTCAATGTAAGAGTGCTGAGACGTCACAGTCAATGTAAGAGTGCTCTTGCACCATATGATCTTCCTGTTCGTTCTTAAATAAATTTCACAAACAACATTTATTGCTGCAGAACATTATTTTTCCAGGGACATCTTAATCTCTTTTGCACACAACCCTACCTCCAATGTTGTATATCCGGTGACCGACATTTTATAATGAAAATAACACTTTACACTGACACCTGCCTTCAGCCGACTCTTTAGTACACACCCTTGTGCGTACTAGTCTTAAACTACAGTAAGTGCTCGAGAACGTTATTCAAACACTCCGGGAGGCACGGGGGAGTGAGTGATCTGCCTGTAGGGACTCGTGCACTATAATCCTCTCGTGTTGCAGTAAGCCCCTGGGACTCCCTAGGGCCTAGGGCTTAGTGCCTCGATCTGTCTGCCTTGTACATTATGCACGCATGAGGAAGTAATTATTGTCGAGAATGCTTTTGCGTGCACTTGACGGGCGCGAGTGAATAATATGAAGGCCGAAGTACAATTACATTCTTACGTTTCAAATTAGTGTACATGGGACAGTCTGTCGGTCATAGAACCAGTTCCCCCATTTTAAGAAGAAGAAAAAAAATTGTGACTTTTTTTCCTTCGAGCCACAATTTCACGTGTCTGTGTTTGAGGGGTTACATTTCAGGTTACATTTCATTTGAGGGGTTACATTTTAGTATATATATAAAAAAAATAATATCTGAATTAATAGTAGCGCAAGGGCAAAATGTAGGTGGAGAGAATCAGCGAGAGAACTATATCTTAAGAGTTCAAGTAACTTGCCTCTTTCCGTCTACAACACATATAGAAAATATTCGCCCTATTGCATCAGGTGACTTTCGTATCATATGTCCAATTGCGTCAATGTCAAAGTGCAAAGTATAAATATAATTTTGAAAAGTACATTAAACTTGAGCTAATTCCCATCTCGTGTCCCCCCTCCCCGTCCCGATACCCATTTAATAATCTTTCACCTGTGTGTGCGCGCGCGTGAATATGCGTGCGTTTGTATGTATGTGGAATCAAAGAAAAATGTAGGATTGCTGTAAAAGAAAAAATTGTAAATAATTTTTCTACTCTCATTAAGCGCGCAAAAGTGGAGGGGGGAATAAAGGAGAAGGGAAGAAAGACAGAGAGAGAGAGAGAGAAAACAAAAAAGAAAGAGGAGAGAGAAAGAAAATGAGATGGTAAGATGGAGAGTGGGGAGGGAGAAAGAGAGAGAGGAGAAAGTGTGTGTGTGTGTGTGTGTGTGTGAGAGAGAGAGAGGGGGGGAGAGTGTGGAGAGCGAGAGAAAGCGTTGTACAACTCCAGACCACAAGGACTTGCCCTAGAGTCCTAAAATATAAACGGAGTTTGCAATCCATCCCAAGATTGCGTCAGTTCAGGCAAACAGGGTCAGATTGCGTCAGGTCAGGCAAACAGGGCAAGACTACGTCAATACCACGCAAAAGTTAAATAATATCTTTGTATAAAAAACAAAATATCGACAATTTGTAGGTGTGTGTGAGTGAGAGAGAGAAGTGTGTTGTGTGAGCGTGTGTGCTTGTGAGTATCTTTTTTTTAAAAAATATTTTGATTAGTAATAGTGTCATAAACAAATTGGACTGAGGTGGTACAAAGTGTGAGAAATATTTCCATCCCCTACTTTTATTTGTCAATTGTTTTTCATTTTTACTACCAATATCTGTATGATTATTTATGGAATATTTAGTGTGACAAGTTGTGGAGCACATGCTTGCATTTCCGAAGTTTCTATGTGGTGTTTAAAGTAGACATTGTACACTGTACGTTTAAATACACGTTTCTATGTGGTGTTTAAAGTAGACATTGTACACTGTACGTTAAATACACGTTTCTATGCAGTGTTTAAAATAGACATTGTACACTGTACGTTTAAATACACGTTTCTATGCAGTGTTTAAAGTAGACATTGTACACTGTACGTTAAGTAAACGTTTCTATGTAGTGTTTAAAGTAGACATTGTACACTGTACGTTAAGTACACGTTTCTATGCAGTGTTTAGAGTAGACATTGTATACTGTACGTTAAATACACGTTTCTATGCAGTGTTTAAAGTAGACATTGTACACTGTACGTTCAATACATACGCACAATATAGAAAACAACAGAATTCTTCTAAGACGGATTATTAGACATTACCCAGAGTACAATCAAAATTGAATGACCCCGGTCGTCACTCGATTAGCGGAAAAAAAGTCACAGGAAAAAAAGTCTCGGGAAAAAAGTCACAAGTTTTGCTAGGAAAAAAAGTCACAGGAAAAAAAGTCACAGAAAAAAGTCACAGAAAAAAAGTCACAGAAAAAAGTCACAAGAAAAAGTCACAGAAGATAAATCACAGAAAATTGTGTATGAATCTGATGTGTTATCACTAAACAAGTACGCATTTACACATCTAAGCAAGTATGAGTATCACATAAATAAATTAAATTTAAAAAATAATTTTGCGTTCTTTTCATATCACGAGAAAAATCACATAATAAAACAGATTTTTTTTCATTTACTTATGGTTACCATTATGCGTTTGATAGTATTATTTATGAATGATTTTAGTGTTTGATATTTTGTTTGATTAAATATTCACGATTAAGGCGAATGTTCCAAACGACTCCACGAAGAAAGTATAAAAAACCCAATGTCTGCATCTTTAGAATTAAACTCGAGGCGTGTACCTATTTAAACTTTATAATCGCCGAGTAGTACAAGAACAATAGAACACTATTAATTATATGTACACACACACACACATACACACACACGCACGCACACACATTTAACCACGATCCGTCGCTTTCTGTGACTTTTCTTCCGTGACTTTTTTCCCTGTGACTTTTTTTCTTGTGACTTTATTTCCTGTGACTTTTCCTGTGACTTTTTTCCTGTGACTTTTTTCCTGTGACTTTTTTTCCGCTCACCTATTAGATTCACACACACACACACACACACACACACACACACACACACACACACGCACGCACGCACGCACGCACGCACGCACGCACACACATTTAACCTCGATCCGTCGCTTTCTGTGACTTTTCTTCCGTGACTTTTTTTCTTGTGACTTTATTTCCTGTGACTTTTTTCCCGCTCACCTATTATTTATGTCACTCAGTGTGAGCCAAACCCGCCTCGCCGCTAACAATGCACAGCCAGTGATGAGCATCGGCTTAAAGGTCATGTGACTCTTTCTTTTCACAATCTGACTGCTCACTCTTTGTTTCAGTGACGTGTGCATTTGTGTCATTACAACGTCATCGTGTTAAGAAAAACTGTTCCTTTGAAGGCCTCTGAAGAGAGCCAGAGACAAATCCAGAACTTTTCTATGAAGAATTCACGAGAAAGCCTTATTCGGCCCGAGACTCTGTGTGACAGTCAGCTATATTATATTCTTGTTTGTACATTTTTTTTGTATGTCCTCATTGTATATGTCATTATTTGTATTTGATCAATGTTCTGGCTAGGTAGTGTGCATGCAGTTATTTGTTAATAAATTCTATTTCTTTATTTATTCTACCTGTGTTGTATTATAATTAGGTTTAAAGGTCAGAGTAGTGTGGAGACGTAATAATGTATTAGACGGGTCATTGGCCTTAGAGGGTGTTCCACTGCTCTATTTGGACGCATGCCAGGTCAGAGTTATTCTTCAGTGCTCATTAAAATACTATGAATTTACCCTGGGGAGAGTGCAAGGGGCACTATTTCAGTCCGTTACCCCGCAAGCTGAGAGGTGTAAATTATTGTAGGTGTGGAGAAGATAATTTTTTCGTAATTAAAAGGACCCTCTCGTAACAATATAAAATATCTGTTGCACAAAGATCCACAGAACCATAAACAGATTTATTGTAGTAAAAGTAATATAACAATTAGATGAAAAGGTCGAGAGAGATATGAAACATTTATGGATTTAAAAATGATTTTTTTTCCTAAGTATATACTGTCCATGTAATTTATGACACCTTGCAAGTCATACACTCCTCTGTCAACTGCAGACGCTGTGGTTTTATTAAAAAGCACGAAAATATATAGCTCGGCTAATAAAAACGAGCTTTACTTTTCCAAACGAACTTGAAACCATTCTTTATAGCTCATAATTTATTTGTAAAATTAATATGCACAAAGCAACTAGAAGCTATGGAACGCCACATCCATAATACCTGATAAAATAGGAGCTATAGGACAGCAATAATAGACTTCAGTAAGTGACCTTAGTGACAGCAATAATAGACTTCAGTAAGTGACCTTAGTGATAGCAATAATAGACTTCAGTAAGTGACCTTAGTGATAGCAATAATAGACTGCAATAAGAGACCTTAGTGACAGCAATAATAGACTTCAATAAGAGACCTTAGTGACAAAAATAATAGACTTCAATAAGAGACTATATCTAAACAAAAATAGTCTTCAAAAAGAGACCTTAGTGAGAGCAACAATAGACCTCAATAAGAGACCTTATCTAAACAAAAATAGACTGCAATAAGAGACCTTAGTGACAGCAATAATAGACTGCAATAAGAGACCTTAGTGACAGCAATAATAGACTTCAATAAGAGACCTTAGTGACAAAAATAATAGACTTCAATAAGAGACTATATCTAAACAAAAATAGTCTTCAAAAAGAGACCTTAGTGAGAGCAACAATAGACCTCAATAAGAGACCTTATCTAAACAAAAATAGACTGCAATAAGAGACCTTAGTGACAGCAATAATAGACTGCAATAAGAGACCTTAGTGACAGCAATAATAGACTGCAATAAGAGACCTTAGTAACAGCAATAATAGACTGCAATAAGAGACCTTAGTGACAGCAATAATAGACTTCAATAAAAGACCTTAGTAACAGCAATAATAGACTGCAATAAGAGACCTTAGTGACAGCAAAAATAGACTGCAATAAGAGACCTTAGTGACAGCAATAATAGACTGCAATAAGAGACCTTAGTAACAGCAATAATAGACTGCAATAAGAGACCTCAAGGATAGCAAGAATATATTTCAATAAGAGACCTTAGGGACATCAATAAGAGATGTTAATAAGAGATGTGACAGCAAAAATAGATTTCAATAGAAGGCTGATGAACAAGATTTTTTTTTTGTGTGGGGGACAAAAGCTAAAGAGAGTATGAAAACACATCTGATAATCTAACTTTTGAACCCTGAGGTACAGACTTCCAACTAAAGTAAGTCCCTAATTAACAATTATATTTGAAACTGTTTGAACATCTTGAATAGTCCACTAGAAATAAACAGTCACGTTATCTTAACCCTTTAGCAGTCTAACATGTATGCAAGCCGCGAATAAACAGTCACGTTATCTTAACCCTTTAGCAGTCTAACATGTATGCAAGCCGCGAATAAACAGTCACGTTATCTTAACCCTTTAGCAGTCTAACATGTATGCAAGCCGCGAATAAACAGTCACGTTATCTTAACCCTTTAGCAGTCTAACATGTATGCAAGCCGCGAATAAACAGTCACGTTATCTTAACCCTTTAGCAGTCTAACATGTATGCAAGCCGCGAATGCTCCTCTCCAGTTTTAGCAGCACCCAACACCCTCTTATAAGTTCTTTCGCAGTCTACAAACAGCTCCTCGATCTATTTTTAAATGTCAAATATCTTCCTTGCTAACTAGCTGGCGGGGTTCTAATTGTCGCTGCCCGCGAATACTAGATGGTGGTAACCGCTGCACGTGACAACTAGCTTTTTGGTAACAGCAGGGATAGACAGTTTACCGTTCTCAGCTTACGGCAGCTTCGTATTAGACATTAACCGTAGGAAGTGTAATACTAGTTTAAATGCAGTTTAAGGCCTTGTGTGTCTAGTAAATATGTCAATAAGCCCGAAATTCAGCACCCGGCATTGGACCAATGTCAAAATACGTAGTGTCATTAATCAGCAATCAAGAGACAGGGTTTCAAGAAACATAATTCTCTTCTTAGTTTGGGGTGACCACTTTTTCTTATTTAGACGATTAAGAGCGCGCACACACACACACACACACACACACACACACACACACACACACACACACACACACACACACACACACACACACACACACACACACACACACACAACACATACACACTGACATACGCATGTGCGCACTATCATATACAGAAAGCACAGAAATTTATGCTAGTTACAGCAGGACTGGCCTCTAAACTCAACAATCCAGCACAAAGTTCGAACACTCAGGATCAGGTCAGAACAATTTAGAAAAGTGTCACCGTCTTTACAGCCAGCGTACTAAGGTAACAGTTCTGAAAATCACCACGTACTATGAAGAACATTTTGTTTCTTGTCTTATTCCATGAATACGAATCTATATCTGGCCCCAGGCAGTGCATGAAGTGGACCTGCGGAATGAGGCTCCATGAAGCTTTGATCCAGAAATCAGAGTGTCCGACAGTGCCTATATACATCAATCGTCTCTAGAACTTATGCTGACGCATGCCTCAAGCATTATAAAGATCCAGAAGTCAGTGTCCGACAGTGCCTATATACATCAATCGTCTTATGCTGACGCATGCCTCAAGCATTATAAGATCCAGACGTCAGAGTGTCCGACAGTGCCTATATACATCAATCGTCTCTAGAACTTATGCTGACGCATGCCTCGAGCATTATAAAGATTCAGAAATCAGAGTGTCCGACAGTGCCTATATACATCAATCGTCTTATGCTGACGCATGCCTCAAGCATTATAAGATCCAGACGTCAGAGTGTCCGACAGTGCCTATATACATCAATCGTCTCTAGAACTTATGCTGACGCATGCCTCGAGCATTATAAAGATCCAGACGTCAGAGTGTCCGATAGTGCCTATATACATCAATCGTTTCTAGAACTTATGCTGAGGCATGCCTCAAGCATTATAAAGATCTAGCCACTTCTTCAGCGGTTTCTTCAAACCAGCAATGGAAATAAAAAGACCGCTTTACATAATAGAGCTCTGTGTTTATTTTTAAATATAGGAAAGAAAACCCCACTAATTTTCTGTATTTATTTCTAAAGGTGGAACTCATAAATAACAATCTTCAAGCACGCTTTCCAAAAACAAAAACAAAGCATGAAAGGTGGGCGGGGAGGAGTGGTTGTTTAAGTGCTATGTTCATTAAACAACGCCAAGTTAAAGAAAAAAAGAAGATTAATTACCGAAAACGTAGAAACGAAAGCAAAAACGTTCTAACGACGGTGCATGATTGAGAACTTGGTTTGTTGCATTGTTCGACTGTCAAAATATTCGAGTGAAAATTGAAACCGATGGTATTTTTGTGTGTGTGTGGTTTTTTTTTTTTGAGAAGAGAAGCAATTAATCGATGACGTCAAAAAAACATGTCACCTTTACATAAGGACGGGTATAGGCATTCAATGTTCGGCGGTCTTTGTAAGTGATTGATTTTCAATGTTTTCTAATAAGTAGGTGATTGTAATTACAAGTATTGTTGGGCAGTGACCGATCATTATGATAGTGACATCTGCAATGCTGTCTCTTCTGTAAAACTACTGTCTGCACATAGTACCAAATAAAAGTGGTTTACACTTAGTACCTTATTAATATCAAATCAGTGTGGTCTACACTTAGTGCCAAATTAGTGTGATCCACACTTAATGCCATATTAGTGTGGTCTACACTTATTAGCTTTTTAGTGTGGTCTACACTTATTAGCTTTTTAGTGTGGTCTACACTCAGTGCCATATTAATGTGGTCTTTACTTAGTATTCAGGATATTAGGGGGTCTACATTCATTACTTAGTGCCATATTACTGTGGTCTACACTTAGTGCCATATTAATGGGGTCTTTACTTAGTACTCAGGATATTAAGGGGTCTACACACAGTACGTAGTGCCATATTAATGGGGTCTTTACTTAGTACTCAGGATATTAAGGGGTCTACACTCAGTACGTAGTGCCATATTAGTGGGGGTCTACACTTAGCCTTTAGTATCACATTACAGGGCCTACACTCAGTACTTAGTGACATATTAAATGGTTCTACACTTAGCTCTGAGTGCCATATTGGAGGGGTCTACACTCATTACATTGAGTCATGGGGTCCATATTAGTGCCATATTAGCGTTGGTCTGTACTTAGTGCCATATTAGTGTTGGTCTGTACTTAGTGCCATATTAGTGTTGGTCTGTACTTAGTACTTAGTGCCATAATAGTGGCATGAAACCTTGTGTTTTACATTATGCTAAACAGGAGATCGACGATAAGCTAGCCTTAGGTACGATTTCATACCCAGTATAGTTCTCATATAGTCAAATGATATCGACAACTAAATAAGTCATTCATTTTTCAGCTGACCTGTTGCCTGAACCAGAGCGTCTAATCTCTAGACTCACTGGAGCTAAATACTTCTCCAAGCTCGATTTTCTAAAAGGTTTTTGGAAAATTCCAGTCTGTGAGGCAGACAAGCCGAAGTAGTGTTTAGCACACCTGATGGCCACTATCAATGGCGAGTGATGCCGTTTGGAATCCTCACAGCGCCAGTAGTTTTCACCAAGATGATGGATTGCTCACCGAACCTAAGAAAGCAGAATCTGTCTCTATTTTCCTGGATGACGTATTAGTAGTTCCCAAGACTCTAGAGGAACACATCCGAGTGTTACGGAAGTTATTCCAATGTTTGGGAGAGTGTAATCTTACTGCTCGACCGACCATTTTTTTCGGGATATTTTCAACTCGAATATTTTGGATACACATTGGGGCAAGGTCTCTTGTGGCTGAAAGCTTTGAAGGTATGGAAACTTGAAGAGATGATGAGACCACACTCAAAGACGAATGTTAAATCTTTTCTGGGATTGGCGGGTTACTATCAGAAATTCATCTCCAAATTCAGTGCTATCACCAAACGACCCAAAGATTTGATGAGGAAAGGCAGTCCAGAGGCAGCGATGTGGACTGAGGAGTGTGTAACCAGTTTAAAATGCTGTATAATGAACTCCTGTCCTTCACCTACCAGATTTTGATAAAGAAATTGTACTCATCAACTGATGTGAGTAACGCAGAATAGTCACCGTATTGACGCAAAAGCATGGTGATATTTTATATCCAGTAGCTTACTCCAGCTGTATGTTAAACGTGGCTGAACAAAATTATTCACCTTCAGGAGAAAGAATGTCTCGGAATTGTCTGGGCTGTCCAGAAATTCCAAGCTTACCTTATATGGAAAAAAATCTGTCATTCAGACCGATCAACCTCTCGCCTACTTAGCACATTTGCCTAAAGCAAACAGACGTTTGACTAAGGGGGAGGGAATCGTTACAATTACAACAGTATAGGTATCCTGTAAACAGTGTAAAGGTAATCGAAGGCATCGATAAAGTACGAGCTGGAGAAACTAAAGTATAAACATATATTTGTCTTATTTTTCTTTTTTGATAAGAAGAAAAGAAATAAAGATAATGATTTTGTATATGATTTGAGTTTGTGTTTCCTTAGTGTAGAGACATAACAGGTCATGTCAACTTATAACAAAGAAAAAGTATGGTAATTTTTCTTGATATATTGTGCTTATATCTCTTTAAGAGTGGAGAAATAAACTGGTGATGTTCCAACTTAATTAAAGAGAAATTAATATGTTGTTTGATATTTAATGCTCAATGATTATTGAGGCATATTGAATTGTTAATCTCTTATTTCTAAACCATTTAAAATTAATTATTCATATCTTACAACCAACATACATTTGTTTTGTCATTCGTTTCATAATATGGTGAAAGATTCACCTGAAATGTTTTGAAATTTACTCGTATTAGAGCAGATGTTAACACGATGGTTAACATATAAAAAAATGAAGAGGGGTATGTGGTAAAATTGCCTATCCCTATTTCTAAACTTAATAATTATTTATTTGCTGTCAATGTTAACATGACCCGACCTTGGGCACTGCTTATGATGATATTTTTGTAAAGTGTCAGAGTTGGAGTAAGCAACTCAGGTGGAGAATATGATAGAACAATGCTGATGCAATCCAATCCAGTTCTAACTGGGGAGTTTTTCTGACTAAGAGAATCACACTTGTTCACAACAAATTCAGCAAATGGGGATGGACCATCATTTTAAATTTTACGAAACTCGAGTCCGGTCATGAAGGCGATTGTTTGCTTATGGTAAGTTAACTGACTGATAAAGAAAGAATGGACTTAAAATATTTCGTACATGTTTGCTAGTGATCATTGATTTGGATTGGAGAATGCTTTATATAACTGAACCATTATTTTTACTTTACTAGAATATACCCAATGAATTGACTAGAAAAATATAGACATTAAAAAACAACCCTAAACATTCTACAATATAGTGACGCCAATACTCAGTGCTCTGACGTCAGTAATTTGTTTTTGACAAAAATGTTTAAATCTCCAGGGTGTGGCAAACTGTTAATAACTTCCGGGCGTCACGTGGTCTTATACTTACAGTTTTGGGTGAGAAGTGTCCGCAATTCTCTGCCGTTACTACCCCCCCCCCCCACTACTACTAAGGAAATACTGTGAAACCTACTGTGTTTGGTCCAATTACACTTCAGGCTAAGACTCCAAGAAGATACCGGATGTAGGAGGGGGGGGGGCGGGCAATAAAACATCGCACGAGGACGTACGTCGCCCACCCCACCCCACCCCAGGTCAGTTGCAGTACGGAGAAATGGCAAAGTGGTTGCCATCTGACACTTCTGGGGCACGCTGAACGAGTTAGGGAACAGCAGAATCAGTTGGAAATGGAAATACTAAACTTCCGCAACCTCTCTCTCTCTTTACCCCCTCTCTTTATCTCATCTTCATCCTATTTCCTTTAGTTTAGCGAAACCAAAATTACACAAAATGGTCAGTTAGGCCCGTTAGGGGGGTCTTCCGGTACTGTTTCCAGATTAGTCAGTCTGACTATCTATCTATTCCTTAGTCTTGCCGACCGTTAGGGCTCCATTGATGACCTGACAACCAGCTTCTCCATTCCATTCTGTTCTCTGATAATCTTACTGTATCGCTCAGTTTCAGTCCTATCCACTCTGAGATGCTGTCCTCTCATCTTTTCCTCGATCTTCTTCTCAATTGCCCTCATTGCACAGTACCTTGCATGATTGCCTTGGCCAGCCCTGTTGATCGTATGACATGCCCATACCATTTCATTTTGCGTTTTTTCACAATGGCCACTAGCTCTTCATAGCGCCCAATGGCTGGTCTCATTCTGTTTCTCACTTCGTCATTCGTGACATGATCTCTATACGAAATGCCAAGCAACCTTCGAAAGCATCTCATTTCAGTAGCTTGTATCCTCCTTTCGAGATCCGCTGTGAAGGACCATGACTCACGTGCATATAAAAACGCAGATACAACCAAGAAGCGCATCAGTCTGATCTTTCCAAACTGTCTTCAACCTTACCATTGCAATCCTGGACAGTATTTTTTGTTTTGATCCCTCGTCTGTCACGATGGCTTATAAGTAGTTGAATTTATTAACTGTTTCCAGTTTCTGATCACCAGTCACGATGTATAGAGAACGGAATACCATGCTTAAAGATTAGTTTGGTGCTAAACAAAGAAACGAAAAAGGCCCCACAGACAAAAACAAAACAAGAAACTTACGTAGAACACGGCTTAATAAAAATCATTAACTAATGCATTGCAACACAATTTCTTTCAATACAAAATTGACATTGCACATTAATTCCATAACAGTAATAATGGTTATACATTTGCATTAATTCTACAAGAAGCTCTGTAAAGTGTTTACAGTCATGACCGCTAGCATCAACATTTATTCATGCGTAAGAGGGGAGAGAGCGAGGAGGGGAGAAGAAAGATTCATCATGAAAAATGTCCGTGACCAAGGCGGGGCTCCAACCCAGGACCTTCTGCAAGAAGGCGAGCGCCTTTACCTCAGCATTCCAAGTGTCCGGATGGTAAGAATAACGGTTTATAAGTGGACTGTGGTGGAATTCTCATTGCGAATCGATCTTATAACAAAAATACCCGTATTTACTTCACACACAATCACACACATTCTCTCTCTCTCTCTCACACACACACACACACACACACACACACACACACACTAAAAGGGAAGGTCGATCTGGTGTAATGAGCACGAGGATCGTGTCTTACTTTTGGTCGTCACGGCCTCTCCCTTAAAAAGTGTCATCCTCTGACTGCTACTGGACTACTACCCCCTCCCTTTTCCCCCCACACCCCCCTCACCCAGCGCGAAAGCGGCGGAAGCCGGAAGCGCCCCCTACACTCCATCCATGCTACTGGACCGGAAACAAATGGACGCACGCACGCACACATACACAACAGTTCAATGGAGATTTCAGGGCTGCGACGTCAGCAACAACGCACACTTTTATTTAAATTTGATTGTCCATTTTCTTCAAAGGCCCTTCTCGTGGACAGCCATTTAGTTTTCTAGAGACCAGCTAAATAGTTTTGTAGTGAATGGCCACGTAGTTTTATAGTGCGCATTTGAAACTGCCGTGAACTTGAAAGGAGTGCTTCTACCATCCCCTCTGTTGACAAGCTACTTTGCAACATCTTACCTGTTCCGGGCAAGAGGAACCCTGAGGCAGTTCACCGTGCGGTATAAAATTCAAATCGATGTATTTAAAATTTAAAAAAAAAACCAATGTCGTATTAATCTATTCACTAGTCTAATACTGCGAAGCGGGAAAAGGGAAAAACAATTCAGCTTAAATCTAGTCACTAGTCTGATAAAGAGAATGCAGCACAGATGGAAATTTCGCATTAGAGCAGGGGAAAATGTCTTGTAAGAGACAAAGTGTTTTGATTTCTCTTATCAGTCTTGCCGAACCAGAAATCAGAGAGAAAAATGTCTGGTAAAAGTTGAAGTATTTGGATTTATTTCTCTTACCAGTGAGGCCGAACCAGAAATCAGAGACAATTGTCTGGTAAAAGTCGAAGTGTTTGGAGTTCTCTTACCAGTGAGGTCGAACCAGAAATCAGAGACAAGGGGCCATTAACATCACTTTCACCCACGACTAACTACGTGTTAACGAGGAGACAGTGACCGTACGTATACACGTTCTAACTTGACGAAGAAGTCTGCAGTTTTAAGTTAACTGACAAAGTAGATCTAGAAAACACTAGTCAGTAAGTAGTCAGTGATTAAAAGATATAAAAACCACACATATGAATTTTTAACTTCATGAGGATTGATAGTTTTATATTAACTGATAAAGATACAGAAGCCACACATAATGTATGTTCTAATTACAGGAAGGTTTAGATAATTATGTGTGAACAGTACAGAAGCCACACATAATGTATGTTCTAATTACAGGAAGGTTTAGATAATTATGTGTGAACAGTACAAAGCTACACATAATGTATGTTCTAATTTCATGAAGGTTTAGATAATTATGTGTGAACAGTACAGAAGCTACACATAATGTATGTTCTAATTTCATGAAGGTTTAGATAATTATGTGTGAACAGTACAGAAGCTACAACCCCAGGAAAATATCACCACCTAGATCTTAATAATCCAGATCGAGCTGCGGGTGTCGAAGAAACAGATTAACTACACATTGAATGTCAGAAACACGGTACAGAAATTTTAGTGGTATGAATGCAGATTACGATAGTTTGAGATTTCTCAGCCCAATCTCCATTTAAGGTACTCGCCAAATACAGACTTGCAGAAACCCATGATCAAAAACAGTTTTCTTGTAATAATGTCCCCCCCACACACACCTAAAAGCGAATCATTCTAACATACATTTACTACAGAAAATAAGCAACTTAACTGAAGAGGAGAGGGAGAGAGATGGTGGTTGTGAAGAGAGTGGAATGGGAGACCGGGTGGGGTGAAAAGGAACGAAAGTCAAGCTGTCAGTTTAAGTTCAAGTCGTAAAGAAAACAAACAACACCTCTAACTGCCTCTGACTGTTGAAAAGGGGTATACTTACAGCCCTGTTCCCGTACTAAATTCAAGAAATAAACGACACCTTTAACGCCTCCAGTTTCACAGTAGCAGGTAAACACACACCAGTAATTGCCATTGTGCGGCAGAGCAGAAGAACAACACCTCCAATAGATATACTGCAAAGCTGATAAGAAGCGACCTGTCCAGGGCGAAAGATGGATGACACCCATAATTGCCCCTTCATCCTGGAATAAAAAGTAAATGGTGACACGTTACGCCTGAGGAGTTGCTCCCACTGAGCTCTCTCTGCCTGTCTATAATTTATATATATAGCTCAGTGGTGCTACCCATTGTCTCGGAAACAATCTTCCAAACAACGCTCTACCCTCCATATGTAAATGGGACAAAAGAGGGTACAGACTCAAAACATCCTGTGACGCCAACGCTACCTAGTTAATAGTTATGATTATTATTATTTAATTAATCATCCATAACTAATTACAAGTGATGAGAATCTTAATTTATGTTATTAATAATTTCTCCAGCAGACACCACTCGTCTCTGGCAGATATGCGGGCACTGTAAACGTTTTCTTTCTTTCACATTAAAGATAAACATTTACCGTCACCCAATACTTCTATAGGTGGAAAACTTCTTATTAAAAGAGAAGATAAATCTATCTTTTAATCTATATTTCAGACATCCCAACGGACACCGGGGACAACCACAACAACGCCAACGCCACCAGTGAGGAGGTCAGGAGGTTGAACAACCCGGGTATGCGTACACGCTAGGTATAGATCTGGTGTGTTACAAGCCTGGGCTCTGTAAGACACCCCCTACTCACTATAACATCAGGAAAGGCAATAATGACAACGCCACCGCCAGGAACAACAACACCAACTCCAACCCACGAGTTTGGAGTCCGCCTTTGCCGGCCAGACATGTTTTCGCAACGGGCGCACGCAGAAGAAAGACACCCCCCCCCTTTGTGCCGTTAATTTAGTAGTAACCGTACCTTGAAATAAGGTGATTGCCTTGTGCCGTTAATTTAGTAGTGACCGTACCTTGAAATAAGGTGAGTGCCTTGTGCCGTTAATTTAGTAGTGACGGTACCTTGAAATAAGGTGATTGCCTTGTTCCCCACTTTTACCCTCCTCCACCTTCCAGCTCTCCCCTAGGTGGCAGTTTTGTAAGCAGTCCGTTGGTCGACTACAGACAGCCCCATTTCTTTTGAGTGGTAGGGACAGCTTTCATAGAACAAACTTGTTCCAACTTCTATAAGACTATCAACCGTCTTTTTCCTTTCTCCTACCGTAATAATTACTCGTATTATTGGGGGGTGGGGGAGGAAGGCCTGCTATAGACAAAACAATCAAATGATGTGTTGTTTTTTTTAATTAGTGTTGGTATCTCCATCTAGTGTGCACTGAAGGAACTCGTAGCGTGCAATTCTATAACGTTTTATATTTTAAAACTCACTCGATTGCTTGGGAAAATGAAAGATAGATTATACGCATTATGTGCATTTAGCTTCCTCACTGTAAACAAGAGTTTTTGTAAGATTGGCTATTTACAAATATTTTATATTTCATTAATAAAACGTATTGGGAACAGTATAGCTGGGTGCGGTCGGTTGGTCAAGTAGGGGACGCTTCCGGCTTCCGCCGCTTTCGCATTTGGGGAGGGGGAGAGGGAGGCAATCACCTTATTTCAAGGTACGGTCGCTACTAAATTAATGGCACACTAGCAAGTGAACTCGAAAAAGTATTTTTATTTCGATAATTACTGATTATTTTTTTTTTTTTTAACAACCTGTGAGAGTGCTGCCGCTATTCAGAGTATTAAAATTTGTTGCCTTTTTTATCTTTGTGCCCAAAATTATTGTTCGATACAGTCCGACATATTTCCTTCTCAGCCGAGCATTGACTTATTGTGGCAGCATAAATAAACTAACATTAGGTATACGTATAAATTGCACCAATCTTTATCTATGCAATGGCGACTAACCGGATTGCCAGTATAAATGACTAGGATCTCAATGCGATTTCATTAAGCGCGAAAGCGGCGGAAGCCGGAAGCGCCCCCTACACTCCATCCATGCGATTTCCTTCGCTGACGAATCAGTTTTTCAGACGTCATTTATCATACGTCATTATACAGGCCACATAACATCAAATAATACATTTTTTCCTTCTTTCTTGGGTCCAGAACAGATCTAAAGCTAGCTATTCAACTCGTTTACAAAAAAACAAAAACAAAAACAACTAAAATCGAAATAAAAATATTGCATCTTCAGCCTTCTAGAATAAGTTTTATCTGAAAACGATTTCATTCAAGTGAGCATGCATGATAATATAATCCGCAAGGCGTGTAACTCGATTATCCATTTTGAAAAATTTACGGTATTTTGAGAATATAATTTATTGGTTCATTCATCCAATATGCACCTTAATGTTGAAAAATGACACTTTCAAATGAATACTTGAATTGTTTTGCAAGTACTTATTTGAATCTGTCTTAGTTTGATAAGCAATATACCTTTAACAACAACAAAATAGCAGACGTTATATTGTCTAATCTAAAATGTGCGAACAAGAAAGGGACACAATTAATAAATATTGGTGAAAAAGTGAGTAAAAGGGACACAATAAATATTGATGAAAAAGTGAGTAAAAGCTTCAAATACGACTGGATAGGTGCAAGGGAGAAAGAGATGAAAAAAATGTGACATACTCGTTGATTTAGCGTAACATTACTAAATATTTCTAATGTAACAGAATCAGGATAGACAGCAAACGATTTGTGCGAGAAAATAGTAGATCAAGGTAAATATATAAATCTTTAGATGGAAACGTTTCTCTCTGGAATCAAAATAAATAAACTGACTCGACAAAAAGATGGATTAACCTGAAATTGCAGGCACTTTTTATAAAACATTGAAGAAGACGCATAACTGGAAAATGTACACCTATAAATATATGGTCCACAAACAATTATGTAAACAATTAACTTTCCTTCCAGCATTACTTGTAGACACCGACCAATTCTGTAGACAGCCTTTCCTCTTCTCTCTTACTCGAAGTCATCAAAGGTTCAAACACAAAGCCTTGGTGTGTTTTGTCTTGTGAAATAATTAAATACAAAATATTCGCAGTGAACATAATACAACACAAACTCACTTCATGATCACTAAGATAAATAAAGAGTGAATGTAATAAAACATTCATTTAAATCTATAAAGGTCTATGCTATATATAACAGTATAGTGAACTAATACAAGATAAATTCACTGCAAAAATATAGAGTTCTATAGATAATTGTGTAGCTACTTAATCCTAAGAACTTATTGATCACAAAATGCTATACTGTAGAAGGCAGTGTAGTGAATTAATACAACAAATAAAGTCACTTTAAGAACATAAAACTCTATACTTCTGTGTTTTACCAGCATTCAACGAAGGAGAAAAAGTTGAAGAGAAAATTGTTTAAATGAGGCAGGAGAGTAACTATGGAAACATCATACAACTAACCCTTGCTGCAGTTGGAAGGCGCGAGGTCAATGACCTCTCAGTACTGAACTGTCGGGACCAGAGACTGGGAGTCTAATTCAGAAAAATGCTATTTTTCCGTTCACCCTAGTTGAGTTCTCAAGATTCACCATCCCACACACATTAATACCATTCAGCCAATCGTGTCACCAGTGGTGGTCCTTGGAACTTTGAACATATTTCAATAATTCCAAGTATATAAGTTGACTTTAGTACTTTCCGGATATTTCAATAATTCCCAGTATATAGGCGGACTTAAGTACTTTCCGGATATTTCAATAATTCCCAGTATATAAACTGACTGTGGTACTTTACGGATATTTCAATAATTCCCAGTATATAAGCTGTCTGTGGTACTTTCCGGATATTTCAATAATTCACAGTTTATATACTGACTTTTGTACTCGTCCTTTTGTATAAAACCTGAGTTCATAGAGGTCTAAACCCACTAGGGGTAATACTAAATTATTTTCACGCTATGCTCACAAGCAGGATATAAGTGGAGTTTCTTGGGCTGGAACACTTCCTACATAAATATGTACAAAGAAATTTTAACTCCTGTTTGACCCAGTTCTGGCTTAAGACTATGTGAGGCTATTGCAGACCTGTGCTACTAAACTGGCTACCATTCTAGACTAAGAAGTCAGTTGTCCATCCTCTGTTAGCAATCCTGCCTGCTAGGATATCCTCTTCTGGACTATAACTGCTTTAGAACCATCCTGCACAGGGAAGCAGCATTGGAAATGGCTCCTGGTGAGTGGGAGGTGGTGCAGGGAAGAGTGATGGTGGTCCCCAAACTACAGGTGCTCCTGAATGATGTCATTCGGTGGTCTGCCCTGTGGTTGTCATAGGGAGGAATAATCCGGAAGAGTACATGGGGTATAGAGTCTTCGTCTTCGGTCAACTTGAAAGAAAATTAAAAAAAACACTACTGTTAAATTGTTTTAAAATAATTAAAAATATTTTTGTTTAAACAAGATTCCCCTTGGTCTTTTAGTGATCTGAAATCTGTGTGAGTGACAGAAGGGGGAGAGGGATAACAGCGACAGAAAAAGAGAAAGAAAATGGAAGATTAAGAGAGAAAAAGAGGGGTGATGGAGACAGAGACAGTGAGAGAGAGAGAGAGAGAGAGAGAGAGAGAGAGAGAGAGAGAGAGAGAGAGAGAGAGATGAAAAAGAAAATAAAAGGGAGGGAGACAGAAAGAAAGGGAGACAAAAGAAGAAAGGACAGAAAGAAAAGGAGATAGAGAAATGGAGAGATAGAGATGAGACAAAGAGAGGAAAAGAAGGGGAACAGCAAAAGAGAGAGAGAGACGGGAGAGAAACAAAGAAAGACAAAGAGAAAGAGAGCTGGACTAAGGCTTCCCTCGCTGTTATTGAAGAATAGTTGAATATATACAAACATCTGCAATTCTCTTCGATCGATCTCTTAAGAGAAACATCTTTCCAAGGACACCTTGATAGAATATGAAAGTTTTGGGTAGCACAGTACGTTCATGACGTAAGGAATACACTTATTCTTTCTTTCTTCCTTTCTAACCGCAGCACCTATGGATTCGAGAAGCAAGTGCTAGGATGTACAAATGATGGCTTGAGACTCCAGGAAGGCAAGGAGCCCTGAGAACTCCAGGAATAAGGCATCAGGAATCAGGACCCCAAGAATGAACACTTCGACATTAAGTTTGAGCATTTAGAACTGAAGGAATTAGCACTTAGGACTGAAAGAATTAACAGTTAGGACACCAGAAATGGCATAATGGAGTCCCATTATTTCAGGATTCCAGGAGTAAGAACTTGGAATGAGGTATGAGGTACCATACACCAGATTTTTCTAGTTTCGATTGTCCAGAAACCCATATTTTGCTGTGACTAATGCTTCATCTCAAAAACAACAAAAAATATCCACACAAAAGAACATAAAACCATTAAACTTAATTCTTCAATTAGTCTGTCCATCCATCCATATACTTCACCACTCCCCCATTTATTTACTCATCTCAATGCAATACACTAGTTCAGAAATGCGCGTGTGCGCTGGAAGGTATAAGGGGAAATTTCAACGTTATTCCTGAGGCTTAATACTGACTGCATTCTCTAAAAATAGGCAACTAAAAATAGAAACACACGCTTCCTATTAAGCCAAGACCTGCGAAAAGAGAGAAAAGCAAGAAACAAAAATCAAGACATCATTACGCTAGTGGTTGTTGCTTCCGCAGCAAAAAAGGAAGTTATGTCAACCAACTTAGAACGACATTTTTCCACTACCTTTTGGGTGCGAGCAGGTGTTGAGAACAAGAGTACCCAACATAGCGGCCGGTCAGTCGATAACGTACAGTTCCAAAAGGTGAACGTCCTCTTTTGACCTATTCCTGTCTGAGGGGTGTCTATTCCCACAGTCGTGTTTTCTGCTGAAATTGCTTTCAGATACAAGACAACAAGCCGTGTCCTGCTGAAATTGCTTTCAGATAATAAGCCAGGTAATAAACACTAGGGGCTTGCTAGTGTCAGCCTGCATAAACACTAGGGATTAGTTAGTATAGGATTTGTGCAAGTGTGTGTATGCATCAATATTGTAATAGTGAACATAATACGATAAATGTGGTAATGGTATAATTCAGATTATTAGTACAATAATAGTCAGTCTATAAATCACTCAGACAGGCGGGTAAGACATCAGTTTAAGACTGAACCTATTTCGATCACTAAAACTGACGTTCACAACATCAATATTACACAAGTCAAGTTTATTTTTCTGTGTGAAGAAGTCAACTTTATTTTTCTGTGGGGAAGAAGTCAAGTTTATCTCTTAATGGGGAAGAAGTCAAGTTTATCTCTCAGTGGGGAAGAAGTCAAGTTTATCTCTCAGTGGGGAAGTTAAAAACAGTATATCACCGTAAACATAGTCTTCACTTAAAAAATACAATGAATATTTGTCATTCCTCTGAAACATTTTGATTGTTAATATATCGAAATTCATTGCAAAAGACTTTCCATGTTACTAATCAACGTAAGAATTTATGGAAGGCTTTGCATATCATTTAATTAATTAAATAGTTATCTGTACATTTTTATCAACGGTTTATAGAGCATATTTTTCAATGCTAATCGCCATTACACGCTTAGCATTACATAAAATTAATTAAATAATTCTCCATACTTAGTATGAAAGGTTTACAAATGACAATTTTTCAATACTAATCGCATAGGATTAAAGAAAAGCACTGTAATTCATGCATACATTATAGAGGCTTTGCATAGGTAAAGTTCTAGATTACCAGTTTTCTAACAGTATACGATGTATGGGTAAAGTTCTAGATGACCAGTTTCCTAACAGTATACGATGTATGGGTAAAGTTCTATATTGCTAATTGCCAAACATCACTCGATGTATGGGCAAAGTTCTAGTTTACTAATTCCCTAACAGTAGTCTATGTATGAGTAAAGTTCTAGTTTACTAATTCCCTAACAGTAGCCGATGTATGAGTAAAGTTCTAGTTTACTAAAATTCCCTAACAGTAGCCGATGTATGGGTAAAGTTCTAGTTTACTAATTCCCTAACAGTAGCCGATGTGTGGGTAAAGTTCTAGATAATTAATTGCATAATAGTAGCCTGCCTCTCTATGATAAAGTTCTAGATTACTAATTGTCTAACATTGGCCTCCGTATGGGTAAATTTCTAGATTACTAATTGCCGAACATTAATCTTTGCATGAGTAAAGTTCTAGATTACTAATTGTCTAATATTAGTCTATGTATGGGTAAAGTCTTAGATTAATAATCCCCTAACTGTAGCCGATGTATGGTAAAGTTCTAGATTACCAATTTCGTAACAGTAGCCGATGTATTTGGAAAGAGATTTGTCACGAACTAATCACCATAACATGCTACCCTGCATTTCTATTCCCTTGTATAATATTTAGATAATCAACATTATTACTGCAAAGATTTACTTTTTCAATAAACTCAACCGTTTGCGCCACTAATCATCATCGTGCCATATTACCAGAGGCTTTTGCATTAAAGAAATTCTCTGTTATAATCTACATAACATACTACCAACATTTATTAATCGTCGTGACATTTTGGAGAGGGCTTTACGTTGCATGCAAGACTCCACCTAATTTTTACCCTTTGAACTCTTCTATGGTAGAACCATTAGGGAGCCCATGTGGCCAGAGGCATAAAAAGTAAGACTTGAAGAGATGGACAGACCCCTCTTCAAGACAAATGTTAAATCTTTTCCAGGGTTGGCCAGTTATAGAAAATTCATTCACAAATTCAGTACCACTGCCAAGCCACTACTTGATTGGACAAGGAAAGAAACCTAAGATTGTGATTTGGAGTGAGGAGAGTAAAACCAGCTTTGCTAGTTTGAAAGACTGCCTGTCGTGAGCTCCTGTCCTCCATTTGCCTGATTTGAATGAAGCATTTGTACTCAACAGAGGCGAGGTGCTGTACTGATGCAGAACCACGCTGATATTATGTATCCAGTAGTGTACTTGTCATACATTGAATGAAGGTGAATGCAATTATTGGAAAAAGAATGTTTTAGAATTGTCTGAGCAGTCCATTTAATAAATTTATTGCTAAATATATTGACCTTCTTGCAGATATTGATGATCTTATGTTGGAGACGAAAGTAGGTTGAGGGGGGGGGGTTCGCTAAATATAGATTAAAGATGGATTTGTCATCCGAGAGAGAGACGAGTGGTGTCTGCTAGAGAATTATTAATAATATAAAATAAGATTCTCATCACTTGTAATTGGTTACGGATGACTAATTAAATAATAATAACCATAACCATCAACTAGGTGGCGTTGGTGTCACACATTTTTGATGTTTAATTCACCATCACACTTTGCCGAAAGTTTTGCACAAGGAGATTTCATGTTAGTAAGCGTCATCACAAATCTAGAAAACATTTCATGTTAGTAAGCGTCATCACAAATCTAGAAAACATTTCATGTTAAGTTAGGAAATCTTCACACATTACACGTTGCAACAGAGAAATTTCAGGTTTGTAAAAAAGGAAGGCCACACTCTGGGAAATGCCCCACTCTGGGAAATGCCCAAAGCAGTACGGTGCTAGAAGACATTTGTGAAAGGACTGGAGGAAAAACAGAACGATAGTACAAAAAGGCCGTTTTCATCATACACCATTTATTATCTTCCATCCCAGAGTCGACATGACCAAAGGCACCCAAGAGTACGCGAAGGCTGCTTGAATTCTTTTCCACTGGGGCACCGTGACACAGACTGGAAGATGTTACAGGGTCTAAGGGAGAAACGGGTCAAGGTGAGACGAATTTCCCTGTACACCTACGCTTGAAAGAGCAGAGTGAGATTCATAATGCGCATTAGTTTCAGCAACCACGCGTGACGAGTCTTTGTACTTGCGTGCTTCTAGTTTTTCCTGTGTGTGTGTGTGAACTCGTATACTGGTTTTGGTTCTATGATATTGCAAATTTTATTAAAGATTTATTTTTTAGTGAGTGTATGTGTGTAATATACTAATGATTTATTTTTTAAAAAATAGTCTTTATGAAGTACAACAGATTTAAACAATTTAATTTGTAAGTAAACTACCGCACAATATTCTCGAGTACACAGTACAGCTGAATGATTGTGAAAATATGAACTGACAGATATAAAAGTCGAGTCATTGGAATGTCACTAAGTTGAAATGCAGTAACCGTAAAGTGCCAAAAGGACTCAGTCAGGATATTATTTCCTATTTTCAATAAAGGTCAAAAACACGTCCTTCTATTGAATTAGTCAGAACCATGCCCTCTTACTAAACAGGAACAAGTATGGTCTCCTGCGGAAAGAATAAAGATATGCAATCCGATGTACAGAGTAAATATTTCTTTCTAAAAAGTAATAAAAAGAAATATAAGAAATATTTACCACAGTAAAGAACAGATATGTCCCCCCCCCCATTTCTGGAAGCAACAAAGTCTTACAGCCCTATGAAAACTTTAAATATCTATCGCTATACATAATTAATAAACATATGCACTAGAAGGGGAACTGTAATTATACGCCCCACCAAATTTCCGGAAACAATTACGTCACAGAACACTCTTAAGAAAACAGTAAAAAGTAAAAGCATGCCCCATATAAAGGAACAATAAAAAAATTTCCCCTATGCAATATCGGGACAACACGCCATCCTGTGCAAACTGTTCAGATCCGCTTAGAGGGTTTGACCTCCCACAGATACAAAGTCAAGGTCTCTTAAAAAAACAAGCTAAGAAACAATATGACAGTGGAAACATACACTATAATGTGTTATTATAAAACAATAACTATGCCCTCAAAGTGGAAACACACTAAAACGCGTTCTTATTAAGAACAGTAAAATTATGCCCTCCAATGGAAACAGAATATTGTGCTATTGTTTTGAATAAAAAGATAGTAAAGAAATGCCCTCCGGTGGAAACAAAGACTGTTACGCTATTGTTTCAAATAACAAGACATTAAACAAAATTCCTTCAAGTGGAAACAGACTGTTACGCTATTGTTTCAAATAACAAGACATTATACAAAATTCCTTCAAGTGGAAACAGACTGTTACGCTATTGTTTCAAATAACAAGACATTAAACAAAATTCCTTCAAGTGGAAACAGACTGTTACGCTATTGTTTCAAATAACAAGACATTAAACAAAATTCCTTCAAGTGGAAACAGACTGTTACGCTATTGTTTCAAATAACAAGACATTAAACCAAATTCCTTCCAGTGGAAACATGCAATATTAGGCTATTGTTTTAAATAACAACAAAAGCACCAAACCAGTAAAGATACACTCTCCAATGGAAACGAACCACCAAGCACTAAGCTATTTTTTAAAAAAATAAAAAAAAATAAAGAGTAAGATATTTTTTCAGTGGTGGCATGTATTAATATATGCACTCCAGTGAAATAGGCTTTAGAAGGCTATTTAAAAAAAAAAAATTAAAAGATAAAAGAAACTCCTTCCAGTGGAAATATGCTTTAGTAAGCCTCTTAAAAATAGTAAAACTGTAAATAAGCCCTCCCATGGCAACAGTCGCTATACAAACAGTCACTGGAAACAGACATGAGAACTAATAATGCCCTTTAGTGTAAACATATATTATAATGCGTTTAAAAAAAAAATCAATATATGGTGAAATGAAAGAAAGATAACACATCTGTAGGAAAGAGACAAAAAGGTAGATAATCACATCTGCGCGAAAGAGACGAAATGGTATAACAAGTTGAAACGGCCTTTTAGGTTAAAGAAAGTCTCACAGGTTCACAACCCACGCATTTATTTAATGACTAATGCTTACAGACCAACATGTTCAACGTTCGGTTCACCGACAAATGCGCGCCGACAAGAACGCGATGGACAAAAGCGCGCCGACAAGAACGCGATGGACAAAAGCGCGACGACGCGTTCTAACCCTAACTCTAACACTAACCCCTAATCCTAACTCTAATCCTAATCCTAACCCTAACCTAACCATAACCCTAACCCTATCGCGCATTTCTCGGCGCAATTGTCGTTAGCGCATTTGACGGGTCACCCAATGTTCAACATGTTTTGTAACCAAAACGTTCAATGATCACAACGTTTAGTGAACAAATAATTTAATGACAAACATGTTTAGCGACCAAAACATTGAATGATCTGTACATTAAATGAACAAAACATTTAATGGCCAGCATGTTAACGACAAAAAAAATGACCTGCACATAAATTGAATAAAACATTTAATCGTCTACATATTTAACGGCCAAAACATAAATGATCAAAACGTTAAGTAAAATTAAAAACCCACCATTGACTAACCAACACACTCAGCGTTGAACATTTGATGACTAAAACGTTAAACGAACACGTTAAAACTCTTTGTCAAAATAATTTTAAATGTCACATGTGTATCAAATGAGACTGGAACACACGCATCAGTTACATTATTATTACTTTTAAAACAGAACAGGCATAATGTGATGATACCATTAGACGGTAAGTTGTTGCTAAGGTACACACTAAAGGTACCGCTAAACTATTTAGAAGAAACTTTTTTAAAAGTTAAGGTAGAAGGACAAAACTTTAGAGTAAAATTTTAATAAACACTGGTGTTTTTTCTTTCTTTTCCCCCATTCGTTCCTCCATTTATTAAACAAAAATAATGAAATTGTTTTAAAAGTATTAAATATAAGAACTTAACATCCAAGGGAAATTTCAAGGGCGTAATTTTTGGGAGAGAATGAAAACATTGTCTTCAGAAAGGGAGATGACTGATTGACAAAAAAGTAACTAGTGTCTGGCATTACCAATAGAAGACTGTTTGACAGAAAGCACCTAGCGTCTGGAATTGCTAATAGATGACTTATTGACAAAAAAGTAACTAATGTCTGGCATTACCAATAGACGACTGTTTGACAGAAAGCAACTAGCGTCTGGCACTTCCAAGGAGAGATGAAAAATTGACAGAAAGTAACTAGTATCTGGAATTGCCAATAGATGACTGACAAAAAATCTACTGCACGTTAAGTACAACATTAATGAAAGTCAATACATGTTGTTTTCCCTAAATTTTGATCGTAGAGAAATGACTTACTGAAGTACCGTCTATTCCAAAATGATTAGCATTTGTCGCAAAGAATTTCAATGGCCAGCCTTTCCAAAAATAGTCACTCTTACTTGCCCTGGGGTTTGCTGACCCAGTTAGGTAAGCTGACTTCAGTGACAGTTATTGGAAATTAAGAGGGGAGAGATAGAGACACCACGAGTACCGGACAACTGAAACTAACCAATAGACGAGTACCGACCACCCGAAACTAACCAATAGACGAGTACCGTCCAACTGAAACTAACCAATAGACGAGTACCAACCAACTGAAACTAACCAATAGACGAGTACCGACCAACTGAAACTAACCAATAGACGAGTACCGACCAACTGAAACTAACCAATAGACGAGTACCGACCAACTGAAACTAACCAATAGACGAGTACCAGCCAAATGAAACCAATAGAAATCCCTAATGTACTGAGGGCAAAAATCGGATCTTCAAATATTTCAGTTTTCTAAATCACTTTGCAATCTTACATCTGAGACAGACGCATTGCAGTCCCGTTTAAAACGTACATGGTTAAAGCTTGCATTTGTGAGTAAATTGAAAGTTACAAATTTCAGACTTGTAAATTATCATGATTTCTTTTTCAGCCAGTAATTAATGTATTTTCCCATAAGTTTGAGTTCTAAATATATAGTTATAATTGCGTGTGATATTTTAATATTATACTTTTGATTCAATAGGTGAGCGCTACGTGAATTGTTTTGTAATACAGTTTGTGAGTGACGCACATAACCACTGCTAGAATGCATTGCAGCATACCTTCATAATCTGGAGATTTTGTAGCATAGTTTGACTTTGTGAAGTATGCCACATTTGTTTGATTATATCTATTTATCTGATGCATTAATAATCCTTGTACGGAGATTATGCAGTGAAATGTAATATTGTAAAGAACACTAGATTTATTAATTGTAACTACTTTTTTGTTTTGTATTGCAAGGGAAGTGCAAAGCGTAACGTCATAGATTTACTCACAGTAATGACGTAATGCTAATCGGAGGAAGCTGAGAGTGTTGAGTAATTTAAATCAACAAAAACGGTGAGCTGTTTAACGGGAGGAATAAATAACTTGAGATAGGCCAGACGCTTCTCAAATAGGTCTGTTGTTCCAGGGAACATTGACAACACCTTCTTCACTCCTCTCTTTGTTATCCGGCTGTGATCTTGCTTAGTTTTTGAGCTCCCCACTCCTGGTTCAGTGACCTATTAAGGAAAAGCTGCGAGCGAGCGACTGACTCAAACCATTGTCTCTGATGTCATTCTTAACCTGCCGCTGGTTGAGGGGCAGGAAAAGACAATTCTGTAAAACTCAGTTCATGTAATCTTAAAATATTTGTCTCAGTATTCCTTCCTTAACTCCTATGATGTTAATAAGCTAGCATGTGTTGATAATAGTAACAATATTATGAGATCATAATTTAGCGGATGTCTAAATGAACTCTTCAAGAACTCAAGGACAATACATTAGTTGTCTGGCTGTCAAAACTTAAGACTTTAATTTTTAAGCAAGGAAAGCTAAGTATTTCCGATTTATATATATATATATACACAATTGTGTACATCCATATTTGATTCCATGCTGTATGTTGTGTAGTGTGAGAGTGTGTGTATGTGTGTGTCGGTGTGATGAATTTATATAATAAATTTGTATTTCTTTTATTATTCATCCACTATTTCTGGCTTATATATTTGGAAAGAAAAGGCTGTTGGTGTATTACTGATTAAGAAGTTGGACATAAAAAAGAAAACCATTTAAAGCAGATGGTCCACCACGGAAGTATGGAAATATGTCAAGTCAATGTTAATTCTAAGTATATATTTAAATGCAATGATAGGTATTGGGTAGGGAAAGTTCAGAAGGATCGTCCTTTCGTAAACCCTTTCCGCATTAAAAGGCGGATTATATTATAGATAAGAGAAAATATAATCCTCTGTAATATGAAACACTTCTTGTATTGAAAATACTTGTCACATACAGAAAGTAACTAGTGTCTGGAACAGATGACTGATTGACAGGAAGTGAGCTAGTATTTGACACAACCAATGAGAGGTGACTGATTGACAGGAAGTGAGCTAGCATCTGATACAACCAATGAGAGACGACTGATTGACAGGAAGTGAACTACTGTCTTTCAATACGAATGAGAGATGACTGATTGGCAGATAGTGAGCTCCTGTCTTTCACTACCAATGAGACATAACTGATTGATAGAAAGTGAACTACCGTCTGATACCAATGAGAGAAGAATTATGGACAAATATAGGATAGTACCAAAACATTAGTTTTTAGAAATAAACAAAGAAGAATTTGTTCCATTACAAATGAATTTATCTGATGGGAAGTGATTGTAGCCGAGTGTCTTCGGCATCAGGAGTAATGACACAAAAGTTCTAATTAAACCAAAATTAATTTTGAGGTAAATTAATTAAATAAATTAATTGGGAAATGCTGTAGCTAACCTTGAAAGAAAGCTAACTACACTTTAAAGACAGTATAGCTAACACTGAGCAAAACAATCGCTAAACTTGAGAAAAAACAGCAAATATCCTTGAACAAAGTTGAAACTAACTTTGAACGTTATATTTATATCCTGATAGTAAAAGACAAACTTAAAATGGCAGCTAATCTTGAGGATAGTTCGGCCTAAATCTGAAGAAAACTACATCTAACCTTGAGAAAAGTTATAGCTAAATGTTCGGAAAGGTACAGCTATCTTTGAGGAAAGTTAAGGTTAAACTCGAAGAAAAGTTCAACCATTTTTTTTCCTGCGCTATTATAACAAATGTCAATATATATTTTAAAAGTTTTAATGTAAAGAATTCACCCGTAACCTATCGCGTGAAGAAAACCAATTAGCTGTTCGGGCCACGCCTTGGATCTGTGTGATTGTGTTAAGGAGTCAATCCCACCCACCAAGTTATAAGAAAGGAAAGAAAGATGAAAAAAGGAAGGCCATGATATAGTTTTCAAAAAGGCCTCAGAAAACGGTTGATTAGATCTACATTTATTAAATCTACAAAAAACAGTTGAACAGCGTGACTAAAAGTGTAAATGTGCAATAGAGCTATGTAACATGCCTACAGATCCTTATACAAAAGCATTAAAAAAAATTCTTGACAACCTAATTCAGAATAGCTTGAGAGGATGGAAGAATTGTTCTCTCCACTATACAGATAGATACTTACTTGATAAAAGGGAATGAGGGGCGATTTATGAATTAGGTTAAATAAAATATGAGTGAAGCATTGTTTGCAGCAACAACAAAAGAATGCTTGTATCGTTTTAGTTTGTGTAAATAAATTAATTGACTCTTTGTGTGCCATGAAGAATCAAATATACTTGCTTCCTTCCATATATCTATTACCCAACTGTTACTATCTATGCAAGAATCAGTTAATGGATCAGTTAGCCATTGTTTCTGCCTATATAAAAGTCAGATCAGGTATTTATTTTGTTCATGTTTACTCAGGATTTTGGACTAGGAAGCTGTTTCATTATTGTCTATCTAAGAATCAGATCAGGTATTTATTTTGTTAGTTTGTCCAAAATTTAGGACAAAAGAAACTGTTTGTTACTGCCTATCCAGGATTGTGGACTACTTAATAATTTTCCCACTGTCTATCGAGGACTAAGGACCAGTTAACAATTGTTTGCATTGTCCTCACTGGATAATTGATTAATGACTTATTTTATTGTTGACTATCCAGGATAACGGACTACTGCACAAGTACTTGGTGTATACAATACATTACGTGCTTATTTGATGATATGTTTTAGCAAGTGTAATTATTCTTTATTTATGATCAGCAAAAATATGTTTGAGGAAAACCTGACATAGACATAAGAATGATTGCATCTATATTCTGTTGGATGTCCACAAGGAGACCAGTACTTGAAGCATTAAATAGAACCACAAACTTTTCCAGATACACATTTATAGTGGGACCTATAAACAACGACTGACATGAATGCAAACAGTGAAACCAATTAATGAAGACTGACTTGTACGACATTGACCTAGAGTCAACGAACTATCAGTTTTGAAAAATCAGCCAGCTGGTGGATGTCCATATATGGAAAGGTTAAAAAAGCAGGTAACTTGAAATAAAAGAACATAATAATAGACCTTTAAAGTCTTCTTTTCTCTTTAAACCAAAAAGCAATTACGAACGTTGTTCTACGGAAACACTGTGGCTTCTGCGCCTTTAATCTCTTCTTCCTGTTGCAGTGTGTGTGTTAGCAGGGCAGTTCACAACAATATTAACCACCTTTGGTGAGGGTCACTGAACTGAATGCTTGTCACGAAAAGGCATTATGCTTGTTAACCGTTCTAAGCCCTTTGAATAATTTAAGAATTAGTTTCAAGTAAGGCGCTTAGCGTTACATGCAATAAGTATAATGTTTCGGCAAATAGAGACTGCAACAGTGGAGTATCGGACTGAGTTGAGCACACCTGAGTTTACCTCCCTTTCAAAAACAAACAAATAAAACAGCATAGATTAAGGTTAACATATAGAAAAATTAAGGAAGTTATATCTATCGTACACTGCGTTGTATACCATAGATGCAGTGCACACACATGCTTCAGTGTCAGGTGCAAATTGCACTGTTTCACATCTTCAAATGGCTTGTTGCGCGCGAGACTTGAGACCGCGTGCCTGTGATTCTGTGCCACGTGCTATTTATATGTCACTGTTACGTTTCCAGTATTTCTTTATAGACCCTGCCTAGGATTTTTAAGGACTTTAAAAATGATAGTTTAAATTAATTTTTGAAAACAGCAAGTGGGTCAAGAAGTCATGACATAGATTTTTATCAGACTTGTAACAGTCACATGCAATTTACATTGCCTCAAACAAATATTGTTTAACATGCATTGCTTGAAAGTATGTTGAATTTGTATTGCTTCAAACTACATGTTAAGTTGTAATATGCACTGCTTGAAAGTGCATGCTATTACACTGCTTCGGACTCCAGGAATGTATAAAAAATACGCTGTTTCAGATACTGAAAATACATCTAATATAAAACATGCACACACTTGGTACTTTCCTGAGTGTACTCAGTTATTTATTTCATGTCCTCTTTTAAGAATTGTCTGTGAATGAAATCATCCGAACACAATGACGAATGAGTAAAGACCCCATGTTCCTAAAATAATGAAATAAAATAAAGAAGTCCTTCGTTTTCACTTCTGACAGACCGTTTTATTTCTAGTTATTTTGGCTGCACTGACGAGCGAAAACAAGCAGGTACGTAGAAATGCATTAATTTAATACGTGGATTAGATTCATTAAAATGTACAAGGTTACAAAGTACATTTATAGACATGCAATAATTCGATAAGTGATGTAGATACATTACCCATTACAATATGTTACTGTTACATAGGAGAACAGGCAAAATGCAGTAGCAATAAACGTTACATTTATTATACACTTAAATATATCGAGAATTGAAAAATGTTTCATCAACAGAAGTGAAAATAATATTTCAACGGAAGACTTTCAGCAAGAAAAGAGAAAATAATGTTTCAAAAGAAGACTTTCGGCAACAGAAGTAAAATAATGTTTCAACAGAAGACTTTCGGCAACAGAAGTGAAAATAATGTTTCAACAGAAAACTTTCGGCAACAGAAGTGAAAGTGATCTTTCAACACAAGTGAAAGTAATGTTTCAACCAGAAGTGAAAGTAATGTTTCAACCAGAAGTGAAAGTAATGTTTCAACAGAAGTGAAGCATGGTCACAGGCAATTAATAAAAAGATTTTGTTTTTGTCCGTAGGTTGTATTTTCTCTCTTTTCAAATCTTTTCTTTGTCTTTTTCTATAAACCCCCCCCCCCCCCAACTCACTCCATTTATTTATTTTTTGTTTGTTTAAAAAAAAAAATTGAAGACATTGTTCTTTAAACAGACTTTCGCGCACTCAGAATCAGATATGCTGACGAAATGTGTGAACACTTCTGTCAGGTGTACAGGGAAAAGAAAAGGAGAAACTGATTTACTCAGATGCAGCTAGAGTATACTGCCAGGCAAACTATAGACCAAACGTGTCTGCGAGGCATGTGGCAGAGTTGAAGGAACTAGACTGACCCGCTTGGCACCGGTTCTTATTCGACTTCAAGATCTGATTTTTTTACCTGCGCAATGGTTGTTTTCCTTGAGAAGGTCAGGTACAGGCTGGGAATCGTAAAAGTGTCTTGGCACAGAAGTATGCGAGTACAAGACAAAAGTGTGTACAAGAATAAACACGTGTTCCAAATTTTTCACACGCTAACGAGCATGTAATGAAGATATTTTCGAGTCTAGAAAACACACTTTAGCAATTGCTTGTAATGTGCACAAATGCGTGAGCTGTAAATTGGGGAAACATTTTTGGGTTAGTACAGCAAAGGATGTGTTTCTAACACATTCCACAAAACCATTTCGGCTTAGAAAACATTCCGTCATACGTTAAGCATAGAAATCTGACGTAGGTTACCTGCTCTCGTCCATCAGTCTGCAATTAACTGTCGCTGGGCAAACATTTCTATTCGTGCAGGAGAAGACCATGAAGGGTTTCATTTCCTGAAGTAATTTCGACTTGTACATTTCCTGAAGTAATTTCGACTTGTATATTTCCTGAAGTAATTTCGACTTGTACATTTCATGAAGTAATTTCGACTTGTACATTTAATGAAATAAGGGACAAGAATCCTTAGGATGGGGGAATCTAGGGGCTAAACCACACCTCCATCCCAGTCCGTTTAAACAGCTCCTCTACATTCTAAAACTGAATAAGACTCTATAGACATCCCATTCTCACTGTTACGAAGAACTAATGTATTTCAGTGTTCTCTACAATATCTAGTTCGACTTGTTACTTGCTGCCGCCAAATAATGAGGCAAGCTTCATCCACAACGCAAATATCCTCTGAGACAGTAATGAACGCATTCTTTGTCACAGTAATGGGCGCCTCCTTTGACATGGTAATGGGCACCTCATTTGACGCAGTAGTGGCCGCCTCCTTTGACACAGTAAATGGGCGCCTCATTTGACACAGTAAATGAACGACTCCTTTTAGATAATAAATTGACAACTCCTTTGACACAGTAATGGGCCTCTACTTTGACAAAGTAATGGGCGTCTCCTTTGTCACAGTAAAAGGCGCCTCCTCTGTCACAGTAATAGGCGCCTCCTCTGACACAGTAATAGGCGTCTCCTTTGTCACAGTAAAAGGCGCCTCCTTTGTCACAGTAATAGGCGCCTCCTCTGACACAGTAATAGGCGCCTCCTTTGTCACAGTAAAAGGCGCCTCCTTTGTCACAGTAATAGGCGTCTCCTTTGTCACAGTAAAAGGCGCCTCCTTTGTCACAGTAATAGGCGTCTCCTTTGTCACAGTAAAAGGCGTCTCCTTTGTCACAGTAATAGGCGCCTCCTCTGACACAGTAATAGGCGCCTCCTCTGACACAGTAATAGGCGCCTCCTTTGACACAATAAATGGACGACTCCTTTCAGATAATAAATTGACAACACCTTTGACACAATAATGGGCGCTCCAGTGAGAGAGTAATGGCAGCCATTAGCTTGACGGTAAGTTAAACTGACTGATAGAGAATGGAATTTGAAATATTTCATACTTTTTCACTAATGATACTATGGATCCGCAGGAAAAAGCACAAAATCTGATATGCATGTCCAAGGAAGGTTTAGAACTCGGAAGAACTTTATTATAAAAAAAAAAATACTTTTTAGATTTTCAGTGTCTAAATTTCCATGATTTGGTAATTCTGCGTGCTAGTAAATATTTAATTTAGTATCAAAATTGTAAAGATTATATACCCTTATTTCAGTCTTGCTCTGTCATACAGTCTACTCACGTTCTGTTCTCACAAGTCTTACTCCGGTGTTGCTACTGCCCAGTGTGTGAAATTTACAAACTACCCGAAGTAATCTTGTAGTTTGTTTGTTTACTAATTTTACTTGCTTGTTTTCATTTGGGTAGCTTTCCTCATAGTGGTAGATGTTTTTATTGAATTCTTTATGGGTTTATTATTTCATAATCGTAACCACAATATTCGTGTTTATATATATTTTTGCAGTTAATCCGATATTCTATGGCTGTAGCAGTCTTCAGCACAATCACCAAGTGAGAATGCAATCATAGTCAAAAGGAGACAATTCCAGGTGTTGTAATAACTTCTTCTGCAAGAAGTTAACTTACTGTGGACTGGGCTGGGGTACTTACAGAAGCCCTAGCGAACGGAAATGAACTAGACGTAAAAAGATACCATTATGATAAAGCTTGAACTAGACGCAAAACAACAACAACAACAACAAACAAAAAACCCAAAGAGCCTGGCCCCAAGGTCGACAAACGTAGCCGGTCGCAAGGTCGACACTGGGTGTAGCTGATTCCAGCGTCATCACTAAAAGTAGATGATTCCAAAGTCAGTACTGATTGCAGATGGCTTGAAGTCAATACTGAGTATCGTTGGTCCCAAAGTCGGCAATGAAAACATCAGAGCTCCTGATTAAACCAGAATTCACATGGCCTCTAGATCTGAGGACTTCTCTGGTTCCAAGTCCAACGGAACGTAACTGGTTCCAGTCGTCGCTGAACACCAGCTGATTACATCTGTGAGTGTAGCTAGTTGCAACCGGTCCTAAACTCTTCCTTCTCTTTGCTAGCTGTAGCTAATTCCGAAGTCTGCTACACTATGCTGAGATCAGGGTCTGTAGCAAATCCCAAAGTCTGCTACATTGTGCTGAGATCAGGGTTTGCAGCTAATCCCAAAGTCTGCTACATTGTGCTGAGATCAGGGTCTGTAGCTAATCCCAAAGTCTGCTACATAGTGTTGAGATCAGATCTACTAAGCATCACCAATCAAATTTTTCTCTTCCTAAGCTTTTTGCAGCTAATCCCAAAGTCTGCTATATTATACTGAGCTCACTGTAGGAATACAGAAATGCTAAGTGTTTAAAATAAAACTGGAAAATAACATATGTGGAATACTGTCAAATGGAAAGTGGTGATTGGTATTTGGTGTAGAGACTAAAGAATCAGAGCATTTCTATGTATAGGCCTATAAATTAGAAGTGGAAAGCATATTTGGTATGTGTACAGACTAAAAAAAAACCCCATTGCATTTGTATGTATATAAATATCATAAGTAGAAAATACTGCTTGGTATGCATACAGACTAAAGAAACAGAACATTTGTATAAATTATTGTAAGTGGAAAATACTGTTTGGTATGCATACAGACAAAAGAAACAGAGCATCTATATGTATATAATAAGTGGAAAATCCTGATTGGTATATGTATAAAAGACAACTGGAATAGTGTGATTAGTGTGTGCTATAACAGACTGGAAAAGAGCGAATAGCAGAAAACTAGAATACAGTGACTGAAATGTCTACCTGGAATGGAGTAAATGAGACAGCAGAAAACTAGAATACAGTGACTGAAATGTCTACCTGGAATGGAGTAAATGATATAACAGAAAACTAGAATACAGTGACTGAAATGTCTACCTGGAATAGAGTAAATGAGAAAACAGAAAACTAGAATTGAAATGTCTACCTGGAATAGAGTAAATGAGAAAACAGAAAAATAGAATACAGTGACTGGTATGTGTCTTATCATATACACACTGTAATGGAGTGAACAAGATTACAGAATAACATTAGAGCAACATAAATAACATAAAATAACATACAATAACATAACAATATAAAGGTATACATATAATATAGTATTATACAAATCAGCTAAGTAAAATACAACGTAGATTAATATAAAAGACATAGATATTGTAAATGTTATACAAAATAATATGGTATTATACAATTATACAAGTAAAATACAATGTAGATTACTATAACAGACATAGATATTGTAATGTTATACAAAATTATAAAGTATTATACAATTATACAAGTAAAATACAATGTAGATTACTATAACACTATTAACAGACATAGATATTGTAATGCTATACAAAATAATACAGGATTATACAATTCAGTAAAGTAAAATACAACGTAGACATACAGACAGAAAAGACAGACATACAGTAATGGAGATAAATTCTCATAAAACAGGAAACAACATACTAAACTACAACTAAAGATAAAAGAAATTATCATAATAAATCATTAGAAGAAAAACTGATAGCGTCTTGCTAACATACAGGAGAGCGACAAGAGTACGCGGACTCAATGATCGTTGTTGGTTCTGATTGCTTTTTAATTTTTCTAAGTGAAATTATTTAATCATTCCAACTGAGACTTCTTAGCAACGTGACCCCACGTTTGTCTTAGCAATATGATCCAATGAAATACTTGGTTTCATGAAACATTGCAGTTTGGCGATCGTTCCTCGTCGCTGACTTTTATTCAAGTTGATACACACGCAGTGTCTTCTCATTGAGGCCAGCGTTGTCTTAGACCCAGCCCCAAGAGGAATAACCGATAACACCAGGCTTACGTTACTGGCTGGACAACTGGCACTTATGTATGCTATCAGTAACCAAATTGACCATCCAAACAAGCATTATTAACCCCGCTGATAAGTAGAATGAGAATATATTACATCCCACCCCACTGATAAGCAATGTTCCCCTCTAAGTGCGCGGCCGCGCAGCAGTTTCAAAATTCCGCGCACAAGTTTCCTTAGCAATCTGCTCAAACAACCGCTAGTTCCGCGCAAGAAAAATATTAGTGGGAACGTTGCTGATAAGTGGAATGAGAAGATTATAAAACCCTTGCCAGTTGTGAATCCCTTAAGGCTGCACGTCAAAAACAAACAAAAATTTACCCCCCCACCCCCACTTAACTGTCAGAAAAGAAGATAGATGGTGGTTGTCTGATCCTATCGGTTACCCTCCACCCAGATCTCACTCTTATGTACACCATTTATGTCTCACCACTCATAATCCATGGAACGATTAGAGACGATCGTTCTTACGTTTCTGTTATCGTGTGAAAATGCAATCTGGATGTCGAAATTCTACAGGTGAAGTATGCACTTTGCCCTAATTGCGTAGTAAGAAAAGATATCAGGTTCCGTCTACCCGTAAATCTACCAACCCGCCCACCCACCTATTCCCACCAATGCTATCTCTCCATCTAACTAGTTTACCAACCCAGCTAGTGTAATCTAGCCTTCTTGCAATGGGCCTATCAACCTAAATACCTCTCTACATAGTATATATATATATATATATATATATATATATATATATATCACTCTCACTATCTGCTCATCCATCCATCCATCCAAAATTCTATGAAAGTGATAATTTCTTACCACTGGTGGATTAATGATAGTTCTTATTTTTATGATCTATTTAAACCACCTGTCAATGGGGTCTTCATCCTTTCCATTTGGAGAGACTAAGTCAAGCCCTAGAAATCAACAATTCACTAATTATCCTCTGTTTCTAAGTGTTACTCGTCCAGAGCAAGTATCCTCCTGCAATTAATGATAATAACAGGTTCTTGGAAATTCACTCTCGCCCCTCACATTCTCCATTTCCAGCTTGAGGACTTTTCCCAAAGTATGCATGACTGACTTTAATTCTGTAAGTTATAAGCTGCCCCTACCCCTTAAGCTTGCATACTTTCTTTTAATTTATTAGTCAAAAGTGGAAAAGTGAAAATTAATAAATTTTATCAAATGTAACATATAATGAAAACAATCAGAAATATATATATACACACGAATTTTACATAAGGACACCACAAGGCATAAAACACAAGTTAGGTTCTAATTAGCTAATATCATTCAATACTTCTACCAGATAAAGTCATTCAGACCAATAGTTCATTGGTCTCTCTAATTAATTATTGTTCATAATTTGAATAGTCTCTGATAGACATTCAGTGCCATGATAATAACTTGACATTTGGTTATGATTAGAAGTTATATAAGAAAACAAAAGGTTATAATCAAAGAAAGACAGTACAAGACAATAATATTCAGAGCAGGACATTAATTCATCTGATTATTCATGAGTATATCACTGCGGTTCCCGTCACTGGTGCGGCCAGGGGAGCATAGAGTTTAATAGCATGGAGCACAAATCTGGCTGCCAGTCAGAATACAGTTCAAATATTCTTACACACTGAATGAATAGTTCTTTTCATAACACAGGTGTAAGTCCAAATTGCACTCACTGTTCAATAGAGTGTCACAACAGAGTCACTGAATGTTCCACTTACAGAAATCAGGAAGTCTAAGAACAGCACTCAAGACAACATATGTCTTCTGCTTCCTTCTCCTTTATCATCAGGACTTCCTTGATGAGAATTCCTTGGAATTGCAGGCATCAACCACCTGACTGCAAACTCCAGACTTTCACCGTCAGACTCCAGACTTCGGATTCCACTCTCCAACTGTGAGACTTGAAATCTGGTCTTGGCACTGTGACTGACTCTGAGACTGAGAGATTGTGACTCTGCACTCTGAGGCTGGTTTGAAGCACTGGAAGAATAATATATATATATATTTATAAAATTGCCTCACTTAATTAAGAAGCAAACATATAAGAAAATAATTACATTTCAACGTGTTTCTCTATAAGAAGAAAAAATACCAAAATGAAGTTTATGAAATTATAATTAGATTTACATGTAAAGTATTTAAGCATTCTTTTTACCATAAGAGTTTAGTTTGCACAAGTATATTTCTAACTCTTCCAGACATATATTTCTGCTCTTGACCAAAACAAACCAGCAAAAGTTCGGGACTTATTTCTCTGCATGTGACGCACTACTTGTTTGCTAATGTAGGGGGCGCTTTCGGCTTCCGCCGCTTTCGCGCTGGGTGACGCACTAAAGCCCAGACTAACTATATATATTTATTGGGTTTGATTCTCTCGATGGCGTGTAGAACAATAGGTTATTTACCATGATGATTCGGTGTCAGGCCTGTGGATAAGTTAAGTTATTTTGGGGATATTTGTTGCAACTCTTTTGTTTGTCAAAAATTCCTTGTCTTTGTGTTCCATGATGCACTTCGCATCAGTAACTCTTTAAGGTATGTTTTTATGTTGTTACGTTCTTTTTATCAACTCGCTGATTTAGTGAGTGAAGGGTTCCCCCCCCCCCCCAGGTGGCACGAGTCAGAAAACGTAGGGTTAGTTAGTTCATTAGCGCCATGATTATGTAAAAGTGGATGACTGACACTACCCGTGATCTCTTACATAGAAGTTCAAACAGACAGTTCATGCTCTCATGTATACGTACAGGATTATTCTCTCAGCTGCTTAACTCCAGGGTCCACCGGTTAAATTAATTTATTTATTGAGAGAGATAAATGCCTGAAAATGCAAACTCATCCCATAAATAAGATTAATTTGAGTTTGCATTTTCTGGCATTTATCTCTCTCTCTCTTTCTATCTTGTACCTAAATATATCTGTATATCATCTGTACTTTGCCCATTTTAGCCACTCTTAAGTCTCAATGTACTCTTTCTTTTAAACTTTTATAAGAAAAGAAACAAACACACATTCAGTTATACGTATAAACGATAAAAACAAACACACATTCAGTTATACTTATAAACGATAAAAACAAACACACATTCAGTTATAAGCAATAAAAACAAAGACACACGGATGTTTTAACATGGGGCAAATTATGCCTATTGTGTTTCTATCATTTCTTTTTCTATATTAATATAATCAGAAAATCAGTTACTATTTACGGCTGACCTCTGCATGGCCAATTATGCAGTTTGCTGTAACCACTTAGTTACAAACAGTAAAGGATTTAGGTCAAGGTAATGGATAATGTGTGGGCAGTGGAAATGTATAGAAGGGTGACAGTAAGAGTTGATGAATTTTGAAAGGATAGATGGACATTTGCATTCAGATCAAAGTCATGACAGAACTTGTAGTTTGACCGAGTCAATCATATATATGCATTCTTATGCACTGTTCCTGCCCCTTTCATGAAGGGTTAAAATCTGCAAAGATGAGAAGGTCTTGCACACTTCCTAGAGTGGTAAATACAATTAGAATGTTCATATATTTTTACTAATGATTGTTGTATGAAACTAACACATATCTCTTTCAGAGAAGGTTATGTGGTACTAGTGATAATTCATTGCCATATGTGTAGAAGATGAAATTGAGATAAACACGTGTAGTGCACTATGCTTTATTCATTGTAAAAATATTTATAGTAAATGAGACTAAATAGTAGAATGAGATAATGATTAACAGAATATAGTTGTAACTATTGAGATTATGTAAATGTGAAATTAAAATATTACTATCATATTGGTAAACACTTCACCATGATAGAACTTGTATTTATCAGTGGCTACAGAGAGATATGATTGTCTACTGCAGCCGGCCTATTATTTTGTTATCATCATTATTTTCATGATTTTCTGCTGCACTGATCCATGTGTTCACTCTGAAATGCACACCCAACTCTAGCTGCAGGCTGATGTTGTCACATGGTCTTTGGACATCATCAACATAGGCAAGATTGCATTGCACGAGTAAACTGATACGACGGGTTCACATCTATTGACGACAACAAAGCTAAGTGATCTCAAGTCCCACAATCTATAATCGATCAGATAGACAAGAATCAGACAAATGATCACTAATGTTGAGAGAGGAAATAGATGTCTTGGTTGACCTGTGTTTTTGAAAATCAAATGTTATTATTTTCTTTTTATTGTTATTATTAAATCTTTATGATTTTATTTTAAACCCACATTTTGGTTAATTTGTTAGTGTGACCAAGATGAGCTGGCTGGGGGGGGGGGGGTCTGAGCCAGAAATAACTGGATGTTGTATGTCATAATTAATCAAAGGGAAGGATAATATTGCCAACTCAAGGCACATAAGCTAATTCATCTGTCGCTATGTTAGATGAATAATGGTCCCAAAAAACAGGCCTGACCTAGAGATTGAAGGATGATGAGGCCGCCTGGGCTGTTGTCAATATTAGAGCAAATATGATAAATTTAATGATTAATAATTTTGAATCTGATACTACGACAGGATCATTAAATAAAACCCTGCACGTGACATAAACACACACTCACTTATAAACAATAAAAACGAGCACACAAATTTCACTTATAAACAATAAAAACTACATACTGTGATGATTGGACTATGGGGCAAATTATGCTCTTTGTGTTTCTATTATTTCTTTTTCTATATTAGTAATCTGTAATTGATAGTTACAAGTTGTGGCTGAAATCCACATGGCCAATTATGCAATCTGCCGTTCCCACCTAGCTAAACAGTAAAAAATTTAGGTCAAGTTCATTGATTATGCGTGGGCGTAGAAATGTTATACAAGGGGAAGGGTGGCAGTAAGAGTGGGTGAATGTTGACAGGATATGGGATGCCCTTAGATGCATGTTTGCATTATGATGAATTACGTGAGAGTACTTGAAGTTTAACTTCATTCATATATATGTTGCCGATAGACCCACACATTCATAAGCACTGTTCCACACCAAAGCCTTAGGGATGACTCATATTTATTGACAGCTACAGAGAGATTTGACTGTCTATTGTGGCTGGCTTTTTTCTTCTTTATCATGATTTTCTGCTGAACTGATCCTCATGTTCACTCTGAAATGCAAAATCGACTCTAGCCACAGGCTGATTGTTGTCACATAGTCTTTGGACATGGGCGAGAAGGCACTGCACAAGTAAAATGACACTATGGGTTCAAATCTATCAACAATAACAGAGTTAAGAGATCTCAAGTCACACAGTCTGTAATCAACCAGAGGGACAATAATCAAATAAATTATCACTAATGTGGGGACAGTAAATAGACGGTCTTGGTTAACCTGTGTTTTGGGAATTGAATGCTATTGTTTTCTTTTTTTTATTATTATTAAATCTTCTTGTTATCTGAAACCCACATGTTGTTTAATTTGTTAGTGTGACCAAGAAGAGTTGGCTGTAGGTTCTGAGCCAGAAATATGTGGAGGTTATATAAGTCATAATTAATCAAAGGGAAAGATAATGTTGCGAACTCGAGGTACATCAGCTAATTTCCCTATTGCTATGTTAGATGAATAAGGGTCCCGAAGAACTGGTCTGACATAGAGATTGAAAGATGGAATTGGCCACCAGGGCTGTTGTCAGTATTAGAGCTAATATAATAAATTTAACTATTAATAATTTTGAGTCTGATATTGCAACAGGGTCATTAAATAAAATCCTGCATGTGACACACACACACACACACACACACACACACACACACACACACACACTCGGTTATAAACAATAAAAACAAAAACACACATTCAGTTATAAACAATAAAAACAAGCACACACATTCAGTTATAAACAATAAAAACAAACAAACGCAACATCGTCAACAAAAACAACAGCAAAGAACTCCCCGGCAATACCTGTAGAAAACCCTAACCCAAAAGGGACTTATGTGACCATTGTCGTACTTCCTTCTACCCTATCATAACTAGCCTAGAGATTTCTGGGTCAGCTTACATTCAAAACGACTGGTAGCAAGCAATACCATCACCACTAGCACCCTCGAAAAACAAACAAACAAAAAAAAATTAAAAATAAAATAAATAAATAAATTAAAAAAAAGCTCCCAAATGCCCAAACAGCAACAAAAGAAAACGTTTAAGAACGTTTGAATATTTTGCAAGCTACGGGCAGTTGTATGGTGTGGAGATAGTAAGAGAGCTTGAACTTTAGGACACGACACCTTTTGGCGTGCTCACTCTAATTTAAAAAAAGAAAAAAAGAATAAAAAGGGTTAAGTCAAAGTTGAACACTTCACATCCGATTGCGAGACGTATCTCGTTGCAAGCATTCGAGTCCCGATGGTTATCAATAGCCTTGTATTCTTGTCTGAGCACGCGTAGTTCTGGTATTACTTTTGAATTGTGAATGGACGCTTATAAATGCACATATGGTACACCTGTGCAATCGCGGAACCACAGTTCATTCAATCTTTTTTTTTCTTTCTAAGTTACCCAGCCAGATTGAGAATAATGTTGCATTTTTTTCTACCCTTTAGTTTAATAATGAATTATTTACCTTTAAAACTTTCCTTTTGAACAAACTTTTCCAAACAAACTAAAGCTACACCAACAGGAAAATAATCAATATACAAATCAAACTACATAGAGCGAAACTCGGGCATAAACGGAGATAAACAAACGTGAGGTTGGCGAACAGGTAAAAATGCTCTATTGGCACAACGGTAAACCAAAATAATATAACTGAACGGTGTTCGACTGAATGCAGGTTGGAAGGTGTTCCTTTAACCTATTCTATCTCCATCACAGTTTTAAGTGTTTTTCATTAAAGTAATTTATGCCATTTCGGGTGCACAAAAACTTGGCATATTTAGTAGGCCAAAGAATACATTACTTCAGATTTTGCAGATAATTAATGAGAGCGATAGGGTGATAACTATTATTTGGGAATATCAACGACGTAAGCTCACGATAAACGGTGACGAAATCATGAAAGTATGCTAAGCATTGAGAATGAGAATAATTCCGAGTAGATGTATGTTTGCATGTATAATTTAAGTAGTCAGTGTGTTTGCTTTCAACTTACTTGAGGAGTTCGAATTTTTGTACGTACAACAATGATATAGTCAACATTGTGTTGTTGCTTGATATTTGGTACAATTCAAAGGTACGTGTTGTTGGTAAATGGGACAGTTACAGGAAAATGTGTTGATATGATGTGGACTAATTTAGGAATATGTATGGTTTGGAATCGTTTAGAACTTCTACAGGAGTATGTGTAATTTAGATAGGTTTACGACTATTTCAAAAGTCTGAGTTATTTATCTATGTTTAGATCTCCTGTAGGAGTAAGTGTAATTTAGATATATGTGTCAGGAAAATACGTATTGTATAGGTCTATTTGGGACTAGTATTTCAAAAGTGACTGTGCCCTTAAAGATCTGTTCAGAACTCTTTCAAGACTGGATTTGCCGTAAAGCTCTGTCTGGAACCATATTAGAAGAGTGACAATCGGCATGACCTGCCAGAAATGTATGAACACAACTTACTGATAATTTTATTAGTGCTTTACCAACCAGAACACATGGCGTATTCACCTGTGACATAATTGGTGATGTGCCTGCTAACCAGCAATACAAAGCGTGATGATATGTCACTTTAAAAGACTGTCTGCCAACTAACCACGACAAGGCGTACTGAATTGTCACTCTAACGGGTGCTGTGTCTGCCTTCGTGAATAAAGTTGACCTCTGTATTAATTGTAATCATCTTTAGAAAAATCGTTATGTGCACAAGAATTTTCAAGGACAACAAATTGCTGTGTATCATGTGATTACTAGAAGAGAGTGATCACAGTCCCTGCTGTGCAGCACAGATCTTTTGTCTTTCATAAACATAAGTCTTCAAACGGATATTTGGACACCGCATATATTTAATCACGTTGAAAGTTCTTGATTGAGATGCATACTAACTGACCAGCAGTGATTAAACTCCCTGGATCTTGTGGTTGAATGCGAATTATTTCCCTCGTCAAATGATCACAGCAATACTGTTGTGCTTAAGTTAATTATGTCGACTTGAATAAGTAACGTTCCAACCTCGTACCTATGTAAGGCGTCAGTTTGAAAGTGTCAACTTGGTACTGAGAACATGAATCAGTTAACCTGGTCAGTCGTTTGAAAGTGTAGGTTCGAACTTGATCTGACTTGGAGAATAAATGCTATCTTATGAAGTGACCTAGAAAGCTGCTCAAGTCCCAAGTCAAAGTGGCACAGATAAGATAACCTCTGCATAGGGAACATTAGCTTCTCAACACACGGGGCCGCCTGTCGTATCTGGTACTCAGACCGCAACCGACCGACCCACTTAATGGATAAAGATTGTATTTATAATGATAAGCAGCAGCAGCTGGGCCGGACTACATCTCTGGACTACAGTCCATCTAGGTATTCTCTATACACCGTCAAAGAATATGGGATTGTTGTCTATAGGTACCAATTTTGTTTTTCTCTATAGGCTAAGTAGGCCTATATGGGATTGCTGTCTATGGGTATTCATTTTGATTTTCTCTAGAGGTCAAGTAGCCTAAGGGATTGCTGTCTATGGGTACTCATTTTGTTTTTCTCTATAGGTCAAGTAGCCTAAGGGATTGCTGTCTATGGGTACTCATTTTGTTTTTCTCTACAGGCTAAGTAGGCCTATGGGATTGCTGTCTATAGGATTTTGCTGGTGTACATAGATTTTATTTTATTTTTCCTGGAGGTTGTCAAAGAATGTATGCAACACTATAACATACGACTAACATGCAACTGATATGTAATAATTCTCAGCTTGTTGAGGTTTTAAACAGCGTTTACATGCCAATACTACTGATCTTATACACTGTCATTTTTTGTTTCACGCATGACTGAAGACAACGCGTCTCTCGGTGCCTATGCAATGATCTACACAACCGTCCGCGAAATCAACGAACGCTGAAAGTAAAGAGGAAAAGTATCAACCAATCAATTAAGTACACCAACCCGTCCGTAGAGGAGAAAACAATCAATCAGTCGATTAAGTACACCAACCGTCCGTGAAATTGAAGACTGTTGGCAGTGGAGAGCTGAAGAGAATCAAAAATAAACGAAAAGTCTACAACTCTACATCATCGCACGTAGACACGCCCTACCCATCCAGTTCGCGTTCACCCTTTTGTCCCCTTTCATCCACACAACTCTACTTACATTCTCATTAAACATATATAGTGAGGTTTTTGTTGCTTTTGAATATTTAAAAAAAAAAAATCTGCTCTCGGGTATTTTCATATTAATGCCTGGTGAAAAGGCCCTCAAACACCCGGCCGCCGTTTTGCCCTATCATGACAAAGAGAAGGAAGAGTAGTTTCCTGGCACGGAGACTGTTAGCGAGAGAGTACTTTGTGAAGTGCTGTCATTATGAAGGAGTTTTACAGTTTAAGCTGGTGCTAAAGAAGTGCGGGTGAACGGGGTACTTTAACGCTGTCCTCACTCGCCCCTCGCACTCAGCCAGTCTTCCTTACGGGTACAGCACGCACAGAGTGTATGAAGACAGGCACACAAGAGGAATCTTCGAAGACGACGGGTGTTTATTCAATATTATGGAAATTAAAGTGCACTTTTAGTAAATGTAAGGACTTGCTGGCAGTTTCCGGTACAAAGTCAAACTCGGTGCAAGGTAAACATGATCTGAAGCGTTTTGCAAGTTCGAAACGTCACGTAAGACAGTTATGTTACATGCATTCATACAGGACTTTCAACACGTCACATAAGACAGTTATGTTACATGTATTCATCATTCCTGCCACAAGTTTAAAATGATTTTCCATTCATACAGGACTTTCAACACGTCACATAAGACAGTTATGTTACATGTATTCATCATTCCTGCCACAAGTTTAAAATGATTTTCCAGACATTTTCCAGACCAAAATTTTTAAAATTCCACATCTTTACTGTGAAAAGTAATTAGCAACGCACTAAATACTGAGGACAAAATTTTAAACCAAGATTCTATATATATTCAAAAGACATTTAAAAGTAATTTTAAACAAAATAATTACCTGCAAAATCTGAACATGAACCTTCTTTAGACTGAAGGGCACCCAAATTAAAAATAAAAATATTTAAAGTCACAAATTAAAATCACACCTGATATATGTTTACAACTATATGAAAATTTACAATCAAACTAAGACCACACAAAAGTACACCATGTACTAATTAAAATCACACCTGATATGTGTTTACAACTATATGAAAATTTACAATCAAACTAAGACCACACAAAAGTACACCATGTACTAATTAAAATCACACCTGATATGTGTTTACAACTATATGAAAATTTACAATCAAACTAAGATCATACACAAGTACACCTTGTACTAATTAAAATCACAAGACTTAAGAATACAATACGGGTTCAGAATCCATTCAGTGCATATTTACAATAATATATATTATTGAAGCTGCAAGAATCCATCGTTGTAATAAGCTAAAATGCTAAGACAATTTGATAAGAATAAAATTGCTTATATTTAAAGAATATATGGTGTAAGACGAATTTTAAACTAAACAGAATACAAATTGAGTGCAAATATAATTGTAACAAATATGGTTTTTGACAAAATGAATATAATTCAGGGGAAATTGTAAGAAATGTTGCTCCTCAAAATGAATGCAACTCAGAGTAAATTGTAACAAATATAGTTCCTGTCATAATGAATACAACTGAAGATAAACTGTAACATATAGTTCCTGTGAATACAACAAAGGGTAAACTGTAAGAAATATATTTCCTGTTAAAATGAATACAACTCCCGGCCCAAACTTTAAAAGTTAAAATCATTAAGGAAATAGCAGACTATATTCAACCTCTTCTCTACTTGCAGTTACAACACTACCAGTGTTTCTTGAAACAGACCCAGCCATGGTAAGCCCAATGACAGATAAAAATAGAACGTGAAGTCTTTTCCGGTATCGCCCGCAGGAGCATGTATTTAAATCGCTAATAACCACAAGCACTGTTTTAATGTTTGCGTGTCACTAGGTCATCTGCCGTAATTGGTATATGTAAAATGGTCGGCAAGCATTTCCAGAGTGTCACGTTTGTTATTAAACAGCAGCAGGTAATTAATTAGCCAAAAGGTGAGAGCACTCAGCCTCTTCTCTGTAAAATACGTCAACATAAACAATTGATCCAGGAGGAGACTTCTACGAAAATGAAAGTACCGGAAACATAAAGCACTCCGAGTTATAGGCTCAGTGAGCTCTACATGGAGAGGGCACAAGGGCAAATACACTGTACGTCCGCCATATTGAAAAGACCGAAGCATTGTAGCGTGTATGGCAATTTACACGTTTGATTTTGACCGTTTTCGAGATATATATATACACCCAACTTTACGAAGCTATAATTAAATAAATATAATTAAATTTACAATGCAAAATACAATCAATCAAAAATGGAAAAGATCTTCAGGCCTATCATCTCAGATAATAAATATCCATTAAATGTGTACATATAAAGCAATAGTTTTACATTTTAGAATATTTTATTCGATCTACTTAAGAATTCTATATTTAAGAAAGATTTTGAAGAAAATGTTTAAACTATAAGTACATTGTAATTGCAATACTTGTCGGAATTTGAAAAACCGAATCGATCTAGCCTATTTCTCTACATTGCAGTTCTTGTTAAACTGTGCATCGAAGGCCATAGATGTTTTAATTTGTATTATTTATGAAACAATCGATATTTTAGAGGCAACTCTATACATTATTAGTGTTTCCAAAAATTCCAGAATAAACCGTTATCATTTACATTAGTATTTTCTCCATTTCTAATTTCTCTATATTGATATTTTGCGAGTTTTGTATATTCCTCTCCGTACTCATCATGAGCGATGTCAAGTGGGTATTTTATCGTACAGATTGTGTAAAATCTGCTTTGATTTTGAAAAATACAAGATCCTTCTAATTATATATTTTTTTAAAAAGTGCTTAGAGTTGTTTAAATATTTTTATTCATAAACATTTGTTCTTAAATGTGATAACAGAATAGTGTTGACATTAAATATTATGTGATTGTTTACTTTAAGTTAGGTTCAAAATATTTTCAAGAATATTTAACTTAATCGCTTAAAATATAAAAAATGTTTATTACTTCCAAATATTAAAAACAAAATAATTATAAAATTTTCTAATAAAATTCATTAGATATGATTCTTTATTTACAAGTAGAATATAAATATTTTAAACCAAGGTACTGTGTTATTAGTACGAAAAGTCTATTTCTATGCACAGGCTACAAAATTGAATATATTATCAGGTCTATATAATTGTACTAGTTAAAAGAATTTCTATTACATAGTGATATATCAGTTAAGCTAAGTAGATAGAAAAACTTAAATGTAGTAAGGAAAAATCAGATTTGTTATCCATGTTTCAAAATGTCAAACGATAATACATCTCTTTATTTACTTAAAATTTATTTCAAAGTATACTTCAAACAGAGAAGACAATTACAAATTTGATTCATCTATCTACATTCTACAAAGTCTATAGTAACTGCCAAGCGGGTAACCTGTTTCCTTTCAGGTGTAATAGCTCTGCGGTTTGGAGAGAGAGTACTTGTCTGTGCGCGTGTGAAGGACTTGATGCTAAAAATAAACATGTTTACTGGAGTTAATCAATGTTTATCATATTGCAAGATTACTGTTGAGTCAAGAGGTTCCGCCTTTACATTTCTCAGGGTTGGTGGAGAATGCACTTTGGCTATAGACAGGATTGTGCACGTAATAGGGCAGATTGCAGTCAGTATCTCACAGCACAATTCCTCCCACTTGAATTTTGGTTGTAGAAAGGATTGTGAATTAATAGGGCAGATTGTAGTTAGTTATCTCACAGATTGTAGTTAGTTATCTCACAGCATGATTCCTCCCACTTGAACTTTGGCTATGGGGAGAGGTGGGTGGGGAATGATGTGCGTGCCCAGAGTATCATACACAATGCCATTGCTATTTTAGTGATAATATATGGAACAGGCATTATACCCGGTATATAAAGGACAGTCAGTAGTCGTCCGCGAAATCAGCTAAAGTAGTAGAAATCAATATATATGCCAACAGTAGCGTTCTAATCAGTTTAAGTCGCAAAACCACACGTCTTAACTGTAGGTCAGAAAAGGGTGCAGGGTGCATTGGTAGTGTGCACGATCATGAGGGTAGTGTGTAAGGCATTCGGGTACTGATGCTGCGAGAGTACAGGACACTCAATATATCCTGGCGAAAACAAACGGGGCAGTCATGGTGCTAGACTGTTAGAGTAAAAGGGACAGTCATGCTAAAGTATAGGGCAGTCAACATATCCTGGTGAAAATAAACAGGGTTAGTCTCGGTGCTAGAGTAAAAGGGGCAGTCACGGTGTTAAGAGTACAGAGCAGTCAATATATCCTGGTGAAAATAAACGGGGCAGTCATGATGCAGTCGATATGTCATAGAACTGGAGCACAGGGCAGTTGATAAATAATAGAACTAGTGTACAGGGCATGTGATATGTCCATATGTCCATATGTCTTAGAGCAAGTGTGCAGGGCAGTGGATATGTCATAGATTGTATAACTAGGGCATTCGATGTCATAGAGCTAGGATACAGAGTAGTCGATATGTCATAGAGCTAGGATACAGGGTAGTCGATATGTCATAGAGCTAGGATACAGGGTAGTCGATATGTCATAGAGCTAGGATACAGGGTAGTCGATATGTCATAGAGCTAGGATACAGGGTGGTCGATATGTCATAGAGCTAGGATACAGGGTGGTCGATATGTCATAGAGCTAGGATACAGGGTAGTCGATATGTCATAGAGCTAGGATACAGGGTAGTCGATATGTCATAGAGCTAGGATACAGGGTAGTCGATATACGTGTAAACTCTGTAAGAAAATAATTGACTTAAAACTTTTATACACAACTGACCTACAAATCAGTAAATCACACGTACTAATGCATAGCTGGCTATCCACCCCGTCGTCTTCAAACCTCTTATTCGAAAGAAGGCAAACTACAAGCCACTTAGTTATTGCTACCGTACCAGCTCAGTGACCACACCTCAATCAGTCCGCGGGGCGGTGAAAGTGACCCAGGATACACGTTGTTTTTTTGAATTTATACACACCTCTCACTTTCCCAGATTTCGCACACGGATGCAAGCGCCGAGGGAGAGATTTGTTTTGGAAGGGAGAGAGAGAGAGTAACTGGTGGAGAGATTGGAGGTTCTAACTTGGGTGTTCATTTTGTTTCTGATTTTGCCTGGGCAGTAAACCAACGGTCTATACTTTCCAATATTTAACTGCTAAGGAATCTTTAGCAAGCAAGCTCTGCTGCACACGTGACTCGATTTATCGATCGTGCAACAGATTAATCAATTAGCCCACCCTCTTGAACTAGAAGACAGCAAAGAGTCACAGTAAAGAGACAATAAAAGTCGTCAGTATTTATTATTATCGCGCGTGAGGTCATCAAAACAGGATCACGAGAGAGAGAAAGAGAAAGAGGTTATGTCCAGTGTCCTAACAAGTGCACTACTTCATGTCCTGACAGCACAATTTGTATACATTTCCGTACGAGAGGAGATAGAATGTAGTAAAGGTCAACGCCAGCGTCATCAGATCATGGACACAAACTGATATGTAGCATTGATACACAAGGCTAAGAGTAAACTGCACTTTGAAACTGACGCTACTTGCGGAGAAAAAACACACAACAATATTTACAATCATAAATACACCAAAGTTTAGCCCGTGCCGTTATGGCTTTCCTGTCTGGAGCAACGTTATTTTGCATCGCTTGCTCATTCTTTTACCTGTTCCAGCAGACAAACATGTACGTGCATGCGTGCACATCCACGAACATCACCACCCTTACTTCAAATTCACAAATCAGTAAAGCAATTCAAGAATTTATTTTCTTTCTCTGACTACTCTTTTATTTATTGATTTATTTGTATGTATGCTTGTGTGTGTGTCCGTTCAAATTTTGGTAAAGTTTTCTCTTACTTTATACAGTTGTATAACGGTTAGTTTGCAATGAATTATACAAAGAAACAACATTACCAATTAAAAGCAGCACAGGCATTTTGTTTATTAATCAAAATTACTCACACATCATTTGTGTCAGAAAAGAGACGTAAACAAATGATTTAATTTAATTATATTTTGCTCCAGGTGCTATGTTTATTGTGGAAAAGGTTTGTTATTTATTTTCTGACACTGTTAGTTTAAAAAAAAACCGGTGAATTATTGATACCGTAATCTGATAGCTTAAGGTTTTCAGTTTCGATAATTATTACTAAACTATTATATTACTATTAGAATTCTGTGAAGTAAGAAGAGATAAATTTGTTAGAAAAATAAGACTACATTATACCCCAAAACTGCTTGCGAATGAAGGGCATTAAGATTCTGTAGGTGAACCTTAACCAGCCTTTATTCAACGGTACAATATAGTTTTGAAATTTCCTAAGAAAGCACTGCGTACTGTCCATTCCAGTTGTTATATATTATTAGGTGCAATAGTGGGACGTGATAAATACCCACAAACTTTCATTCTGACAAGTGTTACTTTGTCCTATTATTGCTTGAATTCAATCTGAATTACATTTACATTTAACAGCAACATGTACAGCAACGGTTACCAATCTCCTTGCGGCAAGTGTCACTTAATGACTTACGTAGCTCACACCCACCCCTCCTCTAAAAATAGACTACAGAAGAACCTGACATGACTAACGTAGATCCAGACTACACACTCGTGTCTAACGAGACATACCGTGAAGTATGCATTGATGCAGAACTCACGCAAACAATGCCAGGAAGTCGAAAATGTATTATGTGACTTCCAAAATGTATTGATAGTCAAACCAGGACACACACAACTAGAAGAGTTCTATGTAACACTACTGGATTCGAACCCCATATGGTGTAAAGCCTATACCGCACGCTACAGTCGCAACTGTTGAAACCTAAGTGCAGCGCTGAACATACTAATTGGGAAAAAAAAAGAGAAACACAGGTTCTGTGTAGAGTACAGACTAAAGTAGGCTGAAAGCGATCACAGAGTATCAAGCAGAAACATTGCCTACACCCGCCTACATCTATTCTCTCAAACAATATTTCACTCGTATCGATTTAACGACAGGTTAATATCAATTCGAGGGTTCGTGAAGGTTATTGAGAGAAATCAAGCTTTTGCCACATCTGGTGGCCACTATCAAAGGAAGGTTATGCCGTTTGGTGCACAAAAAAACACCCACTACCTTCACACGTATGATGAGGAAACTTATTGATCCCATCAAGGTTGAAATTTAGAGTTTGTTGATTTAACCCCTTGCGTGGTTAATGTGATAATTAACATGTGCATATCACAAACATAAATTATTTCTTCTGTCACTGTTTTTTAAAAATTGTTTTAAAGCATTATATAGCTTCACTTTCAAACTCTTTAATATTTAATGAAAAATGTTAATATATCAGCACACACACACACACAAACAAAGAAAAAAGAAAGTAAGCTTGCATTTATCATTTTATTTGTAAACACTTTAATATTTACTCAAGCTATCAAATAGTTTAAAATTAATATAAAAATTGCATTGTTGCCCTTTGTTTTAGGACATTTTTCTGAATGTGCTACCCGCAACGGAAGAATATGCCATCCATCCATATTTAATTATTTGTATTAGTTATTATCTTTCATAATTTTTAAACCGTAGACAATGCAGCATTGTAAATGTCAGAATGACAGTTAACCACACTGGATCCTGATACACATGCTATTGCAATCACGCTATAGCTATAGCCATCACGTGAGGCACTGACTGATCCCCATGAGACGATGTGTGACTGTAGAGAATGACAGACAACAGAGACGTGGACTTAATGACGGACTGACCCCTCGAGGTAGGACCAGCATGACAACAATACGAAGTGACTGTTGCTAGAAGGCCACACCAAAATTAGACATAAGGACGAATTCTAACGAAACCAATGAAGGTACCGAGTAAGAATGAACCGACAGCTTGGAGCGCCTGCTGTTACCCACAAGGAAGGTATTGAGTGAAGGTTAAATGGTAGGTTTGAACCGCTTGCAGGGTAGGAGAAGTGTCAGAGACATGCACACATCGCCCGTCGACTGTACTTGATTAGGAGCTAACCGCCGTTAGGTGTCGAATTGTTCTTTCCAAAAACAGCAGCTTAGTTTAAATACTGGATGGAATTGTTACCATAAGGAATTCTAGTCCATGGACGGAGGGCCGTGAGACTGACCGTTGGTTAGATAATTGACTGATAAAGTGAGAAAAACTTGGATGTAGAAATACAGTGTATTTGTTATATACTTTTCTGATGTTAAATAGAAAGAGCATTTTAGTTAATTTAAAATGACTTTATTGTATAGCTAAATTCATCTTCTATTGTATTTCAATGTTCATATATTTTATTGTCTTGTGTGAATGAATAATAAGACTTTATGCCAGATGTATATAAGTCTGAAAAGGAAAGGAGGAGAGAGGGAGAGAAAATTATCACACAATGTTATTTTTGCATGCACCATATTTTGTGTTTCAGTGAAGCACATTCCAATCCGCAACCACGCCATCATATCCATTCATTTCTTGCATGCTAGGACTTGAAGATTTTCGCCTGGTGTTTCTAGGAATCTGTTTACCTGGTTTGGAAATTCATGGCAGACAAGGGTCCTGCTGAATTTGTAAGCTATTGGAGACCGAAGTCAATGCTTGTTGGTGTTATGCAAGGGAGGTGAATCAAGTAACAGATAGAGGGCGCCGTTATACTACAAATTTTATGACGCGGTAGGAAACATCTGTGTTACGTTTCCAGTATTTATTTATAGACCCTGCCTAGGATAATTAAGGACTTTAAAAGATAATAGATAAATTAATTCCTTCTCTCATATCCTATGCAGACTGGTTGCTCAACTTATCATTTGGCTAATTTAAAAATGTGTCTTGTAGTGCAGACGACAAATTTACAAACTGATAAATTGCGTACGTTAGCTAGATTGGAGTCGTTAAATTCCTCTAAATTAATATGCATTCGTTATGTCATTCAGCTCAATCGCCCCCATCCAATCCAAGAAATCTATAGATCTATTATGCATAAAAATTAACTACGAAGAGGTTTAACAATTAAACATAAGATTTAATAAAGTTTAACAATTTAACAATAATCAAATACGAGCGCGAAAGTCTATTTCTCAATTCATGCACGTATGTGCTTATAGTTTCTCGAGAGAAAAGGTGCCCAATTGTTTCCTTGTGAAATTTGAATTCAACTGAGGAATACTCAGCTGTAAGTCTGTATTCGCCTGGTCTCCTTATTCCAGTCCATACCGGTCTGTCTCACAGTAGTCACTCTAGCGGAGATGCACATGGCATACAGGGAAAAGTGTCGCTAGTGAACTTGAGTTTAGACCAGCATACGTCTACTCTTGATGCTGCTTACAATGGTGTGGACTCTCAGAATAATTGAATTCTCTCATTAGAATTCGAACCAGCTTGTACAGGTCTTCGGACGAAGACAAAGACAACTTGTCCAAGTTCAAGGATGTAGACAAGGAACACAGGACAAAGACAAAGGCAAGGCAAAGCAAAGCCAAGCAAAACCAAGGCCGACCTGGGGAAAGCAAATATGTCCCAATATAGTCTCTGCTAACATGTTCCTTACTTAAGCACGTTCCAGTTTAAATGCTCTGAATTAGAAATTCGACTCCGCGTCGTTTACAATTTAGATTTAGAAAACATAATCTTCTCACGCATGTTTCATTTAACAGCATGATGTATGAATCATAAAAATAGTTACAACGTTAAATTAATGTTCATACAAAGGGGTAATTCAAACAGCAAAGCGCTTCACAATTTACAATTAAAATTACACGCAATAATTGAATTACATGAGAAATTCATATCGAGCGCAGGCATTTCTGGCTCTAGTGAATTTAAAAGCAATATAAAGTTACAATGGAAAAGAGTTACAATAAATTTATATTCCATAACTTATAGGTTTTCAGTCATTTCCACGAACCGTGCTCAAGTATATAACGAAATAATATAATACATAGCACAAATACATACATAGTTAAAATATACAGAATACAATCAAATAAAAATGGTACCTTATGAGAAGTCGAAGTGTCTATTCTCATTTACCTCGCCGGCCTGCCGTGTGACTCGAGTAGCTAACGTTGGTGCGTGTGTAGCTAATTGTTTTCTCGCAGTGAAGGGCGGAAGCGTTTTACCAATATTTATAGGAAAGCATAAAGCATATCACATGACGGATCGCGTGGCATGTAGTTGGTTCTAGAACCTAGACAATGGGCCTAAAGTTACATAACGTCTTGACCTCTTCTGGAAGCTTCTCGATAGGAGAGAGCTTGAACAAAGGGTTTTCAAATCTCAATATTTGAAGTAAACAACAAGTGGGTCAGCAAGTCATGACATTTTTATCAGACTGTGACAATCTGCTAGCAGAGAAAAATCTCATTTCTAGCCCTGCTGCAGTATACTTATGATTAAGTGTCTAAGAATGGGTAATAAGACAGTTTCTATAACTTTAGTGCAATGGTTGGAGCTCTGCCAAGACTCAATTCAGTGACATCACTGTGACAGACTGGACACAGAACTCTGCTGAGAATAGAATGCACTAATCCAACATGGCTGTGACGTACCTGGACAAGGAATTCTGCTGAGAACACAGCACACTAATCCATCATGATGTAACTGTGACGTAAGAGGTCCAAATTTGTGCCAGCTGAAAACTTCACCTCCTTACTAATTTCTACTATGATTTCTGATCTCACCTATATTAGTGTTAAATAGAGAGTGTATGTGTTCAAGTGAATTACCTAGCCTGAATGTTAAAGTTCAAGAAGTGTGAGAAACTCTGGGGCACTTGGCATTACCATCTGGTAAATAATATTGGTACAGTCTACGCATTTAACAGATTGCTGTTAGCGATTCATTGATAGTCTTAACTATTGTTATATTTATAGGACTTGTACATTTAATAGGTGAAGCGTCTTTTGTATAGGCATAACTTGCCGTTGTATAAACTAGAATGGTTGATTATTCACTTTGTGTTTTGGTTTTGTTGGACGTGTTAAAAATTGTTTATTCATTTTGTTCGGTATATATAAAAAAAGATTTCTATATTACCACTCACTATATCTAGATTATTATTACAGGTCACTATGCTGACTGGCAGTCATTATATTTAAGTTAGTGTCCTACCCAGGAAAGACACAACATCAAGACCAGAACGTTAAGAACCAATTTAAGTAGCAAGTAGCATATGCACAAAGGTAGATGGATTGAATCCCGTAATAGTGAATGCAGATGATAATAGTTTTATCCTGGAAGACACTGATCTCTCGTCCGCAAGTATTAAGACATTTACGGGTGGTGTTAGATGGATTAAATCCCGCTCATCATGATGTTGTACACATACCACCAACAATAACACACTCTTACCCTTGCTCAAACTCACAACGAAACAATGCAATTATATGTTGCATTAATCTTGTTGTCAGGACAACCAATGATTGATCAGTTCGGATGGTAAATAGTGAATGAAGATATTCTAGTAGCTAGTTCACACGTAATTGCACACGTCATCCATCCATACATTTGTAAGTGCGCAAACTTTACAATAAAACAAAGGTACAAGTGCATTAAAAAGCAACTAAATGAAATATAATTAAAAGGCAAGCAAGAGATACCTAACACCCAACAACCAACGTGAACATGAAAAGTATTTAAACGTTCAAAAACTCCGCCAAATTATTGACATGACCTTTGCACTCCTATAATTATACCAGCCAAGCCCGTAAATGTCTATTTTGTGTCGGTAGCTCTCTCCCCCCCCCCCAACACACACACACATACAACCTGGAAAGGTGCGGCGGGAGTGTTATCAAAAGAGCGCAAAGCTCCTTAGGACTTTGCCTTCTATTGAAGTTATGGCCCCTGTATTGCTCTCTAGTTATCAAAGTTTCGCTGACAACGGTGATGGTGTGTGAGCGTGTGTACGTTAGCTATCTGTTTGATTTCTGTACTGCCTGTACTCAGTGAAGTCGAACTTTAAGATAGCACGATTATCGACCCACTGTTACACCGCAATCGGGTTGTGAAAGAGGTTTGTTGGCAAACCTGAATTTAAAAAAAAATTATGTGCGGGCCGATTGAAGAAAAAGAAGAAAAAAGAAATGTCATGTTAGGGTTGGGTGGGTTGGGGAAAGATGTGTATTAATTTTGTGTGTGAAGGTGGGGTGGGTGAGGGAAGAAAGAGAGTTGAGTCAGAAAATAAGCCATAGGAATAAAAGTAAAGAAAAAATAAAATCGCGGGGGGGAAAAGGAGTCAGAGAAAACGGTCACAATATGTCATAAATAAAGTCGTTACATGCCTATGTTAGTAGATGTTATAGTTTATTTTGTTTATTAACGAGAAATAAAACAGGCATTGCGGTCATACTTAGTGCTCGTTCGTCGCGAGAGAGCACTTTACATCCCGTTTAAATGCATTTTACTTTACACACTTTATATCCCGTTTAAATGCATTCTACTTTACACACTTTATATCCCGTTTAAATGCATTCTACTACACACTTTATATCCCGTTTAAATGCATTCTACTACACACTTTATATCTCGTTTAAATGCATTCTAATTTAAACATTTTAATTGTTTTATTTACTTTTAATATGCTGCTATCAAAAAGTGTCGAAGTGAGTGCATATGTTAGATTTGAGTGAAAATAAGTAGCAGACGTGTTTTTTAACTGCAAGATACTGAGACTGATGTTAATAAAATAACTTGTGTCGTTGTTATAAAAGTGCATGGAAGGACTTTTGAGACAGCCCTTAAATCAGGTTATGTAGAGACTATTATCGCTTATCTCTAATAACTCCATTTCTCTTCTCTGATAAGACTGTAATTTGTATTGACTTGCTGAATTGCATTTTTCTAGATAAAGACTGTGTAGTGGAAAAATTATTCGAAGTGGTTTCATGGAAATAAGTGATGTCAAGTAAGCTATGAAATTGTATTTGTTACATGTGTATTTGACTGTTGATTTAATAAATTTATTGACCTTCTTATACATATTGGTACCCTTATTTTGGAGAAGAAAATGGGTGAATGGTGGCTCGGTAAATATAGATTAAAGACGTATTTGTCTTCTCCTTTAGTAAGAAGTTTTCTACCTACAGAATAATGTGTGACGGTAAATGTTTGTCTTAAAATTAAAATGCATACCCGCCAAGTGAGAGACACAAGTGGTATCTGAGGGAGAATTATTAATAACATAAATTAGGTTTCTCATCACTTGTAATTAGTTATGAATGATTAATTAGTTAATAATAATCATAATCATTAACTAAGTGGCGTTGGCGTCTCAGTATGTATATCGAAACAGTTAATTAAAACGAACCAATTGAAAATCAATATGCTATTACTGCCATCCATTTATAAAGTGAAAAAGACAATAAATTATGGAATTAAACAGAACTGACTTAATGAATACTTGCACTAATACTCTGTAAATTGTGCGATTTAGTATACACGCCAAATCCCACAGTTTAGGGAATTAGAAAATAACGAAATGGGGATAAAAGGGAAAGAGTTGATTAAGGATTTGTAAATCACCGAATCCAACGGTAAACGGTCGCTGACAACGGGTAGGCAAGGTTTACGCTGAGCAAATAAATTTTCCGACCCGAGTCTTGTTGACGCTGGCTTGCGTGCCCCTGCCTTCACAATGACGGACAATCACGTCAAGAGATCGAGCAATATTTATTATACATTTTTCGACTAGTAGCCCCCCTTTCTCGTCGGGCAGCAGTTTTGGTAAACTTCTCACTTCATTTCAACGAGACCCGTTAATTTCCCTCCCACCCCTACACCACGGGAGAAAGTGAAACTTGAACCTGTTGCCGATTCGCTCCCGTTGCCACACCTCAGCAGTTTTCTCTGTTCTCCCAGCACGCACTTGGAAACCAACTTGTAAAAGGGCAAGGTCGCAAAATCATCACTGTTGATTGCATCTCATTACTACTCACTTCCTCTCTCCATATCCAAGACCTATTTAAAAGCAAATTTTCTTCTTTTTAAGAAAAAAGGGAGATAAATATTATAGCGGTATGATCCCCTTTAAAAGACGCAAGTCAAAGATTGATTAAAATCAATATTTTTTTAAAATATGGAATGCAATTGCACAATATGAAATATAGCCTAGTCAATAAAACGGCTGCCTACAACTGACATAAATATGTGCTCCCAAACATTGATATTATGTATGCAAATAACAAAAGATTTCTTTTGAGGAAAGCGATCCGCAGGTAAATAATGGGACAAATCTGGAACACTAATCTTTGATAGAACTGATTCCAAAGGATTCTATTGATGAGTACACTCTCCAAATTTTAATTCAGAATATTTTAGCAACTTTGCATCTTTGAAATGTGCTAACATTTCCTTTCAAACTCGTTCTAGATCACGTACAAATTCTATCAAACAGGACACATTTTTTCCTTGTGTTTTAAATATAATCACAAGTATACGTTAATGTCTATAATATTCGCAACATTAGCAAAATAATGGAAGGATTATAAAAAAATAAAATGTAATACATGTATAATGAATAGTCATAAAATATACATGTAGGGTTGTAGAGATCATAGTTCAGAAAATATCAAATAAATGAAAAATTATGAAATTCTTAAGTAGTGAAGTGTTATTATTATTATTTTTTTTTTGTTGCAAAAACTTGGAACCACTGTGCAGCCATAAACTGATAAGTCAAAAGTCAACAAATTTAGTTTAATATTTTTGACTGATGTTAGTTTCATATAACTGAATGCAAAATGCTGGTCTGCTAACCTTCACTTCTCTGGAGTTTTGTTTTTGCCAAAGAAATACTTCTTGTTTGAAAGCAGTAATGTGCTGAATTGATTCCTACCATGAAGTTTGAGATTAAGTTGACTGAGATGACCTGTTAAGTTCAAAGGGAAAGCCAAATCTTTTGTATCTGTTTTAATTTGTAGCAGTAGTAATCTCTAGTTTCCCCAAAGTAAAATCCCCAACAGTTCTAAGAATCATTTAAAAGCTACCAGTCTTTCTGTATAATGTGGTGGATCAGATTATCTCTCTTGAAAAAAAAAGAAGCTAACTTAAACTGACGGTGTTTTAAGTCAACATTTAATGACATTTAGCTTTAGCTACTTTTTAAAAAGCCCATGTCCAATTGTCGAAACTTGATCACATGGTGGTGAATAGAGTAAAGATGGCATGTTGGGCATTTTGCACGTCGATCAAAGATTCACTAAAGAATTTCAATGAAATGATATGTACGGTAACTAGCTTTAACGGCAAGTGAATTATTCGCAATCAGTCGCGTAAACGCATTTTGCTACTTTTGAGTACTGAGCTTAATTCTGACTACATGTGCTACTGGTCATATTTTGATCTGTGAACTGTTCCTTAGTGCTTCTTTAAGATTTTACATCGTGCAAACGACAATGGGGTTCCTACTCTTTCGGCATAAAAGTTCATTGTTTTGTTGTACACACAAATACAGCAGTTCCCATTTCTCTCGGAAAATATGATTTCCATTTTCAATCTATCTTTTTCAAATTTGTGTCTACACTAGTTTTTTGACATGTTGGTTTACCCTTATTTTATTGCCATTTAATAAAACAAGAAGTGTTCCGTACTGATGAAATTATAACTTTTGAAATCTCAAGCACATACCAACTAGTATAAAAATGCAAGCTGCAAAATGTGACATAGCGAAAATTAGGTGCAATGTCGCAAAATGTCAACATAACAAAAATAAGGTGCAGTGTCGCAAAATGTCAACATAACAAAAATAAGGTGCAGTGTCGTAAAATTAAAACCTAGTGGAAATATGGTGCAATGTCAAAAAATTTAAACAAAGCAAAAATATGGTGCAGCTGTTGTAACATGTAAATGTAGCGAAAATATGGTGCAATGTCGCAAAATGTAAACGCAAAGTAAAAGAGACTGTGCACACACGCATTATTTCTAAGTGCAGGGAGCAGGCGGAGACTTGATACAAAAGTTATATTTTACAATGACTTAATTGCAAAAACAAAATATTTACACAAATACATTGATAACAATATTAACACTTCATTTTAATTTAAAAGACTGCATTTTAATTTTTTTTTTTTAGTTCGCTAAATATATAGAATAAATTAGAAGAAAATTTCAGAGGGTCTGTGTCGGGACTGGGATATTGGTGAGGGGGAGGGGGGAGGCGCATATTTGAAACGCTGCCTGCTTTAGTCAGTCACTAGGTCTTATCACTGAGAATTTGCTCAAGCGCACACTTTGTACTAAAACTAGGCGCGGCTGGTATACCAACCAGTTTTTTTCCCGCCTTACAGCAATCACTGGGGGTCAGGCTGTGCGAAGCCAACGGGACAGTTTGACGAGGCGAACAGGAAGAACCCAGATAACGTTCATCGACACTTAAACGCGCACAGTCACACACCGACTAATTTCCTTCACGAGCGCACGGACAGGGAAGACGAGATACACGTTTTTTTCCAGGAATAATGAGTAAAAGAAATAATAATTACAAACAATAAATGAATTCCTCCCCCTCCCATCTCTAGCAAAAACCAGCGAAGGGAATACTCGAGTGAGCGCCCTTTGCAATGCCCCACTAAATAAATTGGAAACTTAAAAACGTCATAGGTGGCCTAAAAGACCGGCCTACACATAAAACATTTCTGGAGGTTCGATAAAGGACGGCTACGCATGGGTGGGCATACTCCCTTTTGTGACGATTAGCATCTTTTGAAATCAACTTTACAGGGCCCCTCCCCGCCATACTGCCACGTCTCTCGCCTTGTCATCCCTTTTCTTTCTGGGAACTGAATGGAAACATTCCGGGGAGAGTAATCCAACTATCCGAAGACTGTGCTTTACGTAGTAGTTGCCTAGAGACCGGATGTATCGTCGAGTTATGAGAACAACTGTAGCAGTTGTCGACGCTGAAGCAAACGCAATCGGTCATGCCGAGGTGTGTTAGTACGACGACTTAAATAAAAACATATTAAAAAAAATAACCGTCAAGCAAACATACTCTCACTCCCGAAAAAAAAGAAAAACTTCCCACAGCTACTCACGAAGACATCTTTTCTTTTGTAAATCATTTTGTATTTACTTTCTAGTCACGCACGCAACCCACTTAAAAATTAGTCCAGCCGTTGTTGGTTCTTCACAGGCAAAAGCATTGGAAAAAAAATCAATCAGACTGGGTACATTTTATGATGTCAGCGATTGTGTTCAATGGATTGCAGGGGTATACACTGGGCAATGAGGGACATCTAATGTCGTCATCGCGTCATCTGACGAAATGAGATTGCATTGCGTGGATGACGGCAAATAGATCAATGGCGAACCAGCCCCCCCACACATGCAACACGTGTTTTTGTACACAACACATGATGCGTGAAAATATATGTCAGGCTTGTTGTAATCTAACTTAACAGCTAATTTAAAATCGAGTGTGAAGGAAGAACGTAGGAGTGGGACATTTTCCCTTACAACGCTGACGACAAAACAAATTCATTACCACAGCAAAGTGTATAGAGGACATAACCAGCTATACAAAAAATATGTATAATTTTCTGTCTGTGTATGTATTGACTGAATTTAGACTCAAGATAATTGCGCTTGTGCGTGTGTGTGTGTGTGATTGATGAGAGAAAGAGCGCTAAGATTCTGAAATCGATGCGCGGTCGTCTTTTAATCGAAGTTAACTTCTTGTAATTCAGAGCTTTTGTTGTATCGTACATCGTTAACAAGGTAATGTTTACTACCACACACAGGCAATTGCTGTTATCCACAACTTTATAACTGAAGGTAGAGATTCGAAGACCCAACATTTTCTTATTCATCAATATTTCATTACTGAAGCAGTGGAATAATTGAAATGAACAAATAAGCAAGTATTTCCTGACCAGAAATGAAATTCAGGTTGAACACAAGTGCATAAATCTTGATTAACGAGAATTACTGTTTAACGTGAACTGTTTACATGGCGGCTTTTTTGGAAATTTGATTATATACGAAATCTTTTTGCTTGAAAATAAAGATACTTTTAATTAAAAACGGGGAACTAAATTAAATGGAATGCGTCTAGACACGTCTGATCGCAGTGTTCCTGAGTTTAATGATACTATTTAATCCCATCTGTCACAATGAAATCTGCATTGACCAAGCAAGGGAAGTAACTCTTATGTTGTCTCTAGCTGTCGTAACTTTCATTTTATTTTACAATTCACGTACTTTAAAATGCCATTTTGAAAGTGGTCAAATAGAAGTAGCTTTTAGAAGTCACGATAACAGCTGCCTACTTTGGATCCCACGTGTGGATAGGCTGGATGTTGGTCAAATAGGGGAAATAATTGTTATCGTGTTTAATAAATCAGCTTACTTTCTCAGTGGTATGGTAGTAGATCTAGTGACCCGGATCTCAGACCCTATACTGTATACTTACAAAGAGTTATGAATTTCCAAGTTGCGTTGGTAGCTCTAACACATCTAGAATGTTACGCACATACATATGCAATTCGGTAAAGTGGAAAGCCTTGCCTGTCGTCGGTACATTTGCGGTCTTAGCCGTGCTTGTTCAATGCAAATGAGTCGGTCACAAACCCAAGGGATGAAGTTTGCAGTATGCATGATCACTCATATAACTTATTCCGTCCGTACTGGGTGCTTACAGCTGTTGATACCAATCTAGTTGCTGTCACCGAAAACTACGCGCAACATGTGGCGTTTATTTGCAGAACAATAAATGCACGTATATTCTCTTCTGTAGATCGTTTTCCTTTTTTTTAAAATGTGTTTTTATGGGTGGTTCAATTTTTGGACAGTAAGAGAAGCAGCCAACCCATCAACTTGTTTCATGCGTGTGCGTGCATTAGAAAACGTGCTTAAATTGCTTTTGGTATTCTATGGCGAAATAGAAAATAAAATTAAGACTCCAGTAACAGCGAAAGGAAGTTTGCCACTAGGTCTTGGAATTAATCTGCAAAAATCAACACAATGTTTCTAAACTTGCTGTAACTTTCACGCTTTAAACAAATGTAACAATTGACGGTGTAGAAAAGATAATAATTAAGGTATAAACGATAAATAATGTGTAAACTATTGTCCGGGACAAGCAAGGAACAGGCAACCGTGTAATTCACTAATTATTAATTAAAATGACAATTTCAAAGTCATGCATTTCTGTAACATTTGTAGGCCAAAAAGCATAATGGTTACCAAACTTGTTAACTGGCTAATTGTTAATTACAGGTCCTTGTAGATCCAAATCGGCCACTCTGGATATATTAGTTTGCTTTGAAAAAGAAAAAAAAATACAAGAAAAGAAAGCATATTTAACTTTCTAATATCGTGAGGTAAGAAACAAAACCAATTCGTTACTTTTTAGAAATTTTGCACACCTAAGGAAGGAGAGACAAAAGCGAAATCTGTTCAACTAGCGTATCCATCATCACTATCTTTGTGAGCCACGATTTTCTCCCCTTTTCTTTTCTTCTTCGCTAGAATCTCATAACGATCCTGGTGATATAACTTTCCCATAAATGACATGGAGGCACCTCGACTGTTAGAAACGCTGTTCTTTCCGAGATATATTTCTGGTACTATTTCCAGCCCTAATTTCCTGTCGCTGCAGCCTTCTCCAGGGAGTGTGTGTGTGTGGGGGGGAAGCAAATTCTCCTCTTCCACCTTTAAAAAAAAAATCTTAACAAAAGAAACTGGGTCCCGCGAGTGAATTAGTAGTACAAGGGGAGTAACCACTGTGTGTCATTGACCGCAATGTACCAAGACGCCCTTGCTAACTATAACAGCTTGCGAAAGGTATAGGGGGGCCCTGAAAGGGATGCGCACACAGGAACGCGACCTGCCAACAACACGAACGGCTCACATTGCAAGCAGTCGCCCCACTGCTCTTGGCGGGCATGCACATAAACGGACAAGCGAAACAAGGACGGAAGAACGCTTCTGGTACAAACGATCGTGCCTGCACAACGCTGTACAATAAGTGCACACACAGAATAGGTTTAACGATGGCTTTTTTTTTATTTTTAAAAGGTTAAGACCTTGATATAAAATTAACCAATTCTCTCTCTCCCGCGAACTTCATTTAGTAGACCCGTGCTTGCTCCACTTTATACTATTAAAAAACACCCCAAAATATTAATGGTTATCAACGCAAAATGATAAGATTTTAACAATAACAATGGACAAGAGATTGGCAGTAAACGCGAACATGGAAATACTGTAGTTTGAACACCCATCTTTCTTGGCATATTGTTTTGCGTTTTGAGTGTTTGCTTCCACAGTATTTATATAATTATATACTAACTTTTTTAATGTCTGGCTAAATGTCAACACACCATATTAATTTAAAGAAAACGTGTGGTACATTTTGATGTAATCAGAAGCTAACGCTTTACAATTTTAAAAAAACTCAAAAGGATTTGTCCAGGTATAAAACAAACTGCAGACATATTTTGCAAAGAAAAAGATTATAAATTACAGAAAAATTCTTCACATAAAACTATCAGTTGTCCATAATTATAATTAAATTATGCTTCAGCACACACCTAAAAGAATTAGGTGAACAAGGCATAAAGTGTAAATTATAACACAATAATGCTGCAGCTCAAATTTAACCATATACTATAGAAATTTTAACTTGGACTTTGGTATATAATTGTTATCAATATACTATTATTTACACTGAATAAACATCAAGAGTGATGAACAATGAACAGAGCACCATCAATATAATTATCAGGTTTCATTACTTAATTTCCAGACTGGAAAATCATGTGAATTAAAAGGGGGGGGGGGTAAGAGTGACAGAGAACCCAGGTCCAGAAGACATATAGCTTTGATTTTCTACTAGTCCTAGGTAAAAGTTTTTTGAAATTGTCTAGAAACAGAAAAACCTTTAGTATAACTGCCAATTTCTATTGCATGTTTTAAAGTGGAATCTCCAACTCCAAGTCTTTCAGAATATATATACAGGATTAGTATATAGTACTACTTACTACCAGCATTAACAACTGTGCTGTATTATTTTTAAAGTTGTTGAGAATGAAAAGAGGGTGAATAATTGCTACATGTAATGCAAAATCAATGGTTTTTTTTTTAGGTTTCACACGAGTGTTCAGTCTCATGCAGTGAATGCATGGATAATGATTTGGTCAAAATTATATTTAATGATGGCACAGGTGAATTTCCTTGTTAAAAAATGCACCGGTAGAGCATTTGTTAACAAAGGTGAGTATAGTACATGCACACTGCAAGGTCCAGACTTGACTACTAGTACTAAAGAACATAGGGTATTTCAGAAGTAGATATAACAACAGTATGATGAACTGGTACAGAGACTGTTGACAAATCCAGATTATTAACAGTATAGTATTACACAATAATAATTCAAAGAAGATGAGAAAATTCTAAGAACCATTTTAACTGACGCAAAATATAATTTTGGATACACCTGTCTAATATCTAACAATTATTGTCACTTGAAATCTCTCTTTTTGCTCCCTGTGCCACCCCCCACACCTCCCCAATTTTAAAAATCCATATCAACCTTTCAGTCACAGATTCATTGATGTAGGTCAGGTTAAGGTCAGAGGTGCTTTTACGGTCAGCATTCCCTGAGGTACAAAGCCAGAGACCCTCATACTGGAGAGTTAGAAATTCTGTAGGTATAAGAATGAATCACACAGATGTAGATTATTGTTATGATGTGGCAGGAGTATATAAAGTTCAGCAGCATATATATAGATTTATAGTGCAAAAGTTCTGTCGACCTCACCGGTGATTGTAGCAGAACCACACCAGTGATTGTGGCAAAATGTGTGCGTGTGTGCATGTGGTGTTACCTTTGAGATAGACATTCAGTACTTTTACATCAGTATACTATAATACGAAGTACAATACTGTGCAGTTAATACTCCTAAATTTAATTTTTATTATACAAATGTCCTACAATCATGCACAGATTTTAAAGTTGGACAAGTGTACTATTAAGCAGAAATCATTTAACTATCACTACTAACTGGAGTTTCTGGTCCATGTTACTATACATATTGATACAAGAGTCAGTTTTAAATTAAAAATACTTGTGTTGCATGATAAATAATAAAAAAAAACCACAATTTTAAACCAAAGGACATTTGTAGTCTATACGCAAAATAAACATAATTTTAAACCAAAGTAAACTTTTGACTCATGTATATAACACAAAGAATAAGTACATTGTTTTAAATCACAGGACACTTTTTTTATACATATATAAAACACACTCCAACACAGAGTTGTCAATGAAATGAAAGAAAGAAGACTTCTGATTACATGTATAACACATAAATGAACATACATTTAACTGAAAGAAGATTTATTATTCAAATAGGTAAGCAATACAGTTGTGTGTATCTAATTGCTGTTTCCCTACCTGGATAGTGTGTTCAATTTCAATTAGTTATATCTGTTACAGTTTAGACTTATTAAACTCATTACCTAGTAGTATTAATACTGTGAAATGAGCAAAATGTACACTTATTTCATGCGTAGGAATCTAATACTTTATACCTGCATTACTGAAGTTCAGTTCACTCACAATGCAGATGCAACTACAAGATAAAAGTACATCAATGAGGGACCAATATATTAATCTCCCTGTGATTGTGTGATGTTTTGCTGTGAGATGGGCAAGATGTTAATTTTCAATCACCCAGGGCCGCCCCTAACCTTAGGCTAATCCCCCAAAACACACTTTCTGGCTGGCCATAGTCTTAGAGTCAGAAAGATGAATGATAGATAATGTAGAATAAACTTCAACAAATAACATGCAAGGGAGTCATGCTAACATGACTGGTCTATGTATCAACAATAAATGTACAGTGGAACCCCACTATAACACGAGCCAAAAAATATGCGTTCCCTTGGTAGTCAGCTGCATTCAACTAACAATTTACAGATGCGTTTCTGGTACATTTGTGAATGTGGCTGAGGTGCACTTTGATTGGTTAGTTTAGTGAGTTGTGTGGAACATTCAGGTATGTTTCCAGCCTGGGGATTGGGGTCAGCCTTTGTAAGAGGCAGGTTTATGTGCAATCTATTTTTAAGAAGGGGTAGGTGTGGGCTACCTAAGCCATTATATGACAGACAGTACAAGAGGTAGCTCCCCATAGGTAATTATTTTTAACTTAATGGAGAAAGTCATTTGTAAACTCAGAAAAACTTATACACTTGTATTGCTTTAATTAAAACATTGCTATAATACTGGTGTCTGAAACTCAATAGCGCTTTCAAATGACACTGCACACTGGTGTCCAAGACTCAATAGTTTGTTTTCAACCCACACTACACACCAGTGTCCAGGACTCAATGGCCAGATTTCAAGTGACATTGCACACTAGTGTACAATACTCAATAGCCAGTTTTCAAACGGCACTGCAAACTGGCGTCCAAGACTCAATAGCTTATTTTCTAAATGACACTGCAAACTGGCATTTATATAACTTGGTCAAGCTACTATACATCATGTTATAATATATAATCAAATATTCACATACTGACCATGTGATTAACTGATGAAATGAACTGGTCTACATTTGCTTGCGCTAGTGTGACAAAATGTGTCAGATAATTTTCACCGCCACACAAGCTAGTATGGGATCTTTTCTATTTTGATAATTTGACAGACAAAAACCTGCCAAGGAAGATCAGTCAGGTTTAGCCTAAGTAAAATAATAATATATACATGCATCCAATTTGCCTTATCTGTTTCTTTGTTCAAACCATTTGTTATACAGCTATTTTGTGTTTTCTTTCATTCTTGTCCCTCAAGTTATGAATGAATTTGCATAGGGCATTAATCACTTACTTCCATTCCACTTGAAACTTTGGGGAAAAAAAGAGTTATAGGGTTTAGTTGTTGTATAGATTCGGCATCTTATACACCACTTAATCCACCAACTCTAAAGAAATAAAGGAGCGAAAAGACCATGGTATCACCTTCATCACACACTTTTAACACCAGATGTCAGCCTAGACATGTGATGCCAACTGTCATCTTAGATGCTAATTAACTGATGCCAGCTGTCAACCTAGATACTCATCAACTGATGCCAACTGTCATCCTATATGTTGATCAACTGATACCAGTTGTTAGCTTCGATACGTGATGTCAACTGTCATCCTAGATGCTGATCAACTGATGCCAGCTGTCAACCTAGACGCTCATCATCTGATGCCAGCTGACAGCCTTGACACGTGGTGCCAATTGTCAACCAAGATAATCATTAATTGATGCCAGCTGTTAACCTAGATGTTCATACTGATGCCAGTTGTCAACCTGGACGCTTACCAACTGATGCCCTCTGTCAGCCTAAATACTCATCAACTGATGCCAGTTGTCAGCCTAGATACGTGATGCCATTGTCAACCTAGACACGTCATGCCAGCTGTCAACCTAGACACTCATCAACTGATTCCAATTGTCGGCCTAGGACCAGGGTTTCTCGAGAGGTTGCCAGGATTTCCCTGTGTTTGACGATAAATAAACATCGTAGATATAGTAATTTTTAAGAAGGAATTTCCTTAGACTTAAAAATTATTTCAAGGATTCCTCCAGCGTAAAAATGTTGAAAAAGGCTATCTAGACACTCGCCAAGCTGTCAATTTTGATACGTTTTAACTCGGGTGTTTGTGTCGTAGATGAAGACGTTTTAACTCTGTGTGTTATAGGTGAAGACTCTGCGATACAAGTCCTTGCGTGAGATTTATATTGTAATGATGGAGATGGTTCAACCCATACGCTGAGACATACGATGTATAAAAGAACATTTTACAGTCGCTGCTATATTACTATGTATAAATGAAAACTTTACAAAGCCACTGTAGTTCTACATACTATGAATAATGAAAATTCTACAAAGTCATTGAGGAATATATATATATACGATGTATAAATGTACAATACTTGTCAGTAACTGTGTGACCTTTTGACCTGAATGTTGGGGAGAGAGTGTGGTGTGAGGGATGATAGATGATTGTTTTAATGAATAAAATTATACGGTATTACTCATACGCGCCAGTCCACACTACTCTCCCTGCATTTAATATTAAGGTCAAGTGTTCCGTAGTATTTAATAACTAACTGCTTGCTTACAAATTGGCTACCTAGTCCCCAGACTCAAACCTGACAACAGATAAACAAGACTGACAGTTAATGAATAAGCAGATACCACGAAACGTTCAGGGATTTAAATAGAAAAATGCGTACAGAAAAATACTTAAAGTTAAAATCACTGTAGCTGTGTAGCACATGCGAGCGCGTAAAGCGTTTCAGCCCAGTATTTAGGATCACTTAGAAAAGAAGTGGTTTGTATATGTCTTCGGACTTACCGAATATATTTCACGTCCGTCATGAGTGTCTAGGTTAGCAGCCTGATGAATCTTCATCTATGACACAAATACCAGAGTTAAAACGTCTTCATCTATGACACAAATACCAGAGTTAAAACGTCTTCATCTATGACGCAAATACCAGAGTTAAAACGTCTTCATCTATGACACAAATACCAGAGTTGCACACCAGTCTTCACTTAAATCATAGGCCTACATCTTTTATAAAATCTTGAGTTATACATTCTTCATTAAGTACATGTAACGTGCATCTGTCAGTAGTTTTAATAATAACTTAAAATCCTTACTAACCCTTGCAATTTACAATCATCGGGGATACATTTTATTTATTGTTGTTAATGAACATGAAGACAAGAAACTGTATTCATTCAGGACAAGCACACTTAAAAAAACAAAAACCTCCATTGAAAGTCGTGCTAAAAACAGTCACGCTACTGCGTCTTGTAGTTCTAAAGTTAACATTTTTTCCCCCTAATAAAAGCAGCAATCCAGCCTCTAATTTCTACCCGAAAAAAAAAAAGAAAAAAAAAAGGGTTACATCCCCATGAGAACCTCAACATTCCTAGTATGCATAAACCAAATTTGACCAGACGGTGAACTCTACAGGCGTTTCGTGAGTCGCTTACTTGGCCAACTTGTTCACACGTCGGTGACTTGTATTATAGCGCTACATGGGATACAATGAGGCTGATAACTATATTCAATAAATTAAAATGCAGTCAAATCTCTTAATCATAGTTTGGTTTATTTACTTATTATGACAAAAATAATGCCCATGCCACTACAATGTACTGTACATATAAAATTAAAAACAACATCCAACAAAAATACCTAGACCAAAAGACGATTGACAAGGTAAAGATGATGTCGCATTTTTGGCTCTCGTTCGTGTACAAACTTCTTACTGGCACAAACGAAAATAAGAAATGAAAAAAGAATTCTCACACTTTAGATCGCATTAGTACCGGAGAAACTCAAGAACATATGTTAGAATATACACACAAGCAACTAGACAAATACCGAAAGGCATAAATCATAACTCGTACACACAACCAGAAATGGACAGTGGTATAAATTACCACTCGTACATAAAACCAACATAGACAAAGAGATATAAACCATAACTTATATACACAACAGGACATAGACAAAGTGTCATAAACCAAAACTCAAACAAATGTCTACACAATAAGAGAAAGATAAATCATAACACATAAACACACTAGACAATCACAGAAAGGCACAAATTATAACTCAATTAACATAACTATAGAAGTTCAGAAAGATTAAGGTAATAAACTATACAGAATTTGACAAGTAAAAAAGACTGATGGAATAATCTGTACACAATGCCCAACAAGTTCCAAAACATTGACTCAGTAAAGTAAAAAAAAAGATATACATAAAACTAGATAAGTTCAGAAAAACTGCAGGTATTAATCCATGCACACACCAGGCAAGTTTAGAAAACTAAAGATCATACACTGTACAAAAAAATTAGACAAAAAAGATTAAGGAAATAAATGGTACATAGAACTAGATAAGTTCAGAAAAAATGCAGGTCATAATCCATACACAACACCAGGCAAGTTTAGAAAACTAAAGATCATAAACTGTACACACAAAAAAAATAGACAAGAATGATTAAGGAAATAAAAGAACTAGATAAGTTCAGAATAATTTAGGTTAAAAAATGTACACCTAATTAGGCAAGCTCAGAGGATGATTAAGGTAATAAAGTGGACACAGTTAAACAAATTCAGGGGAAAAAAAAAGACTTTATAATCAGTATTCAAACAGGTTACAAAGGTTAACTTATTACAATCATGAACTTTCCATAGAATTAGAATAGTTCAGAAAGTATAGTAAGACAAAATAAATCATAAAGAATTAGAAAGCAACTGGAAAACACAAATTACTTAGTAGGGTCATATAAACTTATCTAAAACACCGAAAGTGAACATTAAAAGTAAACCACAAAGTGCCTTACAGAAAATTATAATTAGTAAGTATTGCAATATAAAAAAAAATTAACATAAAACATAGGTGCAATCAGAAGGTTCTAACTATAAGACATAAACTAAAATCATAGAATGATGGATGATCAGAAGGTACAAACATAAAATAACAGGAAAAACCTAAAACAGTCAGTGTGACATACTTGATAAACTAAATCTAGAAAATATATAATTTCCATAAGAGACCCAGTAGAAATTAAAAAACCCACCTAGTTAATCATGAACAGGAAAAAAGGAACCATCTGCTTCTTTTTCTTTGTCAGCACATTTAGCATAAGGTCACTCTTCAAACTTTTCTCTGATGTGAAATAACAGTTTAAGGGCTGTTTGTGAAATAATTCACCAATAAGTACACAGTGTTTAAAATACACTGTGGCCAACAAATTCTATCAGGATGGAGGGAGCTGTGCTTGGAATTGAAGCATATAATAAGACAATGTTTTTCTCAGAATCAAGACTTGTGGCAGCGTGAAAATCTCCTATGAAGTATGATACAAAAACAAAAAAAAACCAGAGCAAAGAATTGTCACAAAGTGAAAATCTCCAATGTTACAAAAAGTCAAATGAAAATCCCGACTGATACAAAATGTCTAACAGAATAAAGTCTTGTCACAGAGTGAAAATCGAAACAGAATAATGACTTCTGGCAGACAAAAATCAAGCACAGAGAGAACTAAAAGAATACTTCACTGAAATAAAGCAACTAAAGATAGTGAGGGTGTGAGAACAGTAAGTATGAAATGAAAAAAAGCAAACCAATCCATGCATTTAATATTTCATTTACTTAAAAAAACTAGAATAAAACACATTTCAATTTTTGTAATTGTACAAATACCCTGAATCAGTCAAATTCTGAAAAGAGGGAAAGAACTTAAAGAAAATACCAAGGTTTTTATGGTTTTGAAGAAACAAAGTTTTAGTACCTGATATGTCAAGTAGGGCCTATAGTTGCTAGTTTACAACCCATTAGTTAAAAACTGCATGTACTAGTTTAAGATCGTAATGTAATTGTAATATACACCTCTTTCTTGTTTCTGGACATTACAGCAGAGGGCAGCATAGTAGGCCTATAGTTTAACTTTAAGTGAATGCGAACAAAATAGTCGATACGGTTTGTTGGCATAATAAACATTTAAGTGTCCAGCAAAACCGGGACAATAAAAAATATTAAAATACAGTGGAACAAGCATGCCGTCCACTAATGTGCATAGTTTGGATTGCTTGCCCGTCTGATTCATCGGAATAAGGCGCGTTTCTTGCTATATACTCATGCACGCACCTCTGTATGTTATCATTATGAATGGCTCTACGATCGACCAAAACGACTGACGCAGATTCCAGGCAAGCAGCGGGGGTGGAAATGACCGACCCGGGGTCACGCAGTGGAACATGAAGCAAAGTTCTTTCTGCAATGAGACCAAGGCTTGGCTTCGCTACCGACTGTTAGTGTTATGCAATAACGCCAGTAATACGAGGGACTACTTTCAAAATGATTACCGGCGTCGCTCAGGCGAGTTAATAAGAGCAACGCATTTAGCACCTAGAGTTATCGGTAGTGTTCCACGTACTATATCACAAAACAACTAGAAGGGCAGTGTGATTGTGAAATTATGACGACTGTCATGAAAGGCAACAGTAAATGAATGGATAATAAGTTGTGTATAAAACAACTAAATTTAAGGTTGGTGCTTCAGTCTTTCTGAAGAGCTGAGTAGTAATGTATATCATAGTGACAGTTGAGGATACAAACACCACTGTGACATGTTCCCAAATCAATAAACCCAACGCAGCTCTGGATAAGCTACATATTGTGAGCTATGAAGAGCTTATTAAAGATAGATTGTATGTCACAAATCGCTAATATAAGTAATAAAATATTACAATTATTCTATATTTCATGTCTTATTTCTTTTAAATGGTTTTTAAATTTGACTTTTATTTGCCATTTCGTGATGAGCCGCTCAAAAGCAACTGGTAGAATGCAGAACGTAATGATTTATAAAAGGGAGTGTCTCCGTACCTGACCGTCAGCTTACACAACTGTCGCGGTTTTGTTTTTTTTTAAAAAAGAGAAAGGTTAGGGCTATGTTTCGCTGCACATTAAAAGAACGAAAAGAAATCCACGCACTAAATCTGTTTTTATCTTAAAATGTATTTTCATTAGATTTTCTTTCTTCATTTAGTTTTCGTTTCTGTTAATTTTCATGTTACTAACTTAAATATTTCAGTAAAAGTAGCCCGATGAACACTTTGCACGCACATACATTTTTGTTGTTGTCTTTCTATATGACGTAATCAGACACCCAACCTATGTTTTTAAACACGATGGTCGTGTACGGAGTGCCTGCCAAAACATACATGTAAACATAGGCTATATTGAATATAGGCCTACATATTTGTAAACAGTCGAAATCCCAGTATTCTCAGATTCTGGCTCGCCGGCCTGTACCTGTTCATGAGAAGATCGTCACCTAATGCATTAACCCACTTCTAAAGCTCATTGTAGAAAAAGAAACAAAAACTCACCATATAAAAACAAAAACAAAATACCCCCAAATCCACGATGTTATAAAACTCGTGTCACGAATTCAATTAACCTTGGACTTGGAGGCAGAAACAAATAATAAAATACTACCATTAATACAAATAATACCCCCCCCCCGCCATGTATAACCCGTAATCGCATAGATCAAGCAAATCAGTAGTGTCACCGATTATCCCCGACCCTTTGTGTCGTAATATCTGACTCAACCTGTGCAAGATGCAACGTGTCGTTGCACTTCATGTATATAAAATGCAATCCTCCATTCCCTTGTCCGCGGTGACCCAATTCGTCAGCTCATTTGCATATCACGGGGTTTTCCAACGTGGTCGCCATACCCTTTTCTTTCTTTTAAGCTGTTGGACGAGTTGAGAGATTAATAATACAATAATTAACCAAACGGACTTTGCAATTAAAAAAAAATTAAATAAAACGTAATCACACGAGGTATATCTGGTTCCTATTTAAATCATCAACTGTTAACACAGGTCGGAACAAAAAAAAATAGTTCAGTGAGCAACTGACTGAAATTCTAGAAACACGGTGGGAGTGGGGGTAGGCTATTGATTTTTAAGGATAAGGAAAAGGTTGAGACAGGGAGGTCACAGCTTGGGGCAAATTTTGAACAAAACTCACATAAATACGACCAGCATTTAACACAACCTACAGAACTGATTATGCAGTATTGTTTTAATAAATATATGGAACAAATAGAAACTGCAATTTGCTCTTAAAGTTATAGTTGAAGGTCTATTAAAACCGATTTGTGAAACAAAATGTGAACTTTAAAAAATGATAGCACTCACCAGTACACATCATATAAAGTGTGCACACGCAGTACATTTTTATTTCTTAGGCCAAATTTAATTATAATTTATTAAAACTGCATTGGTTTCTTATAGATATAATAGATAACACAATAAATAATTAACTTATATACTTCCTCTTTTATCTGGATAGTAGAAAGAATCACATATATTTTAGACTAATCTTTAAAAACTGATAAAATGACAGCTATAAAAAATAATAACTATCAGTAAAAATAAATAACATTAAAGGCAAGATACAAAATACTTTCAATTAAAAAAAAACAAATACATATCCCATAAAATAAGAAACCTATAACACACTCTTTATAAATTTGTTATCTAGCACTTACTATTGTGGTGTCCATCAATGTGTGTACTCAGTTGCTCATACCAGAATTATGAGAAATGTTAAAGCATTTTGCAAAAAACAAAAAGCAATTTGAATGTGGTGACCTATTATGAGAAATATATGTATTTGCAAAAAACAAAAAGCAATTTTAGTGTGGTGACCTATTATGAGAAATATACCATTTACAAACAAAAAGCATTTTTGACTATGGTGACCTATGTAATTATAAAGATAACACATTGCTCAAGTTTAAACAGATCTTACAAGTCTGAACTTGACAACTCAATGCACTTGCGTCAATTCAATTTTCTCAGAAAAAGACCCCTCTTAGAATCTCTCTGTGAAGCAAAGTTTTATTTTTTTATGATTTAACAAAAGGCAGTTGTTCACATCAATATCCAATAACTTATGATCTCAAAGGTAAACCAAAGTGGACAAAACTAGACTGTAAATTTTAGTAGAGTGTAAATGAGTGTAATTGACATTGCAAACAAGAGTGTCAGTATTTATGCAATTCTGTGATTTCTGTAGCATATGTCATTATGTGTATGTGTGTACACAAATAGATTAAGGTAAATCACTAAATGGGACCTTAAGTAAAATGTTTAGCTGTATTAATACCTTTAAAAAATAGGCACATAAAAGGGTATTAATCAAATTAATTTTAACACAGGATGGAGAATAAACATTATTTCCATAAATAAATAATTAAGTACTAATTGAGTATCTAATAGTAATACTAAGTACTTAAAACACAACCAGAAATGCATGAAGGTAATGGCAGTAACTATAATTGTATTTCTGAGAAAAGAAAAGTATTCAAAGAATAAAAAACAATTTGAAAAACCCATAAAAAATCAACCGTATGGAGGGAATGTTTGAGTACTTCCTGGTTGATTTTCTCGTTTCTGATCAATTTACCTTGGCACTGTTTGTTATCTGAACTTCAATACGCATATATTTAAATAACCATTCACATTCCATACAGTTTTCAAATTCTTTATTTTAATTCTAAATAAATATTTAATTTGTTTTTGTTATTTCAGTAGTTAGTTTATAAAATACTTAATAATAATTTCTTTACTTATCTGCCTGAAAAGAAAACAATGTAGTATATTGCTTAAATAATTAACATTGTTTGCTACAATTGCATTTTACTTTGATAGTCAAGCGATCAAAAGATAAAAGTGGAAAAGACTAAAAGAATACCGAAAGACGAAGAAATGGCAATTAAAAAAAAATATATCAAGTATGTTGTTGTTAATGTGGGGAACGCTTCCGGCTTCCGCCGCTTTCGCGCTATCAAGTATGTTCAACTATACAAATAAATGTAGGCAGTTAAAACTGAAGGGAAGCAACACCGGTTTTCAGAGGCAAGATTATGTATGGGTTCTGCCCCCTAGATTATTTTCATGATTCTTTTGAGTAATATGATGCGTACAACTCATGATTGCTTTCATTATAGAAACAAAATACTCCGACCCACTCACCCCATATTATTACAACACATTCAAAAACGTACTCAGTGATAACCAGAGTTTAATAATGTAAGCCACCACCACCACCCCAACCCAAACCAAAATCAAACAAAACCCCCCACCAAACTTAAAAACCCATCTTAATTTGACCAAACATCTAATAATAATTCTACTAAATGCCTGTAACAAGAATAGATGTAGCTCAAGAGCTTAGCTCGAGGTGTTTTACAAAAATAATAATTAACATTTTAAAGACAAATCAGTACACGATTTTAAAGTATACGTCTGTGCAGAACAGTGCAGTATGTTATTACTATTACTACAACAATTGCATCAGCATAAACTGGGATAAGAAACAAAGTTATGTATCACATACAAATATAATGCTTACCACAAAAATAAAACATGTGTATACTAATACTAACATCTAGTTAAAAAATACTGTCATAATAACAATCGTCATGTATGTGCCTCCATTTTGATGGTTTAGCAAGAAATTGTGCCTGCTCTTGACATAGTTTAATATACATTACTTAAAGATGCAAAGGTCAACATTAACATTGTCTTTTAAGTTATTTATACCATTTTACTACAATACTTAATAACAAAGAAAACGAAAATGATTCAGCAAGAAATCTGTACTGTTCTGAACTACAAATCCATCACTCTCTAGAGTTAGAACTATGAAAAACAATTCACAATTTTTTTTTAAACTATGGGAATGTCAAGATGTTGGTATTAAATAAAAATGTTTTTCATGCATATGTGGGAATTTGTAAAAAAAACAACTAGAGAAACTCCTGCAAAAAAAACACTTTATACATAACGGCAACTACAGAACATTTAAAGCAAATATTGCAATTAATATTATTTCCCTCGAAGGATTCATGTTTTTTATTTTAAAAAAGTCTGGAAATATATAATTTGAAACTCATTCAAAGACTAAAATTTTGATTTATTAAAAAAAGAAATCAGTAATGGTACCAGTATGTGCACTATTCTGTTTCCAAAATTTTATTCTTGATTACATACTTGCCTTTTGTTTTCCTTATTGCTTTTGGGCATCAATATTAGTATAATTGTAAACAAGTTATAGTTTATTTTTAGATATTTTTTTTCCAGCTTTAGTTACCTGAAATTAAATTGAAAATTAATTGTATATTGATATTGAGACTATAGCAACATGTTACTTATTTTTTGAGCAGGAAATGGCTGAAACTGACAGACCATCAAATTACAGAGTAATAGGAGAATCATATAAATTATTTGTTTTAGTACTTATTTTTTCTTAGTTTTAAAATAAAAATTGATTCCTGACAGTTGATAATATGCAGTGTAGTAGTCAAATTGACACAGCTTATTTTGCCATTTTTGTCTTCATCTTAGATTTTGTCACAAGAGAGAGCTAGATATTATTTCTAGGCACATTTAGTAACAAAGCAGTATTATAAGAATATTTTTTGAGTATAAATATACTATCATTGTTTTTATACTGATTCAAACAGACAATGAGTAACTTTTGCTTGATTCAACATAAGAACACGATTTAAGATTAGGAAAATTAGCAAAGAAGTATCTCTAGCTTGACTCTGAAATGTTCTGATTGTTGAGTTGAAGTATAGAGACCATGATAATTTTCAAGAGGGCTCTCATGATAGCTTTATTAGTAAAAATAACATTTGTCTCCCCTGTGTCATTGTGTGTTCAAACTGTACACTTGTACATACAATTTTATATATTATTAATATTGCTGGTAAATTCATTTACTTAAAAAAAAATATATTATTTTTAGTTGTCTTATGTGTTTAAGCAATTTGCATAAAGACCAAATGTATTTTATGTGTAACTGGTGTAAGACACTTATGAGCTGTTTTACAAGATTAAATGCTTCATCATGAAAATTCATTAGAGAGCACCACATATAGGAAGCTGTCGAGTGAGTGGTTACAAAATTTAAATGATACAAAACTACACAAACCAAAGAGCAAGTATTTAAAAACTTAACTTTGCTGCAAGCTACTGACAAAGAGTTGCTTACCCAGGGTGGCTGTATTCTGAAACAGGTTGAGGTGCCAGTACATCCATGGTTACCCCTCTAAGCAACTTCTGATCATTACAGCAAAATGCAGAGGCAATCCATTGGTAACACACAAGACCTTCAAAGGCATGGTAATCCAAAACTGCTATATCCATTAGGAATCTGTGCGGCTGTTGTAAAACACTTGTCTTTTTGTTCTATTCTTCAAACAGATCAATTTCGTTGTCATTTGTACTGTTTAAACAATACATTTTTGTTGGTATTTTTTATTCACTAGGAAAATATTTAAAACTATTTTTCAATCCATAAATTAAAAAAAATCCCTTGTCTATTCACAAATATCAGAACCATTTCATTTTTACTTTAATATTTAGAAACACTAAGGAAAAAGAAAGGAATGGTGGAAAAGATGGACAGTACTTGTTTTCCATTTTTTCCCCAGTTAACTTTAACAGAACTTGCTATTATTTCTCTCTCTCTCTCTCTCTCTATATATATATATACACACACACACACACACATTTTTATCTTGAAAAACAGCTTTTAAATTGATTTCTTTTATACACTGGAAACAAAATCTCACATATATATATTTTAATGCAAATAACTTTCCATTTAGTTATGTTGCTTGCAGACTAGCCACTGTTTGACTTATGCATTCGGTTGTCCTAACCACATATAGAGAAACCTCCAGACTCTCAGAGGTGGCTATGACCACAAAGACAAGAGGAGATCTCTGTGCTTTGCAAATGGTCTAGTCCTCAAAGTAAATTTGGTCAACAGCCTTCATCACAGAGTCCATGAAATGTTAACCTCATGCCACACAAATATGCAGATGGGTCAGAACACCTCACACACATACCACTCACCTTATGCACGCATGTACACGTATTGTAACAAATAAGAAACAAACGCAATCACTTTTCATTAAGACTTCTGTTATATTTCAAATCATATCATTACTCAAGCAACACTGTTTGTAATGAAAATAAATGTACATCAAGAATTTCATCTAAGATTTTTCTCCTATTATGCCAGCTATATGCATTTGCAATGAGGGAGATGACAATGTATATAACATTACTTTAAAAAAAAAAAATCATCAAAGTGAAAACACCATACAATTTGTATTATTCAACACAATCACTTTATCACCATTGTTCATCTCAATGCTTAAATACAATAGGACAACAAGCTAGTACAGACAACGAACAACTAGAGATGAAACACTTTTCAACTATCACACCACAATTTTTGTATATTTTTAAAAGCACTTCAATCAGCATACTTTGGGGGAAATCACTTGAGGATTTAACAATGTAAAAACAAACAAAAAAAACAATACTGCATAACACCTCTAATTAAGGGGTCAATTTTATTTCTAATGGCAAGCTCTTTGAATAATATGGGCTCCACAGAACTCTCACTTCAATATATAATTATCCAAAAGAACAATCCTTAGAAAAAACCAAATTTGTGTGCAAAAGAACCAATTTTTGCCACTAATTGTAGTAAAAACTACATAACAATTTTGGGGCAGCTAGGAAAAATAAGGAGAATAAAAAATTATAGTTAATCTTAAAAACATTATTAACAGCAGCAAAAACCCTGTAATATTAACATAAAATTTGTACAGTTTCTGGTTCAAGTGGAAATCGAGGAAAAAGACACTGCAAATTTATTTTTAAAATATTTTTCAAACTGACATATAACACAATGTTATTATTTTCTTTTTATTTTTTTCAATATGTATACCATGACTGGCATGCTCTGAGACATTATATGCAAATTAAAATTTTCTAACAGAAACCTATTTTAAGGAAATTAAAAAAAATATAAAATCATGCAAAGTGAAATTAGTTCATCCACACAATTCTACTTTTCGGAAGGTTATATATATAGCTTACTCTAATAATACACATATAAAACAAACAAACAAAAAAGTAACATAGGTCAGTAATTATGTTGTAAACTGTAGAAATTTGGTATTAGTGTTTTTGTTCCAGTTTAAAGGTTAATTATGCTGTAGTCATATTTATTAAACTTCCACAGTAATTATTAAGGAATGCCATTCAAAACATTAACCTTACATAGCTGTTCACAGAACACTTAAAAATAAAAATAATAACAATGTCAACAACAGTAAACTTTAAAAAAAAAAAAGAATATGTTAAGGCATCTTTTCCCTGATTTGCTATTGACAGCATAAATAGTGAATGTGATGGTATAACAATTTTTATTTTAGCAATTCAAACAAGACAAAAGTAACCAAAGGGTAGTAGTCCATTGCATGCTGGTAACCAATAATACTAAAGGATATTAGTCCACAGGTTTACAATTGTCAAGTACAATATCAATATAATAAAACACCAACATTTTATTAACCAATTTCAATACCAAACATTGCATGTTTTCTTTAGGGAACTGGACCTAAAGCAACCCCAAACTCAGACAACAAAAGAGACCAGTCCAGGCAATGATGTTTTAAAACAGAAAGAAAAAAGACTGTGCTGGTTTCATAGAAAACAACTGCAAACAAAAGAAAGTATAATTTGCTTTTAATGTAAAACAGTCTCAGTGCAGCTTGTGATCATATTTAAAAAATATAAAATAAAAAAAAAAATCAACAGGCCCACTGCTCATGTTATATAGAGCAAAAAAGTTAAGAATATTCATGAAGCAAACAAGGAGTTATTTTATGTAAAATTCTGACAGAAGTTCTTATTCACAATCCTTTCAAACAAGTATCTCACAATTAATACTCCATGATAGAGACCCAATAAAGACTGTTCTGAGATGTGATCAATGTTCCCTCATTAGAAAATGCCGTGCAGCAGTTTCAAGATTCCGTGCACAGGTTTTGGTAGCAAGCTCAAACAACTGCAAGTTCAGTGCACACAGGAAAATGTTCAGCTCACACAAAAAAATATTAGAGGGGCGTTGCATGTGACCATGTGTTAAATGTCAGGAATGAAAAGGTTCACAATGACCTGAATTAAAAAAAAAACCAATAAAAAGAATTATACAAGAATGAACAGATATGGAAATAAAATATTTTCCCTGTACTAATTATACCCTCTATGAAAAATAACATTATAAGCATAAAATTTTACTAAAATGTCCAAAGTGCACAATGATTTACATAGGAAAATATCCTAAGTACACAATGGTTAACAAAGGAAAGTGTCCAAAGTGTACAATGACTGACATAGGCCTTATCAGAGTGAGATGACAGTACTTTGGACATTTTGAAACAGGAATGACCTCTGAAAAAATTTAAGAACAAAAATTATGACGCTTTGGACAAGTTATATTGCTGACAATTAGGAAACAATATCAGACAATTGAAAAAACAGCAGTATATTCATGGAAGACACACTCATATATAGGCACACACTTATACACAAACATACGGTGGTTGTAAGAAGCATTTGTTACCTCGTAACTTGAGGTATGTCATATAATCACAAAAATCTAGGAATGTAAAACAATTACAACTTAAAGGAAGGTAAATAGCCCTGATATAATTGATCTGTGTGTGTGTGTGTGTGTGTTGGATGAAAAATGTAATATGTTACACAATGAATGATGCACACAACATAAAAAATTTAACAAACAAAACATTTTACAATGTTACATGATTTAAGACATTGGACTATGGGGAAAAAAAAAGAAAAGCATGTAAAGAAGATATGATGCCATGCAAAATATTCCAGCCTGTTACAGTTTCCAGAGATAGGATACTTAAGTTGGATGCTCTTAAAATAGAATATCTAAAAATAGGATGCTAATTAGTTCAGTTTTTAGTTTTTACCTAAAAATATTGCAAAACATCCAAATATTAATTTTAAAATAAAGTTGGATATCATTGCAACACCAAGCAGTGCTTATAAATATCTTTGCTCAAAATTCACAAAGTACGAGACAGGAGTTAATTCCAATGTAAAATTTCTATGAACAAAATTTTAAAAAAGGAAACTTTCTGGAGGCCCTAAACCCACATTCTTAAATCAAATGACTATTTCTCATTTACATCTGTTACATCTGCTATGCATACAAAATTAAATAATAAAGGCAAAGCAAAGTTTTCAGAAAAAAACAACCCAAATAAAAAATTTACATGGGCAAACAAAATTGTTAGTTCATATTTAAAGACATTAAAGCTACTTGTATTTATTTGTGAAGTCTGAATTATTTCTTAATTTTTATATTTTTTATTTTTTATTCTTAATATCAATTTCATATAAAAACAAAGTGTCTGTGCATGTTATGTGTGTGTGTTTTGTGCCTATGTTTATGCATATCTGTGTGTGACTGTGTAGAGATGTGTCCAAGTGCATGGTTAAAAAAAACAACAGAATTTACTGACACAAAACATACCTGTGCATAATAATAATAATTGTAATAGAAAACAAACTATTTACTGAGTATTTTACCAACTACTAACTACTCCAGCCCAGCCCATAAATAGATTTAAAGAATAAATACACCACATTTCTATACATTACTACACTATTCTCTTTCCAATTCTCTTTCTGAATGTGTCAACGGTAGCTAAAATGTCTCAGCTTTAAGAAGGGAATAAACCCATACTGTTTCAATCATAATTGTAGAATTCTATAATAAGTTTAAGTGCATCTAACCTATGCAAGTACATAATATACAAATATAAAAAAGGAAATGAGCTCACATTGCCCCACTACCAATGTAAGACAAAGGCAAAATGGTATTAGCGAAACAAAACTAATAAAATGTTTACAAGCAAAATAAGAAAGAAAAAAGGCACAAAAAAAAAAGCTCTCTGTTAAATATAATAATATTTGTTGTAGATTACAGTAAGACTAGTTAAACCACCTCAACATTCACCACATTCACCAAAAAGGCTCAGGAAATTGGTCAAGTTTGTATTTGTCATTTTTGTTTCCTCCCATTTGATTGATTTTTTTTGTATCATACCATCCCACTGAAATAAAAATACTGATAAGCAACTTCATACTTTTCATTCTATTTAGTAAGATATGGAATCTGTTTGAAGTTTTAAACAATGGTCACTGAGGTGTTTCTCTGACTCTAATAAATAAAATATATTTATGTTTGAACAGAATTTTCTGAAAAATTTAAGAATTTGCTTGTACTTTCTCAGGTCGCAAAGCAAGTGCATGAAGCCACTTGAAATGTTTGCAAAATCAATACATATTTACAGTTAAACAATGAAAATTGTTTTTAAATTAATAATTAAAGATCTAAACAAGCTAAGAAAAGAAAACAGATACAAATTATAAACATTCATGCAAAAATGTGCTCTAAATTGTATCTGATCAAACAGAATAATGTCTATCCACAAAGTATATTATGGTTTAGTCAAAGTCGATAAATCTAGTGTTGTAATAAATGTAATCTTTGGATTATTGTTGGACTAATTTGTGACATGTATAACTTTTCTAAAAGAATACTATTTCATATCTAATAACAATGGCCATGTGGTATAAAATACTCACTGACAAATACTGTGAAATGATGATGAAAAAGAGGAGATCACACTCCAATTGTTTTACAGTCACTACCACTGAAAGAAATATACTGAATCATTTAATGTCTTGCAAAAGAGGAATCTTCTCTCCATAATCTATCCTTTAGCTACTGTATTCTGATATATATATCAATAACAAATACATAGTAAAATGTTTACTGTTATTTGTGTAGATAAAATGTAGTTACTACCACATTAATCATGAAAGAATAGCTATCAGTTCAAAATGTAAAACTAGGAATTACTGTTGTTAAAATACAAAGGACAAACAATTTCAAGCTAGGGACCTTTACTGCAACATGTGTTGCACAACCAAAATTATCAGGCTCCCCTCTCCTACCCTCCTTTACGTGATAAATTCTTGTTTACAAATATTTTATTTTTTGGATTGAGGTTATTCACATAAAGATTTTGTAAAGTAATTTAAACAAAAAATTGTTTTCTTAATTTTAGAACATCTTTGTACAAAGACATACTACAAGTATAAAAAACAAAGCAAGAAACACAGGGTATAGGAGAATGTGGGAAGAATTAATTTGATGTATACAAATCAGTGTTTACCATTCATTTAATAAAGCGATGCTACAAAGCAAATGATCAGAGAGTAAATTATCACCACAATCATTATGTTCCTAATATTTATTTTATAAGGAATATATAATTTTACAAAATGATACTAATTGCTTTGCTTTGTTTTTTTTTAAAGGTATGAATTACTAGAATCATTCCGTTAATAAAACACTTGATTAGCAGCCAACACAAGATTACACAATGAAAGAGCAAAACTCAGAAATCAGACAAGTATGCAAGAGCTGAAATCCTTCACTGATGTCAATACATCAACCCCAACTTTTGATCTAAAGATATAATGTCACATATTTCATCTCTCATGAATATTGAGAACCATGATTGTCAATAATGGGAGTGGTGATGGTGAGGTGTTTTTGAGGAATACGGGAAGTTGAGTTATTACACACTGTATATGGCAGAAAATCATTATTTCCCCAAACAACTGTTATTTACAGATTAAACGCAATGAAACAACAATATACAGTCAACTTAGGGTGTTCTGAAATATAGGGACAAAAAACACAACAAAGATAAATTTTAGTGTATAAAACAGAAAAGCATTTCTAGCAAACATGGCGATTTTGTAGCACATAAACTAAAAAAATTACTGTGAATTTACAAACAAAAAGACTTGAGATCTAAATGTCATCTCCAAAGCATGCAGAGTAATCAAAGACGACTAATAAGAAAATGAGAAAAACAAATATACACACAATCATACATGCAAAAAAAAATCCAAACAAATATAAAAACAGCAATCCCACACACACAAGCATTGTCTCAAGCAATGATCTATTTCACAATATTAATAGTGACTTGTTTAAAAGAAAAATCCTCATAAAGTAGGCTTTTATAATGGAAACTAATGCCTAGAATGAATCAAGATTCTTTTATACAAGTATTATTGTTGTAACTCATGAAAGAAGCAATTTTTTATTTGTGCGACACCATAAAAGACAAATGAAGGAAGCATGCAAGTTTGGATCATGGCTATGAGTCAACTAATGAATAAGTACTGATTTTTTAGCCTTTTAGTACACGAAAATAATAACACACAATTTTTGAATGAAAAAGTACTTATTTGTCATCGTCATGGGACTTTATGTATTATATTACATAAAAGTAAAAAAAACAAGTATGTACATCAAATTTTCCAAAACATACATTTTTTTTTTTGGTTTTGAACTTGGAGACCTTGATTATTTTACTAAGCCTTGAGTGCATTTTAAAGGTAATGAACTCTGGTTAAAAAAGTTTTCAAGGAATTAATCACAGAGCTGATTAATACATGATGTCTAATTCTTCAATCAATTAATCACTGAACTGTCACTGACCACAAAAAAAAATCTATTAATTTTCAAAAGCAATAAACACAATTTACATATAATAAATTCACCATTTCAAAGCAATCAATCACTGGAACTGGAATTATTGTATCAATTATTCAATTGATTTTTAAAAATAAAATCAATCAGTAATTTGCTGCATCATCTGCAGTTGGAGTGGTGCAGTATACTCATATAATACAATAAAGTGACCAAATTATTCTGTAAAGAAATGTGATGACTCCAATCTACAGAACACTTGATGGTATCAACCACCAGCTGCTCCACACCTTATGTTCTTTGTGCAGATGGATTATTAGCACAAGATGTAGACAATCAAGATCAATTCAGTTAAAACAATTCTTTAATTATTTCCATGATTTTGGCATATAGGAATAGCAACCTCTATTATTACTGACAGAAAGAATGTTTTAAATGAAGATACAATATTTTTCTCAAATGACCTTTTTCTCTGATGCTGAAACAGGGTGGAGTAGGGGAGAGGTGGCAAAATAGAATTATGAAATGACTACAGACATCTTATTCTTTTCTTTTAAATCAAAGTAAATCCATTTTTCTCTCCTCACACACTAAATTTCAATTAAACAGAGTTGCACAGTGTCCTAATTATTATAATGATTCTTTAACAAACTAAAAAGGAGCATGAAAAATAATTTTTTAAACTTCATTTCAAAGCAAGTCATAGTAGGTTATATACATTATAAAAAAAAAATATCAAAACCAGCCACACAAAGATCACTTAAAAGGACAAATAAAGTTTCACAATAACCCACATTACCCCCTCCCCACCCCCACGAAACATTATTACACAATGAAACAAAAAGCACAACACTTTTGCCCTAAGGAAGCATCAGTTCCATTGCGAGAATAGCACTATATCATACTTTATCTGTGTATGCTCAGTTTTGTCACTTTAGTAACGAGAGTCTGTAAGTAGTAATTTGTTACTCTGTCATTCCTGCATGTGAATTAAATTTGTTTTATTATATTATCTCTAGATTTCTTATGTGCTTACACAGTCTGTATACAGAACTTCTACATTCTATGTAAGGCTTTTTTAATATTAATATTATTGATCAAGTTAAAAAAATTCTTATATTACAAATTGACTATTAAACTGTAATGGATTCTAGTTTCTCCGTTTTATATGTGGGTTAGAGGGGGGAAACAAATGCATACTTTGTAAAGTTATATATAAGATTTTAAAACCTCCAGGTTGTTTTGAGTGACAAATCAGATTTGCATTGCATGAAAGTATATCATGCCAAACATGAAACATTAAATAAATAATCGAAACAAAAAACCCCCAAACAAAATAAAACAAAAAGATACAAGAACCAACTCATTAATAATACAATCACTCCAATAAATCCTCATATATTTATCTCTATTCAAATAAGTGTTGATAAGATGGGTTCTAAAATTAAACATGACACACTTAATTCAATGGGTAATTCAATAAAAAAGCATCTGAGAGTAATAAATATGTATATTTCATTCTAAGTTCAGGAATGATAATCGATTTGGGGTGGGAAGGATTAAAAAAAAATGAATGTGCAGAATATTTAGTCCTAAAATGTTTCTTGTTGAAAAATTTTGCTACCTGGGACAAATTCAGTGAATATATTATTTTCTTAAAGCTTTATGGACTTAACAGATTATTTTACATTATCAATACAATAGTATGGAGATCACAAAAGTGAAAATTGTGCTTTAAGTCATATACTTTAATTTTTCCTTCAAAAGCCTAAAATGATTCAAGTTTCTGAATTCAAATTTTCAAAATTACCTGCATTAATGGCAATTAAGAGAACAAGCTTCAGAATTCAATTTTCAAAATTACCTGCATTAATAGTAATTAAGAGAAAAATCCCTCCACATATCAGAAAACAAATAAATAATATTAGTGGATGTTTCTAAAAATCTTATTTTATTCTCTGCACTCTATTTGGTCTCTTGGACTGGATAAAGAACTAACTGTACAAGAAATCTTTTTCAACACTTAAAAATTCAAAAGGATTTGTGTGGAATTAAAATAAAACAAGAAACAAAAAAAAACCCAACAAAAAAAGAACAACATGGGAATGTTGCACAGATTACCATCAACAAAAACAAACAATGATCAGACACATGCTAAAACACAAGATGTCAACAGTCTAAACATGCCTCCTTGTCTGTTGCCCTGGTAAGTTAAAACACTGCCCTGAAAAAACTAGCTTATTTCATCTAATTTATATTTTACTTATGCAGTGTGCAAAATTCTGTACTCCTAGGCTATAGAGTTCACATGAAATAATTTAATTAAAGTATGCATAAGGAATCAACAAATATACATCAATGAAAATTCATAGCCGCTGCTCAATCATCATTCCTCAAAACAGTTTGAAATATTTTAAGCTTTTAAAAAAGTGATAACGTTCAGAAAATCTCTGTAATAATAAGAAAGTAATTTCTGTATTATAGAGAGAGTAGCCTGAAAATAACAGATCTATTATTGGCTGCTAGAAAAATGCAATCTAGTGATTCTGACATAACTCCAGAACCAAATGCAGATTGTATTACATGAATTATATTTAAAAATGTTTGATCTTATTTCAAAGCGGATTCCTTAATTTTATTAATTCCTTTGAAATTATTATTAAATATCATTATAATTATAAGACACATCATAGTTACAAAAAAATTAATAAAAGAATTAACAGAAATTGTTTGTTTTTATTGCTTATTGTTTAGAGAAAGTTTGTGTGTCTGTGTGTGTGTGTGTGTGTGTGTGTGTGTGTAAAAACTGCTGTCTTGAAAGTTAGTCAACTTTTCTTCATGTCCATGAAAACAAAGTGGAGATGTTGTGTCATTAAAAATTAAAAAAAAAAGAGCAGGCTTCAACTGTCTAGCACTCCATCTTCTTTAGATGCCTTAATCCAGAGTACACAAAGTTCCTATGACAAGCTGTTGGAGCCAGATGTCAAAATCTTCAATGCTGTGTTTAGATCGTACATTGATTATCATGCCTATCCCAAAAGAGCCTTAATTGTCTTTGGTGTTGAATCATCTTGTAAATGTTTTGTTGTGTACCTGCAGACATAAAATGATCAAACACAGATCAGTTTAAAAAAAGACCAAAACAGCCCATGCCTAAAGTTTAATGTAACAATAATACAGTAACTATAAATAGCTGGCATTGTTTCCTTGGGAAGTACATTCTATTAAAAATAAATACATCTACAAGTGTGTATTATGTATGGCTAATGTATCTGTAAAACTAACAGCCTGCTTTTTCTGTTGATTTCTGTCATGAAAAAGTATCACAATGCAAAAGAAAATATTTTCAACCAATAAATAAATAAATAACATGTGAAATATAATTAATAAGAAAATTTACTGGTAGACAATTCATAAAATAGAGGACATTACCTCTCATGTTTAATTATGGGAAAACACAAGCCACGTATCTCTGGTCGTTTAGAATCAAAGAAGGCAAACGAGATATGTGAAGAAATTGTATTCTTTATTGCTAATAAAGCAATAGTAATCAGGGTTGACACTAAAATTATTTCTCAAAGAATGCATTCTTTCATGAACTCTAGTTCCCTATTAGCATCTATTTATCAATCTTTGTGAATTTGCTTGTTAAACTGTACTCTGTACACAGTATGATTAGTGCTTGTGCACACAGTGAATGAATGGTTTAATTCTTTATTAGCAGTTTTAATTCATGACTGGTTTTTGTATAATTTGTGAATATGCTTTTAAGCTGTATTCTGTATATGTATACTTACCCTTATACTCAAGTTTGGATGATTATTTATGTTCTTACTGAACTCATAAATCATTTGATTTTAAATAACCTGTTTGTTATTTTTAGGTTCAAGCTTTCTAAATTCATAAGAAAGTTAAGTTCACATTTCGGGACTGATAAGTGGGACATATAATTTGTAAATGTAAAGGCAAGCTTATTTCAACTGGTGAAAATACTGACAAAGTAACGAATCATCTGCAGGTCAGACCATTGGGGATAATTTGTAGCAAGTAGCACATAAACTGACATAAATCAAATTTGGTAAAAATTTGGCAACAATTCCATCTAGTAAAAATACCTTTACTGGTAGAGTTAGGTGTGGAGATGATTTTTTTCTAAGAGTGTCTTTTTAATGTGCAATAGAAAACCTTTATCATATATAAGTACTCTTTAAACAAACTTGTTTTTTAATGCTCAACAGAAAACTATTATCGCATATATGTATTCTCTTTAAACAAATTTCGTAAATTTGACTAGATTAGAACATAGGTGCCTGCCTGCTATTTAAAAATAAAATAACAATAAAATTATTAAGTCTCTTCGTGGTGAACTTGAAATAAAAAACAATACAATTACTGATCAATTACAAAATTTAAAACAAAACGATTTATAACATATAATCACATCACTTTTATTATTTAAAAATCTATTATTTATTTGTCAGTAAGGTGTTGACTTTATTTACAATTTCGTATCAAGCATATTAAAAATGGTATTTACTATTACGCATGTAAATATACAGCATTAAACAAATAGAATCACTTACAGAAAAACTCTCATTACATGTATTTTATGGTTTATTAAAATGAACAAAATATATATAAAATGTATCTTTAAAAAAATAAATTTATGTCAATTCATATATTAATGGAATTTAATAAAAAAAAAAGAACATAATAAAATAATATTTAATAAACTTGACATTTATATATTTGATTTTTGAGATACTCATGCTTTTAAATGCATTGGTATTAAATTAAGAAATTCTTCAGCTGGGCAGTGAAAGAGTTAAGCATGAGAAAAGTGGATAGAGACAAAGTGTTCAAACACATGAAAAAAAAAACAAACATAAACACATACAAATAAAACATATACAATTAAAAATAAAACACTTGAGGAATAGAAATGAAACACATAAAAAATCAAATTAAATCACAATATAAATAAACAGAGAAATAAAAAAAAAAAAATTAAAACAACAAAAAAAAAAGAACCCTGAAAAAACAGAATTAAAAAAGGCTGAGGTGGGAAGTGGTATTGGTAAATCAAAAGTATAAATACCTTAAAGCATTCAGAAGGCCCTCAACTTTTCCAGGATCTTGTTCTTTTAACACACGGACCGAGCTCTTCATCTGAAACAAAAGTTATATCACTTCTTTAGAAGCAGGTCTGAAGATCCAATATTTCAAAATGTCATACCTCTATTCCTGAAAATATGAGTTTTAGTTTAAAATACAGAAGGAGAAAAAGTCATACCTCTATTCCTGAGGTCTTTGCAAAAGCTCCTACAGGGTGAACATGGTCATACAAAATTATGACACCAACCATCACTCGCAAACAGAAAAACTTGGTTTCCTCACTTTTAAAGCGTGAGCTGTATTCACTACAAAAATATAAATAAAATAAATAAGCTAAACAAACATGTTCTAATACTGTGCAAAGATCACAATATAATTAATGAAAAATATTTTAGGAAAAAACCCTGAAATTAATGAATTTTGGAGAAAACTATCATGAAAGCAAAACAGCTGTAAACATTGCTATTCAATAGTACAAAAATAATGGAGTTTTACAAATTGTTGGTACAATAGTATCAGTGTAATGAATTTTTCAATCTGCAATGGGGAATATTTTATTACTCAACCAACAAATATTTGCAAAGAGAAGCATTTAATTGTACATAATTTTAAAAAAAATTAAACAAAATTATTAAAATCAAACTGAATTGTTCATTTATCAGAAGTTCATTAATTCAATAGTTGTAATACAGTTCATGTTGTATGAAGGACTTTTCCACCCCACATTCATTACATATAATTCAAAAAGTTATTAAAACTTATCATTAACTTAATTCCTGCCATCTAATACAACACTGACCCAAGAATCTGTAAAGATAGTGAAATCACACGCACATACAGAGACACTCACATATACACACAATCAAGGAAGAGGGAAGGAAGTTCAAATGAGTGGATGTCTTGAGGTATGCGACCAAGCATTTATGAAGTACTTATTATTTCAAGTAGTAAAGTTCAAGTAATTAACCTGACCTGATAATAAACAATGAGGGAAGGGGAAGAACAGAAATGTGTTAAACAGCAGAGACAGAGGAAGCATTTAAAAATAAATCTGAAAAATTTAAAATGTTCAGTAAAATTGCTAATCAATTTATTGAATAAATTACATGTGTAATGAGAAGTCATAGCTTAAATTATAAAGACATACCAGTGGTCCATGTACTAGTGCTTTTGAAAAGTTTTTATTGCGAAGGATTAGAAAGGAAAAAATTATATGACTCACGGGCTCTCAATCATGACTCGACAGATGTTTGCCATTGTGCTCAAACAGTCTGTTGTTTGTTCAACAGGAAGTTCCTTGTGCTGGGGAAATTGATTCAATACAAATAAATATATGGGTTTATAAAGTTGAAGTAGTTAACATTTGCTTTTAAATATTAATGATATTCAATGATAATTCTGATATGGGGTAGTAAGGGTTACTGCCCATGGAAGGAAAAAAGAGGGGAAAATTCAGACGAGTGAGTAGGTAAATATCTGCTTAAAGTCACTACCTGACAGCTTGTGGAAAGGTGAGCATTAGAGCCAACCAACGAATACCACCACCTTCCATTCTGACAAACACAAACATTAATGAGATGTTAAACATTAACAAGATGTAAATCATTAATGAGATGTACATAACATATACACACTCACATTCCTTATTATGAAACACTGAGGATAAATTCACACACATTACTAAATATTATACTAAATACTATAATACAAATAGAGATTTTTGGTTTCACTCATACAATAACCAGTTTCATAATTACAGAACATTCCATAATTTATATATACATATTGAATCTTTACATCATTGAACCCCTCACCAAATCTGTCCTAAATATATATGATACATCAATGTTTCTCAATGAAATATCTTTCACAAATACTGGTATACACATCCTTTAACAAATTCCACCATAAAATCATCAATGTATTTGTGTGAAATGTCTCTAATATTAAATAATATAAATATCCTATACCAAATCCATCAAAGAGCATAATATTTCACAAGCAGCATATGCATTCTTCACTAATGTCCATCACATTTCAGCCCATTTTCCTGAATACAACAGCTTTCACACAAACAGCATACACATTTCTTACCAAAATCCTTCATACAGGGTTAAGAAAACATTATTCCAAACAAGTATCATAAGCAGTTCAATCTCTTTATTATAAAATCAAATTTTTCTTCTATATATATCCGCCATCAATGGCCATTTTTAGTCATATTTTAAAATTTTTTCTTAAGGTTATTCTATTCTCTTTCTTTCATATGCTAGAAAAAACATAATTAAAACGTCATTATAAATGTGTGTCAGCTTTCTCTGACAGTGTTATTCTTATTTTATTGACATCATCCCTTTATTAGGAAAAGAAGTAAAATAGTACAGATAAAAGAAGCCATGGCATAAAAATGAGATACTCTTAGAAAAGTAAGGAATATTATTAAATGTTAAAAAAATATATACATATATGTCCCTTAAAAATATTCTTGAAGAAAAATAATTTATAACAGTCTTTTAGATTACTATCTATCTATTGATTATAGTATTATTATTATTTTTTTTTTACCAAGAATCATGCCACATATATGAACAAATTCTTTATTACAAAAGCACAGCACATTTTATGATGGTTGAAAAGTGAAAACAAGTATAAACAGCTCACAAAGATTCCTGCAGCTAAAGGTAAAAAAGTTTAACATACCTGTGAAACAAAGCGTGTTGTAACGTCACTAAGGGTTTTGAGCATAGGTGAGGCCTGCGCATAGAACAATGAAATGCGATTGGCCATCTCATTACTCACATCAACTTCTCCATCTTGAATCTCATCCTGCAACACATTCCACAAAACTAAAAATAGAAATAATAAAAATCCTAACAGTTATCTATACTATCATTTATTTGTTACTGTATCTGTGTTTAGTATACCTGTAATATCATATAAAGACATGTACAATGTATTAACGTAAAACAGTTTTAATATCAACAGCTCATCTATCATAACTAATTAAATTCATTTATATATTAATGTCAAAAAAATAATAAAAGCAAATTATTTCATTATGAAATACTTAAATAGCTTTGGTCAGTTGAAATGTTTGCTTGAAATGCTAAAATTAAAGGTTGGTTGTGAAATGAAAAACATCACTTCATTCCCTTAACTCATTTCAAAGAAGTTAATAAAATATGTGTGGAAGTAAACTGGGATCAAGATCACTCAGGGTTGGGGTGGGGAGAAAACTCGTAGAGTTTATCAACAAAGCAGCTTCCATCATGAACCACATTCTGTTGCTAAAAATGTCTGACCTACTGTGTAAGAGCACTGGAACAGACTTTCTGAATGGGATCAAACACCCTGAACTATAATAATGAATCAGAAAGTGTTAATTCTCCCCATGTAGACATACTTCAAAATGATGAATACAGATAGTTTCAGGAGAAACAAGGGAATCCCTAATTCCAACCAATTTCTGTTCATCCAAGGAAATGGAGCATGATAAAAGGTAAGCAATGTCAAAACTGCCCCAGTCTCAAGGCAAAACCTTCTATTCAAATGTGCTAGAAAGTCTAAAGAAAAATGAAAGCTGATTGTCTCAATCATAGTCTACATAAGGTAGACAGAAATCTGCTACTAGGTTTAATATCCCTATAAGGGCTTGCAGTTTCTAAGAAGTCGCCAAGTTTGGTGTTCTCTGTCCCTCTCTGCACTGAAAGAATGATTTATTTCATGTATGGGCCAGATGCTTGCTATGTCAAAATTTGTTGTCCAATGTTTGGACATCTGAGAATGAATTAATTCTGACTTGGGTATGATAAATCTGGAAAACATAAATGGTTATTTTAAAATGTCCTTACACAGATTCAAAGTCAGCTTTAAGAGTTAGTAGTTTATGGGTCAAATAAGATTCCAATACTTTTTTATCATTAGAGTCACCATAAATCTTCCATAAACCAACCACTCAGCACATCTTGAATGAAATGATCAGATAAGATTAAATTATTAAAATTGGTTTGCTTCTGTTTCATTTAATTGTCAGTGAGAATTTTTTTTAAAAAAATGGGCATCAAGGCTGTATTCTATTTCATCAATGTAAAGTTCAAATATTTTTCTTCTGGAAAATAACATACACGTGCAGCAGTCATTTCTTTGTATACCAATTAGTCTGGTAAACTTGAAGAATGACAATAGGGCAATGAATACACATTTTACATTACCTTTGTTGTAAGGTGCTAAGCATAGTTGGTTAGAACTGCAAGGCGCCTAGTATAGATGGATAAGAACTGCAAGGCGCCTAGTATAGATGGATAAGAACTGCAAGGTGCCTAGTATAAGTGGATAAGAACTGCAAGGTGCCTAGTATAAGTGGATAAGAAGTGCAAGACGCCTAGTATAGATGGATAAGAATTGCAAGGTGCCTAGTATAAGTGGATAAGAAGTGCAAGACGCCTAGTATAGATGGATAAGAACTGCAAGGCGCCTAGTATAGATAGATAAGAGCTGTAAAGTGTATCTAGTATAAATGGTTAAGAATTGTAAAGTGCCTAGCTGACCTAGTATAACTGGAAAAGAACTGTAAGGTGCCTAGTATAACTAAATAAGAAATGTAAAGCTTTGATCATACCAGCTCTTTCAAGTGCTACCAAAGCTAGTCTCATTAAAATGTCAGCAGTTTCTGGTCAAGAATGTTTCAGTTAGGTACAAGAATTCTTTTGACTGATAGTTATGTTAACTCCTTCCTTTATTTTAAAATTGTTTGCAACAGATATGTAGAGAAAGTTTCTCCAGCCTCTTTGGAATGCTAATTATACTTAGCAGAAAGAAGCAAGTGATAATGAACAGCAACAATGTAATATACAATGTACAATGTAATATACATACTTCATTGGCCATTTTCCTTCGACTTAGAGTGCGTCTGTAATAGCTGAAATCATTCTGTATTGCTGGGTTTGTCATCTGCACACAAATATTTAAGTAAAGCAAACGGTTCTTGTAATTGTTAATGTCTGGTTTTTTAATTAGCATGTAGCATTAAAGTAGCATGTATGCATGTTTACACCAAATATGTTTTCTTTATATATAACAATAACTACAAACTATAATTGTAAACCAAAGTGAAAAATATCATCATCACAACAGTTGTGACCCCAAAGGAACTCTACAAAACTGAAAACATCAAGAAGATGAAAAGTTTCCACGCAATTCCTGTGGGGAAAAAGAAGTGAACGTAAAGAAGAAGAAGAAGTTGCGATCTAATTATTATATTAAAACATAGCATTTATATCTAATGAACTTAGTGTATATGATAATAATTTATTAAATAAGTGTACACAGAATACTTCTGACTAAAGTCAAACTATACTTACAGCACTTCTGTGCAATAGACCAATATATTTTAATACATTATTTTATTTAAAATCATGATGGCTAATGTTCTTAGTAATATTTTCTAACTGATGCATAAGCATTCAAACTTTAAAGCTAGCTCGATAACAAATGAAGCAATGTCAACCAACTTACAATAAGGACAGCAGTAATGCATTACACTAAAAAAATAATTTAAACCAAAATCTTTCTTTCACTTCTTTTGACGTAATAAAGCAGTCTTCTGTAAAGTGCCGAGTGTACATTTGCAGTACAGTTTGTGCTGTACATCCGTGTGTTCTATATTGTCTTTCCATTCAGGTCTCATAAATAAAATCCACAATTATGTTGTTCTTTTATCTGTGAGAACTTAGATAAGTAATGTGGAGTAAAGATGAGTATGTGAAATAAAAAGCTCTGAAAATAATGTGTGTATGCTTCAATAATGAAAAACAAAATGACTGTCACATACCTTCAGTTCATCAAATTTCAGCACAAAGTCCAATATCTCTGCAAACTGCTTGAAGAGCGCCTGCTGATTTTCTAGATGTTCCTTAGGAGTCAAGTCTTCTGAACACAACACTTGAAGCAATTCAGGAATAATGCGTTCTGAAAAAAACAAAGTCAGAAAATAAATAAATTCCAGTCTCATAAGATGTTGATGACATTCAAAAATCTGTTCACTCAGTTCACTTGCAAAGTTGAGGCCTACATAGTTACGTCAGAGTGGTGACACAAATCCTGATGTATTGTAGAATTTATTTGCATAATCAAGTCTGCACAATAACTGCACTTATATACATTTATTTGCATCTTGTTTAAATAGTTACATTTATACTGTTAATCTGATAAAAACGACTTGGCTAGGTAATAAAGTTCTTCCAATAATTTAATCTCAATCTGTGTGGTTCAACCATATGACAAAATCAAACACACTATATGATGATGATGATACCGCTATCTATACGCCCCGCAGGAATTGCTGTAAAACTTTTCATCTTGGCAATGTTTTCAGTTTTTGGTGGATTCCTGTGAGGCCTTCCTCGTTTCACTGGTATACACACTATAGAGAACTCTATTTGTTTTATATGGTACTCCATGGATGCTAAGGAAGACAACCCCTCAGACACTAATGAAAAAATAGAATTCAGACAGGCTATATCTTGAAAACTTGAAGGAACAATTAAATATGTTTGCTTTTCAGGAAAAAGACTGACCAACAAATTTCTGCTCACTGTGTGATAACTTTGGACTATGCAAAAAATTAGCTGGTGTTTGCAAACAACCACTGAGGAAAAAAGCAACATGCTATTGTTCCTACCACTGCCTTGCGTTGGTTTACTTGCTTAATTCAAAATGATAGAAACATTACTTCCTCACAACTAGCAGTCACTTGGTGTTTACTCAGGACTGCTAAAAGAGCCAGACACCCACAACATTTCATCGCTTTAATCTCCGTTACCAGACTACTCCCATCTCCCTTTTGACTCCTCACCACCTTGTAAGGAAGGTATTACTCTCCTGATCATTGTTAAATTTGCCTTATTTTCTCCTCTCACCATACACTTGCTGACCTCACTTATCCCTGATGGATAAACATATTGAAGACAACCCTTTTGCCGTTCTGACCCATGCAGTTGCAAACCTCCACTTTTTATTCCACAACAACTGAAAGCAGTACTCTTTCTCCACCAAAGCAGTTCTTTATCTTCACTGTCAACTTACTGACACTTACCAATTTAAAATCAAGTATTAAACCCAGTGTTCTTGCAGCCAGACAGTCCATGCTAATAAAAAGGTAGATAAAAACAAGAAGAAACACTTTTTGGGACATTTTCATTTTAAACATATGGTGAAGTTTTTATTTGTTTTGATCTTAATTTTGGTTTTCTTTAATAACACAACACTAGATGGTACAGTGGAATGTAAACTAAAGGTCAGGATATCTCATGTATTATTCATGAAATCCATTTTATTTGGATTTATTTATTACAAACAGCTCTGTTTTTGCTCTAATTATTTTACACACATTATAGCTGGACTGAAAAAATGTAGTCAATAACTCTTGCTTTTGACAATGGTATTCCACAATTACAAAGCCTAAATTCTTTGGATTGGAGGGGGTGGGTGGGAAGAATTGTTTCAATTTATCTGAGTTTTACCAAACTAGACAGCAAACACTTTTTTCTTTGTGCATGCTATTTACTATTGTTTATCCTCATCAATAAATAAAATGCCAAAAGCAAAAATTTTACATGTAAATATATGTCTCAGCAATAATAAATATCTTTTCTTATATAAAAAAAGTAATCATTAAATATAAGAAAAAAAACAATTTGCAGTAATTATTACTTGGCTTTAACTTCTAATTATTTCCACAAAAGACATGCCTTTAAAAATAAATTTATGAAAATGAAAATAACAAGGATGAAGTTAGTTATTAAAATAAATAAATGATTTTTGATGTCAAATCTTATGCCAAAAGAAGTAAAATGAAATAAAATTATCAAAAAATATTTTCAGCTATGTAAAGTCCTGAAAAAGAGAATTTCAGTAACACAAATATGCATACACACAAACATTAATGCATAAACAAACATACCCAAAAATAACTTGCACTTCCAATTTAGTAAATATTTCAAAACAGACAGTAATAAAATGCAATTTTACTTTTATTAAATTTTTTTTTTTATTAAAAACAAATATATTTTTACCCAGTTTTAAGGAAAACTCATAAAACAGCTTCAATTTGGCTACCAAAGGTACTACAGAGTGCCAAGCCTTTTCTTGTAAAGATTCATCCTTTGGGTTGGAGATCGCCTAAAACAAAATAATAAAAAAGATACAATTTTATATTTGCTCTGGAACAAATATCCTTGAAAAGGGCAACCTCTTTTTGAGATGTATAACACACACACACACAGTGTTACGTTTCCAGTATTTATTTAAAGACCCTGCTTAGAATAATTAAAAGACTTTAAATATAATTAACTCTTTCTCTCATATCCTATGCAGACTGGTTGCTCAATTTACTATTTGACTAATTAAAAGTGTGTCCTGTAGTTCAGACGACAAATTTACAAACTAGTAAACTGCGAACTTTTAGCTAGATTTGAAACAGTTAAATCCCTCTAAATTAATATGCACTCGTTATCAATCTTTCTGCTCATCCGCCCCCATTCAAATCTAAGAAGTAATCTAATTGGTCTATTGTGCATAGAAATCAACTACTAAGAGGTATTAACAAGAAAATAAGATTTAATAAAGTTTAACAAATTAACAATAAATCGAATGCGAAAACGCGAATAGTCTAATTCTCTTGTCTTTACGCGCACATGCCTGATTTTTGTCAATCTAAATTGCCAGAAAAGTGTTCCTTTGAGATCTGTACACTTGGTTTGCACTTAGCTCTATTCTTGTATCAATTTGGTCTCAACACTCAGTCATGCCGGTCCGTTCCCTCAGTCCCCCTTTAGCGGCGCACGTGGTACATAAGGAATGGCGTCCCTCTGTTAGTGGCTAGGAACTGGAATTTTAGCGGCATGGCCCTCAGAGTGGAATTCAACCATAGAATTCAGCCAGCTTATACAAATAAGCTAATGCAGGTGAGGCATGGGTGAACATGAACCGACCTGTGGAAGCAACGTGCTTGGATATAATTCTCAACCTAACACGTCCTATTTAGGCATGGCTCAGTTAAATGCGCTGAATCAAAGAGTTTTCGACCTCGCGTCGCTTACAATTAGATTTAGAAAAAATATAATCGTCTCACATGTGTTCCATTTAACAATCATGACGTATGAAGCAATAAAATAGATACAACGTTAAATTAATGTTCATACAAAGAAGTAATTCAAACCGACAGAGCGCTTCACAATTTACAATTAAAATTACACGCAATAATTGAATTACATGAAGAATTCATATCGAGCGCAGCATTCTGGCTCTTAGTGAATTAAAACAATATAAATTAAAGTACAGAAATGGAAAAATGGTTACAATAAATTTATATTCCGTAACTTCAGCTATTTCTCTGAACCATGCTCAAGTGTATATGGAAATCATATAATACATAGCACAAATACATACTTAACAATACATAGGCAAATACTATTAAATAAATGATACCTTTTGAGAGAAGTCGAAGGGTACCTTGATTCTCTATGGCGTCGGCTGCCTCTCACGACCCGAGTAAGCTGATGGAATTAGCTAAAATGTGCTCGAAGTGAGGGAGCGGAAGCGTGTGGGTACATATATAGAAAGGTATATTGCATATCACGTGACTGTTCGCGAAGCATGTAGTTGGTTCGAGAACTGGACAATGGTCCTAAAGTTACATAACATCTTGACCTGTTCTAGAAGCACCTAGAAAAAGGAAGCTTTGAACAAAGGAGTCAAGGGTTTCAAATATTCGAATTTGAAGTAAACAAGGCTAAGTGGGTCATCAGGTCGGACATTTTTATCAGACTTGTGACACCCCCTTGCTTTTGAGGCGTTTATCTTACCAAAGATAAAATGCCTCCTACAAATTATGTATGATAAAATGTAGAAGTCCACAATGAAGAAAAATTTACACAAAAAAAAGTTTCAACATTCCTAGAAATAAAGTGTGCAACTATATTTCATATTTACAGGAAGGAATCCGTAGGGTTCAGTTAATTGGTTAAACGACATTCTATCAGTACCGGCACTTGATGGCATCAAGCACGACTCATGTAATCTGCGCCAACATTCAAAGAACCTTTGATGTAATGAATATTTGCGTCATACTGTGTCAGAAACAAAGACCAACGCATTAAACGGCTGTTCGTAAATTGCGCCTGTCCGAGAAAGGCCAACGGCTGGTGATCGCACTCAATGACAAAGGTTTTTCCGTACAAATAGTTTTCGAACTTTTTTATAGCCCAAACTATTGCAAGACATTCCTTTTCACTGGTGGAATATTTCTGTTCAGTAGTTGTGAGTTTACGGCTTGCATATGCAACTGGGTGTTTGGTGTCATTGTGTTCTTGTAATAACACTGCTCCTAATCCTGTGTTGCTAGCATCAGTCCTTAACAAGAATGGTTTTGTCAAATCTGGCAGTTTAACAACTAAATCTGAAGTCAGTCTAGATTTCAGTGTGTCAAAAGCGTTTTGGCATGCATCAGTCCACACTACTTTTGTAGGCATATTCTTACGTGTCAAGTCAGTCAGAGGACATGCAATGGCACTAAAATCTGGTACGAATTTTCTGTAGTAATTAGCAAGACCAAGAAAACTTCTAACTTGTGTTTTTGTTAGCGGTTGTGAAGTGTCCTTAAGTTGTGCTATCTTAGCTTCACTTGGCGACATAGTTCCATGACTCAACTTGTGTCCCAAGAAGTCTAAGGAGAATTGTGCTATTTCACACTTCGTAGGGCGGGCAGTGAGGTTGGCTTGCTTTAATCTGGCTAGCACGTCTCGTAAGAGTGTCAAGTGCTCCTCCCATGTCTGGGTGCCTAGAATTAAATCATCCATGAAGTTCTCAACTCCACGTCCGTACAGTGGTTCTAACAATGACCGCATCATTTTAGAAAAAATGCTTGGAGCGTTTGAAACTCCGAAAGGCATAACTTTCCATGTGTAGTTTCCTACTGGTGTAGTGAAAGCTAGTATGTGTCGATCAGTGTCCTTGACCTTGATTTGCCAAAAACCGCGTGACAAATCTATTTTGGTATAGTAATGAGCGTTAGCTAGCTTAGTGAAGATGAGATCCGGATCAGGAAGAGGTTCGGCACAAAACTCTGTCACTTGATTGAGTTTGCGATAGTCTACGCAAAAACGGAATGAATTATCACGTTTTTTAATCAACACGATGGGTGATCCGTAGGCACTGTCAGTCTTCTCTATGACCCCTAGATCTAGCATAGTCTTAATCTCACGTCTAACGTCATCTATCTTAGCGTGTGGCAACGGATACGGCTTCAAACGTATCGGTTTGTTGTCAGTCAGCTTCAGTGAAAATTCTATTAAGTCTGTCAACCCTGGTTTGTCTGTCAGAGTAGATGAGAACTCATTGAGCAATTTATTCACTTCTTTTTTCTGTCCTTCCGTCAAGGCGTCATTCACCCTAACGTCTTTAACAGTCTCCTCTGTCTGTAAAGGACAGTTTGGTAAAGTACCAGTGACGCAATCAGTATCCCCCTCGTCTTCTGTAACTATCGTCGCTACGACAAAATCAGCTTGAGTGGTTTGATCCTCACGGCTTATGTACTTTTTGAGTAGGTTAACATGAAAGATTTTCTCTCTCTTTCCTGTCTGTACCTTATAGTTCAGTCCCCCTAGCTTGGCGGTAACTACAAAGGGCCCCTTCCATTTCATCTGAAGTTTGTTATGTGCTTCAGGAAGCAACAGTAACACTTTGTCGTTAACTTCAAATTCTCTAGGTTTGGTGTGCTTATTGTAATATTCTGCCTGTCTAGACTGAGCTATCGTCAAGTTTTCCCGTGCTATCTTGCCTATAGTTTCAAGACGGTTTCTTAAGTCAGTGACGTATGTATAAGTTGTTTTAACTTCGTCATCTGTCTTTTCATCAGTCCAAAGTGCCTTCAAAATCATCATCGGTCCGCGTACAGTACGTCCGTAAAGTAGCTCAAATGGTGAAAATCCAGTGGAAGATTGTGGCACTTCCCTATATGCAAATAGTAGGGCAGGGATGTATCTGTCCCAGTCTTTCGGTTTATCAGTGGCGAGCTTTTTAAGTGCTGCTTTTAATGTCCCGTTGTATTTTTCAATCAGACCATTTGCCTGGGGGTGGTAGGGTGTGCAAGTAAGATGTTTGATGGAAAGTAAGCGATTTACTTCCTTCATTACGTTGCCTATGAATTGACTCCCCTGATCTGTCAAAATTTCAGTAGGAATTCCAACACGACTCCATAATCCGAAAAGGGCTTCGGCGACAGTTTCAGTATCGATATTTTTCAATGGTACTGCGTCGGCGAATCTTGTTGCGTAATCAATAGTGGTCAGCACGTATCGATTACCTCTCGTTGATGTGGGTATTATAGGCCCAATCAAATCCAATGCTACGCGTTTGTAGGGCTCACTGATCAGTTCAGGCTCTCCTAACGGTGCGGGTCTGATTGAATTTTTAGACTGTGTTCTCTGGCATGTGTCGCAACTTAACACGAATCTACGGATATCGGCAGTGATGTCCGGCCAATAAAACTCACTTGTAATACGACTAGTTGTTTTTTGTACACCCATGTGTGCACCAAAAAGACTCTCATGACCTAATCGTAATACGTCATTTCGTTTGGTTTGTGGAACGACTAATTGTTTCCGAAATTCGTCTCCCACTTTCGAATAGCGGTACAATAAACCCTTTTTCAGAATAATGCACGCTCTCTTATTCGAATCGTCAGTGTTGACGTCACTAACAGGTACAGCTTGCTTGCGTAACTTGTCTAGTGTTTCGTCCTCAGCTTGTAATATTTTAATCTCGCTAACTGTTGCTTTATCTACGCTGGTGCGGCAGACATCGGTGCAGTCACAGATTTGTCTTTACTACTCGCTGCTCTGGTTACAGCGTTAACCAGTGGTGGTTCAGTTGAAGTTTGTTTTTTGCACGGCAAAACATACTTGCAACCAAGGATCACATCATGCGGTGAGTTTTCCATAACTGCCGCTTTGACTGTTCCTTCTACAAAGTCTGAAACAATCGAGATTTCAGCTACTCGTAAAATGTCTTGTTCGCCGTTCGCAAAGGTGACAGAGATTGTCTCCCCTGTGTAATCGGTACGGTTAACTAATGATGCATTTACAATAGCGTCCAGCTCACACCCTGTATCAAGCAAAGCGATTGTGTCGTGACCGTTTGCCTGTACTGGTGTTCGATTCGACTTTTCTGTTTTAGGTGTATGACTTTCTACTGCGTAAACCTTAGCTGTTTTCTTTTCAGGACATGTTCGTGAAAAATGGCCACTATCACCACAAGTGTAACATGCAAGATTCTTTTTATCTTTCTGTTTGTCGGACTTGTTTTTAGTGTCGGGTTTAGATGTTTTATCATCACGCTCGCTATGTGCCTTCCCGTCATTTTTCTTATCCTTTCGAGTCTGCGGTTCGTTCGGTCGAGACTTGTTGTTCGCGTGTGCGTTCGAGAATTGAGAATGTGCGTCATCAAAGCGATCGGCGGCGTTGCCTATCTCCTCTAGCGTAGATTTTTCCCTTATTGCTAAGTGAATCAGTAGATCTGATTTGTATGACCCGAGAATGTGGTCCTTTATCATTTCATCCCTAAGACCTGCGTACGTCTGTGGAGTTTCAGCTAGATCTATCCATCTTTGGAACAAGTCCGTGACGCGGCGTATGTACTGTGCGTGCGTCTCTGAACTCGCTTTCGTGGCCTGTTTAAACTTACGTCGGTATGTATCGGCTGTGAGTTTGTAACGTTTCAATAATGCGGCCTTGACTGTGTCGTAATTATCTGACTCAGAATCGCTAAGCTTATTGAATTCGTTTTTCGCACTGCCCTGCAATAATCCCGATAAATTTATCGCCCAATGTTCCGCTGGAATGCTTGTTGCTCTGGCTAATTTTTCAAACGTTTTTAAATACGCGTCTATTTGATCTTTGTTCTCATCAAATGGGACCATATTTATCTTTGGAATGATGTTTTCAATTCTACTGTGATTATTTCCATCGCTAGAACGCGAATCACCACTGCTTCTGCGATCACGGTTTGGATTAGTAAGTTCTAACTTTTTCACTTCTAATTCTAACCGTTTCGTTTCGGCCTCAATGCGCTTTGCTTCCGTGTCAGCTTCTATGCGTTTAGCCTCAGTTTCAGCTGCTTTTTCAGCTTCTAACTTCTTCAGTTCGCGATTAGCTATACGTTCTTCCCTTTCTCTTTCTTTCTCCTTTTCCGCTTTTTCCGCTTTCTCTTTTTCCGCTTTCTCCGCTTTCTCTAGCTCAGTTTTAATGTAGCTAGTCAGTTCGTCACCCTGATATCCAATCATGATACCGGTTTCTTTCAGGTCTTCGATAACCTGTTTGCGATCCATTTTACTGTCTTAGCGCGCTGGCTACAATAAGAATGTATCTCGTGAATTGTGTGTTTTAACCGTCGGCGATAACTCCGCTTATCCCGAAAATAACTTTTAGGCTACAACCTTACAAAAATTATTTAATTTACTCAGAACACCTTCCGAAATAAATTACGCGTTAACTCTTACACGTTTCACCTGCTTGTCACAGTGTCCGCTGTTCCAAGACTTTCGTAATGTCACGGCTCCTACCATACAACATTACACATTATATCTAGCACCCTAAATATAATAGTCCGAAGTCTGTTACTACCGATAACTCTCCTAGCTGGCGGTATAACCTTCGACTCCTCACAATGAAGTACTCAGTAACACAATACTAAATAAATCATTCCATAATCAATATTAAACATTTAACTACGCTTAAACATATTAACATTGATTAAACATGCACGCTACTCTGCAAAAGAATACATGCACATGTCACAACAAAAGCAAAGAAAATCAGTGATACAAAAATCAAAAGAACAATTGGCAATTTCTTTTCGTTCGTTCGTTTCTAGGTTATGATACGCCCTATGTATAAAAATGTTACAAGTTACAATTTAATACATATCATCCCGCGACGACCCACACTTGTTACGTTTCCAGTATTTATTTAAAGACCCTGCTTAGAATAATTAAAAGACTTTAAATATAATTAACTCTTTCTCTCATATCCTATGCAGACTGGTTGCTCAATTTACTATTTGACTAATTAAAAGTGTGTCCTGTAGTTCAGACGACAAATTTACAAACTAGTAAACTGCGAACTTTTAGCTAGATTTGAAACAGTTAAATCCCTCTAAATTAATATGCACTCGTTATCAATCTTTCTGCTCATCCGCCCCCATTCAAATCTAAGAAGTAATCTAATTGGTCTATTGTGCATAGAAATCAACTACTAAGAGGTATTAACAAGAAAATAAGATTTAATAAAGTTTAACAAATTAACAATAAATCGAATGCGAAAACGCGAATAGTCTAATTCTCTTGTCTTTACGCGCACATGCCTGATTTTTGTCAATCTAAATTGCCAGAAAAGTGTTCCTTTGAGATCTGTACACTTGGTTTGCACTTAGCTCTATTCTTGTATCAATTTGGTCTCAACACTCAGTCATGCCGGTCCGTTCCCTCAGTCCCCCTTTAGCGGCGCACGTGGTACATAAGGAATGGCGTCCCTCTGTTAGTGGCTAGGAACTGGAATTTTAGCGGCATGGCCCTCAGAGTGGAATTCAACCATAGAATTCAGCCAGCTTATACAAATAAGCTAATGCAGGTGAGGCATGGGTGAACATGAACCGACCTGTGGAAGCAACGTGCTTGGATATAATTCTCAACCTAACACGTCCTATTTAGGCATGGCTCAGTTAAATGCGCTGAATCAAAGAGTTTTCGACCTCGCGTCGCTTACAATTAGATTTAGAAAAAATATAATCGTCTCACATGTGTTCCATTTAACAATCATGACGTATGAAGCAATAAAATAGATACAACGTTAAATTAATGTTCATACAAAGAAGTAATTCAAACCGACAGAGCGCTTCACAATTTACAATTAAAATTACACGCAATAATTGAATTACATGAAGAATTCATATCGAGCGCAGCATTCTGGCTCTTAGTGAATTAAAACAATATAAATTAAAGTACAGAAATGGAAAAATGGTTACAATAAATTTATATTCCGTAACTTCAGCTATTTCTCTGAACCATGCTCAAGTGTATATGGAAATCATATAATACATAGCACAAATACATACTTAACAATACATAGGCAAATACTATTAAATAAATGATACCTTTTGAGAGAAGTCGAAGGGTACCTTGATTCTCTATGGCGTCGGCTGCCTCTCACGACCCGAGTAAGCTGATGGAATTAGCTAAAATGTGCTCGAAGTGAGGGAGCGGAAGCGTGTGGGTACATATATAGAAAGGTATATTGCGTATCACGTGACTGTTCGCGAAGCATGTAGTTGGTTCGAGAACTGGACAATGGTCCTAAAGTTACATAACATCTTGACCTGTTCTAGAAGCACCTAGAAAAAGGAAGCTTTGAACAAAGGAGTCAAGGGTTTCAAATATTCGAATTTGAAGTAAACAAGGCTAAGTGGGTCATCAGGTCGGACATTTTTATCAGACTTGTGACACACAGCAAGAGAAAGTGAGTGAGTAATCCTTTATGTGGGTCGTCATTTCATAACAATAATTCACTCAATGATTTGTCTCCCCAGGACTTCTTTTGCATCTCTTAGTGACTATATATTTTTTTATGATGATGTACCATGCAGTCAAACTATCAATCCCTTAGGTTTTCAAGTGGTCTTAGTAAATATGAGCCACTCAGCAATGCCCATTCAAGAGCCTTTGGAACGTTTTTCATGGCTTGCAGTGTTCGAGTTGTGGTAAGAGTTCTCCTGACAGATACTTTTAATGTTAATAAATTGAATATGCACTTTAGTGTAATAGTGTATTTTAAAAAAACCAAATGGTGCAGTGTAAAAATGTTGTAAACTATATGTTTACTGTTGGAAAAAGTATTTAAAATAAATTAGGCTTACATATACATCTTCTCCATTCAGTATTAATTAATTACCATTATTACCAATGTTTAAATAAATACAAATTCAAATTTAAGATATTTTCAACAACTGAATATTGTCTATGAGCAAATTTTTTAGGAATGCATGTCCATCTGCTTGATGTCTCACTTGTCGTATTTCATCTGATGCTCCCACGTAAGTTTGTAGTTCCCTCAGAATGCCCTGCGATGTCTCTAGCACTGCCTGGACCAAATTCCATGTGCCACGTTCACTTTCAGTTGGCCGAGCACCTAATGAAAAGTAATTACTGAATTAGATAAATACAAGTATTTAAAATATTATCTATAAAGTATCATTTTAGAAAATATAGAAAACAGATAATAAACCTCAAGAACACTTTCTATTCATTTACTACTCAAAACCTTCCATTTTATTTATTTTACTTAATCAAGGGAGCTAATCCAATTTCTGAACATGTTCTCATACACAAGTTGGATGGTCATAAGTAGGAGGGCCTATGGCTGTTTTGCTTACGCCTCTCACATCATGTATGCATGCTCTGTGCTTTCAAGACCACCATTCAACCACTTTTAAATTGAAAGAAAGGAAATGGTCTTTACATATATATGTATATATGTGCATATAACATAAATTATCTTAGGAGGCATACATACATGTGTGCATAACACATAACCACATGAAAATATTCTTATGAGGTATTTTTCTGATTCTGTCACATGATTCATTTAGTCAGAATTCTTTGAATGTCTATGTTTCCAGTTATTTAAAATTCTGCTGAAATTTGCATACAGGACAAGATTCATTTTCAAAGTAAAGACATGAATTTTTTTTTTAAAGCAAAAAACAGAGCAAAATTAGACTTAAAAAAACATAATTCAAGTTTTACAATACACACTATTTTAATTTTTTTTGTAAAATACTGTACTTAAAAGTAGAAAATTTTTAAACTATGCACATAAGGGTAAAAGTTTTTTTCTGATCCAGACTGCACCAAGTGTTCAAAATAAAAGTGGGTGGTTTCATTTTATTACATAAAAAAAGTGAAAAAGAGTAAATGTAATTTACATGTCAAACAAGTATTTGGTTGATCTTGGAAGACATTAGTATAGGCATCACTATAAGCTACTATGACACTAGAGAATTCTTTTGCATCTTGCTCTGTGAAAGCATAGCATTTCATTTTTATTCTTGTATACACTTACTGTTAATCTATCAGTCTACTGTCTTTTAAATTATACTGTGATGTTAAAGTCTGAAAATGTTGGAAAGATAGTCATCTCTTTCATTACACTTACACAGTTAAAGTACACTTACTGACCTGAAGTATTTACCATGCAGGATCTTATGACTGATTTAGTGTAAACTACTAAAAGTAATTTAAGTACAGAGTTAAGGAAATATTTTCTGCTTTTAAGTGCAGTGTATTATCTGGAGAACTGACCCTAAATGAACTTGCAACTCTGTTAGTGTAAATGATTGGTCATATTCTGCATGAATACATTTCACATAGCTTTAGTTTAAGCATAAAATAAGTGAGAAAAAAGGATGCAAGTGCAAAACAGATCAGAAAGGGGACTTTAGATTATGTGCTTTGCATTCTGTACAGTTTACTTCTTTGATGAAAGATGACATGCTCATCATGCACACAAAAACAGTCCCATTATTGCAAAATAAATACCATGCAATCATTAAGTAATACTAATATTCTTTAAACACATTTAATTAACATTACTTTTATGTTAACAGATGGGGGGATTTTTATTATATTTTAATCAAGAAATAAAAAGTTAATTAATTACTGATGTGAAGAAAGATCCACTGATGTGGCAAAATGAGATCACCTATTTCCCTAAATACTACAGTAGGGTAGTTGATTGTTAAGTTATATGGTGATTAAATTTGTTGAAGTAGGCACCCAGTGCACTCCAAATGCTTACTTTCAAAATCCACAAAGATGTCAGATCCCCTTGGATGTGACTGTGCCTCTGCATTTAAAAGAATTCGAAGTAAATTCCCCATCACAAGCAAGATTCAGTGATTGGGCTAGAAAAGAAAGCAATATACCAAAATAAACAAGCCTATTTAAGATGCAGTCAAAAATGACAATTACATTTTGAACAAATAAAAATATATTCAAATAAAACACTTGCCAAATACTGCTTATAGTATTATACACAAGTGAAATGCATTCTTTTAAAATAATCATCAAAATTTGATTAAATATTGAGTCCACACCCTCAAAGTATCTTCAAACAGCAATGTCCTTGTACCAAACCAACTGGAGCTCATTTCAGCAACAATGCCAAATGTTGTAAAGTTACTGCAGCAAGCTGTGATGTTTGCATTGTAAAGATATTCTGTTCTGACATTGAACAATTATAACTGTAGAGTTTTATAGGGATGGATAAAATTAGTATTAAGGTGACAGAAATCGAAAGGAAAATGTTATCAGTACTTTAAATAATTTTGACATTATATTAATACTTGATATCAATTAAACCTCCTTTATGAAGTACAGATAAAACTATAAGTTATGTTGGATGAAAAACTGCCCAATACTCATTTGACTGGGTGGGGTAGGGTTTGCACTTTCTAACAATGGAATATTCAGTATATGAGGACTCATGGTCATCTGTAGCATATATAAACTTATACAGTTATAGTCTTTGGGGAATAAATTCTATATAAACATGCAACATTGCTGTTGTACATTTTATTTATAAATGAAAATATAAATTTAAGCAGCCAAACACCTAAATAAACAAATCTTCATGCATATATTTCTAAAGTATTTTTCTTAATCTATATAATATTATTATATACTGCGGAGAATGCTTTTATTAATGGTAAAGATATGACATATGACAACACATATCATTTAGTGTCACATGAAGCTACAGATACATTAAATGATTAATCATAAATAAAATATACTCCATACCTATGATATGTGTTATTAAACATTGCAAACATCAGATATCATATCAAATGACATGATTCTAGGAGAAAATTTAACAAAATAAATCTTTCCACCATTCACATACTCTAATTGTAGAATGTTATTGTTAATAAGGAATGTGGATAACTATATATCACCTACAAAAAAGTATATATCTACTGGATTTTAACTCTGATTAGAGAGAACCATCAGTGCTCCATAAATATAAAGATTAACATTTATTGTACAATGAATGAGTCTATCTATCACAAAGAGTTCTGATTTGTTTAAATTTTTAAAACTAAAACATTAGCAGTTGAACAACTAGAAATAGTAGTCTAACACTGTGAAAATATTGATAAAACCTTAATTTATACGATATGGATTAATACATTTTTAATTACAAATTTTATACTAATTATAGTAAGAAACATAGCTCTGAAACATAGCACAAGCATCAAATGCATTGTATGATGATAGTTAATAACTGCAATAATATTACCTATATTTAGTTCTTTCTTTCTTTAATAATTTAAAACTATTATGTATCTGCTACACTATTCTGCAACTAAATCAAAAAAATATCACTGGTGTAGCTTTAGCTCCTTATTCCAAGATAATTCTCATGACTTCTGTCCGATGTTTCCTTTAACATAAACCAATCTGTCTTTTTTCTCAAAGATAATTTAGCTGTGTTGGGTTAATTTCTGTTTCTCAAGACAATAGGCCTATCTGTTATATTTGTATTTATTGCTAAAAGTGTACTAATTGTTTATAAAAGTTTCTTAAGCTTGATTTACTGTTAACACCTTTATGACAGTCAGCAAGTAATTATACTTTTTATAGAGTATAAATTATTTTGATGTCTGATAAATATCTGATGATTTAACAATATTAACAAAAACTATGAAAAAGAGAAAAATAATATAAATTTCAACAAGATATAAACAATAACAGTATCATCTATAAATTAGTTTTATGTTTGATATCTGATACCAAAAAACATACCAAAAAAGAAAAAATATAAATTTCAATAAGAAATAAGCAAGTAACAGTATCAGTATCTAGTTTAGGGATTTGCAACTGCTACAATTAGCAATTACAAGAATTACTATTACTTACAAAATTACATCACAGGTAGAGTAAAAAAATACCTCTACAATTATGCTGACCAGAAAAACAATCAGTAGCCTATAAAACTAAATGTTATTTTGCACTGTATTTGTAGAATACAACAGATTCAATTCTTTACATAATTTTTAAAAGAAAAATAATCAAGACATATAATCTGCTATTCAGAAATAAATGTAATAATTTTAACTAATCAAAGATACCCCAGAAATCCCCAAAAGACAAAGGAGAAGGGTCCCACCCAGCCACGCCATTGCAATTCAGCAAAATACCGCGTGGTGTTATGACGCTGGCTTTTATTTCGAGTGACAATTAAAAGCCAATATCTTTCTATTTAAAACATTTAATAATATAAAATAACATGCAAATTAGTAACTACTATTTGTTTTCCAATCTTATACATTTATTTTAGTAAAGCATATTGCCAAACATTAAAATCACATGAACGAAAATTTGACATCTCAGCGTAATTGACGGAAAGGATTTGTACATTCTCCATGAATCGAATTTATATTGTACTGATATATCAAATTAGAGTATTCCTCTCAAAAGAATGAATTAAGTTTCACTTACTGATAAACTTACTCCTGAAAAAGAGACATCTGTATATAGTTATATATCGACCACTGTCAGGATAGTTGACTTCTTGCGAACAACTTCCTCTTCGTAGACCAGAAGGAAATAACAATGTGCTTCCGGGTTATGTCAGGGTAAATTTTTTGGTTTTACTGAATTGTGACCATATCGTTTATGGCTGCTGTAAATAAATATTTTTTGACTTACTGTTAAGTGTTTTGAAAGGGTACAATAGTATTATTTAATTTGAATTTTCTAATCAACATACTTATTTGAAAAACTTTACAGACACTATTCTCGTTATCTCGAGAAGAAAACATAATTAGTTTGGTTAAACGAGTCCCTCAAATTTAATTACAGCAAATAAGGTAAGTGTTTCATTTTTGAATAACTCTGTATTTGTTAAAAGGAAAGTAACCCAGCATTGTGATTTCAAATAAATGCATTCTGCTGTGTTTCTTTAAAAAAATATTTGTTTGGGACATTTGGATAGTCGGGCAAACAATATCAGTCAAGCACTGAAGCAGACGACGTTCAGTGTCGTCTGCTTGACATTGATAAACGCAAGTGTAAAAGTGAAAATATCACACACACACACACACACACACACACACACACACACACACACACACACACACACACACACACACACAGGTATACGGCGCCCGGGAGAAAATAAATAAGAAAACGCCCTTCATAGCTTTGTATAATTTGCACACGCCATGGGCTTCAACTGCTACAAAGTTACCCTTTCCGGATCTCCACTGTTCCTGAAAAGCTGCAATGCCCACCCACCCCAATCCCCCAACAGCCGGTGTCGTGGAGCAATTGCGGCTCTGCACGTCTCGCCGCTGCCGTGTTAAGTAGTCTGAAATGCTTTTCCATCGAGTTTAGCGTTTAAAATTGTGCAACCCAGTTTTTATAAATGCAGGACAGAATGTTTATTTTATAAAAGAAGAAATGACTAGACTCTCATCGGTTTTTGACACTTGAATTTTGCTGCGTTTGGTTCACTTTTCAGAAAAGTATACCATAATGTTGATATTCAGTATAAAATGTCCGCAGATGTGATCGATTATTGTATCATAGAATGACAGCTTAGATTTATATGAGGCAAGAAAGGAAAATTGACCTTTTGTGCTAATGATTACTTTATGTTGCAAAGTAGAATCTCTCTCTCAGCGCGATTTAAAACAAGTAATAATTAATAATCACACCTCCCTTACTTTGCAACTTTTCGCGATTCTGCAGTAGGATGACGTACATCTATGGAAATTGATCTGGAAAATAACACCAGGGCTAATAAGAAGAATGCAAGATTGGGGATTTTAGAGTGGAATTATTTGTATGTGTTTGCTGGGGAACGACAATTGTCTTGTTCCGATGTTTAATTCCGGAGGTTACTGAGCGTACCCTCTTGTACCCCTCCATGACGCACTTTACTGTCCCATCCAGAACACGAAGCACTCGATTCTCAACCCAAATCCGTGAGCTGTATGGTGTTTAGAGTCATCTCCAAACTTTCTGCATGAACTCCGGATCTTTTGACCGAGAAGCTATTGCAACCTGTTGCCTCTCTCTTCCCCACCCCAAATAAACTAAACTAAATTTTAAAAAATCTCGAGACTCCCAAATGTGATTTATTTTGTAAATGAACTTCATGACCCAGGTCGCAAAATACCAGGGTTTTGCTGACACACCAACCGACAAGCGATTTACTTGGTTTTGAAACATTCGTTATCATTCATTTTTTTTTTTTACATTTGCATAGTCGCATGTTAATACATAATACAGCTGTACACAAACCGAACCCAAATCCTGCCAGGATTTTTTACTCTAACTATAATCCTCCCTAATCCTGTCCCACGAGTCAATAATATAATACAAATAATATCGCAGTTATATTTTTCATTTCTGTAAATGTCTCACACATAAATACACATTCAGACAGAATTTTATCTGCATTCTATGGTGCAAGCACACTGATTTGTTAAACGAAACTTTATTCCATTCACTTCCTTTAAAGTTTCTGACTGTGATCAGTAATGCTTGTGTGATATAGTACCTGTAAGTAAAGGAAAGAGTAAATTGATTAGTACTTGTGCAAAACATGTTTAATATACACATTCATCTCTTTCGGTCCGTCTATTTGTCTGTCTGTCTGTCTGTCCAAATAACTACCTATCTAATGCTTGCAAAATGAAAATCAGAAGATAGTCAAACGAAGGCAATTTGTGCACTAAATAAGAGAGTATTGAGAAGTATCAATGCAATATAATGTATATAGCACGTATTAATACTCTTATTAATACAGTACTCTTTGTAACATAACATAAATATAACAGCCATTAATACTCTCATCAGTACTCTTAGTAATATAATAATCTTTTAAAACCCGATCAGTTCAGAAATTGCCTTAAAAGATCAAGGAAGTTATGGTCAGAATATAAAATACCAGTTCAAAAACCAGTGGAATTTAGCATAAAAGGAAGCTTTTACAGTTTAAATAACTAGGTCACAGTTAAACGTAAAAATGCCCAGGGATTCACTGTTAGTGAAAAATAAAATAGGTGGTTTCTATCTGAGCGCGGGCATTTGTATGTATGTGCGCGCGCGTGAGAAAGAGAAATAGAACGAAAGTGAAATGAGCTATTACAATTACAACAGATTTGTGAATTGATCGTTTGACTGATGGCACTAATTGTATCATGAACGTTATATGTAATAGACCGTTTCTATTTTCGTTTCTTTTTCCTACTCTGCATTATTAAAAGAAGGATCGGACGTCCTTGATAGGTATCAAATGGCATAACTCTCATAAAATTTAAATCGTCATGAAAACATTCGGTCTAATCATCAGCGCGTTGTAACATGTGTCAAACTTCGAATTAGTAAAGTAATTTTATCTCTTCTCCACAACACTGTCGACACTGTTAAGTACATGATCGTGTACCCTGACCCTAAATCTTGAGTACAGTTTCAAAGTTTAGTGCACCGGATATAATTATTAGTCACTAATCGAACTTATAGTGGACCACGTGACTGACGAAAACATACTTAGTAAAGAAAAAAACTAGAACGTCATGTGTCGTGTTGATACTGGTAAGCACGGCGATGGGTTCCTGCTCGGAGTAAAATGACGTAGACCTAATCAGAGTTAGAATTCAGAATCTGACGGTGTGAAATGACGTAGACCTAATCAGAGTTAGAATTCAGAATCTGACGGTGTGAAATGACGTAGACCTAATCAGAGTTAGAATTCAGAATCTCGAGGTATGAAACGACGTAGTCCTAATCAGAGTTAGAATTCAGAATCTGACGGTGTGAAATGACGTAGACGTAATCAGAGTTAGAATTCAGAATCTCGGTGTGAAATGACGTAGACCTAATCAGAGTTAGTATTCAGAATCTGACGGTGTGAAATGACGTAGACGTAATCAGATTTAGAATTCAGAATCTGACGGTGTGAAATGAACTATGACATTTATAAGTTTAAGATAAATGGGGGGGGGGGGGGAATGATACGCTGCAGCAAAGGCGGCCGAACTCATTTGTATTTTTATCTTGATGATCTACGACTCGAGATCTGGCGGTCTCGTTTATACTTCAACAGTCATCCGCAAAATCAGTGAATAGTGGAAGTGGACGATAAGAAGAAGTACATCAACTTATACAAGCACATCAATGAATGTATGACATCATGTACATACCTACAGAACTAAACTTCTACAAACACATCAAGCTTAACAGACATTTAAGTCACTGTATCACATCCCGTATATCTATACATTACTAGGCTTGTTCAAACACTTAAATCTTTACCGACATTTCAGTAGATATATCACATCCTACAGTACTAAACTTGTACAACTCATCAAGCTTAATAGATTATTTCAATGAATGTATCACATCCTCTGCTAAACTTGTACAAACACATTAAGCTTTTAACAGACATTTCAGTGAACGTATCACATCATGTATATGCCTACAGTTCTAAACTTGTACAAAAGCATCAAGCTTAACATACATTTCAGTGAATGTATCATATCCTGTATATTATACTGTATTACTAAACTTGCACAAACATATCAAGTTTAACAGACATTTCAGTGAATGTGTCACAACCTGCATATCTGTACATTACTAAGCTTGTTCAAACACTTCAAGCTTTATAGACATTTCAGAGAATGTATCACAAAAATGTATCTGCAGATATTAACACCACATATATGCTTTCAATGTAACTTGTGATAAATCTATCTATCTATCTATCTATCTATCTATCTATCTATCTATCTATCTATCTCCTAGTTTCCAGCCTTCCTGTCTATCGGTGTCTGTAAATCTGTCTGCCTTTGCCTGCCTCTTTGTCTGTTTAGCTGTCTACATTTATCGTTCTGGCTAATATTGTACATTTAAAGTTTTGACTTATTACCGACAAATACAATCATACATCCTCATTTTACCTTAGTAGAGATAATAGCGAAGTAATAACACTTTTGTTTAATTTTACCTTAGTAGAGATAACAGCGAAATAGTAACACCTTTGTTTAATTTTAGCTTAGTAAAGATAATAGCGAAGTAGTAACACTTTTGTTTAATTTTAGCTTAGTAAAGATAATAGCGAAGTAGTAACACTTTTGTTTAATTTTAGCTTAGTAAAGATAATAGCGAAGTAGTAACACTTTTGTTTAATTTTAGCTTAGTAAAGATAATAGCGAAGTAGTAACACTTTTGTTTAATTTTGGAATTCCCATCACGTTTATTTTATTTACACGGAGTTTTTTAAAATCAATAATTTATTTCGTAGTAGCTAATTACGTTCTGTCATGTAGTTATTGGTTATGAATGAGATCAATTTACATTTCTCGACCGTCACGTATTCACTATTTAATATCACAGGTTTGATTTGACATTTTACAAGTAAAGCATTTAATGCGCGAAACATTGTTTCCTAATTAACAAAAGTCTAAGCATTAAACCACAGTAATAAATAAATGAATAATAACAACCAAAAAAATAGATGAAAGACATAGTGCCCTTTTTCAATTATTGGTACCTATATTCATTTCCAGTTTGTATTGCAAGTTGCAAATAATGATTGACGAGGTTGACATCAATCAGTCAGACGTTGAGAAATGTGTCACAAGCATTCTGAGTGAAATGATAACAACAGTGGAGGTTAAGCAAACTATTTCCAATGAAAGGGATTCTAAAATTTGGATATCAGTTGAACAGAGTTCCACAACGGCTTCGTTATCACCAGAACACGGCATTTCTGAATTGGTATCTAAGTGCTCTAACTGCCAGCCTTTGACAGGCAGCGCGGAATGGACCATAAAGCAACACGTGCCAGAAAACAGAGACACTGAGGAAAATGTGGAACTTAATCTTACATCAGATAAAAGTAATAACGGGTTTCAAGCAAAGGGCTTGGCTGGTAGTTGTTGGGAAAGGGACAGATTATTTGAATTGTCTGAAGACTTCACACGGAATCCAAATGGTGCCCACGATCAGATCTTCCTTCCTGCCTGGCCAGATTCGACTATTGAAGACGGAAATGCAGACAGCAAAGCGTTTTCGTTTCCACCCCTCTCCTGCCCTCATTTTCGCGTAAATGAAACTTCATTTCCTTCAGTCAGTAGCGTCAAATCGACATATCGAGATGATACTTTTATTTCTTCCAGAAAAGGGTCAAAACCTTATCAGTTTGATTTAGTCCAAGCTCAAGATTTGGATAGCGAAAACGTAAAGTACAGACAATCTTTGACCAGAGAAACAAATCCGCTCTTCAACAACGCACTGGAGAAAACGCACGAGCGTGCCGTTGCTCATTGCTTCCTTGCTTGCAAAACAGAATCACTGATAGACAGTCAAGCTGGTAACAAATCCCCAGAACAGAAGGAAGGAAATACCAGTGAATTTGATCTAGACAGCAATCAGCATACGGAAAAGAAAGAAAAAACAAACAGTCCATTTCTTCACGACGGTGTTAAATCTTTTAAACAGAAAGAAGAAAACATCATCAAAGCATGTGATTACAGAGGTATTATGACTCTGGAACAAAAAGAACAAATTAGTGCCAAGGAATGTGATCTCAGTGGTATTAAATCTCTAGAACAGAAAGAAGAAATCAGTGCCAAGGAATGTGATATCAGTGGTATTAAATCTCTAGAACAGAAAGAAGAAACCAGTGCCAAGGAATGTGATCTCAGTGGTATTAAATCTCTAGAACAGAAAGAAGAAACCAGTGCCAAGGAATGTGATCTCAGTGGTATTAAATCTCTAGAACAGAAAGAAGAAACCAGTGACAAGGAATGTGATCTCAGTGGTATTAAATCTCTAGAACAGAAAGAAGAAATCAGTGACAAGGAATGTGATATCAGTGGTATTAAATCTCTAGAACAGAAAGAAGAAACCAGTGCCAAGGAATGTGATCTCAGTGGTATTAAATCTCTAGAACAGAAAGAAGAAACCAGTGCCAAGGAATGTGATCTCAGTGGTATTAAATCTCTAGAACAGAAAGAAGAAACCAGTGACAAGGAATATGAACTCAGTGGTATTACATCTCTAGAACCGAAAGAAGAAAATAGAACCAAGGAATGTGGTCGCTTTGGTATGAAAGTTCAAGAGCAGAATATAGGAAGCAACGCAAATGATTGCCTTCAAAACGGTATACAATTTTTGGAGCAGGCGACCGAAATGAATTCCAATGAATTTCTTCACGATAGTATTACAGTTTTAGAACAGGAAGAAGAAAAGATTGCCAATAAATGCCGTCAAAATGTTATTAAATCAGTCGAACAGAAGGAAGCTAAAAGCGCCTACTCTCTAAAGGAAGAAAACAACGCCGGCCAATCAGATAAAGATGAGAACAGTAGTTTAGGACAGAAGAAAGAAAATAATGGTGATGAAATTAATCAAATTGTTGACAGATCTCTAGAACAGAAGGAAGAAAAGTACACTAATCAATTTATTTTTGATCACGCAGAAGCAGACGTCACGCCAGAGCCAGGCTTACCTGAAATTACGGCAGACTCTAAAGCCTGGGGTAATTTCGGTGAAAATGTACACAAGAGTAAACCAGCCGAAAATGTTTTCCTGCAAAAGGATACCGATGAAGAAAGGGTATTGATCCACGATTTAAAATCAGGGGTGATCTTCAAAGAGAAAAGTTGTAGTTTTCAGATTGTATCAGGTGATTCTGACAAAAATAATGACGATACCCCACCCTGCCACGCGGATACTTTTGAAACAGAAACATTAAAACGTAATGACGCCGTTATATCTCGCGCGAATAATTTTGAACCAGAAATATGTAATGACGTCATTATATCTCGACAAAATACTTTTGAACCAGAAATATATAATGACGTCATTATGTCTGAACCAGAAATATGTAATGACGTCATCATGTCTCGACAGAATACTTTTGAACCAGAAATATGTAATGACGTCATTATGTCTCGACAGAATACTTTTGAACCAGAAATCTTAACACCGACGTCTTTGAATAGTGCATCGTGTAAAAAATGTGAAGTAAGTGAAGTCTCTTGTGCTAAAATAGTTGCTAAACCTCAGGCTTCACTCTTCATTGGAAACAGGAATGTGGAAGACGGAGAGGCAGTCAGCAGTGTAGAAAACAATGAATGCAGTAATATGGCTTTCAAAAGATGCAATTACGTTAATGACAGTGCACTTGTCAGTAACCTTATCAACAGCAACGAACCTTCTCACAGTCAGCCTCGACCCGAGTACGATTGCGAGGATAATGCAACGACCACGTTACATGGAAACGTACGGCGAAGGAGTGTTAGCAACGAGAGAGAAGCCGTCGACAGCCGTATTAAAGAGGCTATCGCCAATGAGAACTGTGGCGATCGTATTCGCATGGACGTTGATGATGCTGTGAATGGCGGGATTGATTTGATTCGTGAATCCAGTGCTTGTCAGGTTGAAAAACATGTTAAGACGGACGTCTTGTGTTGTGTACAGATGGCCAAACAACTGGACTCCTTTCAAAGAAGCGATCTTATAGTTTGTAACCAAGATCCAGACAAGAAAACAGACTTAGTCAGTTGCATAGTCGTACATTCGACAGGTCTCCATCAACTGGAAGTGAATGCACCCCCTCCTAAGATGGCTAAGTCAAAGGTCACTGCTGGGAGCACTGAAGATCACGTAGTCCCGAATGAGATAACTGACTGTGAAGAAAACTTAAATCAACACGACAGTGAAGAATGCTGCTTATATGGCGACGTGCAAGAATTACACCCTACTGGTAGGTTAATTTGTTAGTGCAATCTTTCTCCTGGTTTTCGTCTGTCGCGTTCTTGCGTTCATTTAGCCATTTATGTGATTGACTGGTTTTTAATCATCATTTTGTATTTCTACGCCCATCTGTACATCCAATACCCATCCATCCAACTATGTAACTGTCCTTCACTGTTTTTTCTTCTCACGGCAGGTGCATTTTGATAATGCAACCCATTTCAACCCATTTCAACCCATTTCAACCCATTTCAATTAAAATTTATATAAACCATCTCCTTACAGCAACGACACTATTCATTCATGTACTATCGATTTAATTTTCTTCTTCACCTTAATTGAATAAAAAAACAAATAAAAATTTATTAAGAATTTTATGAAAGTGCGTTTTCAACTGTAAACAAATAATAGCCATATTGTAATTTTCAAATTTCTCTTCACACATTTTGATTGTTTTTCATTCTATTAAAAGGAATAAAATATTATTAGTATTTTATGTTTACCACGTAAGACGTAAGTATCAAATATTTGCGAAATCTGAATTTAGTCTATCTATCTATCTATCTATCTATCTATCTATCTATCTATCTATCTATCTATCTATCTATCTATCTATCTATCTATCTATCTATCTATCTATCTCTCTCTCTCTCTCTCTCTCTCTCTCTCTCTAATGTTGTGGTCAGTGAGTAGGGTTTATTATCGCTTCATGAGTAAATTTATTATGATTAATTGCGAAGACAGTTGAACTAATTGTATCACTATATTTCATCATAATATTACGCAATTAAAAAAAGTGTTTGCTTCACATACCGAAAAAGTCTATTTAATGACTACTGATTTGAATATGAAATATATGAAAATCATGTATTTATTGTCACCGTGTCAAGAAGGAAAGCATTCCCCGAACTTCAAATGGAAGTACACCCCATCCGTGGATGACATTTATGAGAGATTTCCGCAACCAACTGAAGGTAAGTTAGGGTCTCAGTCGTTTGAGTTATGCTTATTTTATTTATTTATTAGCGTCTAAAACAGTATTGAATAAAATTTTTCTTGATAGATTGTCAGTATTTCTCTTCTAATTTCTGCTTAAGAAAACGACAATCTTTATTCATTCTATCATTATTTGTTCCACCACCCAGGTATGCCAGATAAAATATTTATCTTTTAATTTTATCTAACAGCAATATTGTAAGGGGGATTAAGGTATCTAGAAGACTATGATATGAATTATGTAATTAAAATGTTTTGATTGATATTAACATCATTTGTCTGTTCTATCTCTTTAGATTCTCTTCACCATCAACAATTATTAAGTAATTAATTCACCCTGATTTCTTTCCGCAAATGTGGAGCCCCAGGTGTAAAATGTAACCTCAAAATAAACGTTCAATGTAATGACCCCCAACTGTAACTTTACATGAGGTAAATTCCAGCAGTAGTAACCTCGAATTAATGTTGATTGTGTTAACATCCAACTGTAACCTTGCATGTAATAACCTTTAGTGGTAACTTTAAATAAACTTTAGTTGTGTTAACCTCTGGCTGTAACCTTGAATGTGGTAGTACTTAAACCCTGAAAATTCTTTTTGAATAAAACACGGTCTGTGCTCAGATTGTGTGAATTAAACACAACACATATTCTAATCTCTATAAACTCCCAACTTTCACAGGGTACACTAGTCTTAGCAATTGATTTATTTTCATCTGATTATTTTTTTCTCCAAAGCAAAGAATTATACTAACTTCACAGTAAATTTCAGGAGTCTGCTTAAAAATAATAATAATAACACTGCATTCTTTCATTCGTGTCTGTAGTAAAAGATATATTCATCTGACTGAACTTGATTCGGTACTTAAGAACATTTTCCACTACCACTAAAAGAAAATTCCAAAAAGTAAATTCAGTTACATCTATTTGTCTGCTAGTTCGGGACATAAAATTCTCAGTAACTAGGAAACAGTGATGTTATAAGGTTCGAATTCTCTAATATCCAGCACTATACATGGTTTCCTTCACAATTTATTCCTTAAGAATGTATTAAACGACTTAACCTTTGATTACTGGGACAGAGGTTTGATAGATGAACACTTATTCTAGTTCCAGCTTTTAAAGATTAGCTAAGTGCTGCTGCACTTTCCATTTGTATTGAGCACCTAATGGTAGTGTGCGATAATATGAAACTATGAATGATGCACATTTTCTAATTAATTAAATGTAATTTTATTTTTTCATGTGATATACTTTTATTCTCCAAATTTCTAGGGTGGAAGTGAGAAAAACAAGTTGAAATGTTAGTTGATTTTTAGGCAGAGTGTCTTGGGACAATCAGTCCATTAGGATTAATACAGTTACACGGTCAAAAATACCTAGTATAGCTGCTCATATCTACCTAGTGTAGTTGTCAGACCTACCTAGTGTAGCTGGTCAGACCTACCTAGTATAGCTGCTCATATCTACCTAGTGTAGTGGTCAGACCTACCTAGTGTAGTGGTCAGACCTACCTAGTGTAGCTGGTCAGACCTACCTAGTGTAGCTGGTCAGACCTGCCTAGTGTCGCTGGTCATATCTACCTAGTGTAGTGGTCAGACCTACCTAGTGTAGTGGTCAGAGTTTTAGATTACCAATTGATAATATCATTTAAAAAAATTAAAATTAGGTACTGATTGACTGTAACTTGAAGAAAATACCAACAACAACCATTTCATGCATTTAAAAAATAACGATCACATACTTACACGCTCAGACCTCAGAAATCTGCATGTCTGAAATCATTATATAGAAAAAAACAAATCCAACTGACCGTCAACAACAAAACCCAGCAGCAACAGTAACAATAATTGCATCATATATTATTTACTATGTTGCAACAACCCATGTGGGTTCAAATGAACTTTGCAGATGAAGATGAACTATGCCTTTCATTGCTGATGTACATGTTTATTTTCTTTGAAGTTTTGTATTTGAAGAATATATGTTGCATTAAGGGTTAGCCAGGTGCATTGGTGGAAATACCTCACATCCATAACTAATTTCAAGTGATGAGAATCTTAATTTATGTTATTAATAATTCTCCAGAAGACACCACTTGTCTCTCTCACTTGGTAGATATGCGGGCACTATAAACGTTTTCTTTCTTCCACATTAAAGACAAACAATTACTGTCACACGGTATTTCCGTAGGTGGAAAACTTCTTACCAAAGGAGAAGATATACCCATATTTAATCTATATTTAACGAACCCCCATCCATCCACCATTTCTCCAACATACGGTTATCAGTATGTGTAAGATTAAATTTGTTAAATCAACAATCAAATATACATATAACAAATACAATGAAAAGACTATTTGACATCAATATTTCCATGAAACCATACTCGAATAATTTCAATGTTTATACAGTCTTATATCCTAACACTTAATTTGGCAGTCTGATTAGTATGATATATAAATCACAGGATCATTCTTATCATAGAACAGAAATGGAGTTGTCGAGAGATAAGCTATTATAGTTTGTACATAATCTTGTCCATGACAATGCCATGATAGTGTTTCACGTGCTTTTGTAACAATGTCACAAGTTTATTGTTCACAATAGAATTGTCAATTCAAGTGCTTTTGTAACAATGTCACAAATCTATTGTTCACAATAGAATTGTCAATTCATCATGTGCTTTTGTAACAATGTCACAAGTTTATTGTTCACAATAGAATTGTCAGTTCATCATGTGCTTTTGTAAAAATGTCATAAGTTTATTGTTCACAATAGAATTGACAATTCATCACGTGCTTTTGTAATAATGTCACAAGTTTATTGTTCACAATAGAATTGTCAATTCATCAGTGCTACTCTAGCATGCTGTAGATTGTTCCATGAGTCGTTGTTCTCTCAAGACTAATTTGGGCACTTCTTCACCTTATTAGTTCCCTCGAGCAGAACAGCAATGTAGCAATTTCCAATAACTTCCTTATACGAGAAATTCCACCATTTAGTCGAGTATACTTTACACTTACACACTGGGGTAGAGATTTCTTGAATCTATCATGATCATATTATTGTAAAATATAATCAGGGAACAAACACTAAGTTTTCAAGTGTATCATCTCTAACTCCTTTCTTTCTTACACTCCAGTTTCAACCTACAGTTTCCTGAAACACTATTTATTGGCCTGATACATGCATACAGCATAATAAATACAACATAATAATTTATGTGTTTAACACATTACATACAAGCATCGTAATTCACAATTGTAGAAGTAATAGTCTACTCACATAATACTTCTCTACCTAATATGCAAGTATAATATATCAATAGCAAAATGCACGAAAGTTCATTCTCTTTCAATCAGTCAGTTAACTCACCATTAAGCTAACATGGCCGGACTTTTTGGCTGGACTTCAGCCACACCAAATTCAAAGTGATTAGAGAATAGAATTATTTTAGCAGGTAAACTTTGGCTAGTCTCGTTCTTTGTAAATCTTAACCACACCGGATAATAACAACTACTCACCCACCTAAGACCTGTTTAGCATCAGCAAGTTGTAGTACATTATCTTCAGGAGTTGTTATTTCAACTCTGGTACTTAACAAAACACACAGTACCTGAAGGTCCTGTCCTGCTGACATTAAACAAGTAATGTAATATTTGATTTTAAAAATATGGACAGACAACTCTGCTCTGTCACACTACCTTACCAAAACAATAACTCGCGACATTATCTGTCTATCTATCTATCTATCTATCTATCTATCTATCTATCTATCTATCTATCTATCTATCTATCTATCTATCTATCTATCTATCTATCTATCTATCTATCTATCTATCTATCTATCTATCAATCAATCATTAACTGTCTGTATAAAACAATTAGTAATCTCTTTTACTCTGCTAGTAGGAAGGTAAATTTTCACACAAGCCATTAAAAAAAGTTTTAAAAAAACCAACCAACTGCTGAATTGATTTTAATTGTCGGTATCTCGCCGATGTGTGTCGGGATTTAAATTTTAAAATATCATTTTCTAATAAATATTTTGAAACATAACATTTCTGTAAAAGTTACTCTTAAAAATATTTAAGGAAAGCCTCCTATTATTATTAATATAATGTATAAGTATTTTTGCTACATTCGCCAACAACATTGATGATTAAAATGTCCATGTTTGTGTGAAGATGTATATTCTAGTGTAAAGAATAAAGAATAAAGAATAAAGCTATAAATATTGCCTTATGTTTCTTTTTGTAAAGTCATGGACATGAAATCCTTCATAGATTGAAATACGTAGCCATAACTACCATATACAAAACACTGGCGTGAGCATACGTCTATTTCCTCTGAGAGTGCAAAGCTAGAAGTGCATAATAAAAATGATGTTTAATTTCCTTATAGGTTATCCCTGCGATTATTCGGCTGACACACGGTACGGCATACAGATATCTTGTATGCAGATATGTAACCGATCCAAACATTCGACAATACAGAAGCATACATTAGCGTATAGACCGTCGGAAAGAGCATATTTTGAAATCGTATGACGTCATTGGTTGGGTTCAGTACGTTATATAGCTGTAAATTAGACATCAGCTTTCAGGCTTACAAAACTTAGAATACCCGGATAAGGAAAATAATATTAATAATAAAAGACTGGATCTTAATTCTGCAGTCATTTGGCTGAAATTTTGTCCGTGAGATACACAAGGGTCGGGTAGCTGTCGGCCAGTTTCCTTATACGCGTCTCTTTTATTAGCGTCAAGCTCATGTCTTGCTACACTTTTGAATGTCGTTGAAATACCTGAGGACGGGTGGCAGTGGGGTACTCTTTTGAGACGAAAGTACACGATTTGTTCCCGAGCTTTGCTTGCAGTTTTTTCTGTTTATTGACTTCCTGCCATCAGTTTACTTGACAAAGTAATATCTCCTCTCTCTGTGTGTGTATGCGTTTCCAAAGACGTTTTGTCAAAGTGTGTTTGTGTGTGCCTGTGTTTGTGTGTGTGTGTGTGTGTGTGCGCTTCATCTCGCGACCCTTGAGTTTAAAATCTTGTCGGATGAATGGAAATAAAATCACGTGACCCATGTGCTATAAGACAAAACCGTTTCTTCTAGCATATACCAAATATTGCAAACCCCTCCCCCTCCCCCATAGACACATATATACACAACCGGACAAAACTTGTTGAAATCACTATGAATTTAATTTCAATTCTAACTCAAAACATGCACACTTACACAATCACGCACATAATCAGACCCACCCACCCCTCCAATCACTTACAATTTAGGAGAATGGTCACACAACTTTCGAATTATTTCAAATTCAAAGTAAACTTTTCATTGTTGTCTAACGTAACTATTAACGCTCACCGATTTATCTTTTTTAAAAAAAATTATACTTTTGTTTGTGTTCTATTTACTTTTTAACCCGTTATTTATTGTTACAAATAAATATAAACCACCTCATCATTAACCGTAATATTCTCCTATGTATTACTACTGCTTTTCGTGCTACTGTCAACAATGATGTCAACAACCATCGTTAACACGAAATGGCAGCAAAATGTTTCTAAACGAAGATTCTGATTGGAAACGAGACTGTTGTAGGATACGACATAAGATTCGTCAGTAGACCACTATCACTTCAAACCACAAGAGAATTATAAAGTGCATATTGTTTCTTTTAACAAATTTATGTTTAACTATATACGTGCTTTGGAGATTTAAGCATGCATAATCAGGTCTATCTTTTCAGGTACGTTATGTAAACCGTTCAGAAAAAACGATGGATAAAGACTGAATATTTTAAAATTAATATTAAATTAAAAAAAACATTGGACAGTTCTAAATGCTAATAATTTCACTCGACAGAGATTTATGCGTTTTATCTACTCTTTAGTTATACTAAAGTAGATATTACAGTATCTTATTGAATATGAGTCCCTGAGTGTGAATAAAATACCCAAGTTTTGTTGATGACTAGGAGCTTGGTGGCAGCTATGCAACTGTTCTACGTTCTGTCCTGTATTCGAGCCGAGCCCAATCTTGATTATTCTGAGTTTTCTTGATGGACTCTCACAAACTCCAAATTTTATGGAATGTTGAGGCCAGCGGCCATGATAGTAATGATGACAATATAGGTCTCTCTAAAGTTAGCAGAAATGAAGGTCCATAATAATTTCACAATCACCCGTGCTCTCACAATAATCATCATAAACTAATCGAAACGAATTTGAAGCAGATTACATCAACGCTTACTTATCAAACATTAGTTGTCTCCATTCTTGAGTAAATCAGAGAACCATCCAGCCATGCAATTTTGCTAAATTATCAATTTTTCTTTTTTAGGAAGGGTATTATAAACACATCCGTATTGGAAGACTCTTATTAAAACTAGTCATAATTAGCCTGGTTTTAGTCAAATTGTTAACTTGCATAGAGTATTGTGAACATTTACAGTGAGTGTGCAACGAATACATTCTCCCACGTATTTTTAATGTAAATTTTCATATTTTGAACTATATTTTTTTTTATGAGATGCTATTTGTGATTTGTGTCATTTGGAAATGCTGTAAAAGGTTTATTTTTGAAGTGAAAGTCCAGAATAGATAGGGGGTGGAAGGGGAGATTAAGTTGAGTGAGTACACATAGAACAGTAGTTGTGTGGTAGGACTGTTGTTGCAGGGGTGGAAGGGGAGATTAAGTTGAGTGAGTACACATAGAATAGTAGTTGTGTGGTAGGACTGTTGTTTGTGAGAACGCTAGATCTTTGGCATCTAAGCAGTAGCGTGTCAGCTCTAGATCATTAGATCTGTAGTCTTAGTTTTGACCTGATGAGTTAAGCAAACTTTTACTGATAGCAACCGTGAACTTGTGTTTGGATAGGTGACGTGTGTTGACAGAATGTGGGTTGGAAGATGTGAGAAAGTCATAAACATTAATTAGGTCTAGGGGATTTTAAAATTTGATTGAATAAAAGTGTGAGTCTAGGTGGAGATGGGCATGGTTTCAAATCCAAGAAAACCAGTGTGGACATTCTATTCCTCCAAACTTCTTTTGTTTATTATCATAGTGATAGTCTAATGATTATGTCTTGTTCTCTGTCTGTAAATATATCTATTTATGTATCAATTTTATCAAATCTATTTCTTGATATAAATAATTGAATAGGGGCGAGTCGAACTGACGTCTGCGCACCAGCATATCCGCGTTAACAGTTGCTGATATCCATATTTAACCAGTGGTCTATACTTTGCAACGGCACTTATAGATGTTTTATATTATTAACTAACTAATTGCTAATATTTAGCATAATTCATTATTACAGTATCACTCCAGAGTTCATCGGCGACATTAATGAATAATTTACACGTTTTTTTAATAACTAATTTACAAGGTCGCGAACATTAGAATACACTACTGTTCTATTCTTAAATGATTTACAAATTATTAGTTATTTATTAGGCTACACATATTAACTCTTTTTCGACAAGTAGTTTTGTCAGGATGATGTCTATAGAAAAAAAATCACCTCGCTATTTGTAAAGACAAGTAAATTATTATATTGTTATCTAAAAGCTTGGAATAAATATAAAAATGTATTCATGACTGCAAGTGTTATTTTTAAATTTTTATGTAATCTTTCTTTTTTAAAGACGAAATTCCTGACTTGGGGCCTATTCAACCACTTTTGACTGGAACTAGTGGAAGACGTCTTCGCATTGGTCTGTCTCGCAGGCAGAAGGTTAAACGTCTTCATAAAATTTAAAAAACAAGCAAACAAACCAAGATTAGATCAAGCCTTATAGGGATGACCAACACAAATAAGCAAACATTTCAAGCACACACCCATACGGAAAAATTGATTTACTTAATATTATGTAAACTTAAAAATGAGACAATAGAGACTAGGCTACTATTGCCTAATAAGTAATTATAATCATAGTTGTCACAAAGTGTGCTATTTTGATTTGTTTTAAAAATAGTTATGATCACTTACGAACTTAGGGGAGACTTAAATGCCATATCGGCGCGCTACTTATGGCACTAAATTTATTTTGTTCTTGTTTTTCCTTTGGTAATTATTTGCCATAAAGTCATATCTAAGTATCTAAGTTACTGGTGTTCTAAATTACGTATTCTTTCATTGATATTTTTTTTTGCTTTTGTTGGATTAAAAAAATTCTGGTTAAATTATTACTTTTAATATTAATGTTTATGGTTAACGTTCAGGTATTACTTTATAAATAAAATGTTCTTGTTTAAAGAATACTTGCAATCTTTGAATGCTACTTGAAAGTTGGACTCGGCGTAATTACTTAAGTAATATTTGTTGATATTTAAGATACATTGAGATATATGTTTAATTTTTTAAACATACTTTTACACTAAATTTCTATTATGTAATGTTTATTAAATAGCACTTATTAAAATTTAACATTTCATTTTAGTTCATAAAGAAAACAAAGAATACATACTAGTGTCATCTTCACAAAGTCACATTTATAATATTTTAAAAGTGGCATTAGTATTTAACACTCCGTCGTATTTTTAATACTGAGAACTGTAATCTAATGATCAAACAATGACTTTTAAAAGTAAAAGAAAGATATAAATTTGTTCCTTTTTGATTCAAATTTTTAGGAACAGATAATTCTCTCTCTCCCATGCCCCTACCCCCGTACTGATTGTTAACAGTGCTGATGTTACACTGATGTTACTTATAGATTATTGACCATGCAGAATAATAATCTATCTGTTCATTTTTATAGGATATATAATGCGTTTACTTGTTTGTTTTATTGTTTTTTGAGAAATAACTTCAAAACATTTTAAGTTCATCGACATTTGTGTAACATTTGCTAGTGTTATAACTTAAGGCATTGTATTACATAATGCGAAAAGCAAAATTGTTTCATCTTTTATATTAAAGGTATAAAACGTTACTGTTTTAGGAAGAATGATTGTGTGCGCTGTGCTTCATTTCACATCCACTGGATAATGATCAGTAACTGACAGATGTAAAGATGAGTTTGAATTTCATGTAATCATAAAGAAAAATAAAAACTACTCATCCTTTTGGAACTGGTTTAGATTACATTGGTAATTTCTAGCATGTTTTCAACTGTAGTTGTTTACTGCAACTCTTGATACAAAATTACAATCATAAGGAGTGCCCAAGGTCGGGTCACTTCGACAATTGAAAAATTTATATAACAATTAAGTCTAGAATTTAGGGATAGACAAATTTACTTTGCCACAGTAACTAAGGTGCACTCACTCATATTTCATCATCTTGAAAATATCCTAGCATCTATTCATGAAGTAATTCTTTGTACCTAATGTGCACATAGTCTTTTATCTGTTAATGTAGAAATCCTTTGCATCTAATGTACACTCAGCCAAATATCCTTATGTATGCCTTATTATAAATTCTTACTCTAATTTTAAGTTTTGTTAGACTTAAAAAGAAAAGTTCTAAGTACATATCTGGTACAATAAACTGATTGCTCCTTTAGCTCCAGCCCCCCCCCCCTCCCCGCCATCTACCTACTCCTACGCACTTTCTTCATCATCCCTAGAGCTAAATCGGGATAAGTATAAAGCGACCCCCCCTCCACCTCGAATTAATTCGGAAGTATAATAATTGTTAAGCTTATATAATGTTGTTAAAGATTGTTTTATTAGTTAGTCTTTTTTATATTTTTTATTGTTTTTTATATATAAATTTGGAGGATTGTGTCAGTTAATAAATTTAACACATTTTATTACTTATGTGTTCACCAGTGTGACAGAGATTAAATATATAATACGGAAGAAATGACATTTGTTACATCACAATAAATCTACCATATCGACGAGGATGCAAGAAAATGGAGATATTTAATCAAGAAAATGGATATTTAAAAAAGAAAATAGATATTTAATCAAGAAAATGGATATTTAGTCAAGAAAATATATATTTAATCAAGAAAATAGATATTTAATCAAGAAAACAGATATTTAATCAAGAGGAAACTTACTAGTCTTTTTAGCATTTTAAATTGGCACAATTAAAAAATGCGTATGTTCTGTTTGCAATACTTCTATTAACTAAACATAGTTGGATGACAACCAAAATATGAAAGACATTATTGAGATTAATGCCCACGTAAATTATTAATGAAAACTCTACATGTGATGAGCAGGGTTAACAGATTATACTTCATATCAGTTAATCTAATTAATTCCACTCGTAAATGTCTTTATAAACGCAGAAGAGAAATTCGGTAAGGCCCCAACGATATTAATGATTATTAAATTATATTTTCACCTTTTGTCTCTGAGCGTTGCTGGTTCAGAAGCTATACACGTACTAACGAGCCTGTTTACTGCATTATTAATTATATAATTCTGACCTTCACACTTCTCATAGCTTGGTGAGGCACTCACCAGAGAAAAGGTAGTTGTCTGACTTCCTAATAAACCTAACATAAAAGGCCCCCACTCACTATGCATAACATATCATACTTTTTTTTCATAACAGAAGTGGGAGTGTAAACAATATGATAAAAGTTATTGAACAAGGAAAATTAACCAATAGAAGTTGATAATTGATGTAAATATTTCTGACTACACGATTCAGTAATCAAGCAGACAATTGTACCCACGAAGTAGTTACAAAGCTAACATTTAAATAAAGAACATAGGACATTCCAATCAACAAATTTGTTAAGTATATCAATAATGAAAAAAATGCTATGCAGATCAGTAATGGAGTTCCTTTTTGTGAGATGAGTATTTTTACAGCAAATTAGGAGTAGAGAATATCGTGTTGACAATACCTTCCAAAATATTCATAGTTCGTTTGTCCTTTTAAAAATGATTACCATTGAGTTATTCATCAGTTTGTTGATCTTTTAACTAGTAACTATTTACAGTCTTTGACATTCAGAATCTAGAATGTATCCTTTGGTATACTAATTTGGGACAGATACAATGTTTGTTCAAAATTTAAAAAAAACCAACATATAGTTTTAATCACAGAGACATTTTTAGGATTGGAATTTCTTCACCTGACGTAATGAGATGAGATGTCTTTTCTGTCATCAACAATGTAATGACCAGTTTGGCCACTCACCAGTTTAGAAGCATGCGTTGCATGATGGTCGGTGGCCGTACTTCAGCGAGGAGTGACTAGTTGTGTACCCTTTTATAAGGCAGAATGGTTGAGACTTGTGCCAAAAGAAATTTTTATCACGTAGGCTCAATGAAGGGATGTAGAAATGAAGGATGGATAGAAGGCTTTGAAATATTGACAAAAGATAAGGCATACATGTGAATAGTACCATAGATGGAATTACTCGTTCGTTTCCATCCCTCTTTCTCTCCGATATATTCATACAATTTTGTACCTGTGAGCTAATTCCACAAACACATGTGACTCGCATAGTAAATATAACATATGCATTTTCCTAAGTATGAAATACAAGTATGAATCTTCTGCATGTGAAGATACAGTGGAATAGTTCTAAGTCTGAAGATATAATTAAAGAATTTTCAAAGTATGAAAAGTTCAAGTAAGAATATTTTAAGTGCAAGAAAGTACAATTAAGTATAAAAAGTTCAGCTCAGGATTTGTCTAAGTACCAAAAAGATGCAATTAAGTAAAAAAAAATGTCAAGTCAGGAATTTTCTAAGTACCAAAAAGATGCAATTAAGTAAAAAAAAAATGTCAAGTCAGGAATTTTCTAAGTACCAAAAAGATGCAATTAAGAAGTTCTTGAGTATGAAAGACTCAATTAAACAATTTCTTATTATAAAAATCCAACTAAAGAGTCTCAGAGTATAAAATGAATATTCAAGAATTTTCTAAGTATAAAATCTCAACTAATCTCAACTGCTGCATACATATACTAGATTTTGTGACTGCTGACTGCCACAGACACCTTCAGAAAAAGTGGAACTATGTCATAAGACCTAGTAATGAGCTGTGGTGTTGGTCCTGGCATAAATATGTGCGTGTGTTTATTTTTTTTATTGTTCTGGGTGGAACAAAGCCTGTTTTGTGAGTGACAGGTATATGCAATGTCCTGCAGTCACATTTCATTGAGTTCATCTCCAAGCCAGGGACATGTTCCGCTCTCCAAAAGTCATGATTTCACACTAGACAACTTCAACTTTCTTGCTTAAGGTTTTGGTCAACACAGAACTGAAAATGGTATGCGCTCTGCTATTACAAAAAAGTTGTGAGTGTACACAGGTGTAGAGTTGAGTGCAAGGTGTCTTAGGCAAGTTGCAATTACTCATGAGTGTCGTAGGTGCCCATACAATTCACTTCTGAATAGCACAACTACACAGAGTAGATGGCATAGCCATGTAAACATGGCCGGGTAGGACTGTCCAAAACATTTGTCTAAGCAACTCATATTCTAACAGGTTTTTTTTTTATTGTTTTTTTTGTACTGCTATCTCAGCAAAACAGTCAGAAAGAAATATCTTAATCAAATTTAGCAGTATTTAATTTAGAAAAAATATTTAATGCAGTAAATCATTAAATCATTATTTATGCAATTTGTGGTTCTCGACTGTTACAATGTAATAATAATATCCACAAACAATGTCTGAATGAACCTGAGCAGTAGAGCACCAACAAGTATTAAATAAACAGACTTTAATGGTTGAAATAAATAAAACACCAAAGAGCGTGTCAATTTGTCCTTGATCAAAAGAGTATAACAAATACTTTGCTTCTTCTTGCGATTTCTTTTATATTTAAAAAAAAATGTTTATAGTTAATAGTGAACACATGTTCAAATGAATGCCAGTGTTTCACAAGAATTAATTGAGGAATCGATCACCATTTATTCATAGAATCTACTTATTATTATTTATTATATAATTATTTATGGACACTTCACCTTCAAGGTTGAAGTTTATTGACTATTTAAGGACAACGTCAAACAAAATTTACTTAATAATGTGAAGGCGTTTTAAAATATAGATACTTCAGGCGCAAATTATTAGACATATCTGTGTCATCATTCATCAGTGTTAGCCTATGACCGAAACAGCTACAATGTCTTTTGAATGCAGCTGTAATATTTGACCTCAGTCTTAGCCCGCGGCAATAGCAACATGCAGGTCACATTGACACATTGGCATAGCAAGGGGGCGGGGGCTTAGGCAGGCGGCGATTTTTAAGGTTGAAAATTTGGGCATTTATTGATTTATTGGTGCGAGTACCGAATACATCGGGGAAACGCGGATGGCATAAATTTAGTAGGTAGCTCTGAAGGGCAATATGTCTCGCTACACCAAATGCTGCAACAGTACCTAGGTTTAGGTGTATATAACCAAACACAAGTGCCTAGCGTCAGCGGTACACAAACATACACAAGTGCCTAGTGTTAGGCATACACAACCAGTCAGAAGTGCCTAGTGTTAGATGTACACAACCAATCAGAAGTGCCTAGTGTTAGATGTACATAACCAGTCAGAAGTGCCTAGTGTTAGATGTACATAACCAGTCAGAAGTGCCCAGTGTTAGATGTATTCACCCAGTCACTAAATGTGAAACAGTCAAAGACATTTGTACTGGTTCATTATTTAGTGCATCGTAATGTATCTATGGTCACTTCTTGTTTACATTTTCAATGCTAACCATGACAAAAATAAAAACACTTTGATTTGATTCTGTTAGATAAGTATATACACTAATTAATTAGACGAAACATGCATAATTAATAATTAAAACGAATTAAATGACTTAAGAAACTTTAGTTAAATGACTTGGGTAGTCCCTGTTAGCTGTCTAGTAAATGAGAAATAAAATATATCTAAATAATACAACGGGCAGGGAACTTTTATACATATTTTTATTAGATAAAGTGGACTAAGTAAATTTTCTTTTTAATCCCCTCCCCCCCCCCCCCCAAACAAGTTTACGATATTATTCAAGTAATTATTTAATATTTTATAATTTATGTAATCTTTTTTATCTTAACTTTTAATTATAGTTCCGGTTTTTTCATGTTTGCCTTGTAGGCTATAAGGAGCTTGCAAATGCATGTTAAATGTTAAAGAAATAAATCCAAGACCCATAGACGTGTGAAACACTGCATTCATAGCTCATGGCTGCAGATATCATAATATGATAACACGCCAAAAACACACATCAAGTATACCCGTTCGAGGCGACAAGGACTAAAGGGGGCTTGTTTTATACATACCTGTAATACTCTGTTATCAGTAACCAAGATTAGGCCTACTTAAAGCAAATAACAGAGACGTTCGTCATCAATCGTAATTCAATCCCTTCGTCTCTCCCAGCTTCTTAATGTGTGTGTGCGCGCGCGTGCGTGCATACAACACACACACACACACAAACACACACACACATTAAGATGTTATAGACGTGTGTAGGCTAAAACAATTGAAACATATTCTATCATTAGAAACATCCTTATAATGCGTCTTTATAATACTAGAAAGAGGAAACTATAGATTTGAACGAAATGTGCACGTGTTGCCTAAGGCCTAAGGGCTATCGTCGTGTCCGAATAAGCTGACGTTGGTAGGCTAAGTGGCTTAGAGAGTGGTTCGGTGGAAAACAGCAATCCTTCAGTGCTTTGCACAATAATTACAGCATTTGTTGGACAGCACTTATATTTTTAAAACATTTGCAAGTGACTTGCGCGTAAACCTGTCAAAATATGAAACGACTCGATTACATTTGCAAACTGTCCAGAAATGGCTTCCCCAAACATCATCTCAAAAAGACAAGATCAAATAAGTCCCCACCACCACCACCACCACCATCAGGTTAAGTTATTTTTTCTCCCAGTAGTGATATTAAAATCAGCTTGATAAATTTGCTCTTCTGACCAGCACTGAGATCAGCAGGTCCAAAAGATGACTTAAAAATTTGCATAATCGAACATTTTGCACTCAAGCTGTCTATAATGAACACAACTCACTGGCACCATAGCTTGCAGAACATTTTGCACTCAAGCCGTCTATAATGAACACAACTCACTGGCACCATAGCTTGCAGAACATTTTGCACTCAAGCCGTCTATAATGAACACAACTCACTGGCACCATAGCTTGCAGAACATTTTGCACTCAAGCCGTCTATAATGAACACAACTCACTGGCACCATAGCTTGCAGAACATTTTGCACTCAAGCCGTCTATAATGAACACAACTCACTGGCACCATAGCTTGCAGAACATTTTGCACTCAAGCCGTCTATAATGAACACAACTCACTGGCACCATAGCTTGCAGAACATTTTGCACTCAAGCCGTCTATAATGAACACAACTCACTGGCACCATAGCTTGCAGAACATTTTGCACTCAAGCCGTCTATAATGAACACAACTCACTGGCACCATAGCTTGCAGAACATTTTGCACTCAAGCCGTCTATAATGAACACAACTCACTGGCACCATAGCTTGCAGAACAGAGCAAACCAGCTTTGACCATTGTCAAAACTGTAGGCTGTGAAATGTGGACAACGTGGGTATGATATTGTAATCACTGTAACAGTGGGTTTGGGGCAATTATTAATTTTAAAAAAATAATATTTACGGTTTAACATCATGCTTTCAACGTTGATGAATTTGCAGACACTCGTGGGCAACACTATACCATTCTGCTGTATAATGAACAGTTGCTTAGATGAGTTTCAAACTTGATGATTTCTTTCACTTTCAATATTCATCCATCCATATTCCATCCCACCCATCCACCCCACTCACCCTCTACAAGCACACCAGTTATTGTCAGACTTGAACACTGCAAATGTAGTTTTTTCGCAGTCGTGTTATCATAACTGCGTATCTTACATTTTCAAGAACCTGATTATAACTATACAGGTATTTTTACTAATGCTGTCTAATAGTGATAAGCACTAGATATTGTGACTGCGGCAGATGTTCTCTACTGAAGTGCTGAAGTACGACTGTTTGATAGATTTATACATTATACAGTAATATTATTTTATCATAATGCGAAAAGATTTTATATTTTTAAAAAACTACATTAAAATAACCTTAACATTTATGGCTTTAAACTAGATTAAGTGAACGTGACGTAGAATGAGAAGTGACCAAAGTCTCTTGAGGTGTAATAAGTGGCACTAGTTAAGCAAATCTGCAACCTTTGGGAAATGCTTTGAATGTGAGAATTACATTGATACAGAATTAAGTTAAACACATACACACACCAAACCACACACACACACCACGGACTCGCGCGCGCACATACACACTACACGGACGCACACACACACACACACACACACACACACACACACACACACACATATATACACATATACATGAATGTATAAAAGTAGCTTCCCCCCCCCAACAGTGCTCGTGTTCATTAATTAAATCTGCCCAGCTGAAACCCTCTGTTTGGAGTACTTAAGGTGATAGTGGCTGACGTAATATGATATGGATGATACGCCTGAGTGGTCACGGTTTGCTACTGACAGTTAACAATACAAAGACAGTACAAACGTACAAGATGAAGTTACATAAATACAATGATAAAAGCGCGAAAGCGGCGGAAGCCGGAAGCGCACCCTACACTCAATCAAAACAATGATAAAAAAATGGACAATGATATTGCTCACAACATACACATGACTATTGTTTTCTGTTCTCTCTAACCCTATTTCAAATCTGTTCTCGGGAAAAAATCACAAATCTGCAGTCTCTTTCCTGTAGTATTATTTTTGAAGATTTATAGCCTGAGTTGCTACACTACCAAGTTGGACGCGAAAGCGGCGGAAACCGGAAGCGTTCCCCACATTCAACAACAATACCAAGTTGGTTGTTACTTCCCTTTTATTTCACAACAAAGACGTGTCGTGTGTATTCGTTTCTCAATAAGACCTACAGGCTAAAAACTTGGCTGTTAAAACAGTGAAATGTTGAAAATTGAAACCTTCAAATAACTATTTGCAACTTTTAAGTATATTTTTTATAATATTAATAATTGCATGTAAAACTCGGGACTAACTCCCATTTCCCCATGTTTTATTAAAAAGAGTTTGTTAAATACACTTTTATAAATACAGTATTATTTATATTCCTGTACATATATCAAGTGACATTATTCTCAGGGTTTTTTCTCTCACATTCTCAAAAGAAGAAAACAGAAATTCCTGTTTCTGTCTTTTATCCCTAACCATACAGTGACTATATTAAAGCACGACTATTTTGTATGTCAGACGACCCTTCCTTCAAGAGTCTAGACCAGGGGTCACCAACCTTTTTGATACTGAGAACTACTTCATGGGTACTGAGTCATACGAAGGTACCAGTTTGATACTTGTCTTGAATGTGGGGAACGCTTCCGGCTTCCGCCGCTTTCGCTTTTGGAGAGGGAGGGGGGGGGGTGCCTTTCTGCTGCTGCGTGTGCCCGTTGCGAAAACATGTCTGGCCGGCAAAGGCGGACTCCAAACCCGGTGATCCGTGGTTGAAGTCGATGTTGTTGTTCCTGGCGGTGGCGTTGATGTTGTTGCCGTTTCTGGTGTTATGGTGAGGGGGGATGTCTTACAGAGCCCAGGCTAGTAACACACCAGATCTATACCCAGTGTGTACATGTGCCCGGGTTGTTCGACTTCCCAACCTCCTCACTGGTGGCGTCGTTGTTGTTGTTGTTGTCGTGGCTGTCCCCGGTGTCCGTTGGGATGCCTGAAGGTGGGCGCTGGCGGCCAGTACAGATGGTCGAGTAGCAGTTGGATTAAATCGGCCATTGGCTGGTTAAAATAACCCCAAGAGGGGTACTGTTGTTCCTGGTACTGCCAGTGTTGTTGTTGTTGTCCGCGATGTTGTTGCGGTTGTTGCTGAGGGCGTTGTTGTTGCCTCCGAATATGTGGTGGCGGGCGCCGTCTTTTTTTCCTTTCGCCCTGTTCTGGTGTTGTTAGTGGTGTGGGCTGGCATTCCGATGTTGTTGCTGTTGTTGTTGTCGTTGTCGTCGTTATTGGTGGTCGAGGCGGCGTCTCTGGTATAGGTGAGAGGGGTACGGCCTCGAGCTCCCTTGAAACCTGGTCCAGTATGGTATCAAATTCGTTCGGTTGCTGCTGTTCTTTCGTTCGTACGTTTGTTGTTTGGATTTCTTTTTCATTCGTCTCAGTGTTATTTGTCTGAGTATTTGCGGCTTTAAGATGTATTTTTTTTTTCCTTCTTTGCCTCTGTTTGTATTTTTTTCCCCTCAGTTGTGGTCCTTCGGGTTTGCGTTTTCTTTTCTTCTGTCATTGATACTGGTGTCTGAGAAAATGCCGTTTTGCCCTTATCTTTTTCCTTTATAGTCTGTGTGGAGTTAATTTTGGTCTTTGGCGGAATTTTCCAGACTATGTGTGTATTTGTTTCATTATCGCACGTGTCGACTGGTGCTGTTTGCGTTTCGTTTTCCGCTGTTCTTGTATTTCTTCTCGAATGGCTCCAAAGCTGATGTATTTCAAAAGCTTCACGTATACCACGTTCATTTTTGGTGCAGAATAAACCCCACAGTAGCCTTCGATATGGAAGTTTTATGCAGTCGATTTCGTCGTCGAGTGACAGGCAACGAGAAGATAGCCAGCCATAGTTTGTATTCTCCGCGTTCTTTTGAATTAATGGTGATCTCCATGGTTCTGGAGTGATTCTTGATTGCGCGTTGTTCACCCGGCCCTGAAAAGGGCAAAGGGCTAATGTCTACTTGTTCCTCCGTCCCTGAAAGGGGCAGGGTAGTAGAGTCGATAGTCGATCGGGTGGAGCGTGTTTCCATGTTGAGTTCGAACGTGCTTCTCCGTCGGTGGTCCGATGCGAAGTGTAAACACAACAATTTGTACAGTGCGCGTAAATAGCTTAATGTTTGATACATTCTTCTAGTTTGCTTTTATACATTATTAATAATGTGAAGACTCAGAAAAGGCCTGCGGGCGACTCATGTGGTCATTGCGGGCGACTTGGTGCCCGCGGGCACCGTGTTGGTGACCCCTGGTCTAGACGCTTGCTTGTGCTGGAATGATACTTCGAAACAAAATATTTCAACTGTAATATTTTAACAGAGCAATATGCGATCCTCAGCTGTGGTTATCTTCTAGTAGTCTAATTTTACCTTTAAAAAGCAAATCCGTCTTTGGGTCACTTTCACGTATTTTATGCCCCTCACATGACACTTCACTCAGTTGTTTTTTTTTCAATAGAAAAATGCACAAAATATATATTCTTACTCTTGAACATTAAAAATATTTTAAAATCAACACTAATATTTGAATGTTCATTAAATACTTTTTAAAAAATTAAATGTATTATTGTTTATTTATAGTAATATTACAAATATATTTCAATACCTGTAATCTTCACGTGATTTAAATGCATACAAACACGTTCCAGGTTCAAATTCCTGTAGTCTTTCCTTCTCTTTTAATACACAATAAATTAATATGCATCTGAAGTAACCAATACAATGGAAACCACAAAACAGGTTTTATTTGTGTATATATAAAATACTGTTTTGAGAACTCACAAAAGATGTACATGTAGAAATATGAACACTAGAAACTAAAACGTATTAGTATTCTTCCAGTGGTTGATCGTTTCCCGCTCAAATTTAATAATACACACGTGTACACGCACTTCAGTGAATACGTGGGCAACGTTTAGCACAAGTTCATCTAAAAAAGTAAGCCTTTTCGATATCTTGTAAACAGTTCTACGTTTTCTCTGCACTTTTACAATGATTACACGTAAAACTTTAACGCACTGTTCGGTACATGCGGACTTAATCATCGCTGTCAAGTCTAACACCAGACATATTGAAAGAAAATTTACCCCAAAAGTAACATACTATTTACATTTTTAAAAAAGATGAATTAATTGATAAATATAATTAATTGGAAATGGCAATTAATGTTAACAAGAACTGGCTTCGACCATTATGTACCACAGACACAGATAGTTAATTCACTCCACCCACCCCCCATCCCCAGCCGACCGCGCACAAGTTTCGCGCGCCTAATTACAAACAGGCCCGTGAACTAGGGCAGCCGACTATCGTCTGTACGGTGTCAGCCGTGCCTTCAAAAGCCTGACTGCAATTATGCTTTTAGTATGTAATTCTTCAGCTTAGAATTATATCTTAACTCCCCTGAGACATTGAAATAAGGAAGTGATATTTCCGTTTCTTTTGTTGCTCTGGAAGAAATATTTCGCTTAAATTTTGTTTCCTAGTCCAGGCGAAATGAATTTGTCATCTGATCTTGGTGATACCTACATTGTATGTATGCTTGCGTAGATTTTATTTCGTGCATGGCCGAGTCAGGAAATTATTCACGCCGTCAGTCTGTGCTTTCTACAAATTCTTACGACACACCCACTTGTCATTGTTTCTAAAGCCGGAAGTTTACCAACAGATATACTAAGTGATGCTATAAATAAATACATTATTGAATTGTAATGGAATACACAGTTTCAAATTTAAACGCTTTATATTTGAAGTTGATGTTGTTATCCGGACTGAGTTTGCGTCATGCAACCAGACGTACTCTTAGCGATGTTAAGTAGCTTAGATTTGAACAAACATGGATTTATGTAAGCCACAGTTAGGTGGATTACTGACACAAATGTTAAATATATGCGCCATAAGAATAAACTGTTTAATAAAGAATGAAATATTTTACAGTATTAGAATTTATGAAAGTTGATATGTCTGACTAAATACCAAGCGAATCAGAGAGAGTGAGAGGGAGGAGAGTGGAAACCCCAGTGAGAGGAAGTATACTTGCAGACTGCATTCAACAGAGGGGCAGAGAGAATGAGATAAGTGAGAACAATTTATTGAATTCATGCATCTTAAGAAATTAAATATTATTGGATGAAAGAATCTCTTGTATTTACTTTCAGCTCATTCAATTGGCTTTAGCATACCAGAATCTGAGTTAGGATGTAGCTGATCAGCAGAATCGGCCAGGGGGAGAAGGGAATTTACATCAGTGGACCAGTCTACTCAGAATATGTAGGGTAGAAGAGAAGACAGACTTTTCTATTTGAGACCAATCTCGATTCTGCTGGGGCAGTGACATCTAAATCTGGGAATAACAGTAGCAAAATACAGGAAATATTTCTAAGTCCATTCTCTCTCAGCCAGTCAGTTAACTCACCATTAAGCAAATGGTCGCTTTTCATGACCGGACTTCTGCCACACCAAATTCAGGTGATTAGACAATAGAATTCTTTCCAGCAGGTAAACTTTTGATCTAGGCCAATTGGCTGTGTTCTTGTAAATCTTAAATAACCATTGGATAATAAAAACTACTCATCCTCCTAAAACCAGTTTAGATTACATCAGCAAGTCTAGCACATTCTTTACTCGAGTTGTTTACTTCCAACTTTGACACTTAAAATTATCCGCACAAGCAGTTCCCAATGTCACATCACTTTCACATTTAACAATTTATATATCAATTAAGTTTAGAAATAGGGATAGGCAAATTTATTCTGCCACACAAATGTTGCAGCTTAAAAGTGGGTTTTAAGCAAGACAAGGTTTCTACATCAAGACAAATTTATAAAGACAAATAAATTATTAAAATTGCAAAGGTGATGGGGATATTATATACACAAATGTATGTTCAAGAAATAAAATAAAAACAAAATAATCGTCACACAAGCGTGCTAGCACGGAATTCAAGATGACGATGTACATGATATTACGCAATCCAACTTGGTAACGTCACATTCCCTTGACGTAAATTACATAATGAATCCTTACATCACATTGCTACTTTTAATGTCAATGCATCTTGCTGTTCACTTCAATAATTAACTTCTTCTTTGTATTCTTAAGTAATCTTTCACCGTACATTCGCCAGTTATGCTCATTTCTTTGCGCAAATCTTTGAGTACCTAGCAGATCAGACACATTTCCTTTTATATTTACACAATTTCCACCCATCTGATTCATTACTGAGAAAGAAAAAAATGACTCTACCACTGATCAGATTTCGCCCAGATTAACAAGGTATGCGCGAGGTACTGCTTGTTGTATGATGGGGAATTTCCCCATATATTTTATATAAATTTTCATTGGTGGTAGATTTATTGACTGGTGTTTGGTGTTTGCGGCAGATAGGTGATCGAGTGTTTGTTTAGTGTGTGATCAATGGCCAATAAGCTAGCTAGAGATTATTTTTGCGGCATGTGTGTGAGTTTTGCTATACAATAGGAAGGTTGTTAGCTAGGTCAGCGAGTGCGTTAGAAGTCGTTAGAAAGTCATAATCCGTATTAGCGCTCAGTAATTGGTCATATCGAAAGCGTGTCTAATAGAGGCAGGTGTGATCCCAAGGTGTGATAAAAAATTTTATTTTATCGAAATTTTATCGTTACTCGTTCCTGAAATTTGTCTTCAGGTGGCAACTGGTGGAATGGAGTCCCTCCCTATCTGGTTGTATATGAGAACAAAACAAAACCCTTGGCTGCATTTGGTAAAACGTCTTTGTATTGTATGAATGGTTAGATTTTATTATGATGTTATATGCTATGTTTTATTTTGAAATTTGTTAACATTTCTTTCTGTCAGGGGCTTTTGCCAAACTTAGTATTTATTAATAGAGCAATTGACTGGACACTTAGGCTTTGCAATTGTTTATGTTTCGGGGTTTTTGTTTGTCTGCTGAGCTTTATGGCTGATTGTTTGTAGCTGCCTATTTTTGTAGCTGACTGCCATTGTGGCTGGTTGCCTATGTGGCCGATTGACTGTTTTTGGCCGATCTGTGTTATCTTGGTTATTTGTCCCTGGGGTGATTATGACTTTGATCTGATTGCCAACGGAGGTTCAAGTCTACAAGACTTAACGTCATTCCAGGCATAAGCTAAGTTCCCGAAAGTGACTACTGTATAGCAACTGGCTTAGGATGAACTCTTGTTTTTCTAAATCTTGTTAATTTTTCTTTTATTAAATTTCTTGTTATTATTTTAAACACGTATTGTTAGTGAAGTAATTTCTATCGTTTGTTTTCGTAGTCCAAGTGATAATCTAATGAATGCGTCTTGTCCTTTATTCGTCTATTCATAATCGTTTTATATATATATATATATATATATATATATATATTTATATTTATTCATAAACATTCTCAGCTGAAACCTGAGTGGGGGCGGAGCCAAATTGGCGACGTACCAGTATATCGGCGTAACAGTTGCAGATATACATATCTAACCAGTGACCCATACTCTGCACCGGCACTTGTAGATGTCTTGTATCATAACTAATTACACATATTTAATATAATTCATTATTACAAAGACATCCCAGGGTATAGCGGCGACACTGCTGTTTCAGGGTGTTCTAGTGGAAAATGGGCTACTGGAACACTAAAAACCTGATGTTGGACTAAAATTCAAACAACAGTAAGTGGATATAGAAAAAGAATGCATGACCTCTGGCTAAAGAACCATCCAGGTGATATTATCAGCGAACAACTGCTCCTGGACCACAAGAGATCAATAATACAAAATAGCCCCAGAAATACAAAAGATACAACAGCAACAAACTAATTTAACATAGCCAATTGACAACACTGCAGAAATAAATAACGAACTAATTGACGAACAGCAATGCATGTTAGGAAGACATAAGATTTCATGGACAACAATAAATCACATACCAACACGAAGACTGCAAAATAACAAAACTTTAACAACAATTCACAATGCAAATAAAGTAGTAAGGTACAAGATATCACAGAAATCATAATATATGCTACAGCAAAAATAATTGAAAAATATACAAAACCAGCCAAAGTACATATAAAGATACAGTATCACCATGGAAAAGATGACTAGAAAAGAAAAGAGTGCAAGCATACAATTGATACAACATTATAAGTAATCAAGCAAAGTAAAATGTGTCCCTGTTCTTGAGCCCGTTTGCGAAATCAGCAACAGTTGGAAACGGACGTGAAACCACAAGAAACAAAACACTGGATGCTATTCATTAAAAATATATATATATATATCCACGGGGTGTGTGTGTGTGTGTGTGTGTGTGTGTGTGTGTGTGTGTCGTAACTCCAGTACGACTATTACGATGTAGAGCAGAGGTCGGCAAACTTTTTTGACTACTAGGCCATTTCAGGAGGTCAAGAAGGCATACTAGGCCATAAATGGTCAAAAGTACACTATTACTGGGCTTGAATAAAAGTCTTTGCACTTTATGATGTGCAATTTAATGTGTAATAAAGAGAAGGTACTGTACAGTGTACAACTTCAAGGGGTAGGGATGGACAAAAGTTAGAAAAAAATGATATATGTGGATTGATCAGGCCACTCATAGTATATACACTAATGTTGAACTTTAACTAAGCCAGTGCTTGTACAATTAAAATATTTTCGGCTTTCTTAATTTTAAAAAATAAACCATATTTAGATTGTTGAAATTAAGGGGAATAAAACTGCGACAATTCAATTAGGCCGGATCCAATAAAAATAAATAAGGGTGGGTGGGTGGGCATTAGGTCGAACGGGAATACTAGCTAGGCCGTATCTGGCTAAAGGCCGGACTTGCCGACCCCTGATGTAGAGAAAGAGCATGGACAACCGTAAAGAGGCTGTTAGGCTGACAGATATATTTATATCCGCGGCTGTCGGATTCTTTAGACACTATTAATGTCTTGTAATTTTACTCAGCAGTGCATTTGTTGGTGTTTACCTGGAAATGAATATCGTTAAGTACTGAACCTCGAACAAAGTTCTGGCTTGTTTCTTTGCGTGTAGCTGCATCACTGAACGCGCCAGCATTGTAGGTCAATAGCGTGCCCATGACACAACAAAAGACAACACAGTCCAGTCGGCTGGCTAACTTTTTCAGGTCACGTGACTGCGTTCTCCAACCAGCACTCTTGGCTATCGGGGTATGTGGAAGGGGCATTTCAATTGAGGCGATGTTTACGATTTTTCTCGATGTCCGACGTCATCGGCACCTTTTCCACACTAGATCGTGGAAATCAGTTCAAAACCATGAAGTCTTTTCGAGTGGAAGAGAACGGTAAGTTATTGAATATCAAGCTGTTATTATTTGTATTGATCAGTCGTAAAGTATGTGAAAAATCCATCACTTAAAGTTGAATTAGTAAGGTAAACACCTCAAGCCGCCACTCAGTGGGATCCTTGACAGGGCGCGCATTTTGTTGATTGTTCTGTCTTTTGTCCTGCCATGTTGACCATTAGTGATGACCAATAGTATTAGATAGTTAATCGATGTGTTATTATTCGATAGCTTAACTGATGATTTACAAACCAATGACAGGCTGCACTTTTTAAATATATAAATTCAATATATTATAGATAGGCCTAACTAAGATGTTGGTCATTTTGCCGTTCAGTGCGTATTTATATCACTTCAGTGATGTCTTACTGTGTTCATCCTTCGTCATTGTATTTGTTTTGCTGCCTTTAGTTCTTAATGGATTAATGAGATAGAACTGGTAACTCAAAACCATTCAAAACATTGATAGGTTAACACGATAGATTTACTAACTCAAAACCATTCAAAACATTGATAGGTTAACACGATAGATTTACTAACTCAAAATCATTCAAAACATTAATGAATTAATAGGATAGAATTACTAACTCAGAACCATTGAAAACATTACTAGGTTAATACGATAGAATTACTAACTCAGAACCATACAAAACATTCACTTACCGCTTGAACATATTTAGTGTTTCAAATCGTTCTTAGTTACTATTCTAGGCATCTCGGGACTAGAAACCACTATTTTGTTGTTTTTTTTTTTTTGTAGGCTGCATAATAACTTGTAAGATATGCATATTAAAAAAAACGTATTTAATTTTATACCTTTTATTTGAAATATTTTAGACAAGATTATATTATGTATTACTTTGTAGGTTGTCTCTTTCTTGAAATACCGGACTTGTTATCATTTAGATAACTTAAAGAATATTAATTTACTGCGTTACTGATTGAGTTTTCAAATGGAAATACTAACTCTTGGTAGACACGTTTATCGACTTATTGCTATAGCTTTCAAAGTGACATCAAAACAATAGTTGTCATTTATTTCCTGTCGACAGTAAAGCTATTGTTGATGCATAAAGTGCAGAAATTATAATATAAAGCCATTCATTGGTTTGTTTTTGCTTAATTCATATTTCCAGCTTCGTCCATTTAGCAAATGAAGGGTCATGCAGTGAGGTCATTTTATTTTACTAGATACAGTGGAAAAGTGCGCAGAGTAGATGCCTTGTCCGTCTTTGGCCTAAACTGCTCGCTACAGTTAACACTTGTACAGCACACAAAAGCAGTCAACCATGTCCATCAGTGGACTGTGCTTCTCGCTGAAGAAGTTAGGGTCAATAGTGTAGTGAAATCGTAAACTGGGTAGTTCGTACAGTAAACACAAGTGCCTTGTCCGCCGCTGGCCTGTATCTTGCTCGTTGCAGAGGATAGGTCTGCCCATCAGTGGAATTAGGTCAATGCCGCTTCGCGGGATAAGGACTGGAACCCAATATGGCAATCGTTGAACTAAAGCGTTTGCTACTTTTCCTCGAGGAAAGCTACACAGTGATTGCCCTGGCCTTGAAAATCAGTGTCGTGGAACAGATTGCTTGCGCTATTTTGACAACTTTTTCTTTCCTTTGGCTTCAGCAGTTGCGTCCATTCCTAAGTGCTTACAATGGAAGGTACATGCCACCTTAAGTCAGAAAATACGCTCACCAATAGTAGGCCTAATGTCAATGCAGTCAGATATAGCTTGGTGTACTGTACTCAGTAGGCTTACTGTTAATGCAGTCAAATATAGCTTGGTCTACTGTACTCAGTAGGCCTAATGTCAATGCAGTCAGATATAGCTTGGTGTACTGTACTCAGTAGGCTTACTGTTAATGCAGTCAAATATAGCTTGGTCTACTGTACTAACTCACCGAATAAGCTACACAGACCTATCGGTTAATAGAACAAACTGAATGGGGAATACCCGTTAAGTACATTGATATTAAAGTTGATACGTTTCGTTCGGATACTGCTGTCAGTCGATCTTGACCGAGAGTGTACGATCAGTGATCTGTGTTTCTTTGTGAACATTTATCTTAAAACAGCACTGATTACTACAGATAATTGTGAACATTTATCTTAAAACAGCAACACTGATTACTACAGATAATTGCGAACATTTATCTTAAAACAGCAACACTGATTACTACAGATAATTGTAAACATTTATCTTAAAACAACATTGATTACTACAGATAATAAAACAGCACTGATTACTACAGATAATTATAATTGTAAACATTTATCTTAAAACAGCATTGATTACCTCAGATAATTGTCAAGCAGATGGTGCTGTAAATAGCCAGGTATAGCGGATTTCTTTTCTAATCTCTTGCAAAGTTTTGTGGAGCGTTAAGTTTTACGGACGCTGAAAGTTGCAGAAAAGTCATGTAAAACGACGAGCCGTGACTTTAACAAATTAGCCGTGAATAGTTTGATAAGGAAAGTCGGTCAAACCACACTTTGCCGTGACTATAGTTGCAACAAAAGCATGTCACGAAACAGTGAGCGTGACTGCATAATTCAAAAGTTGGTCAATATTGCGAGCCATGACTAAAATATTATCAATCGCCGGTCAAGATACAATGAACCGTGACTATATATATAATGATAACAAAAGTCGGTCACAGCGTGCCGTAACTATAGTTCTAACAAACGTCGGTCAGAAAACACTGAGCGTGACTTGCAAGGTACTAAGGACTTTAAAAAGCAGGCATTATGATACTACAATCTAGCAAACAAACTGATTGGACCATGGACTGGATGTAACCATTATTTCAGTGGCAAAAGGAGTGACGAGGCTGTGACTATTAACATGCTACTGGTGACCTTGAATTTGCCTGGTTGTTCCCCCCCCCCCATCATTACTGCCAATCGCTTTTGCATATTTTCGTCTTGAGTTTTTGCCAACCAACAACAAGAGGCGCACTAGTCTGTCAAGTTAACTTTCATTATATTTCGCCGCCAACCACGAAGAAAAGGGTTGTGTGGTCTGTGGACACGCGGTAGCGCGACTGGTAAGATACTGGCCTCTCGTTAAAGGTTCGATCTCTTCTCGGGGTGAACTTGCGGCACGTGACCCTTAACAGCTCCTTAGTTAATGGAAGTCCGCCTGATGAGACGGAACATGGAGTCGCGAGCGCTATAGGGAGAAAACGCTTAAAGATCCTTTGTTAAAATGACGAAAGAGTAGACCGTTGACAACCGCTCGAACAAAATGGCACACAAAAAACCACCCTAACATCTCCACTCTTCCTGCCCGTGAGCTAGATATCTTCTTTCCAGAACTTACATCCTTTTCTTTACTTGCATCTGCCTGCGAAATCAGCGAAAGTTGGAAGCGTAAGAGAAGCAAAAATCAAACTGAAACAAAACTACGCATAGGCTGATACTTTATCCAAATTGTAAAGTGTTTACACCTAGGGCAATCAGTTAAATAAAACCAATAATAAAAATTATAATAGCTTGTGCAGTCCATTAACCAGTGTCAGCTCAGCGTTAGGTCGCTCTCAGAAGAAACAGCTTTAGTCAGAAGTGTCGTCGTTGGTTTGACTTTAATTAAGAACAGTCTTTAAAAGCCCTTAAGTTCTGTTCTAGAACGCCAGAGTATACTTATAACGTACTGCGTGTAGAATTGAATGATCGCAGGCAGCTCTCAATAAGTCACCATCAATTGCTTCCAGATGGCAACGTAGAGAAACAACGGCGACCATTTAACGCTGCCCAGAAAGCTGCTTTAGAGAAACTGTATGCAGTGGCCAAATTTCCTACACCCGACGAAAGACGGCGCCTGGGCCTGCGGTTTGGGATCCCCAAGAAAAGGGTTGAGCAATGGTTTATTAATCAACGCAGGTGGGTTTGTTATTTATTTTATTAGTCATTAATGTCATTTACTCACAAGTTCAGCATACCATGGATATTTAATAGTTTGGTAACAAGCCGGTATGTACGCCTGTTTACTGATTTGATAATTAGCGACAATCACTGTCTGTTAAAATTGTTAGAATGATTGAAGAGGGCACATCTATCCATGATGCCTGGCGAGTGACTAATTCATGTATTTATTAATCAACTAGGCAGCAGAACGTGACTGTAGGATAGCCAAAGTAAATTTCTCTCTAGCGCAAGTGTTCGTTTCATTAACAACAAACTGCTGTGTGAAAAAACAATAAAACAAATGTTTTAGTAAATTTGTTTCTAGCGCAAATGTTCGTGCCATTAACAGCATACTGCTGTGTGAATAACAATAAAACAAAAGCGCAAATGTTTTAAGTCGGTAAAACCGGAAATGTTTTTCATATGACCCAACCCAGGTGCGTATAAAAGAAACCTTTGAGTATTTCAACATTAAATTTTGTTGAGAGATACAGTGCTGGCTTATTTAACTACTGGTTATCTAGAAAGGATAAAAAGCCAGTAGACTTGTTGTACCCAAACGTGTCCTTGCTTAAATGTAATTGATTGTTTGGAGTGGTTTGTTTAATTTTAATAGCAAAGCTGCTATTACTATTTTCTATTGCTACTCACCTGTCAAGTGTCAACTTGTAACCACAGCCGGTGTGTTTCCCTGTTTGCAATGAAAAATAGCAGGCGTGTAGCCCTGTCTGCTATGAAAATCAGATGGTTTATAACCCTGTTTAATATGATAAACAGTTGGTTAATATCTTTGTCCGCTGTGATAAACAGTTGACTTATATCTTTGTCCGCTATGATAAACAGTTGGTTAATATCTTTGTCCGCTGTGATAAACAGTTGACTTATATCTTTGTCTGCTGTGATAAACAGCTGGCTTATAGACTTACGTGACACAACACCACCCTAGTTATTTGTTATGATTATTATTTCTTTTTCTTCTTTCTTATTCTCATAGCTTATAGCAGGCACTATAGCTTCACTTCCTGAAAGACCCAACTCTTCCTTCCTTTCCTGCCTGAATCCATCTCTTTCTAACTTCCAATTTCCATTTTTAAATCACAGAGTAACTCTACCATCCATGACCATGCAAAAACTTGATTACTGGCGAACTATCAGACTGATTTTACAAAAGTATCTCCACACACACTTATGCAACTAGTAAATTTTAAGTCTAGTTACTAAAATGTACAATCAATGTAAACAGTATAATCTGCACACACAGTCAAGCAACTAGTAAACTATAAATCTAGTTACTTAAAATGCACAATCAGTGTAAACAATTTAATCTCCACACATCAATAATGGAAACTATTGTAATACATGTATCAATACAATATGCAATCAATAATATATATCAAAGGTGAATCAAAATATTTTCAAAAGAGAAAAAAGGATAGACAAAGCAAGGCAGTTTGAGAGATTTCTTCACAAAAGACCTCAAGTATACAAATGTGTTCCTTGGTAAGTTTGACAGTTTCTTTTTAAGGCATGCCTCTAGGCACATATGTAGTCCTTTGAAGGTTCTCTCTAAGGCATGCCTCTAGGCACATATGTAGTCCTTTGAAAGTGTGACAGTTTCTCTTTAAGGCATGCCTCTAGGCACATATGTACTCCTTTGAAAGTGTGACATTTTCTCTTGAGACAGACTTTTTAATTAAAAATCGTTAGAGTTTTCTTAAAATCTTGCAAAAGTTTTTGTAATGACAGAATTCTAAGACAAACCAAGAAAGAATTTCTTTTGAAATTTTGTGTAGAGTTTGAGCAGAGATTTTCTTTTACCCAGATTTCTTTAATCCAGTCACGCTGATTTTCCTTCCTTCTGATTGTTTTATTTTGTGAAAATAAAACGACATATAACAGGGCAGGTATTTTTTTGAGGGCGTGTGTATAATCTTATTTTGTGATACACTTCTTCAAGAGAAATATGTCCCAATGAAAACTTGCTTGGATTTTACAGTTAAAAAAAGAATCATTAGGCCTACTTATTAAATACATTCCACTGACATTTCATCTAGGATAAGTACAAGTGCACTATTTAAAAATCTTCCAGGCGACACCCTCATCCAACTGATATGGAGCCAGAACCGAAGCCCTGCCCTTCTGACCAGAACAACCCTTTGTTACTGCTGGCCATTGTCTGTGGCGCTGCCTTGCAGAAAGAAAAGGATCGAGAGAAAAGAAATAAAAGAAAAAGAAAGAGTCACAAACGCCCACTAATGAACACAGAAACAAACAGAAAAACAAAAAGGTGTGGGAAAAGAAAACCGTTAATGCCAGATATTTAAAAAAAACAACTTTGTTTGGAGGACAGGCTACGATATATCTCGGCAGCTAAAGCAGCATACTTTTCTCTAAAAAGTTATTTTAACTCTTTTTAATCATTCTAGTCAGTTTTACCTTGCAGTTGTTTTGCTATATAAGTCTGTATTCACGGTTGTATATTGCAGTTCTCATCTATATTATAAAGTGTTATTTTCTTATTCAGCATTTAAGACAGGATTAAAAGGAGGAAGTTTCAGTGCCAATAGTAGACTCGTAATATATATTGCTTATTTATTATACGATAGTAGCCATTACATTAAGAGTTACAGAGATAATGAAGAAGGCTTGTTTCTTTTCTGACCCCCCCCCACCCAATTAACTGTAGGTGTTTAATTAATGTATTTTCTTTTTATAGTAATTTTCATTTTATTTATATATATATATATTAAGTTTAGTAATTATAGTGAACAACCTTTGATTCAAATGTAAATAATGCATGTTTCTATACATAAAAACGCTGCAAAGTTTTATCTCTACTGGAGCTATGTAACAATACACATTTCTTTATTTGCTAAGCTAAATTGCTTTATTTATACATGGCTGTGTGTTAATAGTGTTTTTCAATTGTAAAATTAATTCCAAAAATCTCTACTGGGCTGTGACAATACATGTTTCTTTATTCTTGTTAAACTGAAATGTTTTCTCTACTGGTTGAATCACTAGTCCTTTACATACAAATCTGAAATGTTTTATCTTTATTGGGTTGTGTAACGGTTCATGTTTTTCATTTTGCCAAATTGAAATGTTTTATCTCTATATCTATATCTATTGGGTTGTGTGACAATACATGTACATATTTCTTTATTTGCTCAACTGAAATGTTTTATCTCTGCTGGGTTATGTGCCAGTAGTGTTTCTTTTTTTACATGCAAAACTGAAATGTTTATCTCTGCTGGGTTGTGTAACAATACGTTTGTTTATTTGCGTAGCTTAAATGTTTTATTTTAGTAGTACTGTTTCGGTAATGTCTCTTTCCATGCAACACTAAAATGTTTTATCGCCTGCTTCTTTATGTGCTAAAGTGAATGTTTTATCTCTACTGGGTCGAGTGGTTGCATGTTTATCTTCATTTTATTTGACACACTTTTGTTGGATTTATTTTAATGTACATAATTTAATTTAAAGTTGTTTCTTTTCAATCTATGTGCGTAAGTTTGTATATTTAAAATAATAATAATATTTATGTACACAGTTTATGTAGAATTAAAATTGTTTCTGTGTTGCTAGGAATTGAATTTGATAAAAAAAATTAAGCGTTGCATAAGTTGTTATAGGATTGTTTCGTCCAAGTTAATAATCATGACATTTAATATGAACCATTTCCTGTTTTCTTTTTATTTAAGTCTAAATACATTTTCTATTATATTTTCCCGTTTGGTTTTGTCTTTCTAACTTTTTTTATTCTCGTGTCCTTGAACGAAATTTTGTCTATACTTGTTCAGGTGTGATGGCCTTGCATGTCTATACTTGTTCTGGTGTGATGGCCTTACATATCTATACTCGTTCTGGTGTGATGGCCTTACATATCTATACTCGTTCTGGTGTGATGGCCTTACACGTCTATACTCGTTCTGGTGTGATGGCCTTACATATCTATACTCGTTCTGGTGTGATGGCCTTGCATGTCTATACTTGTTCTGGTGCGATGGCCTTGCAATGGTATATTTGTTTAGATCTTCAAACGACATTTTCTTTTTAATACTTTCATTAAAATGGTTAATTTAATTAAAACATGAGACATGGACAAATATTAATTGACGTACTTATCTCTAGCGACAAACACGGACAAATATTAATTGACGTACTTATGTCGAACGACAAACATGGGACAGAACAAGTCTTGTACACGTTTTAAATTTGCAGCACAGTAAATGAGAAATCACTGGACAATCACATGTAAACATACCACACGGATTGGTAATTTCACTTGGCTTTCATATTTTTCAGTTTGCAACACTAATTTGTTATTATTGCTAACGTTCATCATCAATATTCATAAGGACCAGAGATTTCTCAGTTTGGGTATCGCCTAATGAAGTACTGAGACACGATCATAGGCTGAAAATTCCACTAAGATTATGCTACTCAGGATGTAGGCTAGAAAAGCCAAGGAACAGACTTTAGCCTTCAGTTCTATTAAAACGTATGCAAACAACTGGGAACTGCTGTTGAAAAGATTCCCACACACTCTTAATCTGCAACTTTTAAACTACATATGCAGTTAAAAAATATATAATATACCACTTTAGCATTGTGACTCAACTTGACATTTGGCACACGCTGAGGTATACCTTGCCAAATCTAGCAGTAGACTTTTGTGAAGTACCACGATCTAACTAGATTGAACAGACTTCACGTTGGTCACCAGTTCACAGTTTTATCAATGTTGTACACTCACTGTACAGGAAGTTATTTTATCATTCATTGTCACCATCGTCCTCGCGTAAGCGTATGTACACGCACGTCACACACGCGCGCACACACACACACACGCACGCACATACTCATTCACTCCACGCACACACACACGCGCGCACGTCACACACGCACACACTCACTCATTCACTCCATTCACACACACGCACGCACGCGCGCACACACACACACACACGCACGCACACACACACACACACACACACACACACACACAGTATAATAATTTAATAGTTACACATTTTACTTTACATTTCAAGTCGCGCTTGGTACTGATCGTCATCAGTATTAAATGCCCTTAGTTCCAAAATAGAGTTAAACTACTTTTACTTATAAAAACACGCTGAAGAAAATGTACGTTTTAGTTTTCAATTTTTTTTTAATACAAAAACAATGCGTGTAATCTCTGTCTGTCTAGTATAGTATCGTCTGTGAAACTCTACGTTATAAAACAAACAAAAATAAAATGATGAATGTTTTTAGAGTCCAGGAAAGTAATGGACATTATCTTGAAGATCGGTTTTTACTAGGCCGTAATGACAATTCTACTTATCAACGTTCATCATTTATTTAATTTTAATGTGTTGTGCTGCTTACTTTGAAGGTTGTTCTTCGTCTATGGTAAATCAGTATTAAATTGCTCTTAATAATTATTTGTGTGGTATAGTTTTGAAACTTTAAACAAAGAGATTAAAAATCATTCCAAATATTTAGTGCACTATTTACACTGTTTTACTTGTCGATCTTGACTTTCATTTAACAATGAAACAAGTGAAATTTATTATCTTTGCTAGAACAAACCACTGGTCTAGACCGATTGCTGGTGTAAGGGAAGTAATTCATTATGGACTTCTTTGACAATTCGATACTTTTATCACTAGAATAAATCGACTATTTCGTGTGTGTTTTTAAAAAAAAATTGAAACAACTATTTTAAAAGTATTTAGATTAGAATTAAGAATAATATTTTGCAAATTGCAAAATAGTATTTACAATGACATCCAAAAGGAATGACAATTTTGACTGCTCTAATATGGGTGACTTCCCTTGGTCCATATCAAACCAAGAAATACATGTCCATTTATAAAAGGTTTCGATCATGTGCATTTTGTTTTTACCGAATATTGAAGTGTCTTAATAAACATTTTAGAAAGAAACCACTAAAACAAATTGCTTCTTAGTTTTCTAAATATATGTAATCTTTGTTTTTATTGAACAACGTACCCGTTCACTATACCCTACTTCGGTACAAATACTCTTCCGACTCCGTTCCTCGTATACCCTATTTCAGTACTATGTTCTGATGGCGTTACTCATAATGAGACTGGATTTAAGAACAATACGTAAAATGCATAAGCAGCATATTATTTGTATTAGAAACATTACCCAGACAACACCCAGCTACTGAACAATGTCTGTACTGAATTATATGCTTACTAAATGCTGTACCGATAGAAAATAGTAATGTACTTACTTAAGTAGTTTACCATCTGATAATTGTACACACACACACACACACACATACACACACATAAACAAACATACATACATACATACACACACACTTCTAAATACAGTATCTACACATAATTGCACGTGTTTATTTACACTGATACCGAAGTTACTTAATGTTGTAATTAATTTGAATAACGTGTTTTATACGGTATTTTTGATATTTAATATTTTTACTACATGTAGTATACTAAACGAAAGTCCCCCGAATCATTAGTAACACAGTCATTCACCCAATTTATATATCTGAATTCTTTGACACGAGGCCTGGCGATGTAGGATTAAGTTTTAAAATCTTTATCTACACTCTTTACTTTCGCTCATTCTGACTCTGGTGCTACACCAGGCCGTCATTGGTGTTGCACCAGGCCGAACGGCTCACTCCGTCATTGGTGTTACACGAGGCCGAACGGCTCACTCCGTCATTGGTGTTACAACAGGCCGAACGACTCATTCCGTCATTGGTGTTACACGAGGCCGAACGGCTCACTCCGTCATTGGTGTTACAACAGGCCGAACGACTCATTCCGTCATTGGTGTTACACCAGGCCGACGACTCATTCCGACATGGTATTATTACACCAAGCCGAGCGACCCAGAGTAATTCAGGATTAAGACCCTAAACACTCTTTATAACACTTCAGTTTCTTACTATATAATGGTACCACCAGTATATATAAAACACCACGATGTTTAGTTAGTAAAATGCTTGTTGAAAGACTGCCATCGCCATCTCACACTTCTATCTACCGAATAAATGATAGTAAGTGAAACTTAGAAAGAATGCAGCTGACGTAGTGCGTTAATGCTCCATTTATTATCGTTTTATTATAGAATATTATTTGGCAGTTCGTAGGAACCGCTTTCAAATGAACAAGGCATGTAGTGTGTCGATTCTTGGCTCAAGTAGATAATACGTCACCTTTTCAGTTTGTGCTGTTGCGATCTGGTGGGTTGGACTTTAGGTGCAATGTTTTTATTGAAGCCTTTTGGTGTCTAATAGGCTTTTAGGAAAAGACTTTTAACTGACGCAAGTCGCATTATTTTCCAGCACGAAGTATCTTCCTTGTGCGCAACAAGAAATGGTAACTCACTCCAGCATGTAAGCAGACATTCACGACTGTAACTGTATGCTTACTTACAATCACGAATATAACTGTATACTTATATTCACAATTGTAAGGGTATGCCTACGTTCACGACTACGTATGCTTACTAGCATTTATGACGTAACTGTATGTTTACTTACATTCACGACTGCAACTGTATACTTACTTTCATGACGTAACTGTATGCTTCCTTACATTCGCTATAGTTACTATATATTTACATTCACGACTGTATCTGTATACTTACGTTAATGCCTGTGACTGTACACTTACGCTTACGACTGTAACTGTATGCTTACTAGCATTCACGACATAACAGTATGCTTACTTACATTCACGACTGTAACTGTATGCTTACTAGCATTCACGACATAACAGTATGCTTACTTACATTCACGACTGCAACTGTATACTTACTTTCATGACGTAACTGTGCTTACTTACATTCGCTATAGTTACTATATATTTACATTCACGACTGTAACTGTATACTTACGTTAATGCCTGTGACTGTACACTTACGCTTACGACTGTAACTGTATACTTACTAGCATTCACGACATAACAGTATGCTTACTTACATTCACGACTGTAACTGTATGCTTACTAGCATTCACGACATAACAGTATGCTTACTTACATTCACGACTGTAACTGTATGCGTATGATCATGACTGTAACTGTATGCTGATGTTCACAACTGTAACTGTGTGCTTATATCATGACTGTAACTGTATGCTGACGTTCATGACTATAACTGTAAACTTACGTTCACGACTGTAACTGTGTGAAGTTCATGATTGTAACAGTTTACTTACGTTCACGACTGTAATTGTTTGTTTAGGTTCATGAGAGTAACTGTATGCTGATGTTCACCACTGTAACTGTATGCTGATGTTCACCACTATAACTGTATGCTGATGTTCACCACTGTAACTGTGTGATTATGTTCACGACTGTAATGAAATCTGTTGCTGCTGTGTCCTCTTTACCATGTCTTGTTTTGATGCAATAATTTAAACCATTTTTATGTAAATGTTTAATCTTTGCAAAATGTTCATTCTGGCGAAAATAATTAGCATCATGTCTTTAATGCGCTTATCAGTTTTGTCATTCATCATTGTCTTAGTATTTTGGCGACTATACAAGATGAATAATCTACTATAATAATTTGTCATTAAAAACAAATTACTTGAGAGTTGATCTAAGGCTGGGTATACACTTGGGAAATACCCAAAATACAAAGGTGTATGTCATAGCTGAATGAACGATCCAAAAGAGGAACAAAAAACAAACAAAAAAAAAATGAAATGAAATGAACAAAATAGTAAATGGCACGTGACTGGCATATAATCCAACGAATTAGCAAACAACTAAACAAATAAATAAAATAGAGCATTTACAAACAAAAAAATAAAACTAAATGACCGAAGCAAGCAAGCAAACAAGCAAGCAAACAAAAGAAAAGAAAACAAAAAGATAAATACACACTGTGTTGAAAAGATTAATTTTTATTTTTTCAGAATTCATTAAGAATTAAATATCCTTAAAACAAATCTTGTTTCGGCTCTGTTTTTGGAAAACATCCTCGCTGACCCAGTACCAACTGACCTAATAAGAAAGCTTAAGAGATTTGTACCTGGAGAGGTTAAATAGGAAAATCTCACTTAACTTCACGACGCGTTTCTCATCTGGAAAATTAAACACCACGTATACCCCACTCCATCTCCCGCCCACCCCACCAAACAAGCTCGTCTGGCATTGCGATATTTCGGTATTTGGGTTACTGTGGGTTTTGCTAAATTGCTAAAGAAAACTCGCGTCATTATTTCGTGAACGTCATCACAGCTTACAAAGAAAAAGGCTCCCCCCCCCCCTTGCAATAAAAGAGTTAAGTGAGTGTCCTCAGTTAACTGGACTGAATTTTTGGACCCCTGGCTAGCATATAATAGTTTCAGTGTGGTAAATTTGAAACAGGAGATTAGGATTCCTGAATTTCCAAATCCGGTCTGAAAAATGTACGCGAGATCTTCGTATGTCAGTGAACAAGCAATGCTTTATGTTCAGATCCGAGGATCGCTTGAGGGCTTGGTTTTAATGAAATCGTTCCACGCGGTAAGTACAAATTTAAAATGTACGTTATGTGCTCGTGCTAGGTTTAAGTGCTTATTTACTTTGTGAGTATTTGTATGTGTGTGTGTGTGTGTGTGTGTGTGTGTGTGCGTGCGTGTGTGTGTGTTTGTGTGTTTTGTATACGTATGTGTTTTATACAAAAGGGTGCTCTTCTTGCAAATATAATAATTAGTTGACCAGTGCTATTTTCCGGAAAAGTTGATTGTATTGTAGGAAATCAAACTTTACATTTGTTGGCAGATAAGTGAGTAGATGATAGCCTTGCTAGGTGGATGGCTTGCTTACTTGCTGAATTAAATTCGTGCGAGGTGCTAGAAATTTCGCTACGGTAGCCTGCACTTAAATGTTTGCCACTTGTTAGGGGCGCAAGGTCACGTATTTATTATGAGTGCAATGTCACGTACTTGTTTGGGAGTGCAAAGTCACGTACTTGTTTGGGAGTGAAAGGTCACGTACTTGTTTGTAAGTGCAAGGTCACGTGCTAGTTGGGAGTGCAAGGCCAGGTAAGACTAAGTGGATAGTTGAAAGGTGTGTGTGTGGAATGATAAACTATGAAATAAAGGCTGTGATGTTAGTGCTTTTCTGCAAGCAAGGACTGCCTGCAAATTCCCCAGGGTTTGAGCTCCTGCTCACGCCCACCGGACCTGAATCTTTCATCATTCTTACTCTCCTTAGTAAATACTGCACGAAAAATACTTTTCTTGTTTAACCCCTTCGCTGCTGATGGTAATCCTTCAGTGCCATTGGTGCACCATGTCTAATGCATTAAGGAACTAATTTTCGTTGACTGAACTCTTACGAAATATTTAAAGTTCAGGTATAAACAAAATTATTTACGTCGTAAATAGCATTTACAAACGAATTTAACCCAAGAATACACTGCACTGTAATACAGTTATCTTCCCACGTCAGGACATAATTTCATTTTCGGTGCAAATGGATTCTTGTACTATCTGACATCCACATTTCTCTAATTAAACTGGGTTGGTTTAACAGGAACAAAATCTAGCAGTAAATTTGCCATCACCATCACAACTATTCCACCCACACCCCACTAGAAAGGGAAAAAGAGGAATAAACGTTTTATATCTTCCACAACATTAAAGACAAACATTTACCGTCACACATTTCCATAGGTGGAAAACTTCTTACTAAAGGAGAAGATAAATCCGTCTTTTAATCTATAATTATCGAGCCCCATCTACCCACTTTCTTTTCCAATACAAGGTTATCAATGTGTGTAAAAAGGTCAATAATTGCCCATTTAGAAAAATACTTGATAACTACAGTGATAACTGAAGTGTTTCTTCAGTCCAGCTGAAATAGACAGTTACTTAATGTCAGAATCCCTCCAGAACAATTCAGCTGAAATAGACAATTACTTAATGTCAGAAGTCCCGCCAGAACAGTCCAGCTGAAATAGTTACTTAGTCAGAATCCCGCCAGAACAGTTAAGCTGAAATAGACAGTTACTTAATGTCAGAATCCCGCCAGAACAGTCCAGCTGAAATAGACAATTACTTAATGTCAGAAGTCCCGCCAGAACAGTCCAGCTGAAAGAGACAATTACTTAATGTCAGAAGTCCTGCCAGAACAGTCCAGCTGAAAGAGACAATGAATTACTCTGAGAAGGTTATCCACTACAGCCCAGCTGTAATATACATATTATTACTGTCAGAAGGACCGCCACTACAATATCTAGAGGGGAAGGAGAATCTACTTTTTGTGATTTCTAGCAAAGGGAGTTACAAATGGAAGTGAGCATATATAAAAATTGACACATTAGTTGTTAACATTATTACTCTTTAGGTGTAAGTAAATTGTTACACTTATAAAATTGACTTGAATAATGTTTTCCCCAGCACCTAATGACAGAATTGAGACAAGAAATGAATGAACGAATCAAGAAAACAAAGAATGGCATTCAACTAAGTGTGCTATTTTGATGGAGAGACTAGGTGATCGAAAAAAAAATTCCCAGGAAACGAACCTAACATGGGATACATTGTTAAATAATATATAATAATCAATCAAGGCTGGGTGTTTCTCTAATTTATATTTTAATTTATGACCGATACATTTAAAAGATAGCATCTTTAAATTGCGGTTTCGCAATACATTGTGCAAAATAATGCCTGCACGAATACGTAAACAATAACAACATTACATCAACATTCCTATAGCAATGACAACAATAATAAACGACCTCCCACAACAGCAATAAAAGACAAAAAATCCAAAACAGCCCGCAATTTATCTAAATACGAATTACACTTTGACAGATTGTAAGTGTAATTCGTATAAGTGAATATTCGCAAGCTGCTAATTTAAATACATAGCCTGCGAATAGTAGCAATGGTTAAATGTGTCTTTTTTATATGTATCTCGTAATTTTTTTTTTGTAGCTAAAATTATTGTTTGAATGTAACTCGTAATTTCTTTTTCGTAGCTAAAATTATAGTTTGAATGTAACGTTGAACTGTTACATGTGCTATGTGACTTTGAGTAAGTAGCTTTGAGTAATTAGTTTTGAGTAAGTAGTTCGTTTTAATATTCTTGTTGTCAACGTCAGAGTAAATATAACTTGAAAACAGAGTACTAACAATCGTACCAAGTAACTTGTAAATATAAATAGACAAGTAATATGTAAATATAACTGGACAAAAAGTAACTTGTAAATATAACAAGAAACAAGTAACTTGTAAATACAACCAGACAAGTAACTTGTAAATAAAACTAGACAAAAAGTAACTTGTGAATATAATCAGACAAAGAGTAACTTGTAAATATAATCAGACAACACGTAACTTGTAAATATAACCAGACAACAAGTAACTTGTAAATATAACCAGACAACAAGTAACTTGTAAATATAATTAGACAACACATAATTTGTAAATATAATTAGACAACAAGTAATTTGTAAATATAACCTGATAAGTAACTTGTAAATAAACTAGACAACAAGTAACTTGTAAATATAACTAGACAACAAGTAATTTGTAAATATAAACAGACAACAAGTAACTTGTAAAAATAACCAGACACAAAGTAACTTGTAAATATAACTAGACAAAAAGTAAGTTGAAAATATAACCAGACAAGTAACTTATAAATATAACTAGACAACAAGTAATTTGTAAATATAAGCAGACAACAAGTAACTTGTAGAAATAACCAGACACAAAGTAACTTGTAAATATAACTAGACAAAAAGTAACTTGAAAATATAACCAGACAACAAGTAACTTGTAAATATAACAAAAAAGGTAACTTGTAAATATAACCAGACAAGTAACTTGAAAATATAACTAGACAACAAGTAACTTGTAAATATAACAGACATAATATAACCAGACAAAAAGTAACTTGTAAATATAACCAGACAAGTAGCTTGTAAATATAACTAGACAAGAGAATATTAACAAAGCACGAAATGAAATATAGAGAAATGGGGCCATGAAACGTACTTAGCAAATCACTAACATAGACTAATCAAATTTGTTAAGGCCTCTAACTAATTAATAGTTAATCCCTAATGATGTATACATTTAATTTAATTTATATATTATATACAGCACAAGCTCACGTATCAGACAGAAGCACTTTAATCACATGCAAAACAAACTGCACCAATTACCATTTAGCAGTCATACCCAAGTCTAATAAAACGTCCAGTATTCCAATCTGTAATTATTTTAACAAGTTAAACCGTGTGCGTGCGCTCGTTTCGTATGTGTGTGTTGTTAAAATGAAAGTGAAGGTATAGGTTTATAGTTTATAGACTGTGAATGTTGTGGAAACATTTCATTAATTATTACTAATGCCATGTAACGACCGAAGTGACCAGGCGCATGTTGCATGGCCGCCGACAGTCAGATTATTTTTGATGAACTGCCTGCTCTTTCTGACCTGAGCCCGAAAGCCCTCATCTGCATGCATTCGTACGAAGCCTCTGTTATCAGGAAATATTCACTGATTACCTAGCTGAACTGTCTGCCTTGTGACAGCACTGACTATACAATATCCCGTCCTTGAAAGCACGTACTTTACTTCCTCTCGTGATCTTCAATGGCTTTAATTGCGCTGTCTGTCATTCTTGATGGCGCTTGGCTTGTTTGCGTGAAGCAACTAGCTTAAGTTACGGTGCAGCTCTTTTGATGTGTGGGTGCAGCTGTCTTGATGTGGCGGTGTTGTTTCTTGATGTGATGGTGCTACTGTCTTGTTTTGGTGCAACTGTGTTGGTGCTACTGTTTTGATGTGTTGTGCTCGTCTTGATGTATTGGTGCATCTGTCTTGATATAAAGTGATAAACGAGAACATCCGACGAGGATGAAAAGTTTTCATGCAAATCCTGTGGATCAAAGAAGTTAACGCAAAGAAGAATATAACGTGATAATTTTATGCGCTCGATTTACTAAATTTCTGGGTAAAAAAGCACATGAACACTCGGCCTCCACAAAAATTTGTAACCTGCAATAAGGAAAAAAAAGAATGCAATTCTCTGGAAGGGCTGTCAAAGATTTTTTAAGTGTGCATATCATTAAAATCGCCCAATGCCGAGCGTTATCGCCAGGTACTCAATTTAACTGCACACGTGCTCTACTGTTCGTTTATCGCATAGAGCAGACATGTTGTAAGCGTCGGAATGGAGATTCACTTTGCGATCTGACCAGTCAATCTGGCGGACGTCCTGCTTAGACTCTAGCGTGCAGTTTACCGTTCATTTAGATTCATTTATTCATTGGCATTCACACGTTCTCTCACACATGTAAGCATTTGCATGCCCCCCCCCCCTCTCCAAGCTCAATCACGTACAAATATTTTTTTTTTTTTTACAACAAATTCTTACAACAAAACTGCCTGAAATTGTATGTTTGAGAGAGTAAATTTGCCTCACCCTATTTTAAATTAAAGTGTTAATTAGATTGCTAAATTTTCAGAATGACCCGACCTTGGGCATTTCTTACGGTGTTATTTTGAAGTAAACAGCTCGTGGCAAGAATATTCTAGATTACTAACATAATGCAAACTGAGTGAGTAGGTTTCTATTATCCAATGATCATGATTTATGAGAACGAGATCAGACAATGGGCTGAGATTAAGGAATTCAATTGCTGTAGAATATTTTACCATCTTATCACTTTGAATAGAAAAGTCTGGCTTTGAAAGGCAGTCTTTAGCTTGATGTGATCAAGTGCCCTTTTGAGTTGTGAGATTTAAGTTGCAAGTTCCCAGCCACCATTCACGTGTTCACCAGTTAGAAACTTGAACTACCAGAAAGATGTGGGAACGTCTTTTGTAGCGTGTAAGCACAAGGAGCAGTTGGCAGTAAATGAACATTTTACGACATCGTCTCTTGCTCTTGGCAGTAAATGAACATTTTACGACATCGTCTCTTGCACTTGGCAGTAAACGAACATTTTACGACATCGTCTCTTGCACTTGGCAGTAAATGAACATTTTAGGACATCGTCTCTTGCACTTGGCAGTAAATGAACATTTTACGACATCGTCTCTTGCTCTTGGCAGTAAATGAACATTTTAGGACATCGTCTCTTGCTCTTGGCAGTAAATGAACAATTTAGGATGACATCAGGAAAATTCTAGAACATTGAACTTACCAGAATTACTGTAATCATCATATTCTGCTTGAAGGAACTGACATGGTGAAGAGAGCACTGAAGTTCAACTGAGAATATAATGGTGCCTAAGTGTTTTTTGCACATTTAGTGGGAGACATGTGTTGTCACAAGCAAGTGAAGACTGTTAAAGCAATGTTTAATCCAGGTCATGTAAAAAAAAAAGACTTTGAATTACCTACCTCTATTAACTCTATTTCTCTTCTCTGACAGGACTAACCTGCGATTGTATTGACCCTATTGTTGAATCGTACCTTTATTTTATATATATATATAAACACACATAGAGACTGTGAAACGTAGATAATGTCTGAATGTGAGTTCATGGAATATTGATGTCAAGTATTCTATTTCATTGTAATTGTTAAATGTATATTTCATTGTTCATTTAATAAATTTATTGACCTTCTTACGCATATTGATAATCTTAGTTGAAGACGGTGGGTGGATAGGGGGCTTGCTAAATATAGATTAAAAATCGGATTTGTCTTCTCCTTTAGTAAGAACTTTTCCATTCACGAAAACATTATGTGACTGTAAATGTTGTTTTATGTTGTGGAATAGAGAAAACGTTTACAGAGCCAAATATCTGCCAAGACGAGTGGTGTCTGTTGGAGTATCTTAATAAAATAATTAAGGTTCTCATAAGTTGTAATTAGTTATGAAAGATTAAAAAAAAATAATAATAATCATTTTCATTAACTAAGTGGCGTGCCTATCACAGTATGTACCAATTACATGATAGTTGAAGCTTGAGTGGGTGCGTGCGTGTGTGTGTGTGTGTGTGTGTGTGTGTGTGTGTATGTGTGTACGTGTGCTTGCGTGCGTGTGTGTGTACGTGCGCTTATGAGTGAGCAATTGAGGATGAAAATTGGGGCAACATAGTTAAAATTTTGTGTTTCTTCTGCTTTCATACATAGATATATATTCACATTTTTGTTCTATTTTTGGAATTAATATTTCATGGATTTTAATAAACTACTTTTTAAAATCGATATTCGATATATATATATACCCTCGCGTGCTTGTGACCAACATTTTTATTGTAGCTTTCCGCTGGAATCACAACAGCAAGAAACATACATTTTTATGTCTCTTACTCGTTATGAGAATTTTGTCATTTTTGAGGAACGGAGTTTGTTGTGACAATATTGGTTCCTATCTACTGGATTACTGGAACATTCAATGCTCGTTCTCTTTGATCGAAACACATTTCATCAACCCACCTACCACCTTCCCGTACATCTATCTCTGTCATGATCATGACATGCGCCTGGTCTTGACCTGATAATTGTTCTGTGTAATGGGCAAGATGGACGGAAGACTAAGTGATGTTTTCCGTCGAACAAATTTGTTCAAACGCTACAATTTCATTTATTTAAATTTGCAATATTCGCGTGTGACGGTTTTTTTCCGGGACATAGTAATATATTTGCCTTTTCACAATGATTTATTATTGAATATTCCTAAATAACTGCATCTGAACACAGCCAGAATATTTCTGCGTATTACAGTTATAAGATTTTACTGAGTTCTACTAATTACCAATATTTTATGCGCTTTCTAATTGTCACAAAACGGGAGGCTCGTTACAAGCCGACCCCGAGCTGAAGTTAGAGATGCAAGGGGTGAAGTCTATTTTTGGCCTGCTCCGGTGCACCTCCAAGATTAGCCCGTGTGACGTATGCCAGTACTACGTCGCGTCAAGTTGTTACATAGACACACATGACATACTCCATTGATGTTTGGGTGGGGCCCAGTTTATTAGTGTCATGCCAAGGAACGTTTTATTGGCGGTGTGTGTTGTGAGTGTGTATCATAAATGTGAATAAATGGACGAACAGACGAACGGTGCAAAACAATAGTACAATTCTTTCGTCCCTCTCAAAAATTATGAATAACAAGAGAGTTGAAAGATGTTTAAATCAGGTTATTTATTTCCCGATTTAAAAGGGGCACTACTCTTTCGCACAGTGATTAATCATTCATTCAACTTTCCAATGTCATACACTCTGTGGGAAATAAGGGGAGATGAAAATGATGAAATTCAAAATATAAAATAAAGATTAATTACACAATTCTTATGCGGCAAATGGGGCCGCTTTAACAATAGTTGACATGTAAAATAAGCATTACTTTTAACATTAGAGTTCTTATTTTGCAAACGATATAATAGTGTTCATTTTCTTAAGAGTCCTAGACTTAAGTATGTGCGCGTTAGCCGTGCTAATGATTACTCACTATTAATGTCAGAGTTCCAAGGAGATGACGTAATCTCACACGTCACTTATAAGCGGCACTTCAAAGTGAAGAATCACGGCGCAATTGAGGCGTCGCATTACAGGTGAAGATTCTGCAGAATCTAGGCACCACTTTCAGATTATCACTGGGGAGAAATCTGAAATTTAGCTGACTGCTGTCAGCCTCGATAATTATCGTTGTACCGGTTGTCGTGGAAACGGACATCCCAACGACGTTTAGCATTATCGGGTGGAGTCGTCCAGTGGGATGTGTCGTCGCATTACATTGAGTGTAGAAATCCGGATATGTATCTCCGGCGCCAGCCTCTCAATTTGCGGGATAGACTGCCAAAACGAACTCAGACAGGGGGAAGAACAAGTTGGTCCCTCGTGTCGTTAACTGCATACAACCAGCGTCGCATGCATCAGGTTTTTCTGGACAGCGAACTTTCCACTTTGCCAACAGTTATACTGAGTAATTTTGCCTCGCTACTCAATATATGGCATCAGACGGATGGAAAACGGATGGAAAGAGATTATTGCAGCTTTCCTTTATGAAATCTCTGTACATGAGATAATTCATACGTGAAGTTAGACTGGCTTCAGACGAATCGACGTTTTCAACATTGAGAATAAAGTCTTCATTTTGCCTCTTATATAGCTCTCACTGAAGGTTTCCAAAACTTCCAGAAGCTATGTCCTGTGACATGATTTTTGCCTTGGATATATAGTGGTAATCGTGATGCACGCTTTTCTGTGGTCAATCCTAATGCGCACTGGCCATTTCACTCGTCAACAACATGTGACGGTATTGCGCAGTTGTCCCAATTTATTTAACATACATATTCTTCATAAACTAATATATATATTCAATATGATAATTAACACACACTGCGTCACGAACGTCTGTCTACTAAAGAGATCTTAGGTGACCGTTACTGGAAGTTACATGCTACATACGAAAATAATAACAAAACTCGGGTTATTTCAACTAGTTTTGTTAGCGGTTTTTTAAAATGAAATAAAATATAATTTCTGTCCCTCATTTCCTGTGACAACCCCCTTCTTAAAATTGATTGGAGCTCACAGAGTGGAAATCAATTAGGAACAAAAAAAATTTTATTTCACACGATAGTCCCCACAGGAATTATATGCGCATCTGTGGAGAGACTATCCTCTCTCTTGTTTATATCGCGGTTATGGCATGCCGGGATAATGCATCGGCACCCGAATTTTCTCTGCCCGCGATGTGTTCGACAACGAAGCTATACTCCTGTAGCAGGAGTGTCCATCTAGTTAGCCTAGCGTTATCGTACATGCTAGTGCGCAGATATGTAAGCGGCTTATGATCGCACTGCAGGATGAATGGTTTAGAGTACAGATATGCACTAAATTTCTTGAGTGCCCATACGATTGCTAAGCACTCTTTTTCAATCGTAGAATACCGTGTCTCACGATCTAACAGTTTCTTAGACGCGTATGCTATCGGTAGGTATTCGTCATCTGTCTCTTGGAGAAGTATGGCACCGAGGCCTTCGTCTGATGCGTCGGTCCTGACAATAAATCTTTTGTCAAAGTCTGGTAACTGTAGGACGGGTTTACTGGTCAAGATGTCCTTCACTTTTTCGAGGGCGGTGCTACACTCTGCCGTCCATCGTATTTTCGTGGGTTGTTTGTTTCCAGTTAAGTCCGTCAGTGGTTTAAGAAGCGTACTGAAGTTTGGGACAAATTTTCGGTAGTACCCCACTAGCCCCAAAACTGCCCTGACCTGTTTCTTTGTAGTCGGTAAGGTCATGTCACGAATGGCTGCAGTTAAGTCTAGATTTGGGCCTATTTGTCCGTCACTTATGACATGGCCAAGAAACTCAATCTCCCGAAAGCCCGCGCGAACTTTGGAGGGTTTCACGGTCAATCTATGGCGCTCGAGAATGTCAAGTAGACCACCCACTGAGGATAAATGTTGGTCCCATGTTCCTGTTGCTACCAGAATGTCATCAAAGAAATTCAATGCGTTAACGCTCTCTAACGGTAATTTTCGCATGAAGCGCGCAAATGTTGCGGGTGCGTTCGCTAGTCCGAACGGTAGTCGGCAAAACTGAAACAAGCCTAGCGGAGTTGGGAATGCTGTTTTTGGTCTGTCGTCAATAGCAACCGACAGTTGCCAGTACCCTTTGCACATGTCAAACTTTGAAAAGTAATGTGCCTTGGTTAGTTTTGCGAATAATTCGTCCTGATTTGGAATAGGTTCCGCATCGAATTCAGTTATCTCATTTAACTGTCTGTAGTCCACACAAAAACGAAGCGTACCGTCTTTCTTTTTAACTAAGACGACCGGTGATGAATATGGGGAGATTGACTGTTCAATCACGCCCTGTTTTTGCATTTCACGCACCTGTTCTGCTATGTACTTTGTGCTCTCATATTTCTGTGGGTACTGTTTTAAGCGTATTGGTTTGTCACTTAAAAGTTTGATGCGGTGTTCAACCAAATCTGAGTGGCCCGGTTGGTCGGTGAATATGCGCGCGTGTCTGTGTAAGAGGTTTGACATTGCGTCGCGCTGTTCGACAGTTAAGTTCGAGTCAATCTCGACTAGATCGACTGTAACTGCGGAGTTAGGCTGGATTTCGGCGGACATCATGTCTGTTTTGAAATTGGAGTCTTCCAATTGTATCAGTGCGACATTCACGTTTTGTATCGGTTCGTCGCTGCGTTCATAGTAACGCTTTAGCATATTTATGTGATAGATTTTCTGCTTATTTCCTATCTGTATGCTATAATCGTTCTGCTTCACACGCTTAATAACGCGGTAGGGTCCACGCCAGTGCATTTGCATGCGGTTATTATGCGTGGGCCGCAAGAGTAACACGAGCTGACCTGGTTCGAGGTCACGTTCCACAGCCGTACGGTCAAAATTTCGCTTGTATCGGGGTTGTTTTTCGCGAATGTTTTCCTGTGCTAAGTGACACGTTTCGGTCAGACGTTGACGTAGTTCGGCTACGTACGTGTGAACATCTTTACCATCGGTCACAGTGTCTCCCTTGACCCATGTTTCTTTAATTAGCTTAAGGGGACCACGAGGTTGCCTGCCGTATAGTAGTTGGAACGGTGAGTAGCCCGTACTCTCTTGTGGGAGTTCGCGATACGCGAAGAGTAATGGTGCTAGAAAACGCGGCCACTGGTCGGGTTGTTCCGAGGCCATTTTAATTAACATTTTCTTTATTGTACCGTTGAAACGTTCAACGGCACCATTAGACTGAGCGTGATAGGGTGATGAGAACAACTGTTTACACGCTAGTAGACGCATTGTTTCAGCCATCATTGCTGAGGTGAATTGAGTGCCCTGGTCACTCAATATTTCTCGAGGGACGCCCGTGCGAGAAAATACGTCTATTAAAGCGTCTGCGACTTCGATTGCTGTGATGCCCTTTAATGCGACTGCTTCTGGATATCGTGTTGCAAAATCCACGATTGTTAGGATATAGCGATATCCTCCTTCGGCCGCGGGAATGATTGGGCCAATAATGTCTACTGCGACTTTTAGGAATGGTTCCTCTACTGTTGGTACTATCTCGAGGGGAACTCGACTGACACGCCCTCGGTCAATATGTTGTTGACACTGCGTACATGTACGAACGTACGAGCGAACATCCCTACTCAGGCCTGGCCAAAAGAAGTCTTCACGAACTCGCTGCTCAGTGCGACGCGCGCCCTGATGTCCAGACATGATTGAGTCGTGTGCAAAGCTTAGAATCAGCGGTCTGAGTGGTGTAGGAGTAAATAAACACGTGGTGCTTCTAGTATCATTTTCCTTAAAGTCGGTGCGCCGAAACGCTAGTCCGTCCTTCAGGAAATACGTAATTGTCGCGTACTTGCTGGACGTAATAGTGTTTTTCCGTGCCAGCTTTAGCATTGAGGACAAGCTTTTGTCCTCCTGCTGCAGGTGACTGAGTTGACTTGGGGTCAACTGCGGAAATGTGTTCTCGACTATCTTTAGAGCTGGGGGTCCTTGTTTACTACGTTCCCGTTGTGCTCTAGTGGTTACGGGGAGAACAGGATAGATGTCATCAGTGTGTGCGTCACACTGTTCGGGCGATAGTATGAATCCGAACTGCATGTCTCTTATTACTGCGGCGGTGACTGTACCGGAAAATACGGGTGACGTAACATGTACAGTGGCTCTTGGACATGTACTAAGGTGTCCCATAACACATCGAATGCGGACACTACCCCTTAGATACTGTTCAGGGCGTACAAGTTTAGCATTTATGCAGCTTATGGACGCGCCTGTATCGACCAGTATTTTGACTTTTTGTCCGTTTACTGTAGCCTGTTGGGTCTTTAGAGTTGCACCTGTTTCAGTGCATACTTTTACATCACGTGGACTGGGACAGTTCTGAGAACTATGCCCCTTCCCTTTGCAAGTGTAACATGTCATAGGTGGGGAGTCACGTGTGTGACGTCGTACGTCTTGTGACTTAGTATATGTCCGCTGTACCGGTTCGGGTTTTTCCGATTTCGTCATTGGTCGGTTCGGTTTCGGTGTATACTTCTGCCGATTTGTAAGAGGAGGGCGTGGTGCGCTCCTCGTAATTACCGGATCAGGGTAATCATTATACGTGTCTGCTAACCTCAACATATCACAGAAGTTAGTCGGGGGATTTCGCTGCAAATATGTCGTCATTGCAGGCGGAGCAATATGGAGAAATTGATCTCTTAATATCAAATCAAATAGACCCTCATATGTCTTCCTGATGTCTGTCAAATCAATCCATCTATCAAGATAATGGCGTAACCGGGTACCGAAGGCTTGCATGGTGTCATTTGCTTTAGGTATGGCTCTCCTAAACATTTTTCGGAAGCCTTCTGCTGTACATTGAAAAGTACGCATCAAACCCGTTTTGAGATCTGCATAAGTAATAGCGGGATCGCGCGTTAGATCAGTAAATGCGCGCGAGCTTTCACCTTGAAGTATTTGACCTAGTTGTTGTTTCTTTTCAATGTCACTGTAATTAAAGTTGGCAATGAAACTGTCAAAGCGTGTCAAAAACTCGTCAATCGTCTCGACTTCAGGGTTAAAGAAAGCTAGCCGTGTACGGGGTTTATTTAATTCGGCCTGTTGCTTAGCAGTCCCATCTAACAACTTCTCTCTAGCTGTTACCTCTTGCTTAGCTAATTCAAGCTGTTCCTGATGTGCTCTAGCTTTTAACTTAAGCTTTTTCTCTTCTACTTCCTGCCTTTTATCTTCTAAATCCCTAGCAGACTGAATCTTTAATAACTCTATTTCTCTTGCCTCTTTCGCTCTTTTTTCCTCTAGCTCATTTTTCCTATCCTCTAGTTCTCTAGCCTCTCTCGATCTTTTCTCCTCTAGCTCTCTCAAAGTTTGCATCTCTAGATGTTTAGCTACCTGTCTCTTTTCTTCTAGCTCATTTTTCTTATCCTCTAGCTCTCTCAGGTTTTGCATCTCTAGCTGTTTAGCTAACTGTCTCTTATCTTCTAGCTCTATAGCCTCTTTCGATCTTTTTTCCTCTAGCTCTATAGCCTCTTTCGATCTTTTTTCCTCTAGCTCTCTCAGGTTTTTCGCCTCATTTTCTTTCGCAACATACCATTTAGCTATCTCCTCATCCACGTATTTCTTTAACTCGGCTTTCTCATACCCGAATTCTCTACCCATAGCCATGAGTTCTTTCTTTATGTTTACTAGCTCGGCCATTTTTAAAATTGCTAGTTATCACGAGTATGAATAAAGTGACTTAGAATATTCGCGGGATTTTGACCTCTGTCGGTCACAAGTGGTGCAATGGTGTGCGTATGAGCACCAGCTACCACGTGATTAGGATTATTACAAACACGAGTAAAAGGAATCCTAATCGCAAATTTGCAAAGTTAGCAAAACAACAGTTGCTAATGCAGCGTACAAAATATCGATCTATGTACGTCTAAACACGAGTCGGTACGCGTTAACGATAATAGCGTAAAGATAATAAAACTTATTTCAACACAATAATAATAAGTCTTATCAAAATCCAGTTCACCTAAGTCTCAATAGCAAAGCCCTAACATGCAATAAACAATGCATAATGGTGATGAGATAGAAAAGCAGGAAAGAGATGACACTTTCTTACAACAACACAATTTACCTTGTCAGATCACGGTCAGTGGTCACCAGATGTTTACAAAACGGGAGGCTCGTTACAAGCCGACCCCGAGCTGAAGTTAGAGATGCAAGGGGTGAAGTCTATTTTTGGCCTGCTCCGGTGCACCTCCAAGATTAGCCCGTGTGACGTATGCCAGTACTACGTCGCGTCAAGTTGTTACATAGACACACATGACATACTCCATTGATGTTTGGGTGGGGCCCAGTTTATTAGTGTCATGCCAAGGAACGTTTTATTGGCGGTGTGTGTTGTGAGTGTGTATCATAAATGTGAATAAATGGACGAACAGACGAACGGTGCAAAACAATAGTACAATTCTTTCGTCCCTCTCAAAAATTATGAATAACAAGAGAGTTGAAAGATGTTTAAATCAGGTTATTTATTTCCCGATTTAAAAGGGGCACTACTCTTTCGCACAGTGATTAATCATTCATTCAACTTTCCAATGTCATACACTCTGTGGGAAATAAGGGGAGATGAAAATGATGAAATTCAAAATATAAAATAAAGATTAATTACACAATTCTTATGCGGCAAATGGGGCCGCTTTAACAATAGTTGACATGTAAAATAAGCATTACTTTTAACATTAGAGTTCTTATTTTGCAAACGATATAATAGTGTTCATTTTCTTAAGAGTCCTAGACTTAAGTATGTGCGCGTTAGCCGTGCTAATGATTACTCACTATTAATGTCAGAGTTCCAAGGAGATGACGTAATCTCACACGTCACTTATAAGCGGCACTTCAAAGTGAAGAATCACGGCGCAATTGAGGCGTCGCATTACAGGTGAAGATTCTGCAGAATCTAGGCACCACTTTCAGATTATCACTGGGGAGAAATCTGAAATTTAGCTGACTGCTGTCAGCCTCGATAATTATCGTTGTACCGGTTGTCGTGGAAACGGACATCCCAACGACGTTTAGCATTATCGGGTGGAGTCGTCCAGTGGGATGTGTCGTCGCATTACATTGAGTGTAGAAATCCGGATATGTATCTCCGGCGCCAGCCTCTCAATTTGCGGGATAGACTGCCAAAACGAACTCAGACAGGGGGAAGAACAAGTTGGTCCCTCGTGTCGTTAACTGCATACAACCAGCGTCGCATGCATCAGGTTTTTCTGGACAGCGAACTTTCCACTTTGCCAACAGTTATACTGAGTAATTTTGCCTCGCTACTCAATATATGGCATCAGACGGATGGAAAACGGATGGAAAGAGATTATTGCAGCTTTCCTTTATGAAATCTCTGTACATGAGATAATTCATACGTGAAGTTAGACTGGCTTCAGACGAATCGACGTTTTCAACATTGAGAATAAAGTCTTCATTTTGCCTCTTATATAGCTCTCACTGAAGGTTTCCAAAACTTCCAGAAGCTATGTCCTGTGACATGATTTTTGCCTTGGATATATAGTGGTAATCGTGATGCACGCTTTTCTGTGGTCAATCCTAATGCGCACTGGCCATTTCACTCGTCAACAACATGTGACGGTATTGCGCAGTTGTCCCAATTTATTTAACATACATATTCTTCATAAACTAATATATATATTCAATATGATAATTAACACACACTGCGTCACGAACGTCTGTCTACTAAAGAGATCTTAGGTGACCGTTACTGGAAGTTACATGCTACATACGAAAATAATAACAAAACTCGGGTTATTTCAACTAGTTTTGTTAGCGGTTTTTTAAAATGAAATAAAATATAATTTCTGTCCCTCATTTCCTGTGACACTAATTCATCACGCGATACGTCTCTTTATCTCACTGGTTACATCCCCTTGTCTTGTTAGTTTCATGCAGGATGTATAGTTGTATACACTATTTGTTCCCAATCACGTACGCGAGACGCTTCTTTATCTCGCTAGTTACGTCTATTTGTCTCACCAGTTAGGTCTCTTTATCTCGCTAGTTACATCTATTTGTCTCACCAATTAGGTCTCCTTATCTCGCTAGTTACGTCTATTTGTCTCACCAGTTAGGTCTCCTTATCTCGCTAGTTACGTCTATTTGTCTCACCAGTTAGGTCTCCTTATCTCGCTAGTTACGTCTATTTGTCTCACCAGTTAGGTCTCCTTATCTCGCTAGTTACGTCTATTTGTCTCACCAGTTAGGTCTCCTTATCTCGCTAGTTACGTCTATTTGTCTTACCAGTTAGGTCTCCTTATCTCGCTAGTTGCGTCTATTTGTCTCACCAGTTAGGTCTCCTTATCTCGCTAGTTACGTCTATTTGTCTTATCGGTTAGGTCTCCTTATCTCGCTAGTTACGTCTATTTGTCTCATCAGTTAGGCCTCCTTATCTCGCTAGTTACGTCTATTTGTCTCACCAGTTAGGTCTTCTTATCTCGCTAGTTACGTCTATTTGTCTCACCAGTTAGGTCTCCTTATCTCGCTAGTTACGTCTATTTGTCTCACCAGTTAGGTCTACTCGTCTCGCCAGTTTCATACAGACCTTTATACACGTCTCGTTTGCCCTTTCTAGTAAACCTTTCTCTCAAGGACAGTTGGTGATGGTTAACACTGAAAGAATAATAATTTATGACATAAAATAATATTCTTTATCATTCCGAACTTAAGTCTTTAGTCAATGGCAGTCAGTTATCATAATGAACACAATGAATTTCTTTGATAAGTCATTCCAGTGTCATCATCGCTAACACAATTCAAAATTATTCCTGCAACAGTGCGACATAATTAACATTATCACTCTCTAACTATTTCTGCGTCAGTTTTATAGTTTTATCAGAGAGCACAAGTGGCATTTTAGAGATAAGCCACAATAGTTTTTACATAACTGTGTTTAACTGCTGTCTCAAGTGCTTTTGCAACAAAGACACAAGTTTATTGTCAGCCCTTATTACGTCAGCTATATGTGCTTCACTCCCACATTGAAGAAACTGTTTCACTGTTATTCTCCCCAGTTTAACATTGGACGCCTTCACGGAAGTTTGCTCCCTCAAGCAGAACAACAATTGTAGCTATTTTTAGTAACTTCACTGTACCAGAAACTGCTCTCATAGTCAGCATGCTTTTGCTGCCATACATCAAAGAAGTGTAGTGTATTTCTTTACATTACACACACATACATGCACACACACGCATACACACACACACACACGCGCACACACACATATACATCATATATACATCATTATTTACATCAACATATATCATCATGATATCAATTATATATCACCATAATATCAGCAGCAGTTGTCATTGCAACACTCACCTCAAAGATTTGAACGTTCCAAATTTTCAAAAAATTACAGATGTATGCACTGAATGCGTATGTATTGTAACAACACAAGTATTGTATTAACTCTTAATTTCATTCGTCTCTTCTAAATAAATAAACACAATTATTGTATTAACACTTAAATTCTCTCTCCCCTTCTAAATAAATACAGGTAATTAACTCTCTTTTTCACTCTTCTCTTCTAAATAAGCACATTTATTTAAATATATAAATTTAATAATCACTATTTGTTTTATCACGCATTAAAACTAAATTCAGTGTTAGTGTACTTCTCTTTCCTACTGAGAGGATACTTAAATATAGCACGTGTCTATTCTCATCACTGACGGAGAAAACAGATTTTTACCCTCACGAGAGCATGCAACTAAAATAAACAGGAGAATAATCTGGTTCATATTCCTGGTGTATGCCAGTGAACTAAATCAAACAATCCACACAGTCTATCATAAAAGAAAATAATTACAGTATGTATCAACTAAAGTGTTATAACATTTACTGCAGTGTTATAACAATTACTACTAAGTTGCAGAAGAGTAATATCTAAGAAACAAAAAAACAAACAAACAAAAAAAACAAATAGAGAAAAAGTGCATTTCTTCACGGACGAAAGGACAGAAAGACCGAATTTGAGTGAAAAAATAAAGATGCGGGACATAAAAGCGATGTTCGCTCAGAGCTGGTCCATTGCAAATCATTTGTCTCATTGTCTCATGTAGGCTTCAACCCCGTCCGTCCAAACACAACAAGCATGCATACAAGCTCTCTCTCTCTCTCTCTCTCTCTCACACACACACACACACACACACACACACACACTTCCACTAAACAAAGTTCATCCCACGGTCGTCTCCCTTGTAGCAGAAGCAGCTCTGTCCAAATTGACCCGTCAACGACACTCTCTTGCGGGTGAGCAGGCAGGTGAACAGGCTGGTGAGCACACTGACGAACGTACATACTCTCACAGAAATAGACAGCTTACCTTTAAACGGAGTAGTGCGTCTCAGCAGCACCTTTAGGAACTCATGTAGACCCTTATAGGGCATGCATATACCTTTCTACGGGATTTTCGATGCTTCCTGCTATATAATCAGTGACGGTTCCCCCCTCCCCCCGTCTCTTTCTTGATTCAACCTGGCCTGAGAAACAGAAAGTTCCTAGGTCTCTATTAGATTTCGGGCATACCTATTTATTTTTCCACTTCTCCATTTTTCTTCTTTCTCAGATATATATGATATCTACAGATACCAGTTGCATAATATAAACGAAAAACAACAAACATTTTCTTAGCAATGATTTCCATACATATTGCTGTTACATCGTCTTTCCTGTGAACACTTTTTTCGTCCATTTTCAACATTTTATTAATACATTTCTCATAAAGTTTTCAATACAATTTTGCTGATAATCTGAATTTTTCACGCGAGCCATCAGTGTTGAACCACACAGGCACCAGAGGTACTCTCTCTTAGCTATACTTTCAGCATGCCCACAAGTGCATATCCTTATTAGCCAGTACGGCTATTTCAGCAGTAGAATACTCACGTGAATCTCTTTATTAGCCAGTACTGCTATTTCACCAGCAGATTGTCTGCAAGTATCTCTCCGTTAGCCATGGCGCTTTTTCACCAGAGGTAAGCCAATAAGCACATCTCCTTATTAACCGGCGCGGCTACTTCATCAGCAGAATGCCTGCGAATACACCTCTCAATTAGCCAGTACAGCTCTTTTATCGGCAGAATGCTTCAAAAGTTTGTTTTCTCGACATGAGCGCAAAATACGGAGATAGCGATCACTCGGAACGCTTGCGAACTTAAGTTACAAGTTCGAGTTAATAGTAGTTATAGAATTCAGCCAGTAAAATATATGTGTACACTTAACCCCTCCGCCCCAAACATGTTAGTGAAGATTCTAGTTTTCGCTGTTATTGCTGTGGCCAAGAACCCAACGCTACACCATTACGTGACTAACGCTCTTAATGCAAGGCCTTTCCATTACGTGACTAACGCTCTTAATGCAAGGCCTTTCCAATGAATGACGCTCTTAATGCAAGGCCTTTCCAATGAATGACGCTCTTAATGCAAGGCCTTTCCAAGAATGACGCACGCACGGTTGGAAGTAATTAAACGAGGACCGTGGAAGTTAGTGTCTCGCCGATGAAAATCTTCGCCATTAAAAAAAAAACCCCACTCTTTCATCTGCTAAAATAACACAAACACTGAATGCAGGACTTTGGACTATTTTTGCCAAACACTTCTAAATAGCGATCTTACAACTAATATTACGTTAGGCCATCGGATGTTTGTAAATAACGATCTTACAACTGAAAAACATTTTTTTGTTGTTGTAAGTTGTCTAAGTTTTTACAACTGATTTAGAACAATGTTGAACCGCTAAGTTCGAAAATGACATCCATTTTTTTTTTTTTTTACCAGGTCATGTTTTGTACTAATTCGATTTTTAAAAAATCCGATCTTATAACTAAATCGTACAAATAGAACTTTTGGAGACATTATTTGCATAAAGTTTTTATAACATTTACTTGATTTAGTCCAACAGTTTGAGATGTAACGTACAAATCATAAAGCTTTTATAACATTTACTTGATTTAGTCCAACAGTTTGAGAGATGTAACGTAAAAATCATAAAGCTTTTATAACATTTACTTGATTTAGTCCAACAGTTTGAGATGTAATGTACAAATCATAAAGCTTTTATAACATTTACTTGATTTAGTCCAACAGTTTGAGATGTAATGTACAAATCATAAAGCTTTTATAACATTTACTTGATTTAGTCCAACAGTTTGAGATGTAATGTACAAATCATGGAGAACTGACTGCATTTAGGCAAGTATACTTCTACCACTAAAAGTGTTTGGATACGATATGCAATCACGAATAATTTATTGTATTTGAGCAAAGCAAAAGAGCTTGAATAGAAGTGTTGGGGGTTATATCCAAACATAATGCAATTACTATAATTACTCCCAAATGACGATAAATGAACGTTTTATGGCATGATGTGCAAACCCTACAGAATTGAAAGTAAATTGACCAGCAAACGGTTATTTTACAAACATTTGAACACGTACATGATCACCGAGAATGGAATGGAAAGACGGGTAGATCAGTTTATTTGATATATTTCTTAATATGTATCTTAAATGCAAGTTTAATATTACACGTTTTAACAAATTATTGTGGAAAAAGGTTTTATGTCTATATGATTCTTGCAAAGAATCTTGTTTTAGTTTCAACAAAAAATCAGAGCTGTTTTATATAAAAATCGAAATAAATTCCTGTAATTATTTTACATTATTGATAATATTATTTTAAAACAAATAGTTAGTTTGTATTTATATATTAGCACTACTTTAAGCAGAAATATGTGAAATACGGTCAGAAATCTATTTTAAGGTACGAAAATAAAAAAAAAAAGGTTATAAAACACTACTGCTCTTAATTTTATTTCCTTATTTTTTTCTAAAAATGTGTATCTGAATAAAAGTGCGGTTTGAGTGCATGTGAGTCAAGACGTGAGCTTGTTATGCACAAAAATAATATTGCTACAAACGCACTTTTAACTGCTCTGAGATAACGTACTCTGACAGCCCGTCTTTGATGTGCTGACACACACTAGACACTTCTTTCATCGTTCCAAATACAAGACAAACTGTTGATAGAGTGTCCATCTCAGGTCCTTTTTAAAACAATAAAGTTTCTCATGAAGTTTAATCTACAAGATATACGTTCTAAAGTAATATAATTTCAGAAATTAACAGTTGTATATCACTAGAATATCCTATTCCTAGCAGAATAAGCATGTTTCTTGAAGGTTCTCTCCCTTTTCTCATATGTCTGTGTGTGGGCTTGCGCTTCACGTGCCGTTCCGCCATATTTTTCAGACAACATCTTGAAGTGCCAGAAACTGACGGCACTCTAACAGAAACGGAAAGAAATGCTAACACATCCTGGACACCATCTGAAACATCACGCGTGCTCACACAATCAAACATATTTAAAAAAATACTCAAATGGAACACGTATTCACCTACCTCGCGAAGCAAAGTAGAAAAGCATGGTTACTCACGTCAGTTGATTCATCAAGTTGAATCGCAAAACATCTCGATTTCTTTATCTCCTCTACAACTTGTTCTTCAATATCGGTAGCCATGTCAACAATTCTCCTCAGAATGCTAATGAGTGACAATAACTTCTTCACGGACAGAAAATTTCTGCGGACCAGCGGTTGAAAACTACTGGTTTAGAATGATGTTCAAGAAGTGTAGGAACGTGACATATGAAGGTAACTGGTTTAGAATGATGTTCAAGAAGTGTAGGAACGTGACATATGAAGGTAACTGGTTTAGAATGATGTTCAAGAAGTGTAGGAACGTGACATATGAAGGTAACTGGTTTAGAATATTGTTCAAGAAGTGTAGGAACGTGACATATGAAGGTAACTGGTTTAGAATATTGTTCAAGAAGTGTAGGAACGTGACATATTAAGGTAACTGGTTTAGAATATTGTTCAAGAAGTGTAGGTGTTGCCGTTATAGTACGTTTGACCTCTATTATGATTATTATTATGAATTCCTTTATCAATTAATAAGCATAATCACTTATCAGTGGTTAAATTTAGGATTTGTTTCCAACATGAATTCCCCACTCACCACTATAAGGGCAACCAGCAGATGGGCAGTAGGACTTGCGGCAAGTGAGACATGAGACCAAGACACAGGTTTAAAACAACAAAACACACCCAAACAAACACAACAACCCAGATGCTAAACAGAAATGGGTTCCAGGATTATTGGTGTCAATTAACAACTTGTAACAACTTCCGATGCACTGTAGAATGTTATGTCTTGTCGTCATCTTTGTCGACGGCAGTTAGTGTAACAGCTGTGACCACTTCCGATGCATGGAGAAATGGATTTTCACGGTCGATGGCGCTTTCCCGGAAAGTGATTATGTATTAGCCGGGCCCTGGTCAGTCACAACGCTGCCCGGAAATGAGTAGAGAATTCCCTAACAAGGACTAATGTTCCTACTTTCACTCGCTGATCGGGAACTAAAGTTCGTAACATCGGAAGGTTCAGTCTTTCACTCACAGACGCAGACAAGGAAAGTACACAAAAATCTCTTAACAGCGCGCAGACAAGGAAAATACAAAAATCTCTTAACAGCACGCAGACAAGGAAAATACAAAAATCTCTTAACAGCACGCAGACAAGGAAAATACAGAAATCTCTTAACAGCGCGCAGACAAGGAAAATACACAAAAATCTCTTAACAGCGCGCAGACAAGGAAAATACACAAAAATCTCTTTAACAGCGCGCAGACAAGGAAAATACACAAAAATCTCTTAACAACGCGCTGACAAGGAAAATACACAAAAATCTCTTAACAGCACGCAGACAAGGAAAATACACAAAAATCTCTTAACGGCACGCAGACAAGGAAAATACACAAAAATCTCTTAACAGCACGCAGACAAAGAAAATACACAAAAATCTCTTAACAGCACGCAGACAAGGAAAATACAAAAATCTCTTAAAAGCGCGCTACAAAAAAAAATAATATATATATATATAGCCACTACTTACATATATACTACAAATGTAAAATATGATTATCAGTATAAAACATACACATATTAATATTGTACTTAATATTTATACTTAAAATAAAGCGATGAAATCATTTTGTCACAATCTTTAATGAACAAAGTGCTGGAAAGAACTGACACAATATATGCAAGTTTTGTAAAGAACAAAGTGCTGGAAAGAACTGACATAATATATGCATGTTTTGTAATGAACAAAGTGCTGGAAAGAACTGACATAATATATGCGCGTTTTGTAATGAACAAAGTGCTGGAAAGAACTGACATAATATATGCACGTTTTGTTATGAACAAAGTGCTGGAAAGAACTGGCATAATATATACGCGTTTTGTAATGAACAAAGTGCTGGAAAGAACTGACATAATATATGCACGTTTTGTTATGAACAAAGTGCTGGAAAGAACTGGCATAATATATACGCGTTTTGTAATGAACAAAGTGCTGGAAAGAACTGACATAATATATGCACGTTTTGTAATGAACAAAGAAAAGTGATGAAAATCGATTATGTTACTTATGCAAAATTTGTAATCACCAAAGACCAGTACTGCAAAAGCTGATGAATACAGCTAAAGCAAAATATGTAAAATGTCCACTCCCCCCCCCCCCCATAAAAGAAAAAGAAAAAAAAAGATAAAGAAAAAAAGAAGAGTTTAGGATAGCGTTGTAAAGATCGAAAATGATGTGCAAGTGCAAATTACTCAAGCCTGATATGCATTAGCAAAAACTCATTAATGGACATGTGCGTGCGTGCGTGCGTGTGTATGTATGTATGTGTATGCGCGTGCGTAAAGTTGTGAACCCGGTTTTCTATTCATGACAAAAATCGTCCAAGCCGTTATGAATGCGCTGACAATCCTCGAGTGTAATAGTCCGCGCACGTAAGCTCCTATTATCTCTGTAGCAGGTCACCACCAATCGCCTACAAGGACACAGAAAAAGGAACATCGTCAGAATGACGTTTCCGGAAGGCTGTGTAAGGGAGTGCTCATTGTCGCTTTTATGACTGTCGCAGCAGAAAGTCAAAACAGCACAGACAAAAATATTGTGAATTAGAACTGTTTAAAAAAAAAAAAAAGTAAAGAGACAAAAGAAATTGGTTTGGTTTCTGTTTGATCTCGTCCGCTAAACAGTCTTCTTTCAGCATTTCTCTTCAAGTGCAAATGAATTAAACACAAAGAAGCTCACACACACACACACTAGCACAAACATAAACAAAGTTACAACACACATATTCGTACTTTACTCTTCTCGCTCTCTACTATCTTGTTCTTAAACGGCATCTGTCTTAATGTGTAATTGGATTTAAATTTACATAAGCACAGGTGAATACTGATAGAAAATCACAAACGAACTTATACACGCGTACGAGTTTACATAGTATAACGGTTTATATTAAAATTCTTATTCTTAATCTTGAGAACAGAAATGCACAATTGAATAAATATAATTATATATATACGCATTTTGACACAATGATAACAACTCATAGGCCTAAAAGAAAAGACAACTGACAATTTGAAATACTATTGAAAGCCCAAATGACTAATAAACAGAAACCTATAAAAAATGAAAAACAAAACCAAAGAAACAAAAACAATAAACACACAAAACAAAAATATTTCAGATAAAAATCAACATATGCACGAAACACGCGCACCAAATAAAAAGTGAGAAACAATCATGCGAACACTAAATTGTAACAAAGCACGTATTCTTTCTAACTGAACACATAAATCACACACTCACATATACACACGCACGCACGCTCGCACACACACGCACACTCTTTAGAAGGAGAGATACTCTCGCCCTTGAAATCGACATAAAGAATATGACGTCAGTAGGAAGCGACTCGTCATACAAAGCATCGTAAATAAAAGCCTGCAGTCATTAATCAAGACGAGAACAGTGTTATTTATAGCATTAATCATAGAAATTTCTTTTACGGGACAGGACAATTTTATATTTCAGTTCATTTAATGAGAGTGCATGCGTTGAATCCAATCTTTCTTTCTTTCTTTCTTTCTTTCTTTCTTCTGTGTTTAGGTGAATGTTCCACTAACAGGATAACTAACTCATATTATATTAATAGAGTGACCTCACAGTATTAAGTACTGAACTCTGTTGCTTGCCTCGTGCAGTGAAATGTGATTTTATTATTATTTTTTTTTAATGAAATTAATACTGACTTATTACCACACCCTCTAAATATTGTCTTGATAATTAATATGGGATGGCTTTGTTATCTTGTACTCGCCAACAATTTTCGTTAAACAGAAAAAAAATCTCGAAGAATAGAGTCAACAGGGCTATGATCGGACCCAGGGTGATCGGATAAAAGATTGATTGATTGCTACAGGATTAATATGAACAGAAAAACGATTAACATAGTCGGACAAACGCTTGATGTGGTCAGAAGTCTGATTTTTATTTAGTGCTGTTTACCAGTCTGTGATGAAAGCGCGAGATTTCGACGCCAGATGTCATCGCTCTTCATGAGATAGGTTGTGACCGTCTGACACTTTCAGCTCCATTAATTCCTATGCCACTCACAGTGATGATAATAGAAAACAGACAACATCACGTTCTACAGACAACAGCACGTCCTATAGACAACAGCACGTCCTACAGACAAAGGCAGGTCCTACAGACAATATAAGCACAATACATTCTTTTTTTTGTATCGATCTGAAGGTCAATTGCTTTTGTTAATTGAATAGTCATTAACTTAGAAAACAGTTTTCAAATCTAGTTCCGTTGTCTCCATATGGGTTGTTATTGTCTGTTCCTTTGAATTAGAAGGATAGGGGGCTTGTTTATTTATTTAACTATAAGTGCTGAGTCATTAGTAATAACAGTGTTTTAAGATATGGCATTTATCTCTTAGTGCAAGATTGGTCGCTAGTGAATCGCTAAAAGCACATCTATATCAACTATTTAAATTAATATTCTATTTATCGTCAATGCAGGATTGTAACCAGTCAATCGCTAGAGCTTTGCTGTATCAATGATTAATACGAATATTCTATTTAATCGCCTCAGGAGATTGTAGGCCTATATAAAACAATGAAAACGGTATCCATCGAAGCAATAAAGCAGAAACTGTCAAAAGATTACCAGACATCCACCTCATGTTCGCGCACGCACGCACACACACACACACACACATACACACGTGCGCTCTCGTACGCACTCTCATCCTCTTCCACTAATAGTGAAAATAAACGCTACGGTGCCAAATTTCGTTGGAAAAAATAAACCGCAATAACTTAAAAACCATAACAATCCCATGAAACCGACGAAGCACAAACTATTACTACCATAATCCCAGACTATGCATAAGCATTAGGGGAGTAAATTATCTTGGATTACATAATCTAGGGATAACATTGCGCGCATTCCTGGAGAGTAAAGACTATACAACCCAACCAAATATTTGCCATGTTAACGCTTAATATTTCGCAAGGGAAACTATTCTGTAAACAATCTAAGAGGGTAATTTGTGTTTTAGCATAATGTAACTTGCTTGCATTGTTGGAGAGTATTGTCTGCCAGGAACACAGTAGTCGCATCAAAATATTGAATCTTCAGTCAAATCTCCTTTTCTATGCTCTGTTCATCTCACGTAGAAGCGTGTTAAAGAGAACAAAATATTATGAGGAGGGAACTCATTAGACCATGCAAATTCAAATGTGTAAATGCTATTTAGTAAAGATGTCGTGCTTGCTAACAAAACATTAATAAATTATATACACCAGCAACACACAGTTTAAAAAATAATTTTATAATAAATAATTATTGTTAATAGACAATCTGCCCTCAATCAGTGCACGCGAGATAAATTTCCGCTTCGCGCGACGAATCAACCGGGGTTGCGTCCCTGGAACTTATCAATACCGTTCTATATTCTGATTCGCCTCCAGTGTATTTGTTTGAGGCCATTATCAGAAGCATGATGAAGACATCTAAATTTGTACTTTGCCGTGCCCATTATCTGGCCTTGTCCGCAGGCTGGCCTTGTCAACAGTGAATAAAACAGAAATATGTTTCCACCCCCACCCACTCACTTTCGTGTTCTGCTGGACCATGCTTGATGATAAACGGAGGTAAGGGCTCTTAGACATAAATATTTATTCATGTGAAATGCAATTATTTTAGAAAACGATCGATTGTCAGTGTCAATTTATATTAAAATGACACTTCGGCAAATTATGTGTCGGGAAGTATAATTACAAATACACTCTTGAAAATACATACTCAGCTAATCAAGCAAAATACACACACTAATATACATATGCACTTACAAAATATCTTCAGTCAATATTTTCTCATTTCTGAAATTTGTAAAATCTGATTCTTACTTCAAGTAACTCAATAAATATCTGAATCTAATCTCATGTTGTTGATTTTTTACCTTGAGTATTTTGAAAATTTTGTTCAAATTTAATACATTTTCTTTCTTGAAGTTCTCATTATTTATAACAAGAAATAAGTTAGCAATTCTTATCATCACTTACTAATAATTAAAATTTATAAAGCCTTTTACTATCGGGGCACAACACATATCAGTACTTTGTATAAATAAAATCTCTCTAAGCCCTTTATATCGGGGCACAACTGTTACAAGCACTTCATACAAATAAAATCTTTATGCCCTTTACTATCTTGGTTCAATTCTTACCAGCACTTAGTATACTTAAAATTTCTAAGCCCTTTACTATCGAGTGCACTTCTTACCAGAACATCACATAATTAAAATCCTAAGACCTTTATTATCTGGGCTTAACTCCAACCATCGCTTCGTGTAATTAAAATCTCTAAGCACTTTATTATCAGGGTGCAACTCAACAATCTTGAACCAGGGCGTGGGTGCCTCTAAGAAAATCTTCAGGTTTGAACTATAGCTGGTGGTGTGTTTGCACCCCAGTCACCGCTTGAAAGGCCAGCACATGACCTCATGGACACCCACCTCAACATTTATTTGAAATCTCTACAAGCAAATTCACTTTTATTTACAATTGTATCTCTGGCGATTCCCTTCAGTTAGCTGATTATTAATATTGATCTATATTTAATAATCAATACCATGTTAATTTCAGATCAGAGAAGTTTTAATTTGGGTGTTAAAACTCTAACTGTAGGACTCTCCTCCAGTTGTTTCACCTGGAGGTTCTATCTGACGTTTTCAGAACTCTATTTCCAATACAAATCTATCTGACGATTTACAACTATTTTTACAATACAGATCCATCTGACGTTTTCAGAACTCTATTTCCAGTGCAGATTCATTGGACGTTTTCAGAACTCTATTTCCAATACAGATCCATTGGACGTTTTCAGAAATCTATTTCCAATACAGATCCATCGGACGTTTTCAGAATTCTATTTCCAATGCAGATTCATCTGGCACTTTCTGAACTCTATTTCCAATGCAGATCCATAAGTAAAGGTTCTTTTGCCCCGTGAGTTCTGTAGATGGGAACCTCAAGCTTAAGGAGTAATTTTGATCCGTCTTTTAAACGAACCTGCCACACCATTCTCTCCTTACCCCAGACACACCTACAATAAAATGTGCATGAAGTGGATTACAGTTAACCATAAATATTTATTAACCACAGCAATTACCAGAAGAAATCAAATACAGTTAATTTCAAAGATAATAAAATCACGATAGTTGTTTAGTAAAACTGTTTGAATAACGTCAGGGTCCTTATTGAGTCTTTATACTTCTACATATATCTAAATTTTCATCATAAAAGAGTTCAGAGTAAGAGAGAGTGAATTGTAGAAGCGACTGGCCTTGCTTGAAGCTGCTGATGCATTGGAGAATTCTGGTGACGTCACACAACAGGCCCTGTTGCCAGTCGACAAAAGAATCTACAGGTCTTCGGGTTTTGATCGTCAATGGAATATACACACTTGGATTGGCACAGAATGCAGTACCATACAACAGCCGGGTCCCTCCCTTGTGCATATTCTTCTACCAGCTAGGCAGACAGTTAAAAGGTGTAGCAACTTTTATCTTGCTGTCAGCGGTAGCCAAACTGTTAACCAAACTGCAGAACCAACTGGGGCCATGCTTCACTGAAAACAGAATGTTGTACACGTAAATTCTTTGCAATGACTAGGCATTTTATACAATACCTAGGCAAACTATGTAACAGCATACATATTCGCACTTTGCCTAAATAGTACGTGCCATTCTTTATAATGACTAGGCATTTTATACAATACCTAGGCAAACTATGTAACAACATACATATTTCACACATTGCCAAAAAAAAGAGACCGTCATTGTATACATTGCCTAATCATTCTATACAATGCCTTGTTTTCACACATTGCCGGTAACATTTATAATGAAATGTGTCTAAGTCAAAATTTCTTCTCAATCTCACACTCATCCAGGTGACAGGGAGGGATCTGGGCACGCTAATAAATCTTAAATGGACACTAACTTACTGACAGTCAAAATTCAACATTATCTCGCTGACATTTCGTTTGGCATCGTAACTAGACTCTAACTCTAGCTAACACTTTTTCCTAAAGAAGCAGACCACTGAGCATTAGTGATTTATATCTCCTGTGGGCCATTTGTCTGGGGAAACAGGCCAGCATTGCCCAGGGAATGTGAAACTTGAGACAGAGCGTGGTTAATGATAGCCTTGACAGACTGAATGTTGCTACACTAGCGCAAAGAATAAGGTTGATGTATCATAACTGTGAAATCTGTTTCAGTGTAGAACAGTACTGGAGTTTGTAAAACATGTTTCAAGTAGAACAGTACTGGAGTTTCTAAAACATGTTTCAGCGATGACATCTGATGCTACAAGTTCCTAAAGCAACACTTGAGTTACGTCACCAGCTTGCAAAGAAACTTCCCTCTGTGTGCGCAAGTGTGGACCCGAGACTTGTCATACAGTTGTTGCAAACGCGGTTTTGAATTTAACAGATTCCACAGAGTACATCAGCTATAGTCTTTCTGTCCGTATTTTACATGATAATGCATCAAAAGAAAAAAGTCACAAACATTGAAAATTATCCGATTCATTGCTAGGTCACACCGACCTATGACGAGAGATTTGTATCATCCTTTAAATGTAACTTTTATTTTTGTCCTTAAATTAAATTTTAATTGCTAAATGTTAAGCATTTCTTTGGTGTCTTTGTTGGTATAGTATTTTTTTAAACCATAGGTGTGGTATCTTTTTCACGTAAGTGTAGTACATTTAATGTATCTATAGTATATGTTTTGTTACAGCGTTGACGTCGTTGTAGAGTAATATGTATACGTATTGTTCCTGCATGTCGCAGTTTCTGCTGCAGAGGACGCGACAAGTTAAAATTATCACAAATAATACCAGACACTCGCCCCTAAATAGCCAGATTCTGCTGCAGGGGGCGCGACAAGTTAAAATTAATAAATCACAAATAATATCAGACCCTCGCCCCTAAATAGCCAGTCGATTTCTTACATTAGCATCTATAGTCAATTAGCGCGTTAAGCCCAGGTGTAACTGAGCTAATTGCATGGATATTGGTCACCCCAGGTGGCAAACGGCAATAATGACGTCTAACTTGTATTTCGATCACATTCTAGGTGAAGCTCATAATTAATTATTTGACCAAACGACAATAACGACGTCTAACTTGCTCTTGTAATTATTTGACCATGCGACACAAAGTTGGTTGGTAATTATTAAATCTTCACTTTGTCATTTCTTTCCTTTTTATTGTTAGAGAAAAGATTTACACGCACCAAGACAAAAGGTTAGAGTGGGAAATTTAATATATTTCCAGACAGTTACAGCACAAAACATTAGATTTGCTTTGGAAGAATATTTATATATTAAATTACATATATGATTATATATATCTTTATGCGTGTTTGTGTTGTGTGTGTGTGTGTGTGTGTGTGTGTGTGTGTGTGTTTGTGTAAATCATTGTTAAGCTACATTTCTTTATTGAAATATTTTGTTTCGTACTACTATTAATTTGTAAAGTCAAACTCTCCAGAATCTGTAGAATGTAAAATTCATTTAATTAACTGAGGTTTCCTTAATTAGTGTTTAGTCATTAATATAATAATGCATGAAATTCAACACACACTCATACACACACGTACTCAGATGCAAAGACAAATATATACAGATACATTCACGCACAATTTTACTTTTGCGAGATATCAGATGCCACATACATCAGTTAATGAAAATATAAAACCTAAAGAAAATTAAGTAGAATAATTACTTCTTTTTTTCTAAATTAATATTTTAAAATTTGTATTTAAAAAAGATTCTGCACACTTAGTGGCCCTATTAGAATTACTTTTGTCGAAGAGCAGATAATTTTAAAAAAATCATTTCACATATGATATTATGCTAGCAACAAGACGAAGAAGAAAACCTCAAATAATTAATTAGTACTAAAGTGGTGTTTCAATATAAGTTGAAACAAGCTACAAGGATGTAGTACAATAATGTTCGATAGCAATATTTAAATTGAAACAAACTACATGTACAAAGAAGCGCTACTTCAATGAATGATAGCAGCAGGCAAAGCGACGCACAGCATCAAGAGGTCGGATGATACAACAGGCAAATTGAGGCACAGTATCAAGAGGTCGGATAATAGCAACAGGCAAAGTGAGGCACAGCATCAAGAGGTCGGATGATAGCAAAAGGGCAAATTGAGGCACAATACCAAGAGGCAACGTTCCCTCTAATATTTTCCCATTGCGCGCGGAACTTTTCCCTGTGTACGCGGAACTTTTCCCCGTGTGCGTGGAACTTTTCCCTGTGTGCACGGAGCTTTTCCCTTTGTGCAAGGAACTTTTTCCTATTTGCGCGGAACTGGCGGTTGTTTGAGCTTGCTACCAAAACTTGTGCACGGAATTGTCAAACTTGCTGCGTGGCACTGACTAATGACCTGCGTGGCCGCGCACATTAGAGGGAACATTGCCAAGAGATAGTACGATAGCAACAGGTAAATTGAGGCACAGTGCCAAGACGTATGATGATGGCAACAGGCCATTTGAAACAAACGGCAAAGAGGTATATGACAGGTACAAGTATGCTGAAACGATCTACAGAGAACAGTGGTACGTTCTGACCTACAGAAAAGAAACAAGTTATTATTTCCCTTTAATTAAACATCGCTGGGCATCTGATTGAGAGAAATTAGCAGCGTGTAAGCCAGGCCCTTGGGTGACTGATGTTTGAAATCGATAGTTTGAGAGTTAGCGACTGACCGACCCTCTGTGAAAAGCAGCAGTAGCGGGCATCTCACGGTACTACATGACAGTCAAAAAGTTTGATAGAAGAAAATGAAACAGAACAAACAGCAGTTAAATAATCACGGGTTTGGCGGTGCTTGTGAGCGCGTGTGTGTATGTGTGCATGCATGTTTGTGTGTGTATGTCATTAGCACTACAGCTGGTACTTGTAATTAGTACTGAAGAATACAGTGGATATCATTTGAATGATTTAATGCACAATACAAAAAAAAAAAAAAACAACACACGTTGGTATTTATTATGCTAATATTCAATGCGCAGTTGGTATTAATTGCTTTATTTTAACACTTCATTGGTTTTGTGTTAGGTGTTGTGTCCTCGCATTTACACAATAGGCTTTTTGTCCTCGCATTTACACAATAGGCTTTTTGTCCTCGCATTTACACAATAGGCTTTTTGTCCTCGCATTCACACAATAGGCTTTTTGTCCTCGCATTTACACAATAGGCTTTTTGTCCTCGCATTTACACAATAGGCTTTTTGTCCTCGCATTTACACAAGAGGCTTTTTGTCATCGCATTTACACAGTAGGCTTTTTGTCCTCGCATTTACACAATAGGTTTTTTGCCCTCGAATTTAATACACAATAGGCTTTTTGTCCTCGCATTTAATACACAATAGGTTTTAAGTCCTCGCATTTAATACACAATGCGTTTTTTTTTATCTTCGCATTTACACAACAGGCTTTTGTCTTCGCATTAGCATAATAGGTTTTATGTCCTCGAATTTAATACACAATAGGTTTAATGTCATTGCGCTTAATGCAGTATATTTTATATCCTTGTTTCCAATACACTATAGGTTTTATATCCTTATATTTAATACACGGTAGGGTTTATGTCTTTGTTTTCAAAACACAATAGGTTTTTGTCCTTGTTTTCAATACACAATAGGTTTTATGTCCTCATATTTAATACACGGTAGGGTTTATATCTTTGTTTTCAATGCACAATGTATTTCATGTCTTTATATTCAGTTTTATGTCCTCTCATTTAATACTTAGTAGATTTTGTCCTCTCATTTAATACTTAGTAGATGTTGTCCTCTCATTTAATACACAGGAGGCTTTATTAATATACAATAGACCTAAAATCCTCGCGTTTCATACATGATATTTTCATGTCTCCATGTTAAATATACAACAGTCCTCGCATTTAACACACAATACCTTTTGTGTACTGGTTCTTAATTGACAACAGTCCTCGCATTTAACACACAATACCTTTTGTGTACTGGTTCTTAATTGACAACAGGTTTTAGGTCTTCGCGCTTTACTCACAATACATTTCATGTCATCGCTTTGAATATAAATAATTTTATGTCATAGCTTTGAATACACTATGCATTTTATGTTATCTTTTGGAAAACAATACATTTTATGTCATCGCTTTGAATACACAATACATTTTATATCATCGCTTTGAATATACAATTATTTTATGTCATCGCTTTGAAAACACAATGCATTTCATGTCATCGCTTTGAAAACACAATAAATGTTATGTCATCGCTTTGAATACACAATAAATTGTATGTCTTCACTTTGAATACAAAATAAATTTTGTACACACTTTTTATACACAATGAATTTTATGTCCTCGCTTTAAATAAAAATATACAATAGGGTTAATGTGTTCGACATTTAATACTCAGTTTGTTAGATGTTCTCCATTAAATGCACTAAAGTTATAATGCATTTTTGTTACTAGGCAAATGTGTTTTATACCATCGCGTTAAAAACAGTAGTTCTTATGCTTCGTTTACATGCATAATAGGGTATTTTTGTGCCCCCGCCCCTTTAAAAAAAATACGCATTAGGCGTTATGCCCTCATTTATAATAATTTTTTTATACAGTAGGCTTTTTGTCTCATTTATAGTGTATAGTGGGCTTTGTGTCCTCATTTATAATATACAGTATTCTTTGTGTCCTCATTTATAATATACAGTATTCTTTGTGTCCTCATTTATAATATACAGTATTCTTTGTGTCCCCATTTATAATATACAGTATTCTTTGTGTCCTCATTTATAATATACAGTATTCTTTGTGTCCTCATTTATAATATACAGTATTCTTTGTGTCCTCATTTATAATATACAGTATTCTCTGTGTCCTCATTTATAATATACAGTATTCTTTGTGTCCTCATTTATAATATACAGTATTCTTTGTGTCCTCATTTATAATATACAGTAGGTTTTGTGTCCTCATTTATAATATACAGTAGACCAGATATCCTCATTTTTAATATAGTCGGTTTGTGTCCTCATTTATAATATACAATAGGCTTTGTGTCCTCATAAAATACAGTAGGCTTTGTGTCTTCATTTTAAAAATATAGTAGGCTTTGTTCCTTCATTTATAATACACATTAGAGTTTATGTTCTCATTTTTATATAAAGTAGAGCTTATTTCTTAATTTATACTATAGAATTTATGTCTTTATTTATAATATACAGTAGAGCTAATGTCATTTTAATATACAGTAGGCTTTGCATCCCCATTTATGATATACAGTAGATTTTATGTCATCATTTTAAAAATACAGTAGGTTTTGTGCACTCATTTATAATATAAAGTAGGTTTTGTGTTCGCATAATATAAAGTAGGTTTTGTGTTCTCATTTATAATATAAAGTAGGTTTTGTGTTCACATTTATAATATAAAGTAGGTTTTGTGTTCTCATTTATAATATAAAGTAGGTTTTGTGTTCTCATTTATAATATAAAGTAGGTGTTGTGTTCTCATTTATAATATAAAGTAGGTGTTGTGTTCTCATTTATAATATAAAGTAGGTTTTGTGTTCTCATTTATAATATAAAGTAGGTGTTGTGTCCTCACTTTTAATATACAGTAGGTTTTGTGTTCTCATTTATAATATAAAGTAGGTGTTGCGTCCTCACTTTTAATATACAGTAGGTCTTGTGTCCTCATTTATAATATAAAGTAGGTGTTGTGCCCTCACTTTTAATATAAAGTAGGTGTTGTGTCCTCATTTATAATATAAAGTAGGTGTTGTATCCTCATTTATAATATAAGTAGGTGTTGTGTCCTCATTTATAATATAAAGTAGGTGTTGCGTCCTCACTTTTAATATACAGTAGGTCTTGTGTCCTCATTTATAATATAAAGTAGGTGTTGTGCCCTCACTTTTAATATAAAGTAGGTGTTGTGTCCTCACTTTTAATATACAGTAGGTTTTGTGTCCTCATTTAAAAAACACACTAGGCTTCATTTCCTTGTTGTTTTTTTTATAGGATTGACGTAGAGTAGACAGTGATAGATTTGAAATCTTAGGCCGAGATACTACGTAGGATTTTAAGTCTTTGACCGAATACACTGCATATCAGAGATTTGACATTCCAAAAATGCCGTATTTTCAGGGCAAGAACAAACACAGAGGAAAACATGTCTGGAGCTGTGTGTAAATAAACATTCCGCATTCCTACTCATAATATCACCATTCATTAACACTCTTGTCAGTCTATTCATTGGAAACTCATTGTATCCAAACACAGCCAGCCAACCCATTAATTTTCGGATTCTCTTAAATGTGACAGTCAATTACTTCATTTCCAATGTTTTCATCTTCAGTGAAAATTTCCATGAAATACAAATTTTCCTCGGGTTTTTATTACAAAACATGAAATAATCAAACAACCGACCACGAGTCCAGTAGTTTCTTTCGGCTCTCATCACCCAGAGGGCCTAGAGCCCTTCGTCAGTGCACGTCCGCACCGCGAGAGAGTTCTATGCCCCCGGCCTTTGGCACTGTTGCACACGTTTGTAAGTTTCGTGCAGTCTGACGCCGCCTGTGTCTGCTAGCGACCGTCAAGCCAGGAATGCAGACCGCCGAATTTTCTTGACTCGTCACAGCTGAAACACTCGGATCTGTAATTATTATTGTTCGTCTGCTCGACTGGAATAGACTCCTCCCCGTCCTCCTGGCCCCCAACCTAAGAAAGTAAAAAGAGAAAGAGAAACACTTTACAGTTTTAAAATTGATAATGGTGATAAATGTCTGTATTTGGTGAAAATAGGAGTGTTTGGTGGTACAATCGACATTATTAAAAGCCCCCACCCCTCTTCTTTCTCCGTAGCTCTTCCCTCCCCCCATCTGTCCTACTATCCAGTCCAATTGAATGACAGGCAAGTTAACAGTTATTTCAAGACGACATCTGTGTCAGCTTTCGAAAGGTAAGTTTTCATCACTTGTTTATTTTTGTTTAAATTTGTTTGAAGTGAAACTACTATTAACATTCTACTTGAAATAATTTTTCATTGTTTATTTATTTTAATTTTGCGTTGAAGTCGAACTACTACATACATTTTACGTGGAATACATTTTCATTGTTTATTTATTTTAATTTTGCGTTGAAGTCGAACTACTACATACATTTTACGTGGAATACATTTTCATTGTTTATTTATTTTAATTTTGCGTTGAAGTCGAACTACTACATACATTTTACGTGGAATACATTTTCATTGTTTATTTATTTTAATATTTGTTTGAAGTCGATCTACTCTACACATTCTAAGTGAAATAAATACATTCTACGTGAAACATACATTCGGCGTGAAATATGTACATTCGGCGTGAAACACGTACATTCGGCGTGAAATATGTACATTCTGCGTGAAACACATACATTCTACGTGAAACACATACATTCTACGTGAAACACATACATTCTACGTGAAATATCTACGTGAAATAAATACATTCTACGTGAAATAAATACATAATTGATGTATGCGTCTTGAGCTCAGCCAAAACATAAGTCGGTGAAATTGTTTTCATTCCCTATGTTGTAAACTCAGCTGCGCCAATGCTCGATAAACAGGAGAATGTGGACGCCATGAATGCATGCGATTAGTTTGTAGTTTGATATATCCTTACAGCGAACACAGCGAGTATTCACTTTCACATATGCCTGAAATGAAGAAGTGGTATTTAACTGGCTAGAAATCTACAGGTTACGGCTACCTAGTTCAAGCCCGTTTTCATGGTCTCAAGCTGTTTTACATCGTGTGTGTGTGTGTGTGTGTGTGGCTAGTGTTTTGCATATCTGCACGTGCATTTATACGCCTCTTTAACATTGCAGGTAAAGTGAACATTTACTATTTTTTCTTTTGTAGGTGTGCGTATCACGCAAATATGTATGCCAACCATGTGAACACATAGAACACACACACACACACACACACACACACACACACACACACACACATACACACACATACACTCATACACATACACACACATACACACACATACACACACATACCCACACACATACCCACACATACACACACATACATACACATACACACATACACACATACACACACATACACACACACACACACGTACACACACACAGATAAACCTGCGTGTGTTTGTGTGCAATTGTATTTAATAAACCATAGGTTTCATGTCTTTATATTAATACACAATAAGTTTAATTCTACTCATTTATTTCATAGTTGCAAAGTCAATTTTCAATTTGATCAGTCTTTGGTATATAGGTATATGCTTAATATTAAAGTTTCACTAAACTGAGTTTCTTCGAACTTTAACGTTCAGTTTGCGGTCGGTTTACAAAGAGTTCTTAGAAGTGCCTAAAGACGTGGCCCTTCTTGTGTTCTTCTGATGAGACGTGACATCATAATTTGCTTTAAATGTAAACCTCTTTCATCCAGTATTCCTGTGCAAGTAATTTGCCGCCCATTATTGCTTACTTGTAACAAACTGCAAATCATCTTTGGGAAAATTGTATTGGATACGTGGATGCACACAATTTATATGTTAAAAGTGCAATGCTAACCTTACATTTCAATTTGCGGTGTCACTGGAAGTAGAATTTTACCAGACAGCAAAAAAATCAAAGAAACTGTGTAACCAGAATGTGGGCAAAATTACAGTTATCTTTTCCTTGAAGACTCGCGCGTACACATACATACAGACAAACACTAACACTTACTCCCACAAACACACAGACACACAGACACAAACACACAAATACACAGACACACAAACACACAAACACATAAACACACAAATCACACAAACACACAGACACTCATTCACGTACACCTTCACCCACTCATCCATTTAACCAAACACCCACAAACGCACAGCTAACCAACTTCCACCCCGACATAGACATATACTCTACCACCCACAATGACACACATCCACTAATACACTCCTCCCCCCCCAACATACACCCAAGCACCCATAGACACACGCGCACAGAAACCACAACACGCACACTTACAATGATTAACGAGCTATTTCGAGCAAATAATTTAAAAAATAAAGATTAGTGTCCTTTGGAGGAGATGCTATCACTGCTAACACATATTGTATTGTTCTGAGTTACCCTACCGCTTTGACTGGCATTTTAATTGCCATTATATTATTATTGAGCAAAACCGTGTTATAATAATTTGATCAATGTTTGATTATAACCTCTAGACCGGAATTAACATCTGCTTCCACTTTGTGGTGAGCGATCATTTTCAGGTCCACTCTCCAGTAGATGGGTGGCAAGAACATTAACGAGAATATCAAAAAGTCGATATTTACAGCGAAAATATGTTGAAGACATATGGTATAGAGAATAAACATTTGTGAATCTATCTCTCTATCTCTCTATCTATCTATCTATCTATCTATCTATCTATCTATCTATCTATCTATCTATCTATCTATCTATCTATCTATCTATCTATCTATCTGTCTGTCTGTCTGTCTGTCCGTCCATCCATCCATCCATCCATCCATCCATCTATCTATCTATCTATCTATCTATCTATCTATCTATCTATCTATCTATCTATCTATCTCAGAGTAAATTTGCCTATCCCTACTTCTAGACTTAATTTGTTATATACATTGTTAAATTTTAGAAGTGACTCGACCTTGGGGACTCCTTATGATGGTATGTTTTGTAAGTGTCAGAGTTGAATTAAACACTCGAGTTGAGAATATGCTTGATCCTGCAACGCAAATCACTTCCAACTGGATGAGTAGTGTTTATTACCCAATGGTTAAGATTTACGAGAACGAGACCAGCCAATGGGCTGAGATCAAATGTTTACCTCTGTAGAGAATTCTATTGTCTAATCGATTGAATATGAAGTCCGGTCATGAAAGGCAGCCATAAGCTTAATAGTGTGTTAACTGACTGAATGAGAGAGAATGGACTTATATAAATATTTCGTACAATTTTGTTATTGGTATCTTATATACTTTTGTTTTACGTAGAGATGTATTATGTGAGTAGATTATTATTTCTACAAATTGTGCGAACTAAGATGCTTATATTTAGTATGCTAACAATTGACATTTTTTATCGTGAAACCGCTCATGAAACTCTTATGCTGTATTTATTATGTTGTGTGTTGGGCTAATAAATACCAATAAACTATAAGTTGAGACTTGAATGTAAGAAAGAATGGAGTTAAAATAATAACCTGGAAACTTAGTGTTGTTCCCTGATTATATTTTACAGGCGCAAGGAGCATTTCTTGCAGTGAATGAGCGTAACAAATACACTACACTCCATTGATATGGTAGCAAGGTGTGCTGACTACATCAAGCAATTTCTGGTACATGTATTTAGCTCCCTCAGGCAGAACAACATTTGTAGCAATTTCCAGTAAATTCCTTGTACCAGAAATTGCTACAATTGTTGTTCTGCTTGAGGGAGCTAAATACAGTGAAGGACGCACCCAAGTTAGCCTCGAAAGAATAACAGCGAATCTGAGTTCTGCAACGTGAAGGGGGGGGGGGGGGATCACGTGAAACTAAAAAATGATCTTGTGGCTTTGTTGCAAAAAGCACATGAAAGACTATTGAGACAGCGCCTAAATCAGGTTACTTACAAACTATTATTGCTTATCTCTAATAACTCCATTTCTGTTTACTGATAAAAACTATCCTATGATTTGTACTGAGTTGTTGAATTGTATATTTGGAATATAAGACTGTGCAGTTATTAAAATTATTTGAACATGGTTTTATGGAAATATTGATGTCAAGTAACCTTTTTCATTGTATTTGTCATATGTATATTTGATTGATGACCTTCTTACACGTAGCTATGTTGAAGAAGAAAGTGGGTGGATGGTGGCTCACTAAATATAAATTAAAGACGGACTTGTCTTCTCCTTTAGTAAGAAGTTTTCCACCTATGGAAATATTATCTTTAATGTTGTGGAAGAGAAAAAACGTTTACAGCAACCACATATCCGCCAAGGGTCAGAGAGAGAGAGAGAGAGAGAGAGAGAGAGAGAGAGAGAGAGCCACACTTCCACAGTGTCAGGTTTTACCAACACCCCTATATGACACATTATGACTATTTCTATGCTATACTGCATATATATTCGAATAAATAATCGGAAGGTCGAAAAGGATATCTTTACAGCCACCTGAATAACGTAATCGTTTGCCTCCAATAGATCGGAGCGGTCTGAACTACGCATGCGTTGTGTTGTGAAGACCATCAAGAAGTCTTGGCTAGAGGCGCAGAAAGAGGAAACTAAGAAGTCTTGGCTAGTAGTGTAAAAGAGGAAATTAAGAAGTCTTGGCTAGTAGTGTAAAAGAGGAAAATAGAAGTCTTGGCAAGTAGTGTAAAAGAGGAAATTAAGAAGTCTTGGCTAGTAGTTAACAGAGGAATCTAACACTAGTACATCTCATAACAACTTGTGGTGGATTCAGATAATTGACAGTTCGGATAAATGACATTCAGATAATTGACGTTCTACTGTAGTTTAAAGACAGACTGTTTCTCTCCCTTTAATTCTCGGTAAGAGTAGTTTAAAGACAGACTGTTTCTCTCCCTTTCAATTCTCGGTAAGAGTAGTTTAAAGACAGACTGTTTCTCTCCCTTTCAATTCTCGGTAAGAGTAGTTTAAAGACAGACTGTTTCACTCCCTTTCAGTTCTCGGTAAGAGTAGTTTAAAGACAAGCTGTTTCTCTCCCTTTCAATTCTCGGTTAGACATGTTTAATGACAAGCTGTTTTCTTTCCTGTCAAATCTCGATAGGAATAGTTTCAAGTGAAAGCTTAAATCTATCACAACGCAATAGGAATGATAAAGTGTTGTGTGTTATCTAATACAAGTGGGTGGGGGTGGGTGGATGAGAGGGTGGAGAAAGAGATGGTAAAGTTTACTCAACAACACCACAGGTCAACGCGACCTCAAAGAAATTAATTATCGTCAGACACGACGAAAAAATACTGTGACCAGTCAATGATATCTAGAATCGCCCACAGGAAAATAAATGCCGGAACTCTTTGTATTATTTCAATGAAAAGTGCAGCATCATGCAAACATTTTCTAACTGGCACTTATATCAATAACCAGACGAGTGCTTATCATGAATACAGACTTTTCAAGCAATTGTTTCCAACAACTTATTTTTCGTACCGTTCACTATAAGAATATTTTGTATACAAATTCTGATCAAAGGAAAAAAATACTCTAAATAACCCTTCTCAAGGGACGTAAATCCTAATGTAACTCTTCTATGTTCACAAAGCACCTCTTTTTATTGAATTCTATATGTGCCCCTCTCTTCCTCTGTCTCCCTAAGAGACAATACTTCCTATTGGTTGTCCTTATGTATTAGCTTTGACAATCTCGCCTACTGTGTTATCTCCTTTCACATTGAAAGTTGATAGTCTTCTAGTAATGTATAATTTTTTCTTGTCCGTTGGTAAGCCTGCGTGCAGTATTAACCTCTATCGTCCCTTACTTTTGGTAGCCTCATTATCTGTGCTGCCTCCGGAATGTCTCGTGCATGGAAACTGATATTTTTAGTGACAATGTCCATAGGAACTGTTGCCATGCACAACGAGGAAATATTGCCACAGGCGGGAAAAGCAATTCCCCGCAATGCGGTCAGGAAAAAAGCCCCTACCCTTGGGAACAGAAAAAACGAAAGGCAATGTTTACAGAACAAAATAATTGTCTACGGACACGTGACTACATAATCGATGAACTTGATTGATAGGATTTAGATTTCTTAATTTTTAATCTATGTGACTACCGTCTATGTCGACAACTAAATCGATGTCGAAAACCCAGTCTATGTCGACAACTAAATCGATGTCGAAAACCCCAGTCTATGTCGAAACTTAGCATAATTTATAATAGTTATGTAGGTGACATGATTGGCATTTTTTTTTGTCTTTGGACCCTGTTATGTGTGTTTAATGGTCACGTGCGAAATATAATTGATTTATAGTGAGAAAGAGTTGTTTTAGGGGGAAAAAGGCAGCAGGTGTTGGAGTTTTCCTTTTTTAAGAAAAGAGCGTTTTAGTGTATGTCGTGTGTTGCGTTGATTAAAGCGTGGTTTGTGTGTGTGTGTGTGTTTGTGTGTGTGGTGTTTCAAAACAGAATTTTGTTTGTTTTGTTCACTGATTGATATCGCTCATTGACTTGTTTGGTGCATCTGTAATATTTGTTTATGCTCACAATGAAATTATGTGCCTTCCACTGCCTAGATTGTAAAAAAAAAAAAAAAAAGAAAAAAAAAGAAAAGAAATTCACGTGGGACTTAAACATACGTTGCTCTATGGGCTTTCATGATTAATCTGCATTAAGTACACAACGAAGTGTGGAGCTAGTACGCAAACTATTAGTCTTATTTTTTTTTAATGTCAAATGCAGTGTTCAACGGTTTCAAGACAGGCTTCCGTAAGACTCCATTTGTACCTGTACCAAAGTTAATTCGTAATTTAAATTAAAGACAGAATTTCATAAAGTGCATCGACCTATATCTGTTTTGTGTAGGTTGGACACGAACACTCCTCACGATGTCGTGTGAGTGATTTCCCTTTACAGATGCGATTCTATGTTCCTTCCGGCTAAAGGTGCGACATCAGTGGTACATTGTGGATATATTTCCCACCAAAGGTATTATTACACTGCCAATAGAATATGAGAGAATGTTCCAGTTAGTTATTAAAGCTGCAATAGTTTGTGAGAGATTGTTCCAGTTAAAGTTATTACACTGCCAATAGAATGTGAGAGATTGTTCCAGTTAAAGTTATTACACTGCCAATAGAATGTGAGAGATTGTTCCAGTTAAAGTTATTACACTGCCAATAGAATGTGAGAGAATGTTCCAGTTAAAGTTATTACACTGCCAATAGAATGTGAAAGATTGTTCCAGTTAAAGTTATTACACTGCCAATAGAATGTGAGAGATTGTTCCAGTTAAAGTTATTACACTGCCAATAGAATGTGAGAGATTGTTCCAGTTAAAGTTATTACACTGCCGATAGAATGTGAGAGATTGTTCCAGTTAAAATTATTAAAGCTGCAATAGCTTGTGAGAGATTGTTCCAGTTAAAGTTATTACACTACCAATAGAATGTGAGAGATTGTTCCAGTTAAAATTATTAAAGCTGCAATAGCTTGTGAGAGATTGTTCCAGTTAAAGTTATTACACTGCCAATAGAATTTGAGAGATTGTTCCAGTTAAAGTTATTACACTGCCAATAGAATGTGAGAGATTGTTCCAGTTAAAGTTATTACACTGCCAATAGAATGTGAGAGATTGACGGTAGATTGTGAGTGCTTCTTCCAATATAGCCAGGACACTATGAGTAGAACGGGAAAAGTACACTGACAGTAAATTTTGGCAAATTTCTTTCCAAGTGTATCACGTTGCCGTTTTGATTATGAGTCTTTCTTTCCATTAAATGTAGGGCACTATTCTACATTACATTTTGTCAACCTTTCCAGTTGACCTTTCAAGCACTACAGACGAACTTTATAAGGCAATAATTATTTGAAAGAACATCAGTAGATTTTATAAGTATTTGTATAAATATTGGCGGTGTCAATAAAATTATATGAACGTTAGCGAATGCCACAAAGTCTGTACAAACAGGGATAGGTCTCGCAAATGTTGATTAAACTTTAGACGGTCTCACAAATTGGATAATCTCACACAAACGTACAAACATTAGGGCATGGTATAAGGACTAGTGGGGGATACAACAATATAAAGCTGAGTGGATTTCACATAAATTTGTAACGCGTTAGTGGATTTCACATAAATTTGTAACGTGCTAGTGGATTTCACATACATTTTTAATGTGTTAGTAGATTTCACATAAATTTGTAATGCGTTAGTGGATTTCACATAAATTTGTAATGCGTTAGTAGATTTCACATAAATTTGTAATGCGTTAGTAGATTTCACATAAATTTGTAATGCGTTAGTAGATTTCACATAAATTTGTAATGCGTTAGTGGATTTCACATAAATTTGTTGAAAATTAGTGAATCTCACCAACACTTGTACCAATGTCGTGGATCTCGCAAACGCGTACGCTCTATCGACTCTAGCAGAATAATAAAGGGTCTTGTTTCGTTTACGAGACATTGAGCAATACCTCTTTGTAACGTGTACTACGTCATGTTATGGATACTCTCGTAAACAATTCATTGGTTTTGCTTCGACTTCCTCATTCGCTTCCAGCAAAATACAACTTTACCAGAATCGTTAGTGACAGATTCTTTCAATACGTTTGGAACCACGACAAATTGTTACACAATCTCCCACCAGACTTGACGTGTGTAAAAAAACTCTTAACAACCTGGAGCCCTACAGCACACTTACTAACACACTTTTATGACTTTGTCAGTGAGAGGGTTCATGTTTCATTTTTATAGCAGAATCAATCTTTCCCATGCGGCAGTACCGGTTATTCTTGCAACACGACACGTGTTAGCCAGAAATCTTAGTGTTCGTTTGTTGTACGTTTGAACTACTCTGAAAATGTTCCGTTCAAACTTTAGTTCTTATTGTGCTGTTTGCAAAGATTTCTTTCGTTTATCCTAGTTACTTTATAATTCACAAAATCTGCAATGAACAGACAAAGCATATTTCTAGCCGGTTTGGATATTATTATAAGTTATTGTTTCTTTAACACCATGTCTTAAATGGACCTGTTATTTAATGCACGTTTTAAACACATATTGGTACATAGTGCGCCTGTCGAACGTGTGTTATCGAACGTGTGTACTAGTGCACCTGTCTTGAATAAACTTGTCATCAAACTTGTTATCTAGTGCACCTGTCTTGAATAAGCTTGTCATCGAACTTGTTATCTAGTGCACCTGTCTTGAATAAGCTTGTCATCGAACTTGTTATCTAGTGCACCTGTCTTGAATAAGCTTGTCATCAAACTTGTTATCTAGTGCACCTGTCTTGAATAAGCTTGTCATCAAACTTGTTATCTAGTGCACCTGTCTTGAATAAGCTTGCATTCGAACTTGTCATCCAGTGCACCAAGTTTAAATCAGCGTGTCTTCTAGTACACATAGCTGATGCTAATTTTCTTATGAGATTTGATAATTTTTCCATTTCAATGTTCTTTCAGAAGTCCAATCATGAAACTGTCTGAAAACTGGTAAATATAATAACTAACAGAATCAAGAAAACGTTAAGCGGTTTATAAAAATTGGCACTTCAAATTTAATGCCAGTGTTTAAGAAATTATGTTAAGGATCGCAGGGGAGAGTATTCCGCTTAGTGCAACGATCACACTTATTTTTAGTGTGTAATAAAACCATCTTTCCTACATGTATTAATAATACTATTGTTATCAGAAAATTTTACCTTAAACATTATATACAAGCGAAAATATAGTTCTTTTCCCTGATTTTCAATGGGCCATATTAGTGACATGTTGAACGTCAGCAATGCCATATAGAAAAAGAACGCATTGGCTAATTATGTTCTTGTCTCCCTTTACTTTCCTGACAGCATTGGACATTTATGTCAGACTTTGATTTCAGGCTTCGTTCTTGGTGTTATCAGGTTAAAATTAGAATCTCATCTATGTGCCGCTGGCTTAAAACTTTGGCTTAAGAAATTACGGATTTACACTTTGTTTATTTGTTTGTTGTTTGTTTGTTTCTTTGTTTGTTTCTTTCTTTGTTACTTTGTTTGTTTCTTTATTTGTTACTGTGTTTGTTTGTTTGTTTTTCTTTCTTTCTTTCTTTCTTTCTTTCTTTCTTTCTCTCTTTTTGTCTTTCTTTCTTTCTTTCTTTTTGTCTTTCTTTCTTTCCTGGAGCTTTCTCCGAGTTTTATTTCTTGCTTTTCTCTAAAATTAAATTGAGGCCAATACCACTTATAAATATATATGTATGTGAATTCATATTTACACTTCTGCAACATTCATTCCATTGTCTTTGCAGAGTTTAAATGACATTTATTTAAAATTTCTCATCATTGTAAAGGAGGGAGAGACTATAAGTGACGCGGTCAGTCGATAAAGACAAGAGAAAGGATTAATAATATTTCCTAATGATAACCGCCTATCATTCGAAAGCCATGAATGGTTCGTGAACTGTGGGCAAGGGAAACACTTGTGTCTCTCATACTGAAAAACAAAGACTTGCTTAGAAATTTTGCTGGGAGATAATTTAGATTACACTAACTATTATCAGCTACAGGTTTGGAAATAAATGGGCGGTAATGGAATCGATTATTTCCACAGAAACAGTCGACGGGAAGGCTTGGTGAATGGAAAATGCATTGACAAATTCTGGGTACAATTAAAAGGTAAGAGTTAGAGTGATTAGCAAACAAAATCATATTTTTTTCTCAGTTTGAATTGTGCCAGAGTTGTTATTTTACAATTGGCATTCAGTACATGCAGTTTGTTGAATGGACGTCCTATAGATTACTGGAACTATTTAAAGATTAAATGGTTGGTTTAGGAAAAGGTCGCCGTCATCACCATCATAATTGTCGTCATCGTCATCATCAAATTATTAGCAATACTACAACAACTACTACTATATATTATAGTAACAGGTTATAGTTCCCTATCATGTCTGCAATATTGTACAGAATACATACAAATACATTGTAAAGAGGTTTGCAGTTGTGTATGAAGTGAAGCCTGGTCGGTCTGTCATTAAAACTACTTCCATTTACAGACGTTTCATCATCAATACAGTTTCCATTTCGCTCCTATTACCGTAACTCATAAATGTTTTAATTTTAATTTTAATTTTACCTAGTTGCTTCCGAATATTTTAAATAGGTAACACGATAGTTTTTTGTGATGAAACACAGCACAAATTATCTTTATTACAGTGACACGGTTCCTTCCTTCCTTCCTTCCTTCACACTTCCTTTACGGCGAAACACTGCACGCATTATCTTTTTCTTCATTAACACGAAAGCTTAAGGACGAAACACGGTACATACTACTTTACTTCAGTAGCACATAGGCTTACTGTTCAACTCTGTACAGTATCTTTACCACCTATTGTGACAGTAATAATGGGTATGACTCACCATGTCCATCACGTACATTGCAGGAAGTTTCTATTATATTACACTGCATGGCTTATCAACACAGTATTATATTACACTGCATGGCTTATCAACACAGTGTTGTCTTGCTCCCTTTCTGGGAGAGTTTAGAGGAGAATTATTGTAAACCATTTCGTTTATACATCTTTATAATGATTTTTATTTCTGTTTCAAGTTTTGATATTATGAGATAAAAAGATTATTTATTTTATACAATTTTATTCATTCCATCGTGTATTGCTTTCCTTATTCCCCATATCCCCCTCCCCCACCCCCCTACGAAACATGCACACACTCAATGGTTGAAAACCGAGAAGTACTCTACAAACACTCACAAATCTTTATAATCATGGGGCAAAATAATCTGTCAAATGTATTTTTATCCTGTCAATAAGAAGAAAATGAAAGTTAATAAATGATAGAGATTAAAGTATTCATGTCACTTTGATTTTCACACCAGAAGCCTCTCCATGCGTCCGTAGAGGCTTGTCCTTTTCTGCAACAAAACAGACTCTGATCAAGAAATACGATCACACTCATCTGGACAAGTCGTTAGAAGAGTTGCATAGTAACCAGCCATCCGCAGAGATGTGCCATTTCGATCAAAATCAGTATACATAAATAACCCTACTCGCCTCCATACCCCATCCGGAGAGAAAATTGGAGAGCTACTTAGAAACCTGCCAAATCCCAAAAACTTTCGCACATTCCCTGTATTCAGCGGATATGTCCTTGACACTTCACCATGAAAGCTTCACTAACATATCTCCAATTAAAATGTTTACATTGTGAAAGAGATATTTTAAGAAAAAAACCTAAAATAACGAAGAGGCTCAAGAAATTAATATTCTGTACGAAGGCTGAAGTATTATACAATGGTAACACAGAATATGCCATAGCAAAGCAACATGATTAAAATAAGTACCGACCCCTCCCCCTTTCGACATTATTAATATTTTTCGTCATTTATCAGAAAAAAGATCCCCAACTTTAGCCTTTTTATTAAAACAATTAAAAATAAAATCTCCTTACCCGATTTGCGTCCGTTAGTGAAATCAGCTAGCATCGGAAGCAGATGTTAATCCCTCAAATAATCAGTGAATGAACCAAGAGATACTCGTAAGCGATAGAGAGTTTGGTTGCTAAGTACACTTCTTTCTTCTGGACCCTAGGGAGCGGGCCCAAGCATTATCTCCACGCGCGCATGCTTGGCCAGAAACAATTAATTGAAATATCGGTCCCCATCTCAATTTGAGTAATGTGATTAGATTGCTATGTGAACATTCTACGTATCTCATGAGAAGTAATGTGATTTGACTGCTGTGTGCTTCACATAAAAATCCTGCTACAAGATCAGCGCTCACAGCAAAGTACTAGTGCAGCGAAAGGTGCTAAAGGAGTTTCAAGAATGACAACAGAAAGAAACAAAGGGAGACAATTAAAAGGAAGAAAAATTAAAAGAAAAGAAAAATGGAAAATAACAAGAAAAAAAGAGAAGAAAATGAAGGAAAGCATTAAGAAAGTAGCAACAGAAAGAAGTGAAAACGGGAATGAAGAAAAGAAACAAGGTAAGAAGAAATGAAAACTAGGAACTTTAGAAGAAAATTATAAAAATGAAAGGAGAAATGAGTCTAAAAGTAAAGGAATGAAGTAAAGAAGAAAATTAACTAACGGAAGAAAGTCATAAAATATGAAAGATGGAAGAAAGAAATGGGAAGTATTGAAGATGGGGTAACAAGACAAAAATAAAAAATGAAAGCAAGTCATAAAATATGAAAGATGGAAGAAAGAAAGCTATAAAGGGAAAAAGTAAGAAAGAAACGACAAACAAACAAAACAGGAACGTAGATAAAAAGAAAAACATGAATAAAATGAAAGAAAGAAATAAGAAACAAACAAAGAAATTAGGGATAATTTCTCTTTAGCACCAGTCACACCAAGGCGAACTCATTGTGGAAGAATGAAAGAAATTTATTCTTTTGCAACTCGTGAAAGCCAAAAACAGCCTTTGATATTCTTCTGTTTCTTTTGTTGTGTCAGCACTTGTATGTTATGGCCCCCCTATTCTCTGGTTCATCACAATTCTTCACAGGAACCCTGCGATCCCAGAAGATTCTTTGTCTCAAGTGTCGAGCACACCTGTCACCATCTCCATCCCGCCTGCCACTCCAACCCTCAAGGTGACTGTTATAGAATCATTTTTGCCTAAAACATCCCTTTGGTCAAAACAGTAAAGATGAACATATCGAATGAAAGGGAAGTAAAGATGAACATATCGAATGAAAGGGAAGTAAAAATGAATATATCGAGATGAAAGGGAAGTAAAAATGAATATATCGAGATGAAAGGGAAGTAAAAATGAATATATCGAGATGAAAGGGAAGTAAAAATGAATATATCGAGATGAAAGGGAAGTAAAAATGAATATATCGAGATGAAAGGGAAGTAAAAATGAACATATCGAGATAAAAGGGAAGTAAAGATGAACATATCGATTGAAAGGGAAGTAAAGATGAACACATCGAATGAAAGGGAAGTAAAGATGAATATATCGAGATGAAAGGGAAGTAAAGATGAATATATCGAGATGAAAGGGAAGTAAAGATGAACATATCGAATGAAAGGGAAGTAAAGATGAATATATCGAATGAAAGGGAAGTAAAGATGAATATATCGAATGAAAGGGAAGTAAAAAAAAATGTGGATGACATCAATGTTGCTGTTAAAGTCGGAAGGAAGTTATTTAGTGGTGCCGAGTAAGTGATTCTATATTGTCAAGACTAAAATCAATATTGGCTGGGCAGTTAGTTAGTCAGACAGGCAGTTAATTCAGGCATGCATGCAATTAATTAGTCAATATGCAAGTTAGTCAGTAAGTCATTCAGTTATTCGGTTAGTTCGTGCAAGGAAAGACTGAATGGAAAATAGCTAAAAAAGTAAAGGTTGTATGAGTTTGAAACAATAATGTTATTATTCTGGACTGCGGGAAATAATGCTAGGTAAATTATATGGACGCATGTATAAAAGCACGACACACACACACACACACACACACACACACACACACACACACACACACACACACACACACACACACACACACAAACACAAACACACGCATATTTACTTAAAGGAAAACACTACATAAATGCGCGTGTGAACGTAAACAGATATAAATTAAATGCTCATACATTTATACATCATCATTTATACGTGCACATTAAATAAAAATGTATATTTTCCTCTTGTAACTATGTGAAATTGCGTGAAAGCGAGTGTGCAGCACGCAAATACTTGTTCCCTTGTAACTATGTGAAATTGCGTGAAAGCGAGTGTGCAGCACGCAAATACTTGTTCCCTTGTAACTATGTGAAATTGCGTGAAAGCGAATGTGCAGCACGCAAATACTTGTTCCCTTGTAACTATGTGAAATTGCGTGAAAGCGAGTGTGCAGCACGCAAATACTTGTTCCCTTGTAACTATGTGAAATTGCGTGAAAGCGAGTGTGCAGCACGCAAATACTTGTTCCCTTGTAACTATGCGAAATTGCGTGATCATTTTCTTTCTTCCTAGTCTTTTCATCTGTTCTTCTGGTCACTTTCTGTTCTGCTTGCATGTGAATCGTTCATCTGTCCGTTAAAAGCTTTCCAATTTTATTTTAATTTTAAAAAAAATATATTGTGGGCTGAATTGAAATCAAATGAAATACGATTGCAAAGTCTTTATTTATTCTTTACTTTCGGTCTCTGCAGATTTCCAAATTGGTGTTCTTAAAAAGTGTCTTGTGCTGTGAGAAAGGAACTAGAAATTAGAATATAAAAATTTCTTTGTGCCTGTAGCTGAATAAGATAAAGTAATAAAACACAGTACTATAATGACATTTCATTTAACAGATTTAAAACCCCATTTTTATGGGTGTGCAGAAATCTTAATTTGTAAAAATTCTTCACTCTTAAATTAATTCTGTAGAATTAAAGGACCGAGCTGGCGGAAGTCAGTGAAAAGATTGTTTCTTTATCTTTGAACTTCAAAGAGGTCGCTACCTGCCCTGTCAGCCACTCGCTTCCGATAGCATCACCACCCATTTAACTGAATTAGCTGCTACTGATCGTTAAACTAGACTTATTTAGACTAATTCCGGACCCAGATATACAGGAGGTTCCTCCAATCTCAGTTCATTTAACAGTAGAGACAAAATTATGCCGTATGGCGCATGTCCGCCTGCCTGTTTGTCGCAGTACTTCCGTTTCTTTGCAGTTCTGAAATAAACAATCGCATTATCTCCCGCAATAAATTCCCGATGTAAATTATTACTTGTTCTGTCGACAATTTCTTCGATGCTTTCCTTTTGAGCGAATAGTTTGTTTAAATTAACTCAGGAAGGTAGTGATGAATGTTGATGAATAGTGAAAGAGATTCATAGTGATGAATCGAGTGAAAACACATTCCATTGTAGCCGTAGTTTATGCGTTGATTTTTCTTCTTGTGTAAATTAACTACGTTAAATTGTAATAATTTTCTTTTGATCTACTAGACTTGCGTTGATTTTGCAGTTTATAGTTTTCTGTAATACGCTGTCTGTTGAACACAGCTGTACCTAAATAAACTGATTAACCTAAACATACATTGATGAAAGATGTATCCGTGAATCAATATGGCTGTGTATAAAATTTATAAAATAAAACTTAATAATAATCATAAGAATATTATTGAATTATTTAACTGATATATTAAATTTTTTTGGGTATACACTGTTGATAAGAAACAAGCAAGAATAGTTGTCACGAAAATATTTTTTTTTGCATATTGTAAATTTATAAATACATCATGCTTCTTGTTTATATTCTAATATGGGTAACTCACAGCAGCACAACCACGTCACAGTCACTCTGTTACCAACGAAGTGCATACACATCATGGACGATAAGAAACTTCACGAAATTACTGTGCAGAGAAACAAAGTGCATACACCTTATTGACGATAAGAAACTTCACGAAACTACTGTGCAGAGAAACAAAGTGCATACACCTCATTGACGATAAGAAACTTTACGAAACTACTGCGCAGAGAAACAAAAGAAAAGCACCTCGGTTGCACGCGCTGCCCTTTGTCCCTTGATTGGCACCACACTCACTCTGATTACCAGCCACCAGGACCAGCATGAAACAGTGAACTGCACTAATGCATACAGATATTACAAACATATGGTAAAACACGTTGCCAGACTCGTTACTCTTTCTTTATAACACCGTCACCATACGTCGACTTCAGCCCCCTTTGGCAAAGGACAGAAAAGGCAAGAATATAGCTTTAGGTAAGGGCGTCACTGAATAGGAAAGGCACAACTTGTTAACAAGAAAGTAATGAAAAACACCGATCAGTGATGCATCGGCCTACCCGAAGCTTTTAATTGCTCCATTAAACATACAACTGTTACGTTCCTCACTACATCAGCGTACGTCAGCACTTCAGAGGGCGCCCTCTCATGAAGGCAGTCCTTGAGAAGATGTGCAAGCCAGTACGGTCTCTAAACACTCCCCAAAACCACTTACTGAGGCACACTTGACTCTGTCAACAGGAAAAAGGAACCGCCACAAGTTCTGGCATCCGTGATCAGACATCACCTGGTTTCTGGTATCAGAAACTCTCTGTCAATATCGGTTTAGAATGGATGTGAGGTTCTTCAGTAAACTAAAAATCGATAAGTAATTAGTCCTGCAATTCGTCGACTATGTCATCTAAAAGCACAACATTTTCTTCTGCTTATGATGTCTATCTCGTTAATAGTAGACATGGATACAAATTAAATCAGATCTGGTTACTAAAACAAATTATAATAATGCAAGTTTTTGCGGATAAGCCTCTGCGAGAATTTAGAGCCTAGCAACATGTATCCATTGCTTGACCAACATGGTGGTATATTTATATCAAGAAGAGAGAGAGAGAGAGAGAGAGAGAGAGAGAGAGAGAGAGAGAGAGCTATTAAAATCACGGTGACAAACTGACCGGATGTCGCGCATTCTTTTGCAAACTGGTTACTGTGTTACAAGAGTTCATTTTCAGCATACCTGGCATTTAGACACGTGATACATGTACTTCGACACGGACTGATCCCAATCCGCTCAAGCCTGGCTGCCCCCGACATTGTGCCTAAAAGTTCAGTCAACCTTCACTTCATTTATATTGAATGTCAGTTATTCCTAGATAAATTATTGCATTATCTTTAAGTGTCTGAATAATATTTTGTTTTGTCTTTCTACATCAACATAGAATACAAGCAAATGTGTTAAGTTCGGCATACGGTTTAATTTTATTTCGTTTTATTTCCGTGAGTGGAATTGCTTTCTGCCAAATTTCTAGAATCCTTAGCAAACCATAGGAGACCTTCTTCATTCTCAGAAAACTGACTTCTTGTCAAAAAAACCGATCAAGGTTAGATGACGTAAAGAAGATATTCCGACATGATGCATTTAACACGACCGCGTTATAAAACAATGCATTAGCAATTTAGATCCAAATTTAAAGTGACTAAACTTTAGCTTTTTCTTATTGGTTCACTTGACACTTGAGCAGGATGAAGTGTTCTGCATATTTAGCTGCAATCAATATAAAGCTTTTGCAGACAAGTTTCTATCACGATTTTAAAAGGCACGATGGAAAATCAGGTAGGATAAGAGTTTTCTCCCTTCTTAGGGTGAAGCTGAAACCGTAAACGTAAAGTGATATTGGCTATCACTAGAGTTGAAAGATTTATTTATATTCATGGAGAAAGGAAAATTCTTTTGTGTTGATATTATGTCGAACTGACAACATTGACCTGTTGACTTCGGGAGTTTCGCCTAGAACTCTGACAAACAACTTAAAAGTGCTCCAAATGTTCTCGCATGATTGTTTATTCGATCCTCCTGCAAGACGGGGGTGGGTGGGTGGGGTGGAGAATGGAGTCGTGTTGGTGGGAGGGATTTATGCCATTAGTGTTATTTCCCAGGGGACCACGTCGGACTTTACAATGAATGACAGTCACTCTGATCGTTACGCGATTTGGACCTAGGCTGTTATGCAAACCTCTACTTCCTTTTAATTCTTCCATGAATATTTGTGTGTATGAGTATGTGTGATACAGGTCACTAAGTAACAGTATTGTATGGTAAAACTTTAAACAAAGGAACAGGGATAGCATTAAAGTAATGGAAGAAACATTGCTTGATGAACAGGAGAAAATTATTAAGATAATTTCTCATTTTGAGAGGTTATCCATACAGTTCGATTTATTCAAAACAAATCAACCTTAATCTTCTGTAGATAGATGAAAGGACAAATTATTCCTTCTGATAGCTATAGTGTTTTTCTTTCATGAAGTTAGAGAGATTTAGAATAGCATCTGTATGTGTGCAGCATGCTTCTTTGTTTTTCTTTTCTACATTGAATTAGCATTTCTTGTTGTTTCTATGAAACTAGAATCTCTTATATAATTATCACTTCTTACGAGATAATCTCTATCTAAATAAATCATTATTTTGCAACAAAATTTATAATATGCTTGTCAAAGTAAACACTTAACATTTGCATCTTGCAAATCTGTAGCCTTGTTCTCTACTAACAGAAATTACGTCCCTTTCAACAGTCCTTTTAATGTTTCTCAGCAGGTCTCTTCTTGTCTCACACAGCAATTCAAATACGCAGTAGCAAAGTACGTGGAACGTACTGCCCAGTCCTCAAACAGGACTAATGTAAAATATCACTAGACATCCTTTACCTTGGACAATAAAAATATCACTAGACATCCTTTACTTTGGACCATGTAAAATATCACTAGACATCCTTTACCTTGGACAATAAAAATATCACTAGACCACCCTTTACCTTGGACCATGTAAAATATCACTAGACATCCTTTACCTTGGACAATAAAAATATCACTAGACACCCTTTACCTTGGACCATGTAAAATGTCACTAGACACCCTTTACTTTGGACCATGTAAAATATCACTAGACACCCTTTACCTTGGACCATGAAAAATGTCACTAGACATCCTTTACCTTGGACAATGTAAAATATCACTAGACACCCTTTACCTTGGACAATGTAAAATATCAATAAACATCCTTTACCTTGGACAATAAAAATATCACTAGACATCCTTTACCTTGGACAATAAAAATATTAGTGTTTGCCCTTTACTTTGGATAGTGGACATATCAGTGCATGCCCTTTATGGTCGGTAGAAACAAAGGAACATCATTATACACCCTTTACTTTGAATGCCAGACAATATCAGTATATATCCTGACATTAGGAACGACTCAAGAGCTTTTGAGTAGAATTACAAATATACACACTCACTTTAGTATCTATAAATTTACAGCTGGAATAAGAATGATTTTTGATCGTTAGTTTATGATTTCTTTTTAGTTACTCCACTCACACACATACGCAGAAACAAAGGAGAATAAAATAAAGCAAAGTATCTAACCATTTATTTTTACTTCACTATGGATGATCAGTCACGCTTTTCCTGACATCGGAACAGTTTTTTCCCCTGCACATGGTTTCAACGAGTCATAATTTTTAAAAGTCACGACTGGTCTATAATTATGGATTATGGAGAATATGTGAGGAGCGAGAGTGAATTCTAAGAACCTGGCATTATTATTAATTGCAGGAAGATAATTTACTCTGGACGAGTAACACTTAGAAACAGAGAATAATTAGTGAATTATTGGTTTCTAAATCTTGACTTAGTCTCTCCGACTGCAAAGGCGAAGACCCTGTCAACAGGTGGATTAAATATGATCATAAAATAACAGCTAGTATTAATCCACCAGTGATAGAAGTCAAGAAGTTTAAATATGCCGAAGTGTATATTAAGTCAAGAAGTCTAAATATGCCGAAGTGTATGTTAAGCGCGGACATGTATATTAAGTCATGAAGTCTAAATACACCGAAGTATATATTTAGTCAAGAAGTCTAAATATGCCGATGTGTATATTAAGTCACGAAGTCGAAATATGCGGACATGTATATTAAGTCATGAAGTCGAAATATGGCGATGTGTATATTAAGTCACGAAGTCGAAATATGGCGAAGCTGTGTTAATTGAAGAAGTCTAAATATGCCGAAGTTTATATTAAGTCAATAAGTAAAAATATGCCTATGTGTATGTTAAGTCAAGAAGTAAAAATATGCCGACGTGTATATTTAGTCAAGAAATTTAATTATGCCGAAATGTGTATTAAACCAAGAGGTACAATTATGCAGAAGTTTATAGTAGGTCAGGAGGTCTATATATGCTGAAGCGTATATATTATTTTACGAGGCCTAAATATTCAGTGTTTTTTAAGTCAAAAAATCTAAGTATGTCGAAGCATTTGAAATCAAGTGACCTGCACAGAGGTTAAAGATGACTAAGATATGTTTCACGAAATTAGTTTTAACACTTGAGAGAAGAACAAGCTTGCCAAGTCAGTGCGAAATAAACTAGAAATTAGTTTTAACACTTGAGAGAAGAACAAGCTTGCCAAGTCAGTGCGAAATAAACTAAAAAATTAGTTTTAACGCTTGAGAGAAGAACAAGCTTGCCAAGTCAGTGCGAAATAAACAAGAAATTAGTTTTAACACTTGAGAGAAGAACATGCTTGCCAAGTCAGTGCGAAATAAACTAGAAATTAGAAGTCAAGAAATGAAGTGTAAAAAAAATAAAACATACCAAACAATGCAGCTGACAACAAGAAAGATAACCAAGCAAACAAGAGAGATAAGCAAGTTATACAGGGAAGTGAAACATAAAGCAAGCCGGAAGGCTTACAAGAAAAACAAAGAAGCAAAATAGACACCAAATACGTCACCCCCACATAACCAGGCAAGGGAGAGAAATAAACAAGCCATCTTTGAGTGTGATGACATATTTCATTTCATCGCTTCGTAGGGGTAAGAGAGAAAACAAGAAACATGGAAAAAGGAAATGAAGCCACTAGACAGAGCAAACAGGAGAGATATGATTGTTGTACTGTTATCTAAAGTTTTATTTTACCTTTGAGTCGGTTGCTTTTTCATCTCTCATTTGCAAACAGATGTGCAAAAAATTAAACAAAAACAATCAGTATGAAATTTAAAAAAAATGTAGCAGCGACTCGCTAAGTGTACACACATTGATAAAACCGAACGGAACTTTTTAACACATCCAGATTTAAATATAAAGCAAATGGCAATATTAAAGGATGAAATAAATTTTTTAAGGAAATAAACATATGGTACGATGTAAGTTAAATACGACAATGGATTATCCAAAATAAAAAATAAAAATCACCCCATGCTAAAATGTTTTAATGTCATAACTGTCCTAGATATAAGGAGACTTATCACTTTCTTTTTGTTAAAGATTTTATTAATTTATTTCATGATACAACAAAGTTATTCTGATTGATTGATTGTATATGCCACAAATCCATTTCATGATACAACAAAGTTATTCTGATTGATTGATTGATTGATTGCATGATGCCACAAATCCATTTTATGATATCACAAAGTTAAGCTATTGTGGCTGGTTGATTTGTTTAAATGTCAAATTCTTTTAGAGCATTAAAGCAAGCTAAATAGATTGATTCATTTCAAACAGAACTGCGACTTTACAGGCAAAAGAATAAACAGTCTATGACCATAGACAGCAACAACACCCAAACTCCCTATTCCACTCCCCCCTCCCCCGCTTCTTCGTAAAGACCAATCAACTATCGCCCCCACTCCCAACAAAATTCTGCGAAATGAACTCCTTAAAGCAGAAGCTAAACTCCAAATTACTCACTCACTCATGCAATCATTTATCATTAAATGTAATAGATTTTCCAGTGAACGCGACGATCTGCTGTTCACACTTCGTTTGGCGAGATTCAGTGTTATACTTAGTTTGCTTTGATCAGTGCCTAAGAGAGTTCTCGCCATTCAGACCCTAGGAGTGCGAGCTGCTTCGAATCCCAGCGTCTTTGATGTGGTGTCAAGAAATGTCAGATGTTAGCTTTTTGACGTCGTGATCAAGGTGTGCCCTCACCCCCTTCCATCCCAATCCTTCCTCACCGGCGTTGTAACTTCCAACACCTCAGACAGTGAAGGCAGACTGCTGCACTCAAAAATGTCTGCTTGCTTTAATTTTAAAGTCAGCAAGCAGTGGTAGACCACTGCAGTAAAATGTTTGCTTCTTTACTTTCAATGTCGGCAAGCAGTATATGGGTAGACTACTACAGTTAAATATTGGCTTGCCGCCAGTTGGTAAACAATTTGCATGTCTTTAGCTTTTCGATTTCGTTTTGATTACTGATAATAGGTCATTGCAGCCAAGTGTCTGCTTGTCTTACTTTCAAACGCGACTGCCATATTGATTGATACAGCCATTTGCTTTCAAATTCTTTCATTGATGGTAGACCATTGCAATAAATGTTTCCTTACTTTCAAGATCACCAAATTATTGTCTTTGGTAAATTTGCAGGTGCTTTTGCTTATTGTACAATCCATTTGCACTAATCAGTGATGGTAATGGTAGGCTAAATATAATGTCTGTTGCTTTTTTTTCTTGTTCGCCAACCCATTTTATTTTCCCATTTTAAAATACACATTTATGTATCAGTATAAACATATATTATTCGCTTTTCATAATCACACGTATTTGTCCACTCTAAATAAATTCTTGTGTGCAGCAGTACACTCACTTCTAGAAATCCATAACAATAAATTAGTACGTTCACAATCATGGACTTGTGTAATTTGTATGACCTTGAAGTCATATTTACTATACATTAGTTTCTTTTTTCTTCTGATCACTTTAATTGACTGAAGGATTCGTGTCATTGGGTTAACGAATGATTTATCGTTCACTACACTTTTATTCTTGATAGCACACCTGCATAATTTATACACGCTACACACACATGTATATATATATATATATATATATATATATATATATGCAAATGCACCCACCCGCATAATTCCACACACACGAATATACCCGCACCACTGATGCACTTGTGGAACCTAAAAATGAACTCAAACACATGAACATACTTATAAGCACACACATGCACACGCAAACGCATTCAAGACATTCACAAACATTTAAGAAAGAATAACACAAACAGAAGAAGTCCAAGCACTGCCCTTTGAAACGGACTAGACACAGGTTGATGTTAGTGAAATAAACAGAGATTTACGAAAATAGAAAATTGAGAAGACACAAATAATGGCCGAGAAACATAAGCCTTGCTTACCTCTGCAATTAGCGAGATAAAAAAAAAAAAAGAAGAAAAATAAAAGATACACTCTTGAAAGGTTTATAAGTATCTGTTTGCCGAGCTCAAATTTTTCAAGATTTTTTTAAACTAGGCAACCAAAACACGTTGTGTTATAATGATCTAGAAGAAACAGTTTTATTTATATAAAAAAAAACAACCTAAACAACCACAACCTAAACCCGCATCCCCTCCTCCACTCCACACACATACAGATTAAGAACATTAACAGTACAGATTAGAGACATTAAAGGTATCAAAAACTTATCCATTACTCATCAATCTTCTCTCTATTCCACCCAAGCAAAGCAAAGAGAAAAAGAAACAAAAATGAAATAATTAAATAATTATATATAGGTACAGTTATACATATATAGCTAGTGTCGTTAACATAATATGGTTGATGTTATGTATTGATAATGAATATCATAAACAAAATATGATTAATGTTATGAAATGATGATGTACCTTTAAAATTGCTCAGTTAATTAACTTAAAAATAGATTTCTGTTTATCTCTGTAACCTACTTTTCTGGGAAGAAGGCTAGACTGCACTTCTCGAGGAGGAAAGTTGTAGCCTCAATTCGTCACGCATTTAGCGTTTTGCCCAAACTGAAGTATGTGTACTGACGTTTTAGCTAAAATTTAAATTAAATTAATGTTATATTATCTGAAGCATGTTAAACTTTTAGTTTGTTTTGCAGAGGCATATGCTAAAATTAGTATTTTTAATGTTGTAAATGGCAGTATGCATAATCTTTGCAATTACTTGTGTTTCTGGGTTTCTTTCTTTTTGTCTCCTTCATGGTTCATTTTCTATCTTATTCTGAAATCTATGATGAGTGCTTTGGGTGCCCGATTCTGATGTATTTATGCCATGTCCTATGGAGCATCTACCAGCATGATGTACATCATGCCAGCACATTGAAGCTGAAGTTAAGTCCTGATTGTGACAGTGACTACAGAGTGCCACTGGAACTTAATCAGAGTTTTTAATCCCAAAATCGCCATATAATGAGAAAGTAAGGCGTAATGTATTCTGCTGATTCTTTAAAGATTGCTAAACTTTTCTATTATTATTATTTTATTAATTGCTCAGTCTTGCGTTATCAGTTAACGAAGCACCATAATTTGTAGTGATAGTCTCATGATTATGTCTTGTTCTCTGTCCATCCTTACATCAGTTTATGTACCTATTGTATAAAATATATTTCTCTGTTTAATACGTGGGTGGGGGCCGTGAGTCAAACTGACGTCAGTGCATTCGCATATCGGCGTAATGGTTGCAGAATGTATATATAACCAGTGGCCCATACTCTGCATTAGCACTTGTAGATGCTTTGTATCATAACTGAATGCTAATTCTACCCTGATGGAAACAGTCATAACATTATATAATTAATACATCTACTCTGTTTGAAAAATGTCTAATATTATGTATTAACATACATCTTCTTCTTTTAACCTGCTGCAAGCATACCTAATATTATGTTTTAACGTACATCTTCTTCTAACCTACTGCAAGCATACCTAATATTATGTTTTAATATACATCTTCATTTTTTAACTAGTTGCAAACGTGTCTACTATTATGTGATTAACACACGTCTTCTACCCTGTTGCAAACACGTATACTATTATGATTAACACACATAATCAAACATTTCTAATATTATGTCATTAACACACATCTTCCCTGCTGGAAGCATGTCCTAATTTTATGTTATTACCACACATCTAGTCTGTTGCAAAAATGTCTAATATTATGTCATTAATACACATCTTCTACCCTGCTGGAAACGTCTCGGAACATTATATAATTAATACATCTACTATGCTTCAAACAATGTATTAACATACATCTTCAACTTCTAATCTGATGCAAGCATATCTAATATTATGTTTTAACAAACATCTACATCTTTTTACCTGTTGCAAACATGTCGAATATTATATAATTAACACACATCTTCTACCATGTTGCAAACATATCTAATGGTAGGTAATTAACACACATTTTGCACCCTTGTGTGCAAGAATTTCTAAAATGCAATGAACACTCCTATCATTTTCACTGATTTTTATCATGCATACACTTGACGTCACTAACACCAATCTTTCGTCTATCGATTTACACAATGTATACATGGCATAATCAATATTGTCATTAACAAACCTCTTAGCAATTAAAGGATAGACTTTGACAATGGTGAATGGGCCGTGAGTTACAGCCTATTGAAAACAGATGTGTGTTGATATGCGGGGAAAGTCGTCTTGTTTCCAGAAACAAGCTCCCTTCTGATCACGGCCTGTTTATGCAGGCAGGCAATTATCGCTCTTCCTGTCTGCAAAAGCCTAGCACTGGATGCAGGAGATGTAATGTGCATCTTTACCTTTTTTTTCTCCCCGTGCCCCAGTTGTTTTCCCGATTATGCTACTATATGAAAGTTTAGGTTTAGACAATATACACATAGGAAACCATGTACTAGCGGTTTAGCCGATACGCGTGCGGTAATGTGTACATTGATTTAGTCAATAGATGCAGTGCGTAATATACCATAGTGTCGGTATAGACTATATCTGAGGCACGATACAATAGGAGCGTTATGTACCTTAAACAGGTTTTAGTTAATGCGTACGGTAATAAGCACAAGATGTCTGTCTAGACTACGCACGTATCATACTTGAAATGCACGTTACATAGTCTTGATGAGGTACACTTCATTTAATTAATTATTCGGATCCTGACTACTGTTAATTGATCACGACTAATTTGATCATGACTACTCTTAATAATTTGATCATGACTAATCTTAATTCGATCTCGACTACTCTTAGTTTGATCGTGACTAGTATTAAATGATCATGGCTAGTATTAATTGATCATAACTAGTATTAATTGATCATGGCTAGTATTAATTGATCATAACTAGTATTAATTGATCATGGCTAGTATTAATTGATCATGGCTAGTATTAATTGATCATAACTAGTATTAATTGATCATGGATAGTATTACATGATCATAACTAGTATTAATTGATCATGGCTAGTATTAATTGATCATAACTAGTATTAATTGATCGTGACTAGTATTAATTGATCATAACTAGTATTAATTGATCATGGCTAGTATTAATTGATCATAACTAGTATTAATTGATCATGGCTAGTATTAAATGATCATAACTAGTATTAATTGATCATGGCTAGTATTAATGGATCATGACTAGTATCAACTGATCATGACTGCTATTAATTTGATCGTTACTACTTACAATGATCACGAACTAATATTAATTTGATAAAGACTACTGAGATGGCCCATGACTACTATTCATTTGATCATGACTACAATTAATTGTACCATGGCTACTATTAATTCGATCCTGACTACTTAATTTGATTATAGCTACTATTAATTGGATCATGACTGCTATTAATTCGATCATGACTGCTATTAATTCGATCATGACTGCTATTAATTCGATCATGCCTACTTAATTTGGATCATGACTATTTAATTTGATCATGACTACATAGTTGGATCATCGTTCCTGTTACTTTGAAATCATGACTACTTAGATTATGACTACTATGAATTTAGTCAAACTGCTTTGAGTGTAGTCATCATTGTAGTCTACTAATTTTTGAAACTGCCATGTGTTTGCTGCCAGATCAGTATCAATAATAAATTTGCACTCAGCATTTGCAGTGTGAAGAATCCAATAGTCCTGGCATTCCCTCGGGCCCTGGAACTTGAATCGCGCTGACTTAACAACAAAGCAGTGCCAATCAAGCTATCAGATATCCCTACCACCACCACGAAGCAAATAAGATTAGTTTAAATTTCACATAGATCATGTTTTATTCAAATTATGATTGATGGCAGCATTTCCCAACTGACTATCTTGAATGGGGAGAGAAGTGGTGGTGGAGAGAGAAGAAATGCTGGATTAGAAGTCTTTTATGGTACTGCCCCTTTAATTTGTCTGCGTTCCATTTATCAGCCTGGTCTCCAGATCGGCGCCCGATTTGCTCAAGTGGACACACCGCACTGATTGCTCTTCTTCCGGTTAATCTAGTTCTCGACGCAAATTGAGGATCTGTATGCGACCTTCCGGTTAATCTAGTTCTCCACACCCGTAAGCGGATTGGGATGAGCCGCCTTAGAGGAGTACCCAAATGCTCATAGAACTATTAAAAGAAAGTCATTCATGTATTTCTTCTAACCAAATTTTGACAGCAATGAAAACAAGCTATTTTTTTGTTTTAGTTTTAAAAATTAAATTCTTTTTTTTCCAAGAGAAAGTTTGGGTGTTCACTAACTCCTGTTCCTCTAAAAACACTAAGACCATTTGGAAAGTGACCATTTGAAAAGTGACCATTTGGAAAGTGACCATTTGAAAAGTGACCATTTGGAAAGTGACCATTTGGAAAGTGACCATTTGAAAAGTGACCATTTGGAAAGTGACCATTTGGAAAGTATCTATCAGATAGACTTTAGTCGTTAGTACTATGAACCTTATAGAAGATATTTGCTTTATTCCAGTATTGCATACAGTATTATGAATTTTGTATTACAAACTTTACATAAAATATTTACATTAACCGACTATCTCCATCAAGGGAACTTTTTGTTTTAGTTTGTTAGCTTAAGAAAGGAGAAAGGATCTTTACCAAAGGGACGAGCTGTCTTCAGTAACACAGGACCTATTACCTTTCAACTCAAGTAGAACTGGAGCAGATTACATGAAGCGGGGTGGGCAGCAGCTTTTAGTCTCTAGATGAAACGTGTCATTTCACCCCAAACAAGAGTTCAAGCAGCTTTGCTAGAGCAAGATTAACCAATGGTTTTCATTTGAGGAAGTTTTTAAACATTCAGCTCAAATAGAGCTCTAGAATGTCTGTTAGCGGTATTATAACTCTTCTGTACTGGAGTCGGAGATGGTGTTTACGGTTATTCTCCAACTAAAAGGAAAGCTCCTTAGCTCTGAGTCGGCAAATGTTTTATTTCAGATTTATCTTTCCCTTATTAAGTTATTTAGACACTTTGCACAGTCAAGAATCAGCACGCGAAGTAAACGTCTTTCATTCACGGCTGGCTGACTTTCACTAGCTGTTCATGCAAGAAATCAATAATGCAACCATAACAATTGCAGCCATATCTCGTGACTGCCACCCGTTATTACTCGTTTCTCTCACATCACCAGGACTGAGGCACCGACCCAGGACACGTTTAGTCTTCGATGCTCTACTCCTCTTACTCAATTCCGGAGCTAGAGAAGCAATCAAGAAGAATGTGTGTTTTTTTCCAACTCAGGCCTGAAGTGCTAGAATCCCATGGCGGTCTTGGCACTGAATACTTCATCGTCAGACTAAAACAGCTGTTTCCATATTTGTCCATCACCTTTTTGCACCGGCATGAGCACTCATCTTTAAACAATATATTTTAATTATATAAGTCTATTATTAATTTGGTTAAAAGTGACTTTTATAGGGTAAAGATAAAATGTTCCCCTTCTACTACTGGTAACATGGCGTAATGTCCTCTCGCTTTCTGTCACTTAGAGTCTGCAGGTCCTAAATCACTACTACATGCTCTTAACTAATATGTCTATACTGTTCTTAAGAATTGTTCTTCCTTACAAGATAATTTATGTAACTGCCATGTAAATGTGTAGATTGCATATCCTGGTCCATGCCTTCCTTCACAATTGCTTTCACAAGCGATTTTTCAAAACGATTAGGTCATTAGCTTCGTCTTCAGACCCCCGCCCCTCCTGTTAAAATGGACCTCTCATTCAAAGTACGTCACCATGTGAAATAGGTTTTCACTCCTGAAGAAGCTCTTAATCTCTTATTTATACTTTGAACCCGAAATCTCCTTACATCACTAAATTTCTAACGATAATTTACATCAAATTGCTGTTAATTAAAGTTTAGTGTGCCCTTCACCCTGTCCACCAGCAGCTATAAAGAAAAATAATAATTAAATTCCATTCATTTATCTCTCCAACGACCATGGAGGAAATACAAAGTAATATTTAATTTATTCATATCACCAACAACTATTGATAAAATACAAAAAATATATCATTTATCTAAATTGCCATCAACTGTAGAGAAAATAAATCTAATATCCATTTATTCATATTGCCAACGACAATGGGGAAAATATAAACTAATATTTAATTTATTCAAATCGCCGACAACTTTGGAGGAAATACAATTTAATATTTCATTTATTCACATCGTCAACAACTCGCATCGCTAACAACTATGGAAAACATACATTCCATTTATTCTGTTCGTCAGCAACCATGACGAAAAAGCATATTATGATAACTATTATGGAGAAATACAAAGTAATGTATAATTTATTCACCTCGCCAGCAACTGTGGAGAGAATACTAATAAATAATCATTTCTTCTTCTTTCTCTCCAATACACCAAAAACTTTTAATCACAATTTATATCAGTTTAAATATAGTAAAAGCAACTCTAATAATAGTACAATTATCCACTCACCCTTACTAGAAAATATTCTTACCTGTGAGCAAGATAAATTCTCATGAGTAATCGTTACTCTTTCTCTCTCTCTTTGTTTCTTGTCTCACTCACTCTCTCTCTCTCTCTCTCTCTCTCTCTCTCTCTCTCTCTCTCTCTCTCTCTCTGCCTGTCTGTCTTTGTAGATACAGGTCAGAATGACGCCTCATTTTAGCATTTTTGTCAATGACGAAACTAACTTTCACGTCCTACGTTGCTGAGTCAGTTACTTGACTATCTAATGAGATAACAAGTGTTAAATGAAGATTACTCTTTGTCAATGTCTTGTAACCTACGCACTTCCATGTCTCCTCTTAGAACACCTTGATTCTCTCTTCCAGGTAGCCATACTTCCTGTGTTCAGTTTTTCTTTCATCCCCTCAGTCAGACTCTCTTCAGAGATTGGGAATCAATCTCAACACGTGACCTCATGCCAATTTACAGGCACACCCCCCTTTTCACCGCACTATATCAGTTCCCAGATCTCCTGACATTGTTTGCTGTCAGATCAGTATCATTGCAAGACAAGCAGTGCTAGTTAAGCAGCATTTTTGTAGTCACACCTCTAAGGAAACCATCTTTAATTTAGCAAATGTTAGAATGTTGTCAACCGGTTTCCAGAAACTTGTTTAGACGATTGCCAACCTACCTCCAGAAACTAGTTTAGACTGTTGCCAACCAACCTCCAGAAACCTGTTCAGACTGTTGCCAACCAACTTCCAGGAACACAAGATGTAATATCTGCCACAGCCAGTCGGTGGTTGGATGTTCGGTTACTCAGAGAAGATTTAAAATTTATTTTTTATAATGTAACTCACTCCGGGGGGGGGGGGGGGATTTTAGTGTGCCCTTTACAAAGCCTACGACTATGCTTGAAAAAATTCAGATGATGTTTTGTCGTTTAATGTCTCGATGTATTCATTTGAGCAAAGGTCTTAGGCATTCAATATTCTCTTCATCTCACGTTTCCATTGATCTCTACTTAAATACAAGGCATTGTCTCTTAAGTGATGTCCTGTTCAAAAGTCAAAAAGGAAGCGAACACGTTTTCTAAACACACCTTTATCCCAATCAAGGTTATTTGTCGTCATTTAATTAAAAAAAAAAATTTTTTTAGGTAAGTTTAAATTAATATGGATGACTCCTCCATTGAAAGATGTGCCAAAGGTCATTTTAATAGTAAATTAGAGTATTAACTCCATAAAATTTCAAAGGCAAAGAAACAAACATCACAATTGAACATGAAGCAAACACTAGTCCAAGAAATAGATTTACCTTTATTATAATCCACACATTGCTTACTCAATTCAGCATACATTTTTGAATGAATCAAATAGACAATCTCTACAGTATCATGGTATTTGATCATGTATGGTAAAGTAAGTTTTGTTTCATGGCGTATTTTTCCACTTTAAAAAAAAATACTAAACAACGTTTTGCTTCTCGAATATAAAGAAATGAATAAAGCGATTATTCATGCACGAATCACACAATACTTCGTTAATAATACATTAATACAAAGCTCATTGATCTTTACACAATTCATCGCTTTGAGTGACGCCCACTGAGCGGCTTGACAACACGATATCGACAAGGGTCAGTCAGACGTCTACGACAAAACAATGTTTACTTCGAGAATTCATGTTCTGTATTCGTTCACCGTTTCCATAAATATCTTAATGCATTTACTTACCGAGCAATTTGCTACAGAGGTCGCAGGTCAACTGTATCAAGCATTGATTGGTGTTCCATCTCGGTTGGCCTTTCCGTTAATAACAACTTTAAGGCTATCGGAAAAACTACAACTTTAAGGCTATCGGAAAAACTACAACTTTAAGGCTATCGGAAAAACTATATAAATTCTTCGTGTCTAAATAATTAAATGCTGACTCAATTGATTACACAGATGTACAATTTGATTATTTTATATTTTCTGTATCTCTGACATCAGAATAAATATTTCTTCATTGTTATTATTGTCATGTGCAACTGAAAGTTCAGTTTTTTCTGTTTTCTTTAGTTACAAAAGTTTCAGTTATTGCTGTTATCTTGTGTTACTATTTATTCATTGTCATTGACATTTGCGTAACTAAAACTTCACTTGTTACTTTTATCAAGTTTAAATAATATTTCAGCTGTTACAGTTAACATGTGAAATTGATGTTTCTGATATTACTGTTTTAGCATGTAACTGCACTTTAGCTGTTACTGTTATCTTGTGTTACTGTGTATTCATTGTTATTGTTAACATTTTTAAGCGACACTTCACTTGTTGCTTATATCGAGTTTAAATAATATTTCAGCTTTTACCATGTGAAATTAAATTCGTGATACTACTGTTTTCACGTGTAACTAATACTTTAGCCGTTACTGTTATCACGCAACCTACACTAACCTTTTTACTATTATCTTGAGTAAATAATAATTTACCTGTTACCCAGTAGTAAAGTTCTATATTTTATCATGTGAATTCAGTTGTAACAGTGTCAGTGTATAGTGGTAGATGTGTTTTCATGTTGTGACTAATTGTTTTCACCTACTCTATGTATCTCACAAGGTAAGAGTTACATCCAATTGACTTGTCGGCCTTAATAACAGTTACATCTCAACTGTTCTCATACGCGACGAATAGTTCAGATTTAATTGTAATCACGTGACAAATATTTTAGATTTTTTCTTTTGTCACGTGCAACTAATAGCTTAGATGCAACTGTTTTCCTGTTGACTAGTAATTCTAAGCTAACTGTTACCATAATTATATGACCTAGTGCAGTTGTAACTATTGACGCATGTGACTAATCGTGTAAATGTAACTGTTGTTATGCTTCACTATTTACATTTTTAAAAATCTGTTTCATATCAGCTAATGTTTTAGAAGCAACTATTCTCGGGTGGGGAAAACTAATTTAACTGTAACATTTATAATGCATGAATATAGCAGTTAAGAAGTAACTGTCATTTGTGACTCAAAGTTTAATTGTGGGTATTTGTGACAAGTTAAAAATAGTTCACACTAGCTGATGTTTGCAATTTTCACTGAAATCTAAGATTCAGTGTATCTTTGATAAAGTAGTTGAAATGCAAATGAAATCTTACTTAGCCTGATGGGACGTACACATGATATGGTCAGTGCGGGAACATTATTTTGCATGAAATTATTTCAACTTTTCTAAGCAAATCAGTGCTGGAACAGTATTTGGCATGGAATTATTTCAACTTTTCTAAGCAAATCAGTGCTGGAACAGTATTTGGCATGGAATTATTTCAACTTTTCTAAGCAAATCAGTGCTGGAACAGTATTTGGCATGAAATTATTTCAACTTTTCTAAGCAAATCAGTGCTGGAACAGTATTTGGCATGAAATACCCTTCAGGGGTTTCTACACAAATAATTTGTTTCTTATTAATTGAAACTGTTGCGTTCTTTTGTAACGTTGTGAGAAGTACAAGCAATGCCGTGACGCTTGTTAGAATGTTGCGCGTGCCTGAAGCAGCAATGTATCTATTTGTAATTATTTAGCAGTGCCTTTTAACACCTGTTGTAAATATCCTGAATGCAATGAAGACATCAACGCAACATGCAATTGCTAGCTGTTACACTTGTAAATAGTTTGATTTTATTTATATAAAGGAACCACCATAGCGACCCACTAGTACTTGGTTACACCGATTTTCACACATATGTTGTGAATATTGTGTGTTCGATAGAAACACTACTGCACTTGTTAATGTATGGCAAGCAATACCTTCACGACACATGCGGCAAATATTCACTTGCGCACTTCAAACACGAACAGACTCTGAATATATAACAATGCATTTCAGCTGGAGCTGCAAGCTTTTATCTCTTGCGTCTGTGTGTCAGTGTGGGTGTAAGTGCATAAATGTGTGTTCATGCGTGTGTAGATAATTATATATGTGTGTGTTCGTGCACGTGCATATAATTTTATATTTTCGTGTGTTTGTGTGTAGGTGCGTGTGTATATAATTCTATATATACGTGTGTTTGGGTGTACGTGCGCGTATGTGTGTGTGTGTGTGTTCGTACGTGTGTATATAATTATATATAGAGATATACGTGTATATGTACGTAATTAATATATGTGTGTGTTCGTTCATGTGCGTATAATTATATATATATATACGCGTGTGTGTGCGTGCTTATATATGTGTGTTCATGCGTGAGTATGTAATTATATACATGTGTGCGTCTACAACGAAAACACCAGCGTGCCAGTTATAATTCTCTGAATATAAGCGAACCTTCAGTAATATTTTTAATTTGACGGAAGCTCTTGCTCACCTCTTCACTGTTTTCTGGGCATTGGAAGCATTTCCGTGAAGCTGATGAGTCTTTGCGTGTAGCGGAAGCATTAATAAATATATCCGTTTGTAATTGTTGAGGAGTGCCAATCTTTATGCACCTGTTGGTGAATACTTTTGTTTGCGTCTAAAAAGTCCAGTTGTTTGAAAAACACACACACACGCACACGCACACACACACACACAAACACACACACACACACACACACACACACACTCTCTCTCTCTCTCTCTCTCTCTCTCTCTCTCTCACTGAACATCGCACTATTTCATCATACATGGAAACAAACAAACAAAGAATGAATAATAATATTCTTTAAAACGCACAGGAAGTTCAATTTGCATCCATGTGGCTCTTATCTCTGCATGCTCAGCCTTGAGCATTTTCGCACTTTGTAATTTCGCACTTGAGCTCTCCGAACTTTGTATCAATTTTGGCTGTTTTCTTTTTTCACCCCAGGTGGTGAAAATAATCTAAACGAAAACAAATAAATTAAGGAAAAAAAAGAAAATATACACACCAAAACCAGCTTCCCTGCGTCTAGGAATAGAACATAAGAGTAATTAAAGGGCACATCACTCTATGAACTAATTTATGTAAGAATGCGAGAAGAAATATTATTGTGAACTATGAAAGTATTGTCTTCACGTGGGGAGGGGGCGAGTGAGTGGGGATGAGAAACAGAGTTTCTTCATGTGAATTAAAAAAAAAAATTACAATACACATTGAATTACACTTAAAATGCTTCTGCAACAGTGACCTCCCGATTAAATAAATTACATCCAGTCAGCAAAGAATTTTGATCTAGTCACAAGACAAGAGACTGAAATGCGTCATAATCAGCCTCGTCACTTCGTCAAGCGCATATTTCATTCTGCGTTAGAATCAATGGAAGATAAATAAATTATAAATTTCCATGTTGTCTGACAATGAATTTTTAGCCGGAATGCTGGCAGTAACGACAGATGGAGGAGCAGCTTTACGACAGAATTGACTTTGTAGGTTTCTTGTTTGTGTTGTTCGTGAAAGGAATTATTTACTTATGTACGTCGACTTATATTGTGTGTATACGTATTAGTGCGCATGCGTGCATGTCAGTGAATGTGAACATGCTGTTGGTATTGTTATTTCCTCGATATTAATGTGCCTAGGGAATGAAAATTGCACTCTACCCTAGAGTACAACTCTATATGAATCACACACACACACACACACACACACACTCTAAAAATAAAATGTTATTCGCGTGCACACACACAATCGCACATGCACACACTCAGACACATGTAGCCCTACACTCTTGCACATGTTCTTTCCTGGAAGCATTACATATTACGCGATGAAGTTTGCGCAGGTAGGATGTCGCTGCATGCCACTCCGGCTTGCTAAGTATTTGATGACTCGATTCCATTCCGGCCTGTTCATCATTTAAGAACTGTTCCATTCTGGCTTGTTCATCATTTAAAAACCCTTCCATTCCGGCTTGTTCATCATTTAATAACTGTTCCATTCCGGCGTGTTCATCATTTAATAATTATTTCATTCTGGCCGGTTCATCTTTTAATAACTATTCCATTCTGATCTGTTCATCATTTTGTGGCGAAGTAAATTTGCCTATTCCTATTTCTAAACTTAATTGTTATACAAATTGTTAAATTGTCAAATGAACCCGGCCTTGGGAACTCCTTATGATGGTATTTTTGTATGTGTCAGAGTTGGAGTAAATAATTCGAGTGGAGTATATGCTAGAAAGTTGCTGAATCAATCCAAACCAGTTCCAACTGGATGAGTAGATTTTCTAACTAATAGTTTCACACTTATTCACATCAATTTTATCCAATGGGGATGGACCGGAAGTTTCTTTGTTGAAGAAGTACTCTATTTTAATCATTTTGAATTTGAACTCGAGTCAGGTAATAAAAGAGATCATTAGGTTATGGTAAGTTAACTGACTCATAAAGGAAGAATTCTTACATTCCTGTAATAAAATTTATTAGCCGGATTCACACATATGGGCAAAAATATAACATAATAAAATTCACGAATACTATTTCCATTAGGGACAATGTCATATGTTCAACAATGCGTTATACGAAACCACTTTAATCACAAGTCAAAGAACATCAGTTCAAATAGATAAAATCATTTTTAAGTCTAATTGCAAACTCATAAAAGTCAACATTCCAAATACATAAAGTCATCTCTGATTTAAAAGACAAACCATAAATCAATAGTTCAAAATGTAAGAAATATTCCTAAATAACAAATTATAAATCAATAGTTCAAAATGCAAGAAAATATTTCTAAGTCCATTCTTTCTTTATCAGTCAAATAAATCACCAGCTAAAGATCAACCTTTAATGTCCGGACTTGACCAAAGACAAAATCAAAGTGATAAGAAGAAGGGATTTTTTTTAAAAGATCACTTTTTGCCTGCCTCTTATTGGTTAGATTTGTTATTGACCAGTACTAGAATTTTGGTTGTTATAACTAGCCAGCCACATAGAAGTGGTTAGCGTCAATTGGTGAGTTGTTTATTAATCAGCCTGGTTAGAAACTTCGACCTTGTAAAATTCCTCAAAGGATCACAGGGTAACCTTGCTTCAGGCTATCGTTTAGCTATGGTTCTGGAGAATTAAGACTTTCTTACATATGTCTTAAGGTGCAGTGCACGAATGTTTTCAATTCTTAATACAATAAATATTAGCAGCATAAATACAATAATTATTTCATAATTATTATTTCATTTTGCTCTGTCACAGTTCCATTTCGAACTGTGCACTATTTTATAAATCTATTCCAACCCAAATGGATGATCATTTTAGTAAACTGTTTCACTTCGGCCTCTTTATCCCTTTAATTAACTTTGTTTTATTTTATAACTCTCTTTCATTCCGGCCTTTCAATCATTTCACCACTTTCTTTCATTCCAGCCTCTCTGTTCACAAAACATTTTGACTTGTTTTCATATTTAGGCCAATAAAGCACATTTGAAAAAGGAAGGATACAATTGTAAAATCAGTGTTAAAAGGATTTGTCAGCCTCTTGATAGCGCGCGCGCGTGTGTGTGTAGGACGTTTCATTTAAGAAACACACACACACACACACACACACACACACACACACACACACACACACACACACACACACACACACAACACACATAGCTCTTTCATTAGTACTGGAATGTCTGCTGCTGTGACTGTAAGCAGTGTTCTAAAACATATTTAGATATTTCTCTATTTGTAATTTATAGCACTTTGTGCCCTGGAATTTTATTGCTGATTTCCTTTTAAAAAAATCCCTAGTTACAATAATTTCATGCATTTCTTTAACTTTATAATCAAGAATCTATTAATGTTACTATATTATTAATTTTTTGTTTAATAATATTCTAATTGATATTTGATCATTAGCCTTAAGCTATTAACTTGTATTCTTTTGATTTATTTATCTTATTGCATTGCACACCGACGTTCGTGTTAAGAGATTATGGCTAAGGCGCTAATTGCTTTCTTAACATCACGTGATTCTTTGTACTTCGCCCTTGAAGGTAGGGAAAGGGGTGTCTCATAAAGGTGTTGCGGAGCGAATTTTTTTCAAGGAGGCCTATTTCCTTTTCAGCTTAAAGAATTAATTATCGTGCAATACAAATATAAACGCAGTGCAATCGGAAGTGCGAAAGGTCGGGTGGAATTAATTTAAACTGTCATTTATTAAGCTGCCATTTGTGCGGGCCACCGGAAGATCGTCGCCATACTAAGCTGAGCTTGATGGAAGTGTGGATGCTTAGACAGAGACCTTGACCCGTAAGAGTTTTAGTGTAGGGCATGCAAGCTGTGGTTGACCGGACGAAAAAAGATTTGCATGATGGTTAAATGCTACAAACATTCCTAGAAGTGACGTCACTAACCCTCAGAGACTAAGCAGACATGATGGCAAGAATTGCGTGCTCTTTAGATTTTCAAACCGGCAGCAAAGATTTTATTTCTATTTTTGGTAAAAGGGTTAAATTGTGGAGTGTTCACAGAGAATAATGATATATATATATACACATATAGTCTCTGCCTCAGATGATTATATAACATAGAGAGGAGGTAGAAACAAGATGAAGGTAAACAAAGAGGATGCGTGCGCGCGCGCCGCGTGTGTGTGTGTGTGTGTGTGTGTGTGTGTGTGTGTGTGTGTGTGTGTGTGTGTGTGTGTGTGTGTGTGTGTGTGTGTGTGTGTGTGTGTGTGTGTAGTGGGTGGCTGGGTCAGTGTAAGCATGAAATTGCTGTGCACCCCTCATTGATGGAAAATGGAAAAGTGGGGATGCTGTAGAATGTAGATGGATGCAGACAGTGATTTAGTCCATTTTAAGCAAGTCATTTAAAACAAGTCAATTTAAAAGACGTATATTTACAAGTCAAGTGGAAAACAGTCATTTAAAACAAATCAATTTAAAAGACGGATATTTACAAGTCAAGTGGAAAACAGTCATTTAAAACAAATCAATTTAAAAGACGGATATTTACAAGTCAAGTGGAAAACAGTCAGTTAAAACAAGTGATTTGGAAAATAGCCATTAAAATACAAGAGACGAGTGGAACATGCACATTTCATAACTCCACCTAGTTGGGCACAACAGGTTTTAAAGACCAGAATCGAGTGAAGCACAGTGGACGTTTAAAACAAATCTAAAGGATTAGAGCAGATACTGAAAATACTGCTCGAGTGCAACCCTAAAAATACTGAAAACATACAAATATAGCGGACATTTAAATGACAAGTCAAGAGATCGGACATTTAAAACACAAGAAAGTTATAGCAGACATTTAAATCACAAGTCAAGTGGAGATGGGGCATTTAGAAAGCACAAGAAATGTATAGCAGACATTTAAATCACAAGTCAAGACAAATCAAGTAGAGATGGGACATTTAAAACACAAGTCAAGTGGAAATGGGGCATTTAAAACACAAGAAAGGTATAGTAGACATTTAAATCACAAGTCAAGTGGAGGTGGGACATTTAAAACACAAGAAGTGTATTGCGGGCATTCAAATGACAAGTCAAGTGGAGTATGGGCATTTCAAAAACTGACATAAATGGAGTGTGGACGTTTAAATCACTCATCAAGAAGAATAAGATAGACATGGAAATCAGCTAAAGTGGAGTGTGGGCATTTAGAACATCTCACATAATGGCTTATGTAGCCCACATCCACCCTCCTAAAAAGAGACTACACTCAAACATTAGTTCTAGAACAACTGACGTGTATCCCAAAGTTAGAAAACTGACTGAATTTCTACTCACTAAACTAACCAATGGAAGTGCAGCTCAACCATGCACAAACAAATGTGCCAAAAATCTACCTGTAATCCAGCAGTCCAATGTCAATAGACTGTAGATGTGACAAACATTAGGCTCCCATTAGAATCATATTACTTATCCTTATTGCCAGTTATCTATGCAGCAGGAAACCATCCTCTGTATATATCACTGTCAAAGGTATGAGGTTTTCTGGCCTAACTATTACATTCATGTTTATCTCTTAACATTAAATATATTTTATACTGTTATATTTCACTTATGATATTAAAATGTATGACGACCATGTAAGTAAAGAGTGTTCTGGCAAAGTACACATGAGGACATTCTTAGCCCATGTGCATTTTACTGCCAGATCAACACCTTATCTGAGATGACTGCTGAGCCACAAAACAAAGCCAGAATGGAACCACTATATCTTGGATATTGACTTTGAAAAAAAAAAAGAACACCAGGGCAGAATGACCCATGGGCCAAAGACCTCTTCAACGGACTTCGTGAGTGTCTGCTAATGACATTCAATGGGACCCTAGATGACACATTAGGCGATCCTAAGTTATGTAAGCATAAAGTCAACAACTGCATCGCTTCAGTCAAGATTCAATCAAATTCAGTCGAACTTTCTGAGTGAACTCTACTAAGTATTTTGATTAAAATTAACATTCAGTGTTCTCTTATAAGCTCTTTTAAGTTCACTGATAATGAATGAACCAAATAACTACTACAGTGCCATAGGACTCAAAACAAACAAACCCTCACAACACAACGTATTCATGATTAGGCACTATAAGTGTTTTTAAACTATAATTGTCACTGTTGAACTGTTCGCTATATATAAACTATAATTGTCACTGTTGAGCTGTTTGCTATATATAAACTATAATTGTCACTGTTGAGCTGTTTGCTATATATAAACTATAATTGTCACTGTTGAACTGTTCGCTATATGTAACCATGCTGTCTTATGCTGTTTTTTGTTGAATACAATTATTATTGATACATAGACCATTCGTGTTAGCGTGACTCACATGTTATATGTTGTAGTCTGTCACCTGTATTTACTTACTATCCTGGCTGTATGTAACAGGGGGGCTTGAACCATCTTCTAGAACCATCTTCTAGAACCATCACTCTTCTATTCTACATTATCTATCTTTCATCTTTCTAACACGTGTGGCCAGCCAGAGGGTGTATTTTGTAGATTAGCCTAAGGTTACTGGCGGCCTGGGGTGGTGGAGAATGTGCATAACACAGCTAGCACTTAAACCACAAGGAGATTACAGCAGGCATTTAAAACAGCATGCAAAGTGAAATACGGGCATTTAAATGAGGTCTGCAAGAGTGGTTCTTGGCCCTGCTGGACACGCGTGCACTACGTCACGAAACTCAGGGCGTCGAACAATATTATGGGAAAGAAGATGAAGAGGCGGTCCGCCCGTGCCAATCGCGCGTGCCAGAACGCATTAAAAAATATTGTGTGTGAAAACAAACCGCCTTTTGGCCTTTGTTGTTGAGGAGGAGAAGAGGAGAAAGTAAAAGATTCGGCGCAGACCATTTCTTCAAAAGTCTGCAGCTGTGAAAATACCGACAGAATCTGGCTGACTCTCCCAATATACATTACGGAAGTTTAGTCACAACAAATAACACTGATAGGAATGAACAGGACAGTGCCTTCGTGGCTATCAGCCACAAAGAAGATGTTAGAGGTTGGAAGATAGGTAGATAGATAGAGATAGATAGATAGACAGACAGACAGACAGACAGATAGACAGACAGATAGATAGATGATAGATAGATAGATAGATATATAGATAGATATTTATGGATTGATAGACGAACCGAACAGACACATAGAAGGATGAATGAATACATGAGTACATTCACGATGGCCTAATTAATGGGAAAAATGTATGGATGCTTCAATGAATGGATAGAGAGGCCGCTAAATTAATGGATGGGATTGTAAGATAGCCAGACAAACAGAGAGGCAGATAAATAGATAAATGGATAGACAGATGGATACAGAGTGCATAGTAATTTAGTTAGATGAATATACACCTAAACTGGGAGTTCATAGAAATTTAGTTTGACAGATGATCATACACCACACCTGGACTGGGAGTTCATAGAAATTTAGTTTGACAGATGATTATAAACCTGGACTGGGAGTTCATAGAAATTTAGTTTGACAGATGATCATACACCACATCTGGACTGGGAGTTCATAGAAAATTAGTTTGAGAGATGATTATAAACCTGGACTGGGAGTTCATAAAACTTTAGTTTGACAGATGATTATAAATCTGGACTGGGAGTTCATAAAACTTTAGTTTGACAGATGATTATACACCTAGACTGGGAGTTCATAGAAATTTAGTTTGACAGATGATCATACACCACACCTGGACTGGGAGGTGAATGTACATATTGACAAGTCGGAAAGATGGATGGATTGATCGGGGTACGAATGGGTAATAAACATATCTGTCTCTTAAGCATTGTAGCTATAAACCCTCATATTGTTAAAATATTGTATTTTCTGTAACGAGATATATAATGTATTTTACACAGGAAAGAGACAGTTTGAAAACAACGACCACGTACACAGCGTTCTGAATGGCGTAAAGTCCGTAGTCGGAAATTGAATTGTTTGGCTTCATTTGTACAGAAGCCATTTAAAAGAAATTAAAGAAGAAATTTAAAAGAATGAAAAGAAAAGAGAGGAAATGAAAGCAAACGTTTAACAACATTCTTCAAAAAAAGACACACAAAGAAAGGAAACCAACCAACAAACAAGTTCTGTTTCGTTTGCATTGCAACTCACATCTGCAAGGAAGGTTGTGTAATTGGTTAATTAAAACAGAGTTATCTCCCGGAGGGCTTTGACAGTGAATGACTGTTACAAACCTTGTAGAAATAACAACTGTCAGCTTGAAATTAGTTCCAGTCACATCTGATATAAATTGTTTATATAAAATAACTAAATTGAGCATCACGCTGCTTTATGCGATAATTAGGCGTCAAGGCCACAATATATTGCACATTTTCTTTGTGGTCTCGGGATAATTCGAGTATTAATGGGATTCTTTCACGCAGTCGTCAACAACTTTCCTTGACATTTTAAATGGGGTATAAAGGGCATGTTTGCTTCACCTGTCTGTCCCTGTCCTGCAAAACATTCATTAATCATAAATATTTTAACCAAGACTGTTACGGTTTCATTTCATCAGGTGTCTATAGCTCTTGTGCATTTTATCTTAAAAATTGAGTTAAAATAGATTTGTCCTTTAATATTTCTCAACAACAATAAAAGTGTTTATGTATATAATACTTACAATTGGATTTAATTAGAAAGAATATAGGTTATATGGCTTTAAACTTTTGCAAATCGATTAAAAAATATAACGACAGCAAACCTATACGCTAACTTAATACGATTTAAACATAATACAGTTTGAACAACTTATATGCTAATACAATACAGTATGAACAACCTACATGTAACATAATGCAGTATGAACAACCTACATGCGAATATAAACAGTATGAACAACCAAAATGCAAATATAAACAGTATGAACAACCTACATGCTAACATAATACAGTATGAACAACCTACATGCTAACATAATACAGTTTGAACAACCTGCATGCTAACATGCTAGCAGATTGAATATAATACTGTGTCACGTGTCCGGCTATGTTCAAAAACCCTGTCACTATATCAGACTCCCAGATATCAAAATTTTGTTATCAATTCTCTTCTAATACTAGCGACAGCCAGATGGCCTGACCTATCTTCCACGAATATGCCAAAGATTCGGGCTATTACTCAAATGACATACCGACAGATAAATCAGCCTGACATGCCCAAGCTGGTAAGGTTATCTCCCTCTTTTATTATTAGTTATGCTTATGATATTATTTCTTCAGCTCAGCCCCCATACCAGCTTTTCAGTCAACGATTACAACAAATTATGTAACATGGGTGAAGATAACAAAGTAAAATTTAATAACAACAATAGTGATAAAAAGGCATCAATTTTGATCGTGGAATATTTGAGAGTTCGTCTATCCCACCCTGCCTGATTATTCATATAAAATTTGTATTTGACTGATCAATTCATTTGGAAAGAGCACACTTAACTAGAGTCTCACGAAGACTTGCAACAGCTCACAGCATCTTTGACAGAAGTGACATCACAGTGCGGTTGTCCTCCAGGTATGACCAACAGCATCAAATAGGTGTGCTAGAGATTGTCATCAGAGTACGCAAGAGTTGACCCTTGGACATTTGGGTGCAGTGAATGTGCATTTGTGAATCACAGGTCATTGATAGATATGTATGAATGGTCTCTAGTTCAGCTAGCATATTCTACTACGTCACGACACAGAACGTCAATGCCTACATATGGGCGTCTCGTATCAGGCTAGCGGTTCCCCCATCCTGCCATTCCCTGTTACCCCTCTGCGTCCTTCACCTTTTTGAGTGACCTACATCCTAATAGGCCGTAAACACCTATTGCACCACAGGTACACAACCTAGCTAACGACACAATACTTCTCATAAAATAATAAAAGAATTATTAATTAGAAATTAGAAAAAATGTTTTATTAATCGGCATAATTTGCCTAGAACTCCTTTGACATACTGTTTGAACATAAATAAATAAATAACATTTCATAAAATTAAAATAAACTCAGAAAGTATCAGTGTTTCCTATACATCAATTTTGGAAAAACTTTGACAGCTAATTAGACAGATGTATTTCATTTTCAACCATGCAATCATCCATTCACCTAGAATGACGTCATTTATATAGGGTGGAACCCCAGAAAAATAACGGACAGTAGACATATAGACTGTTTTCCTAAATACTTTAAGTATTAACTGCGGCTAATATTAAGCGAATATATTTGACGGGTATTGAAAAATACACATTAATAAATAATAATTAAAAAGATTAATATAATTAGATGTTAATAGTTATGCATATATATATATATTAATTATTTTATCATTTTATGAATTATTTATCATTACTATTTAAATTTATAACATTTATTTAACAAGTCTAACAGCAACAACAATAATAAAAATTACGAGTACAATTTTATTTTGTACTTTATCAAATTTTAATGATAATAAACAAGAGATATGTACACTCCACTTTTTTCCCCAAATAATATTTGTTTTGTTTGTTTGTTTTAATATTTCTGCCAACGCTTGCAGCGAGACAACAATAAAATTAAACTTCTTGACTCTCCGAGCCGTACGTTACAGTTTGTTGCTCAGTACGTGACAAGTGACAATGATTATAATATAGAACACGCATCTCTACGAGCTTTTGCCGACCGTGACAAGCGACAATGATTATAATATAGAACACGCATCTCTACGAGCTTTTGCCGACCGTGACAAGCGACAATGATTATAATATAGAACACGCATCTCTACGAGCTTTTGCCGACCGTTTTAGCATTTACTTCTGTTACTGTGATGATGCTTTTAGATTCATGCTGACCTTTGAGTGTAGAATTCGTCCCAAACACCTATTTAAAAACAATTATTGCATATCAGTTTGAGAATTAATTTGTGCTAAGTGATTTTGCACGGCTCTCTCTCTCTCTCTCTCTCTCTCTCTCTCTCTCTCTCTCTCTCTCTCTCTCGTTGCTTGTGAGCGTGTATGGGTGTGTGCGTATGTGCATGTGCGCGCACGCGCGTGTATGTGTGTATAGTGCTTGTATTTGTGTGTGTGTGTGTGTGTGTGTGTGTGTGTGTGCGCGCGCTGAAACCACCCTTGCGACGCATACGTTTGTCCTGGTATACACTACAATTACCCCCCTCCCCTTGAATCGCGCTCTAATTACTTCGAAATTGCTCATCAGTCGAAGACAAAGGCCATGGGGGGAATGCCATCGCCTTTTCGGAAGCCGACCCATCCAACGTAACAAATCAGGTATGTCAGAAAGTAAACCGAATACCTGAAGACACGCGTTCAGTCCATGAGAAACGGGTCAGGTACTCAGCGTTTAGCCCACATTTGTATACATGCTGGGATTCCTCGCTGCGCACCGAAAATTCTCCTCATGTGTTGCACGTGCAGGGGGTGGGGGGACGGGGCGGACGTCCGAAAAGGGCGCGTGCTTGAGTTGAGAAGTTAGACGCCAAGTCAGCAAGGGGTAGCAAGCATGAAAGACACGAATTCTGCAAATCAAACAAGGGCAGACAAGCATTCATGACACGGGTTCTGTACATTAGCAAGGGTAGACAAACAGTCATCACACGAGATTTGCAAATAAAAAAGAGTAGACAAGCATTAGGGACTACGAGTTCTACAAATCAGCAAGGGTAGACAAGCATCAGGGACTACGAGTTCTACAAATCAGCAAGGGTAGACAAGCATTAAAGACAAAGAATTCTGTACATTAGCAAGGGTAGACAAACAGTCATCACACGAATTCTACAAATCAGCAAGGGTAGACAAGCATTACAGATACGAGTTATGAAAATCTTTAAGGGCGGAAAACATTGAAAACGAGACTTTTGAAACCTATGAGGTGGATAATCATTCCTGATGAGACTTCTGCAAATCTATAAGGGGCAGACAATCATTGAAAACGAGACTTTTGAAACCTATGAGGTGGATAATCATTCCTGATGAGACTTCTGCAAATCTATAAGGGGCAGACAACCATTTATAACAAGAATTCTGCAAATTTGTAAGGGTCAACATTCATTTAAGACAATAAGTCATGAGTTCTGCTAACATATGCGGGGCAGCAATAGATAAGGGATAGATCAAGGAATAGGATAGCGAGGACAAAAGTCCCCTTGGGATCTTGTAGTCTGTAAGAGTAGCAACAATTACAGATAAAGAGTTCGGTAAAAATAGGATATAATCATTAAAGAGATAGATTTTAAAAAATAGAGATGTAGAAATTAAATCGCCGTCTGCATTTATCTGGACAACTAACAGCAGAAATGATTTTGCAATAGTGTTTAATATTTAAATAAAAGTATGTGTTCATAATATGCAAAAGAAATTTCTTGCAATACTGTACTAAATAATATAATTAACACATAAATCACAAATTTATTGTATTTAATTGGGAATGCCAATAAATAAAATAATGAACACAAATTATTAACTATTAAATGCATTATGTTTATAATAACCATGTAAAATTAAATTAAATTAAAAAAATATATATTATCAAAGAAACAATGTTAGCACTTTGAAAATACTGAGTTAAAAATATTTCCAAAACGTTTGTTTTCAATCATTACACTGTGATTCTTTTTATTAAATAACAATAAAATGATTTTTTAATTGTGTGTGTGTGTGTGTGTGTGTGAGTGAGTGAGTGAGAGAGAGAGAGAGAGAGAGAGAGAGAGAGAGAGAAAGAGAGGAATAATTTCTATCCAATTTTCATAAATATTTGAAATTACTTTTTTTTATTAAACATGGTCATGGATATAATGACATGGATTTTGACATAATACGTTGTCTGATTAGAGCTGGAAGTATTCCACCTTTGATTCTACCAGTTTTTCTGGCAGGCTGCTACTCGCAGACTATAATGCAGATATAGACAGGATCTCAAACGGTTTTCTGACCTTTTATCAGATTTTCGTTTCTTTGTAGACCTAATGGAACCGATATCAAGCCCTCTCATCACCGGCCATGTCAGTGGAAGTTCATAACGTTTTTCAGTTCGTGAGCGTTATAGAGATTGCAGATGACTTTAGGAAAAGAAAAACAGTAAATTCAGGCAGATCTCCCTGTGCGAGTAGAGAGTTCACAAATGTAGCTAGACGTATTTTATTTTTCGTATTGTAGGTCTCTTTTCCTCTGACTTAGTCGCTCATAGCACTGTAGGTCTCTTTTCCTCTGACTTAGTCGCTCATAGCACTGTAGGTCTCTTTTTCTCTGACTTAGTCGCTCATAGCACTGTAGGTCTCTTTTTCTCTGACTTAGTCGCTCATAGCACTGTAGGTCTCTTTTTCTCTGACTTAGTCGCTCATAGCACTGTAGGTCTCTTTTTCTCTGACTTAGTCGCTCATAGCACTGTAGGTCTCTTTTCCTTTAGTCGCTCATAGCACTGTACAAATCAACAGCACCATACCACCCCTAGCGCATACCCAGCTCTCTCGAAATAGAGAGAGAGAACTCTTCGAGAAAAAGAAGCCTATACACCCCTCCACTCCCCAACGTAACTCCTCACGTGCCCCAACTTTTCTAAAAGCTAAAAAAATCTTAAAGTAAAATAAATATAAGCACATTGTTTATACGCCGAACAACTTTCCACTTGGCGCAGACGACATATTTAGACGCATTTTGCCTGTTTGCCTCAGTCCTGAAATGGATGACGATTTTTGCCTCAGTCCTGAAATGGATGACGATTTCGTTTTGTCACGTGAGCAAGCGCTTTGATCGTTTCTACTTTCCATGTGCAGAAGACAGCCACCCGAGCATTATCTGTAAGGCAAACGGAAAACCTTAAACAACGGGTATTGACCTCTTCACGAGCAGCATGCTATTATTTTGATACGGCTGTAATGACAGGGTCAGTGACGTCATTAGTGATACTTGCGTCACGGGTTACGAGGCAGTGCACAGTATTCTGAATGTATGATTTCCCCAAGACTAAGCGGGATAAAGATGAAAGTTAGAAATATCGGAAGCAACAGTAAAATGCATAAATATAAACAAGGATATTTTTTTAAATACTCTCAGTTAATTCCTATTGTAGACTTTGACGTCATTGTAGACTTTGTGATCCGATGGTACTTTGTCTTAACAAATATAGACTGCCTATAGTAATCTGGAAAGTATTATTATTTTTTAATCGTATATTTTTAATACTAGATTTAAACGTTTTTCTATGTAAATACAATACTTCAAATTAAACTATTTTAAAGCATAATAATAAAGATTAAACATAAATTTTACTTTGAGAAATCATTTAACAGAATTATGGGTTTGTACATTCAAAGAATTTTCTTTCTCCGTTTAAATTTTAAATTTATCTTGTTGCTGTGATCCCGTTTTCTTTTCCCGGTAAAAATTCAAGGCTATGTTTATATTTCACTTATAAAAATGATAGAAATGATTTGTTTTAATGGTAAATAAAAATACAGGAATGTTTTTTTAGTTATTCAATCTCTATTATTATGTATTATGTATTTCAACCGCTCATTACTAACTCCATTTCAAATGTTCTTCCCTCCCCCCCTGTAATATTCTCTGTATTTAAGAGCTTTTTAAGACAGCATGTCCATCTGTAATAATGATTACAATATTTGTAGCTGTAATATTTCGTGTCATGTGCAAATACACTTACTTATAGTTTATTCTGATAGTCGGCAAGATGTCTAAATTATTTTATCTCTTCTGTCCGGCGTAATGTTTCAGTAGTGCTAGGATCTACATGTACTTTATTCTAGGCGTAATGTTTCAGTAGTGCTAGGATCTACATGTACTTTATTCTAGGCGTAATGTTTCAGTAGTGCTAGGATCTATATGTACTTTATTTCAGGCGTAATAATTAAGTGGCATTCATATATGCACTATTCAGGACTATTTCAGTGATGTCGCTAAATCAAGCCTAATGTGCACGAATTAATTCAAGCGTAATCTATGTAGTGATTTATCTACTTGAACGCAAGCGTAATCTATGTAATGTTTTATCTACATGAACGCAAGCGTGATCTGTGTAATGTTTTATCTACATGAACGCAAGCGTAATCTATGTAATGTTTTATCTACATTAACGCAAGCGTAATCTATGTAATGTTTTATATAAGTAGAGTTTTTTCCCTACTCTAAGCGTAACTGAAGTAGTGTTTTATCTAATTAACAAAGGTGTAATTTAAGCGACGTGTTAACATACACAAACACAAGAATAATCTATGCTATATCTACATTGACTCCAGTGCAACCCAAGTAGTGTTTCTATCTACACCTTCACATGCGCAACCCACGTAGTGTTTCTATCTACACCTTCACATGCGCAACCCAAGTAGTGTTTTAATTACACTTTCAAATGCGCAAAAACAAGAAGTATTTTAATCTACACTTTCACATGCGTACTCTAGGGGAATTTTTATATACACTAACAGAATATATGTAGAGTTTTATGGACCACAAGCGTAATCTAGTCTACAATAGCACATACGTTATGCACTAAGTGAAATCGCTTATTAGTTTAAATCTGCATTCAGACCAGCATAATCTAAGTAGTGTTTTATCTGAACCAAGATCAGCATAATTTTTAAGTAGTGTTAATTTTATTTGTACTAAGACCAGCATAATCTAAGTAATGTTTTATCTGTACTAAGACCAGCATAATCTAAGTAGTGTTAATTTTATTTGTACTAAGACCAGCTTAATCTAAGTAGTGTTTCATCTGACTAAGACCAGCATAATCTAAATAGTGTTTTTATCCGAACTAAGACACGCGCAATCTGAGTAGTGTTTTATCTGCACTAAGATCAGCATAATTTAAGTAACGCTTTATTTGCACTAAGAAAAGCGTAATCTCTGTAGAGTTTTATCTTTTCTAACACAACTGCAATGGTGCTTTATCTACTCAAGGACAAATATTTTAATCACCTCTTCTAGGCATAATGTATCATAACAGCTTTAATGTACAAATTGTCAGCAGAAGTAATTACGTTGCCTGCTTACCGAAAAGAATGTTCACTGTCAGCAAGTTTTAAAAATATTCGTATTGCTGGTCTCTTTTGGTCATCTGTCAGTCTTATTCATACTGAGAAAAATATTTCGGAAAAAGAAATCTCTTTGAGGGTCAGTACTGTACTAAAAAAAACATAACAGCCCGCAATTAATAAAAAGAAATCTACTTGTTTCAAATTTGTATCTGCTTCCAGTTTCAGAGATCACGAAACAAGGAATTTATTGTGCTCTGACAGTTCTGTTTTGTAAAGTTGCAGTGAGTCAGGAGTATTCAAGCAAAACTTAAATATTCCACTCTTCACAAAATAATTATAATTAAAATAAATTAAAAAAGAAATAACTCGATTATCTATCAATAAACGTTTGCTTTAAACTAGACAAACAAACACGCAAACAAAACCTTGTGAATGAGGGCTTTAAGTAAAATACGAACATAAGTAAAGCTCTTTCTTTTATCTGAAGAAAATTACGAGCACTGTAGTTTGGATTTATTTTTTCGCTTCTTACACTCTAGTTCTGATTTAACATTTTCTTTTTGTTAGTATCCTAGTACCAATCCTGCGATTTATCAGTCGGAATCTGTGACCCCGTTGTGAAATCATTTTAGAAAAAAATTTGACGACTACAAGCATATTTGCAGTATTAAAATTTATTAAAACGAAATGGATATAACCAACTGTGACGTGATAAGTTTTAAATGATGTGGATTTCACTTGTGACACGGTAGAGTGTTAAACGAAATGGATTTATTCAGCTTAGGTTATTATTTATAGTGATAAATGAAATAGAAAATGCCAAATATGACTTGATTATTTAGACTTTTAGAGTATTAAATTAAATAGATATAATGAACTGTAACGTGTAAAGTTAGAGTGTTAAATGGAATCGATATAATAAACTGTACGTACTAATTTGGAGTGTTAAATGAAAAGGATATAATTGACTTTGACGTGATAAGTTAGAGTGATAAATGAAATCGATATTAGCAATTGTGATTTGCTTACTTAGAGTGTAAAAAAAAAATTGATGTAGCAGCTGTGACTTGTCAACTTAAAAGGAAATTATATCAATGTAATAAACTATACGTACGCATTAGAGTGTTAATTGATATCGATGTAAAATACTGTCCACAGCAACATAGTATTAATTGATATCGATGTAAAATACTGTCCACAGCAACATAGTATTAATTGATATCGATGTAAAATACTGTCTACAGTAACATAGTGTTAATTGATATCGATGTAAAATACTGTCCACAGTAACACAGAGTGTTAATTGATATTGATGTAAAATACTGTCCAAAGTAGCACACAGTGCTAAGTGACATCGATATAGTTAGTTCTGACGCACACGTTTAGAGTGTTAATTGATATCGATGTAAAAGCTTGTCGGCAGCAATATAGAGTTTTAATGAAATTGATATAAAAAGTACTGTCGGCTCTAACATAGAGTGTTAACTGAAATCGATATAGAAATAATTATCGTCTCTAACATAGAGTGTTAACTGAAACCGTCGTGATCAATGGGGAAGTTTTTTTTAATTCTTTTTAACTGCCAGGTGATTTTTCATTGGTCCTTTTCATAGCAGTTGCGCGGAGGGAGTATGAGTTTCTTGATGTCTGCACATTAACAGTTCTTTGCCATTTTAGTTTTCTTAGCAGTGCTAAAATGTCGTGAGTGCATTGTTTCCATGGAGATTAGTTTGGAGGACAAAAAGAAGAGGATCGATATAAGATTTTTCCGGGGGTGGGGTGGATACAAGAATGTGGGTGCGAGTTTTAATATCGCCACCGGGTGACTCTGGTAATGCCAGACAGTCAAAAGAGAAATCTTAAAATAAAACACACGAAGATACCCATCAACATAATAATAATATTCAGGAATGCATTCTGCAGACGAGCGAACTTGTGACCTGAAGGGACAGCTCGCACCTTGCACCGACAGGAAAGGAAATTGTTTAACATTTCGTTTGCTCGTGAGAAAGATCCGTTTTGCAATCCCCTGCCGGCGGGAATAGGGCACACAAGAACATCACCGCCCTTTCAAGTCACAGGTGCAGGTGGTCTTTTCCAGAGTCTGATGAATCCTCTAAAATGTGTGTCTTGGAACACAGTGCCACAGGTCTTAAAAAGCATCGGGCATGCAACCAGAGAGACAGCCTGAGATCTGAATTGTTTTGACTTTTTCTTCAAAGGAAGATTTTTCGTCTCTGCTGCAGAAGTTTGTGAGGAAGTCATGATGATTAAAAACAACAATTGTTCTATTTTTGGCCTTCTTTGAAGGAGTACACCTGATAGGGACTGCACGAAGGTGACGTACACCTGATAGGGACTGCACGAAGGTGACGTACACCGGATAGGGACTGCATGCAGGTGACGTACACCTGACAGGGACTGCATGCAGGTGACGTACACCTGATAGGGACTGCATGAAGGTGACGTACACCTCAGAGGGACTGCATGAAGGTGACGTACACCTCAGAGGGACTGCATGAAGTGAAGAAGACCTCCTCTCCAATAAAAACATTAAACAAAACAAGTACTTATCAAAAAGGTGTATGAATGTAAAAGGTGTTCATTTTATTCTACTTGTATGAACATTAAAAGTAATAGAAATAATTTTGTTTTAGAATTAATTTTATTTTTCTGAATTTTGACTGCACGTCACTAGTCTCGTCTACGTCACCTTGTTCTGCTACCTTGGGGGTGCACTTTCGACAGCACACCCGCTCTGTGCGTTCATCCGTAACCTGAAAAAATGTCCTCGCAAATATGTTAGCTTGAAGTTTTAAGCACGCACGTACGCACAACACGCACACACACGCACAAACACATTGAAACAAGCATACATATTTATATACTGTTGTAAGGTACATTGGTGTGACTTTATAAGATAATAACGTAACATACCAGATATTTACTAGTTAAGGACATATATATCCGCAACTGTTACGCCGATATTAAGGAAACGCCATTGGTCATTTACACTCACGTCCACCACTTAGTAATAGACTGAGAAATAGATTATAAAATAAATGTGTAGATGAAGAGAGAACGAGACTGTATAATTATACTATCACTACAATTTACGGCAACAAACAAAAGGAAGTTACTTTACCCTAACAAATATTCAAGACTGAAAAAAAATTAACACAAAATTAATAAACAAAAATGTTAACAATATTTTAAAAGAAAATTCATTCTCAAAATCCTGCTTATGTCATTGATATTTCACAGTACTAGTGCTTTTGAGTTACTGATAAGTTTAGCTTGCTGGCTTCTGTTATTCCACATGAAAGACTTAACTTGGCAACTCTTAGTGACGACATATCAAAACTGACAGACTAGGACAAAACTGGCAGCTTAACTTGGCACTCTTAGTGACAACATAGCAAAACTGACAGACTATGCCAAAACTGGTAGCTTAACTTGTAAGCTCTTGGTGACAACATAGCAAACATAACAGACGCTCAACACCACACTTCATATGCACAACATCAACCTCGTAGACAGACACCCCCGCCCCCCGAAACACGCATAAATATACTGCAAGTTACTAAGTAAATGTATGCTTAAATAGATCTGTGTCTAGTAGCATATTTCTGTTACTGTGAACCATTAACATTGCTAATAGCTTGGTCTTGTTACTGTGGACCATTAACATTGCTAATAGCTTGTTCTTGTTTCTGTGGACCATTAACATTGCTAATAGCTTGTTCTTGTTACTGTGGACCATTAACATTGCTAATAGCTTGTTCTTGTTACTGTGGACCATTAACATTGCTAATAGCTTGGTCTTGTTCCTGTGGACCATTAACATTGCTAATAGCTTGGTCTTGTTACTGTGGACCATTAACATTGCTAATAGCTTGGTCTTGTTACTGTGGACCATTAACATTGCTAAATAGCTTGCTACTGTTATTGTGAACAGTAACATTATTAATAGCTTGCTCCTGTTAATGTGAGCAGTAACATTATTAATAGCTTGCTCCTGTTAATGTGAGCAGTAACATTATTAATAGCTTGCTCCTGTTAATGTGAACAGTAACATTATTAATAACTTGCTCCTGTTAATGTGAACAGTAACATTATTAATAACTTGCTCCTGTTAATGTGAACAGTAACATTATTAATAGCTTGCTACTGTTAATGTGAACAGTAACATTATTAATAGTTTGCTCCTGTTAATGTGAACAGTAACATTAGTAATAGCTTGCTACTGTTAATGTGAACAGTAACATTATTAATAGCTTGCTACTGTTAATGTGAACAGTAACATTATTAATAGCTTGCTACTGTTAATGTGGACAGTAACATTATTAATAGCTTGCTACTGTTAATGTGGACTAAGATGTTGTGAAAGGCACGATGGCTTTCCTGCGAAGCATTAAATGTTTAGACAAAACAGTATTAAGTGATAAAGCAATATTAACTGATAAATCAGTACTCTAAATTACCTGTATAAACCCGCTCTCTCGTATGTAACTATCTGTAACGTATCGAAATCGTTTATTGCGGAGAAAATAACTTGCACGCGATATTTATGATTGACATTATTTTTTCTAGACGCCAGATCGGATTGTTATTAAAGATTAGGTCAAAATTTATGTCTGTCGTACACAGCTCATGGGCATTTTGTTCTGTTTCATTTTGGCAGAACCGCAAACATTAAAAGATAATGATATCGTTCTTGTGATTAGAATATTTCTTAAAACATTTTTTCTTTTAAATATAATTATTAAACCTTCAAAACTCGGAGTGTTCTCTCCATCGATAGATAGAAGTATTATCAAATTAATCCATGTTATACCGTAATGTTAACAAACAGGAAAGCCATAGTGCTATTAATAGCCATCGAGTCAGAAGAGTACAAGTTATACTGTTGATGTTTCTCAAAGTTTGGGAGTTTAGTGGTCAGAGGAAATGTTTAGTTTGAATGATCTATGTTAATGGTCATATAGATTTATAGACTTCATAAACCTCCGGATAGTGTATAAATATAAACGCAAATACATATAAAAGAATAGATCTGCATATAAAAGTAGCACGAAGGCGGCGGAAGCCGAAAGCGCCCCCTACATTAACAACATGTAAATATATACAAAATAATGCACATAAAATAGATAGATAGATAGATAGATAGATAGATAGATAGATAGACATACATACATACATATAGATAGATATATAGATAGACATACATACATGCATACAGATAGATAGATAGATATATAGATAGATAGGTAGACAGATAGAAAGGTAGATAGAAAGGTAGAGAAGGAAGATAGATAGATAGATAGATAGATAGATAGATGGGTAGGTAGATAGATAGATAAGTAGATAGATAGGTAGATAGATAGATTGGTAATTAGAAAAGTAAATATATACAAAAACATAATATTTATATGCATGTACATAATACATACAACAAAGTATGTAAAATATATATTTAAAGTATTGAAATTTTATTCTTTGGACCAAAAACTTAGTAATGTGAATTTTATATTACTATGACGAAATGCATGATAGTATTAAAACGTTTAATACACGGACAAATGATTTATTTATCTTGAAAAATGTTCAGTTAGAAGAGATTTGACGCATGGATACTCTTGATGAATTACAAACATTTCATGCCGACTCTGAGCCCCAGGGTTTAGTGCCATTACGTCACAGTTGGTGCTGCGTTCAAGATTCGCCATTTTGTTTCAATCTGCAAATCTGACTGTGAATGTGTAAACAGAAAGCCTTTTGTTTCGTTGACAAGTATCGTTGATGTTTCCGTAGAAGAAATAATGTTTATCAAATTTCTAAATCCCATGATCTCAAACTAATAAGAGAAAATTGCTGGAAAAGACAAACAGTACATGCTTGTTAAGAAGATTGCTTTGTCATTACCATTGGACGCAAGTTAGATCAGTGCGAGGTTAAGTTGACAAGTTAAGAGGTCAAGTAAACAATGTTTTAAATCGACGAAAGTCACATTCCGGACAAACAGCAACCATCATATGAAAAGACAATGGACTTTATAACTTTAAATTATTTATGAAATTCTTAGTGAAACGATCTACAGTTTCTGACCGATGTATCTGAAAGACGATTGGACGTTGTCTCTGTGTTGTTGTTTTCTTTTTCCAAAGTACAAAGTCTGTCTGTTTAGTATAGTTTTGATCAGTTTGTGATGAAAAGCAAAATAATTCTAATAGGATTAGAAATAATTCCAATAGGATTAGAAATAATTCTAATAGGATTAGGCTTTTGTCCTAATGTCATCGAATCGATTATTGGAGTTTTGTCTTTAGATATATTGAGACAATTATTACTAAACCTCGTAAGAGTGTCCAGCGCCCAGATAGCTCGGCCGTTTAGCTCCCCAAAGTGAACGAAGTGTGTCACTAGTTCTGTTTCTCAAACGTCCCCTTGAATTTCGTTTAAAATTTCTTTTGGATCTGCAAAAGGACTGTAAGTTGCACAAAAGCTCGTTGGCTTGGTGCGAAGCTCAGATGACAAAACTCTCTGTAAAGGAACGATGTCACACTATGACACTATCCATTTTAAGGAACGATGTCACACTATGACACTATCCATTTTAAGGAACGATGTCACACTATGACACTATCCATTTTAAGGAACGATGTCACATTATGACACTATCCATTTTAAGGAACGATGTCACACTATGACACTATCCATTTTAAGGAACGATGTCACACTATGACACTATCCATTTTAAGGAACGATGTCACACTATGACACTATCCATTTTAAGGAACGATGTCACACTACGAAACCATCAACTTCAGGAACGATATCAGATTGCGAAAGAAGTCTTCTTAAAGGAATGATGTTTGGTTTGACCTGTATAGATATATAGCTATGGAGACCCTGATTTCGTCTAGTCATCTCTTGTTGGTATTTCCATAAATGGTACATGGTTTAGCAATATTCATCTCAAGTTGGGAAATACGTGCGATTTAGAGATGATTGTGTCAGATTGATTGATTTGAATGAATATTTGCTGAGATCAGGCAAGTTCCTCTCAATGAACAACACACGTTAAAAACGCACGGTTAATTAAATTACCCTATGATTGGCATTGGTACGCGTGTAACCCAAATGTGCATTGAAAACCTCTGGCTAATTAATAACCTCTGGCTAATTAATAACCTCGTGATTGACTTTAATAATCGTGAAACCCAATGTGTACTGAAATCCATTAATTAATTAATTACCTTATGACTGACTTTGGTGTTTGTGTAAATCAATGTAAGTTGAAAACCATTAGCTAATTAATTACCGTATGATTGACCTTTGGTATTCATATAAACCAATATACTTTGAAAACTTATGATTGTCTTTAGTAATCAATCAGGAACCCAGTGTACCCAGAAAACATAATAACCAAGATGGATTTTGATAATCGTACAACCATATCTGTACACAATAGAACAGATGCCTAGATTAGTGATGAGTGTGCAGCAAACTGTGTTTATAATAACGCCCTCGAGAAAGGTGGTAGTCGAAATATTCAACACGTGAAGTACTATAGAATGTAGGCACAAGTGCTTTAATGATAGGAATTGTAAATGTTCTAGCAATTAAATAAATTAAATAAACAAACAAGCAGACAGAAAGAAATATCATTTGTTGTATAGGTTCTATTTTATTTTTAATGTAGCAATATTATTCAGTTTATGATTTATAAAATCTCATTTTACCTTAGGATATGTATGAATAATGTTATAATATTAATTTTCTTCTTGTTATAATGAACTAATCTACGGCCTTAAAAATAAATAACATTGGCTGTGCACAGCTTAAGTGTAGCTTAACAGTTAATTTATGGAACAGGACGAAAGCTATGAAAGAAAGATTGTCTTGGATCATGGTAAGTCAGTATTGGCCGTGCTAAAATTAGAATTTCAACAAACTACCCGGGCGTTAATGAAGGACAATACCTGTGGCATTTACTCTTACTAGACTCACATGCTTTTAATTCGTACAGAGCAGGAGATACCGCAGTAGATTCATGCTCAGAGGAGAAAAACCTGTCATGAGAGATAATATTGCGCTGCATAATAATCACAGATTAATTGCCTCGAGAGATAAATCACATTTGCTGTCTAACTAGCGATTGGTTTTGCGTCAATACGTTCATTCTGCATCTTCATGTAATGTAATATAGGCTTATTGCCCCAACACCCACTCACATATAGCGTTGGATGTCTGACGTCATTAAACTTGTTTTGCACTTAATGCAACATTTCTGCAACATACAAAGTCTGTTTGTTTGGAAAACGTATGATGAGTATGAACTAACTGCATTTTTTTTAACCTTTTTTTTTATTGCATGATTTTACGGCCTTGAACGTTATCTGCACACGTAAATCACGACCCTTAGTCATTATACGTTATCTGCACACGTAAATCACGACCCTTAGTCATTATATGTCATCTGCACACGTAAATCACGACCCTTAGTCATTATACGTTATCTGCACACGTAAATCACGACCATTAGGCATTAAACGTTATCTGCACACGTAAATCACGACCCTTAGTCATTATATGTTATCTGCACACGTAAATCACGACCCTTAGTCATTATATGTTATCTGCACACGTAAATCACGACCCTTAGTCATTATATGTTATCTGCACACGTAAATCACGACCCTTAGTTATTATACACGACCATTAGTCATTATCTACACACTTAAATAATTCGTTCGCGTCTGATGTCATCATACTTTATTTGAACACTTAACTCATATGTTGATGACTTATGTCATTCTATTTGCACGCTTGCAAATGTGCATTGATATATATATATAAAGTGCTTGATATATTTCTTCGATTATCCCCCTTTTCTGCACACTTACAAAGTGCGTTGAAAAACCTACTGTATTTACAGACTAATATACCCAGTGCATATACAGACTAACAAATCCACTGTATGATAGAGACTTACAACACTACGATAGGATACAGACTAATAACCCACTATATGGTACATACTAACAAACCCACTTATGTTAAGACTAATAAGTCCACTGTGTGGGCAGAGGATAAATTATATTTTCTTTAGTATGCTCGTACACACAAACACGAATCACTAATAAAAATTAATATATTCAAGTGTATTTAGAATTCTAAAATTTTCTAATAAATTGTCCTAACCAACGGGTATTCAAATCCTAGCATTTATATTTTGAATAAAGAATATTATTAGTTTTGCGATCAGAGGTAGAGAACGAGTGAATGAAATGATCCAGAAAAGAGATCTTTGTAATTTATGTGCAAAAATAAAGCTCTGTATAATTATATGGATGCTAATATAAATTAGTTTTCCTTCTTTTTATTTTAAACAAAGAGCAGGAACTTTTGTCAAAACAGTCAAATTTAATTTCGAATGTACTCATTTCTTCATGTCTTCCATAAGCTTATAACAATGAATGTATTATTTTTGTTTCATTCTAATACATCAGTTCGTCTTTTCGTAACAGTTCGATTATTACATATCCATTGTTAACCTGTGACGAGTATGTATTGACCTGGGTTTAAAGCTCTTGCCTTTTTCTGTTGGAGTGGCCTGCTGTTGCCGCGTTGGAAAAATTGCTTAAGACATGTTTGTCCATTTGTTCTGGAGACTAAATACAAAACAGTTCGTGAGAGCGGGCAGGTGTTTCTTGCTTTACCTGAAGTCCCAGTTACAGAAAGGAAAATGTTTTTTTTGATAATTTTACGCTTAAGACTGATGAAAATGGAATCTTAAAATTTTATTCCTTTTTCCTTTTGTAGGGGGTTTGATGTAAACAATGCAATGTGCTGCTGTCTGGTGATTTTTCTTCTTCTCCCTTATTATTAAATTCCGAACTTAATGAGTCGTTTCACATGGGGAGAATAGTATTTGTTCTGTATCTAGGACAATAAATACCAGGAGCATAAGGGATCAAGCTAGAAGTTCGCATTCAAATGATAATAATGATGATGATAATAATGATGATGATAATAATGCTGATGATGATAATGATGATAATTATGATGATAATGTTGATAATGATGATAATAATGATGATGATAATAATGATGATGATAATAATGATTTAGTGACTGCAAGAGCGCGCGAACAGGTAAACAACACATACTCGTGCCTGTCTCTTCCTCTCTCTCGCGCACTCCCACCTACGCTGAAATGATTTTTTTCTTTCTCTGAAAAACCCATTACCATTTCGGCCAGGTGTAGCATAGGAGCAGTTTGAGATCTCCTCGTGACAGTTCCGCGCTCTTGAAATATTTCATTTCGGTGAGTTTTCTTCCAGCATCAAGTCACCAAGCGCATGCGCAGTGATGACGCCAAGGCCACGATCAATAGCGACCTGCTACTCTGGTCTTGTCATTGCCAATGGTGAGTTTTCTTTATTCGGTCCCACACACGCACATACATTTACACACAGATATAAAGGTATACGCATAAACAAAGACCCGTACGTACATACACATACGTACTCAAAGACACACACACGCACACACTCATTGCAGAGACACACACAATCGCACACGTACACACATAGAAACGCAAAGACACGGATCCACGCACACTCAAAATACTAGAACAAGAACTAAGATCAAGTGGCAACTGGTGAACTGCAGCGCAGTCGTTGACGGGTTGCTAAACACTTTGCCCCGTGCAGTCAGACAACAATGCCTTCAAGACGCTTCAGCCAGGCACTGGTTATCTGAATTTTAGGGGCCTGCCTGTTCTAGAGTGCCAGTTGTCAGTCTGTATAAAGTTTCTGGCAGCATAGTGTATGTTGGTTGCCATGGTGTCTTCTTGACGTAGAGTCATGTCCCTGTTCAAATACAGCGAGAGTCTGTTTCCCACCAGCAGAAGAAATTGGCACTAAGGTGGTTTTTTTTAATCTTTATAATTGTCATCTCATTTCGACCCCACATCTGCTTACTCATCTGCATATTGTGCCATTATATCTTTTCTCCAAAATATTGACTTAAAATACTTGTCTACTGCTATTCATTATGCTCAATGAATTCAGCGCTTTGATGTGAGTCTGTGAAATGTTGTTTATTGAGTTATAGATTTACAATCTTGAGTTAGTACATGGACTTTAAGTGCCATCACTGGGATCTTTTAAGAAATTCTTTGACAGTTTCGATGTCGATCAAGTGTGTTGGCGTTGTAAATTCACTTCAAAATGCACATTAGAATAGTGGGGTTTTTCAAAATGATAGAAAGAATCGGTAATTTTTTTTCTTCTGAAAAATCAGAAAAGCAAAAACCAGCGAGTGGATAATATAATAATGCCCATCACTTCTCTTCTAAGTCTTTATCCCGTATCATCATGAACTATTTCTTCAGGTTTTTATCCCTTATCGTCATCTTCTCTGCTCTTAGTCTTAAATCTCTTATCGTCATCTTCTCTACTTCTTCAAGTTTTTATCCCTTACCGTCATCGTCTCTACTTATTCAAGTCTTTATCCCTTATCGTCATTTCTCTACTTCTTCAAGTTTTTATCCCTTATCGTCATCTTCTCTATTTATTCAAGTCTTTATCCCGCATAGTCTTCTTCTCTACTTCTTGAAGTCTTTATCCTTTATCTTCATCTTTACTACTTCTTCTTTATCCCTTATCATCAATTTTATATATCTTTATCTCTTGTCATCATCTTCACTAATTCTTCAAGTCTTTATCCCTTATCATCTTCACTACTTCTTCAAGACTTCATCCGTATCGTCATCTTCACTACTTCTTCAAGTTTGTATCCCTTATCGTCATCTTTACCACAAGGTCGAGTCAAAGAACTCTGCATGTGATGAAGAACAATGGTTTCAACGGTCTGTTGTTTGTTTTGGTTTGGTTTGGGATGGGAGTAGGGCTGTTACAATTCTGAACATACCAAAATAGAAAGGTACCTTTACTTAACTTCCCCCCACCCCACATTTTTTTTTAACAACACGTGGTCACAAGAACTTTGCTTTATACAGCCAGTATGTTTGATGTAAGCTTGCGTTTCATGCTGAATACTGGTTGATTAGTTTGGGCTGTTATACATTTATTTCTTGGCTCTCGTCTCTCGTGGCTGACTTGTTCAGGGGTGTTATAAATTTGTTACTTGGCGTTTGTCTCCGGGTGATTCAAAAGTAACATTATTTTTTTCGGTGGTCCAGTTTCTCAAGTTAAAAATCGCGGTAACATTTACTATCAAAATAATTTCTGACCCTTTGCAAGTCTTCGATTCTGCACTACGGTCTAATTCTCGAGTATTATGTGTAAAGGTCAGTATCTCAAGTTTTGTTTACAGACCTGTGTTATAACCTTGGACTTTACACGTATTTTAAACACTATGTTGATATTCAAACTGTCATGCTATTTGACCATCTTCTAATCTTGAACTATACATATATAATTATGTGTAAATTTTATATTATATCTTGAACTCTAAGACTCTTGATAGTTTTATATAAACTGTAAATTTTGATCCTTAGAATCTAGGACTATTGCTATAAAAGCCACGTAAATTTTAATGCTTGTAGCTTATACTCGAAGAATATTACGATGTTTTTAAAGAGTGGTGTACATTTAGTGAGTGTCTTTTATCTTCGCCTTTTAAAGGAATCCGACTACAATTAATAATTACCTTTTAAAGAAATCCGACTATTTTAAGTTGGCTTATGTTAAGGTACTTCTCCATCTTGGTCGTTAGAATTTTAAATGCGTCTGATCGTACTAATTTTTGTTTCTAGCTTTACACGGGACTTAAACTTAGCAATGACGCTGTTATATAACAGTTTAACTGTGCCACTCGTGAGTTATATTCAAATCCTAATTCCTCTAACGGTTATATTCCTTGTCATTAAAAATAAATAGCGTGCACTTAAATTCAAATGAATGTTAGTATCGTGTGACACACTCATTCCTCTAACGGTTATATTCCTTGTCATTAAAAATAAATAGCGTGCACATAAATTCAAATGAATGTTAGTATCGTGTGACACACTCATTCCTCTTACACTCCGCAGCCTTAGGCACAAATGAAGGCCATAACTGATGTGACTGGCCGTATATTAGGCTTAAAGATTGCCAAATGATAGGCAGATTTGGCTAGTTCCCAAGTCACATTTCGCCATTCCTGGATAAGTATAATCAGATTTGTCCTGCTCCCAAGTCAAATTTAGCCATTCATGGATAGGTATAATCATATTTCTCCTGCTCCCAAGTCACAATTAGCCATGCCTGGATAGATCAGACACAGGAGCAGAAAGCCAGAGAGAGAGGCCGAGGAACAAACTCATGACTCTAATAAGTAACAAACGGGGAAGTAGAGATAATGAGCTGCATAACTATAGTTATAATCTGAATTATACAGAAATGCAGTAACCACAATAACCATTTACATATATCCATTCTGCGAAGCTAGTATAACATTAAGAGGATTATAAAATACTGTCTGGTTCTGAACCTGAGCACAACTAATGATGAAAACAGGTAAAGATTCCTTCATATTCAATCAGTTATAAATTCACTGTAGTAGTCCTTCTCTTAGAGGCCATTTTAGATTGACACCTGCAATATTAGAAAGTGTCTTTTGTTTGACACGATTGCTAGCTGATGACAGGCGACCCAGATAACTACCAGGGGTCTAACGTCGACACTTTAGCAAGAAGAAGGCTATAGGTAATAATTGGGTGTGCTCACTCCTAGTACAAATACAGTATTATAATTAACTGGTCAGCAAAATAGACAAAACAGACAAATATAATAAAGGTCTCCTAAAACCGTATACATTCACATAACATGTAACTACAAACACAAATAATGCATTTAAACATTTATATAATATTAAATATAATTATGCTGCATGAAAGAGTTAGGAATAAAAAGTGAAAGCAATAGTATATATGAGTGAACCGGGTCACGAATCACTTCTAGTGAAAGGATTCGTTCACTGAAAATAAACTGTTAATACTGGCTAGTCATCTATGGTGTAGTATAATAGGAATAAGAGAAAAAGGGGCGGGGGGGGGGGAGGGTAGAGAAGGAAAGAGATATTAGTATAATCACCTTATAATAAAGCCAAAACAAATGTGGTACACCTAAAATGTTATTGATAAAATCATATTTTAAAGTCTATCAACTGTTATTAGAATCAGAAATGTGTATAAAATGTGTTAACGATAAATCCTTAATAGATCTCTTCATTATATATATACTTGCAAACGAACAATAAACTAAGTACCATACAAAGTCAGCGTGACCTCGCATTGTGTCTCATCACCAAAGTACGTGACAATCACAAAATCTTTAATGCAACATTTGAGATTTGCAGATAGAGAGAGACAGTGCATTCAAATCATGCATGCATGCATTTAATTGTGTGTGTGTGTGTGTGTGTGTGTGTGTGTGTGTGTGTGAGTGTGTGTGCGCGCGCGCGCGTACGTCTGCGTGTCGAGCGCATAATTAATTATGGTACATTTCATTATGCGGTGTAATTATGAATATGAGTGTTCGAGCATGTTTGAACGTGTGTTCGATTAATTTCGTGACGTGTTCAAACATGATCGAACGTATATTCGATTAATTTCGTGACGTGTTCAAGCATGTTTGAACGTGTGTTCGATTAATATCGTGACGTGTTCAAACACGATCGAACGTATATTCGATTAATTTCGAGACGTGTTCGAGCAGTTTGAACGTGTTTTATTAATTTCGTGACGTGTTCGAGCATGTTTGAACGTGTTTTATTAATTTCGTGACATACATATAAATATCACCTGCCGGCGAACATATTACTGCACGTCACCGTTCAAGTAACGTCACTCGCGAGTGTTAGCAACAAGCCCGTGTTTGCTCTACTAATTGAACTGGGATACGAAGGCAGCCGGATGTGGTAGGAATGCGTTTCGTGTTGGACGCGGTTTCGGAAACCAGCGACGATTGTTAAGGCAAAAAAAAAAATAAAAAAATCCAAGAGCAAAATATTCAAAGCAGCCAATTACGGGCTAAATTTGTAAAAAATCTAGTTATGTATTCATTGCATCAGTCATTTACTTTCATGTTGTGGTTCTCCGACCTAACAAACTGTACACACAGGTAACCAGACACGTTTAAATAAACATGTTAACATTGCTATTTGGTTCTGCTTCCTAGGCTTTCCCAAATAAAATGCCAGGTAGTGTTTGGATTGTTTACAGCACGCTCTTCATGTATTTCCATGCATAAATATTACAAGTATGTCGCAATCATCTTCATCACAATCAGACCACAACAAGAGACTGGGAAGTTTGAGTATGCATATATAAAAAGTTAGAACAGGAACAGATGTATTATGCATAATTATATAAAATTAGAATAGGTAGAGGTCAATTGTGCGTATATAAAGTTAAAACAGGAACAGGTTTGTTATGCATATATAAATAAATTAGAATGGGTAGAGGTCAATTGTGCGTATATAAAGTTAGAATAGGAACAGGTTGATTGTGCCTATATAAAATTAGAATATAAACAGGTCGATTTTGCATATATAAAGTTAGAATACGGATAGGTCGACTGTGCATATATAAATAAGAATAGGGACAGGTTCATTGCCTGTATAAAATGTTAAAATAGGGACAGGTTGATTGTGCATATATATAAAATTAGAATAGGGACAGGATTTATGTATATGTACAGTTGTAATAGGGACAGTTGTGTTATGCATATATAAAATTAGAATAGGAACAAGTTGATTGTGCATATACAACGTTAGAACAGGGACAGGTCCATTCTGTATATATAATGTTAGAATAGGGCCATGTTTCTCCTTGCTGTAATTTACCAGAGCTGATATTAAGAAAGTAATTTTACCAAGAAAAAATACACACACTTTTTACAGCAAACGACATTCCACTGAACCCCATTGTTCGTCCCATATATGTATGCTGAGTGAATCTGAAGTTGTACACATGAGAGTGGTAGAAACGATCTATCTTGTCTGAGATTGTAAAATCGGTCTAAAACGATCTATCTTGTCTGAGATTGTAAAATCGGTCTAAAACGATCTATCTTGTCTGAGATTGTAAAATCGGTCTAAAACGGTCTGCTCTGTCTGAGAGTGGTAGAAATGGTCTGTTTTGTCTGAGAGTGGTAAAAACGGTCTGTTTTGCCTCAGGTTAGTAAAGCAAGTCTGTTTTGTTTCTCTGAGATTAGTATTATAAAGGTCCGTTTCTAAAACATATTGTTATATTTTCACTTTGCGTTAATTGTCAGAAATGATCGTAAGAAAGGAATTTTTCAAAGATGAATAAATTTTGAGTGAATCCAACATTCCACAGAGTCCATTTCTTCATCTCCAAAATATTTGCAGAGTTAATTAGACATGTATACTCATTTTAAAGGGCATAAGCAAAGTTTAAAATTGAAGTGCAATTATACGTTTAAAAATGAACTGTACATTCACGTTTGAATGTGACGTGTATACTCAATTTTAAAAGCGAATTTCACACTCAGTTTTAAAAGTGAAGTGTCTATTCACGTTTAAAAGTAAAATGTATACTCAATTTTAAAACTGATTAGTCAAATTTAAAAGTGATCTGCATACTCACTTTTAAGAGTGAACTGCATACATAAATTTAAAAGTGAACTGCATACATAAGTTTAAAAGTTAACTGTATACTCACGTTTGTGAATTGTATTCTCACGTTTGAAATATATGCTCACATTTGACGTGTGTGCTATCACTGGAAGTTGAAGTGCATGATCACATGTTAAAGCATATAATGATGTTGGGAGTTGAAGTGCATGCTCACATGTTAAAGCATATAATGATGTTGGGAAGTCTATACTCACGTTTAAGGCGTACACTGTCGTTGGATGTTGAAGTCCATACTTATGTTTGAAGCATACATTTTCGTTGGAAGATGTCCATAAGAATAGAATTATTTATGTGTGTCAGAGGCTGGTATTATACATATTAAAATCTATCTCTATATTTAATTTATTTTCAAAGATAAATAAATTTTAACAGTCTTCAATACGCAACAAAGCCATTTTTTTCGTCCTTTAAATATTTGATGAGTCCATTTGAAGTATATGCTTTCGATACGATAAAAACAAAGTGAATCTAGTAACCGGTAAATGGTATTAGCTAGTTATTTTCGCTAGCATAACATGCAACTTTATATACCACTGGTACTAATTTAATTCTCCTTTTTCTTTCAATAAGGGAGTTATCGTCCTTGAGATTGCTATTCTCCTGTTTATGTGCCGTGAAATTAAGAGGCGGCACATATTTATTTTTTCAATAAAGATTTTCTTAAGAGTGGTTTTACGGGAATGTGTAATGCAGCTTGGCTTTGATTCCTCCTTTATTAATTTCACCATCAGACTTGTTCTCAAAGCATTTACCCTTCTATTGTAACGGAAATTGCGCCTACAGAGACCATAACTCTACAATACCAATTTTTCAGTTATGTTTGTTTTCAAAACAACAATCTTACCATTCAACAGGAATCAATTCTGCAGATACTGTAACTCTTCAACTACCAGTTTGATGTTTGCTCTCAATCATCTCTCTACTGCATAATAACGATTTCTGTATATATTTATGAAATACCAATAATTTTATCCAAAAGAGATTTTTCAAAGCAATAATATTTTTATTGCAATGAATGATTTTTTCTGTGGATATCTGCAAAAACCCAAAGTCCATTTCAAACTTTTGGCTTATTTTCAAAACCCTAACTTTAATGTTGTTCAAGAACGCTGTCCTTGGCTAGTAACATTCCACAAAGCTGACCTTTTTTGCCAGTGACGTCAATCTTTCTATCATATTGTTGTCCAGAACGCTGTCCTTGGTTAATGACGTCAATCTTTCTGTCGTATTGTTGTTGATAACACTGTCTTGGGCTAATAACGTCAATCTTTTATCACATTGTTGTCCAGAACGCTGCCTTGGGCTAATGACATCAATCTTTATGTCATATTATTGTCCAGAATGCTGTCTTGTGCTAATGACGTTAATCATTCTGTCATATTGTTGTCCAGAATGTTGTCTTGGGCTAATGACATCAATCTTTATGTCATATTATTGTCCAGAACGCTGCCTTGGGCTAATGACATCAATCTTTATGTCATATTATTGTCCAGAATGCTGTCTTGGGCTAATGACGTCAATCTTTCTATCATATTGTTGTCCAGAACGCTGCCTTGGGCTAAATTGTTGTCTAAAACGTTATCATTGGCAAAGGACCCCCATTTTACATTCATACTCTTATTTTCTCCAAAACACTGTTATAATGGTTATAATCTTTTCATTATAATGTTTTCCCCAACCACACTTTTTCGATCAGTTTTCACTCTTTTTTTCAGGAACGCTAATCGTGACGTCTGAACGTCTGCAGGGGATCAGTATCATCATTCGTCCGTTGCCTCCTGTCTCAAAGAGTGCCAATCTTAGTGCACCAGCTTACCTGCGTGCAACTTGACCCGTTTTCTCATGGTTCACACATCAGTTATTTGGCCTGAATTTTTAAAACCTCATCTATCCTTAGTGAAAGTTATGAGTTGCAAGCCTTTCATTGTAATTGCTTTAGCGGTTGTGCATTAAAACGAGACTAATAATAATAAAGCTGGCCCGCTCCAAAACGTCACACGCTTCATGGCAACAAAGCCATACTATTTCCTTGAATCCAGTCAGAGTAAAGAGTTTATTTTACCCTTAGTCATTTCCTTAAACTTGTACATTTCTTTTTCTACTTTGAGAATAATGTATATGCATTGCAAATACATGAACTGTATAAGATGATAGGGCTTATCTATTAATACTATTATATCAGCTTTCTTTCTTCCTTCCTTCCTTCCTTCCTTCTTTCTTTCTTACTTTCTACCCTCCTTCCTTCCTTCTTTCTTTCTTACTTTCTACCTTCCTTCCTTCCTTCCTTCTTTCTTTCTTACTTTCTACCTTCCTTCCTTCCTTCCTTCTTTCTTTCTTCCTTCCTTCCTTCCTTCCTTCTTCCTTCCTTCCTTCCTTCCTTCCTTCCTTCCTTCCTTCCTTCATTTCTTTCTTTCTTTCTTTCTTTCTACATGTGTGAGGTGTATATGTATATACATTTGTGAATATATACGCTTTCTGCGTCTAAATTTACAGCTTACATATTTTTTCCTTAAGGCAAATCTGAATGTGCTGCATTTACGTGAAACATCACAAAGTTGTGAAATAAGATTTCGCTTTGATTCGTTTCTGTTTCCATTTTGTTGTTTACGTTCTTTGTGCGGCCATTTCTGTGTTGCGTCCAAGACATTATCATTGAATCGATGTGTTATTTGCGTGTTACAGAGACAGACATCACTACGCTTTTAACAGACCACAGCTGGTACACCAAGTTAAAAATTGTGTTGTGTTCAAGACATTATCATTGAATCCATGTGTTATTTGCGTGTTACAGAGACAACATCACTACGCTTTTAACAGACACAGCTGGTACACCAAGTTAAAAATTATGATTACGTCATAGAATGACCATCAGCTGCATGGTCTAGGGACCACTCTTTTTCTTCCTCATCACAAGGACCAAAGCGTATCTTCTTTTCACTGCAATGCCCGAGACAGCAAACGTCTGCCTATTGCAACTTCGAGAAAGGGGGAGGGGGTTGCGGACAAGGGGCACTCTCCATCGTTATGAGTACGACTTCGTCATATTACTGGTCTGCATCTGATGGCAGTCCGGTGCTGACGTGACGTAAACCAGTAGGAATTTCATAAATGCATAGCCGATATTGTCATGTCTTCTTCATGTCTAGCCGACGTCACCTGAACAAAGGGATATTAAAATCTTGTTTGTTGTTGTTGCAACAACCGTTCGTTAACTTTTGTTATTTAAACCTGAAAGAAACGGCTTGTTGACATACATTCCCCACCTCCTCTACCCCGACAGACCTGGGACTCGCTGCGCACACCAGCACTGTAACGGCAATGCATTCTGCGCCGCGCCGTGTAGGAATCTCAATCTGGCTGGCGTACAACGAACATGTAAATCAGGTTAATAAAGCTCTATGTCCGGATTTATACGGTTTTATATCTCGGTGTATACGGTTTATGTCCGGATTTGTACGATTAGTGGTCGATGCTTGTTTCACGGCATGGTCTGCGCGATTTCTGACATAAATACATTTTCCAGTTCTGTCTTTGAGGTGATGCTTTCACACATTACGTCAAGAATTTCAGTACGTACGGACATATGCCAATGATTAACTGACGATTTGGGTTAAAACCCAATCAGGAGACGAACCGCTGCTGTTGAAAAAAAAGTAAATCGAAGACCAGAATGAGTACAAATAAATTTAATGTTTATTTTTAAAAAAATCTGCATATTAGTTAGCCACTGCTAAATCTTATAGCTAGAGACACAAAACTCCATGATGTCTTGCTGGATAAATTACTCCAAGTTTTAAAGCTTTCTAAAAAGTGGGGAAAACAAACAAATGAAATTTATGAAAGACGAAGGGTCTTTAACATTTACAATACCGTTTTGTAAAAAATAAAATACAGACGATTAAAATTCACTTTTAAGGGTTAGTTTGATTCACCAAGTTTGATTTTAATATTTCAGCTCTACTTGTAAATGTGTGTTTACGTTGCACAGGCACACACGTGACTGCAGTGAGATGGGAAAAGATAGCGTCACATCCGCCTAACTCATCCTCACCTAAGTCAAACCCGCGTAACTTAAGTCGTCGACCGCGAAAACACAATCCTGATCGCCGAAATACTGACCTCGATAGCGAATAAACAACAAAATACTAAACTATATGTAGATTAGAGAGTGAGAAATGCTGCAAGTATTTAATTTAATTGCTGGAAAAATTTTAACATGGCGGCAGGAGACAGCTGTGGCAGAATCATCAACGAAGTATGGTTTAACAAAAAGGAATGCAGCAGTCGTAATTAGATTTTGTCAAGTTTAGAAATAATAAGAATTCATTCTTTTAAAGAATACATGTACCTGGCAAAATGGGTGACCATTCTTTTAGTGCAACTGTTCTGGGGCAGGAAGACATTAACAACTTTACCGAGATCACTACCATGTTCACGAACGGAGCCATTCTGCCCCAGAATGTCTCGGGACCCTTGGGTCTGCACATCGGGACCACGGGTACAGCCAGTGACGTGAACAACAGCCACCATCATGAACTGTTCGACACCATATCCACTTTGCTGACCAACAACGGCAACATCACCACTAGCCCAGCGTCTCACACTGCTTTAACATCCTGCTTCATGTTTAGCGCGGGCGTCGTCGGGAACCTCCTAGCGCTTTTCGTTTTGGCAACTTCCGGAGTGGATCAACGAAGGACCCTCTTCTACAAGCTGGTCGCTGGGCTGGCCGTGACGGATTTGCTGGGTACTTGCGCGACGTCGCCGGTGGTGATAGCTGTCTATCTGAACGGCAGAAAGTGGGTGGGAGGGATAGCGATGTGTGATTACTTCTCGTTCGCCATGATCTTCGCTGGATGTGCCTCCATGTTAATCGTCTGCGTCATGTCGGTGGAAAGGTACATCTGCGTGCGGCACCCTTACATCTACCACACCCGCCTGTCGGGCAAGTTCGGAAGGCTGACGCTGCTGGTGTGCTGGGCAGTGTCCATAGCTATAGCTAGCCTCCCGCTACTGGGTGTCGGAAGAAACATCATCCAGGCGTCCAAGACGTGGTGTTTCTTTGACTACGTCAGCACTCGACCGTCTGACATCGCCTTCAACTACATCTACGCACTCTTTGCACTGGCCGCAGTCGTGATAACGTCGGTGTGCAACTTCAGTGTCATCGTGACGTTATTGACGTTGCGTTCGCGACGGAACAGTCTGGACGCATCTGAGGCACCCAGGCGACGACGATATCGTTTAACCAGCCAGAGGTTTGCAGAGGTCCAGATGATGATCATGCTGATTGGTATTACTGTCATCTTTACGGCTTGTTTTGCTCCTCTCATGGTAAGTGATATCAAGTCTCATTTTTACGGCTTGTTTTGCTCCTCTCATGGTAAGTGATGTCAAGTCTCATCTTTACGGCTTGTTTTGCTCCTCTCATGGTAAGTGATATCAAGTCTCATTTTTACGGCTTGTTTTGCTCCTCTCATGGTAAGTGGTGTCAAGACCCATTTTTACGGCTTGTTTTGCTCCTCTCATGGTAAGTGGTGTCAAGACCCATTTTTACGGCTTGTTTTGCTCCTCTCATGGTAAGTGGTGTCAAGACCCATTTTTACGGCTTGTTTTGCTCCTCTCATGGTATGTGGTTTCAAGACCCATCACAAACAAAATAGTTTTCTGATTGTCGTTATGTCTATTAAGTACACACGGATAGTTTCATGACTTCGTACAATCTGGTAAACAGTTTGTTGCATTATGAATTTCTTTAAAAAAACAGGCCATTGTTTTCATGTGCATAAAGGGATTCATTGTTAATTACTTGCAAAAAAAAGTAAAACAGATAATATATTATGACTTGATAAAATACTAAAGTGTGTGTGTGTGTGAAAACAGGTCTAATACTGTGACGTGTATAAACACAAATTGTGTAATTATTTAATTACTTCAATCAGTGAAAAACAGATCATTGTTTACGTAAAGTGCTTATGTGTAAAGTAGCGTTGGGTGCTTTGAGTGCACTTCAGTGGCACGTAAGAGGCTCCAAGTCTCTGTGTCATGCAGCTTTCTTGCTCAGCATAGTGTGTCTAACGCAAAAGGAGTTAAGAGGTCTCCAGACTCTATCTGTCCTATAGTCCTCTATCCGCAACAGGAGTTAAGAGGTCTCCAGACTCTATCTGTCCTATAATCCTCTATCCGCAACAGGAGTTAAGAGGTCTCTGGACTATCAGTCCTATAGTCCTCTATCCGCAACAGGAGTTAAGAGGTCTCCAGATTCTCTGTCCTATATCCGCAACAGGAGTTAAGAGGTCTCCAGATTCTATCTGTCCTATAGTCTATCCGCAACAGGAGTTAAGAGATCTCCAGACTCTATCTGTCCTATAGTCCTCTATCCGCAACAGGAGTTAAGAGGTCTCCAGACTGTATCTGTTCTATAGTACTCTATTCGCAGTCTGACGTATATAACAGAAGTTCACAGGTTTCAAATCTCTATTTGTCATGTAACCTTTGTTCTCATCATGGAGGTGAATCTTCGTAACATTAGTTAAGTGGACTCCAGTTTCTGTAGTGCTTCCTCTATTCTCAGTGTGATGTGTGTATAAGAAGATGAATTTTGAGGAGATCAATGAAACTCCGAAACAATATTTCTTTTCTTGTTCAGAAATATGAACCATTATCACGACTGATATATGCTAAAGTGGGGTAAGTGCCATAGTCTCGTTGTACTTTTTATGGCAAAATAAAAACCTAAATATTATACCGCCCACTTTGCGCAGATCTATAAACATTATTTCAGCAATCCTTCTGACAGAGTTTACTTTCTACACTCGATAACGTGCGAGTGCAAACAAGAACTTTATTGAGAGAATGTCAGACGCGTTTCATAAAGTTAACGTTTGAAAATGAACTGCTTCCGGTTCTGTGTCAAAGTGTTAACCGTTGAGAGCAGGGTATGTAACTCGCTGGAAATAGCGTTCATTTAACCTCGACAGGCAGTGATTTAAACAAAGCGTCGACTCGCCTTTTATCAATAGAAAAATAAATTGAATTAATTAAAATAAGGGAGTGTCACTATGATATCTTTTGGGAAGATAATTCTACTTAAACAATTCTGCTTATATCTAGCGAATTCCCCGTTCCGAGAATTCTCTATCAATAAAAGAGTTGCCAATTACATCTGCTGACATCAAATACCGCTTTATCTTGGAGCAATCATTCCTCAGTACATTATGTATGATGAACTTTTTGACAAACAAAATTTTATTATTTTCCTGCTGCACATTATTTACACGGTGTAACGCTAACGCCACCTAGTTAATGATTCTGATTATTATTATTATTATTTAATCACCCATAACTAATTACAAGTAATGAGAATCTCAATTTATGTAATTAATAATTCTCTAGAACACACCAATCGGGCGATGTAAACGTTTTCTCTTCCACAACATTAAAGACAAACATTAACCGTCGCACAATATATCCATAGGTGGAAAACGTCTTACCAAAGGAGAAGATAAATCCATCTTTTAATCTAGATTTAGCGAGCTCCCTTCACCCATTCTCTCTCCACCATATGGCTATTAATATGTGTAAGAAGGTCAATAAATTTAACAATAAATTTATTAAATCAACAATCAAATATACAATATGTGAACATAATCAAAAGAGGATTTACATTTACATCACCTCAAAACCCTGGACAATCATTCAATTTATCCTAGCATTGACATAAGCAGTCGATTAAGATAAATACATAATCAAGTTCATGGATATCATCATGGAAATGAGTGGAGAGTTTCCGAGAAATAAAGTCAATGCACAATACCTTTTCAAAGATGGCGGCGGCTGTTGCATGCACTTGTTCACAAATCAATCGGGTTGCAACAAACCACTGTCTTTCATATTTAGGTCAAGGTCCCATGTGTCCCTTCTGGGTACATTGCACAATCATTCTAGTATCTCTGGTGAGTTTGCCAAGTACACCTTAGAGAATCGTCCTGAATTTCACCTGCACTATCAAGCGCATCAAGAGGAATGGTCTCGAATTTTCATGTGCGTTTACTCAACACACCATGAGGAACATTCAAAATTATCTTCATGAATTCTCAAGACCAGACTCAAGCCACTATTTCCGTTGTATTGGCTATCGAGCAGAATTCACAGGAATCAACTTATAGGAACACGCTCTACTAATAAGTTGACGACAGCGTTGGATTCACACATCATCGTGACCTAGCAGAGTACAGTAGCCATGAAGAGACCAAAAAAAAAGGCATGTTTTTTTCATAAGCTAATGATCACATTTATGACCGGGCTCAAGTTGTGTTCAGATTCAAAGTGATTAAAATAGAGAACTTCTTCAACAAAGAAACCTCCGGTCCATCTCCATTGGTTGAGGTTATGAACAGTGAGAGACTATTAGTCAGAAAAAAAACTACTCATCTAGTTGGAACTGGTTTGGATTTCATGGGCAATTTCTAGCCTATCCTCCATCTGAGTTGTTTACTTCCAATTTTGACATTATGGACATAAGCAGTGCCCAAGGTCGGGTCACTTTCACAATTTAACAATTTCTATAACAATTAAGTTGTTTAAATTTCTATAACAATTAAGTTTAGAAATAAGGATAGGCAAATTTACTCTTCCACAAATGGTTTGTTAGCACAGAATTCCGAAGGCTGTGTGTGTGTGTGTGTGTGTGTGTGTGTGTGTGTGTGTGTGTGTGTGTGTGTGTGTGTGTGTGGTGAAGTTTAGTGGACTGCGACATCCTTGAGTGTAAACTAATTATTACACTGTAAGGGAGAGTGTACTTTTTGCTGATTTTTTATTTCTGAATTGCAGCACGTTCATTAAAGAACTAAGTCAAATTATATTCTGTCGGGGAACACCCGGGCGTCATCACCGCCAATATTATTCTGTGAACGAAGTCATACGCAATGACCATACGTCATTGCTGATTTAATTTTTAAAAAATGCCCTTTTTTAAATTGCATGTATTGCTTAATTATAAAAGACGCTTACATACATTTTGCTTTATTTAGCGTAGACCGGAATACATTGCAATGTCTCTCTCTCTCAATGCTGTTGTTCTATATACAATACCAAATTAGGAAGCAATTAACCAACAATGCTTGTATTTTGTCTGTCTCTCTATCATGTTTGTTTACCAATGGCTGCAGAGAAATCATTAACGCAGTAGTTCTGCAGACAAAATATTGAGTTCGAGGCCATAATTTACCTGTCTGGTGAATATAAACACGAACAAATACATCCTTTAGGGAATCATGTTTCTCTCTTTTCTCTCTCCTCTCTTTCTTTTCTTTCTTTTTCCTGTCTTTCTTCTGTTTCTCTTTCCTCTCTTTCTTTTTCCTCTTTCTGCCTTTTACGTCTTTCTATATTTCTTCTTTCTCTTTTTTCTCCTTATTCTTGCTTCTGTCTCCACTTTCTGTTTATTCTGTTTCTCCTCTTTTTGCTCTTACCTTTTCTGTCTGTCTTCTTTCCCCTGTCCCTCTTTCTTTCCTCTTTGTCTTTCTCTCATTTCTATATATTTTTTTCTCTTTCTTTAGTCTTTCTCTCATTTCTATATCTTTTTTCTCTTTCTTTAGTCTCTCTCTCTTTCCTAATTCTCACTTTTCTTTCTTTTTTTTTTTAGTTTGTCCTTCTCTTCGTTTTTCGTTCTCTCTTATCTCTTTCTTAATTTTTGCTGTTGATTTGATTGATTCTGGTGTTGACATCTTATCTCTGATATCCTTGATGCTGGAGTAGAGAAAGGGAGGTTTTATGAATAAGTATATCAAAGACAGCATTCTGTATGATAGTGTTTATAAGATTTTAAGTATGGTTAAAATGTTGTCTCCCTTCTACTACATGCTAGAAGATTACCATGTTATTGTCTCCCTTCAAGTAGAAAGATGACGGACATTGTTTTAGATATCTACCACCTAGGTTTTAACAAACATATCCAGTGTAGTTTAATCACTTTTAAAGGCTGTTCTCGAAACATCATGTATTGGCGCGAAAGCTGCCTAGGCCGGAAACGCTTGCCCAATTTCAGTGAGAACATCATGTATTGGCGCGAAAGCTGCCTAAGCCGGAAACGCTTGCCCAATTTCAGTGAGAACATCATGTATTGGCGCGAAAGCTACCTAGGCCGGAAACGCTTGCCCAATTTCAGCGAGAACATCATTTGTTTATATGAAGCGGTTCTCAGAACATCATCTATTTATAAAAGATTGTTCTGGTAACAAAAGTCAATATAAATAAATTAACAGTATTTTGCTTCTCTTAAACATAAAATATAACCAGCTGTTAGATTAGATCTCTCACATTGACTATGAGTTTTCATAGGCATCGATTTTCACTATATTTAATGTATTGTATTTTAAGAAATGAATGCTTATACTACACTGGTTCAATAAATCGAGTAAATAGGTTTGTACTCTGCCACTGTCAGTCCTTATTAAACACTTTCCTTTTAGCGCAAACAGTTCCACTGAAAAATATTTTGTCTCACATGACAAAATATAAATTGTTAAAATTTAATTTAATTCATGTCCATCTTGATTGCTAAATAATTTGGTCAAATATTTATATTTTTTAAACCTTACTGTTTTTACTTGCAGTATAAATCATAATCTCATGATATTTACCACATTTACAAAATTCACTTACCGTTTAGTAACTTTCTTTAATTTGAACTTGCGATTCTAGAAGAAAACGTACCTTAAAATAGTTTATCCATGCAATCTCTATCTCAGCACCCATTGCAATTGACACATGGAAATCTTGTCTCACAAAAGACGTTTTGTCTCGCGCCTGGCAAGCGCTTATCATTGTAACATTGGACGAGAACTAACAATAATGTGATTGATTCAACGGTACATCCTTCGTGTCAGTAAGTCCCGCACTTATATCACCTGGTGAAGATAGACACGAGTTGTACTCCATGATCTTAATGATTGGCAGCGACACCTCCAGCAAACCAAAAAGAGTCTTTATGTTTTCTTTCCTTTGTTTTGTGCAATTTGTCACAACAAAATAGCTATCGCGTTGGGGTTTTTCTTTTTTGTTTTGTTTTTAAAAAATACGAACTTTAGTGCAGCTGCAACCACAAAACAGGCGAGCAGTGTGCAAAGGTAAAGATGCACGTGTCAGTTTAAACGATACTGTTTAAGTTGAGTGCATGGACATTTGATGGAAACAGATGATAAATTAATGCATAAATGGACTTCTGTATGAAACAAGTTAAAATAAAGCCAATAATTGCTGCGGGACTGAAATGTAACAAGTTAAAATGGAGTCTATAGTTACTATGGGACTGAATCATAAGTAACAAGTTAAAATGGAGTCTATAGTTACTATGGGACTGAATCATAAGTAACAAGTTAGAGAATATAGTTACTATGGGACTGAAACATGAGTAACAAGTTAAAATAGAGGCTATAGTTACTGTGGGACTGAAATGTAAGTAACAAGTTAAAAGGGAGTCTATAGTTACTATGGGACTGAATCATGAGTAACAAGCTAAAATAGAGTCTATAGTTACTGTGGGACTGAATCCGGTGAACGAGATTTTGTCAAGGTTGTGAAGTCGGCCCCAAACATTTCCGACTCCGACTCATGAAATTTAAAAAGTCCAATATGGACTCTCCCTGTAATTTATTACTAATCATATATCGTGTGACAGGATTAGTGTTTAGTTTAAAGGTTAGGGTTAAAGGCCTAAGGTTAGTGATTGTGCAGAATTCTTGTCCTTGGGTCAAGGTCGATGTTATACGACAATACTATAAAACGTCTAATTCCACTACTCAAAGCAGCGCTCCTTGGAAGTGCCCACATCCTCCGTAAAACCTTGGATCACAACCGACAGTCAAACAGAAGTCGTGGAAAGAGGCTGAATAATAATAATAATAATCATTAACTAAGTGGTGTTGGCGTCACAAGAACTAACTCAATACGCATTATTATCTGTCAATATTAATAATTTTGTATTCCGTAATTCCTCAAGCAATCCGTAAACAACACAGAACTCTTGTAGTATTTAAATTAGACTGAAGAACTAAATAAGCATTATTAACTGGCAGTATTCGTAATGTTGTATTCCGTAATTCCTCAAGCAATCCGTAAACAACACAGAACTCAGTAAGCATTATTAACTGGCAGTATTCGTAATGTTGTATTCCCTAATTCCTCAAGCAATCCGTAAACAACACAGAACTCAGTAAGTATTATTAACTGGCAGTATTCGTAATGTTGTATTCCCTAATTCCTCAAGCAATCCGTAAACAACACAGAACTCAGTAAGCATTATTAACTGGCAGTATTCGTAATGTTGTATTCCCTTTGCCTTCTTCATGAAACAAACCTCTGTCGATAGCAGTTAGACCCTACACCCACAACCTTACAAAACGGACATAAATCCAATCTGTGACTAAACATTTGTCAGGGATCCAGTCTGTAAATAAACAAAGAGAAACAACACTCAGCGCTACTTATTACTTCTTAACACTGCTTTTTCTTCCAATTTCGTTAACATGAGGAGTTGTATTTTGTTTAAACACACTGCAGATTAAAAGCCGCGGTAAATATTTCAGATTACGTTAACATGGAGTTGTTGTTTTTTTTTTTTGTTTAAATAAAGTAAATTAAATAAAGTACGGATGAAAAGCCTGAAACAAAAGATTAAATAATTCAAAATGCATTATCGTGGAATTACGCTTTGTCCCACAGCAACTATTGGCTTTGTTTAAATGAAGAACGTAAACAACGAGAAAAAAAATAATAATGCAGAAAAACTCTAGTGTCATTATGCACGCGTATTTACGCGTATTTACGGAATCCAAATCGTCGGAATCGTTGTTTTTAAGAGGAGTCGGAATTTGTAGAAATGTCTTGACTCTTTCTAAATTTTACGAGATTTCTGCTAAGGCAGATCCACTATTGATCCCTGCAGGGTGTAAATAAAATCTATAAAAATACTTCAAATAAAATTTCAGGGTATTGGTTCATTACTACTTTAGTACATTTAAAGTAGTGGAGGTAAAAAATACTTTCTGAAGTTATTGTAATAGTGAACTAAAACCATATCTTCTGCTGTATAAATTAGAAGCACCTAATAAATACAAAAGAAAAGGAACGAAAAGAAGAAAAGAAAACAAGAGTCTTTAAGTACATCTAAATGCTAGCATTAATCTATAACTAAAAAAAAAAAATGGCAGCAATATCAGAGTTGGCTTTGATTCGCTCGAGCACAAAGGTCAAGTTTCGTATTCGCATTGAGGTCACCTAAACATGCTCTCTTACCATGATTACACCCATCCCGACAGAAACCCCCTACCTTGTACTACAATGTGGAGTTTGCCTAATCACATATTGGAGAGCGTGTCCATTTGTCTGAGAGAAGTGTCAGGGAATGGCAAACGGACCTCGAAAATGAAATCCGATAATGGTGCTTTCTTCCATTTGTCTTGTAATCTCTGTGAATTATACCATCCTTGGGGAATCGACATGGGAACATAGCATTTTATAAAAGTCTGATATCGACCAGGGCACACAGCATTTTATAAAAGTCTGATATCGACCAGGGCACACAGCATTTTATAAAAGTCTGATATCGACCAGGGCACACAGCATTTTATAAAAGTCTGATATCGACCAGGGCACACAGCATTTTATAAAAGTCTGATATCGACGGTTCTTGACACAATAGCTTGACTGTCGGGACTGACGCTGCTGGCACTTTGGCGTGACTATCGTAATGACGCTGCTCTCACAATTGCATGACTATCGCATTGACGCTGCTTGTACAAGGGCGTGACAATCGTATCGTGGCTTTCGGCACAATGGCGTGGGACTGTCGTATTGACGTTGCTGACACAATGGCGTGACTATCGGGTCTGACATTGTTTGCACAATGGCGTAACTATCGTGTGTGTGTGTGTGTGTGTGTGAGAGAGAGAGAGAGAGAGAGAGAGAGAGAGAGAGAGAGAGAGAGAGAGAGTGCGTGCGCGCGCGCGTGTGTTCCACTAACCAAACTTTTAAGTATGCTTCTCGCAATTAAATGCATCGTCTTCAGGTTCATAGCTCTATTTTGTATGGAAGTTCAGAAAAGCCATTCAAATCAGAAGCGGTCTACATGGCCGTAACGTTAAAGTTTCAGTTCACTGGAACCAATCAGAGATTGATTTGTTCCAAAATCTTCAGGAAATCTACTGAATTTTCTGCATGAATATGCTAATCATATCCGTCAGAATGTCGTAATGAACTTGCTGATCACTGGCAATGTAAAAAAAAAAAAAACAAACAACTTTTGCCTTAGGGCAATGCTAGAGCTGAGAAGAGACAACCCGAGCGGGTTGTTCAAGGATACTCAATGTTGTGCTATTGGTTCCTTTATCTTACAGTCCCACCTAGAGCCCAATCAACCTTCACCCCTTCTTGCTGTCTGTCAGTAAGTACGTCTTTCTGTTTCTCTCTACTCGTCTGTCCTCTCGTTCTTTCTCGCCCTACCTCCCTCCCTTTCTTCATTAAGCATGCATTATATAACATGACAGTAAATGCGACTAATATATATATATATATATTTATATATATCCAGAGTTTATACTCAAAGAAAGCAAAATCCTCAAATGTCATTTATTATGGTCCTTATAACATCATTATATGTGCGACTAATACAAAGCACAAAGCAAACAAGTATAGGGTGTTACTCTCGCTGCATTGTTACTTAGGTATGCCCCCATTAGTGAGTGCCATAGTTCTTGTAAACTACATGTGATGTATAGTGAAGACTACTTCCAGCGATTATCTTCGTGTGCTTTTACAATTACGTCATCTTCCTTATTCGGCAAGCACTGAACTATTCTATATTGATGTAGGTACATTCGAAGGGATCAAAGTTTTGTGACCGTATATTACATATTTATTTTTTTTCTTCTGATTTTTCGGTTTAATATATAAAGCATGCACAAGTACCGCTTTGACTGTAAATGCATTTTAAACGCCATTGTTCAAATCTTAAAATACAGAAAGTGTTGCCTCGTGTGCAAATAAGTTTAAGATACATTTTTTTTGTTATAGAAAACACGCGGAAATTAAAGCAACCTAAAGAAGAACAAAACATTTTTAGACAGAAGGAACACAGTCCAGAGTGTCAGTGCATCTAGTCCAAACTCCAACATTATCACTTATTAGTCGGACTCTTGAAGGAACCCTACATTCATTCATTCATATAGATTATTATTAGACTTTTGGAGGAACCATACATTCATTCATTCATATAGATTATTATTTTAGAAGTTTAAAACAAAAGATTTTTTATAAATTTACAGTGCCCTAAAGGATCCAACAATCTGTACACTTTTGTTATATAAGTTTCAATAAATAATAAATCAACTGTCATTTGTGTCTATTTAATATTAAAAGAAACCATCCTAGAATTTACTTGTGTACAGCAAATATTGAAATATGAACAGTGTTTGTCTAGACTTAGCAATAAGAAATACCTTTTCTATCCGGGTCAATCATCAACAACAACCGCACCCACGACTTTAACCAAATAAATGAAAACCGAAATCACGTCTGTCCGGATGAATCAGACGTAAAATTCATTTATGTCCAAGTAAATAATAACATAAAAATAATTTCTGTCCATGTTATTAAGAACATAAAACTAATTTATGTCCAAGTAATTAATAACATGTAAATAATATCTGTCCAATTAAGAGCATAAAATAATCTGCTTCCAATTAAATAAAAAATAAATTGTATCGCTCTTTTCGGAAACAGTTTGGATAATGGAAAATTTTAACCCCTTCTGTGTCAAAGGTAAATATGAAACGAAACATCTTCGAACAGAAATATTTGATGGATAAAATTTTTTATCAAAGAAGTGAAAAACACTTTCTGAGGGTCTAGACAAATGGGAACAGAAAACTCCCTGTGAGCAAAACCAAAAGAATTAATTATCAACGCCGCTCTTCAGGTAAATATAGCAAAATTCTCTTTTCCCAGGTAAATTAGATATTAAAACTATTTCTGTCCTAAGTGGATCAATGAGACGGAGACCATTTCTGTTCTAAGAATAGAAAATTAAACCCAACACTGACTACATGAATGGAAGGCAGAAACTATTTCTGTCCACAACAATGGAAATAAAATCGTCTTTGTCTAGATAATCGAAAAATTGGATTCTCCTAATCGTGCCTAGATAAACGAAAACTCTCTCTATCCGTATTTATGAGTCACGAATGCCTTATCTCCGGAAATCAACTTTGTCCGGTTATTTTTAACAGATAACCATTTATGTTAAGACAAATTAGAAATAAAACCGCACCTTCCAGAAATATTATTGAAAATAATTTCCAAAAGATTAAAAAAAAAAAAAAGTTAAAATAAAACAAACGAAAATGAGATATTTTTACATTCAGATAAATGAAGCACGAAAACCCTTTTTATCTACATACCCTCTACACACAAATCCTGTATCCAGATAAATAACAAAAATGTTAGCTATTATCTACATACCCTCTACACACAAATCCTGTATCCAGATAAATAACAAAAATGTTAGCTATCTCTTTCCGTATTTATGGAATATTAAATATACAACTTTGTTCATAACAAAAAACCCAAACTAAAGCCACATCATACACCTCTGTCCAGATAAATAATTTTAAAAATGAAAACCATCTCTTTCCATATAAATAAAGTACAAAAATATACATTGCTAAGATGGATGGATAAAACCTAAAACCACATCTTTCCATATTTAAAAACAAACAAACACGAAATGCACATTTGTTATATAAATCAATTTTAAAACGATCTCTGCTGCAATGAATCAAATCTGGCTATTTATACTAAAGAATCTAAAGTTATTCCTGATTTTATATATAATACACGACTCCAATGTTAGATGATAAATTAAAGTCGTCTCTTTGCAAAATAATCACAAAATACATCCATGTTCTGATTTTGTCTTTAAAGGGCTCAATCTTTACACGGCTCTGTATTTAAAGGACAGTCTTTAAAGGGCTTTATCTTTAAAGGGCTCTGTCTTAAAGAGTCTTTAAAGGGCTCAATCTGGCCACACAGCATACACGTAGTCTGAATTTAACAATTGCATTTTGTCAGCGGAAAATTAATATTAGTTGAAGTAATTGTCACCAGAAGTTAGAAGAGGTCATAGCTTTTATTTAAAATATAGTGCATTTTATTCATTAGGTTGTGACGATTCTACTATTTTTTGCAGTATGCGACCGCCGAATTGATACTAACTCCGTGAATGCAATGTTAAAGCGCTCTGTGGTTTTTATGCATTTCCGGTTAACAAATGTCTGACGGTATTTCTGCTGAAATGTTAAGTTTTTGTTATTTTTCGCTCCTGCTAAACTGTTATGTTGATTACTCTTAGAGAAGGTGTTTGTCGTTGACCTGTATTTCATTCAAAATGTCACTTTACTGCGCTTCGTGTTCACTTGTTGTGTTTACTTTCTGTATTTCTTGTTAATGTTTGCTTCGCTATAAAGCTATTTTTAGAAAAAAAGAAATTACATGTAGAAATGTTCTGGTGTTTTACTGACATCTTTCAAAACTTCTGAGTAATTTCTGTTCAAATGTCTTCCTTTCCTGTATATTATAGGAAATGTATTGAGTTGATTTATTGTATTCCTATAGATATGTTGCATTCCTTTATTGTATCTCTAGTGTTATTTATTGTCTTTTTTTTTTAAAGACGTGACGTCTGAATTTTATTTTAATTTGTCACGTGATGTTAACCGTATATTCTAATTAGCTCCACCATTCTCCTCGTCAATGCCCAACGCATAAATACTTTCATCTCACTTGATGTAAGGCACTTAGATAATGTCTGCAGCACATTCCTACGCCTAACCTCTCGTCATCCCTCCCAAAACACACATACAGAAACGCACGCAAACACTAATGCATACAACCATACAGAAACGCACGCAAACACTAATGCATACAACCATACAGAAACGCACGCAAACACTAATGCATACAACCACACAGAAGCGCACGCAAACAAACACTAATACATTCAACTACACAGAAATGCACGCAAACAAACACTAATACATACAATTACACAGAAACGGACCGGATCTAGTATTACGATCTTCATGACTACAACATTTTTATAACCTTTCCCATTTAGTTTTCTTTCAACCGGGCTATGTTTCCTCTCTCCTTACACACACGAACACAAGCATATATACACATACACACCGCATATATACATACACACAATCATACACACCGCATTCATACATACACACATATACACCGCATATATACATACATACACACCACATATATACATACACACATACATACACACCGCATATATACATACACACTCCATATATACATACACACCGCATATATACATACACACTCCATATATACATACACACCGCATATATACATACACACATACATACACACCACATATATACATACACACCGCATACATACATACACACATACATACATACACATATATAGGCAAACCTCCCTCCTGCACATCGCTGTCTGTGTCTCCGTCTCACTCTCCTTTTCTCTCTTCAAGTGTTACTTGATATCTACAAAATTTGTATTTTTGCATTCTCTCTTGGCCGTTTTCCTGGCACCGATGTTATTTTATACCACTCCTATCCTTGTGATGAATATATAATTGTCTGGCTTGGCATGTCTTCCTTCATTTCCACAATGGTGAGCCTTTTTTCTCTTTCGCATGCCTCCCTTCCCACAGTGGTGAGCCTTTATATCTCTCTGGCAAGCCTCTCTTCATTCCCCACAATGGTGAGCCTTTTTCCTGTTTTGTATGCCTCCCTTCATTCCCCACAATGGTGAGCCCTTTTCCTGTTTTGTATGCCTCCTTCATTCCCCACAATGGTGAGCCTTTTTCTTGTTTTGTATGCCTCCCTTCATTCCCCACAATGATGAGCCTTTTTCCTGTTTTGTATGCCTCCCTTCATTCCCACAATGGTGACCCTTTTTCCTGTTTTATATGCCTCCCTTCATTCCACAATGGTGAGCCCCTTTTCCTGTTTTGTATGCATCCCTTCATTCCACAATGGTGAGCCCTTTTTCCTGTTTTGTATGCCTCCCTTCATTCCCGACAATGGTGAGCTTTTTTCCTGTTTTGTATGCCTCACCTGTTTAGCCTTTTTCCTGTTTTGTATGCTTCCTTTCATTCCTTCATATCATACATGATATTCTTTCCTTTCTTCGTGTCTGCAGCCATTGTTATCTCACTTTGGCCATTTTTTTGGTTTCGCTTAATATTATGGGATGCCATTTGTTATTCTATTGTGTACACGCTCTTTGATTTCTCACAGATTCTTTTCAAATGTATTACGCCATTGGCTGTTGGTCAATTTTCAAATGTATTACGCCATTGGCTGTTGGTCAATTTTCAAATGTATTACGCCATTGGCTGTTGGTCAATTTTCAAATGTATTACGCCATTGGCTGTTGGTCAATTTTCAAATGTATTACGCCATTGGCTGTTGGTCAATTTTCAAATGTATTACGCCATTGGCTGTGGGTCAATTTTCAAATGTATTACGCCATTGGCTGTTGGTCAATTTTCAAATGTATTACGCCATTGGCTGTGGGTCAATTTGCAAATGTATTACGCCATTGGCTGTTGGTCAATTTTCAAATGTATTACGCCATTGGCTGTGGGTCAATTTTCAAATGTATTACGCCATTGGCTGTTGGTCAATTTTCAAATGTATTACGCCATTGGCTGTGGGTCAATTTGCAAATGTTAAATAAAAATTAACATTGAGAGACAAACTGAAAAACGTTCGGCAGTTGCTTTGTATGGTTTGTTGCTTACTTTCATGTTGGGAGTGTTATGATGGTTTTAAGTTAAACGTAGGCTTTCACAAAAAAATATTTCTATAAAGGAAATGAAACAACATATCGATTTCTAACGACACAGTAAACGTTCTTTTACTATTAATAACCATTCTACTTCTGGACTTAATTATATGTAAACGTTTTGACAAAAATCTGCTTTATCCTACTTATGGATGGATTTAATTGTATGTAAAAGTTCAGACAAAACTCTGATTTAGTATATATAGCCATCCTACATATGGACTTAATTATATGTAAAGGCACAGGCACAAATCTGTTTTGTTATATAGCCATCCTACTTAAGAACGTAATTATATGTAAAGGCACAGACAAAAATCTGCTTCAATAAACACTCATCCAACTTATGTACTTAAAATGTGTAAATGTTCAGACAACAATCTGCTTTGATAAATAACCTTCCTACTAACAAGGACCTAGCTACCTTAACTTATAGGCACAAATCTGCTTTAATTGATTTAAGTGATATTAGCTTGGGCATCATTATATATAAACTTACAGGCATACGGCTGCATACGAATATTGAACTTACCCACGTCGTCAAATCTCTCCAAGACAACATCGTAAGGGCAGACTATCCGAGAGGATCTCATAGATTGTGTCTCTGTGCGCTGTATGTTTGTAAGATTAATGTAATTGGGTCCATGGTGTCAATATATCTTTTTCTGTGCGCTGTATGTTTGAAAGGTTATTGTAATTGGGTCCATGACGTCAATATTTATTTCTCTGTGCGCTGTATGTTTGTAAGGTTATTGTAATTGGGCCCATGGTGTCAATATTTCTTTCTCTGTGCTTAGTGTTTTTAGGAATAATATAATTATGCTCATACGAGTAGAATACTTATTCGTGTGCACTATTTGTTTGAGGCTTTACATAAACGCGATTGACAAATGCGCGCCGACAAAAACGCGATGGACAATTGCGCGCCGACAAAAACGCGATGGACAAATGCGCGCCGACAAAATCGCGCCGATAAAATCGCGATGATACTTGTTAAATTGTACAAGAATGTAATAACAACATACGTGGATATCAATATTACGATACACAAAAGCAAAGAAAAGAATGAATTAGTATCTAATTGATATATCAAATCTTAATAATTTTATTTAAAGGTTAATATTAAGAGATACTGCGTGCAAATAATCCTTAAAATCTCGGCTATGAAAGGAACAAACATTCAAGAAGCTCAGCATAACAACACCAAATAATTATTAGATAGGAGGTCGAGTATAATTTGCCCTTGGCTTCGTTACAGGCTCATAGCGCGAAAGCGGCGGAAGCCGAAAGCGCCCCCTACATTAGCAAGCAAGTTCAGGCTTAGGTAACACAGTTTATTAAAATCAAACCAAATGATTATGGTTAGAATGCAACTCCTAATGTGCATATGTATCGCACTATTTAACCCACCTGAGTCTGTAAACAGATGGGCGAAGTCCAGTATGCCAGAATACTTGGCTACACATAAGCAGGCCACATTTGGCGATTTTTATCGCGATTTTATCGGTGCGCATTTGTCGGCGCGCAATTGTCTTTCGCGTTTTTGTCGGTGAACCGTGCATAATTATATCAGTAAGTGAAGTAACTCTCCTTTGTGTGTGCTGTCCAGAAGACATTTTAATCTAGGCTTGAATAGAGTATACAGTATAGTTAGTGAGTCAGTTAAAAGTCTAAGCATGGAAGACGTATTTCTATTTCTATTTGTAAGATTAACTTTCGTTCATGTGTCTACTTGAATTTCAGCTCACGTGTCAAGGTTAATTTGATCACTCTTGCCTCACCGTTGTCTCTCTTGTATGTCGCTATGTAGGTTTATCGAGGCTTAGTTTACTAATAGTATAATGCCAAACTGTTTTATACAGTTTCCCGAGGTAGATGGATCTATGTTTTCAAATTTCATGACAAGGCCTCAAGAACTGTCTCAAACGTGTTAACTGGTTTCCAGGTAAATAATAGACTATCGGCCTCTAGTGGGTTGCACTTACTACTCACGTACTGACCACACTTTGCGTTAAAAGTCTGTTTCCAGAAATGTCACCAAAAAAAAAAAAAGTCAACTAAAATTTTAAACTACGAGCATTTGAAAATCTTTTCATAAATGAGATAAATCCTCTGTTCTTCCAGGCTATTTTTATCTGGGAGCTTCCTAAATGAGCTTACTTTATTGACTGAGAGTCTCTGATGCTTTTGTGGCCATTTTTAACTTTTATTGACTCTGATATCCAACGGCTGTGACCAATTGTAATAGCCCCGGGGGGAAATAAATGATACACATTCATTTGCATCGAGGACAAAATCTTTGTAAGGTAATAGAAACCACAAATATAAATGAAATGTAAATATGGCATTGTTAGATTTTCTCGGTTTTATTAACCAACGTTCCGCTTCCAAACACCATTTTAATGCCTGTGACGCATCGTGACTTTGAAATACACACAAACACCCATTATAATAAACGATCAAATATTGATCAGGAAGATTTTATTCTGCCCTATCACACCCCACCCCAACTCTCTCCCCTCCCACTCCTTCCTTCTCCACACGCGCAGACACAGCTACTAATTCTGAAAATTAATTGCAATATGTAATATATAAGTCTGTAAAAACGCGCGCGCACATACACACACACACACACATTTAGCTACGAATGCGTGCATGTGTGTGTGTGTGTGTGTGTGTGTGTGTGTGTGTGTGTGTGTGTGTGTGATGTGTCGTGTGGCTATGGAGAACTGTTTGTAAAACCCTACAAATTCAAAAGTAAACAAAGTGTTATTAGTAAATCGGTATATCTACGCAATACATTTATAAATGGGAAAGTAAACGAATTATAATGACTGCTAGTTCTTATAACTGATATGCTGAAGTAGGAAAAGTCATTGCGATACAGAGGTCATGCCATGTCAGACTGAAAGTCATTGCGATACAAAGGTCATGCTATGTATGCGATGATTGGACCACCCTACCACAGTCCAAGGCTTGACAAAGTCTAAGGACTAGCCATCTAAAGCAATGATTGGGGAGACCGTCAAAATATCAAAATGTTAACCAATGAAAATAAAATAACACAGACATATTTGTAAACAAAATCACACATTCAACAACAATATGAACCAATGAAAATCCAACAGCTAAAAGCACTAAGTAAATGTAGGCAATAAAACAATATGAACCAATGAAAATCCAGCAGCTAAAAGCACTAAGTAAATGTAGGCAATAAAACAATATGAACCAATGAAAATCCAACAGCTAAAAGCACTAAGTAAATGTAGGCAATAAAACAATATGAACCAATGAAAATCCAACAGCTAAAAGCACTAAGTAAATGTAGGCAATAAAACAATATGAACCAATGAAAATCCAACAGCTAAAAGCACTAAGTAAATGTAGGCAATAAAACAATAGAAACAAACAAATAACTCTATAGACCTGCGACAAAACGAACATTATAGAATAGATTTAGTCCATTCACCCACTTCCCAAACACCCTTCATGGCCCCACCGCCAATCCTCAGCGCGAAATCATCCTAGTCCGGAAGCGCTTCCCATAAATTAAGAGAGAGATAAAACCATGCAAGGTCAGAAAGATTTAAAAGAAATAATTCAAAGCACGAATCACCGTCTTAATAACAAAAAGAAGTAATTCAAACCACGAATCAGTCCCATAATAACAAAAAGAAATAATTCAAAGAACGAATCACCGCCATAATAAGAAAAAAATAATTATATCTGTGACGTAAATAATTCAAACCATTGTTATGCTTCATGTGGTATTCATTATAGATTTGTCTTCTATCATCTGTGCTTGAATGTGGACTTGAGGAGTTTCTCTCTAACACACACACACACACACACACACACACACACACAAAAACACGTGTGCGCGTACATACAGATTCTCTCTCTCTCTCTCTCTCTCACACACACACACACACACACGTACGTACATACATACAGAGTCTCTATCTCGCACACAGACGCATACGTACATACATACACTCAAATATATCTGTCATACTGGACAATGAAGAAAATATACGTTACTCCATCAAGGCTGAATAGTTTATTAGAAATTGTGGTGTCAGTTTTACTCCATCAAGGCTGAATAATTTATTAGAAATTGTGGTGTCAGTTTTACTCCATCATCAAGGCTGAATAGTTTATAAGAAATTGTGGTGTCAGTTTTACTCCATCAAGGCTGAATAGTTTGTTAGAAATTGTGGTGTCAGTTTTACTCCATCAATGTTTAGCTTGTCCGTACCGTCTGTCTCTCAGGTACTGCAAGCTTTTGTCTCTTTTGTCTGTCTGTTTGTCTGTCTGTTTCCGTCTCTCTCTCTCTCTCTCTCTCTCTCTCTCTCTCCCGTCTCATGATTGTCTAAATCTCTCACAATGCATATCTCTCTTTCGTACTGTCTATCTATCTCCCGTACTGTCTGTCTATCTCTCGTAATGTCTGTCTAACTCCCGTACTGTCTGTCTACCCCCCGTAATGTGTGTCTATCTTCCGTACTGCCTGTCTATCTTCCGTAACGTCTATCTCATATTTATATTTTGTTTTCTTGACTTTGTAATTATTATCTTATAACGCATTCTGATCAGTATGTCTGTCAGTCAGATTATTTTCAGAACTCTGTTAAATTTTCAGATTTACGTCCTGCTTTGCCAGACAGACCTCGCCCGGGCCTTCAACAAGTCCACTATCTTGCTGCTGATCCGACTAGCGTCCTTCAACCCAATCTTAGACCCCTGGGTGTACATCCTGTTCCGGCGCGAACTTGCATGGAAATTGGTACGACTCTGGCGCTGCGTGTTTCGCCTGCCACCCCTCTCGCGCCCGCAAAACCTCACCGGGTTGCAGAAGGAGGCAACCAAGACGTATAGAAATGGGGAAGCCAACAGTTCCATGATGATGGCGAACGGTCGAAAACAGAACCTCGAGGATGGAGCAGACGCATCCTGCATGATGTTCTGCTACCAGTGCCTGTGCCTGCCGCCCGTCCCCAGGGCCAGTGTCGTTTTGTCGCAGACGCGGGGCAACAGCGGCAGGACTTGCCAGGGGGTCAGATCGAGTGGTCGGCAGACGAGGAGTGGGAAACCAGAGCCCAGTCCCGACCCCGACCATCTGCATAGCTTTCGAAGTCCTTCCAAATGCTCCACCCACCTGTTTCAGAAAACACGTTCCTTCTCTGAACAGTCTCGGTTCAGTAAACCACTGGCTGACCTCAGTGACAGCTCCAGGTCATTTGAAAGCAAAATTTGAATCGTGCGCACAAAAAAAATGTAAGGGGAGTGGGGAACCAAACTACGCCTCACAAGGTGGTTGATGGGCGACCTTGAACTGACTAATGGTTCTTTTTAATGTGTTTGGAGTTTAAACATAATTTTAACTGAGCCGAGTTAAGTAAGGTTTGAAACAATAAATAATGTCTTTGGCCACCAGTCAATGTTTATTGTTAAAGTTTTGTAATTTGATCTTTCTTTGTTCGTGTTGACCTAATTTCAATGCAATCGGGCGTCTACTTTAACTGGGAATAACCCAATTCAATTAATTGAATGCATTCACAAATCAAGGAATGCAGTGAACTTTAACTCCTCTCTAAATAATAATCCTAGTCCTACTCTTAATCATAATAATAACAACAACAAAAATAATTAATAACAGAAAAAGCAAGAAAACTACTCTCAATGCATAAAGCCTTACAACGCAAAGCAGGCGTAGACAGGCTCTATGTATCTCGAAAAATGGGAGGCCGAGGTTTCAAGAAAATCAGACATGTCATTGAAGGAGAAGTCATTGGTCTTGTGGACTACAACTGGAATAACGACAAAGCTGATCCACTGATAGAAGCAGAAAAGATGAATGGACTATACCAACCCTTAGAAGCAGACAAAGAAACAGAAGAAAACAACGAAGCAAGCATTAGCACATCCTGGAGCCCCCAAACCTTTCCATGGTCAGTATGCACGACAAGCCGATGAAATATCAACAAAACAATCAACATGCAAATGATTGAAAGAGGCAGGATTGAAAGCAAAAGCAAAAGCCTCATAACAGTTGCGCAAGATCAAGCACTCAACAACAAATAACAGAAAACGAAAATCATGAAAATCTCAAATGATTCCAAATGTAGACTCTGCAAATCCATTTTTGATACAACAGAGCACATATTATCTGGATTTCAGGTTCTGGCTGGAACAGAATACAGAGACACAACAAAGTGGCACAACACATACATAGAAATTTGTGTGAGAACTATGGCATAAAAACCCCAGAGAGAGCATGGATGCACCAAACAGATGCAGTGACTGAAACAGAAGAAGTCAAAATACTGTGAGACTTCGAGATAAGAACAGATCGGGTGATTCCTGCACGAAGACCAGACATTGTAGTTCTCAAAAAGTCCAACAGAACAGCAACAATCATTGATGTCATTGTTCCAAGTGATAGAAACATAAAAACAAAAGAAAGAGAAAAAATAGAAGAAAAACAACATCTCAGATTATAAATTCAGAAACTGTGGAATGTAAAAGCAGAAGTGATAACTATAGTGATAAGAACCTTGGGGAACAAAACATCTGGAAGGCTATTTGAATATACTCCCCGAAAACCACAGACGCCCCATTACTCAAAGCAGCGCTCCTCGGAAGTGCCCACATCCTCCGTAAAACCTTGGGTCTCCCATAATCTTGGTAAGATTCCGAGACCTTGGATCACAACCGATAGTCAAACAAAAGTCGTGGAAAGAGTAATAATAATAATAATATAGCAACCTTCTAACATTTGTGTAGTGGTTTATATTTTGCCTTAAGAAAATTTAAGACAGTTGTTCAATGTCACTCATATGATTAATTCCTAGATGGTATATTATACTTTAATTATACTGGTCATTTGATATTTTTCACTTAACTGTATATTTCATGGTTCTTCTGGTTTTAATGTTGTTTTAGGTTTGTATTCCTTACCAATCCACAAAAAAATCAACGAGCTGTAAGCAAGCTTATGGACACTTGTTTTTATATTGATGGGTACAAAGAGCAACCTAATATTTGCATACAACGCTTACATCTTTACAGGTCTGTAAAAGATAAGATTAGATCTAAAAAGGCCCTGCAAAAAATATATCTTAACAAATTTGGATTTTCTTCCTAACGAAGAAAAGTGTAATAACTTAGATGTTCCTCTTATTTTCGGAACTATTTAAACTGTGACTAATGGAAGAAATTGTAAAGGAAATCATGGTTCAATTCACTGCCTCGTTTATCAGTTTCCCATCGACTTCTCCTGTTCCAAGAAACAAAGAAAGGCAAACCTTCTTTCTTGTAAAATCCGCGCCCGCGCAGGCGTTAGTCTAGTCTGCTATGTTTCGAAATAAATTCAATGATTGGCTAATAACGAACCCCTCAAGGCGACCCCCGGGGAACTGTTAAGGCATGTTCGCGGAATGAAAGCGACTCGCTGCTTAATTTCTCTTTCCCCGAATTCTGAGAGCAGACCCAGTTCTGACGTGCAGCTCCCAGACACTTGACGGAATTAGATATAATTCGACTGATACGTTATTTTTGTCCAAATGAATGACAATCGTCAACAGATTCACTTTACCATGCAAGCAAATTAGGATTAGGTCTGCAGATCAGTCAACCGTTTCGTTCCCATCACCCATCCCTTCGGAATTTGTTTTTAAAGTGGAGGCATTGTCTGTGGTTCATTGCACCGCGAGAGCACTGAATCCCCCCCAAAATCCCATCCCTTCGGCATTTGTTTTTAAAGTGGAGGCATTGTCTGTAGTTCATTGCACCGCGTGAGCACTGAATCCTTCCCCCCAAATCGCATCACAGTGGAGGCATTGTCTGTAGTTCATTGCATCGCGTGAGCACTGAATCCCCCCCAAAAAAAAAAAAACAACAAAAAAAAAAAACAAAAAGAAAAAACGATTTCTTTTGCATTCGTTTTATAAGTGAAGACAGTTTGTGTATTATGTTGGTAGTAGCGGATCTTCGAATCTTAGTGTTTTCTGGATGATAGATGTAACAGCAATCAGATTAACAGTGCTATCTGATGATAGATGTGACAGCAGTAGACCAGAAGTGTTGTCTCATGATAGATGTATCAGAAGTCAGATCAGCATCGTTGTGGTCTGATCAGCAGTTCTGTAACTTGCTTAGAAGTTCCGTGACCTAATCAGCATCTTTGTGACCAGATCAGTAATGTTGTGTGACCTGACCAGTAAATTGATTAGTACTTTGTGACCTAATCAGCAGTATTGTGACCCATTCATCACCCATTCATCATTTAAATTTTAATCAATAGTTTTGATATCTATCAGCAGTGTTGTGACAGGATCAGCAGTTCTGGATCTGACCAGAGCGTTGTGACCAAATAATCGGTGTTGTGGTCTCATCAGCAATATTGTGGCCTTTCCGTAGATATGGATTCGGGACTGATGTGTGGCTTTCAGTGTTACTGGATGTAGCGAGGGGGTGGGTGGGTAAGCAATGCTTGTTGTGGATGTTTATCCGACAGTAGGTCAATACCATTATGGACATAGTAAATTCATATGCTGTCGGGACGAGAGGTGCCATGAGCGAATGACCTACCTGTGTGTTAAATGGAAACCTCAAACACTTATTCAACATTAGTGAAGCCGCCACACCTATGCTGTGTGCCATTTATATGCTTTGGGTAGGATATGCTGGGACTCTTAACATTAACCGGTGTGCATTAATATCGCGACCTTATTGAAGATCTGAGATTGGCCTTATTTGCAGCAAGTTTAGGGATAACCTGCTGCAGAAAGTAATACAGGTGACTCCTGAGTAGTAGTAGTAGTAGGAGGAGGAGGAGGAATAATAATAATAATAATAATAATAATAATAATAACAATAATAATAATAATATAAACAGTTGTAGCAACAAAGACAATAACAGAAACAATAAACAAAACAAAAAACAACTTGAGCATATAGAGCAAAATTATCATTAACACTTATAATTAATATTAACAATTACAGTTATAACAGTATTATAGCACCAAAAATAACAATATAAACAATAATCATACTAAACTATAATAATACAAATAACCACTTTAAAATAAAACAAACAAACCTTAACACAAACAACATAAACTGCAGCTACATCAAAATAGCATCAAGAAGAGTAATGAAACCTTTTTTTTTAATTCACACCACTAAATCACCGAAAACCTTTCTGTCATCTTAAAACGTTAAATGATAAAAATACTAGACATCTTAAAACGTTAAATAATAAAAATACTAGACATCTTAAAACGTTAAATGATAAAAATACTAGACATCTTAAAACGTTAAATGATATAAATACTAGACATCTTAAAACGTTAAATGATAAAAATACTAGACATCTTAAAACGTTAAATGATAAAAATACTAGACATCTTAGAAGGTTAAATGATAAAAATACTAGACATCTTAAAACGTTAAATGATAAAAATACTAGACATCTTAAAACGTTAAATGATAAAAATACTAGACATCTTAAAACGTCAAATGATAAAAATACTAGACATCTTAAAACGTCAAATGATAAAAATACTAGACATCTTAAAACGTTAAATGATAAAATTACTAGACATCTTAAAACGTTAAATGATAAAATTATTAGACATCTTAAAACGTTAAATGATAAAAATACTAGACATCTTAAAACGTTAAATGATAAAAATACTAGACATCTTAAAACGTTAAATGATAAAAATACTAGACATCTTAAAACGTTAAATGATAAAAATACTAGACATCTTAAAACGTTAAATGATAACATTACTACTGCACTTTGCTTCGAATTCACACCATTAAATCACCGAGGAATTTCCCTGACGTATCATAATGATTAAAAATAATCTGTGACGTATCATAATGATTAAAAATAATCTGTGACGTATCATAATGATTAAAAATAATCTGAAATCTTATAAAACTACAATTGCTCTAGTGACAGTATATTACCTGTGTTAAAACATGTTTTATTTTTTCAAATTTAGCACTGCCTTAGATATTAATAGTAGTAACATATTTAAATATTGCCTCAAAATTAATAGTTTATCTGTGATAAAACTTGTTTTATTTTTCAAATTTAGCACTGCCTTAGATATTAATAGTAGTGACGCATTTAAATATTGACTCAAAATTAATAGTTACCTGATACTTATTTTAAATTAGTTGTGTTTTTCCTTCTTCTAATTTTCTAACATTCTGATTGGATAAAAATTTCAATGCTGGAAACTGCTCTGCGAAACGTGACAAAACGTGACAAAACGTGTTGGGAGTGCATGAGCACTAAGAGTGAAATGTGTGATGGATGTGTCAGATTGTCAGAATAAGTAATGTAAGGAGTTTTTCCCGGTGCTTTTTTTCTTTTGACACGACTAATAACGATTCCGTGTTATTTTCCAGATGAATAAAGAAGGAATAAAGAATTTCTTTTACCTACCTTGAAAAAAAATGATAATATGTGAGAGAAAAAAATTATCTGTACTACATGGATCACTATTCATAATATTAACAATATTGTACAAAATACATAGTACCACATTCTACACCGTTCCCTATCACACAGGCAGTTTTGTACAAAATACATTGTACCACACAATTCACTGCACACTTTTACACAGGCAGTCTTGTACAAAATACATTGTACCACACAATTCACTGCACACTATCACACAGGCAGTCTTGTACAAAATACATTGTACCACACAATTCACTGCACACTTTTACACAGGCAGTCTTGTACAAAATACATTGTACCACACAATTCACTGCACACTATCACACAGGCAGTCTTGTACAAAATACATTGTACCACACAATTCACTGCACACTATCACACAGGCAGTCTTGTACAAAATACATTGTACCACACAATTCACTGCACACTTTCACACAGGCAGTCTTCTACAAAATAGATTGTACCACACAATTCACTGCTCCCTATCACACAGGCAGTTTTGTACAAAATACATTGTACCACACAATTCACTGCGCACTTTCACACAGGCAGTATTGTACAAAATAGATTGTACTATTTAGTGCACTCTTTCGTGACACTAATATTACTGTCATTCAAATAATGATGCACAAACTATGATCATAAAAAGAGTTTAATTATTAAAAAATTTCAAGTCATAATGGATACCACGAGTCTTTCTTCAAACACCGACTATCAGCTAACTGTCAGTCAGTTATTCAACCCACCAATCGATCAATCAATCCATCGATCGATCAGTCCATCAATTATTTATTCAGCCAATCAATCAGCTATTCAGCCATAGAACCGTTCGTCTATCCATCTAACCAAACAACGATACACCCTCCCTCCATTCATTCATACTTGCATCCCACAAGTTTTCAAGCGAAATCAATTTTATTGCACGTGTGCACGTTTGTTTTCGCATGCATATTAGTATTTTATAAATTGTGCCGTTTTAAGAAAAAATATAAGCCTTGGCCTTGACACAGATATGAACGGTATATGTTGTTCACTGCTCGCTGACAGAGCAAGAAAGATAATTGTTTGTTTGAAACAAATTCCTCAGGGAACCTCTGGTGTCCGATCAATTGCCAATGATTATGTCTTTATTTAGTCAAATTGAAAGATACAGTTATTTGTTTGTTGATAATGTGTAGAAGTACAAATATAGCCAAAATTAATATAACAGATTTTTTAAATAGAAAGTATATTTAATGGTCGCATTATAATATTTATCATTGAAAATTGAATGACAAAATATTTATTAAATATGATTAAGTGTTTGTTTATTCTTGTTCATGTGTGAATACTTGCTTGTTTATGTGTGAATACTTGTTTGTTTATTCTTGCTCATGTGTGAATACTTGCTTGTTTATTCTTGTTCATGTGTGAGTAATAGTTTGTTTATTCTTGTTTATGTGTGAATACTTGCTTGTTTATTCTTGTTTATGTGTGAATACTTGCTTGTTTATTCTTGTTTATGTGTGAATACTTGCTTGTTTATTCTTGTTCATGTGTGAATACTTGCTTGTTTATTCTTGTTCATGTGTGAGTAATAGTTTGTTTATTCTTGTTTATGTGTGAATACTTGCTTGTTTATTCTTGTTTATGTGTGAATACTTGCTTGTTTATTCTTGTTCATGTGTGAATACTTGCTTGTTTATTCTTGTTCATGTGTGAATACTTGCTTGTTTATTAGTGTTCATGTGTGAATACTTGCTTGTTTATTCTTGTTCATGTTTATAAAATGAAGAGCTATTTACATTCTTGTGAACAAAATACGTAGAGCTTTAAACCTGCGCTTATACTTTCTAGACCTGTGTAATGATGTAATTTTCCTGTTCATATTTATTGTTATTATCTTACGTTGATCTATGAAATTTTTATTTATTGCTATTATGATTTAGGGTTCGTTTTAATTTAATCATTTTTGTTATTGTTATTTCATTATTGATCTTTTTGCTTCTGTTTAAGCAGAGGAAAATAGTTCAGATCGAACTCTTTTGAACTGTACATTCAATCTGAAACACATCCTAAAGTACATCATGTATAACAAGCCCTTACATTTATCAGTTCTCCGATTTGAAAATCTATGTATGAAGTCTTAATGTACTAAGTAATCTACTTACGTATAAATAATTAAATTGATCATTTCAGTTTGGTAGCAAAAGAAATGTATGTAAATCAAAATTCCAAGTCTCTTATCAATCACTTAATGTTTGTGTGTGTGTGTGTGTGTGTGTGTGTGTGTGTGTGTGTGTGTGTGTGTGTGTGTGTGTGTGTGTGTGTGTGTGTGTGTGTGTGTTCAGAATGGAGAACTGACATTAATGATTTCATGTCTCATTCTCTGTCTCTCACACACTCTTTTACTAACTCTCACTCTGTCTGTCTCCCCCCCCCCTTATACACTCTCTTTTACTCTGTTATATCTAGTACTTGATAAAAGTTAATTAATTTCGTTTTAAGTTATGATTAAAACTGATTCCTGTATAGGAATTGTAATATTCAGGAGTTACTACCAGTATCGTTTCTGAGTCAGAAAATTGTTCCTGTGGCTTGTGCTATTTGTCCTGAAATAAAGAATTTTTCTGGCAAAAAAAAAGACCCATTTCTTCATTCGATTTTTGGGTTTTATTCTAGTTTGTTAGTCTGTGTGTATGTGTGTGTGTGTGTGTGTGTGTGTGTGTGTGTGTGTTTACTGGCGTAATAAGGTATGAAGTTATTATGACTTCCAGAGGTGTATTATGGATGAGAGTTGTGTGTGAGACAGGCAGTGGAAGAGATTAAAATATAAATACCTTTAAGAATAATCACAATGTTTTCTTTTGGGTACACCGTGTACAGGAATTCTTGGTGGTTGTCTTCTTGTGTTCCTGCAACGTCTTCTCCTTTGAGTGAATGTTAACTCGACAAAGGGACAAAAACTGGTATCTCAGTTCTTCACACCTCACCATTCTCAGTTCTTCAAACCTGACCACTTACACCTGATAAAAGAATCAAAAGTTCCACAAAACCAAACTCAGTAAATTACACTCGAAACTACACTGTCTGTACTACATTGATCAAGTCATAGCAACAGTGACATAGGATCTGTTCAACCCATAAGACAGATACTGGCTATACTGGGTGAAGGGGTATATATAGTGAAATATTTGACGTCCCACTTCGTTCCAGCACTAATTTTGACACTAATTAATGTCAACGTGTACAGGCCACCACCTGGCTATTTGTATTCCACTCTGACATCTTAATTAATAGCTGCTGGCTGACCGAGGGTCATAAACCTATTCACGCAAGTGCATGCTCATTCTCACATTGGTGCATCAAAACAAAGAGCACACAGACAGGTATAAAGAGGAAGGACAGCTTAACGAGTAAGCACTAAATACCTTCAACTCACTTACATGCAACATACTACGAAACATACTTTAAAGCTTTAGAGAATACACAAAATATTAGAAGATGCAATATTCTCTGTTGATTGTTATAAAGGTTGACAATGTTAACTTAATAATTTTAATCTCTCTCTCTCTCTCTCTCTCTCTCTATATATATATATATGTGTGTGTGTGTGTGTGTGTGTGTGTGTGTGTGTGTGTGTGTGTGTGTGTGTGTGTGTGTGTGTGTGAGTGATGTAATTATGTATTCTTGTATGTACACATGAAAAAGTTTTCTTTAAAATCTTAGAATAATTCTGTCTCAAGTCTGGCATAACCTCTGGAAGCATAACCTCTGGAATAAAACCTGGCATGCATGTTGTTTCTGTAAACTATTTAGGTCAATACGTTTGGCGATCAGAATGGTTGACATTACAAAAAATAATTTATTATTAATTAACTTATATTTAACTACAAGGGAGATAAACGATGTCTGTGCATGGTAATGAACTGAATAATCATTTTGTAACATAAATCTCTCAGTGCTCGAGCCTAATGCTCACTATGCTTGTAATTTAAAGTTACAGAAGGTTACAAGATAAAAATCAATATAAGACAAGCAGAAACACTTTTTTTTTTAAAAAGAAAACACGCTTATCTAACAGTGAACCTCAAATAAAAATTCTTTTTCTATTTGGATTAACTTTGTTGACTGATGTGAAACTTGGTCGTTTACTATGGTTAATATGTTATTTAACAAGATGGAACCACTCAGTTTAATACAGGATATAAACAAAATTGTCTTCCGGATACCACTTATTTAACAAAAAAATAAAACTCCCTTTGGTAATATCAACCTTTCATCATGAAGAATGTGACCTACCGAAATTAAGAAAATAATTCATTTATATGATAATAACACTTAAATTTAATTTTATTATATAAGAAATGAAGCCACCCACGTTTATTCTAATCCCAAATTTCATCCAGTCGGGAGTCTCTCTCTCCACCCCCCACCCCCCCCAAATATTTCTATTTTTAAGTAAGGTGTTAATAAAAGCTTTTTGGGTCCAAACATTTTATTTAAAGAAAAGAATCCACATAATCTTCTTTGTTTTCTCTCGCTCTTTTCCTCATTTCACTTTAAGTTTTAAGATACAATTGTTAGAAATGTAATAGTTTCTATAGCCTATAAATAATTAGAATTTAAAATGATGAGAAATTGCTTTAGTCTCTATAGTCTCTAAAACTAAGCTTGCGATCGACACGACAAAAATAAGACGCAGAAGCAGTGACGTAATTTGTGCTTCTGTTTTGCGATACTAGAAATGGCCCGCCTCCTCAAATGGTTTCAAAATTTTCCCAGGATTATGGAAGCCAATAGCATAAAGAAAAAAACACTCGCGCGCACACACACATACGCACTAATTCCATCTAGACACTAATACCCCACACACACGAAAAAAATGTACGCAGCAAATGTAAGAAATGCCGTCTGGCAATTTGCCCGACACAGCAGGTCAGACCGCAAGAAAGTTCTGAAAGTTCTGAGCACAGGCAGGCATGAACCTCATTGGCAAGAAATGTCATCGGCGAAACGATTCGCAACAGCTCAGCAGGGACGGAAGGAGTGGGAAGAGGAGGGAGGAGGGAGAGATACGTATCCACAAAGTCCTTTCTATGGCTATTGGAAGCATTGTTAGTGTCGTCAGACTCTCTCTCATCAGATGTGAATAGCAAAGAAATAGAGGAACCCGGTCTGAAAAGTTCTTTTTAATTCTCTAAACATTGTTTGTTCTTTCGAAGCAGGTACAATACAATACAATACAACATAGCATAACATACCATATTATAATATAATTTATATTACTTCATCTTTGAGTGGTGCTACATTTGTTATCTTCTCGATGTAATATTATTTTAAGTATTGCATAACGCTCTGTATGCAACCCGCCATAATGCATGCTATCATTGTGTTGTACAGAACTGATGCTCACACACACTTTGCATTTAAAAGAAATCAGTGGGAGGAAAAATATTGTGGGGGTTAAATTTTCGAGGAACCGAAAAAATGGCTAGCTATTTATCGATGAAAAAAAAAGAGAGACGCAGTGAGCCAACATCCAGTCACAGGCCAACGATGCTTCATTTGTGTCACGACATTTTCACTTAGTAGAGCAATAAAAGTAGATAAAGGAGAGAAATTGTGGGACTCTGATCAATGAACCTCGCTTTAAAATAAAGATGAAAATGTTGGAGAAACAGTTTTCTTCCTTTCGTTTAATTAATTACAAACACACACACAAACAAAGAAACACACGCATACATACATAAAATATTATGGAACGTCTGCTTTACAGTTTCTGCTATAAATCCAAGAATTCTCATTTTATGTCAAACATATATATCAGTGGATTCGTCTTGATGACAGGAGGCTTTAGACTTATATTCAGAAGCCTGAACTGAGATTTTCGGATCTCAACCCCCCCCCCCCAAACGACGAATTTTTCACTTAAGAAAATCAACTCAGGAAGAATGTTTCATTTTGTATAATGGTATTCACCCCCTTTGGAAGATCTGCACGTCTGCTGATGCTCAGCGTTAAGGCAGGGGATTGCCAGGCATTTTGCATATGGACTTTTCGTAAAGGACATTTCACCGCATAGCCCGAGTGATTGTTCAAATGACAAAAGATGCCCTTAGGTCAACAAATAAAACTGCCTTAGTGGGAAGACTTCGTCCCGTAGAGCGAAATTTGTCAGCCATTTATTTTGAGTACGACAAGTATTAACGGAACAATAAAACTGCCATCGTCTGCCATGTTCGCTTCGGGTGTAAAAATGAAACATTTACTCAAAACGTCGTCAACGAGATGACGTAGACAGTCAAATAAAAGGGAATCAAAGGAACGATGTATTTCATCAATACGTCATCTATGTGTGTCAGCTAAATGGGGAGTTTAGTAAGCTGCATGTAACGCGATCATATTATATTATAAAGTAATGCATTAGCCCCGATGACGGATTTATCAATGGATTTATACAGAACTAATCAAACAAGTCTTATTGAAAGTTCAGTTATGTGTCTATTTCGGCTTTAGTGGATTTATCTGTTACATGCATACAAGCATACATATATAGATACATACATACATATGGTGTCAGTGTGAAACGTTTTGGATGACGGCTTACATACACACACACACACAAGCGCACAGAAATAATAGATAGATAGATAGATAGATAGATAGATAGATAGATAGATAGATAGATAGATAGATAGATAGATAGATAGATAGATAGATAGATAGATAGATAGATAGAAAGAGAGAGAGAGAGAGAGAGAGAGAGAGATTCACAAATTGCTAAGGACATTTCTCATATAATAGCAGTCACTTTTTTCACGGGTGGACGAAAATAAACACAGACAGTATTAGGTGGATTTTTCTTTTTTTCTTTTTTGTAACAATAATTATTTTATATCTGGAGATCTTTGATTATCACAGTTCTAGGATAGTGATTTTATTTAAATATTTACTTTCAAGCAGCGCTGTTTCGGGGTTGGGTGATTTTTCAATGCAGTTTAATACCAACGTATATAATGTATAAGTAGAATTAAAAAATAAGTAAGTAGAAGTAAAAAATATAAGAGAAAGTAAATTTTTGTTGTTGTTTGCTTACATAACGACGTTCCACATGATGATAAATTGGAGGAAAAGGAAATGGGGAAGCGTCTGGTTATTGTCAGCATCAGCAATGATAAAGAAACATACAAATAAGGCCCTATGTTCATTAATACTACCATGGCAATGCCCTTGATACAACTAGTGATAATGAAATAATGGTGATAAATACGGTTCTCACATGAATGCATGCAATCTGTGGCAAAATATATGTTGATGGTTTAGGAACTTGGCAAGAATGAATGGTGCTTAGTAGTTTTTCTTTATCTGGATGTTTAGTGCTCAGTCAACCATAACATCGCTTAATGGTGCTCATTAAATTGTGACAGCATTCCGAAATATAGCAGGGCTTGCGATCTAGTTCTTTTTTTTTCATATTCATGCCTAATATTCTTTCTTTCTATCTATCTATCTATCTACCTATCTATCTATCTATCTATCTATCTATCTATCTATCTATCTATCTATCTATCTATCTATCTATCTATCTATGTGTCTATCTATCTATCTATCTACCTACCTACCTACCTACCTATCTATCTATCTATCTATCTACCTATCTACCTACCTACCTACCTATCTATCTATCTATTTCTATCTCTGGAGGTCTGAGAACATTATACTAGAACCTATAACTATTGACGACATATGGGAAAAGTCCTGCTGTCACCTTTCAATAAGTGATCAAATTGCACTTAGTCATGGCTCCCTGTCTGAAGTCCAAAAAGTGCTGTTACTTGATAGATCTGTTCTTTGTTTACTTAACAAGCACATTAGCGTGCGCAAGGTCTGGGACAAGATTTACAACCAATCGATCGGATGAATGTTGTTTCACTATTATATTCATATCACAGGCTTGACTCTTTGCCCAGAAGACTATTCTATTCACACACAAATAAATAAAATATATATGTTTATTCACACCATACCATTAATTCACCTACGATTAAATTAAAAAAAACTGAACAATTTTAAAACTTAATTTGACTTGTGTTTTGTGGTACTTATATATACAGACAGACAGAGAGACAGAATACACACACAGAGAAACGCAATCCAGAAATAATGAGATATTCGCCTGTATGACAAATGAAGTAAATGAGCCATTATTTCTCAACTTTGTAAACGGCTCTATCATTAGTAAACTGTTCTAACGTATTGATTTACTTTGACAGAAGTGAAATTTCACTATAGATAGATATAGATAGATGTACATATATGCTTTCACAGAAATGAAATTACATATTTTTGTCGACAAATTCAAGTTACACATTTATTTACTTTCACAAAAATGAAATTACATATTTATTTATTTTGTGACTGGCACGCCACTTAGTTAATGAAAATTATTATTATTATTACTTAATCTTTCCTAACTAATTACAAGTGATGAGAACCTTATTTTATTAAGATCCTCCAACAGACACAATTCGTCTCTCACTTGGCGGATATTTGGCGATGTAAACGTTTTCTCTATTCCACAAAATAAAACTACATTTACAGTCACATAATGTTACCATGAGTGGAAAACGTCTTTCTAAAGGAGAAGACAAATCCAACTTTGATCTATATTTAGCAAACCCTCCCTCCACCCACTTTCTTCTCCAACATACGATTATCAATATGCATAAGAAATTCAATAAATTTATTAAATTAATAAATAATCAAATATACATATGACAAATACAATGAAATAGATTACTTGACATCAATAGTCCATGAACTCACATTTGGATAATTTTACAGAGTCTCTCTCTATATATATCAAAATATAATTAGAGTTTAACAATAGAATCAATACAAATCACAGGCTAGTCCTATCAGACAATATAAATGGAGTTATTAGAGGTAGGTTATTGCAATTTTTTTTACCTGGATTAATCACTGCTTTGTCAGTCCTTCACTTGCTTTTGCAACAATGTCACAATGTATGCATGTCAACACTTGTCTCCCAGCACTTGCATGCAAAACATTGATGTGCGCTTTCCTCTCAAACCGCTTGAGCACTCTGCTCACCATGTCAGTTCCTTCAAGGACAACACAATTCTGGTACTTTCAATGTACTAGAATTTTCTAGAATGTACCCAGTATACTTTGCTCTGATACATCAAAGTGTGTAGAATACTACCTTATGCTTACACACTCCACAACAGACATCTCCTGCATCTCCCAGTCACTCAGGTTTATAAGTGATGAACATATGGAATTGAAACTTGAAACTCAACACACAAGAATCAAAAGGTGAAACTTGACACTGAAAGGCCACTTGTTCACTGCAACATATGATTAAGGAGCAAACCTAAGTTTCCTGTTTATCACAATATAACTCCATTCTCTCTTATACTCCATCTTCAACTTACAATTTCCTGCAACAGTATTCATTAGCCCAATGAACACACATGGCACAATAAATACAATGTATCAAACAATGTCACATTTTCTTAGCAGATTACATGTGAACAGCCTAGTTCAACACTTTAGTAATAAAAGACAACTCACATAGTACATCTCTACATAAACACAAGTGTAACATATCAATAGTAAAATGCATGAAATGTTTCTAAGCCCATTCTCTCTCAATCAGTCAGTTTAACTCACAATCAAACTAACGACTGCCTTTTAAAGCTGAACGTTTTTCTTCCACACTAAATTCAAAAGTGATTAGGCAGCATAATTTTCTACAGCAAGAAAACCTAAACTCATCTCATTGGCTAGCCTCATTCTCATAAATCATGATCATTGGATAATAGAAAATTACTCACTCAATTTGCATTACGTCAGCAATCTAAAATGTTTTATCTGGAGTTGTTTACTTCAGAAATAACACCTCAGGGAGTGCCCGAGGTCGGTTACCCTGACAATGTAGCAATTTATATAACAAATATTTAAAGTTAAAATAGGGACGGGAAAATATACTCTGTCATACATTTATTTTGACAAATGTGTGGTGGAGTAAATTTGCTTATCCCTATTTCTATACTTAATAATTAAATTTTGTTGCCAATGTTAATGTGACCCGACCTTGGACACTGCTTATGATGATATTTTTGGAGTAAACAACTTAGGTGGAGAATATGCTACAAGCTTTCTGATGTAATCTAAACCGATATTAGTTGTATGAGTAGTTTTTATTATCCAATAGTTAAGATTTACAAGAATGAGACCAGCCAACGAGCTTAGATCAAAGTTTGCCTGTGGAAAAAGAATTTATTTTCTAATCACTTTGAATTTGGTGTTGCAGAGTCTGGTCATGAAAGGCAGCTATTAGCTTAATGCTGAATTAACTGATTGAGAGAGAATGGACTTAGAAATAGTACATGCATATTTGCTATTGAAATGTTATACTTGTGTTTTAAAAGATGTATTATTTGAGTAGACTTTAATTCTACAAATTGTGAACTATGATGCTTGTATGTAGTATGCTAAACACTTGACATTGTTTCTAGTGAACCTGTTCATAAACTATTATGTTGTATTTATTATGCTGTGTGAATATATCGGGTTAATAAATACTGTTGCAGCAAACTAAGTTGAGACTTGAATATAAGAAAGGAAGGAGTTACAGATGAATAAGCTGGAAACTTAGCATTTGTTCCCTGAATATATTTTACAGGGAAAAAGCAGCCTTTCTTGATTTTCATCAGAATCTCTTGGTTCACTGATTTATAAACTGCTACAACTGTGGTAGACGCAAAATGTGTATCCTTTCCCACAATGTGAAAGTGTAAGGATACACTGCATTTCGTTGATTATTGTGGCAAAGTATGTTTGACTACATCATAGAATTTCTGGTACAAGGAAGACTAGAAATTGCTACAATTGTTGTACTGCTTGAGGGAACTAATATGACAAAGGAGCACTCAGATTAGCCTCGAGAGATTAGCGGCTCATCATTGTTGTACAACGTGCTAGAGAAACACGTGGGATTGACAATTATATTGTGACAATGAACTTGTGACTTTGTTACAAAAGCATGTGAAAGACTATTGTTGCAATTGTCTACACAATGTTATGTACAAGCTATTATTGCTATAATCTCTATAACTCTTTTTCTGTTCTCTGATAAGAACTGTCCTGTGATTTATTTTGCCACTAATCTGTTGAATTATGTTTTCGGATATAAGACTGTATGTGCATTCAAACTATTTTAACGTGGTTCATGGAAATATTGATGTCAAGTAATCTTTTCATTGCATTTGATATCTGTATATTTGATTGTTGATTTAAGAAATGTATTGTTAAATTTATTGTCCCTCTACCACATTTGATAATCTCATGTTGGAAAGATGGTGGGTGGATGGAGGCTCGCTAAATATAGATTAAAGACGGATTTATCTGTTCCTTTGGTAAGAAGTTTTCCACCTACAGAAATATTTTGTGATGGTAAATGTTTGTCTTTAATGTTGTTGAAGAGAGAAAACATTTACAGCGGCTGCATATCCGCCAAGTGAGAGAGACAAGTGGTCTGCTGGAGAATTATTAATAACATAAATTAATATTCTCATCACTTGTAATCAGTTTTCCAGAATAGAATAATCGAGGAAGTCCCTTTAGAGCTCGAAACTTAACATTTTCATCATGGTTAACAGTGAATTCGACAAAAGCCCCTACGCAACTTTTGGACAAGAGGTAAGCTAAAGTTAATATTTTCATCACAGTTAACCGTGAATTCGACAAAAGTCCCCACCCACACAACCTCTGGACAGCAAGGCACCTAAAGTTAATATTTGCATCACGGTTAACAGTGAATTCGCCAAAAGTCCCCAGCCACGCAACCTCTGGACAGCAAGGCAGCTAACGGAACCACTACCACCGCCGCCTCCTACGCAGGAGAGTTAATATTTTCAACATCAATGAATTCTGAACTTCCGAAGGGTAGCAATCGCATTAACGATGTGGATTAAATATAGATATATAAATATCTCTAATTATTATAGGTAAAGGAGAATTGGAGAAAATAGATTATTTCTGTGTTGCCAACCCATCTGGAACTCGTAGGACGTGGATTAGAGGGAGTTTACCAACTCTGTGCGTGTCTCTGGAGTTGTTTCGAAATATCAAAGGCAACTAGCAAGGGACCTATTAGCGTCACGACTTGTCCTGTGTACATTTCTGAAGAGATGTGTTGTAGCCATATTTTAAACTGTTTGCACCCTCCCCCCTCCAAACGGATTGCTTCTTCAACAATTCATTCTCACTTGTGGGATGTAATTGACGTCACCTAGTGCTTTGTTACATTATCAGCAAACTATGACACATAGTGTTACATTATCAGTAATTTATGACAAATAATGTTACACTATCAGTAAACTATGATAAAGAGTGTTACAATATCAGTAAACTATGATAAATATAATTAAAGTGTGAGTAAACTTTGATAAATATTGTTACAATTGCAGTAAACATGATAAATATATTTACAGTGTCAGTAAACTTTGATAAATATTGTTACAGATTCATTAATCTCTAATAAATATTGCTACCGTTTCAGAAGACGTTGATAAAGACGTTGTCACCTCTTAATAGCAAACGACAGGCGTTTTTATCTGCCCTTGAGATAATAAAGGAGTTCGTTTGAGTTCCGGCTACATTCTCATTTTCTGTCCTTAAAGGCTAGGAATGGGTAAGTTGTTTTCTTAGGTGACCACCCTACCCTCTCCCCCCCAACATCTGTCCAAATACAAGTCCATTAACTGTAAAGTTTGCACTAACAATAAATTGACTTGAAAATGGACGTGTCTGTATTGTGCTAAGTGCTTGAAGGTAACCGTTGCTCTAAGGGAAAAGTAACATTTGCACTACGGTAAAGGTGACAGTTGCTTTAAGAAAACGGTAACGGTTGCTCTACGGTAAAGGTAACAATTGCTCTAAGGTAAAGGTAACAGTTGCTCAATAGTAAAAGTAACAATTGCTCTAAGGTAAAGGTAACGGTTGCTCTACGGTAAAGGTAACAATAACTCAAAGGTAAAGGTAACAATTGCTCTAAGGTAAACGTTCGCGCTTGCAAGTGCTTATTGCTGCTGATCTTGGTATAATAACGTTTATAAAATGACCAAACTGTCTGCAAAACCAATAGGAGAATTGCTCTGTCAGTGGCTCCATGCGAATGGCAATAGAAGCTTGTTGCAAGAAAACATGAATGCTGCGATGCTATTTCACAGGGTGATGTTTATATTATTCAAAGACCCGCTGATTTAGTTAAGGCATTGTTAGGACTATTAGCTTTCAGTGCTTTTTATATTATTCAAAGAACCGATGATTTAGTTAAGGCATTGTTAGGACTATTAGCCTTTCAGTGCTCTTTATATTATTCAAAGAACCGATGATTTACTTAAGGCATTGCTAGGATTATTATGCCTTTCAGTGCGGTTTAATACGAAATTTACAGTTGAACAGTCCACTTCACAAGTTTAATGACGTCATATAATTTCAAAGAAGACACAGTATTATGTATTATTCATAACAGACACCACACGCACGCACACAAATATTTAAAATGAAATCATTTAATTTGGGGTTTTTCGGCTGTGTTCAGTAGATCGGTCAAAATGCTAATGACATATTATAAAAGCAGCGCAGTAAGCAATGTAAAGGAAACTGTATTGCGGGAGGGATCTTATGCAAAACCCGTTCAAGCCCTGCTGCTACTGACGCTCCTTTTCTTCCAGCATAACCACCACCACCCACCCACCCACCCACTCTAATCAACGAATAATATCGAAATAGCGAACCGTTTTTGTTTTTAATTTTGAAATGCCATTACTTGCAGAATCTCCTGGATATGTGAATATTGTGTGCTATCAGTTATCTCGCACAGCCATACATGATGGGAAGAAAGAAAGTTTCGAATAAAATTTACAATTTCTCTTAAATGTAATTTACACTCTCTGTCTCATGAAATTTACATGTTTGCAGTAAATTGATCACACACATGCTGAACACTAAAGGCTGATGAAATTTATGCACAAAATCGAACCACCCCCACCCCCATCCCCAAAGTGCAGTGTGCAATAGTGGTAAATTTACATTTAGAAATGGTCGTTAGACATTAACAAAACTCCGTTAAATTTACATCTGTAGAAAGAAATGGAGTACACGCTTAACACAAATCTCTAGTGTAATTTACATCAGCAAAAAATTACTCCATCAAAACATGAAACCAAGATAGGTATGGTTTGTCTCTCTGAATAAAAATGGACCAACGCGCACGCACACACACACACACACACACACACACACGCACACGCACAAACAAACAATCGCACGAAGTAAACAACAACTACAAGTAAATAAACATTAGTGACATTTAAATTTTTGTAGAAAATCCAATCAAGCTGTAAAAATGTGATACTGGTTAAATTTCCAATCCCACGTATCTTGAAATTTTTGTTCATAAAATAATATCTTCCAATTTCAAGGTAGGTAACATCACTTAATCACAAAAGACAAATGTGGTTTTTTTATATGATAGCTTATTCTTTTTTTCTTTGGGGGTCTCGGTCCACAGACCAGCATCCGTTTTCTATCAAATTAAGTCGTCTATGTGACAAGACTGTTTATTGTTTGTTTAAATCAAATCTTAAGTTGACTGCTTAATTTTGCCTTGTTAGAGTCTACAACTATTTGACAATAAACTTTGTGTCTTTGTTACAAAGGCACTGAAAGACTATTGAGACAGCGCCTAAATCAGGTTACATAGAAACTATTATTGCTTATCTCTAATAACTCCATTTCTGTTCTCTGATAAGAACTATCCTGTGATTTGTATTGAATTGTTGAATTGTATTTTTTTTTTGGGGTGGGGGATATAAGATTGTGCAGTACAAAAATTATTCGAATATGGTTTCATGGAAATATCAATGCCAACTAATCTTTTTAATTGTATCTGTTTTATATATATATATATATGATTGTTGATTTAATAAATTTATAGTTAAATTTATTGACCTTCTTACACTTATTGATAAACTTATGTTGGAGAAGAAAGTGGGTGGATGGGGGCTCGATAAATATACATTAAAAATTATTTGTCTTCTCCTTTAATAAGTTTTCCACTATGGAATATTGTTTGACGGTAATGTTTGTCTTTAACATTATGGAACAGAGAAAAAACGTTTACAGCGCCTGCAATCCCCCAAATGAGAGATACGAGTGGTGTCTGCTGGAATTATTAATAACATAAATTAAGATTCTCATCACTTGTAATTAATTATGAATGATTAACTAACTAATTAATAATAAGAATAAGAATAATAATAGTGGCGTTGGCGTCACAGAATCTGTCAATTGCTTCGGCATTTAACTGGTTAGTTGAAATGTTTCTTTCGGTATCTGGTAGTTTATAAATTCGTTTGGACATTATATAATTTGCTTCGTTGAGTTGTTAAATTTGGCAGTGGTTTGTTTTGTAGTTCGTTTGGCTTTGTTTGATTTTAGTTTGAGCGAAAAAAAACGTACCTCTCTAGAGGTCTCTTAATTTTGTTCACTTGTTTTCAACTATACCTCCTATTTTTTTGTAGATGTACCTTAATTTACCTCACCCCCCTTAGTTTACTGTGCCCTTTTGTTTACTAGATGTACCTAGCTTATTGTGTCCCTTGGTTTACTAGATGTGACTAGCTTATTGTGTCCCTTTGTTTACTAGATGTGACTAGCTTATTGTGTCCCTTGGTTTACTAGATGTGACTAGCTTATTGTGTCCCTTTGTTTACTAGATATACCATAACTTACTGTCCCTTTTTTTTGTGTGTGTTAAAGATGTTAATCTATAGACTACTCACACATTGTGAAGAATTCTAAACTTTATTTCTTGTAAACATGTTCTGCTCTTTCTTTGCTCTGAACGGGGTTAATTATATCACTTACTGATTAGATTATAAAGAAATAAATAATTATGAATGATTCATGGCGAGAGCTGCTGGCGTTACCCCGTTTTTTTCTTTTCTCTGAAACACAAGTCAATTATAACGTTTACTGATTTGATGTTAAAAAAAAATAAATATCTAATGAATGATTACTGTCGGGAGCAGCTGACGTCACTTACATCAAATCTGTTACGAAATTGTCAGAAGAATGTTGAAGTAGGTATTTTTGGGCTCGTTTAACTTCGATGCACAAGTAGAAATTTTTGCCCAATCACATTTGAAGAGCAAGCTTACAAACCGTTACCAGTTTATATATATAATACTGCAGCAAACAAGGTGTGAGTACGTATTTACAATAATAATAATAATTCAAAATACTTTCAACTCGGTTTATCAATTGTAGATCGTTTATGCCATGCGCTTGTGTGTGTGTAATCATGTGTGTGCGAGTGTGTGATTGTGGTTGGGAGATGAAAAAAATAATACTGCTACGTGTCGAGGTGTCATATTGCATGTCCTTAATTATGTAGTCCATCAGAATCGGTAGCAGACAGGTAAAAAGCTGCATTCGTTTGCATAAATGAAAGAGATTTGCTGACATCGTGTTTTAACTCTCGACAGAACAAAAATGCCCCAGACAACGACCTGCTCACTGTCTCCCCCCCCCAATACCCCCTCCCCACGATGCACAATCGGCCGACACAGCGCTAATCTCATGACGGTCAGCGGCAAAATTCCCTCCGCAACTATGTCAGTGGAGTAAGGTTTAGCGCTTTTGGTAACTGACCTACTGACATAGTGACAAGCTACACAGAAAATTGTAATGAGTCATCAATAGATAGATAGATAGACAGATAGATAGATAGATAGATAGAGAGAGAGAGAGAGAGAGAGCGAGAGAGAGATTCGTACACATCCAAAGGCACTTAAATTCATGACGTATTCCATCTCTACTAGCAACCAACAAAACATGTCTGAACATTGGAAGGACCTAAGTGAGCTCGGTGGATGTCTGTCAGGATGTCTCCAGTAAAGGGCGGATAATTACGGTGCTTGTTGTTTGCTTTGCGATTGTGCAGTAATGATGCCCGATGATTTCATAGCGAATTTTATTCATGTGCAAGAGCTAAAAGGAAGAGATAAGGCTGGGTACAATCTGTGACATAAACGCCACTTAGTTAATGAAAATGATTATTATTATTAATAATATTTCATAAATAATTACAAGTGATGGGAATCTTAATTTATTTTATTAATGATCTTCCAGCAGACACCACTCGTCTCTCTCACTTCGCAGATATACAGGCGCTATAAATGTTTTTTCTCTTCCACAACACTAAACAACATTTAGGGTCGTACAATTTTTTCCATAGGTGGAAAACTTTTAACTAAAGAGAAGACAAATCCGTCTTTAATCTATATTTAGTGAGCCACCTTCCACCCACTTTCTTCCTCAACATACGATTATAAATATGCATAAGAAGTTCAATAAATTTGACAATAAATGTATTAAATCAACAATCAAATATACATTAGACAAAAATATTACTTGATATTGATATTTCCATGAAACCATGTTACCATAATTCCTATGTTTCAGGTTATACTAAAAAACACTTCAATAATATGTCAATACAAATAACAGGTTAGTTTTATCAGAGAATAGAAATGGACTTATTAGATATAGATGATTATAGTCTTTTTACATAACTGGATTAAGTGCTGCTTTAATAGTCTTTCACATGCTTTTGCACAATGTCACAATGTCCGCATCAACACCTGTCTCCCTCCACAAACATGGAAAACACTGAGACACTATTTTTCTCTTGAAACCAACTAACTTGCACACCCTCTTCCCCATGTCAGCTCCTTCAAGCAGAACATGATTACAGTAATTCTGGTAACTTCACTGTAATAGACTTTTCCCAATGTACTCAGCATACTTTGCCATGATACATCAAAAGTGTATGGCATACTCCCTTATGCTTATACACACTGCAACAGACATTTCCCATATCTTCCCAGTCATCCACGTTTATAATCAGTGAACCTGTAGATTCAATAAAGATGTGAAAGTCATGCTTTGTCTCTAAAACACATGATCAGGGGACAAGCACAATGTTTTCCATTTTATCACTTTATAACTCCATTCTATCTTACATTCCAGTCTCAACTTACAGTTTTCTGCAACATTATTCATTAACCTGATACATGCACACAGCATAATCAATACAGCATATCAATGTCAAGTGTCAACACACTAAATGCGAGCATCTTAGTTCAAACATTTGTAGAAATGAAAGTCAACTCACATAATACATCTCTATGCACTTATAACATATCAAGAGCAAAATTATATGAAATATTACTATGTGCATTTTCTCCACTCAGTCAGTTTACTCACCATCAAGCTAATGGCCGCCTTTCAAAACTGGACTTTCTTCTTGCCACTCCAAGTTCAAAGTGATCAGAGAATAGAATTTTCTACAGCAAATAAATATTTTAATCTCAGCCCACTGGCTGGTCTAGTTCTCGCAAATCATAACCATTGGATAATAAAAACAACTCACTGGCGTGCATTACATCAGCAGTTCTAGAACATTCTTGCCTCCAGCGTTTACTTCAACTCAGACGCTATCAAAAGGAGTGCCCAAGGTCAGGCTACTCTGACAATTTAATAATTTAAATTTTAAAAAAAGGATAGGAAATTTACTTCGACACGCAATCTTTGAACAAATTTCAAGGACAGTACGATAGGTTTGAATATAGTACCTCACGATTAAATAGATAGATAGATAGATAGATAGATAGATAGATAGATAGATAGATAGATAAATAGATAGATAGATAGATAGATAGATAGATAGGTAGGTAGACAGACAGACAGGCAGATATATATATATATATATATATAGATGGATAGGTAGATAGATAGACAGACAGACAGACAGACAGGCAGGCAGATATATATAGAGAGAGATCTATAGATAGGTAGATAGATAGATAGATAGATAGATAGATAGATAGACAGACAGACAGAAGGATGGATGGATACAGAGAGAGAGAGAGAGAGAGTTAGATTCGTACACATCCAGTAATAATATTAACACTAACACTTAGCACACATTAATACTCTAATACTCTCTTTTCACACATGCCAATATGAAAGAAACATTTATTCTGGCAATGATAAAGTCACAAATGTTCATATTTCCACTTCATCTCGAACATTTTTATTTTTCCCAGCAACATTCTTTTCTATAACATATATTTTATATTTCTACTCCTTCCTACACACACACACACACACACACAAAATTACACACACTTTTTCTCGCACATATTTACAAAATTACTTTCTCTTTCTCTCCATCTCCCTCTGACAAGCGCGTACTTGTACGCACATTTATTTTCTTGCAGATGAATACACGCACACATTTATTTTATTACAGATGAATACACGCACACATTTATTTTCTTGCAGATGAATACACACACACATTTATTTTATTACACCATTCACTCACGGGTACGGATATATACACTTTCTCTTACATGTATGCAATGTATGCTCTCCTTTTCCATCGCTCTCTCTTTTCCTTTACACACACACACACACACACACACACACACACACACACACACACACACACACACACACACACACACACTTTCTCGCACACATAATACACATTTTGAGCATCCTTTCTAGATTATCGAACACATAAATTGTTGTTGAGACGGCCCCAATGCGTCTTTATTTCGTTACAACGTCCCCCTAATTTGAAATAATCAATGCGAGTACATTAATTTACGGAGTTTGCTGCAGAATGTCCGCAATGTCACGAGCCTACTTCCAGACGGCGACTAGCTTGTCACGTTTCTCTGTATGTCCAACTGGAATGAGGTAAGGTGAGCAGCGAAAAGAACGACGCCAACTTTCAAAACTGATTTAGCAAACTTTTATTTTATTATTTTTTTAATATTTTTTTAATGATTTTATGTCAAATATATCATCGAACACGAAGAGCGGTCGGCCGATTGATTATAAACAGCCAAGTACAGCACTTGCGGCATTTCAGCGACGACGTAAACTCTTCAGCATATTTCTTTTCTTTCTGGACTCAAGTTATTCAAGTAATTTGTAGAGATTTTATATCCTAGAGTGCAGTGGAGATTGTTATATTCTAGAGTACACTGGAGACTATTATATGCTTGAGTACACTGGAGACTACTATATCTTAGAGTACACTGGAGACTATTATATCTTAGGGTACACTGGAAACTATTATATCCGAGTACACTGGAGACTTATATCCGAGAGTGCACTGGAGACTATTACATCCTATCGTACACTGGAAACTATTATATATTAGAGTGCACTGGAGACTATTACATCCTAGAGTACACTGGAGACTATTATGTCTTAGAGTACACTGGAGACTATTATATCCTAGAGTACACTGGAGACTATTATATCCTAGAGTGCACTAGACTGCTGTATCCTAGAGTGCACTAGAGATTATTATTATATCCTAGAGCAGACTGGTATACCTTAGAGAACACTGGAGACTATTATATCCTAGAGTGCACTGGAGATTATTATATACTGGATACAATTGTATTCGAGTACACTGGAGACTCTTATATCCTAGAGTACACTGGAGACTAGTATATCCTAGAAAATACTGGAGACTATTACTTCCTTGAGTGCACTGGAGACTAGTATATCCTAGAGTTCGTTTAAGACATACCATTCTGGAGTCTGTTTGAAAACGATTATGCTAGAATTGCTTTTCTGCATATTAAATTACAGATCACTAGAGCATATGCTTGACTGTGTTTAGATTCAAACATGCTATTCACCTGAGTTCACCTGAAATAAAATTAGTTATGTTCAAGTTAGTTTCATATTCATTTTTTAGAGTTCATTCAAAAAACTATGCTACTTTTGCTTTCATGGAATCAAAATTAAAGTTCATTAGAAAAATGCTGAAGCAGATCTATGTAACAGTTCGGTTGAAAAAGAAAAATCTCTGGTTATTTTCAAACATTGCATTCTAGAGATTAATTGAAAACTGAAAACGAAAATAGTTGAAGGAATGAAATGTTCAAGTAACACATAATTCAGTATAAAATAAAAAGTTAGCTTGTAATATTAATACCTTACAATTTATTTGAGAGATAATAACCTTTAACCCTGTTTAAATGCTAAAATTCTAGAGTTGGACAGATGTGACCTTTGATTCTACACGATTAACATAAACTAACTTGAAACATAGTATTCCCTATACTTCGTTGATCCTCTATGCTATAGTTTGGATAATTCACAATTAAGGCAAGGTTCGGGTAAATCTAAAATACTAGATTTCAGTTGACTCAAAGTTAAGTGAGCATCTAACAGAAGTGAAGTTAATTAGTTTAATTAAGCTACACTTTGAATGAGACACTAAAAGTGGATTTTATGACGTCACGCAGTCTAGTCTGTGTGACTTTTTAAATCATGCCTTTGTGAGGTACACAAGCAAAAGTTTAGGAGGCACTCTTAACGTAGAGGCTATGAGGCATATTTACTTAGAGTCTATAAGAGGCACACTCAACTTAACGTAGTTATTGAGGCATGCTTAAGTTGTACATGTGTACTTTGTGCGAAGCGCAATTTAGGGCAGTCGAAAACATTTTTGATACAGACTCTGTAACAAGATCGCTTAAGTTAAAGCTTATGAAATACATTTAAGTTAAAGCTTGTGAAGTGCTGCCGGATTACGTAGTCACCCTCCCTCCCATAAAACAATATTATTACAGAATTTTAAAAATTATTATTTGCAATAACAATTATATTAAATAGTGGATCGTGTCCAGCGCAAATGCTTAGTGTACCTAATGGCTAATCCGGCCCTGTTGTGAGGTACAGTAACTGTAGTGTTTATGAGGCATACTAAACCTACACTTTATACAAGATTAATTAAGTTTATAGCTTATGAGGCACACTAATTCTACACTTTATACAAGATTAATTAAGTTTATAGTTTATGAGGCACACTAAATCTACACTTTATACAAGATGAATTAGGTTTATAGTTTATGAGGCACACTAAATCTACACTTTATACAAGATGAATTAGGTTTATAGTTTATGAGGCACACTAAACCTACACTTTATACAAGATTAATTTAGTTTAGAGTTCACAAAAAATCAGACAACCATAAGTCTGTTAGCGGCATAAATGCTTTGTCTATTATTTTCGTTAAGTACCGCCCCAAACGTTTGTCCTCGATTGTATAAATATCTCCCACTGCAAACGATATTTCATAACTAATTAAAAGTGATGATAATCTTAATTTATTTTATTAATGATCCTCCAGAAGACACCACTCTCTCTCTCTCTCATTTGGTGGATATACAGGCGCTGTAAATGTTTTCTCTCTTCCACAACATTAAATAACATTTACAGCCACACAATCTTTCCGTAGGTGGAAACCTTCTAACTAAAGAAAAGACAACTCCGTCTTTAATCTATATTTAGTAAGTCATCATCCACCCACTTTCTTCCCCAACATACGATTATAAACATGCATAAGAAGTTCAATAAATTTAACAATAAATGTATTAAATCAACAATCAAATATACATATGACAAATACAATGAAAAAGATCACTTGACATCGATTTTCATATGAAACCACATTAACATAATTCCTAAGTTTCACAGTCTTATACTAAACAACAGTTCAATAATGTCAATACAAATAAGAGGCTAGTTCTATCAGAGAATAGAAATGGAGTTATTAGATATAGATGAATAAAATCTTTTTCCATAACCTGGATTAAGTGCTGCTTCAACAGTATTTCATTTGCTTTTGCACAATGTCACAATGTCCGCATCAACACCTGTTTCCCTCCACAAACATGGAAAACACTGATACGCTATTGTACAAATATCTCCTACTGCAAACAATTTTGCAGTAAGTGTATGTGGTGGCGGTGTTATTTGTGTTTATGTGTTTGTGTGTAATAAATATCAATCAAAAGTGAATAAAACCTCGGAGAAAAATACAAACTTAAATTTGCTTATTAATCTAACTCTTTTATATTTTTTCCTGTGGGAGAGCTTGCTTTTGGTTGTAGAATTGTTGCCGTTGACAGAAAGGCATGCAGTTTTGTGTACAACAAGCAGAACCCAGACAACTCTAGTTGGTCTACCACTTAGTTAATTAAGCAGCTTTCCACTGGTACTGAAGAAGTTTGTTTTCAATCACACGTTTTGCAATAATGTAAATATATTCATGTACAGGGATAATATTAGAGGGTCAAATCACACTCTCCAAGACACATACATATAGACACATGCATTCACGTGCCCACACGCACTTCCAAATTCGCCCATAGTTTAATAATTAATAATAAACACTTACAAATTTGATAAATCTGTTGTCATTCTCCCAGAAGAGAAGACAATTCAGGCAAATGGTGATCTTTGTACAATTCAAGCCTGCAATGTGTCTTCGGCATTAATGATGACCTTTGTACACTTCAAGCCTGCAATGTGTCTTCGGCATTAATGATGACCTTTGTACACTTCAAGCCTGCAACATGTCTTCGGCATTAATGATGACCTTTGTACACTTCAAGCCTGCAACATGTCTTCGGCATTAATGATGACCTTTGTACACTTCAAGCCTGCAACATGTCTTCGGCATTAATGATGACCTTTGTACACTTCAAGCCTGCAACATGTCTTCGGCATTAATGATGACCTTTGTACACTTCAAGCCTGCAATGTGTCTTCGGCATTAATGTCAGTAGAGCTGTATTGTCTGGTGTTCGGATTTAGCAATTTAAATTTTTAACTAAGGAGTGTGTGTGTGTGTGTGTGTGTGTGTGTGTGTGTGTGTTTGTGTGTGTGTGTGTGTGTGTGTGTGTGTGTGAGTGTGTGTGTGTGTGTGTGTGTTTGAGTGCGTGTATGTGCTTATGCATTTCTTTTATAAAAATGCATTTACATCACTCATTACGGAATCTGCGCATTCAACATTTCACGAAGAAGTTAATGACAACAAAAAATTAAAAATAAATAAATAGTTCTATACTAAATTTTCAGCACATCAAATCGTTAAGATAATTATAATTATACAATTAATTTCAGTTTCCAAGGTAACTTAGAAACTGGAAACGAACCTTGTAAGCAGGGCAGAGTGATCTTAGCTACAAAAAGTTAGCAAAATTGAAATGAATAACAAAGGGAAATAAATTACAGAGCAATTCCATGATCATTTAGGGCACTGGGGATTTTTGTTTTTTAGTTGTTGTGTTTCTTTTTGTTTCTTTTGTGGTTTTTGTTGTTCTTGTTTTTTGGAGGGTTGTTGTTTAAATTTACAAGAAGGAATAGCTATTTAACTATTGTGCGTGCAAATACACTTCCTCTCAAACGATCACACTGACAAAAGACTTTAACAAATAACTCTAAATAAAACGATGTTGCTCAAACGTCAAGAACGCAGTGAGTTTTGTCCTCTTGGACACCGATGCACAGAGAAAACTGTTGTGTGGAATCAATAACAGCAGTCGCGTCACGCAACGGTAAGAGAGAACAATGCAAAGCGGTCTGAACTTATTCAGATTTGAAAGCAAGCAGAGAACTTAAAAGCTCAGCGGTTGTCTTCAATCAGGGTAGTGAACCTAAGAAATTTAATGAAGAATGTTCCAGCACGTTCGTTTAAAAAAAAATATAAATCTTTCACTTTTGCTGATGTGTATCTGAGTGTGGGGAGTGTTGGTGGTGGGTGTTTTTACGGTTTACAGTTTTTACAGTTTAAGTTTGTCTCCCACTAAATACGTGGCCACGAACTGCAAGGGCAATAACCACATAAAGGAAAAGCAATAAGCCAAAAACATCGTCTGAAAATTATTTTTTCAAACAGTTACTAAAATCCCAGGAGAAGATGAGCTTCATGCTAAAAGGTGATGAGCAATTACTGACACTGACTGGACGCCAGTTCTTGAAAAATGAAAGTAAACATGTCAGTGTTCTGGTACAAGTAGTGAAGGTGCTAAAAGGTGACGAGCAATTACTGACACTGACTGGACGCCAGTTCTTGAAAAATGAAAGTAAACATGTCAGTGTTCTGGTACAAGTAGTGAAGGTGCTAAAAGGTGACGAGCAATTACTGACACTGACTGGACGCCAGTTCTTGAAAAATGAAAGTAAACATGTCAGTGTTCTGGTACAAGTAGTGCGAGGTGCTAAAAGGTGACGAGCAATTACTGACACTGACTGGACGCCAGTTCTTGAAAAATGAAAGTAAACATGTCAGTGTTCTGGTACAAGTAGTGCGAGGTGCTAAAAGGTGACGAGCAATTACTGACACTGACTGGACGCCAGTTCTTGAAAAATGAAAGTAAACATGTCAGTGTTCTGGTACAAGTAGTGCGAGGTGCTAAAAGGTGACGAGCAATTACTGACACTGACTGGACGCCAGTTCTTGAAAAATGAAAGTAAACATGTCAGTGTTTTGGTACAAGTAGTGAAGGTGCTAAAAGGTGATGAGCAATTACTGACACTGACTGGACGCCAGTTCTTGAAAAATGAAAGTAAACATGTCAGTGTTCTGGTACAAGTAGTGAAGGTGCTAAATGAATGCAGACAGGATGAATTAATCGTTTATAGATCTACAATCAATAAAATAAAATTATTGCAGACAGATTTAAATACTATATATCAACCTGCTACTGAAATCTTGGAAATGTTAACTTACCGAATTCACATTTGTATACACAGGTATCGATGCTATTAAAGTCTTAAAGTTTTTCAGTTGGCGAATCACAATTGTATTAAGAATTGTCGATTCATTTGACCTAATTGCATTTGAATTTTTAAAAAGTATCGATTCATTTGACCTAATTGCATTTGGATAAAGAAGTATTCATTTGAAAGAACTTACTATTGGAATGTCATGTCAATGTTAAAATAGGTATGACTGCAGTAAATCTCAGAGGGTTCTTGTGCGTTTCAAGTACTATTAATAGATTTTATTTTTAATTCCTGTAGTGATAGAAAGAATTCGTGCCATCTGTGTAACCCTTCTGGACGATATTTGTGATACTGAGTTACATGTCCCATTTTATGCATATCACTTGATTATGTCTGTCGAAGGTCCGAGATATATCTCTAATACTGTATTATGTGGATGCTAGTTAGTATATCAATTGACTAGATCTGTGGTATGTTACGATATATAAATATATATTTTGTGTGTGTGTGTGTGACGCCGTATTTTATGGTTTCTTCATGCAGACAATATTTTGTATGCAGAACAATTGGCTAGGGCTGTGGATGGTCACAACATACAATTTTTTAATTTGTTTATGGCTCCTTATATCCAGATTAGTTATCAGTTGGTTAGACCTGTAAGAGTAACAGGTTTTTGAGAGAAGCTGTTTTATTGCTACTGAAAGTAAGCAGATCAGTTGGTTAGACCTGTGAGAGTCACAGGCTTTTTTTTTTTTTTTTTTTTTTTTAGAGAAGCTGTTTTATTGCTACTGAAGGTAAACAGATCAGTTGGTTAGACCTGTGAGAGTCACATAGAAGCTATTTTATTGCTACTGAAGGTAAGCAGATCAATTAGTCGTGGCTTTATAATCGTGACCTATCGAGTTAAAAGTCCTTTTCACATACCAAAATGCTTCAAATGAATGAAACGATTGTTGAGTTAAATGGCTCTTAATTTGTCTAAAAAAACTTTCATCACATTTAGCTCTATTCTTTCTCTACAGTTACTTAGCTACATTTCTTGTTATCCTTCCCATCATTCCCTTGACACAGAAGCAAAAGATAAATGCGCAAAGTGATGCCAGCAAAATGGATTCCGAGCCGCAGTATCAGTGTTTTCTGGAGGAAAAACATGTTTGTTTGAAGAATTATATTCTCCAGTGTATTAGAAAAAAAAAGTTGCTTTTAAAAAATTCAGCATAACTACGCTTGTGTTGGTTTACTTCTAGTCTTAACGTGGCCTGTACTGTACACACAACGACGTCTTCCACTTGAGTGGTAATGGAAAATATTACTCGAAATAAATGTCGTATTTTCCTCAATTCTGTAAAAATATTTAGATAAAGGAACTTCACAATCAAAGGCCAAGTTTAGTTAAAGGTTGTGATACCACTGCTTGTTGCGGCTCCTTGTGTGTAGATCATTTGGTAAATCTATGGTATTCAATGTTGTGGCTCCTTGTGTGTAGATCATTTGGTAGATATGTTGTATTCAATGTTATGGCTCCTTGTATGTAGATTACATGGATAGATCTATGGTATTTAATGTTATGGCTCCTTGTATGTAGATCATTTGGTGGATATGTGGTATTCAATGTTATGGCTCCTTGTGTGTAGATAATTTGGTAGATATGTTGTATTCAATGCTATGGCTCCTTGTATGTAGATTACATGGATAGATCTATGGTATTTAATGTTATGGCTCCTTGTATGTAGATCATTTGGTAGATCTGAGGTATTCTGTGTTGTGGGTCCTGATAGATTATTTGGGTAAATCTGTGACATTCTATTTTATGGCTTTTAAGGTAAGTTAGTTGGTGCGATCTGTGGAAGGCCAATTCGCTAGTCACTTTGCTGTGGCAATCAATCATCTGCACACCGGAAATATACTTCCTCTAACCGTTTTTGCGTGTCTGATTCACGAAGATCGTGACATCTCGTGTTTCATTCTTGAATTCTCCCAGTTATAGCGGAAAATTTCTTTCCCAAACTATTTCATGATTAATAAGAATATTTTAATAGTTAAACAATATAGAGACGACACTTGCAAAAGGAATGAAGGAATGCTGGGAATTGCAAGGAAAGGAAGAAACGAATATATGTGAAAGTTTGACAGAACCTTATCATGTGCCAGACAACAAGGAATCACTAACAGATTAACCTTGCTGATTTGCTCGGAGAAATGTATCCAATGCATAACTATCTTCTTGTGTGGTCCGAGAAACAACAATTAGGTCCATGGCTCCTGTGCATTTCTTTAGGTAGATCACAGTGGCTCTTACACAATTGGACTATTCCTCTCTAAATGGGCTCTTGCACAAGTGGACTGTTTCTAACCCTCTAAGTCAGCTCTTGCACAAGTGGACTGTTTCTAACCCTCTAAGTCAGCTCTTGCACAAGTGGACTGTTCCCAAACCTTTAAGTCTTCTCTTGTATTAGTGGACTGATTCTTGTGCAAGTGGACTAATCTAATCCTTGAAATCGGGTATTGGCGGGCATCGTGTCCAGTACGTACTGGCTAGGAAAAATTTAGAGAAGTGGCTGCTCACATCGAAGGGGTTGAAGAGAATACACATTACAGGAAGTTATGCAATAAGAACAGAATTAGAGTCTTCAGAGCTTTAGAATTTATATGGATAACTGAATCTTCTGGAGAAAAAGTCTGATGAAACAGCTGACTGGACCTCATAAGCTAGAGCAAGGAAAGAAAGAAGTACAATGCCAGCGATGACAGAAACAGATGACAGCTAAAGACAATGATAACAGATGACAGAAACAGATGACAGCTAAAGATAATTGTAACAGATGACAGAAACAGACGAGACGACAACTAGAGACAACTGTAACAGATGAAAAGTCTACAGCAGTTCCTGGGGGGGTGGGAGCATCAGTGAGGAGAAAGAAAGAGGATCCACACCCAGCATCTCCTATATTGAGTAGTTGGCTCCTACAGAGTATGTTTCCCAGAGCAAAACTATAAGTTTGTGAACTTGTTGGAAACCCTGTGTTTTATAATTCAGTAAATAATTGCCAGCAAAAGGTCAGTATTGTGGTTTATCTAGTAAATTATTAAAACTAATCTTCTTCACTTTGCAGCTTACCTAAATAACTATCATTTATATATCGCCATTCATAAATGATAGTTAAGATTTCTGAGAGTGAGTAAAAGAGTTTTGTCCAACTTTACTCTTGCCTATAAAACTGTCTGAATGAATGCAAGAGATTTCTTAACCCTTCAATTGTAAGCAATGTTTAAAAGGAAAAGTACTATTTTCTTTCCTGCCTGGCACCTTATGTGAGAGGATACCAGCCAAGAAGACTGTTGTGACCTCCCCATGTACACATTACCTGGTCAATGTAAAGATGCCAAGCCACACCTTATTTTACTGAACCAAAGAACAACACGCTGACACTTAAACCACCAAAGGATAGGTTTCTTTTGGCCCTCATTGAAAGGTAACTCACAAAAGAAAGACACTCAAAGGGACATTGCTCATGCTTACATTAGTTTATGGAGTGAAATCCTTCTTTAATTCTGATGATGACGAGCGATATATTATTCTAATGCATCTGGACATTTTTCTTCTTTTATTTCTTTCACTTAATTTAATTTTCTTTATTAAATTTCCTTTAAAGATATAAATATTGACCCCGTTTCTCATCCCATCACAATCAATAATGTCATAGGAACTTCATTCACAAAGGGAGTCGGGTGGGGGCTCAAGCTAGATTATTATGTTTTAGGGTAAGGATAGTCATGTGGTATGTCATTCAAAGTAGTCTGGGGGCTAGACCTAGACTAAATCTTATATGTTTTAGTTTAAGGACAGACGTACGATGTGTCATTCACAAAGAGAGTCTAGGAGTCAGAGCTAGATTAAATATTATGTTTTAGTTTAAGGACAGACGTTGTACGATGTGTCATTCACAAATGGAGTCGGGGAGTTAGAGCTAGATTAAATATTATGGGTAATGGTATAAGGCTAGATGTTGTGTGACGTGTCATTCATTGTCTGCCTCTTGGTATTCCTTTCCTGAAAATGAATGCACGTGACATGGAAACCGGGTTAATTTTTCCGGCCAGCAAGAGAGGAAATAGACAACATTTTATTCTCTTCTCGTCTTTCCCTCCTCTTGAATTCCACAGTCATAAATGTCAGAATCAGCATAATTTTATACTACTCTGAATCTACCTGAAATCTAGAGTACTATGCGTCTGAATTCTACTATAAATCTACCATAAATCTAACATAAATCTAACATAATGCGTTGATCTGTGTCCGACTAGATCTAAGCTATTGTTTGAATCTGAATTCCAGTAGATATAAATAAGGGGTATGTGAATTCTACTAAAATATTGCTTAAAATCTTAATTACAGTAAATATAAATAAGGTGTGTGTGTGAATTCTACTAAAATATGCTTTAAAATCCTAATTCCAGTAGAAGTAAATAGGTGTGTGTGTGTGAATTTACTAAAATCACTAAAATATGTTTTAAAATCTAAACTACGATATGGATGGGAATTGTACTATAATTCAATAAAAGGTAAAAGATAATCAGATTCTACATTAAAGTTATTATTTATGTAGAAATCAACATTAAAATCTAAACTATGATACAGATCTGGATTAAAGTCAAAATGCATTGTGTGCCTGACTTCTATTATAAACTCTCAGTCAAGTGTAACTATTGTGTAGATGTGAAGTTCACTAAATCCAAATTACTGTGTAAATATGAATTCTGCTATAAACTCTCAGTCAAGTGTAACTATTGTGTAGATGTGAAGTTCACTAAATCCAAATTACTGTGTAAATATGAATTCTGCTATAAACTCTCAGTCAATTCTAACTATTGTGTAGATGTGAAGTTCACTAAATCCAAATTACTGTGTAAATATGAATTACAGTAGATCTTGAATAAAGTTTAGAATCTGGTTCTAGATCTTACACATTCACACATACTCTCTCTCTCTCTCTCTCTCTCTCTCTCTCACACACACACACACACACACACACACACACACACACACACACACACACACACACACACACACACACACTTTTCCTGCCTGACTTCAGATGCCAGAAATCGTTTGCCTTTTCAGCAACAGACAAGCCTATTTCAACTGTAACTTGTAAAAGACGAGTCAGAAGTCAAATTAGAACATTGTTCCAAACCGTACACACACACACACACACACACACACACACACACACACACACAAACACACACATATATATATATTGTTCTTAGTGACGATCTTAACGATTAATGCAACATAACCACTTATCATTTATTTTCTCTGATAGTGACAGTTGTCTTTTTCTTTGTCGTATCACTCCTGCAGCCTATGTCGTCATGATTTCATCAAAAAGGAAGCTTTTCCTTCTTTCTTTTTTTCTTTTTTTTGGGGGGTGGGTGGTGGTGTCTAGAGCTAGGAAATAGATTTCAGTCTTATTTAAATGTTCCTATCAGTGGACTAGGGTTTTATTTAAAGTATTTATTTAAAATGTCCTTTAACTGTGTTGTGTGGGTTGTGTGGAGGTGAACTAAATGAATGGGTTGACTTATGGAGGTGAAGGTTGGATAAATAAAGAGAGTCGCAAATATTCTTCTCTATTTCCCTCCATCCACATTCCACTGTCTCTCTCCTCAGCAATGTTCATAAAATTCCCAATTCTACGGACACACACACACCCCCACAGAGGCACTCAAATAATCCTTTAGGAAAATCCCAAATAAATATTTCTCTTGGGTTTCTTATATATCATTCCTGTGAATCACTCAGTCGATTCATATTTATGGAGAAAACGGCACAGCTCTATTGATGTTAATTCGGAGATTAAACCACGATTTTGCCACACGGGCAAAAACACAAATGACAAAGAACGTATATTTACGCCTTCCTACGTCACACTTCACACAGGCGGATACCAACCACTCCTTATGCTGAAATAAAACCAGGATATCTCTACGTCATCCAAGATAAATATAGAAACCAGGACGAATTTCCAAGATGTCCAAGGTACAATAAAAAACTTGGTTAAGTATAAAAAAAACACCATCGCTTTAGGTTTTCTTTAGGTTGGAAAATATAAAGTATAATTGTCAAAAATGAATAATATGATTTTATTCACCTATCCCAATTCGAATCTTATCACGAGAGACCAAACAATCTACCCTCACAAATATTCACACAATAAATTAAAAGATGTTTACACATATGATGAAATACTGGGGGAAAATACTAAGCGCAGCCAAAAATACAATTTAGAAGCCAGATAAATATACTCATTAAAACTTTCTCCTCATTACAAGCGAAACTAACAGACTTCTTAAGTAAAGACATATCATAGGGAAAGATATTTAAAGGTTCGCCAAGCATAAAAGTCTTAGGCAATTTTTGAACAGTATAGAAATTTGTTAAAAGCGGACAACCACCATTTTATTTTCATCAACTGGTAAAAAATAACGATCCAGTGTCAGAGAGCCTATGTTTAATTATCAACAGTGATTTAAGCTTAAATGAAAGTTATTTTGAACAATAACAAATCTTTATATTCAGCCTTCTCTTACACACATTTCCTTTCATCCTTCATTTTACATTTTTCCACGTTTAAATACAATGTCAACATCAAAAGTGAGTATTTACGCTTTCTTAGGAAGCTGAAACTTTGAGGGTGGTGGTGGAGGTAGAGGTTGAGGTGGTGGTGGTGGATGTGTGTCAGGTAGTTCGAACTTAGGACTGTTTACAAGCTTATGGATTTATCGAGATCCGACGACCATGCGTATCGGCCTACGCTGTCCGAACGAAATGACCATTTCGATAATGACAATGGCCAGCATACTGCTGCTAACGACACAACAATGTTGGATGAGTTGCTGCACAGTTTCCTCTCAAGTGGCGAAAATTGTTTCATTTTAAACATTGTTTAACAAGGTGAATATGTATACCAGCAGTTATTAAATGATGCAACACCCACACACCCGAACAGCCTTTCAATTGCAGGCCATATTTTATTCATATACCTTTGCTTCCATTAGTACTCTCAGCCGCAAATAGGTGTTTCCCACAAGACACAAGCCTGGTCACGAAATAAAGTTTTGGTGCTGAAAGAGAGGGAACACTCCATTATTCTGTGTGATGATCGATGGTGACCGAGAAGGGTTGATTTATTTTTTGTTTGCTGAAAGCTAGTTAATGCTGACTAGGTACGTTGCTTCATGTGTGCAAAAGCTAGTTAATGCTCACTGGGTACGTTGTCTCATGTGTGCAAAAGCTAGTTAATGCTCACTGGGTACGTTGTCTCATGTGTGCAAAAGCTAGTTAATGCTCACTGGGTACGTTGTCTCATGTGTGCAAAAGCTAGTTAATGCTCACTGGGTACGTTGTCTCATGTGTGCAAAAGCTAGTTAATGCTCACTGGGTACGTTGTCTCATGTGTGCAAAAGCTAGTTAATGCTCACTGGGTACGTTGTCTCATGTGTGCAAAAGCAAGTTAATGCTCACTGGGTACGTTGTCTCATGTGTGCAAAAGCTAGTTAATGCTCACTGGGTACGTTGTCTCATGTGTGCAAAAGCTAGTTAATGCTCACTGGGTACGTTGTCTCATGTGTGCAAAAGCTAGTTAATGCTCACTGGGTACGTTGTCTCATGTGTGCAAAAGCTAGTTAATGCTCACTAGGTACGTTGTCTCATGTGTGCAAAAGCTAGTTAATGCTCACTAGGTACGTTGTCTCATGTGTGCAAAAGCTAGTTAATGCTCACTAGGTACGTTGTCTCATGTGTGCAAAAGCTAGTTAATGCTCACTGGGTACGTTGTCTCATGTGTGCAAAATCTAGTTAATGCTCACTAGGTACGTTGTCTCATGTGTGCAAAAGCTAGTTAATGCTGACTAGGTACGTTGTCTCATGTGTGCAAAAGCTAGCTAATGCTGAATAGGTATTTTGTCTCATGTGTGCAAAAGCTACCCAATGCTGAATGTGTATATTGTCTCATGTTTGCAAAAAGCTAGCTAATGCTGAATATGTATTTTGTTTCATATTTGCAAAAAGCTAGCTAATGCTGAATAGGTATTTTGTCTCATATTTGCAAAAAGCTAGCTAATTGCAAAAAGCTACCCAATGCTGAATGTGTATATTGTCTCATGTTTGCAAAAAGCTAGGTAATGCTGAATATGTATGTTTTCTCTTGTTTGAAAATGTTGAATATGTTCGCGAATGTGTTGACTGACTGATACTGACTTTTGTAAATGCTTTAAAATTTAAGTTTGTTGTCTAATGGCGATGTTTGTAAGCATTGTTTGTGTGCAAACGTTGGCCACGGCAGGTAGAGTCGCCTACATCTGCATGGCAGTCGTAGTTGAGCACTGGCTAACAGTGTGTGACAGCAGTGGGTGTTTGGCTTAAAAATGAAATGCTGACCTAAGTCGTCTAACGTTTTCTAGTATTTTTGTTGTAGCTGGCTTATGTTGAAATGCTGACCTATGTCGTCTGTTTACTAATGTTTATGTTGTAGCTGGCTTATGTTGAAATACTGACCTAATGCTTACCATTTATGAAAATGTTACCTTGTTGGCTTTGGTTTGAAATGTTTGTGCTGTGGAAAAGGTTGAGTAAGATATGCAGCATGCAAGAAAAGAATTCATTATTTGCCTTTTGACCTGCACTCATAGCACCGTGACATTTGTCGAAGTCCGTAGCATGGGAAATTTTTGTGCATGAAACAGGGATTATTCCATCAGAAGTATGTTCTTTCATGACAGGGGCCTCTGTGCCTTCCAGAATATGTAGTATTTATATTCGTTTTTCCAACGTGAGTTTGAATTTAAAAGTGTTTTCACGTCACTTTGACATTTCAAGAGCTATTGGACCCTCCACAGAATATGCTTAGCATTTTCCCAACCAGTTATTTCTGCCGTCTAAAGAATGTCCTTAATTCTTTTTTTTTTTTTACTTGGAGTCGTTTGATTTTTTTCATCAAAATTATATATTTTGCCTTGTCTTTTATATGGCTATGTTTAAATTTTGTCTCGCTTATTGCCTTAAAGGTATATATTGTGTGTCTATTGTAAAGTTAATTTGCCTTTAAAATATCGTTAACATCTTTCCTAAAGTTAATTTGCCTTCAAAATATCTCTTTCTTCCATCTTTTCCTACAGCTAATTTATCTTCCAAGGTTACCTTTCTGATATTTCTCCTAAACATAAAGCACTTTTAAAATTCTTATGCAAGTACTGCTGAAGGTAATTTGCTTTCTAAATGCATAGTAACGTTTCTCTTGTCTGTCTTATAGTTACTTTGCCTTCAAAATGAATGGCAATTTGTCTCTTGTCTGTCTTATAGTTACTTTGCCTTCAAAATGAATGGCAATTTGTCTCTTGTCTGTCTTATAGTTACTTTGCCTTCTAAATGCGTGGTAATTTTTCGCTCTTTGCATTACAGTTAATTTACTTTCAAAATGCTCGGTATTTTTCACTTATCTACCTTACATTTAATTTGCCTTAAAAAAGCACGGCAATTTTTCGCTTACCTGCCTTAGAGTTAATTTGCCTTCAAAATACACAGTAATTTTTCACTCATCTACCTAAAAGTTAATTTATTTTCAAAATGCACGGTAATTTCTCGCTTATCTACTTTACAGTTAATTTACCCTTAAAATGCTATTTCGTTTATTTGTCCTACAGTTAATTTGCCTAAAAAGTAATTCTTTCTTTTTCGTTTTGAGGTAATATTTTCCCCTTTTTATGACTAAAACTCCTATATTTTCAAAAGCCATGGTGATAGCTGAATCGTTCGCCTGATATTCATATAGATATAGTGAAGCAATTATCATACATGAAGGCTTTTACTACGTGCTCTCCCCTTTTACTCCTATCCTATAGTCATAATGTATATGTCGTCTCCTATAGTCATGCTGTAAATCTTTATCTATCTTTCCTAAAGCTCCAATGAGTTTGTCGAAATATCTGAATTAAACTATTACTGGAAAGATTATGCCTTCTCGCTTAATAATATTGCAAATTACATGCTGCTGAGCAGCGTCTGCAGTAGATTATGCGTTAATTATTACGTCACCTAGTCTGGACTGTGAGTCCTTAAAGGAAGTAATCACTGACAATTATTACAATTACAGTACAAGGACAGTACGTTGTAAATAACACTTAAACAAATGTACTAAGAAAAAGAATTTATTAGACTTAAAAGCTATCTATCTATCTTTATTTCTTTCTATCTATCTATCTGTCTATCGTTTGGTTAATGTATCTCTCACAATCATTCTTTCTCCCTCTCCTACCCCCTTCCACCGTTCTCATCTGCACCCAGAAGAAGAAATTGATATGAAATGTGAAAATATATTTTCTTGAATTAATTTAATTTAATTAATTTAATTAAATGAGTTAATAATTTAATGAGTGTTAATTTAATGAGTTCATAAACTTTTTGAAAAGTTAAGCAAATATAACTATAGCTAGATTTTCTCATGGCTGTCTCTCTGTGTGTTAATTTTATGTATTGCACGAGCCACGTTTGCCATATAAAAGTTGGTGTTCTTGTAGTGGGAACCTGCTTACAACAGGAAGGACAAACACGGGTCGGTACCAAGATTCTGGTGAGCCGGGTGTTAGGTTCATCAGCCGGCCAACGAATAAAGTTACCATCCGGACTAACTTTCTCACACTTGCTACAAACCCCGAGATTGACAGAAAGTAACTAGTTATATTCCGATGGCTTAAGTCCGTTTTGTCTGTTCTACGTAACAAAAGCATATGCCAACATTCGCTGTATAAAGTGAAAATCCTTTTGCGTGTTGTTTAATGTATATTAAATATAATCATTGAAAGTAATTTCATTGTTTTAGATTAACCTTATGTAAATCTTAAGTACATAACAGACTACAAGTTCTTGTTAAAGCTTTGTCACATACACTAAGGCGTGTATAAGTATAAGGAAATATATATTTGTATATGTACAATGGTTGTGAGAGAATTACTAGATTCTACAGGAAATGGGTCCTTGGTTCTCTGACCACGTGCGCCACTTAGTTAATGAAGAAAATTATTATTATTAAATTAATCTATCTTAATTAATTTCAAGTGATGAGAATATTAATTTTATTTTATTAATGTTAACTCAAAATCTTTATTACTTAATGAATTTCACACATAGTTTCAACATTCTTACTTCTCATTGCTTTATTGACCTTCAAGACAACTGTCCTTCTTGTGTTCTGTGCACGTTACTGTGACCTTCAAGACGATTGTCCGTCTTTTGTTCAGTGCACGTTACTGACCTTCAAGATGACTGTCCGTCTTTTGTTCTGCGCACGTTACTGACCACAAGACGATTGTCCGTCTTGTGTTCTGTGCACGTTACTGTGTCCTTCAAGACATTGTCCGTTGGTGTTTTGTGCACGTTACTTACCTTCAAGATGATTTTCCGTCTTGTGTTCTGTGCACGTTACTGTGTCCTTCAAGATGATTGACCGTCTTGTGTTCTGTGCACGTTACTGTGTCCTTCAAGATGATTGTCCGTCTTGTGTTCTGAGCACGTTACTGTGACCTTCAAGACGATTATCCGTCTTTTGTTATGTGCACGTTACTGACCTTCAAGACAATTGTCCGTTGGTGTTCTGTGCACGTTACTGACCTTCAAGACGATTGTCCGTCATGTGTTCTGTGCACGTCATTTTTGTTTCAAAGTGACTCTTTTTGCATCTATACGTATTTTATTGAGAAGTTAGACATTCGTCTTCTATTTTTTTTTTTTTTTTGCATTTTCCATACATTATTGTTTAGTCAGTTCTCTTTGCCTCCCATTGTTTGTTTATATACATTTCTGTTTAGTCATTCCTGTTTACCTCCCATTGTTAAGTGAAGTATAATAATGTGCACAACCAAACAATGGGAGATTGTTTTCACTATTTTACGTATTTTCTGTATATCACGTTTTGATAAATTACAATTGTACAATTGAAATCAGTAAGCAAGCAATCGCCCACGCACACTTGCAATAAAATAAACATTGTGCAAATCTTCTAAGAAGTATCTAAATCTCGAGCAAACTCGCAAAGCACGTCTCTCGTGTCGCTGGACGAGACTTGCAAGACGACATTATTAATCGATGTTTGCTCAACTGTAAATATTGCATTATTTATTGTCAAGAGCCGTGCTAGACAATAATTCACTTCTGCCAGACTTCTGACTCTCACTATCATTTCTACACAGACCAAAGATATCTGACCAAAAGCATTTAATCTCGGCTCCAGAATTCGGTACGGCATGCAATAGCTGCAAATTATTTTCGCCCTTGTGCTAGACTATTCTTTTTTCCCCTTTCTTTCTGTTTTTTGAGACAAGATTCTCTTTGTCTTCAAAGGAAAAATGTCTTGTTTTATAAACGTTTCTAGATTCAGTAACCGTTGTTTATTCCCACCCACCACACCCCCTGCAAAACAAGATTGATCTCTATCCTCTACAAAGATTCCAGCATAGCAACAGTTCCCGCGATTAGTAAGTGATGAAGACCTAACCGCCCACTGTAAACAATTAATTCACTCAATGACAGAATGAAATTTCCCACCCTTCATCAATCTTCCGTAAACAATAAATTCACTTAAGGTCAGAATGAAATTTCCCTGCGCCAATCAGTCCAAAATATAACGAGGATTCCAATTTTCTTAACGTTTTTGTCTAACAGACCCAAAACCCAGCTTCATTTGAAAAGACAGTTTGTTTTGATATTTGATCTTTGACACTCAGTCAAACGACGTCAGGTTTTTTTTTAAATCAAAAGTGTCATGATACTCCTTTACCTATAGTGCAAATATTTGTTTCATTAATGTTTGTAGTCAAGTCTTTTGTGGGTCCAAATTGTCTTAATTTGACATTCCTGTACTTTTAGTGCAAATATTTGTTTCATTAACCTCAGTAGTCAAAATTCTCATAATTTGACGCTCCTGTACCTTTAGTGCAAATATTTATTTCCTAATGTCAATAGTCAGGTTTTGTCGGTCAGAATTGTTGTAATTTGACATTCCAGTACTTTTAGTGCAAATATTTGTTTCAGGAAAGACAGTAGTCAGTTTTGTCAAACTTGTCATAATTTGACACTCACTTGTAACTTTAGTGCAAATATCTGATTCATTAATCATTTTTATTTTGATCTTTTATAAGTAAAACAATCCAGTTATACGTGCAATAGAATTAAATCGAACAAATTGGTTCTTTGAAGATCATGGATGCTTTGTGGTTCTGTCAATGGGCGTGAATACAGTCAGACTTGACGTCACTTCCTCAATCAAAACACATTGATTACATGTGAATGCATCTCACGTCCGCTCAACAATAAGTGCTGCACGTGTCGCGTCCTCCGAATAGCTCTCGATCCACTTGGAATGCGAGATAGTGTCCGAATAGCTCTCGATCCACTTGGAATGCGAAATACCTCTTGGACGAGACTTAATTGATTTTTTTTTATGTGCGACGCACTCTGAATAGCTCTTAATTAATTTTGATTCTGACATTTCTCTGTTAACTGCTATATTCATACTAGTCTTTATTTACTCATTCAAAGCTTCTTCTAATCCTAATTGGCATACAATATCAATCCCTTGTAGTTAAAGAAAATGAAAGAATGCATATAATACACGCACGCTCACACACACACACACACACACGTACCCCATACCCGACGACTGCTAGAATTGCACGTCACACTCGGCGTCTACTCTCATTGCTCGTCACATACCATGTCTACTCAATGTGAAAACCTCTACTTTATAATTTCTTTTTTTTACATATTTTCCTCCGTAGTCAAGTCTGTTTCTGTTCCGGAAGGAAACTGGACAACAGCTCTTATCCGACACTGAGAGTTACTGGATTTGAGCTTGCACGATATGCAGTGTATAGCTTGCACGATATGCAGTGTATAGCTTACTCGTCATTCAGTGTATAGCTTCACATGTCATGCAGTGTATACCTTGCACGTCATTCAGTGTATAGCTTGCTCGTCATGCAGTGTATAGCTTCACATGTCATGCAGTGTATAGCTTGCACGTCATGCAGTGTATAGCTTCACATGTCATGCAGTGTGCGTGTACACCTTACACACGTCATGTAGTTACAGCTTGTACATGTCATACAGTGTACAGATTCAACACGTCACGCAGTGTACAGCTTGCACAGGGTCATGCAGTGTTGACAGGTGCCATTGGAGTGTATGAATCGTCGCCATGGATACTCTCTGAAATCGCATTACGTCATCGGTATGGACCTATTCACCGATGAGTATGTGCGTGCGTAAATTCGGTAGTACATGCCGGATGTAGATTCGTCAAAATGAAATATATTCACAAGGGTAGCGTTGAGCTCCCATCTGTTTGGCTACACAATTAGGTCAGTACTTCCTGGGGTGCAATCAAAATGCAAGCGTTACATTTTGCTGTAGACGAACCCTTGTGGAATAAACATGTTGACGTGCACTCAAGATGGAGGATAAAGCAAAAAAGCGTGATTACATTATGACCTGTTATTTCCGGAGGTTTGCTCCGGCGCTCTTTAAAAGTTTTTATTGTCGAGAAAGAGTAATTGCTCTTTAACAATAAGGAAACCAGCAATGAAGTCAACAAGTGAGAAATAAAACGCTCTTACACTATAACTGTGTAAATGTCTCTGTTGACGACACATTTACTTGTTTGTTTTTCCCAGATGCCATTAGTACGATATGCTTAAAATCGCTAACAATATCATGACGCTAACAGTATCCTCACGCTAACAATATCATCACGCTGTCTCATCACGCTAACAGTATCATCACGCTAACAGTATCCTCACGCTAACAATATCATCACGCTAACAATATCATCACGCTAACTGTCTCATAACGCTAACAGTATCATCACGCTAACAATATCATCACGCTAACTGTCTCATCATGCTAACAATATCATCACGCTAACAATATCATCACGCTGTCTCATCACGCTAACAATATCATCACGCTAACTGTCTCATCACGCTAACAATATCATCACGCTAACTGTCTCATCACGCTAACAATATCATCACGCTAACAGTATCATCACGCTAACAATATCATCACGCTGTCTCATCACGCTAACAGTATCATCACGCTAACAATATCATCACGCTGTCTCATCACGCTAACAGTATCATCACGCTAACAATATCATCACGCTAACAATATCATCACGCTGTCTCATCACGCTAACAATATCATCACGCTAACTGTCTCATCACGCTAACAATATCATCACGCTGTCTCATCACGCTAGCAGTATCATCACGCTAACAATATCATCACGCTAACAGTAACATCACGCTAACAATATCATCACGCTAACAATATCATCACGCTAACAATATCATCACGCTAACAATATCATCACGCTGTCTCATCACGCTAACAATATCATCACGCTAACTGTCTCATCACGCTAACAATATCATCACGCTAACAATATCATCACGCTAACAATATCATCACGCTGTCTCATCACGCTAACAATATCATCACGCTAACTGTCTCATCACGCTAACAATATCATCACGCTGTCTCATCACGCTAACAGTATCATCACGCTGTCTCATCACGCTAACTGTCTCATCACGCTAACAATATCATCACGCTGTCTCATCACGCTAACAGTATCATCTCGCTAACAATATCATCACGCTATCTCATCACGCTAACAATATCATCACGCTAACTGTTTCATCACGCTGTCTCATCACGCTAACAATATCATCACGCTAACAATATCATCACGCTGTCTCATCACGCTAACAGTATCATCACGCTAACAATATCATCACGCTGTCTCATCACGCTAACAATATCATCACGCTAACAATATCATCACGCTAACTGTCTCATCACGCTAACAATATCATCACGCTGTCTCATCACGCTAACAATATCATCACGCTAACAATATCATCACGCTAACAGTATCATCACGCTAAACACTAGCACGTATGCGTGTGTAAACATGCACACATTAATTTCGCGCGTATTCGTTCACTTTATGAAATATAAGTGTGTATGTGAAACCTTTATCATCTTCAGGAATATAATTATCTAGTGCTTGTTGTTTCTTCAGCTTTTAATTAGCATGTTGACTTGCAGGGTTTTAGGTATCCGTATGTGTGGGTTTTTCGTGTGTGTGTGGGTTTTTCGTGTGTATGTGGGTATTAGTGTTTTCATGTATGTGTGTGTATGTATTATGTAATTAAGTATGTGTATGTATGTAATTATGTGTGTATGTATGTTTTCGTGTGTGTGTGTATATGTATACATGTAATTATGTGTGTATGTATGTTTTGTGTGTGTATTATGAAATTATGTGTGTATGTATGAATATAATTATGTGTGTATGTATGTGTTCGTTTGTGTGTGTAATTATGTGTGTGTATGTTTTCGTGTGTGTATGTCTTTTGGAACACCGAGATTGAAATTGCAAGCTGTGTCACGTGAGTTATAACCGTTTTGTTATCTCTGGCTACCGAGAAATACGTCAATACATTGCACTTTGTCTTGCTGATTATGATTTTCATATACCTCAGTGACCTACGGGGGATTGTACCTAAATAGTGAGGACTGCATGTGATACGGGGGATTGTACCTAAATAGTGAGGACTGCATGTGATACGGGGGATTGTACCTAAATAGTGAGGACTGCAAGTGATACGGGGGATTGTATCTAAATAGTGAGGACTGCAAGCGATACGGGGGATTGTATCTAAATAGTGAGGACTGCATGTGATACGGGGGATTGTATCTAAATAGTGAGGACTGCACGTATATGAGCGGTTTGCGATGTGTGCAAAGTCCGGAAACCTACTTTTCCCGGCTTCAATGTAGTTTTAGGGAAAAAGTAAATTTAGGAAAATGTTTAATGTAGAAATTAAAGATCTACATTAAAATACGATGACTGCATTTGGCAGGTCGTATAAAACACTTTGTCGGGTCAGATCTGGTCTGCGGGCCATATATTTGACACCCCCGAAAAATATAAAATTAAAAAATAACGTAGGCATACAAATTAAATCTTTAAAGGTCAAAGATCGTCTTGGCTACTGTCCTCATTCTCTTGTTGGGAGTATTTGATCAAGGTCATTATTATAATTACGTCATCGAAAGGGAACTGGTTATGGGATCGGTCACTGACAAGGCAAACTGTTTGGGTTTATTATAAATCAATTGCAAATTAATTATGTCATAAATTCCACATCACGGACATATTTCTACACCATGTATTCGTATATCTTCAGTACACAATTTAAACATAGCTCGTTCACTGTGTTCATTTAAAAAAAAAGATATCAGTTCTAACATCTAAATAATGAATGCTTTTATCTTAATTAATTTGCAGCCTGTTGCGTGGAGGCGGTCAACAAGTCTCTCCCAAGAGGAATTTTACTTGTATACGTTTCCTCTAGTCACGCCCGTTTAACAAAGTGCATGTTTAGTTAGTTACCTATTTAGTTAGTTCGTTAGAGTGCATGCGTGCACATGTTTGTGTGTGTGTGTGTGTGTGTGTGTGTGTGTGTGTGTGTGTGTGTGTACTTTAAATATTTTGTAATATGTTTCTGTCTGCTATGTTTTCTATTAGTGCTGTGTATTATTTCGTGCTGTGTTGTATTAGTGCTTATGTATTGTTTCATGCTGTTTTGTATTAGTGCTTTATGTATTGATTCATGTTTTTTTTGTATTAGTGTTTTGTGTATTGATTTGTGCTGTTATGTATTAGTGCTTTGTGTATTATTTTGTGATGTTTGTATTATTTTTGTATATTTTTTTAGCTGTTTTGTATTAGTGTTTTGTGTGTTGTTTCGTGCTGTTTTGTATTAGTGTTTTGTGTGTTATTTCGTGCTGTTTTGTATTAGTGTTTTGTGTATTATTTCGTGCTATATTATATTATTGCTTTGAATATTGGTTCGGATGGTAAAGGAAGGTGTTTGTCAGGAATGGTAGTTCTGTATGTGTTAGTTTTTTTTATGGGTACTGTATTAAGCGATATAGTTTGTGATTGGCATAGTGTTAATTATAGTCCTTTCTGATATTTGTTTTGTGATTGATATAGTGTTAAGTGTAGTTATTTCTGCAGTACGTACATGCTTTGCTGTCTGTTTTGGGAGGAAGACTGTCAGCTGAGCACCATTCCTCATTCACATATACACATCGCTATCACACATATTATAATCTGAAAAACTTTCTAGCATCCATAAATAAATACTACAGAATTCATAGAACAAAAAACAAACTCCAGACCATCATAGTTGCTAGAAACATAACACCAACCCTGCCAGACAAAGGTATGCAAGCTATACTGTTATGGGTTCCCAGTCATCAGCAGGCAAGAACGCAGCCGTCAGCGGCGCAAAATACGTCACCACTTACAACGCTAAACACAGACACACGCGCATGTACATATTCACAACAAAAATCACATCACTAATACACACTACCAAAAAGACACATAGGAACACTACATTACTATATCAGACTACCACTATATCAGACTACCACTATATCAGACTACTACTATATCAAACACTCCATTTATAATATATAACCGCTGCAAACGCTTGAAAATAGAAGAGTACACGCATTACATGCTCAGCACTTTGGAGTCAAGAAAATGACCTCCCACTTTGATCTAAACACGTGCCAGATTTCCGATACGGAACAGGAAACCACTTCCGCTTTTTATCAAACTTTAGAGAAACAGCCTAGGCTGAACGATGAGTCCATGCCGCGCTGGCCTATTGAGCATTGTTGCTGAAAGTTCGGAAAGGGACGTAACTCTAACCTCAGCAATTATAGAAAGAACGTCTGGTATATTTTTAGATTATTGCAATTGTGTGCCGGATAAAGTGCTGGATGTATAAAGGTCATTTGCGGTGCTGCTGGCTTCTATAATTATCAATAGGCAGCCTGTTTGTTATGAATGAATTAAGCGTTTGTTGCAGCTGCAAATTATTTTTATTTATCAGGGCCATGTGGTTGTAGCAGGAGACTCTAGGATAACTGATTGAAATATCTCGCAACTGCTACAATTAAAAAGGTATAATCTGAAGAAAATACAACATCTTATGACTGTTTATTTATAGGAGACAGAATATTTGAGACAAATCAATATATAGATAGGAAGAGGAAAATGTGCGTGTGTGTGTGTGTGTGTGTGTGTGTGTGTGTGTGTGTGTGTACTTGACTGAGTGTCAGTATGTATATTTCTATGTCTTCTATTAATAACACAATATAATAGTCACCAACAGAAACACCACTTAGCAATATTGGGGAGAATGCCTGTCCTTTATAGTCTTCAGGTGTGTCATTTTGTCAAAACACTGTAAAATATATAACCACGAGTCTGCAGCTCAGATTTTTTGTCATTTGCAATTATACCAATAATTCAGTGCCTACAGAGACATTACTGTTTTGTTTCCTGCAGAATGTATTGCATCCTCCTGTAGTGTGTTCGGTAGTGAGCTATAGCCTTCTGCGGTGCATTACAATCAGCTGTAATGTGAAATGTCTTCTGCGAGGCAATACTATCGTCTGCAGTGTTTTGTAATCTTCTACGGTGCATTGCAATCTTCTGTAGTGTGAAATGCCTTATACTGTGCATTACACTCTTCCGAAATTTTATAGTAACCGTCTGCGTTGCATTGCAATTTTCTGTAGTGTGAAATGCCTTATACTGTGCATTACACTCTTCCATAATGTTTTGTAACCGTCTGCGTTGCATTGCAATTTTCTGTAGTGTGAAATGCCTTATACTGTGCATTACACTCTTCCATAATGTTTTGTAACCGTCTGCGTTGCATTGCAATTTTCTGTAGTGTTTTGTAACGTAGAAAATAGCGTCTTTGAAATTAAACAAAATAAATTGCAAGTGCAAGAAAGGTTTATTTAATTATTATTGCGATTCACACTTAGTTATGAAATGTGGTCTATTGAAACTGTAGCTGAAACAGGGTCTATAGAGATACAACGGAAACATGATTTTTTTTAGTCTAAAACGTGTCTATTATTTATTCCTAATCAGGGTTTTTTTTAGATCATTGCTGAAACGTTGGCTTTTTAAATTACAAGTGAAATATAATTTTTTGAAACTAGGGGGCTGAAACAGTCTATTGTGAGTGCAAATAAAGTATTGTCTGTTAAGAAGACAGCTGGAAGATGGTCTCTTTAGATTGCAATTGAAAGATGACCTATTGAGACTATAGCTGAAATATGGTCTTTCGAGACTACAGCTGAATTAAGAAGTATTGAGACTACAAGTGAATTAAGAAGTAGTCAGTTTATATTTCAACTAGTCTCTTGAGACTACAACTGAAACATGATCTATTAAGACCACAACTAAAATATGGTCTATTGCAAGTAAAACTGAAATATGGTTTCTTAAGACTAGAAATGAAATATGGTTTCTTAAGACTAGAAATGAAATATGGTTTCTTAAGGCTACAAATGAAGTATGATCTATTGAGACTTTGATACTACAACTGAAGTATGGACTTTTGAGATTATAACTGAATATAGTCTATTGAGACTACATGTGAAATATGGTCTCTTGGGTCATGATCATTGTGCAGAATTCTGTGAGATGATATTACATTGTTATGAAAGAAAATATCTGTATCATGAAAAGAATAGAGAAAATAACAATTGGTGCTTATTTGATTGTTGATTTAATAAATTTATTGACCGTCTTACACATATTGATAACCTTATGTTGAAGAAGAAAGTGTGTGGATGGGGCCTCGCTAAATGTAGATTAAAGACGGATTTGTCATCTCCTCTAGTAAGAAGTTTTCCACCTTTTGAAAAACTGTGACAATAAATGTTCGCCGTTAATGTTGTGGAGGAGAGAAAACTTTTACAGTGCCCGCACATCTGCCAATTGAGAGAGATGAGTGGTTCTGCTAGAGAATAATTAATAACATAAATTAAGATTCTCATCACTTGTAATTAGTTATAGATGATTAATAATAATAATAACCATTAACTAGGTGGCGTTGGCGTCACAGTACTGTTCCATAAAATGTAGCCAGGCTTCAATCTATCAGTCCTGATCCGTAGAGTGTAGCCAGACTTCAGTCAATGGTTCTGGTCTACAAAATGTAACCAGCTCTCAATAAGTTGGTTTAAGTTCATAAAGTCCCTCAGTCAGTGCATTCCAGTCGCAAAGAGTTCATTAACCAGCATTCTATCAGTTAGTTATAACCGTAGTGAACTATCAGCTTTCGTACACGCAATCTTTAAGTACTACCAGACCTCCAACGATCAGTTGTACCTAGTAGTGTTACTTTGAGTACTGCTCCTTCCCATTCTGCAAAAAATTTAAAATGACCTCCCCCCCCACCTTTTCTACATGCTCTCTCTCTCTCTCTGCTCCACAGAGAATCAGCTTGCTCTGTCCACCCACCCCGGCGAAAACTTGCTCATGCGCTATTTTTTCAAATTTCAAGGACCATTTTTTTCTTTTAAGGAACAAATATTGTGCCCCTTCTGTTGAAAGGCCCCTTTTAGGTCACGGGTGGTATCTTTTAAAGTTTAACAAGCTCTCCGTTGATCAGTGGCATCCTAACAAGGGTAACAAGGCCCCATCCTTCGGTTGGTTTGTGCTATTTGGCTGCAATCAGTCGGTGGTAGCCAATAAGATGCAAACCGTAACTCACCGTTCTGTTTGCACGTATCAGACCACGAAATGTAACAAATCTCTTGGCCACTTGACTAGTCCATAGGCGGCATGCTACAGCCCTCGACTAGCTCACTGTGAGTATTGTTGCACCACTTTTCAAGTCTGTCGGGTACTTTCGGGTACTGCTGGAATGTACAACAGATTTCAGGTAGAGCATCAAGTTCACTAAATATACGGAGCCGGAGGTTGTGTGGTGTCCGTAGTTTTGTTTTTGGTGTTGGTGGGGAGGACGGTTTCATAAATGGAGGAGGTTGAGCTACAAGACATTAGGGCACAGAGTGAAGAATCCTGACTATTAAGTTATTTTACTCTCTGGAATCACTTAGTAATCCTAAATTAGCATTGAATTACTAGTGTCATAATTTCCATGTTTTAGTTGTAAGAGCCTGCTACGTGTGTTTCAACAGCAATTACATGGTAGTCTATCGGGCTAAAACAATGGCATTTCTTAACGGATAAAAGTTTCGTTGAGGTTCGTTGCACCTATGACTGCATCTGCACATGGTGAAAGTATTTTGAAGTTGGCTTACAGGTAACAGCTGGAGAAAATGTTTGACGTTGAAAGCCTTGCAGGAAGTTTTTATTTCAAACACTAAAGTTTGAACTTTATCCGGTGCGTTTTTCAGCCATGTAGACCACCTTTCATCCCATTCGCGAAATCAACGTAGACATTAATAGTGACATGAACCAGTCTTCCAATGAGGGTGGCTTTTAAGAAACCTGGGATTTGGGGTGTCCCATCCCACTTCTCCGCATTTATGATTATGAGGAATGATGTGCATGGAAGACGCTGTCTATCTATCTATCTATCTATCTATGTATCTATCCATCCATCCAGCCATCTATCTATCTATCTATCTATCCATCCATCCATCCATCCATCCATCCATCTATCTATCTATCTATCTATCTATCCATCCATCTATTTTTCTATCTATCTATAATAGATAGACTGTTACATTCCTGCTTTAATGACACGATTATTTGAAATACATCTGGAATGAGGTATGTTGAAGTCAGCCAGTCACACTTAGCTCTTTACGTCAAGACTGAACTTTTCATCATTAACTAGCAGAGATCTGAAAAAAACACAACTTTTCCATCAGCAAAACAATATTCACTCTGAAGATCCTCTTTATATATATATTTTAATTTATTTTTTCTATATTTTGTCTATTTTGTTTTAAAATTGTGTTTACGTTAATGAGAGGTCCATTTGTTTGACATTATTGGCTTTGTATGTGTGTGAGCAAGTGAACAATGGGGTGAGCGAGTGAACAAAGAAAGTGAACAGTGGGAAAACGTCGTTGTAGCATACTGCTATCGTCACAGCTGTCACGACTTTATTCAGTCCCTTAGTGATTTGTCAACACTACATAGAATATGTTTGCTGTTCATCACAGTGTCCGACAAGTATACAATATTGATGTTTGTCTGGCTCTTTTATTATGTGTGCAAAGATTACGTATGAACACCTGTTTGTATGCGAGATTGTATGTGGAGTGAAAAATGTCAACAGGACAGGACAGTTCAATGCAGACACCGCACTCACCCTTTCAAAACAATAGTAGACATGTTACTGTGTTTATGAATATAATTTAACTTTATTGTCCTACAGATTGTCTTTTGTGCTGTGATTATAATCGCTCATTTCACAAACCACTCAGTCATAAAACATACTCTCTGGAGATAAAGGAGTATATTTTCTAAATGATGGGTGATAGAAAATAAGAAGAGGTAAAATGTAGCAAATTAACAAAATGCAAAAGTGCGGCAATTTCCACTATGAAAGCAGCTACAAGTAAAAAAAAGTACAAAGTTATTTCTAAACAAAACGTCATTACAGAGTCCTGAAGCTATTTCGCTCCTCCACAATTCAGTAGCAAATAGATAAAAGTTCAAACCTTAAATCTTATTTAGCCCTATTTATTTATAATTAGTTTTATGTGCACTGAAGCTTTCCCTAATAGATTGAATTTTAGATTACTTATAGTTTTTTTTTAATGTTTTGTACCCTTCAAAAATCAAGTTGGGTGTGTTCAAAGTAAAGATAACACAATCAGCCATGCAGAAAAATGATGATAATTGCTTAGATGTGCTGGTTACATTTTTACATCTTACATTTTACATGATTGTAGAAAATTTCCATGCAGAAAAATGTGATAATCATTTGGATGTGTATGCGTCATATTGTCCCTAGACTTCCTGTGTAGAAGAATAAAGAGGTCACAGTTCAAAGATGTGCTCGTCATATTGTCTCTAGACTTCCTGTGTAGAAGAATAAAGAGGTCATAGTTCAAAGATGTGCTCGTCATATTGTCTCTAGACTTCCTGTGTAGAAGAATAAAGAGGTCACAGTTCAAAGATGTGCTCGTCTCTGGCTCTTCCCATTCTGACATACCCCTGGTATCAAAAGATCGGCATGGTCAAAAGTCACGTGAATAAATGACCACCTGTCCATTGGTTGGGCCCAGACTTTCCCTTGCATAGGTTACGTTGCAATGTACTGACTGGTTATTCAGACTCACCAAAAGTCATTGGGATGAAATGGGCCGGGGCCCATGGGCCAGCTTATTTTTAGCATGTTTGACATTCTAATTTTTACCAATCAGTCTGAATTAAACATGTGTTCTTAAATTAATCAATATGTCTATAAAAAAGTAGTAATTTAAATTTTAAAAATCCATTAATTAGTACAGTTGGTTTTAATTTTTTAGCACAATGACCCATTCAATTATCATTTTAGCGTGACGCTGAACGGGTTAAATAAACCAGTTACAAATTGATTTCGTGCTCTGCCATCCGTAAAGTATCATCAGGCATGATAGTACAAAAAGTCAAATAAAACTAAACAGTTTCAAAATAACAGAGTGCTTTCTTATCGAACACTTTTGTTCAAAAGGATACAACAGCAAAACTGAAAACACACCTTCTAAAAAGTTTGTGTTTCAAAATGTATAGAACTAGTAATATAACCCTTAGCAGTAGAGTGTACACACATTTAATAAAACAGTGTTATTAATAAAAGTTAAAATTTAACTTTCAAATTACCATAAGTACAAAGAAATGTTAGTTTGTTAGTTATATTTTCAAAATAAAAAATTTAGTAAGAATTCAGTTCTACCATGACTAACATGACACTAATGTGTAAAATTACATGGTTGCCTCCCTTGGCCAGACTATCAAACAAAACCACTTGTGACTAAATAAAAAATATCTTCTGGCGAGGCCGAAGCCAGACTTTTATGACAGTGTGTATTGCAATGTTCTTAGCTTTGGTAAGACAAACATTTAGTATTATTATAAGAGAAGTGCCATATTCACATAAAACACTATTTTCCATTGCTGAAAATATATTTTTTTATCATTAAAAGAAAGAACTTATTACTATTTCTGTTGTATCTCGTTAAATCTGTCCCTCTTGGGTAAAGAGCTACTATTCTTGTTTTACATTCACACATTACCAAATATACATATGGATTATTTATACACTACACCAATTTAGCATTCACTCATCACTACATACATACCTAGATTTTTCATACACTACATCAGGGGTCTCCATACTACGGCCCGCGAGGCCCTCTCATGCGGCCTGTGGAGACCTTTTTGTCTATGGAAAAAACATACGGAAATTTATGTGTATCCTGCCAAGATCAGCCGCCGCTAAATTTTTGTATCTCTAATCTCTGAGAGTTGAGAGGGAACAAACAACTCTGACACAGATTCGGAATAAAGGAGCGTTATTGATATGGGTCAATGATTGTTACATAAGTCGGACATATTCTTAGTATCCAGTCCACCCAGTCTATAATATACGAGCAGTCAACCGTGACTATTAGACAAAGCCATTGAGTTGCAAGCAAATGACCTCCTTAGGGACAAGTTCAAAGAAGGACTGGTGGGTTTTTACCAGTTTTTGCTCAAGGAAGACTTTCCTAATGTCAAAACCTTTGAATGAAAATAGGTGAAGAACAATTTGAGAACAAACTTGTCTGATGATAATCTCAGGTCACTGTTGATGTTAGGGACATCAAAACTAAAGCCAGAAATGTCTGCTATTTTGGCATCCAGGAAACAATTTCACTATTCCCAGGTGTTCATGTTTTGATTCTTTTTTTATTTGGACCTCGAGTGTGTAGTCGGCCCCCGAACTGCTGCTTGATAGTTAATGCGGCCCTCTGGCTGAAAAGTTTGGAGACCCCTGCACTACATCAATTCAGCATTCTTACATCAATAAATATACACCAGGATTATTTGTTCACTATAGCAATGTAGCATTCACACTTAACTAAATATACATATGGATTATTTTTACACTACACCATATTAACATCCATGCATATCCACCCACTTTATAATGCATTTAGTTTCACGTCTAAAATTTACTACAAGTTTAATTCAAATAATTTAAAATCAAAGAATAATTAATGTTTCTTATTAAGGCTGTCAATTGCTTGTAGCAAGTCGACGTGTACTGACAAAAAAACATCACACTCTGCAGTGTGTAATCCAAATAAAGTGTCTTAAAACAATGTAGAACTGAGATATCACTGCGTTATAAATCAACCAATCAGATGCTATAATATCAACCAATCAAATATTGTATTGTTTTCCTTGTCATACACTTGTCACGAGTGTGTTGGGGCCGGGAATAATTTCTTCGCAATCAATACTTTATACCGAGAAAACCCTAGGGACTTTGTCGTTTTTAACCTAATTGATTTTCAGACGCCAATTAAAGTACGCCAGACTGTTAGGTGTGCTTCAGTGTTAACGCAGACTCACTTTGGCGAGCGTAAAGACACCAAAATGCACTCTTAATCCCACATGGCACGGATCTGACATGGCTCCTGGTGTCTGCTGGACTCTGACATTGCGTGTGAATATAACAGCATAAAAATAAAATTAAAAAATCTATTTAAATCCGTACGGAACTGCAGTGCAGTTTTGGCTTCGAGTGAATGTGATGGCTCCAAGAGACTCGTACCTTGCAGGCAGACGTTATTTATTCATTACCTGTTCGCGTTGTAGATAAGTGTTCTTGTAGGCGTGAACATGCTTTATGTGTCTGCAGTTCGGTCGGCTCAGGGAATCTCAGCCGGCCCAGTCACAGGAGGGGAAAATTCGCAGGCGGACAGTACCACGCGTTCAGAGAGCCTCACCCTATTCGTCTGGTTGCTCAGGCACCTCGTGCTTTTGCCGTAGGCGTAAAACCGTTTGCCCACACAGCTATTGCTATTTCTTGGATACCATTCATTTTGGGGCATGCTATTTTATTTTTTTATTTTGCGTTCGATCCGATTGTATGATGATTTTGACTTTCTTGCATGTACTTGGCATGGGAATCAATATATTTCTATACAGATAAGGGACTGCCATGGACTTAGCTGTATGTATTTCTATACAGATAAGGGACTGCCATGGACTTAGCTGTATGTATTTCTATATGATACAGGGATTGTCATGGATTTAGCTCTGTATATTTCTATACGATACAGGGATTGTCATGGATTTAGCTGTATGTATTTCTGTACAGATATAGAGAAAGTCGTGGATTTAGAAATATGTATTTTTGAAAAGAATTAGGTCATGGGCTTTGCCGCTAAAGCTAGGTGTCAGACTGTATTCCTATACTCATACAATGATTGAAGGGCGCTGACATTAGGCAAAGGAATATGTGACGCCAACGCCATCTGGTTAATGGTTATGATTATTATTATTTATTAATCATCCATAACTAATTACTAGAGATGAGAATCTTAATTTATGTTATTAATAATTCTCCAGAAGACACCACTTGTCTCTCTCACTTGGCGGAAATGTGGGCGCTAGAAACGTTTTCTCTCTTCCACAGGATTAAGGACAAGCATTTACCATCACATAATATTTCCTAGGTGAAAAACTTCTTACTAAAGGAGAAGAAAAATCCGCCTTTAATCTATATTTACAGAGCCCCCATCCAACCACTTTCTTCTCCAACATAAGGTTATCAATATGTGTAAGAAATCCAATAAATTTTAAAATAAATTTATTAAATCAACAATCAACTATACATATAACAAGTACAATGAAATAATATTTCCATGCAACTACATTCAAATAATGTTTATACCTATACAGTCTTATATCCTAAAATACAATTCAATATACCAGTGTCAATACAAATCACAAAATAGTTCTTATGAGATAACAGAAATGGAGTTATTAAAGATAAGCAATAATCGTTTGTACATAACCTAGTTTAGGTGCAGTCTCAATAGTCTTTTGCACACTTTCTTTTGGTCACAAAGTAACACGTTTATTGTTTATTTATTACTGTCAATTCCACCTGATTCCCTCTCGAGTTTTAGTACACTGATTCGCTGCTTAATCTTGAGGCTAACCTTGTAACTACTACTCATGCCTAGAGTAGTACTTTCCAGATGTACACACTATTAATGCCCCCCACCCCCCTTGACTAATACTTTCCAAATGTACACCCTTTTATTAATGCCCCCCTTCAAGTAATACTTTAAAAATATACCGCCTATTATTGCCTCCAAGTAATACTTCTCAGACGTACCTCCTATTAATGCCTCCCTATCTAGTATTGTTGGATGCGCATTAATGCCTCACAACCATACCTCTCGCTTTGTCTCTAAGTTATTCATGTCTCATACATGGCTGCAATATAATTTTTTTCCTCCAATTGCATATTTTAAAAATTGTGTTTCCTGTTCTCTGCTTGCTTTGATTTTTTTCTTTTCACACCGAAACGCTTTTATTTCAAGAAATTCCTTGCGCATTGCAGTGATAATTCGATACGTCATTTCTCGGAATATTTGACAGTTTTTAAAAAGTTCTTCTCAGACAGGAATTAAATCTTTTAATCGCTATATTTTTTCTCTGCTGTTAGAATCTGATAAACATTAATGTCAGTTCGCGTGCGCTGCATATACTTTTAAACAAAGATATATGTGATTGTTTCTGAGGTTGGCTGGCTGTTTTCTAAATTTAATTTTTAATTTTTGTTTGCTGATAAAATTTGTCTTATCCAGTTATTTACGTTGAAATATGTTTCTTGACTTTGTACTCTATGATATAGTGCATTACATTTACGATTGGTGGCTGTATATATGGATAAATATTTATGTAGAATGATGGTGGTGGTGGTGGTGGTGGTGGTGGTGGAAGGGAGAAGTAGGCTCATAAATAGCAAGTATGGGCAATACTCTGAGAATCTGATCGTGATTTATTACAACGAAGTAATGAATTTCGTGAAACTAACTTATACTATAAAAAAAATCTACAGCAATGCTTCTAGTTTTATGAAAATCATTTAGTCTTAAGTTTCTGGTTTTAACTGACAAATTGCCGTCTTTGTTATTAGTGATCTAGAAGAGCGAAGTTTCCTGGGAGCAGCAAGAGGTTAATGAGGTTAAGGTCATTCATCTTCTTAATTGCTGTCTCGACCTAGAGTGCGTAAACAAGTCTAGCTAGATCACAGGCAAGCGTGAAGATATTTTGCTGAGCACTGCCATAGTCTGCGGTAACACATTTTGCGAAAACAAATCTAGCTAGCTTGCTTAAACCTGTGTGAAATCTATCGCAGTCACTAGCTAGCTTGCTTAAACCTGTGTGAAATCTATCGCAGTCACTAGCTAGCTTGCTTAAACCTGTGTGAAATCTAGTGCAGTCACTAGCTAGCTTGCTTAAATCTGTGTGAAATCTAGTGCAGTCACTAGCTAGCTTGCTTAAACCTGTGTGAAATCTATTGCAGTCACTAGCTAGCTTAAACATGTGTGAAATCTATTGCAGTCACTTGTTAACTTGCTTAAATCTGTGTGAAATCTATTGCAGTCACTAGCTAGCTTGCTTAAACCTGTGTAAAATCTATTGCAGTCACTAGCTTGCTTAAACCTGTGTGAAATCTATTGCAGTCACTAGCTAGCTTGCTTAAACCTGTGTGAAAACTACAATTGACAACCCTTAACCAGAGTTATGAAAGGAAGGCAGTTAAAAGGCGTCGACTACTAATACAGTTTCCATCGACAATATCATCTACTGCAAAGAAATATGCCAAAGCAAGCCAGTCAATTTTGAAAAATAAAGTCAATGCGGCAGCTCTAAATTCAATTTATCTGGTTGTCTCCTTAACATTTCTTTGTGATGATCCAGTCTTACTTTCAAAGCGTGCATGTCTATGTGTGTGGAGGAGTACATTTGCCTATTCCTATTATAAAAATTAATTTTTATATAAATTGTTAAATTGTCAGAGTATTCCGATCTTGGGCACTCATAATCGTATTTTTGAAAGTGCCTGATTTGAAGTAAACACCCATATTGAGAATATGCTAGATAATGTTGATATAATGCAAACCAGTTCCAACTGGGTAAGTAGATTTTATTGTCCAATGGTTATGATTTACGAGAACGAGACCAGCCAGTGGACTGAGATTAAAAAAGAGTACCGGCTATAGAAATTTATTGTCGAATCACTTGAATTTGGTGTGGCAAAGAAGTCCAATATTAAAATGCGGCCGTTAGATTGATGGTGAGTTAACAAACTGATTGAGAGAAAATGGACTTTAAATATTTCGTGCATTTTGCTATTGATATGTTATACTTGTGTTTTGCGTAAGATGTATAATGTGAGTAAACTATTATTTCTACAAATGTTTGAACTATGTGTAGGACTTTATCACTTGCCATTGTTTTGGAATGCTATATTTATTATGCTGTATGTGTATATATCAGGCTAATAAACACTGTTACAGGAAATTGCAAGTTGAGAATGGAATGCAAGAAAGAATGGAGTTATAAAGCGATAAAATGTGGACTTAGAATTTCTTCTCTGCTTATACTTTACAAGGTCAGGCAGCCTTTTACTTCTTTCCTTGTGTGATTGAATCCTGTTTACTGGTTGTAAATCACCACGACCAACCATGGTAAAGGAGGAAAATTCTGTGTAAGTATGGAGAATACACTACACCCCTTTGATGTATGGTGTCAAAGTATGCTGGCTACATGGAGAAATTTCTGGTGTAAGGAAGTTACTGGAAATTGATACAATTGTTGTTCTACTTGACAGAGCTATATGGTAAGTGAGCAAAGGTTGGCTCGAGAGAATAGCAGTGAATAAGTGTTCTTCAATATGAGGAGGAAAACACATGCAATTGATGTGAACAATAAATTTTTATGACTTTGTTAATAAAGCACATAAAAGACTATTGAGACAGTAACCTAAACCAGGTTATGTAGAAACTATTATTGCTTATCTTGAATTTCTGTTTTCCAATAAGAACTATCCTGTGATTTGTATTGATACTAATATATTGAATTGTGTGTTAGGATATAAGACTGTATATATATTAATATTATTCGAAATACTGATGTCAGGTAACCTTTTTCATTGTAATTGTTATATGTGTATTTGAATATTGATTTAATAAATTTATTATTAAATTTATTGCACTTCTTACATATATTGATAACCTTATGTTGGAGAAGAAAGTGGGTGGAAGGGGTCGCTAAATATAGATTTGTCTTCTCCTTTAGTAAGACGTTTTCCATGTGACTTCGTGACATGATCTCTATATGAAATGCCAAGCAACCTTCGAAAGCATCTCATTTCAGTAGCTTGTATCCTCCTTTCGAGATCTGCTGTGAAGGTCCATGACTCACAGGCAAATAAAAACACAGATCCAACCAAGGAGCGCATCAGTCTGATCTTTGAGCTGACTGAGATGTTTCTGTCTTTCCAAACTGTTTTCAGCCTTGCCATATATATATAACAAATATGGCATTAATCAAAATCCACCAGTACAATGTACACTGCAATCAAATTAATAAACATAGAAATAATGGTTCGATTACATAAGCATTCTCTAATTCAAATCATAGATCAATAGCAAACATGTATGAAATATTCTAAGTCAATTTTTTTCTTTATCAGTCAGTTAATTTACCATACGCTAACGATCGTATTTATGGCCAGACTCGGGTTATGTTTAACTTCAAACGTTATTAGAATAGAGTACTTCTTTAACAAAGAAACTTCTGTGATCCATCCCTAAAGGACGATTTTGTTATGAACAAATGTAAAACTATTAGTCAGAAAAACTACTCGTCCAGTTGGAGGTGGTCTGGATTGCGTTAGCAATTATCTAGCGTATTCTCAACTCGAGTTGTTTACTTTTAACTCTGACACTTACAAAACAATGCCATCATAAGGAATGCCCGGAGTTGTGTTACTTTAATTAACAATTTAACAATTTATGTAACAAGTCTAGAAATAGGCATAGGCAAATTTACTCCGCCAAAATTTCATTTGGGACATTTTCCTCCTTATCACAGTTTCAAATGTGAATTTTCCTCAAACAGTTCATCAAATAATACTTTTCTCTGAAGATTTCTGTGAAGGCTAACTAAAATGGGAAACTTATCCTGCCTGAGCACCATCTTGCTAGGATACTCTGACGTCGCACAGCCTTCAAAGAGATATGTTCACAACAGGGGAGCTTGACTTGAATTAAAACTGAAATCTCAAGCTGAGATCTCCAACAAATGAACCATGAAGAAAATCAAAGAAATAGGAAAGTAGAAACTGAAGACCCAAACTGGAAAGCAAACACCAAGCAGTTCAATGGTTGCAGTATTAATCTTAAGTATCAAGTAAATATGTTATAATTACGAACGTATCCATAGATTAATTCCATTGTTCCACTTTCACTACCAAGAAAAGAAGCAAACATTAAAATAAATAATATTTCATCTTAAATCATATTCTTGCACGCAATAAATAGCAAATATACCTTTTATCTGCCATAAAAAAGGAGTTCGAAATAAGCACTGTATCTTGTAAAGATTAGGAATCCTTGATCATTCACTCTTTTTTCTGTCATAAGTCAGAATGACTTTAAACTCACTCTGATGCTAAGATTTTTCACTACTAGCACTCGGACTATTTCTCTTGTGGATCTTATGTCTAGGATGGTGGTAGCTAAGTTCTTCTCAATTCTTTTTTGACTCATGACTTTCACTCCTGTCACGTGACATGTACGTCATAAATTATTCCTGTACTCTCAGCACTAAGATGTCCACCTAACATTCATAAACGGAAGTTTTGCGCGGGTATGACCTTCTCCTACCTGTTGATGGCTACAAGACTTCCAACATTTTATAAGTACATAGGTGCTAACTGCTTCAAGAGGTTAGGGATTTATTTCTGTGCAAGGACATTCAAGTTTAAAAACATTTCCATTCATACTTACATTACTACTATGATGAAAAATATCCTGGAGTGAGGTTATTTTTCAAGTGTTTAGATAACTACATTTTATGTGTGTTACGTTACGCTAGGTATTTAATGTGTGTGTTTTCATTATTCTTACACACTTTGAACTATCAACTTTTTCTTTGACTGAATGGTTGAAAGGTTGCTTGGTTGATTAATTGACAGAATGTTTGATTGGTTGGCTGACTTAGAATAAATGTGTGAGTGAGTGGTTCTGCTTAAAACCAACTATTGTCGACGTCGTGGAGGGACTAAAGCCAACAGGCTTTCTGTCCTCTCTTAGTACTTCTAAACAGGCTTTCTGTCCACTCTTAGTACTTCTAAACAGGCTTTCTGTCCTCTCTTACTACTTCTAAACAGGCTTTCTGTCCTCTCTTACTACTTCTAGACAGGCTTTCTGTCCTCTCTTACTACTTCTAAACAGGCTTTCTGTCCTCTTAGTACTTCTAAACAGGCTTTCTGTCCTCTCTTAGTACTTCTAAACAGGCTTTCTGTCCTCTCTTAGTACTTCTAAACAGGCTTTCTGTCCTCTCTTACTACTTCTAAACAGGCTTTCTGTCCTCTCTTAGTACTTCTAAACAGGCTTTCTGTCCACTCTTAGTACTTCTAAACAGGCTTTCTGTCCTCTCTTAGTACTTCTAAAGAAGCTTTCTGTCCTCTCTTAGTACTTCTAAACAGGCTTTCTGTCCACTCTTAGTACTTCTAAACAGGCTTTCTGTCCTCTCTTAGTACTTCTAAACATGCTTTCTGTCCACTCTTAATAATTCTAAATAGACAAATACAGAAATGACTTACAGAGATCAATAAAGAAATGACATAAAGAGATCAATAAAGAAATGACATAGACCAATAAAGAAATGGCGTACACAGACCAATAAAGAAATGGCGTACACAGACCAATAAAGAAAAAAACATAAAGAAATAATTTTCATAGATATATTTTTTAAATAATTAAATTACATAGTTCAATAAAGAAAAGAACTTGCATAAGCCAATAAAGAAATAGAATTCAGACGTCAAAATTTCCATGCCCGTGTTACTAGAGAAGATGTGTACACTAACGCAACGCTAATTTTATTTGACAGTCACTTAAGTCAGGCATAACACCTTAGCACGTGCAGGTAAATAACATATGGCGCCCATACGCGTGTGGATCAATTGACTGCTACATGACATCTGCCGTCACTCCTCAGGAGCTATAGATATTGTTGATTCTTTAAACTATTTATTTGTTTGAGCGGTATTAAACACCGATCGCTCTTCGTGTCACAAGTGGCGAGAAAATACGAGGCCGATATATGCATGATTTAGGTTTGACGCATGCTTCCCATTTTCGCTGATTTCGCACAGAGGCACAAGCAGTAGAGCAAAGATTTTTTATTCTATACTGTCATGGCTGGAGAAAGTAAATTAGGTGTTTGGCGGATTCGTCCCTGACTATTCCTTTCCGATTTGTATGTGCCAAATCATCTTTAGCACGCTAGGCTCGCAGCACACAGAACATGATTTATCGTCCCCACCGAATCCTGGTCACTTGCGACATAACCCCAGTCACTTTGGGCACGAATCCCGGTCACTAGGGAGAGGCCATTATCCAACATACTACATTATAAATTTGTCTCAATGCATGACCATTTTGAAAAGGATAGGGAGCTTTCTCCCATTTAGAAGGGTGTGATATTTTCATAAATAATTCTTATTTCAATAAGTGTCTGTCCTGTTGAGCACATTACAAGACTATTATATATATATAATATATATATATATCTGATGTACTGTTTGTGATAAGGCTACTTTTGTGTAGTTCATGTCGTTAGATTAGTTATTCTCAGGCTTAGCTAGCGGGCAAAGAGCAAAGGTCACATTTGAAAGTAATTGTGTTTCTTGCTAAATCTTTTCTTCCATTCTCTAGTCCTTCGTCAGTGAGTGTTATTTACTCCATCTCTCGTCATGGATGACTCGTTGTGACTCTTTTGTTTTTACTCAAATATCGTTAGAAGTAACTGTGGTAAGAACTGTTGGACGACATACAGGATTCAGACCGAATAATCACGTGTTGTCCGATCCTTACCCGGGTCAGTGATCTCATTCGTAGCACCTCGTGTCTTTCTCTTTTCAACACTAGCATGCCCATTATTAACCTGCCCCACGACCACCATCACTAACAGAGTCCATGTTCCCTCTAAGGTGCGCTGCTGTGCGGCCGCGCAGCTCATTAGAAAATGCCGCGCAGCAGTTTCAAAATTCCGCACTCAAGTTTTGGTAGCAAGTGCAAGCAACTGTCAGTTCTGCGCACACAGAGAAAAGTTCCGCGCGCACTGGAAAAAGTTCCCGCGCACATAGGAAAAATATTAGAGGGAACGCTGAGCAGAGTGCAACATTCGGTTTCATAGTTCTGCTTCTTGACCTTCCCGATGCCTTAGTTGTATCAGACTGAGCAATCTTAGTTCTAAAATATGTTCGTTGTTCCACTTTGGGTCCACATCCGTTTCCATTTTTAATGACTTCGCTGACCGGCTCAAGCTCGGAAACATTTTATGTTTAGATAGATAGATAGATAGATAGACAGGCAGGCAGGCAGACAGACAGATAGACAGACAGGCAGGCAGGCAGGCAGGCAGGCAGGCAGGCAGGCAGACAGACAGACAGATAGATAGATAGATAGACAGACAGACAGACACAGATAGATAGATAGATAGATAGATAGATAGACAGACAGACACAGATAGATAGATAGATAGATAGATAGATAGATAGATAGATAGATAGATAGATAGATAGATAGATAGATAGATAGATAGATAGATGTGCGTGTATGTACTACGTAAAAAAAACCACCCTTGGTAACGTCATGTTCAGTGCAATTTCAATTTCAAAATCTATTCAAGCTATCCTTTATAACTGGCAAGATAGTATAGCTAAATGAACGCACAATCTAGTCAAAAGAACTTCTTAAACTGGCAAGATAGTATAGCTAAATGAACGCACAACCTAGTCAAAAGAACTTCTTAAACTGGCAAGATAGTATAGCTAAATGAACGCACAATCTAGTCAAAAGAACTTCTTAAACTGGCAGGATTTTGTATAACGAAAAGAACTGACCCTGGCCACGAACAGTAGTCTACCACTACAAGTGAGAAACCGCTCTAATCCGACTATCTGGTCAAATACTCAACTTCAGCTTATGGGCTCCGCTAAAAGCACCAGAAGTTTCATAATCTCTTGTCGTCTGCTTACAGCTCTTCTTTGACATTTCCATCCCTGGCAACTTCTGGTCCCTGGCAACTCATTCTCACTCATTAAATCTAGAGCTGTTAAGAACAAACGTACACACTTCTTTCTTCTAACTCATTAAATCTAGAGCTGTTAAGGACAAACGTACACACTTCTTTCTTCTAACTCATTAAATCTAGAGCTGTTAAGAACAAACGTACACACTTCTTTCTTCTAACTCATTAAATCTACAGCTGTTAAGGACAAACGTACCAGCTTCTTATCACTCCCGACAGTTCATTGACATTGAACCAGACAGACAGTCTTTACGGACCCTGAACAGCTGTGACAAAGAGAAACTTGCCAGATGTGAGATATTTCTTTTCATATACCGACGGTTCATTTGCATGGAGCCCGTCTACATGCAAGCTACTTGTTCCAGTTCAGTTCTAATTTCAATATTTCTTTCAATGCTGATTTCACGCATTCAGACAATAAACAAACCTCGGCAAAGATAATCCATTTCCTAGTAATATTTCGGACTGAGTTTTCAATTGAGACTCTTCTCTTAAGCTTTGGCTTTAAGGATTTGTCCAGCGCCATTGCTTGAGAAATACAACCATTCAATTAAATGATAAATATTTAACCACTTGATAGCCCACCATTTAATTAAATGATAAATATTTAACCACTTGATGTGTACGTCAGTCTTTTCTGTGTTTTTCCTTTCCTCGCTTTTAAAATTTGGAAGTTAATGTAATCTCTTTCATACAGCAAATGTAGTTTTTAGCACCTTTTTCTTTTGTCCCAACTTTCCCGAGTTCCGACTTTTCCCGAATTCTTATCCTTCTACACCCGAAATCATATTTGCCTCGAATTCACACTTCCCTCAAACCCGTAATTTCCTAAAATTCACTTGCCTCAGATCTATTCTTCCCTCGAATTCATACTTAATCCGATTTCATACTTCTCTTTAATTCACACTTTCGTCAAATTCATACACACTTCGAACTGATACTTTCCACAAATCCATACTCCCTTGGAATGCTTGCCCTGAATTATATCTGCCTTGAACTCATAATTATTTGCTTTGAATCCATACTTCCCCGTAAACATACTTCCTCTCAATTCAATCTTGCCCCAAATCCATCCGAACTCGTCTTGCATCCATACTTGCCCAATTCATTGTATACCGAACTCGTCTTGCATCCATACTTGCCCAATTCATTGTGTACCGAACTCGTCTTGCATCCATACTTGCCCAATTCATTGTGTACCGAACTCGTCTTGCATCCATACTTGCCCAATTCATTGTATACCGAACTCGTCTTGCATCCATACTTGCCCAATTCATTGTGTAAAACAGAAGACTTATTGGAATGATTTCAAACAAGACCCATTTGGACAGCAAGTATAATTCATTGGCTAGTGTAAACGCAGCATTAGACTGCCTTTGGAAGAACTTGCCTCGCGTGATGTACATCGCGTTTTGCAAACATTCACAGTACTGGTCTTTTCTCCACGGTCACATTTAGCGCTCTTCTTTCGCTACGTCATTTAATGCCACGGCCACTGCATGCAGTTTTCTCTCACTAGGTCATGTAATGCCCTGTCACACTATATTCTTTTTTCTTGCTACGTCATTTAATGACACCATTACACCTTGTGCTTTTCTCTCTTAACGTCATTTAATGCCATGGTCACATCCTGCACTTTTCTAACGTTATATCATTTAATGCTGTCACATAATGGCTCATACCCACACTCCTCTAAAAAATAGACTACACACAGACCTACATTTTAAAAAGTCTGACAATATCCCAAGGCTGGAAACATACCTTAATGTTCCAGACACTCAATAAATTAACCAATCAAAACACATTTCAACTGCATGCAATGAATGTACCAGAAATCTTCCTGAACATCATTAGTCAAACGCAGCTGACCGTTGAGGCAACATGTATTTTGGCTCCTGGCCTTAATAAGTTAGAATTGTATTACTAACCCTTATTGCCAGTTATCAATGAAGCAGGAAACCATCCTCTGTATATAATACTGTCAAAGGTATGATATTTTGCTTGCCTAACTAATATTATATTCATGTTTATCTCTTTATGTTAACTATATTTTATATTGTTATATTGTGCTTATGGTATTAAAATGTATGATGTAAGAGTGCCCTGTGAGAGAACACAAAGATGAATTCTTAGCCACTGTGTATTTTATTGGCAGATCAGCACTTTCACTTGGATGTTGACTTTGATGAGTATAGAACTGCAAAGCACCACCAGAGCAGGATGACTCAAGGCCAAAGGCCAGTTCAACAGACCATGAGTGCATCTGCTATGATATTCATTGGGATCCTAGACAACACCTCAGGTGATCCTAAGTTAAATATTTATAAAGTCAACAACCACACAGCTTCAGTCAACTTCTCTCCGACTTATTTCAGAGTTCATTCAGAAACATTCAGTGTTCCCTTTTAAACTCAATTATAGTTCGCTCTTATGAACAAACCAAATAACTACTACAGTGCCATAGGACTCAAAATGAACATTCTCTTATGACATCACACGGTCGTGATTATGAATTATAAACATTTTATAAACTCTAATTGTAACTGTTGAACTATTCACTATATGTAACCATGCTGTCATATAGTATTTCTTGTTGAATACATTTATTGTTTATACTTAGACAACTTGTGCTAGCATGACTCACTTGTATGTTATATGTTGTATTTACTTACTATCCTGGCTGTATCCTGTATGTATCAAGCTATCTTCTAGAACTATCACTCTTCTATTCTACATTATTTATCATTCATCTTTCTAACATGTGTGGCCACCAGAATGTGTGTTATGGGGATTTGCCTAAGGTTACAGGCGGCCAAGGGTGGTGGAAACTTAACATCTTGCCAATCTCCCAGCTAAACGTCACAAACGCCACACATTACTCCATGGTCACACTATGCGCTTTTCTCTCGGTACGTCATTTAATGTCACCATCACACTGAGCAATTTTCTCTCGCTACGTCATTTAATATCATCGTCACACCGCATTTACTATTAAGATTAAAAGTTAAATAATGACTTCAGCACTAGTCATACTAACTCTCGTGAAACAGTGCAACAATATTCTTTTGGTCGATAAGGTTTACTAAAGTGAATTAAATTTCGATGGATTTTCTCTGTTTTATTGTTTTAATGAAAACAAGTAAAGTAATTGAAATGTTTCTACAACATAGGAAACACATTGAATTCTTGTACAAACACCGGACAGATTCTTGTACAAACACCGGACAGATTCTTGTACAAACACCGGACAGATTCTTGTACGAACACCGGACAGATTCTTGTACGAACACCGGACAGATTCTTGTACAAACGCCGGGCAGATTCTTGTACAAACACCGGACAGATTCTTGTACAAACACCGGACAGATTCTTGTACAAACGCCGGACAGATTCTTGTACAAACACCGGACAGATTCCCTAGTCACGTCACCTCAGTACATTTGCTAAAACTATTTGCTAGCTCAAAGACTGGTATTCTACATAGTCCGTGACGATAATAAATTTGTGAGAAAGAAACACTTTTTGGACATTGCCAGTAAATACTTCCTACATTAAAATCAAAAACAAAAAAGTCTCGGGTACGTTTATGTCATCAAGCATCATCTCCGTTCACCCCACCCTAAACTTGCGAGCTGCATCATTCACACAGACAGTTGCATGTATAATGAATAGAGTCTCTGGATCGAATACTTCGTGCTGAGTTGAGCTTTCGCTTCTCGCTTTTTTTTTTTTTTTTTTTTTTGCCTCTTCCTACTCTTCCCCCATTCCCGTGCGTTCGGTTTCGGCGGAAGCAACTGGCTTTCAAGCGCGAAGAACGGTAATTCCTGAGCGTGGGCTTTCGCTTCTCAGTGTGGCCATCTTTCTTTTTTCCTTTCTTCGCAGTGTGGCCATCTTTCTTTCTTTCTTCTCAGTGTGGTCATCGTTCTTTCTTCCATCTTTCTTTCCCTCTCAGTGTGACTATCTTTTTTCTTCCTTCCTTCTCAATGTGGCCATCTTTCTTCATTCATTCATTCATTCATTCTCAGTGTGGCCATCAACCTTCACTTATTCTCAGTGAGGCAATCTTTCTTTCTTCCTTCAGTGTGGCCATCAACCTTCACTTATTCTCAGTGAGGCAATCTTTCTTTCTTCCTTCAGTGTGGCCATCTTCCTTCATTCTGCTAATTACTACTTTAATAAATATTAATTTTGGCACATGGCTCTGCAAGAGAGAAAACTTGTTTCTAATAAAATAACATTCCTAATAAAACCTATCCATTCACACAATACAGAGACGTATTTACCTTATCTAGCCAATGGACTTCTCATTTCTATGCACAACCTGTGATAGGGAGGACCCAGTCTCAACACTCGCCCAAAGAGTTGTTTGCAAAGAATAGAATTTCCACACCGGTTTTCTTACTCTTGAAACCATGCTTATCTCTACCTAGACTCACTCTTGACCCAATCAAATTGAAAGTCAACCTAAAGCTAATAAATATTTATGACTTTCTTGCATCTTTCAACCTACATTCTGTCAACACACATGACCTATCCAAAAGCAAGTTCACAATTACATCAGCCTAAAATTTGCATAACACATAACAAGGTCAAAACCAAGACTTCAGATTTAATGTTTCAAGCTGATGCACTTCTGCTTAGGTGCCCGGGACTTACCATTCTCAGACAACACTCCTACCCCTCGGCTACTACTCTGTGCGTACTCACTTAGCTTAATCTTACCCTTCACCCATGTCCATTCTGGACTTTCACTTCAAAAATAAACTTTATGCAACATTTCGTTGTTAGGCACTACAGACTACTATTACCACTACTAGGACTACTACTACTACTTCTGCGACTACCATTCACATGGCAGAACATGTCTACAAAAATGTAGACAACAATGATATAATGTACATACTTTATGGAGGAAAAGATGTAGACAACAATGATATAATGTACATACTTTATGGAGGAAAAGATGTAGACAACAATGATATAATGTACATACTTTATGGAGGAAAAGATGTAGACAACAATGATATAATGTACATACTTTATGGAGGAAAAAATGTAGACAACAATGATATAATGATAATGTACATACTTTATGGAGGAAAAAATGTAGACAACAATGATATAATGTACATACTTTATGTCTAAAAAAATGTCGACAACAATGATATAATGTACATACTTTATGTCTAAAAAAATGTAGACAACAATGATATAATGTACATACTTTATGGAGGAAAAGATGTAGACAACAATGATATAATGTACATACTTTATGGAGGAAAAAATGTAGACAACAATGATATAATGTACATACTTTATGTCTAAGAAAATGTAGACAGCAATGATATAATGTACATACTTTATGTCTAAGAAAATGTAGACAGCAATGATATAATGTACATACTTTATGTCTAAAAAAATGTAGACAACAATGATATAATGTACATACTTTATGTCTACAAAAATGTAGACAACAATGATATAATGTACATACTTTATGTCTAAAAAAATGTAGACAACAATGATATAATGTACATACTTTATGTCTAAAAAAATGTAGACAACAATGATATAATGTACATATTTATGGAGGAAAAGATGTAGACAACAATGATATAATGTACATACTTTATGTCTAAAAAAATGTAGACAACAATGATATAATGTACATATTTATGGAGGAAAAGATGTAGACAACAATGATATAATGTACATACTTTATGTCTAAAAAAATGTAGACAACAATGATATAATGTACATACTTTATGTCTAAAAAAATGTAGACAACAATGATATAATGTACATACTTTATGGAGGAAAAGATGTAGACAACAATGATATAATGTACATACTTTATGGAGGAAAAGATGTAGACACAATACAATTTCACTACCAAGGCTTTCTCTGACCAGTTTCTGTATCAGTCCATTTACTAATATATTCAAAATCGATTGTATTTTAAATATATTATAAATAATAATAAAAATGCTGCAATACGAACAGGGTTACGTTCCTTGTCGACTGAATTCGAGTTTTATTATTTTTTTTTCCCCTCATGCATTCATTGCATGCAGAGGTTTTCACGACTCGTGCTCTGACCAAACTGCTAGCATGGAGCGAGGGACAATTACAAGGAATAAATTCTGTCCATGTGATAACACTCTCCTATGTCTTGCATATTCATGTCATAATTCTATAAGTCACATGTGTTCTGCAGGAGCACATTTCAGAATGATCGTGAATATTTTAATTATCTGTTAAATACATGCATATGGATAACTGAATGATAGATAGATAGATAGACAGATAGATAGATAGATAGATAGATAGATAGATAGATAGATAGATAGATAGATAGATAGATAGATAGATAGATAGATAGATAGATAGATAGATAGATAGATAGATAGATAGATAGATAGATAGATAGATAGATAGATAGATAGATAGATAGATAGATAGATCTTGCAAGTACATATATCCAGTGCTGAGGGAATGCAAAATGAACACATCAAAAGAAATTGGACCCTCCTGTTCGATATTCCGAGAGAAAAGCACAACGTAAATAATACAATGCATTTCTCTACGACAGTTTATCTCTTGTGCAACAATGTTTATGTATTGATTTTAATGTCGATCTTAGAATGTAGCTGTAATGTTTATGTATTGATTTTAATGTCGATCTTAGAATGTAGCTGTAATGTTTATGTATTGATTTTAATGTCGATCTTAGAATGTAGTTGTAATGTTTATGAATTGATTTTAATGTCGATCTTAGAATGTAGCTGTAATGTTTATGTATTGATTTTAATGTCGATCTTAGAATGTAGCTGTAATGTTTATGTATTGATTTTAATGTCGATCTTAGAATGTAGCTGTAATGTTTATGAATTGATTTTAATGTCGATCTTAGAATGTAGCTGTAATGTTTATGTATTGATTTTAATGTCGATCTCAGAATGTAGCTGTAATGTTTATGTATTGATTTTAATGTCGATCTTAGAATGTAGCTGTAATGTTTATGTATTGATTTTAATGTCGATCTTAGAATGTAGCTGTAATGTTTATGTATTGATTTTAATGTCGATCTTAGAATGTAGCTGTAATGTTTATGAATTGATTTTAATGTCGATCTTAGAATGTAGCTGTAATGTTTATGTATTGATTTTAATGTCGATCTTAGAATGTAGCTGTAATGTTTATGTATTGATTTTAATGTCGATCTTAGAATGTAGCTGTAATGTTTATGAATTGATTTTAATGTCGATCTTAGAATGTAGCTGTAATGTTTATGTATTGATTTTAATGTCGATCTTAGAATGTAGCTGTAATGTTTATGTATTGATTTTAATGTCGATCTTAGAATGTAGCTGTAATGTTTATGTATTGATTTTAATGTCGATCTTAGAATGTAGCTGTAATGTTTATGTATTGATTTTAATGTCGATCTTAGAATGTAGCTGTAATGTTTATGTATTGATTTTAATGTCGATCTTAGAATGTAGCTGTAATGTTTACGAATTGATTTTAATGTCGATCTTAGAATGTAGCTGTAATGTTTATGTATTGATTTTAATGTCGATCTTAGAATGTAGCTGTAATGTTTATGTATTGATTTTAATGTCGATCTTAGAATGTAGCTGTAATGTTTATGTATTGATTTTAATGTCGATCTTAGAATGTAGCTGTAATGTTTATGTATTGATTTTAATGTCGATCTTAGAATGTAGCTGTAATGTTTATGTATTGATTTTAATGTCGATCTTAGAATGTAGCTGTAATGTTTATGTATTGATTTTAATGTCGATCTTAGAATGTAGCTGTAATGTTTATGTATTGATTTTAATGTCGATCTTAGAATGTAGCTGTAATGTTTATGTATTGATTTTAATGTCGATCTTAGAATGTAGCTGTAATGTTTATGTATTGATTTTAATGTCGATCTTAGAATGTAGCTGTAATGTTTATGTATTGATTTTAATGTCGATCTTAGAATGTAGCTGTAATGTTTATGTATTGATTTTAATGTCGATCTTAGAATGTAGCTGTAATGTTGAAACCTGTCTCATATTTCCAGTTATATTAAAATTTAATTAATTATTTCTTTGTAACTTAATTCTTTAATGTCCGTAGCGTAATAAATCGGGTAAATTAACACAACAATAACAGCAAGTCTTTAGAAATCTCGCCGAAACTACAAGAAATTAACTGTTCACTCGATGTATGCGGGAATGCCATCTTATATCTTAAACAAAACGGTAAGGATTCAAGTTAGTGAAAATGTGGTGTATATACAGACATGGTTGTTTAGTCGAGCCTATTTGATATCTAATTGAAAGGACTTGCCTATCTAAACTAGCACGAATAGGACTTGTCTATCTAAACTAGCACGAATAGGACTTGTCTATCTAAACTAGCACGAAAAGGATTTGCCTATCTAAACTAGCACGAATAGGACATGCAGTAAAGATTTTTGTTAGATTTTAAATGATCAAGCAGATACGAGTAATTATGGTCTAAAACTAAATTGAATTAGAACGACAATTTAAGGTACACATTGTCAACAAGGGTAAAAAATAAAAACCACACACACTTAATTCCCAATTCCCAGTGTGAATCCCTTTGCCTGAATGGTTTGCAAAGGATTTTGTTTTTTAAAAAATATAAAGGGTGATTGGGGGGGGGGGGAGTGTGTGTAGATTCTGGATTCATGTATGCAAGGATATTTTCTAACTTGAATTGTCTCTATATTCTTTGCAATGTATTCGTTTTATAATGAAAATGTTCTCAAGTTAAACTCTGATGAAAGATTCAAATAAGCCAGGAAGATGGTGATATTTTTTTTTTTAATTTGTTTTAATGACTGGAAATGTAAATTTTAGTGAAGCGTTTTGCAAGAATATCGTACAATGTGATGTATTAAAAGTATTTTATTGTATGCACACACACACACACACACACACACACACACACACACACACACACACACACACACACACACACACACACGGACGCACGGTCACTAAATTTGTTGAACAAAAGTGGAACATATTATATATGCGAAATATTCAGGCCCATGGGCGCCGAACCCACTGAGGCGATAAAAACAGAGGAGAGGAGTTGGACCAGGACAAAAGATCTTTTAGCTCCCATGTCACAAAATTAGCCAATAATAAAATTATAAAATTATATTCATATACTCACACTTAAACACACAGTCATTTCATCATTCATATATAATATGACCTCCATAAAATCTCCTTGTAATAGCGCAAAAGCGTCATAATTAATTATGGGCAAAAGTGTCATTTTTAATTACAGGCAAAAAATTCAGCTTCGCGGATAATTGAACCGAGGTTACAAACCATAGATTTGTGATTGGCCACAATTCCAGAGGTGAGAATCGCGAGAATTCATACCGCAGAAAATAGTGGGTTCATCTGTGCTTATGGTGCCCACTCTCTTTACAACAATCGTTTAAAAGGCCACGCTATCAAAACTGGAGAGTGCTAAAGAGTTGTGTACAAGAGAACTTAGGACTCGGCCTGCAGTATTGGAGTAGAGTACTGCAGTGCTTTCCCATGGCCAAGCTGCTCTTTTACTTAGGCGCTCGAACCATTACTAAAACAAACTCTAAAACAATCAAAGGTAAGTCACTCTTATCCTTCCTCGTGAACCCTGGCCTTCTGTCATTTACTTTTAAATTAAGTACGATATCCTATCACTTTACCCACTCATGCAGAGTTATTTTTTATCTCCCAGAAGACAAGTCATTTTAACTCCAGGAACACAAGTTTACACAACCCTTTTCCTAATTCCCAAAACACAAGTCTTTTTAACTCCAAGAACACAACCCTTTTCCTAATTCCCAAAACACAAGTCTTTTTAACTCCAAGAACACAACCCTTTTCCTAATTCCCAAAACACAAGTCTTTTTAACTCTAAGAACACAACCCTTTTCCTAATTCCCAAAACACAAGTCTTTTTAACTCCAAGAACACAACTCTTTTCCTAATTCCCAAAACACAAGTCCTTTTTAACTCAAAGAACACAACCCTTTTCCTAACTTCAAGAATACAGAGCTTTTTTTAAAAACTAAAATTACAGAAGGATTTCGTGCAGTTTTATGTTTCAGAATATTATTCCAGAAATTATCAATTTTTAATTAAAGAATCAATTCCTTTGTTTACTTGAATATTATGTCCATGCAATCAGAAGTGTTAGCAGCTGTACCACGCACCTATATAACAATGTCTAGTAATAGGACAACATGAGTAATATTTAGTTATTAACAATGATAACAAATTAGCATTACTGAATAGTAAGACCACAAGAGTAATATTTAGTTATTAAACAACGATAAATTAATTAAATTAATATTACTACGTAATAAGACATCAGATGTAATATTTAGTGATTAATCAACAATAAAAAAATAACACTACTAAATAGTAAGGCTACAGGAATAATACTGAATGATTAAATGACAATAATGAATGAACCATACTAAATAGTATGTCAACAGTAACAATAATGTTTTTAAAGTTTGAATGAACTATAGTACAAATTCACCCTCTCTCTCTCTCTTCTCTCTCTCTCTCTCTCTCTCTCTCTCTCTCTCTCTCTCTCTCTCTCTCTCTCTCTCTCTCATTGATATATAAGGCGATATGGCTAACTTCTCTTGTAATCCCTTGATTGGCTACGCCCACATATCGGTGCTACATAAATCGCTGTCTAGACTTCGGATTCTCCACAGTGTGGAAATAACGTTCTACTGACTCATGCCCAGAGGTGATTTAGTCATCAGCATAAAGAGAATTTTTATTACGACACAATACATTACAATTATGGGATATGTATAGCGATGAATTATGATGACAAATACGCGATGCAGAAATGGAGAATTGAAAAAGGATACGTGTGATCAGTAAGTTAGAAAAGGATGGTACATATCAATTCTGTATCTGCACTAAACATTAATATTATACTGCTACTTAATATTACAATAATAAAATTAAAGTTTGTGCTCTCTAGTACAGAGGGCTGGTAAATCTCCCGAGATTCGGCCTTAGTGTACCGGTATCGGCAATGTTTATAATACTATAATGTTCTTTGCAGTAGAGAGTAATGTTCCCTCTGAGGTGCGCGACTGCGCGGCCGCGCTGCCCATTGTTTTTAATGATATATTTTTTTTTTTTTTAAATGCCGCGCAACAGTTTCAAAATTCCGCGCACAAGTTTTTGTAGCAAGCGCAAGTAACCGCCAGTTCTGCGCACAAGTTTTTGTAGCAAGCGCAAGCAACCGCCAGTTCTGCGCACAAGTTTTTGTAGCAAGCGCAAGTAACCGCCAGTTCTGCGCACAAGTTTTTGTAGCAAGCGCAAGTAACCGCCAGTTCTGCGCACAAGTTTTTGTAGCAAGCGCAAGTAACCGCCAGTTCTGCGCACAAGTTTTTGTAGTAAGCGCAAGTAACCGCCAGTTCTGCGCACACAGAAAAAAGTTCCGCGCACAAAAGAAAAAGTTCCGCGCACACAGGGAAATTATTAGAGGGAATGTTGGTAGAGAGGTCCGCCTACTGCCTGTCACTGTGATTATGTATATTAACTGTTACGGACATAACAATGTAATAAATAGTATTATGTAGATTAACTGTTACGGAACTCGTCTGTTTTCATTCGTGCATGTTTTTGTGTGTAGGCCCATTACCTGCGCTTATGTCTGTCTGTCTGTACGTGTGTATGTACGTCAAATGCGTAAGCGTGTGTTTTATTTAGGTGTAAGCTCTCATTTCAAAGAGTGTTTTGAGTGGTGCATAAAGTTCACCACAACACTTGCCGATTGCTGCTCTGATTTCTAGAACACACGTCTAACGAAAACAAGACTACCGAAGATAATAAAAACAATAGAAGGTATTGATCACGTCAGTTAGTAAGCCAGCCGTACAGCGTTCATCAGTCGTGTCGTTTTGTCGACCACCACTGGCCAAACATTTCATCAAAAACGGCAGGGGAACTCCATTGATGAAACGCATGCACGCAAGCACACATACACCCACACCCACACTACCACCACCACCATCCTAACACTACACAGCACGCATGACAGGGTTCATATGTTGTCGTGTCTGTACTGATGCAAAGGACTTAAGTATGTCTCAGTATGCAGTAAGGGTAAGCTATAGAGAATACGTCTGTCGCAGTATCTCAATATAAATGCTGGTAATGTATACTATTGTGCTTTTGAGCATGTCTGTCGCAGTATACAGCCCTGCCTTTGAGCAAATCTGTCTCAGTAAATAACACTGGTGTACTGCATTCCTATCTCAATGTACAGTATGCATGCCACAAATCTATCTCAGTACACAGAATTCGAAATGCTGTATTTTAAAAAAAATCGTCCTTTACCGAAAAAACAGGCGTCCGCAACGATAGACTTTTTCTCCAGTAGACTAGGTTGAGGGGGTGGGGGGTGGAGGCGGCTTCCGGCAGGTGTCTATTTACTGATGTATCCTTGTTTTATAGGATAAAAGTCAAGCTGTACGGTTGGCTAGACCCCTTACGTCTGTTGGCGGCACATCTTCGCACCTTACGGCATCCAGTGATGTGTTAACAATGTAGTTTTTTCTTTCTTTCCTGGCGATACATCTTGCTGCATCAACCACCCTCTTTCTCTCTCTCCATCTCTGTCTTTCTCTTGTGTATTGTGTCTTTCTCTTGTGCTTTCTATCTGTCTCATCTGTTATATGTCCAGTCTTCTCTAACTATATTCCTAATTTGTGTTCTTCAGTTACTGTCACTCCATTTGGCCCTTGCCCTTTTCTCTCCTTCCCCTCTTCTCTTAATCCCATCCCAGTTCTCTCTCTCTCTCTCTCTCTCTCTCTCTCTCTCTCTCTCTCTCTCTCTCTCTCTCTCTCTCTCTCTCTCTCTCGTTTAATTCCACTCTTAAATATTTTTTTTATTTTTTAAAATATACTAAGGACAACTTTTTCATTAGAATGGATTGGTAGAGTCTCTTTTGTGTCACTGTTTGCTTGACTTTTGTAAATTCAGTCTGTTGTGCTTGTTTGTTTAAATTGTTAATTTTGCAAAATTATAGTTGTTTGTTAAAATTGTTAATTTCGCAACATTTGGTTGTTTGTTTAAATTGCTAATTTTGCATGTGAACTCGTTCCGTTGTGTTATGCGTTTAACAAGTCCGTTCGGCAACTGTATTTTATGTGGAATTCTTGCCAAGCACTTTAGAGATTTAAGATTAAGTTCTTTAGACACTCTTTCGCATTTTTACTTCTTGGGTTAATTAGAGAGAGCGAGCATTTTTTGCTAGCAGGATTAATTGCGATTAGAGAAAGAAAAGTTTCTATGGGTGATTTTGTCGTCACCGACCAACTTTGAGCAGTTTGCACATTTAATGACACTGAACGCGGTCATAATAAGCCGGGCATTGATAAATTCATTGCTTTCCTGGTACAGTAGTTTACGGAACTTGCATTCATAAATAGACCATTCAAGGGGACATCATCCCGTAAGTGTACAATCCCACTGGCAAGTAGGATAAAAACAGCATTCAGATAACTTTGGTCGGCGTGTCGCCCTGACCCGAAGTGTATGACGGTGTGTGTGTGTGTGTGTGTGTGTGTGTGTGTGTGTGTGTGTGTGTGTGTGTGTGTGTGTGTGTGTGCGTGCGTGATTACATGCGTGTGTGTTTTAATATTTTGTTTGTTTTTAAATCTACTGACGGTCCCAGCCGTAACTAAAGATTTATAGTCGACGGCAATCAAGAGCGTCGTAAAGAGAGAAGAAAAGAACGACTAAACAAGTGCAATTACCAACGACAAAAAGCGTGTAAGCAGGTAGGCCGGCCTAAACCGCAGGGAAACTAGCAGTCTATTTTTTATTAGAGAAAGCGCCGTCCTTGTACAGAGCATTTCTCGCAGCGAGTGTCTCTAAAATTGCGCCTGACACTTTAACTGCAGGTTTACCGCGGAGTCTAGTGAGCGTTGGATCACTGTTTGAAAAAGGCGCGGCGGGGTTTGCACAACATACCGCAGAAGAGTGGAGAAGATTACTTAACCCGTTAAGCTTCGCCAGTTGTACTTTGACACACGTTATCGGAGGAGACCGGGAGGTGCGGCAGTTTGCGGTTTTAAAATCGTTCAGCTTGCTAGCGCCCGCCAGTGGCGTTCAGAGCTTCGCGTGTCAGTGGCGATCACCAGTCGATCGTGTGCGGCGATGCAGCGTTACGCAAGAGACTGCTGGATAATGTGTTATAATAATAATATGTAGAGAAAGATAAAATAGGGACGGCGTTTCTTCACGTGGACAGACTGAATGAGTACTTCAGTGAGACACAACGAGAAAGGAAAGCTGTGATTGAACGTGAACAAATTATTAGGTAAGGATCGATGTTTGTTTTTTTTTGTCACGTAATGTTGGGAATCTCTTCGTTTTCAGGTTAACTGAATGGCTTTAACTGATTTCAAAAGGTTGAATTTAGACCGTACATTTATGTCCGCAAGTGCAGTAATAAATCTTCTTCTTTTTTTTTCGACGCCAAGTCTTGCTTTTCCTTTCGAATCTCCCCAAAGCGTTTGTCTCATTGGTAACTATTCTCAACATTTGCCATGCGTTTATCTCCCGTAGTTGATAGACGGTAATTTTCAATTGAATGCCAATGATCTGTATTTGTTTGTTTGTTTGTGTGTGTGTGTGAGTGTATGTGTGTGTGTGCGCGCGCGCGCGTAACTATTGTCGACAAAAGCCATTTACTTGTCTCCCTTTGTTTCAAGTTGACGCTGATAGCAGGCTTAGTACCTTTAAATTAGTTCTCAATCTATTTCAGTGCCTTTCGTACATGAGTACTAAAAACTCCTGTAAAATTATAAGAGATTGTCTTTTCTCAATGGGAAATCAAACAACAATACAAACTGTTCTTAATGTACCACTTAGTGCATTTTCGCGACTCCAGCATTCCGGCGAGAACGAATTTATTTTATTGTTTCGACCAATCGCATACCTAAATACTTTGGAACTAATCTTTTCTTTCTTTAAATTAAAATTAAAAATCGTGAGTCGTGGCAAACATTGCTGCTTATGAGACGAGCGTGATTTATCGAGGTTTAAAGTGCACGCACATATACCACATACACAAACATTAATACATACACGTGCACATACAAATACCATTTGCACAAACACGTGCACACATATATACCACTTACACAAACAATAATACGTGCACACATATATTCCACATACACAAACACGTATACATACACGTGCACACTCATATACCACATACACAAACACATATACACATACACGTGAACATACAAATACCATATGCACAAACACTTACACATACACGCACTGATATGTTTGTGTGCGTGCGCGCAATTGTTCGTGCTTATGGTTAGTGTGTTTGTATACGCACATATGAATTCACAATATTTTTAGTTGTATATTATTGTACAGATGTACTTTAATTTATTTTGTCAGAATTTATTTTTCAAGCTTTGACTTTTATGTTAAATGAGATTTAAAAAAAAATTAAAATGGTTTCTATTCTTAAGTGTAGCATTATGATCAGGTTGTTTTGTCCTGTATACTTGTTGTCAAAAATTAATTACCGTACTTTACAGTCAATAAGCGGTAATAAATTAATTGTAAGTTAATTAAAGCACTTCTACTAGAAAGACGTAAAGTCTGCTGCCTGAACACTAAAGTATTTAGTGGTTTCCTTGTTACACTTTTATATATAACGACCACCGGTTGGCAAGTGTGAAACAGAACACAGTCAGGAACAAACTTTTGCCATTGAATGATCTATTTAAACCCCTCACTGGCTTGGCCTGCGACGTGACTTTCACTCATTGTCAGATCAAGTTCGGCAATTCGTGTTAACATTTACCGCACTCAAAATGATCGTTAGAGCCAGTTTTTAACGACTTGTGTGGAGACATAATGTATGGACACTTTGTCGTAATGAAGGGTGTGTTTATCAATGAATGTATTCAAAACAGTCTTCACAGCTAAAGGCGGCGAACTAGCTGGCTTTCATCTTAAGCAAATCTTCACAGAGAGAAATAATTCACGGTCTGTTAGTCTCTGGAGAGTTTTCAGTAACTAGACCAATTCGTTATAGAGAAAAATAGTTCATGGTCTCTTAGTCTAAGGAGTATTTCATTAATTAGACCAAGTCTTAACAGAGATAAACGGACCATGGTCTGTCAATCTGGGGAGTGTTTTCACTGCCTAGATCAACTTTTTACAGACAAGTATAGCTTGTCAGTCTGGGGAATGTTTTCACTGCCTAGATCAATTTTTTACAGACAAATATAGTGTTAAGCTTGTCAGTCTGGGGAGTGTTTTCACTGCCTAGATCAAATGTTTACAGACAAGTATACTGTTGAACGTTGTCAGTCTGGGGAGTGTTTTCACTGCCTAGATCAAATGTTTACAGACAAGTATACTGTTGAACGTTGTCAGTCTAGGAGTGTTTCATTAACTAAGCTAAAACTTTACAGTCAGTTTTATGTATTATGTGATTTGCCAGTATAGGATTGTTTCATTAAATTAAATTAAATCTTGACAGTTATTTTGAGGTTTTACGTAGCTTCCCAGTGTATGAGTGCTTCGTTAACTAAACTACATCGTTATAGTCAGGAATAGGTATTATGTGGCTGGTCCATCCAGGCCAGTTTCATAATTATTTTGAAGAAGTCTTAACAGTCACTTTGAAACGGATGTTAAATGGTTTGTCATCTGGGAAGTACTAAATTCAATGAATATGAAAATCGCTCAATTACAATGTTGGTGCTGACTTTACCAAGGGAATTGTTACATATCCAAAAATGAGTATCACTCTATTAAATGTTGTTGTTTTTTTTCTGGATTTGTGCTATTTTTTAATCAATGACGTCATTCCTTGGACATATGCTACTTTTAAACATTGTCGTCACTCACTGGTCGCTAGGGAAGGTACTACTTTTAAATATTGCCGTCATTTATTGGTCGCTAGGGAAGGTGCTACTTTTAAATATTGCCGTCATTTATTGGTCGCTAGAGAAGGTGCTACTTTTAAATATTGCCGTCATTTATTGGTCGCTAGGGAAGCTGCTGATTTAAGCATTGATGTCACTTCCTGACACACAAACTTTGAGGAAAGTACTACTAAACCAAACCAACATCCTTTCATTAAGTGTAGGTGTTGTATACTTTGTCTGGGGATGTGCAGCTTATTCTCTAAAGTAAAATAATCAAATAAAATATGATAATGAAGTCTTTCGTTCATTCAAGTGACATTAGTTTATTCACGAACTAGTAATGTGGAGAGTCCTATGAAGTAGTCTAGCTGTTTCGAGAAATAATTGAAACTAGCTGTTGCAAAAAGTATAGCTCTATGAACGAGTCTAACTGTCCCTAGAACTAATCTAGTTGTCCCTAGAACTAATCTAGTTGTCCCTAGAACTAATCTAGTCGTCCCTAGAACTAATCTAGTTGTCCCTAGAACTAATCTAGTCGTCCCAAGAACTATAATCTACTTGTCCCATGAACTAACCAATCTGTCCCGGGAACTCATATGAATGTCCCAAGATTTAATTTAGCTATTCTTTGTCTCGTCTGTCCCAGTGAACTATCTTAGCCGTCCTTGAAGTCGTCTAGTATTGATCTAGCTGTCCAAATTGCGAGTTATATACCTTTCGAGTTGAGCTAGAAATTTTACCTAATTAACTTTGTTTCACCCCATGGTGCACACAGCCGAACTGAGGCATTTCACTACTATGCAGTTGCTGAGGTGGGTGGGTGGGGGGAGAGTGTATAGCGGAGACAGGTCCTACGCACATAAAATTTTTCTTGTGAGAAAATGTGCAAGGCCTATCTCAGCTCATGACACCGATGATGCATTACTCGAGAATAAAGATAATTAATGTAACTGTCTCAGAAATAAAAATGCTCACCCAAGAACTAATAAATTGTCCCCTGATTTAATACAGTAAAACCATGACATAATATAGTCTGTGGCTCATCATAGTCGGTCCGTGACTAATACAGCTGGCCGGTGACTTAAAATATCTGACTCGTGACCTCATACAGATGACCCCAACATAAGTTATTCATGCTATTGTAAGTTCATGTCAAAACATCACGCTGTAATAATGCAACAAGAACGGCGAGAATAGGACATCAGAAATGGGGTGGTTGTGGTGATGGTTGTGGTGGTGGTGGTGGTGGTTAAACATACAATCAAGAGCGAGCATGACAAATAAGGTATTTCTTTAGTTTTTATTTTAATTTTAAAGACAATAGAGAACAGTACAGCACAAGCAGGGTATTTAAGCTTTTAAAGAGGCAATCGAGAACAGGGCATGACAAGCAGGGTATTTAGGTTTCTAAAAGAGGCAATCTTAGAACAGGATATCACCTACAGAGGCTTGGTTTGATGTTTTTCTTTTTAATTTTTGAACGTGTTGGCAATGCAACACCGAAACCGCAAAAAAACAAAATAAATAAAAATAAGGGGAGACAACAGAATGTTTTACCGGGACAATGATCTTTTTTCTTTCCTGCAGAATGCAGGAACCGGAGAAAGCATACAGTACTTCAGCAAGTATCACATATTCCTGCACTCACACACATCTGCATACACATTTTCAACATAATGCATTGCCTATGCACATACGTATATGTACACACGAAAACATACTGCGCTCATGAACACATACCTGCACTCATGGACATAATCCCGCACCTATGAACACATTACTGCATTCACGAACGCATACCGGCAGTAAAGCATACATACCTGCCTGCATATCAAGAAGACCTATCTGAACTCATGAACACACACTTGCACTCATGAGCACATGCACTCATGAACACACCTGCAGTCACGAATACATTCTTGCCTTCATATATTTAAAAAAATAATCTATACTCACAAATACACACATACCTGCACGTTCACACACAATCTTGCTCTCCCGCAATACAAAAATACTTGCACACTCTCTCTCTCTCTCTCTCTCTCTCTCTCTCTCTCTCTCTCTCTCTCTCTCTCTCTCTCTCTCTCTCTCTCTCTCTCTCTCTCTCTCTCCCACACACACACACACATGCACACATATCGGTTACGGGGGTCGGAAATAAATCTTGAACAAACACAGCGCATGCGCAACATTGTAAAGTTTTAGCCCCAGCTTGACCAAATCCGCAACTTGTAAATCAAAATCAAAATCGTCGATTTATAAGCACGCCTCGTTATCAAAACTCGAAGTGCAGTCTAACTCCTCTGATATTTGAGCCAGTCTAATGGCTATTTTCACTTTTCTCTGCACATCACGCAAAGAATTCAGATAATAATTAACGTCATTCGCGAGACCTCGTTAAACGCGAGATTACGTCATTCGCGAGATTCATTTCACGAGTCGTGCGTTCTGGTCTGGACACATGCACGCATGAGATGAGAGATAGCAACAGCAAGTGACGGACGCAGCGCATGGCATCAGTGATTCGGATAAACGTGAAGTTGGCGAATTATTGCAAATGTTTCCGTGCCAGTACATATCAATATTGCTCTTTTCCTTCCATGCTTAAAATTAAATATCTCCACGCCGAACGCCGCTTAATGAACTCTTAGTTCTGTGGTAACGTCAGGTGGCTAGAGTAACAGTCATAGAAGAGAGCCAAAATATTTGTTATTAGTTTGTTTCTTTTTTAATAAACTCTTAGTTCTGTGGTAACGTCAGGTGGCTAGAGTAACAGTCATAGAAGAGAGCCAAAATATTTGTTATTAGTTTGTTTCTTTTTTAATAAACTCTTAGTTCTGTGGTAACGTCAGGTGGCTAGAGTAACAGTCATAGAAGAGAGCCAAAATATTTGTTATTAGTTTGTTTCTTTTTTAATAAACTCTTAGTTCTGTGGTAACGTCAGGTGGCTAGAGTAACAGTCATAGAAGAGAGCCAAAATATTTGTTTGTTTGTTTCTTTTTTAATAAACTCTTATTTCTGTGGTAACTTCAGGTGGCTAGAGTAACAGTCGTAGAAGAGAGCCAAAGGATTTGTTAGTTTGTTACTTTTTAAAATACTGAAATAGAGGAAAGGGACCAAAAAAATGTCTTCTTTAGAAAATGTCTGGCTCAAAAACAAAATTTGTAGAACAGAAGAAAACAACAGGAAGAAAATAGAATCTCTTGACTATTGAAACGCTGTTGTTGTTTTTTAAATCACATATGCACAGGTAAGTTACCTTGAAGAAACAAGTCACCTGATGACGCAAAATACTATAGGAATCAGCCAGCTGACGAACACGTTTGCTGAAATTAACTTGCTTTAAATCACTGACGCTCAACCATGTGTGGTGTCATGTTGAATGCTGACAGCAGATTTTTAGACAACAGACATTTACAACAAACTGAGACAACAGACAATTACAACAGAATGAGACAACAGGCAATTATAAAAGAATGAGACAACAGGCAATTACAACAGAATGAGACAACAGACAATTACAAGAGAATGAGACAACAGACAATTACAACAGAATGAGACAACAGACAATATACAACAGAATGAGACAACAGGCAATTATAAAAGAATGAGACAACAGGCAATTACAACAGAATGAGACAACAGACAATTACAACAGAATGAGACAACAGGCAATTACAACAGAATGAGACAACAGACAATTACAACAGAATGAGACAACAGACAATTACAACAGAATGAGACAACAGACAATTACAACAGAATGAGACAACAGACAATTACAACAGAATGAGACAACAGGCACACGTTAAGCATAGGGCCTATTTACTGACATAATGGAAATTTGGATTTCGTTTTTAAGGATTGAGTAGCTGTTGAACTCAGATACTCAACACTACTCATACACTCAGCATAATGTCGATTATGAAGCATGCTCTTGCTTTTTCTGCGTTCATTTGGAACAATGTTCATCTAATCCGTTAACAATTATAGATTATTATGCGTTCACATACTACCTTTGATTTGGAACAATGCTCATCTAATCCGTTAACAATTGTAGTTTAGGCAGTAAGAATAAATGGTATCGCCTTAGAGCAGGAGAAAGAATGTTTTTCGATGTGCCTCTATTCTTGGACAGTAAATGTTGTCAGGACCAGCTCTCACCAATACACTGTCCCTTGTTTGTACCCACAATGCAATGCAAAGAGGTGCGTTCATTTCATTGTTCTTATCTGAGGTTCCTGAACGCCTGCGTAGTACTGACGTCACACGAAGATTTGCATGCATGCGCCCATAATGCGCGTGCACATGTACGCACCGCGTGAATCGATAATTATTCTAATCTATAAATAAACTGTGCACCATCATTTACTCTTTCTAATCTCACTGTCTTTTAATTCCCAATTTGCTTGATTTGTTTTGATTGATTGTAGGGGGGCGCTTCCGGCTTCCGCCGCTTTCGCGCTGTCCCAATTTGCCTTACGTTCAGAAACTTTAGTAAGCAAGGATCCGCTTGTAGCAAATTAAGTTGCTTGTCCAGCAAAGTCTTATGGCAACAAATACAATTCTACAGCACATACACACAAACATACACACACATGATATATATGCATAATTACAAACATAAACAAAATATTCTCCCTGAAAAGAGAAAAACAAAGCAAAAGCAAACAGTTTTGTTTGGGGTATTTTGCCAGTAGTATTTCAAAATACTTAATAAATATATTAAATAATTGTTTTGAACTTTCACCTGATGAATTAAATAAATGCTGTAATTTTTTTAATGAAATATAGCAAAAAACTGCATTAAATTGTTTAATGAAATATAAAAAATAACTGCTTTTGTAAGTTGAGAGTGAAAAATTAAATAAATGCTGTAAGCTGTTATTTTCATTTTAAACAAAGACAAGTAAATGTTTTTTCTATGTGAAGGCTCAAGAACAGAATAATGTGTTAGCGTTAAACACTTTTAGAAAGGTTAAAGCTAACGTTCAGAAGGTTGATTTTCTTAAACTCGCTACAGGGTTGACGTAATCGTTCAAGCAAATGTCAGTTTGCAGCGTTTTGTGGGTTTTATGTTGGTGGGGTTTTTTGGTTCTTTTTTTATTTTTGTCTGACAGAAGCTCCTTTAGCAAGGTAGATGTATGTTTCTTCACTTGAAGTCCTCAAACAGCCATAGGGAAGTCACTTAACGAGTCAGGTGTGTGTTTTTCATTTCGTTTTTTCTTGCAAATGAAAACAATTTCTAAGTATTCTATGTCGTCCGTATGCTTGACAATTCAACTGAAAGTCTGATCTTTATCATTTTTAATTGTTGAATTTAAAAGTAGTATTATTTCTTTTCATCACTCTAATAATAAAAATATATTTAAGGACAAAAGCGAACGACTGGATAAATTAGTAATGTGTGTTTGTATGTTTATAAGTGATTTGTGCGTGTGTGTACATGTACGTTCCTGTATGTATGTATGTGTATGCGTAAGTGTTGAAACAATAGTAAATTAAAAAATTAATGGTACCATATTTGCCTAGAGAGAGTATTAACTACAGACATAAAAAACAACCCCACCCACCCACCCCCAACATTCTGTCGGTAAAATTATTTTACAAGGCTCTTAGGTTTTTCAATTCGTAAAGTTTAAAGTTTAAAGTTCACCTAAAATGTTCTCAGACGTCACAAAGAAATGCACCAAACAAACTGCCCTTCCCAAAATGTCCACAGGAAGACAATATGTTAGTGTATCTCTTACATTCTCTTGCTTGACCCCGCCCAGTGAACAGGCTTCTCACACTGTCCACCGTATTTCATTCAATAAACTGCCCACCGTATTATTCTGTTACCCTCAGTAAACAGCCCACCGTATTATTCTGTTACCCTCAGTAAACAGCCCACCGTATTATTCTGTTACCCTCAGTAAACAGCCCACCGTATTATTCTGTTACCTCAGTAAACAGCCCACCGTATTATTCTGTTACCCTCAGTAAACAGCCCACCGTATTATTCTGTTACCCTCAGTAAACAGCCCACCGTACTATGCTTTCCTCACATTACACGAAGAATGTATTCACTAATGTGTCTACTACTTCAAGTTCACAGTAACAAACTGATAAACAATGTTGTTGTTTTTTAAAGTATCCAACGTAACAATGTCTCGGAAACTGCTGTGTTCACAGAAATGCACTTAATAAACTGCATCCTCCTCAGTGTTCACTGTAGTGTACTTAGCAAACTACTTTCTCCTCACTGTTCACTGTAGTGTAGTTAGCAAACTACTTTCTCCTCAATGTTCACTGTAGTGTACTTAGCAAACTACCTTCTCCAATTGCTCACGGCAATGTGCTCTGTAAACCTGTGGTTCACTAGTAAATAGCATCCTCTTCGTGCAATAAATTTAGTAAACTGGAATTCTCGCTACCAACAGTGATACACTCAATTAATTTTCTCCCCTGATTGTCCTGAATAAGCAGTCAATAATCTGGCTTCTCAATTTGAACACTCACACGCACGCGCACACACACACACACACACACACACACACACACACACACACACACACACACACACACACAGACACACACACACACACACACCTGTGTTCTCAATACTTAATGAAAATTACATGACTATTTATGCCATTTCAGTGATGCCTAAATTACCGCCAATTACCCCACTTCCGACTTGAAGACTACATGCCGTGACAATTACCCACCTACCGCTTACAGACTAAGTGCCGGGCAAACTACTACACCCTAAGACCCCTTTCCTTTAAGAGTGCGGAGGTTATCCAGTACATTCCATACCTAGTCGAACGGGTTCGTTATGATTACTGCACTAGGTGTTTACACGTGTGAAGACTTTGTTCAAAGAACTGAAAACCCCTTTCTTGAAACCTACAGAACCCAAACATCTTGCTACCTCTACCGCCAGGCATAGGTCCCTTCCGTTCCCCATCCCACCCCCAACCCCACACCATCCCAGCTTTCAAATCGGTAAATATTTCTCAGCGTGTGCGTGTTGATATCTTGACAGTCAGAAAGAAGCAAACTCTCATTGTGACCACTCTGTGTCGTGTCGTGTTATATTGTCTTGCTTTGTGTAATGCCTTGTGTTTATTGTATTGTGTTGTTTGGTGTGGTGAGGCGAGGTGTTATTTTGTAAGATTTAGTGTCGAAATGTGTTTTGCTGTGTGGGTGTTGTGATGTTGTGTTGAGCTTTGCTGTGTGGGTGTTGTGATGTTGTGTTGAGCTATGCTGTGTGGGTGTTGTGATGTTGTGTTGAGCTAAGTTGTGTGGGTGTTGTGATGTTGTGTTGAGTTATGGTGTGTGGATGGTGTGGTGTTGGGTTATGGTGTGTGGGTGGTGTTGTGTTGTGTTGAGTTATGGTGTGTGGGTGGTGTTGTGTTGTGTTGAATTATGGTGTGTGGGTGGTGTGATGTTGTGTTGAGCTATGCTGTGTACGTGGTGTGGTGTTGTGTTGAGTTATGGTGTGTGGGTGGTGTGGTGTTGAGCTATGCTGTGTACGTGGTGTGGTGTTGTGTTGAGTTATGGTGTGTGGATGGTGTGGTGTTGGGTCATGGTGTGTGAGTGGTGTGGTGTGGTGTTGAGCTATGCTGTGTGAGTGGCGTGGTAGTGTGTTGGGTTATGGTGTGTGGGTGGTGTGATGTTGTGTTGAGCTATGCTGTGTACGTGGTGTTGTGTTGTGTTGAGTTATGGTGTCACAAATTGACGTTGTAAAACTGCATCAATGTAACTATTTAGAACAGCTGCTTTTATCATTGCAGAAATAATATGAATTGTGTTGGTACTGAAATAGAATTAAACTTAATGTTGTAAACAATAGGTGAACTGCAATTTTTAGTAGCAAAGAATGTGAGGCGAAGTAACTGTGCCTATCCCTGTTTCTAAATTTAAATGTTATATGAATTGTTTAATTGTCGAAGTGTCCCGACCTTGGGCACTCCTTATGATGATATTTTTGTGTCAGAGTAGGAGTAAACACTCGAGTTGAGAATATGCTAGAAAATGCTGCTGTAATGCAAACCAGTTCCAACTAGATGAGTAGTTTTTTTTTTAATCCAATGGTTAGAATTTATGAGAACGAGAGCCAATGGAATGAGATTAAAAACTTTACCTGCTTTAGAGAATTCTATTATCTGTTCAGTTGAATATAGAGTGGCAAGAAGTCCAGTCATGAAAGGCAGCCGTTAGCCTAAGGGTGAGTTAATTGACTGGTTGAGAGAGAATGACTTAGAAATATTTCGAGCATTTTGCTATTGATATGTTATACTTGTGTTTTACGTAGAGATGTTTTAAGTGAGTAGACTATTATTTCTACAAATGTTTTATGTGAGTAGACTATTATTTCTACAAATGTTTTATGTGAGTAGACTATTATTTCTACAAATGTTTTATGTGAGTAGACTATTATTTCTACAAATGTTTTGAACTAAGATGCTCTTATATAGTATGTTAACACTTGACATTGTTCTAGTGAACCTTCTCATAAACTGACATACTGTATTTATTGTGCAGAATGCGTGTATCGGGCTAATAAATACTGTAACAGAAAACTGTAAGTTGAGATTTTAAATGTAAGAGAGAGTGGAGTTTAAAAAAGATAAACTGGAAACGTAGCATTTGATCCCTGATATATTTTTACAGGGACAAGCAGCCTTTCTTGAACTGCCTGGTTTACTAATTATAAACCACTATGACCAACTATGGTAGAGGCGGGAGCAGTGTGTAAGTGTAGAGAATACACTACACTCCATTGATGTATGGTGGCAAGATATGCTGACTACATGAGCAATTTCTGGTACAGGAAATTTACTAGATATCACTACAATTGTTATTATGCTTGAGGGAGCTGGTATGGTGAATGAATGCCCATGTTAGCTTCCAGAGAATATCAGTGAATCAGCATCTTAGAAACATGTGAGAGAAACACATGGAACTGACGTAATAACAGCAGGTAGAAACTATTATCACTTATCTCTAATTACTCCATTTCTATTCTCTGATAAGAACTATCCTGTGATTTGTATTGACACCATTATTGAATTGTATTTAGGCTAAGACTGTGCAGTATAAAAATTATTCGAACGTAGTTTAATAACAATGTCAAGTAATATTTTTTCATTGTATTTGTTATATGTATATTTCATTGTTTATTTAATAAATTTATTGTTAAATTTACTGACATTCTTACACATATTGATAACTTAGTATTTCTGATAATTTCACTACACTGAAATTTTCCTGATGTACTCAGCATACTTTGCCACAATATATCAAAAGTGTGTAGCATACTCCTTTATGTTTACACACACTGCAACAGATGATTCCCGCATCTTCCCGGTTGTAGCAGTTTATAATCAGTGAACCAGTAGATTCATAAACACGTGAAAGGCATGTGTGTGTGTGTGTGTGTGTGTGTGTGTGTGTGTGTGTGTGTGTGTGTGTGTGTGTGTGTGTGTGTGAGAGAGAGTATAACGGTGGTTCAGATCGCGGTACAATGTCAAAATATATTGACTAGGAATCTCGTGTACAATCACTAACAGGTATATTGAATAGGAATTTCCAGTTTACAACCACTAACATAACCGGTATATTGGCAATGAATCTTCAGTTTACAATCACTAACAGAATATGACTAGGAATCTCGAGTTTACAATCAGTAACATAACAGGTATATTGATTAGGAATCTCCCATTCATAATTACCAACAGGTATATTGACTAGGAATCTCAAATTTACAATTACTAACATAATGTTTAGGAATTTCGAGTTTACAATCACTAATATAATAGGTATATTGACTAGGAATCTAGAGTTTACAATCATTAACAGGTATACTGGCTAGGAATCTCCAGGTTACAATCACTAACATGTATATTGGCTAGGAATCTCCAGTTTACAATCACGAACAGGAATATTGACAAGGAATCTCCATTTCACTATCACTAACAGGTATATTTATTAGAAATCTCGTGTGTATAATCACTTACAGATATACGCTATATTTCTCACTTTGAACTTTTACTGTTAGGTATCACATCATTTTATGGCGATGTAATAGAATACGAAAGAAAGACAGACATGAGATGGAAAGAGACAGAGAGAGACGCACATGAGATGGAGAGAGACAGACATGAGATGGAAAGAGACAGAGACATGGAGAGAAAGAGAGACAGACACGAGATGGAAAGAAACAGAGAGAGACAGACATGAGATGGAAAGAGCGAGACAGACATGAGATGGTAAGAGAGAGACGGACATGATATGGAAAAAAGAGACTGACGTGAGATGGAAAGAGACAGAGAGACAGACATGAGATGGGAAGAGACAGAGGGACAAACAGAACAATGAAAAAAGCTGACTGTTTGCAAGTACGTACATCTCTGTGTACGTTAAATTTTCTGTTGAATTTAAGCCACAATCCACAATCCACATTCCTGCTCTATATTTTTCGTCTTGGCCTTGATCTACTTTCGAAATGCTTCGGTAAACGCGTTCTTTCTCTTACTTTAATTGAAACTGCGATGTATAATTAATTCATTTTCAGTTAACTCATTACAATTCATTCATTATGACATATATGTCTGAGTGGAAAGGGCTTCCTTCCCGTTAGCATGACGTATTATGACGCCGTTTGTCATTACCAGACCAGCAAAAGAAGAATGATCCATCGGCCTTTTGCCTGCCCACCGTCTCTCACTGACAGCTGATAATCCACCCACCCACCATTCAAATCATTATTAAGTTCACGCACGCATGCGGATGTTTATTCACGTTTGTTTTAGCGGACGTTTTGTGAAGGCAAGAACAAACAAGCTGATGTAGTGAAAGTACACACAAATGCTCATTTTCTGTGTAGTTGTGTGGAATTTGTTTCGCTCGCTGAAGTGATTGTTTCCATTAACAGTGTCAAAGATAAATAGAAACACAATCGAGAGAGAGAGAGAGACTACTTGGTTCGCTGATTAGTTGGCTTACTAGCTGATTGAACTACCAGGTAAGAGAGTAAATGAAGATGACTGATTGAATTGATTGAGAGAAACACACTGAAAGAGGCACACATAGATATATTTGCACAAACAAACATTTGTATATGAATACAGACATACATATATAATTATAGATTAGGTGCGTCTAGAGTGTGATTATATTTGTAAATGTCGTTCTTTCTCAACTTTAATGACGATTTCTTCGCACACGTCACCAACACAACACTTATAACACACGTCACCAATACAGAGTGCCTAAGATCTCTTCGCACACGTCACCAACACAGAGTGCCTAAGATCTCTTTGCACACGTCACCAACACAGAGTGCCTAAGATCTCTTTGCACACGTCACCAACACCGAGCGCGAAAGATTTCTTAGCGCACGTCACCAACACAACACTTATAACACACGTCACCAATACAGAGTGCCTAAGATCTCTTTGCACACGTCACCAACACCGAGCACGTAAGATTTCTTTGCGCACGTCACCAACACAGAGCACGTAACATTTCTTTGCACACGTCACCAACACAGAGCACGTAACATTTCTTTGCGCATGTCACCAACACAGAGCACGTAACATTTCTTTGCGCATGTCACCAACATGTTAGGTTTCTTTGCACACTTCACTAACAGAGCACGAAGGACGCGGGCAACGGCCTAACTCTCGAGGCGCAATTAGGCACCAACCACATATTCTTCGTTTAATCAGATTCCAGTTTTCGTAAATAAGGTGCATCGCCTCACACACACACACACACACACACACACACACACACACACACACACACACACACACACACACACTCGCACACACACACACATACACACACACACATACACTCGCACACACACATTAAACTTCTTTTCAGACGATTTATTTTGAACGATGTTTTGTAAAAATAAAAAGCAAGCAGTAGGAATGTTTCAATTTTTGATTTACACTTAACAGCTTATGAAATTAAATTTCCTGCGAACGTGAGCGCGAATCAATATTCAATGCACGGAAATTGCTTTATAAAATAAAATAAGGTCAGAATGTATGCCTGTCGTCTTAAAAGTGAAAATAATTAGTTCACCTACCCACTCACAGTGTGCCAAGTAATTCTAGTTAAAGTATTCTTGCAAACAAGAGAGTTGTGGCTTACAGAGTACAAGCGCAGGACAAACTTTGAAATAAGTAAAATGCACTTTGTTTTCTGTAAATACAAATACTTATGTTTACAAACTCAAGCATACAAACGAAAACATACATTTACAAGAAACACATTATATAAGCACAAGAAACATCTATATTTCTGAGGTGGTGTGAAATAGTTTGTGATTGGTATAAAAATATTTTCAGAGTCAAAGCTAAAACCCTTTGATGGTGTGGTCAAAGTAGACAATAACACTAAATCAGAACACCGCTAAACGAAACACATACTCATTTATTTTATTATGTGGTTAATGTCTACGCAGGTTCATTAGCAACAGCAAAAAAATGAGTCTTCAGCGTCATAAATCTAAGCCCCTACCAGCATCATGACACTGACATTGATCGAAAGATGTCGTCATTAAATCTTTTCAGAGAGTTCTCTTGCGAACTGTTTTCATTTAGTACGTTTGATTTATTTTCTTTTTTCACATGCTGATATTGTTCCAAGCTGCGTACAAACTGTAAATTAGATTTTTTTTAAAAAGCAGGCTATTGCGTTACTGATAACAGTTTGACTGTGTTATATGCACATGACGTCACAAAGCAATCCGGGGGTTTCCGAAATCAATAGTTTTAACTATGTCGTCACGGCCAAGTACTTGTTCCTTTGTCTCTTTCCCTAATATGTTTAAAGCGTTCATGACGCGCATTTGTTCCTGTTTCTGACTCTTTTTTTACCCTATTACTTATTATTCTTACAGTTTTACAGCGTTTGTTGCTGTCAATATTTGACACAAAGACAAATGGTCGAATGTCAGATAAAGACACAATGGTCGAATGTCAGATAAAGACACAATGGTCAAATATCAGACACAATCAGACACAAAGACACAATAGTCGAATGTCAGATAAAGACAGCAATGGTCAAATGTCAAATAAAGATACAATGGTCAAATTTAGACACAATATTCCGCAAATGTCAGAAGCAGTGGTCACATTTCAGAGACAGAAAGGTTAAATGCCAAACACAGTGGTCAAATGTTAGACACAATGGTCACATATCAAGCACAATGGCCACAAATTAGATACAAAAGCAAGCACGTCCAAGAATAATACTTGCGCCCCACCCAAACACGTCCAAGAATAATACTTGCGCCCCACCCAAACACGTCCAAGAATAATACTTGCGCCCCACCCAAACACGTCCAACACTAAGACCAAACGTTAGACATGTACACATACAGACACTGTGACTTCACATCAGGCTAAAAAGGCCCTCGCACTTGACATAATTACTAACACGCCTTCCGCAAGTCAGAATCAATGGCCATCATCAGACGCAATGGTCGTACGTCAGACAAAATATCCGCACATCAGACCAATGACTCACAAACCAGACATATTGGCTGCACATCAGATACAATGACCCCCTCCCCATCCAGCACAATGGCCACACAACAAGTTTATTAAGAATGCATGTACTAATTAACAATGTCAATCTTGTGTTATCTAATCGATGATGCATGACTACAGTTGCCCCAGCTCGTGTGATAAGTGTTGTTGAGGCATCTGTTGCATTTCAGACATTGCAGGTCGCTTAGATTTGAAAACTACTCTGCTTTCAGCATGAGTTGTCTGGAAAGATGCATTATGGGATCGTATTACCTGATATTAATTGCAAGCACTGACCGGGATTCTTTATTATTTTTGTTTTTGTATTATCTTGATTTTCAGTCCCTTTGTGGATACCTTTCAGGATGATTGAAATATAATCATGCGAAAAATGAAAATAAAAATTGCACCTCCTGGCATCATGAATCCTCCATCTCCAAATACAAAATTGAAGAAGGAGAGCGTTTTTTTTTCAATGGGCAGAGTGAGTTAAGCAATGAAATGCCGAGACTGCCTGGGGTGAGCTTTTGGATATCATTGATGCCCCAGTACTTTCACTAGGGGATCATTAATAAATGGCAGTCCTGGACACAACACATTTTTCTGTCTCTCTTTTCCTTTTCCTCTTTGTCTTTGAAAACTCACATATAAGTAGTAATTTACATGTAAGTAGTAAACTACAGTCAGCTAACAATGCAATTTTGGATTTGTGCTTGTATATTACTTGTCTTTCTGTAAAGTTATACAACAGACTTGAAAGATGTCCAATTCACTTGCATTTTCCAGAAATGATACTTCGTTTCTGAGACCTGAGCACACACACACAAAAAAAAAACACTTACACAAACACAAAACACACAAAACACATACACAAACAACACACACACACACACACACACACACACACACATATCCCAGATAGTTGCTGAAAACTTTGTGCAAAGACATGTCAATAGATCTGACCATACAAGCCATTTGTGCTTAGTTACTTTACTGTGTTACGAGGGCTTTTAATCCTGAACTTCTTTTCTACTGAAACATCTTTCCCCAAAAACATTTCACTCCTCTATGAATAGTATGATTCCAAAAATGATTCCAATTGTGACAACCATTCTTCATCTACTTTAGTCACCAATCTTCAGGCAGCAACCCTTTCTGCAAAGATTTCCCCGCAAGACTATGTCTGCTCTAGAATCAATCCTCTAAAGGTAGACAATCACACACAAAAAAGCTATTTACTGTGTAGGGTACAAAATTTACTGAATTTCTTTATCCTATCGCATTTTAATGAAGTGGACATTTTGTACACGAAACATTTGTTACAGTATTATTCACATAGATTTTGTAAATCTGCAGCATTGCTAGTTCTTTAGTTTTAACATCTTTAATAGAGTCAGTGGTCATAATAACCCCTTCTGTTCTAAAACTTTATCAAAACTCTTTTGCTTACTCTATAAACTGTTTGCCTCTGTCTAGGCCTAACTAGGTGTGACTGGGGGCGAGTCTTTATTGGTCTTTCAATGAGTCAGGTATGCAGTTAATCTTGTTTACTGTGTGATTGTATTCTATGCTTAGCTGAAGGGTTAAGTGAGGTGAGTGTGACACTCAACACCAGCTTTTATAGTTACATTCGCTCACAAGTACAACTCCCACTTATGTCAGCATTCAGATTATAAGTGTTCGATATAACAATTTTCACAATAGTGGTGCACATGTGAACTAGTATTATATTTTAATTTTGATAACTAGAATACAATTACGCCAAAACCATTAATTTGGTACACGCACATAACTTGATCCACCTTTTCCCATAGAGTCATACTTGTGGGACTAAACACTAATATATGTAACAGATAGATAGAGAGAGAGAGAGAGAGAGAGAGAGAGAGAGAGAGAGAGAGAGAGAGAGAGAGAGAAAGAGAGAGAGATTTTGTATTTTATCTTCATGTTCAGCAATGTACTGTGTGACTTTTATGATGACGTTTTTCATAACTTATTTTGGCTCTTGACCTGTCTTAATTTCTAATCCTCGATTTCATAATTGACTGGTATGCACTCTCCGTGGCGAATGTTTTGCTGGGTAATCTACAGAACCCTTAGAATGCCGGATGTGAGATGTTAAATGACACCTAAAAGAGAGAGATAAACTCTGTGTGCAGCAGTCACTTGCACGATCAGATTTGGTTGGTTAGCGCTTTTATTTTTTAATCTGAGGAAATTCTCCTCTTGCGGGATTCTGCTTGCTTCACTTGCATTAATTATTTTATAATTTTAATGTGGGAAAGATTTTTACTTGGATAGTGCTTGAATAATATAACCTGTTTATCCCTGTAAGTCCCGATCCAACACCCCACACACGAAAGCCAAATAAAAACCCAAGGATTGTTTTTTTTAAAAATTACTCATTTCTGCTTTATTTTTGAAGAACAGTGTCCTTGAAATTAATCGCAAGAGTTAGATTCGTGTTTGCTTGAAAGTGTTGACGTCTATTGCACTTCTGTATTAGTGTTTGACATGTATAGTGCGCGCGTGTCTGTTTGCGCTCAAATCTGTTTCAGTGTTTATATTCATAAATGTGTTTGCTCGACTGTGCTATCAAATCCGTGAGAGTTTAATCTCGAAAACCAGACTCGTTACTAGGGAGTGAAATATTCCACAGAATAATAACAGTTGTTATTGAAATCAACTGAAACAGAAAATAACCGACGGCACTGACAGAAATGCAGCAGTCGGCTGAACTTATGAAACAGAGGTTGACATATTTATTCAGGACTTCATATTTCACTCGCTACAGAGATGGTCATAACTTTATAAGTAACATATTCACACATGACTTCATATTTCACTCGCTACAGAGATGGTTGTAACTATATAAGTAACATATTCACATAAGACTTCTATATTTCAGTAGCTACCGAGCCAATCAGTACTGCAGAAATAAAATTTTCATAAAAGTCTTTGCATTTAAGTCGCAACCGAGGTCAAAACTACTGAAGTAACATATTCCTACAGGTCGTCACATTTCAGTCGCTACCGAGATCAAAACTACTGAAGTAACATATTCATACAGGTCATCACATTTCAGTCGCTACCGAAATGGTCAACACGACTGAAATAACATATTCATACAGGTCGTCATATTTCCTCTCTACCGAGACGTCAGCGTGTCTGTACAATCCTGGAGGGTACACATTTGGTTGTGGGTTCGAAACATACAAGAAGCTGTTTAATTTCTTTAAAGATCTCGGGAAGGGTGGGTTTAATTAAATAGGCATTTTCCTTACGCATGTAATATATACATTCGGTAGCAACAGTATTTAAATGAAACTTTACTTTGCACATTGCGTTTGTAAATCAATGATGGCGACACTTAAACTTCAATCATTTAGGTAAATTGACATTCAAGAAGGAGACCCGTGTGTGTGAACAGCATCTGACTTACTAATGTGAATTATTTCCTTAAGTTACGTTATCAAAACGAATAGCTGCTACCCCAACGCAGGTTACCTTGACAACGGAAAAATTTCTCAAGGTCAGCACTCTCTGTACCCGGGGTACAGTTTATTTTACGCCCACATTGCAGTTCAAGGAAAATAACGTTCTGTAAATATTTTGACTTTAAGGTTGTATTGGTGCAGACTTATTTATGCCTTTCATCTTGGGAAAATCGGGTTGGTGCATCCAACCACTACCCCCAAACCATCCCACACTGTCTGACTTAGGTTGTGACGTTTTAGCAGTCATACTGTCTTCTTATGAAAATGCAAGTCAAGAGGTTGACTTCTATTTTCTCTTAAGATATAATCTATTGGAATACCGTTTATTTTTTAATAAAAGAAAAAATAATGCATCATGTAAACTTTAAGTGATAAAGGCTTAAGATGTTTAATGGTCTTTCAAGGGTTGGTAAAATATTTCACTATAATCAGTAGATTTGTTAAGTGCTAACCCATGACGTCAACGCTGTTTGTAGGCTTTCACTTCTTAGTGACCGAAATAAAAAGTCAATTTATTATTCCTCGTGAAACTGCAAAGAACATGACGTGCGCGCGTGACATTGAGTGATTTTTGAAGATCCCAGAGCCTGCTAAACACTACATTTACAAGCGTGAGTGGGTTCTGTGATGTTGACTGATTATTGAAGAGCCCACTGCTTGCCATGCGCTGTGTGTAGGAACGTGAGTGGGTTCTATGACGTCAAGAACTTGCGGCAAACAGCTCGATCAGCGTGATTGGGATTTATTTTATGGACGTCAAATAATGCTTGATAATATAATATTTTTAATGCTATTTTCCAAGTCCACAATGGCATTGTATTGTTAGTCACGATCGGAAGCCAAATTATCTCGAATTTTCCTGTATTGTAATTAGGTGAGAGAACACATAAGTAGGTCATTAAAGAACGCTTGTTAGTAATATCTAATTGTACATTTTTACACAGACAACAGTGCAGGGGGTGGATAGGGGTGATAGAGGTTTCTAAAAAAAATGAACAGTGAGTATGAAGTAAATTAGCAGTGAGAGACATATTCATAGTTAACTGAAACTAAACTGTGACAAATGAGAATGAAGAAGTTGTGATTTTTTTCAAAATGTTCTCAGTAACAAGTAGTTGTAAATGAGGATATACTAGTGGGAACTGTCTAAGAATGCTCTTTATAAAGACAAACGTTATAACTGTGAATGAAAATGTAGACTCTTTCAAAATGTTCTAACAAAAAATAAATTGAAAATGAATTAGTTGAAAATTGCTTGAAAATGTGTGAAAGAAAGTATTGTAAACAGCAAAGAGCGGTTAAATGAGAACCTAACAACTAACAATGGACTGTGTGAAAGTAAACAGCAAAGAGCGGTTAAATGAGAACCTAACAACTAGCAATGGTCTGTGTGAAAGTGTAGTGGAAAATAAAAGCGGCTGCTTCAGAAAATGGATTTTAAAAAAGTTTTGAAAGGCTATAAATAAAACAATGAATGTCAATAGAGAAAATAAAAACAATTGTTGAGCTGTTTGAAATTATTTGTCAACAACAAACAGCAGTTAATAAACGAGTGGTTTGCTCTATATAAGTGTGCTATAAAACAAGCAGCTAGACATTAGGTCCGTGCCGAAAATACATTTGTGAATTGATTAATGAGATTTCCAGTATAAATAAAAGTAATGGTTTTAACTGAGAACAAATAGGCCATAAAGTGTTTGCAAGCGTTCTACGACACAAATAAAGAAGAAAATGGCTGGTATGCGCAATTATCACCATCATTGAAATAAGAGCGAACGCAAAGTCAGTTATTTTGAGTATACGTTCTTGCAGGAGGGATGTAGAAATATTATAACTCTACCCTGTTTGAAACATTTTTTTTTCTAAAACAAACATCTCGCAGAAACTTCACCCTTGCTGTCAATCATAACCCAGAACTGTGATAGAAAAAAAGGAGAGAGGGGGAATAAGAGGGTGGGTGTGTGGATGGGGTGAGGTAGGAAATCTGCAACATCTCATGGCATCGGAACCCTCTTTGAGAATCGCAGAGCAACAATACCCTGGCGCTGTCACACGCGGGGATTGGTCAGGGGGCACGGACTGAACGCGGAATGGTCTTGTACACGTCACTAATTGATTGCGAGTGACGAGTTCCGATGTTACAGATTAGTCTTCGATTGCAGAATGATCCGCCGCTGCGCCTGGCAGAATTTCCCGTTCGAAGTGAGAACAGCACGCTCTGAAAGATGAGCTAATATTTGCGGCCCGAAGCAGCGAAAGTCAATGCCATTTCTGAAATTGCCTTCAGCCTTGCAGACAATGGTATCTGTATTGCTGTTTGCTTTTCGGGTTTTTTTTATGTGTGTGAGTATGCGTGCTTGTGGTTTTTGGTTGTTTTTTTTTTTGGGGGGGACATGTACGTTTTCGGAAATTTTATTACTATACAACATTTTTTAAAATTAATTTTATTAAAAATAAAATATTTCTTTCTTGGTTTGAGCGGAGGAGGGGTAATGGAAAACGCTTGATATGTGAACTGTGAAATCCGAGTACTATAAAAGTTTCAGTTTTTACTCAGTTACTGGCCCTGAACTGTCGTATCCATAATAGCATGGTGTGTGCGGTTGTTTTAGTGCGTCTGACTGGAAACAAAATTTAAATTATTGATGAATGTTTGTCAACTGAAAGATCAGACACTAGACACCGGTAACGAGGAAGAAGGGGGGGACGGGGTGGGAAGGAATTAAGTTAAGCGTTTCACGAAGAGAATGAACTTTAGTACAGGTATAAATATTATCACTTACTGTAGCATGTCGTATAATAGGGTTTCTTACATAGTATTGCACATCGTACAAAAGGGTTTCTTACATAGTATTGCACATCGTACAAAAGGGTTTCTTACATAGTATTGCACATCGTACAAAAGGGTTTCTTACATAGTATTGCACATCGTACAAAAGGGTTTCTTACATAGTATTGCACATCGTACAAAAGGGTTTCTTACATAGTTTTGCACATCGTACAAACGGGTTTCTTACATAGTATTGCACATCGTACAAAAGGGTTTCATACATAGTATTGCACATCGTACAAACGGGTTTCTTACATACTATTGTATATTTATATCGTATAAAATGGTTTTCTTACATACTATTGCATATCGTATTAAATGGTTTCTTAGGTAGCAAATTATATAATATAATTGCTGGATGGAAAGATATTTTCATTATTTTCTTATATACAACAAGGATGACAACTTTGTCGCAGCTTACTATTGCAGAACACGAGATCAACTTGCATGACATTAGATGTGCTGCCATCTTTAGAGTAACTTTCTATTTCAGGACCCGAGACTTGCATGACATCAGATATGTGCCATTTCCAGACACAAAATTAGCACTAAAACATAGATAAATGGCTATACTGATTACATCATCCAGGCCAGATTTAAATAACCGATTTAAGTTTAAAGTGTGCGGTAAAACGAAGGTAAACTGTTGAGTTATTTATGCAATCAAAAGAATTGAATCTTCTTATCAGTTAAATGAAGTGAACTAACGCAACATCAATTTTATATTTGTGTATTTCAGAATAGTACATGTAACAACACGACAGATTGGGAGAATTATTTGTAACAACACGGCAGATTGCAAGAGACATTTGTAGCGAATTCTCGAAAAAATAACAAAACATCTTTAACCACTTAGGTACTCAAAATTGTCTCCCAAACAGTTCATGGCTTTGACAACGGCAATTACTGTCCACTCGTCATCGCGTCTGGCTTTTTCCATGGAGACGATTAGCGCTTCAGCAAATTGGTCTGTGGCCAGAAATGTTTCGCTGATGGACATTAACTCCACAGAAGTGCCCGGCAGGGAGTCTGCGACAGGTGCAAATATTGCATCTCCGATTGTGATGTTTCTAGCAGGTGATAATTATGATTTTTTTCTTGTCATTGTTAATCAGAAGTGTGTGTGTGTTTTTGTGTATGTATGTGTTTGTGTTTGGAGTATGTTTTTGTTTGGAGTATGTGTTAGTGTGTGTATGTGTATGTTTGGAATATGTGTTTGTGTGTGCATGTGTTTGAGTTTGTGTGTGTGTGTGTATGTGTGTGTGTGTATTTGTTTGGTGTATATGTGTGTGTGTGTGTGCGTGTGTGTGTGTTTGGTGTATGTGTCCTATTTTGCTTGGGTGACTGTACGCACTTAGACTACGCACATGAGAGTGTCTGTGTGTGTGTCTGTGTGTGTGTCTGTGTCTGTGTGTGTGTGTGTCTGTGTGTGTGTCTGTGTGTGTGTCTGTGTGTGTGTGTGTGTTTGTGTGTGTGTCTGTGTCTGTGTGTGTGTGTGTGTGTGTCTGTGTCTGTGTGTGTGTTTAGACTAGCTAATGATTAGATCCCATATAAAAAGATTTTAAACAGGGAACCAGTATTGCACGTTCATGCTTTCATATCCCTTTGACGTTCTACTTTCTCTGATTTTCTCACAATTATTTCAAAATTCAGGCAACACTGAAATGCTGTCGTGAAATCTAAAATACACAAGCAAGTTTCTAACTGAAGATTTCTTATCAAAAAAGTCCCAAAGTTCTATAAAGGAAATGTATTATGTTCATACAACTGTAAATGCCAATTAAATTTAGTATACTACTGAACCATGTAGCGTAATATTTAATAATAATGACAATACCTAACTTATTACGTTTGCCATTAAAAAGAATCATTCATGCATCATAAACATATTTTAAAATGTTGCGCCACTCACATCCATCTAATAATTAAAGCACATTGCTTACTTCATTCTTTCAGCAAAAGAGAGCTTTAGAAATACGTTGCTCTCTCCATTCTGTGCAAAACAAGCAACAGCTTTAGAAATACGTTGCTCTCTCCATTCTGTGCAAAACAAGCAACAGCTTTAGAAATACATTGCTCTCTCCATTCTGTGCAAAACAAGCAACAGCTTTAGAAATACGTTGCTCTCTCCATTCTGTGCAAAACAAGCAACAGCTTTAGACATACGTTGCTCTCTCCATTCTGTGCAAAACAAGCAACAGCTTTAGACATACGTTGCTCTCTCCATTCAGTGCAAAACAAGCAACAGCTTTAGACATACGTTGCTCTCTCCATTCTGTGCAAAACAAGCAACAGCTTTAGAAATACGTGGCTTTGTTCCCTCTGAAAAGGAAGAATGATTTATGCATGTGGCTCCCTTCTTCTGTGCCAAGCAAGGGGACACAGTAATTGGTGCCAGGTTAGAAATGCGTTGCTGTTTTTATTATTTGTGCAAAGCATGGGAACACAATAATTGCTACAGAAATAGAAGTACGTTGCTGCCTTTATTTTCTGCTATGCGTAGACTGTTCGCGCAACCCTAGAAATATGTTGCTGCTTTCTCTTTGTGCACAGGAAGGAATTAACGAAATGCTCACTTACAGGACTAAGATTAATTATGAATCACGTTAGTCGGCAGTCCAAAGATTGTGACTAGGTCAGTCTGCAAACTAAAGATTGTGAGTGACATCAGTCAGCAGCCCAAGATTATAAGTGACTCATTCTGCAGCACAAGAGTATAAGTAACGTCAGCTTGCAGCCCACGATTATGAGTGACGTCAGCTTGCAGCCCACGATTATGAGTGACGTCAGTTTGCAGCCCACGATTATGAGTGACGTCAGTTTGCAGCCCACGATTATGAGTGACGTCAGTTTGCAGCCCAAGATTATGAATGACGTCAGTTTGCAGCCCACGATTATGAGTGACGTTGGTTTGCAGCCCAAGATTATGAGTGACGTTGGTTTGCAGCCCCCCAAAACTGTTTTTCATATTCATATTCACTAACGCTCATAATTCTTCATCTGTGTAGTAAAGTTTTGTATGACACTGATACACTTCAAACACGTGACTTTGAATTCATGCTTCGCTAGTGCAAGACTTCCGCTTAATATTGATACTACACAGTAATGTGCACACATTAATTTTCTGTTTGTGTAGCGGGGAAGGGGTTTCTGCCAAAATGAATTTATTCTTTTCTTTGGACTTAACAACGGAAAGAAAAGCTTTTTTCTTATTGTTATTTTCTTTTCTTTCTTACTGCTTCTTTTTGAAAATGGGGTCATGGGAATGTGGGAAGAGTTACATGGTATGTAATAACCTAATTTAGACACAGAAGTACCGTACGTATGATCTTTGGCATCGCCATTTTAATTGTATTATACGTGTTTATGTCGCCGCACCGACCCCACTCATTTTTTTAAACAAAAGAAGTGATTTCTGTCGTCTTAACTTTAGAACTTAAGCTTCAGTATGTTTCGTAAGACTTTAGTATTTTCTTAAAACGTTTCAATATGTTACATCACTTTTTGTTAGATTGTTAATGTTTGAGTTGTGTGTAGCAAAGGAGTTTTGGATGAGAATTGTAAATGGTTTTGTTTCTTCTTTGTTGATGTTTAGACTTCACATGTCTATAAATGATCTGTGTTGTGTGTACTCTCGTACCCTTGTAAGTGTGTGGTATTTGTGTTCCTGGATGACGTGTAATAGATGTGTTTAATCTCAGTTGATAAGTATATCCTGATTGTTTATGTTGAGCAACATGTTCTAGCTTCCATTCGTGCGTTTTATTAAGTGAGTCACAGATATATAAGCTCTTTATTGTGTTGTGTCCTGTTTCTTAATGGTCCTCTCTTTTTAAAATGTTTTTTTGAGTGTTCTTTTGCTTTTCACGCGTTTTAAATTTAGGTAACTCTCCTCTGGTTATGGTTATGTATGTACGGTCTCACAAACACACATTTACTTACTCATAGACACACGCATAAAAACAACCATATAAACAACAAAGAAGTCTTTTTTGTAAACTCATGAACGTCACGTGTTTACTCACCTTTGGCTAAGTGCTGACCTCTCCTGGTATCATGCGTCAGGGCTCCTCGGCAACATATTGGCGCTAGTCGTGCTGCATCGCACGAAGACCGAAATACGCAGCATGATGTTCTACACCTTAGTGGCTGCACTCACCTGGAACGACCTCATCGGCATCGTGCTCACCTCTCCGGTCACCGTGGCCTCCTATCTCAACGGCAGGGTCATGCCAGCCGGCGACCTGCTATGCCGCTTCAACGGCTTCGTCATGGTGTGCTTCGGGCTGTCCACGCCGCTCATCGTCTGCACGATGGCCATCGAGCGCAGTCTCGCCCTGAAGTGCACGTACTTCTACTCCAAGTACTGCACGCCGGCCTGGGCCCGGGTCGTGGTAGTCTGCTTGTGGGCTTTTGTGCTCTTCTTCGGCGCCCTGCCCTTGTTCGGCCTCGGCTCCTTCAGCCTGCAGTACCCGCGCACTTGGTGCTTTCTGGACTTCAACTCCAGCTCGCCGCTGAACATGACCTACGCTTATTCCTACGCCATCTTGAACCTGCTGGTGGTGGTTTTGATGACATCCTGCAATTTCGTCGTCATGGCGACGCTGTGTCGCGTGCGGGACACGCGCCGGAAGCACTCCAGCAGCAGCCTGAACAGTTCACTGCTGGTGACGGACAGCGTGGAGGAGAAGGCGAAGCCTCCGCAGCACTTCAAGCGCCGACACCAGCGTGATGTCGAGTTGCAGATGATCTGTCTGGTGTGCACCATCACGACGATCTACGCCGTGTGCTGGGTTCCGCTGATGGTGAGTAATGTGGCCAAACGAGAATCGAACTACTGTATCGTTGGAGTTCCTGCTTACGCAAGACTGTTGTAGATTAGATAGATAGATAGATAGATAGATAGATAAATAGATAGATAGATAGATAGATTAATGGATGGATGCATGGATGCATGGGTGACGGAAAGAAAGAAAGAAAGAAAGAAAGAAAGAAAGAAAGAAAGAAAGAAAGAAAGAAAGAAAGAAAGAAAGAAAGAAAGAAACAAACAAACAAACAAAGATGAACGAACCATAAATTTGAGTGTTAACAATCAAGGTATTCTTTCTCCCAATAAAATTATCTCCCTTTAAATAATAAAATACATGTATTCAGCAAAACGGAACAATATTCATGTGTTCGGATATCATCTTTTACTCCTATTCCATAATTTCTGTTGCATGGTACGCGCTTACTTTCCATACACACCTTTATTCAGGTCCACATCTAAACCTTTATTCAGGTCCACATCTAAACCTTTATTCAGGTCCACATCTAAACCTTTATTTAGATCCACATTTAAACCTTTATTCAGGTCCACATCTAAACCCTTATTCAGGTCCACATCTAAACCTTTATTCAGGTCCACATCTAAACCTTTATTCAGGTCCACATCTAAACCTTTATTCAGGTCCACATCTAAACCTTTATTCAGGTCCACATCTAATCAGCCTTTGACATCATTTTCAGGTCCATATACTCCTAACGCTCTCCAGGGGTCCGCAGGCTCCGCTAGTGGGACTGGTCGCCGTACGCCTTGCGAGCTTGAACCAAACACTGAATCCCTGGCTCTACGTCATCTTGCGCAAAGCGCTTCTGGTGCGGATCCGCCGTGCATGCTCCCGGTGCATCTGCGACGACGAGCACCCAGACACTCCCCGCCGCTATCTCCCCAACTACCAGCACCACCACCAGTACGCTCACTACCCGTACGCCGGCCAACCTCACGCTGACCGTGCGCTGTACGGCTACGTGCACGTCCGCCACCAATTATGTCCCAGCAGTCAGTTCGTCGGCCGCCAAAATGAGGCTGGATCATTTTCTGATGGAGGAGGGGTCCACAGCGGGCACAAGAGCTCCGAACGTGAGCAGAAGTCCAAGAAGATGTCCAGCAAGAGCAGATGCGATAGCGACAGCCGGAGTCGAGAAAGGCAGACAATGGAGAGGGGCTCGCAAGGAGGACGCCAGCGAGAGAACAGAGACCCCTTCCCGATGTGCTCTGTGTGCAGGATAAAGTGTGCGGAGCTCAACTCCACCTTAGCGAAAGGACCGGCTTCCCATTCTGTGCAGCACAGCGACATCTCTACCCCTTCACGCTTGATCAACGGCAGCGCGGGGCCCAAGAACAGTTGCGGCAGTTGTGAGTGTTCCCAGTCACGTGACGTTGATGACCCTTCAGACGGCATCTACGTGGCTCTTTTCCGTCATCCGCCCAGGGCGGAACTAAAGGAAGCTCGCAACTCCGTCGAACTTGACCACTCTGCGTCGGACAGGTACAGACGTTTCCCGCTGCAGTCGGCTGCTCAGGATGCCGGGGTGTTCCAGAAGAGCTCCAGCAGCGAGGCAGATGACAATGGTTACGTGTCGAAGGTCAGTACCGACTCTTCTCGCGTGTCAACACCAGAAAATCAGCGCCAGAAGATTTGCACCGAAGCGGTCGCATTGGTTAGTCAGGGCAGCGGCTCTTTGTCTGCGCACATGGACGCTGTTCAAAACGTTGAGAAGAGCAGTTATGATTCTGTCTCGCAAAGTGTTTCCAGTTCCTCTTCCAGCTCAAGAGGAACATACGAGTCCGGAAACAGTCCGACACTGCACTGATTCCATGTCTAGCAGCTCTCCAAGACGAGGATCTGGCAGGAACAGCTTTCGCAAGCCTTCGTGAAAATAGAAACGAAACGAAAACTAAACGAGGCATAAACAAAACAAAAATAACAGCACAAAAAAACGGATGGCATAAATTGGACTGTGTGTGTCTGTATGTGTGCGTGCGTGTGTGTATATATGTGTGGGTGTGCGTGCAATAATATATGTGATATTAAATTCACACTAACTAGCTCTTCATTTCCTCACTATAACTCGTAATTTCGCCTATGCCTGTTAAATGCATACGTCAAAGAAAATATATTTAGAAATCTGCCTACATTTAATTATAACTTGCCAAGATATGCACATGCATTGTGTTTTTGGTGCAACGTGGATCTTCTTGTTTTTGTGTTATTGTCATGTCCACAGAGGGCCTTAACATGACACGTTATTTATACACAGCTTTTTCGCCTTCTTAGTGTTTCTGTCACCCGCAGTGATTGGAATCGATATGGGGAAAACTAAAACCACTTAATTTTTTTTTTTAGTCTCAAGGCGGCGTTTCATCTTCTTACCTGTCTGCACGCGTCCCTGACAGTACTGATACATTTTCTGATGTCACTTTCATTGCTACGGTCCATTTCTCTCACTTTAACTTGTTGACTACGAAAACCGAAAACACGAGGGAAGATGATTTAGGCGATTAACGAGCTGCATGGATTGAAGAATGAGTCACGTCACTATGATAAAATGACATGCTGATCATCTTGTCAGGAAGAATGCATTTCCAATTCTATAGCTGAATTACTCAACGTCTCCGGTAAAATCAGTCAAATTTACGCACTCGCTAATTACTCTACGAGAGTGTTTATTTTTTACACTGTATCTGCTTGTAATATGTAATCCTGGCAAATGACAAACTTATGCTAGACATAGTCACAGTTCTAGCAAAATAGACATATCAAATTTGAACTTTTGCTTTGAAATTATAACTATACCAGTAGTATAATACAATAAGTAAGAAAATATGACATTTGCGCCAACACTAGTCATGTACGTTGAAGCATCATTATCATAACATTACACATCAAATACATCATTATCATAACATTACACATCAAATACATCATTATCATAACATTACACATCAAGTACATCATAACATTACACATCAAATACATCATTATCATAACATTACACATCAAGTACATCGTTGCAACATGTTAGTCACAAACACTGCACTAGCATATCGGACAAAAGCAATACACTGAACATCAAATAATAACTGGATGGCACACATTAAAACAAATAGTGCATGAACACTGAGCAGTCAACTGTGACTTACCAAATCTGATAAAACGCTCTGTAAACACATCACATAGAAACAGCGTTCAGACTCAGATAAACACTGCACCAGACTGTCATACGTAAATATTGCTCCAACACACCAGATACAAACATTGCAACAATAACCAGACGTAAACATTGCCCCAACACTCCAGATATAAAAATTGCTCCAACGCTCCAGATATAAACATTGCCCCAACGCTCCAGATATAAACATTGCACCAATAACCAGACATAAACATTGCACCAACACACCAGATATAAACATTGCACCAATAATCAGACATAAACATTGCACCAATACGCCAGATATAAACATTGCACCAACACACCTCACATATAAAATTGCACCAACACACCAAGCATAAACATTACATTAACACACCAGACATGAATACTGCAGCAACAACACACCAGACATACAAACTGTACCAAAAAAACAAAACTTTGCTCGAACAACGGACATCTCACGTAGAGTTGAAACAAATCAACTCATCTTCGAACTATTTTTATAATGAATTGCTAATTTGGGGCTGGGATCGAGGGAGGGTGGGTAGTTGAGACCTCCTGTTGGGTTCTTATTTCTCTGGTGTGTTGGAATAGACTTTGGGACTTGAGACCTCGTGTTTTATTCTTATTACTTCCAAAACAGGGCTGTTGTCCTAACTCCTTCATCCCATAAGTATAAGTACTAAAGAACATACAGGCGAGAAAATGCAAACACGACACTGCGCTTAACATAATCCCACAATCTTTTCATTCATAAAAATCATTCAACGTTTGAGAGTAAAGCAGAAAGCAAAGTTTATCAAACATGAAACGTCTTCTTTGCAGGAAAGGACGTATTTGGTTAATAGCTACATTTGTGACTGACCTAATTGGCCTCACTTCACGCATGCGCCTGTACTCGCCTCGCCAGAACGATGCTGACCTTGACACGGACACGTAAAAATAAAATAACCAATCCGCATTGTGCACAAAGAACCTTGTATGTCAGAGCTTGACTTCCTGGCATCGCTGGAACTCCGAAACATGGCGTCAACTATTATTTGATGGCACTGATATGTCTACACGTCAGAACCACTGTCAGTATCTGACTGTGTACTTGTGTTTTTGGGACGTTTGCATTGCTTGTATAATCTGGAAAGCTTATTTGCAATAAAAGCAAAAAAGTTACTTAAGTAGGTAGTTTAAAGATTTCCCTTGTTGGCATGTTTATGATGCGTAAAACCACAAAGAACATGAAGATAGAAAGCTTCAAAGAATTAATATTTGTGGTAGCAGCTATTGTTGTAATAAGTTACAAGAGTAGCAAGTAGCAAGAAACAGTTGAATAAAATAGTATCTACTTGACAGCAGCTGTAGCGTGTAGAAATGTATAATCGTTGCCTATTGTCTATAAACGTCACCCCCCACCCCCCGCGTGCCAAATCGCGTGCTAATGTGTTCAAAGAAAGCGTTTGCTGTGATTAATACAAACTTCATACTACCAAAAACCTAATGTGCTTTGTTGTCCTATTTATTATGCCTTATCGAATGAAATCTTCTAAAGATATTGCTTTATTGACGATGACGTCAACAAGTCAAAATGGTGTTGGGAGTGGATGTGTTTTGCTAGCGCAAACTGTTGGTGAAACTGAAAGCATCTCTGAAATGCAAAATGGTACTTTGATCGAATGAAACTAGCAGTTCAAAGAATTGCTAGACTTGAACAGAATCCTTGAAAACTGACTGGAATTTAATGCCATCTGCTTTGTCAACTGTTATTGAAACTGAGCTATCTGCATGGAAGAATGGATTTGCATCCTGTTTTTTTTTAATTTTTTAGTAAGTGTGAAGGTCATTGACTGCATTCACTGTTACTGAAGCTGACAAATTTATACTGAAGACGACATTTTAAAATTGCCATCTAATGAGTAAAATGGTGAGCTTGAGTCACATCTGCATGGCAAGGAGTTACCAGAAAAAGAATGTCACTTACTGTGTAAACTAATGGCGAAAATGATTGACAACTCTAAATATAAAAGAACTTTTAGTGTAACGTCGTTATATGAATAAATATTAATTTTACGTGTTTGCGTGTGTGTGTGTGTGTGTGTGTGTGTGTGTGTGTGTGTGTGTGTGTGTGTGTGTGTGTGTGTGTTATTCACTATTATGTATTTTATCTTGTATGAATAAAATGGTACTCGTGTGTACTTGGATTTGTTCAATGTCGCTTAGAGCCGAGACGTATGTCAAGTAAACTTAACCTCCGTTCCGCATCCTCAGGGAATAAAGAATTGTATGTCAAATCTTATGATAATAACTGGCATTCTATTGAATGATATTCATAGTGCAAACATATGCTATTGCCCCAGACATTAGTAAACCATCACTATGTCACTTGGTGGTATTAGTGTGACCTGGAGTCGAACCAGTATTACAAGCGATAAGGCTAATGAGGTCACGCAGGCGAAGGCGGGATGAGAAATGAAATAGTGAAGGCGAAGGGAGATAAGAAATGAAATAGCGAAGGCGAAGAGTAAGAGCGAGTTCCTGAAGCTCACTAAATGTCCGCTGGACAGAAATATATCGGTTTATGCTGATGACAGAAGTTCCGGATTTCAAACAAATCAGGAAAAAGGCGACGTCTCCTAACAACCAATGCAGATGTCATAATCACCAGGGACACTTGCCATCTCAGGAAAAACCCAATTGGTGTATCTCGGTGTAGCACAATAGCTTAATTAAACCTTTCCTTTCAAATATGGATCTAATTATTCTAATAATTGTTCGTCATAACAATAGCGGGAATATTTCCGATCCAATAATAGTGTTTCTTATTAACTGCCAATACCGTTCTATTATTAATCCAAACATATCTCCACGGCAACAGCATTATTCAATTGGGGAGGGGGGGGGGGTCGACCTACTGACGTAATCAGTCCTTTCCATCGAGAGTTGGGAAGAAACACTCCACGTTCGATCCTCTATGGATTATCTCCCCTTTCCAGTCTATTAAAACACCAACAATGAATGTCATTTCTGAAAATGCGTGCCAGTAAAGTCAGTCATAAGAAGTCCCGTCTAATATTTATAATGTGAATCTAAGCATGCTAATAAAGCAGGAAAACGTGTCTTTCTAAAATGTATGCTGTATGGAAAAGGTGTTTGGCTTAGTTTACTTCACGTACATACAATGATTTACTAAAATGTATGTGCATAGGTTATAAGAAATGCACGTATGATAACCATAATGTGTGAGCATAGGGTATATAGAGTGCTCATGGATCATCATAGGATGAGTGAATAGTGTATAGGCATTTTTTTATGCATAGGGTTATAATAAAGATTGTGTGAACTGAGTAGCCATTTTCAGATTACTTTCTCATTATAAAGACTTTTTCTCTCTCAAAACAAGAAGATTCGCGATTTGCTCTTTCAGCAACTCGATTTCTTTACTCGTGAAAATTTACTCTCTCCCCCACCCCACCAGCCACGTGATTATTTATATCATTTCAAACCTCGTGAAAAATTACTTCCCCCTCTACAGTATCGTGATATCTTTATATCACCTCAAAATTCGTTAAAATTTACTCCCCGAGTCACGTGATTTCTTTATATCACTTCAAAACTCGTTAAAATTTACTCTCAAGTCACGTGATTTCTATATATCACGTCAAACTCTTGAAAATTTACTCCACACGTCAAGTGATTATGTAACTTCAAAACACGTGAAAATTTACTCCCCAAGTCACGTGATTTCTTTATATTGAAGACTCTTTAAAATTTACTCCAAGTCACGTGATTTCTTTATTCAAGACTCTTTAAAATTTACTCCAAGTCACGTGATTTCTTTATGCCATTTCAAAATTCGTTAAAATCTACTGCCGTTGTTACAACAGTCTTATATCAGTTCCGGATAACAATATTTGCAATTTACTCCCTCGGTCACGTGATTCTTTATGCGATCCAGCTCGTAAATTTGTGAGGTTCTTTCATTAATTTTTTTTTTTATGATTTCCGTTTTTTTCTGTGATGTTCATTCAGTAATTCGTTATGATTTTCTTAAGCATAGACCTCATGCTTGACAGCCGATGAGTTTACAGTAATACCAACAATTGATTGTACAATTCGTCTGGATGGATACACTTGATATATGACGTCATTAGCTGTCTGCCTGAATACAATGAATCGAGTATAGAAGCAATGGGCGATGCCAAATCTCACTGGCAATCTATCAAAGGCATTAGAACTAATTTCAGTTTCTTCTGTTACCTATGACAAGATTCCTTAAATCGAGTTCCTCTCACTTTGTCAAATAAAAGATAATGATGAAATATTAATTATACTTCTTTTTATGCTCTAAAATTTTTATTTTGTTTCGTCTACGCATTTTCCCCTTTCTTCTTTCCTTCCTTTATTGTTGTTGTTACTGATTTAATTATGTTTAAATTCCGCATTTGGTTGTGCGTTGTCTGCATTCTACAAACCTTAGGGTGCCTTTGTCTGAATTCTACAAACCTTAGGGTGCCTTTGTCTGCATTCTACAATCCTTAGGGTGTCTTTGTCTGAATTCTACAATCCTTAGGGTGTCTTTGTCTGAATTCTACAATCCTTAGGGTGTCTTTGTCTGAATTCTACAATCCTTAGGGTGTCTTTGTCTGAATTCTACAATCCTTAGGGTGACCTTTAATGAATCCTGCAATCTTTAAGGTGAAGCTGTTTACTGAATTGCATTTTCAGAGTCATGCTCGAGTCCAATGGCTTTTATAGGAGTACTATCTCTCGTCTGACCATTTCTGCATATTACATTTGTCTGATAATTTCCGCATATCACACTTGCATGAACATTTCCGTATATTACACTTTTCAGATAATCTCCGTATATTTTCACTTGTCTGACCATTTCCGAATATTACACTTGTCTGATCATTTCCGCATATTACACTTGGCTGATGCATTTTACGTTCAATTCAGGTGTCAAACATTATTTTAACGAAACTTTGCGAATTCATCAGTTGTTGATTTAATGTCTAGTATAAACTTGATTTTAAGAACATAACCAAACATCACCCCTATCCCCTACTCAATCACACATTCAACCAACCATCCTACCAATCTGCCCCCCTAACCATTCAACCACCTAGCAAATATTTCACCCACCCTACCAAGCCACACCCTATTTCAGTGTTCAAAGTAAAGAACAGTTGGCAAACTTTTGGACAAGGGACATAAACGACAGGCAAAATATATGTTGTAAGGACCGGTAAAAACAGGTGTTGTCTAGTAGATCAGACAATTTTCATCATCGAGACCGTACTTTCTAAGCTCACTCACTTGTCTTTCTTAAGGAGGCTTCCTATCACAGTTCTTCTTTTCTTTCATGAATGACTGTGAAAGATGACCTTTATACATCCATGCCGTCATTCTTGTGCAGAATGACTGTGAAAGATTACCTTTATACATCCATGCCGTCATTCTTGTGCAGAATGACTGTGAAAAATGACCCTTATACATTCATGCCGTCATTCTTGTGCAGAATGACTTTGAAATATGACCTTTATACATCCATGCCGTCACCTTATGCAGACTGAATTCTGCATTTGCTCTCTGCAAGCTCTCACATTTGCATATAAATGGAGGCCGCCAGCAGGCGATAAAAGCGAGAGGCTCAATGTTATAATTAGTGTCGGTCACATGACCGATGTTACTGTTAGGACTGTTATTGGACTGGACTCTGAATTTTATGTTTTATTTCGAAAAGATAAAGTTTTGCGTGAAAATTATAATTTTAGTCATAGCATTTGAGTGTGATAAATCTAATTTTAGTCATAGCATTTGAGTTTTGAGAAATCTAATTTTAGTTATAGCATTTGAGTGTGATAAATCTAATTTTAGTTATAGCATTTGAGTTTGAGAAATCTAATTTTAGTTATAGCATTTGAGTATTGATAAATTTAATTTTAGTTATAGCACAGATGTACGTTATTGTTTTATTCCTTTTTATGTTGTTGATGGGAGTTTTACATTTTCTATTCAACTGACATCTTAAACAATATTCCTAAAGCGATACGAATATGAATGTCTTTGATCATTTAATTTTTAATTTCAATGGTCGATCTAAAACGATATTCTATTTTTATAAATGACGAATACTATATAAACTTTAAAAATTGTATAAATTACGGTGTTGAATTAGACTGAAGTAAGGGAGATAATATGAGACATTTAAATAATGAAAACTCTAGTTGTAATCTCCCTGCAAATACCTTCACGCATATCTTCACTTTTAAAGAAACTCATAAGTTTATTAGTAATCAAACACAAACATGTATAATACATGTATGTATTTTAGTGGTGGATGATTTTAATAAATTTTCAAAATATTTCAATCAAACTTGTATGGGAGCATGTAGATTGTGTGTGTGTGTGTGTGTGTGTGTGTGTGTGTGTGTGTGTGTGTGTGTGTGTGTGTGTGTGTGTGTGTGTGTGTATGTGTGTGCGTGCGCGCGCAGTCCAGTTTAGCTGTTTTACAAACTGAGTAAGCAGTTTCTAATAGTGAGAAGTAGTAAGTATGAGATTAGAATCTCGCATATCTTTACATTAAATATTACTGCTAAAGACAATATTTTTTTCATTTTTGCTTCTGTAGCTTTTATAGTGGGTTACTGTAGTGGGTTGCTGAAGTGACTTACGAAAATAAATTAATTCTAATTAACATGGTTGGTTTCTAGGGAAGACATACAAATATAAATTAATTCTAATTCCTCAATGATTAGTTTCTGAATTTAGTTCAAAGTGTTAGCGCGGGTCCCAAAAATACGATGTTTAGCTGTTAGTAAGCCAGACTATTAACAAAAATGTGATGTATGACTGTTAGTAATGTAGTTAGAAAGCCAGTCTAAAATAACACTTTCAGCGCAATATAGTCATCATTACTCTTCAAAAACACTTGATTTCAATGTAGCAACACTGACACTGTCAACAGGATATATAGACAAATTCGACATCACACACCCAAAGGGAATCATATGAAGGACAAAATAAAAAAAACCCTGAAACAAGAAATCGCAGATCCTAGGTTACACTGCAAATTATCACACAAGTTTTTGGCTGTCTCTACACCTGTTCAAACTTAGGTCCCTTTACTTAATTAACAGAAAGCATGCAGATGTTGGTCCTGTGTTAACCAACTTTTAAGAATTCATAATACAAAATACATCACGTACCGGCCCACTTATTTTGTTTGAATCGCCAAACAAACGCAGACACGATTTGAAAAAATTGACGATCATCTCCCTTACATCACTCATACATTGTCAAGTGACCTTGAAAGAAAGCAATACTAATAGTATTTCCTATAAGAAAAGCATTTCAGGAATCACTATACACAATTTGTCAAGTGAAAAGAGAGCAAAATTGTTATTTTAGAGGTTTTGAGTAGCGAAATAACTGTTTCATTTTACTTTGCAGTGTGTGATGAGGTCATAACTTAGTTTGCAAAGTGACAAACGTCGTACGTGTTCGAACACAAATCGAACCAAAAGCCATATCACTCATGAAATCAATACTGCTTCCTAAATGCTCTTCAAAAATAACACAATTATCTTTATTACATGATTAACAACAATTGTATAATAAGAGAGATTAGCAGGAAACTAGTTGGATTAAACAAACATATATTCTATTATTAACTTCTTACAAGATTATACAAACGAATATGTAATAATTATCTATATACAAGATTTACATCGTTATACCTGACTGACTGACCTCAGGGCAAAACCCTTTTTATCAACTTTAGTTTTGGAAAACGTTGTGTAGTCTCACTTTGATGACTCTAAAAATGGTTCTTAAATATCTTACTTCTTTAGGAATGCTTGCGCGTGCATGTGCAGACCAATCCAGCTTGTCAGCCAAACTCGTGGTCGGTAGGCGAAATATTCCGCTAATTATAATTATCACGCTACGGTCCGCGAAGTCTGGGTAGGAGTTCAAAATAGCATGGTTGTTTTGTTTTAATTAAAGGGGAATAAATAGCGCAAGCTTTTAAAAGAGTTTACGAGCGATTTGCTCCCTTAGATCCAATGATTAATTAACGTGGAGCGACAACCCTCTCATCATAAATAGGATGTATACAAAACACTCATAGAATTCAGAAGTAATATAAGGATGTATACAAAAACACTCAGAGAATGCAGAAATGCAGAAGTAATATAAGGACGTACAAAACACTCATAGAATGCAGAAGTAATATAAGGACGTACAAAACACGTACAGAATGCAGAAGTAATATAAGGACGTACAAAACTCTCATAGAATGCAGAAGTAATATAAGGATGTACTAATCAAGTTTATAGTAGATCATACTAATCACTCATAGAATGCAGAAATTTTAGAATTCAGATATTCACCATTTTCAAACTTTTCTAATAAATTCTTTCTTTCCAGACTTTAATATAGCATTTAGTATTTAAGTTTATGTCTTCAAGTTTTGTTAATTTATAACTATCTTCTTTTTGTTATGTCGATGGAAGATGCAATTACGTTATTAAACATAATAATATGTCTTATTAATAACTGAGCTTGCTCTAAGAACAAGAAAAAGGTGAATAAACTATAATAAAGCATTTCATCTTCCTTATAGGATAATCTACAATACAAAGTTTATTGCAAACTAGCAAACTTCATTATAGTGTAATCTACAATACAAAGTTTATTGCAAACTAGCAAACTTCACTATAGTGTAATCTACAATACAAAGTTTATTTCAAACTAGCAAACTGGCCTAAATATCGCTAAGATCAAACTATATTCTAGTACTATATTATAAGGTTTATTTTTAGTATAACTAGAATCCGGATTCCCAAACTTCATAAAAATGTTGCTTCTATATGACTGATATGTTTCCTGCCACGTAAAGTCTGAGAGTCACTTTCAGTCTTCGGTTTTCGGTAGACAGTGTCCGTTGGGCAGTGGAACTGCACTTAATGTATTTTTTTTTTTTTTGCTATTGCCAGAGATATCTAATGTCAGAACCGACGCAGAAATTATTGAAAATATTTATATTTCCTCAGCGTTTTAAATATTTGAAAATGAAAATGCGATATCTAGTTACAGGACATAGCTACACCTGCATTTATAAATTCATATCAGTTTGAACATAGGCTTAAACTATTTTTAGCGTTAAGAGTTACAGACATAAACTAGGCGAACAGAAAAGTTGTTTTTTTAAATATAGATTAGCAAACAGTATTAACATAGTATCATTATCACATGCTGGTTGAGATCTAGTTTCGCCTTAGAGGCTTCATTTGTGTGTTATATAAGATCTTTGTTGATTAACTGACAATCACTGTTTGATGATGTTATATTTTCAGATCAGTATTGGTTTAATTGGATGATGATGTGATATTTTAGATTTTTGATAATTAGTAAATGCATACAAATTCAGACAAGCGTTTTATTGTCCTATACAATTTCATTTTACTGTTTTAGGGTGTACTATTTTGGTGCGGATTCAGATTTTAACGGACTGCTGTTTTTTTTAATAAATTATCGTTCTTGCTGAACTGCGTCAACAATTGCTAACTTCTTGTGATGATTCTGATTTTAATTTCGGGCTTCTAATTTATTTTATTATGCTAAAGATCTGTAATATATAGTGTACCATTGAACTTTTACAGGCTTGTTAAAGGTTCGTAATATGTCATTTATAGTTAGAGTTCTCGCGATTGCGTGTATGGGTGTGGAACGACCACATAAGCCCACTTTTATGCTTGTGTGATGTACACAACAACTGCCTGAGCCCATTTCTTTGTTGGCCTGATGTTGCGTACAACCGCCTGGGCCCATTTCTTTGTTGGCCTGATGTTGCGTACAACTGACTGGGCCCATTTCTATGTTGGGGTGATGTTGCGTACAACTGACTGGGCTCATTTCTATTGTTGGCATTATGTTGCGTACAACTGCATGGGCCCATTTCTACATTTGCATGATGTTGTGTACAACTGCCTGGGCCAATTTCTACATTTGCATTCAGCTCAAGACGTCAGCATATCAGGTGTCAATAAAAGAGGAGTTTTTATTTTAAAAGTCAAAATTTAACTTATCTCAAGCCTTTCTGGTGTGAACTACTCAACGCCCTCTCATCAGCTAAATTTGATGTTTGATTGGGTTTCACGATTTCGCAAATAGCGGACGTGCGGAAAACATTTGTGTTCTAGGAGGAAGGGTCTAAGTAGAGTAAAAGACTGCGTAGATGTTAAGAGGATTTTTTTAAAATATTATTATTCGGCCGGGCAGAGGTCAATTCTTCTCGATTTTTATCTGCCAGTGGATCTTTAGTGTGCACGATCTGTAACACACACGATCCAATTTGTCGTGCTGTCGGACGGGCTAGGCTCAAAGCACACACCATCCATACGCTTCCCACATTGGGCGGGGATAAATAGTATGATTAAATGGATTGTCAGTCCGGCCCCGATCGCTGAAGTTAAAGGGCCACGATCTTTTTTCACCCGAAGAAGTCGTCTTGCGAGTGGTTAAGTAAGTTGATATGTTCGCCCGAACGTTAAATTTATTGGGCTAAGAGGTTATTTTTGTTGTTTGTTGTTTTTTTTTTTTTTTTTTGGGGGGGGGTGGAGGGTTGTTCGTGCTTTACATCTACTAAGCTAAGAATATGGTCAACATTTAAATACGCTTTGTAAACAGTGAACTCGGTTATTGCAGAATTCGAGCCAACGTGTAATTAATTCTCTACAGCAAATATTTACTTGTGTATGAATGACTGGTGCATATATGAAACGGTGTATGGATGACTGGTGTATGGATGAAATGGTGTATTTTTGATTGGTGTCACTGTTTATGGATTACGTGTGCGGATGAGACGGTGTATAAATGAATGGTGTTTAGATAAAACGGTGTGTGGGTGCAACGATTCTGATGCTGTGTGAATGTGTCCAAGAGAATGGTCTTCATTGTGTGTGTCGATTCTCTCGTCAAGAGTTGTCTCCACTTTTCTCCTTGGAGTAGTTCCCAGTGAAGGTAGCGGGTAGCCTGGTTTCGTGTTGGTTCCAGTCTCGCGTTCCCGCCAACATGTACAAAATTTAAAATATTATTTTATTTAATCCACTGTCTTTTAGTTGAGAGTTGTGCACATAATTGGTCTCTGTTTTGTGCATGGTGTTTATGTGTTTGGGTGTTTGTGTCTAATAGGTATTCGATGATGGCTTTGTGTATCATCAGTTCATGTCATTTAAGTAAATGTGTATTATAATGTTTCTGAAGTGAATGGAATTCCTGTTTGTTCTATTTTTGTTTTGTTTTGTTTTGTTTTGTTTTGTTTCAAGACGTGCGCAATGTGCTTGCAATATTTGCAACTTGAAGTGCCTTTATAAAATCCAATAGCCATGGTGGCAAACATGCCTGAGTTTAACACTGAGAACACATGCGTAAATCAGTGCGCATATACTTACTGTCACATGCACAAACCACAAAGCCAAACATATTCAGGCTCACAAACACACAACATGATGAATTGAAAATTAATCATTTTTTTTGTTGGTTTATGTAAAGTTATCATTGTCCTCTGGTGATACTTGAAATGCTTTTACAAGTTTTTAAAATACAGACTAGGGTCTGTACTGATCGCTCTGGGGGTTTATTTTGATGTTTCGTTGCTTTAAATCAAATTAAATTCCTAAATCACGAAAGGTGACATTTAAATTAGTTACATTTTCAAATCCCAGTTAAAAAAGTAACTATATATTCATACTTTCATGACGAACAATATACAACGCTTTTATTAATAAATACTTAGTTAGATTATAATTATTGGGGATTGGACGCTTTCAGCGGGATTTTCCGCTAAGGTCGAGAGTTCGGGTGGGATAGGGTTGGGAAATGGGGAATCTCACCAAGCGAATTACTCTCTGTGCTTTCAGTTACGTAACTTTTGAAACATATATGGGCGAGCCCCGGAGTAAACCCCGAACTCCTCAATTCCCAGCCGGTACGTATCCAAGTCAACAATGTAAATTCAGCTTTGTTGTAACACCTATTATATTTACATTACATCCGAAAAATCATTCCACTTGCTGATTTCATCGCCAAAGGACGCACCAAGTCTTCCCTCCAAACAGATTACCTAGTTGGAAGACAATGGAAAAGCGAAACACCAGATCAGTTGCGTGCCACACCTAAGCCCTTTTTAAGACTGGATGGAGACACAACTCTACTACCAGCTCCCAAGCCCTTTTCACGGCAGAGAGATCAGCATCACACCACTCCAAAACCCTTGTCAGGGCGGGGAAAAGCGGCCGAGAAACATCTAGTAGAGACAACACAGTCTTTAAACACGGTTTGTCTTCGTCTCGCAGCAGTGATTCAAAATCCCCAAGGGAGATATGGACGCCCTCCAGAAGCCCTCCAATTAAAACGATTACTCCAAACTACTATCCTGGAACTAAAATCCAACAAAGAAAGACTAAACAAAGCATTCAGTGCACTGATACAGTGCATGAACTACAGTAATATGGACCAGGCACTAAACAAAGCATTCAGTGCATCAACTACTGTAATATGGACCAGGCACTAAACACATCATTCAGTACATCAACTACTTTAATATGGACCAGGCGCTAAACAAAGCATTTATAGTCCATCCGATCCTGAGAGTCTACAAAGACGAATGCCGAAAACCAGAAATGACTACGACAAAGATGGCGTGCGAAATGGAAATAAATACGCACATCGTTTGGAAGATTTTATCAACAACCTACGTCATTTCCTCGCAAACAGTCTCCAAAACAATGGGGCTTTTTTCGCAACAACAACAGAATCTATGGTGGAGAAAAAAATCCAAGCCCAAGCCAAAAAGACCCGAAGACAATAAAATCCAGACAGCAATCGACACAAAAAGGGAAGAGAAAAAGAAGCAACTTAAAATCGCCAGACGAAAACGACAAAAAGGAAAGAAAAATGTATACAATCCGAAATCGGTACAAATATTCCATCTGAAAGTGGGACTGCCCTTGATGAGTATTTAAAGGTGCTTGAGGTCCCACCTCTCTCACCTTTGCCATTGACACCACCACGAGCATCATTGACAGCGGCAACAACATCAACAACAACCATCGACATAGAGGCATTCCTCGAAAAGAGCGCAACGGTGTTCGAGATCCCCCTCTCCCATCACTGACAACCACAACCAACCACAACAACGTCAACAACAACAGAGCTCAATGCAAAGAAAAGAAGAAAAGCAGGTTACAATCTGATTACATCTTCCCTAGCAGGTTACAGTCCGATTACATCTTCCCTAGCAGGTTAAAATCTCTTATTGTATCTTCGCTAGCAGGTTACAGTCTCTGATTACATCTTCGCTAGTAGGTTACAATCTCTGATTACATCTTCGCTAGCAGGTTACAGCCTCTGATTACATCTTTCCTAGTAGGTTACAGCCTCTGATTACATCTTCCTTTAGTACGTTACATTAAACTACATCTCTGATTACATCTTCTCTTTTGACGTGCAACATTAGTTGCATGTTACTTCTAAGCATTTTGCTATTCGCTACCTAGTCTTAATTTTGTTATTTCGCTACCTAGTCTTAATTTTGTTATTTCGCTACCTAGTCTTAATTTTGTTACTTCGCTACCTAGTCTTAATTTTGTTATTTCGCTACCTAGTCTTCATTTTGTTATTTCGCTACCTAGTCTTAATTTTGTTATTTCGCTACCTAGTCTTCATTTTGTTACTTCGCTACCTAGTCTTAATTTTGTTATTTCGCTACCTAGTTTTAGTTTCTTCTCTCTTGTTACTATTTAGATAATTTCATAGTTCAATACATAGTCTTAGTTTCGCTATTAATGGTTGATCTTTCCTATTGCTTTTTTTGGTATTTAAGTTTGGCACCTGAGTATCTGTCAGATTTTATCTTGCTACCCTATTCATACATGTGTAAATGTGTGATTGATAGTGTATTTATCCATGTTATTATGGCTGTGTGTGGCTAAAACGTGTACCTTTGCGTTTCCTTTTAAACCTCTATGGAAGACAACCATATATTCTCTCTTTCTACATTTTGGGGGTTTAAGAGGTGCACTTGTTTGCATAAAAGCGCACATTAAGTCGCGTTTTGTCTCGCTCATCTTATTTATGGCTGTTAGAGATAGTAACACGCCTAATACTATTAAGGAATTGCTGTTTGTTTTGTCTAGTCCGTTGTAAGCTGTTAGTCCTGTAAGTGTGGTGCTGCGACCTGACATGAATATTGATGTGTGGTATGTTAGACTTATAGCTGTGTCTGTATGATTATTCCTAAGCATGCCTATTCCTGTTTCCCTTTTCATTTGGTCGGGAGAAACGTCGGTGCAAATTATGTCGCAGACTCTATATTTATCGTCCAGGATTTTTAAGGAATAGTGCCTTCGTTAAGAGCGTTTTGTTTGTCTATTTCTTGAAGAGTTTTTATCGTCTTTTTCGTGAAGTTTTTTTTTCTTCGTCGTTGTTGTGTCGTACTGTCTGATTGGAATTTCTGGCGTTGAATTTTAAGGAGACTGTACTGGAATGGTTCAGAGATTTTGTTTCTATTTAAAATATTTGTTTTGGATGTCTAAAGGTTGTGTGAGAATGTTTGTTTTGATAGGAAGATCGCCAGCTATGTCTGAAGCTTCCGGTAATAATTTATTGTTCTCATTATAATTATTAGGTTAAGGGCTGTTTGATTCTTTCAGCTTGTATTCCAATATTTGACCTGTCTATTGGTACTCGTACCATAAAGACTAATTTAGCAACTTTTCTTCACTGATTTACTCAAGAGACTATTTATAGCAATTATTTTCAAAAACTATTTGTGGCAGAGTAAATTTGCATATCTTTATTTCTAAATTTAATTATATAAATTGTTAAATTGTCAAAGTGATCCTACCTTGTGCACTCCTCATGATAGTATTTTTGTAAGTGTCAGAGTTGGAGTAAACAGCTCAAGTTGAGAATATGCTAGAAATTGCTGATGCAGTGCAAACCAGTTTTAACTGGATGAGTAGTTTTTATTATCCAATGGTTAATATTTACGAGAACAAGACCGTCCAATGGGCTGAGATCAAAATATTACAGGCTGTAGAGAATTCTATTGTCTAATCACTTAAATTTGATTTGGCCAGACGTCTGGTCCTGAAGGGTGGCTTTTAGCTTAATAGTGAGTTAACCTACTGATTGAGAGAAAATGGACTTGGAAATATTTTATGCATTTTTTTGCTATTGATGTGCTATATTTGCATTTTACATAAAGATGCATTATGTAAGTAGACTATTATTTCTACAAATTGTGAACTATGATGCTTATATGTGGTATGCTAAACACTTGACATTATTTCTAGTGAACCCGCTCATAAAACTATTCTACTGTATTTATTATACTCTGTGTGTGTCTCTGTGTGTGTGTGTGTGTGTGTGTGTGTGTGTGTGTGTGTGTGTGTGTGTGTGTGTATCAGGCTAATAAATACTGTTGCAGGAAACTGTAAGTTGAGACTTGAATGGAAGAAAGACTATAGGTAAAAATGAAATAAGCTGGAAACTTAGCATTTGTTCCATGATTATACTTTTACAGGGAAAAAGCAGCCTTTCTTTGTGTTATCAGAATATTCTGGTTTACTGATTATAAACGACTATAGTAGACGCAGGAAATGTCTACCTGTGATGCCATCAATACTTAGTTAAGGATTTGATTATAATGAATTAATTAATCATCCAAAACTAATTACAAGTGATGATAATCTTAATTTATTTTTATTAATGATCCTCCAGCAGACACCACTCATCTGTCTCACTTAGCAGATATGAAGGTGCTGTAACATTTTCTCTCTTCCACAACATTAAGATACTGTCACACACTATTCTGTATAGATTAAAGGTGGATTTGCCTTCTCCTTTAGTAAGAAGTTTTCTACCTATGGAAATAATGTATGACGTAAATGTTTGTCTTTAACATTGTGAAGAGAGAAAACGTTTTAGCGCCCACATATCTGCCAAGTAAGAGAGACGAGTGGTGTCTGCTGGAGAATTATTAATAACATAAATTCAGATAGATTCTCATCACTTGCAGTTAGTTATGGATGATTAATTAATTAATAAATAATTATCGTAACCATTATGTAGGTGGCGTAGGCGTCAGGCTATTTATAGCAACCTTTGTTCATTGATGTACTCCAATGAATGTTTTTCTGTAAACTTCCGTTATTGATTGGACGAATAGTTATAAATATTGATGAATTTAAATGCCTTGCATAGATTATCATCATCTTGAAATAAGAATTTTCCATAACAAACAGTGTGTTAGGGCATTTATTTTCCATTTAGTCAAATGTGGGAACCATGTTTCAACTTTAAAATCTAAATTTCATTTTGCTGATTTTTTATTAGAGTAATTATGTTAATTTACATATATTACATTAATAATAGAAACATCCCAGTTAGAATTAACGACGACAATATTTGCAGGGGGGGAAAACATTATCTACACGCTCACTTGCTGACAGTTATTTTTATCTCCGTTTAATTCATGAACTTAATTGAATGTGATAGGTTTATAGCACATAAGTAAATAGCAGCAAAATGTATTCAGACAAAAATTACTGTTTCTGTTTATTTTCTTTTTTTAAATACGGACATTTTGACCCACTTCTTTTGATTGTGTCCTTTCACTTTTAGTGTAAATGAATTGCAATACAAAAGGCTTCATCTAAAGTATTTAAATGTATTTATACTTCTATGATGAAATGTGATTTCAAGCGAAACTTGTTTGCTTTGTGTCACTTTTTATTGTACTCACAGTCTGCGGTTTGGAAGCGGGGGTGGGGGGGATGTAATCAAAGTGTCTGCAACTTTACTGCCGTTCACTTCATGATAATCAATGATAGCCCTGTCGAGCTGTCAGTCCAGTTAATATCTAGATTAGTGGGATAAGCCCCAAGCACTGGAGCGAAAGACTGCTGTCCTATCCTCCTCGCCGCCGTCTGTCCCAAGATCGGCTCAGAATGAAGCATGAATGATGGATTAAAGAGTACATCTCTGACCTAGATTCACGGGAGCTCTAACTTGCCAGATGCTTTATGACTTTATGTAGTAGACGAGCAGGAGCTAGCTATACTGTATACTTAAGAGCTTCTCTTTGAAAGTGAAACAAGCTTAAGTCTACCGAGGCCTTGTTACGTTACATTTCGTCAGTTTGCACTCACTTTCAACGTCTGCTCGACAACTACGTCACAAATGGATGCAAATGTTACTACAAGTGCATGAATGAAAACACTTTTAGCTTGATTGGCTACATGTACAAAATGCTAGTATTGACATGAGTAATGTCCTTGACGGTAATCCTGGAAATCCTGTCGTGGCCCTGACCCCACTGTGACCACTATTAGCCTTGTAGTTATTCTTACAAATGCTCGCATAAACACTCGCCATTAGTGTTTGTGAGGGAATGCTTATTTGAGACGTTCATGAATATACTACTCTATTACATTATATGTTCAATACTGATGATGACATTCATTATAAAATGATAAAGATGATGATGATTACGACAGTAACCAAAGTGAAAAGACTTATTTATTCAATCCTTTTGGCAAAATAAAAGCAAAAATAACACAATGATTTGACAAAACAATAAAGTGGTGTTTGTTTCTTTCTTTCTTTGGCTCTAGATAAGAAAGCTGCAATTTTCTAAGAGCACTGATCTTCCGATTCTGTGAATACCCTTATTCGGAATTTAAAATATTTTTCACTGAATTAATTTGACAGATACTTCCGCGAGACGGAAATGCGCAGTATTGATTGCTTGTGGCCTAAACACTAATTGTTAAAGTGCACAGGATTTCAAAAATGGCCGTGAGCGGGGCTACGAACAGAATCATCACCCAACAGCAGCATACGTTTATATAAACAAATGACATCACACCACCATACATTTATAAACAAATGACGTCATAGCACAGTACGTGTGAAAGTTGATGACGTCACAGCGCGAATTTACTGCAAGGACACGAGAAGAAGGTGGAACTGATTGCTGAGAGACTTTGCTTGCTGTCAGTTATGGTTTCCATTAAAATTCATTGTTTATCTAATAAAGAATTTCAGTACCCTGAAATGTTTTTGCTGTCTTTAGTAATTCGTCTGCACTTATCACGCAGTAACATACTGATATAGAACGCTGGTATTTACATATAAATATTTCTTATAATTTGTTTTATTTTTATTATTTATTAACACTTTTAAAAATCCTTTACGAGTGATTCTGAAGTTTATGTTGCTAAGCTCACAACCATAAGCCGAATTGACACCGTATCTGTACATCTTGAAATTTTACAACGGCAAGATAAATTCTTAACCGCAGATTAAATACATAAAATATGTTTCATACAAATATTTTTTGGAATTTTCTTGTATTAATAAGCGAGAGTTATGATTGCAGAAAGGAGAGGCAAACGGAAAATCCTGTGTAATCTGATAACATGCAGAATGTGGGTGCGTTTTTTGCAATGGGCATGTAAGAATTCTACATACACTCATTTAACAACATTCATAAATGTCATTATACACAGAACATAGTTTCACTTTGGAAAGGGGGATAATTAGCCAGCTTCTAAGACTTCAGTGTCTGCAACACTGCTCGGTTCACAATGGGATGGCCCCTATAACTCTGTTTTCCATTTGTAAGTGCTTTTATTTGCACTGCTCATAATTTCATGTACGAGAAGAGAGAATATCCATACAAATAAAAATTTTAAAATATTGCAAGTGACCTGAATTCTTTTCTGATGAGAGGTTTCAAAACCTATAGTGAATGATCAAGAATATCCTCGATTCTTCTCCAGGCTTTTCGCACTTTTGCCTACATTTCTTCCAAGAAATATTTTTTTTCCTTTTAATGATCATTCACTCAACACAGCTTACAAAAATATCATTCACTCATTCCCATGCAAAGGTCAGATCAAAGACATATGTACCAATACTACTACATCAACAGTGAGATCAAAGACACGTGTACCAATATTATTGTACCAACAGTCAGATCAAAGACACATGTATGCCAATAGCCAATACTACTTCATCAACAGTCAGATCGAAGACACGTGTACCAATACTATTACATCAACAGTCCAGATCAAAGACCCATGTATGCCAATACTATTACAAAGTGTACCAATAATATTACATCAACAGTCATATCAAAGATGTACGTGTACCAATACTATTACATCAACAGTCCAGATCAAAGATGTACGTGTACCAATACTATTACATCAATAGTTGAGATAAGAAAAAATTTTAAAAATAGACTTATATACTCGTTTTATCACACCCACAGATTGGATCAAAAAAGATACAAATGTGTGAAATAATGGCTTATGTAGCCCCCACCCACCCCTTCTCTAAAACTATACTAATGCAAACCTACCTTCTAGAAAGGCTAACCCTTATCCCCTGGAAAGTCTGGAAACATACCTGAATATTTTAAACGCTCACTCATAAATAAAAAATGAAAGTGCAGCTCATCTGCACGAAATGAACATATTAGAAACTCACCTAATATTTGCTAGTCGAATGCAACTGACTGTTGTGGTAGCATGTTTATATATATATATATATATATATATTACTGATATAATGGTATGTGGTTTTGCTTGCCTAACTAATATTATATTCACGTGTATCTCTTGACATTATTTACATTTCATATTGTTTTATTTTGCTTATGATATTTAAATGCATGATGACCAATGTAAGTAAGAGTGTTCTGTCAGAGAACACAATAGGATGAATTCTTAGCCCATATGTATTTTACTGGCAGATCAGCACTTTATCTGTGATGTTGATTTGATGAGCTCTGAGTCGAGAAACAATGCCAGAACAGAACCACTTTATCTTGTATGTTGACTTTGACAAATATTGAATTGTGAAGCAAAACCAGAACAGAATGACCCATGGGCCAAAGACCAGTTCAATGGACCATGTGCACATTTGCTATCGACATTCACTGGGACTCTAGATGACATGTCAGGCTATCATAAATTATGCAATTATAAAGTCAACAACCACACACCAGTCATGATTCAATCAATTCAATCAAACTTTAACCAAAGTACTTTTAGAGTTCACTCAGAAACATTCAGTATTCTCTTATAAACTCATTTATATTTCATTCATATGAATGAACCCAGTAAATGCTACAATGCTACATACCTCAAAATGAACATTCTCCTATGACACAACATGGTCGTGATTATAAACCATAAACATTTATAAACTCTAATTCTAACTGTTGAACTGTTTGCTATGTGTAACCATGCTGTCTTATGTTATTTCTTGTTGAATACATTTATTGTTGTTTCTTAGATCACTCATGTTAGCATGACTCACTTAAATGTTATATGTTGTAGTCCGTCGCCTGTATTTACTTAATATCTAGGCTGTATGTATCAGGGGGGTCGAGCTATCTTCTAGAACTATCACTCTTCTACATTATCTATCTTTCATCTTTCTAACACGTGTGGCCAGCTAGAAGGTGTGTTCTAGGGATTAGCCTAAGGTTATTATGGCCCAGGGTAGTGTAGAATTAACATCTTGCCCATCTCCCAGAGAAAACGTCACAATATGTAACTGTTCTATCACAGGTGAAATCAAAAAGGGCACTTTAGTACAGATTCTATTTCACACACTGATCGAATCAGTGTGTGTACAAGTCATTTGCCGGATTTGTCACAGGTGAGATCTTCAAAAACATATACAAGTTTTATCACACCCACAGATGGGATTCAAACAACATACATTTGTACCGGTTCTTTCACAGTTGAGATCGAAGAAGACACGTGCACCACCTCTTAGGTGAGATCAATGAGAACACATGTATACTGGTTCTCTACCACAGGTGAGATAAAATATGTGCCGGTTCTGTCAAAGGTGAGATCAAAGAAGATACACTGATACAAGTTCTACCACAGGTGAGATAAAAAAAAATATGTACAAGTTCTATCACTCCTATAGATCTGATCAAATAAGACACACACAAGTACTCGTTCTATCACAGATGAGATAAAAAGACACATATATACCAATTATATCACACCCACAGATCGATCACACGAGACACATACGTACCTGATCGAAGGAGTCACATATGTACCGATTCTATGACATTTACTCAGTAAATCTTGTGTTCTATTCCTGAGTACTTCTGACACTATAGCAAGATCTGTGAGTAAGAACTGCAGTTGAGGCCTCATTAATTTCTGGATAACATTTTTCCCTCGAATATATTGAACGGCACGCACTTAGTCCATCAATGCACGTCTTTAAAATAAAATCTAAAAACTAATTTTTAAAAAAATTCACTCCATTAGAGCATAATTGTCTCCCTTAATGGCGCTATTATCTCTTGATAATGATGGTTCGCTTCCAAAAGAAACTAGACATCTGCTTTTACTGACAACAGTATTAGAAATTGTGAAAGAAAGTGAAATAAATACATCAGAAAGAACGAATGAGGAAAGGGAAGGAGGAAAAAAGAATCAACCGTCCAGTCTTCAGCCATAATTTATCTTGGACTGATTATCCCAACGAATTCTTTAATCCTGGCCAGAAAGCTTCATGGGGGTAAGCACAGGTAAAACACCAACGTGAGAATCAAGAGTATTTCTTTCGCTGCAAGAGATCATGAGTATTTCTTTCGCTGCATATGATCCAAGAGTATTTCTTTCGCTGCATGAGATCAAAAGCATTGTTTACACAGCATGAGATCACAAGCATTATTTACACAGCATGAGATCAAAAGCATTATTTACACATCATGAAATTAAAAGCATTATTTACACAGCATGAGATCAAAAGCACTATTTACACAGCATGAAATTAAAAGCATTGTTTACAGAGCATGAGATCAAAAGCATTATTTACACAGCATGAGATCAAAAGCATTATTTACACAGCATGAGATCAAAAGCATTATTTACACAGCATGAGATCAAAAGCATTATTTACACAGCATGAAATTAAAAGCATTATTTACACAGCATGAGATCAAAAGCATTATTTACACAGCATGAGATCAAAAGCATTATTTACACAGCATGAGATCAAAAGCATTATTTACACAGCATGAGATCAAAAGCAATTCTTTCATTGAAGTGTGTGGTAATGGAACAGTGTATAAACGTGCAAATAAGAACTCGTGGTTGTGTTGCTATATAGCATTTTTTAAATCCTTTTTTCTGTTTTCTGATAAGTTTGAAAAGAACCAAAAATGAAAAGGTGCTTGGCTATTATCTAGTGCATTCCATTCAATGTCTGTAAGAATACTTTAGGGAAACAGAAAAGTAAGCCGTTAACATCGGTTTTTTGGACAAACTGTGAAAGTTAATATCCCGCAGGGTGGAAAGTATTTAGTCCACTTGAGGAGTGAGCTCATGAACATTCTGAGTGGAAAATGTGAAGAATTTAGTCCACTTAGCAGCAAGTTCGTGAACAAGCTATGTAGAAAGTGGAAATATTCATGTTAAAAAAAATTGACCCACTGTTTTAGCTGGACTACTGACACCCAGTCATTTATCATTCAGATCCGCTACGTTTTGTGACAAATATGTTTTAGGATGTTAGAGTATTAATGAATGCTTTTAGTCAAAATAGAAATACTTTGTTCATAATCCTAATAACTGAGGTTTATTATAATAAAATTGTTTTGTTCTTTTGTAGATTAAGAATTCTAGTGTCTGTATTTTATTATAATACAAGTACTTTGTTTTGTCTGATATTACGAACCCTAATGACTGTGTTTCATTATGAAGATCTTGTTTAGTTAAGCTTGGGATTAAGAATCCTAGTGAGTGCATTTTGATGTAATAATGATAGTGATGTTTATGTTTGGTTCTAATTGACTATTTTATTGTAATAAAAGTGCTTTGCTCCCTATGGGATTATGAGTTCTTGTGACTGGACACGAGCAGTGATTTTGTGCAGGAATCTCTCTGTAGATCATTCCTTGTGAATGACCGCACGGCTTCTGGTACTGGACAGTGATTAAGAAGAACTAACCTTCATGAATGACTTGGTTTCAAATTCATGGCGCGGAGTGCACAATCGTTTGGACATAGGAAGCATATTCGAGAAATGTAACCGCCCACACAGTGATAGGAAGCACGTGACTGAACTAGCAATGACATGCGCACATCATTTTATCTTTACTTTCCCTCCTTCTCTTGTTATTCATAGCCTCGCTTTAATCGATGCAACATGGAGGACATATCTCAGTTTGTAGACATATTAAAAAGTGGCAATAATCAAAGGATTTTTAATAACATGATGATTTGTTGATCACTAGAATGGAAGATGACATCTAAATCATTCCACTGTCAATGGTGGAATTCGCGCTTTCAAGTTAAGGGGAAGTCATCTAAAGCAGGCAATTATTTTTTTCTCGAGCAATAAATGCATACATGTAGAGCTGCTTTCTCGTGGTGAAAGGATTAATGAGACTAGATCTCTCTTATTTTTCTTTTACTTTCTTTCTTTCTTTCTTTCTTTCAAATTTTTAAGCTGTTTGAATTAAAAGGAAATGGATGAAGAGGGCGAAACTGGGGTCAATATGCTTGACAAATATCACTAGTTTTGGCAAGCAAACATCACTACTTTTGGCGACCATTATCACTACTTTTGGCGACCATTATCCCTACTTTAGTGACCAAGATCACTATTTTGGAATCCTATAAATGTACATTCTTTCGAGATTATCGAAATTTAAGCGAAATATGTATTTGACAAGTATAGGATATAAATACATACACAGGCAATTCAAAAGTCTAGAATAAGCACCGGCAATTTACACGTCTAGAATGAACACAGGCAATTCACAAGTCCAGAACAGAAATACAGGCACAGGCAATTTACACGTTTAGAATAGACACCGGCAGCTCAGAAGTCTAGGATAGACACAAGCAACTTCTAGAATAGACTCAGGCATTTCACAAGTCTAGAATAGACACAGATAACTCATAAGTCTGGCCAGAGCACCAAGAGGGAGTTCACAGTATAAAATGCATTACGGTTATAGAAAACTCCAAAGATATAAGCCTATTAAATGCCTTATTGTTGCCGAAAACACCAGGGATAGAAGTGTTAGAGACGCAGAAAACACCAGGGAACGAAGCCTATTACACGTGTTACATTTGTAGAAAACAACACCAGTAAAAGAAGTCTAAGCAACGCGTTCCTGTTGCAGAAAACATCACCAGCGAAAGAAGTCTATAAATTGCATTATTGTTGCAGAAAACCTCACCAGCGAAAGAAATCGATAAATCGCATTATGTTGCAGAAAACCTCACCAGCGAAATAAGTCTATAAATCGCATTATTGTTGCGGAAAACCTCACCAGCGATGACTATAAAACGTGGACAAAAGGTCTTCATCTGGCGGAATAAACTTGATTAAAAGAAATCAGACGGCCTTTTGGGTCAAAAGAAAGTAGATGAAGAAAAAGAAGTCGCACAGACCTTTAGGAGGTGATTACAAGACAAAATTAGACAACGAAATCTTACGCAGTCCAGAAGACACAAAAGTATCGGCACACCTATTATGTTAATGCACTCACAAAGCCCACCATGGACAATTGTCCACAACTTTGAATGCGCTATCATTGCGCATCACAAGAAGTGTTCCAAAGCCTTCGTGTGCACTATTCAAGCCCACCATGGACAATTGTCCAGAACTCTGTCACACACTATCCAACATAGAATTTACTAGAAAGCTTAAAAATATGTGCTTACTTATTGCATCATAGTAAATTCACTAACAAAATGCCCACTAATGTCACATAATGCTACATATCTGTAGAAGAATACACATATTAGCTTTCACAAAAATAAATAATTAAGAATAAGAAATTACAGGATCTCTTAAGTATTCTTTTTTTTTTTTTAATGTATTTCAATCTCACTCAATGATTTACTAATATACTGGCTTCAGATGTGGTTTTGATCCAACTCAATATTCTTTGACACTTCTCAGCAGGCACAGATGTAAATGACAATTTCTAGCAGTAAATTACCACATGTTTAACGTTCCCATTTTATCTATGGAACACAAGGGAAAGAACCTGACCATATATGATAATCAAGCGTTTGGTTAAGATCTCTCTTCTTTCTCTATAATGGTCCCCTCCCTGTACAATCACTTGTCGGATAGATCGATTTCCATTACAGATTATCGTTATGATTGACAAATAGAACCTTTACGTTGTGGAAATTTGTGATGTTTTGCTGGGAGATGGGCAAGATGTTAATTCTCCACCACCCCAGGCTGCTCACAACCTCAGGATAATCCAGAAAACACACCTTCTGGCTGGACACAGTTAGAAAGATGAATGATAGATAATTTAGAATAAAAAAGTGATTGTTCAGGACGATAGCTTGAGCCCTCCGATACATACAGCCAGGGTAAATACGGATGACAGACTACAACATATAATATGTAAGGAAATCATGCTAACACAAGTGGTCTATGTATCATTCATAAGTGTATTCAACAAGAAATTACATAAGACAGCATGGATACATGTAGCGAATAGTTCAACAATTACAATTAGCATAATTTGCACCCTGATATATAGATCCTTACACCCGCACATCTCTAATCACACATTTCATTACTTCATCTGTGTACGTGTATTTACATCTACATATGTGATCTGTTTATGTGTGATCTCTTTATGTGTCTGTTTATATGTGTCTGTTTATATGAGCCTGTTTGTGTGTGTCTGTTTGTGTGTGTCTGTTTATGTGTGCCTGTTTCAAAAGTAATATATCATCTCATATCTCTGTTCCTGACGTGATGTATCTATTGAACATGTGTAATGTGTGTGCGCTTCAAAACCTTCAACAGAGCTTTACACAAAAACACATCACTCCTCTAAAACACATCACATACAGCTATAAAATAGACTTTTAATCTCTACTCTAAAACGCATCACACACAGCTATAAAATAGACATATCTCTACTCTTAAACACATCATATACAGCTATAAAATAGACAGATCTCTTCTCTAAAACGCATCACATACAGCTATAAAATAGACAGATCTCTACTCTAAAACGCATCACATACAGCTATAAAATAGACAGATCTCTACTCTTAAACACATCATATACAGCTATAAAATAGACAGATCTCTTCTCTAAAACGCATCACATACAGCTATAAAATAGACAGATCTCTACTCTAAAACGCATCACATACAGCTATAAAATAGACAGATCTCTACTCTGAAACACATCACATACAGCTATAAAATAGACAGATCTCTACTCTAAAACACATCACATACAGCTATAAAATAGACAGATCTCTACTCTAAAACACATCACATACAGCTATAAAATAGACAAATCTCTACACTAAAACACATCACATACAGCTATAAAATAGACAAATCTCTACACTAAAACACGTCAATCACGGGTAAACATATAGAAGCCGAGGCAATCTATTTTGTGACACAGATATAAAATAGTTGTTACGTATGTCAGCAGTGATGACGTGGACACTGACATAGCAGTGCCATGTTTGAGCAAGAGATCTGTTTGTTATGTTATGTAGCTGTGAGTGGCGTCCTTATGTGTTACGGACTGCTTGATTTGTAGTTGTGATTGGTGTATATTATTATAAAGATCTGTCCGTTTTGTAGCGGCTCATCATAAATCGATGGATAAAGCGCGCGCACACAAAGTTATTTTAAAATACATCATGCCTACTGACGAGTACTTGTATTCTTCTTATAAGAAACTTTGGAACGACAAAGTATTGCTTTATAATTAATTTGTCCCCATTGTCAAAATATTTTCTTCGACATTTATTTTACGGGCTAATGGTGAAAGAAGTAGCTACACATGATCTTATCTTGTGAAGTGTTTTGTATTTTCTGCAGAGGTACAAGTTGTCCCCAGACGCCATGAAGCCTTACAAACCAAGGGCGCGCACTCATCTAATGCAGTATACCACGTGATGGAAACAGGAGGTTGGCGAAATGGAATATTGAATTATGCGTAACGTTATCTACGTGGCCTTCTGTAACTTGTAATTGTGGCGATCGTTTGTCAGACATTGCTCCGTGGAGACCCGAGAAAGACGACAGAAAATGTTCGGAATAACTCGAAGCGTGTAGTAAAAGACAACTCAATTAGATGGATGGCAGTGAAGTAAACTGCTTCTAGTTATCGCCCCTTTTTTCTTTTCTTTTTTCTCACTCCTTATTCTACTAAGAGAAGAACTTTCTGGTTTATTTAATATTTCAAATTGTATTACAGTCTCTTTGCGCTGTTTGCACTTTATGAAGTCATATTATATTTTTTGCACACTTTCCACTCAGTTTGCTTGTAATGAGTGCATTTTAGTGCAATATAGGCTGTTTGCGCTTTGCATATCGACGTAGTCTGTACGTACTTTTAGCACTGAACATATCCCCGTTTCTTTACACTTTTACCCCGGTACTCTACACTTATCGTTTGCGCTTAACACACGTCGGAAGTCTCTACATACCTTTCGCACTTAACATGCCCCAGTATTCTCTTCATACTTTTTGCATTTAAAGACCAAGTGAAATGGAATCTAGGTCAGCTACAGATCGGAATAAATCCGTATGAAATGAGTAATTACCATTTTTTAACATTTTTAGAATCAAGAGTGCAAAATTTAAACTTTTAGAGATTTGTATAAATGCATTTATTTGAGTTTTGAAAGTCAATATTTCTAAAAGAAATCAGAGCTTTCATTCATTTGCGAGAATTACTTCTCACCATAGCAACATAACATGTGACGTCACGAGTGGGATCTACAATCCGCATGCGCTGTCCAACATATTGTCTTGCATTAAACGCGAAATTTTAAAAAATAAAACATGGTTAAATATTGCAGTACATATGGCTGCATCAATATAATAACAATTGCAAAACTTTACTTAAACTCTTTTGTCATTCATATAAAATAATAAACAACTAATTTAATAATACTAATAGTTATAAATATGTCTATTGACTTAATGATGACTACAAACGTACGGTAAGCCAATGTAGTACGCTGACTATATTAGAACAATAACTTACCAACATGGACTTCGTCAGTCATTGTTTTCTCGGTATCTCCAACATCATTAGAAATGGTATGCGAACTACCAACAGTTGAACTTTCGCTGTCATCACTATGAATTGGATCAAACGTACATGAAGTACCAGAAAAAATTACATTGAAGGCCATTTGACCCCCTTGTCTGACGTCATTTCTATTTGCTTTTACCACAAGGGCTTAGGTTTGTGTATCTTAGTAACGGGCAGATTTTATTCACGAACTATGTTTGACCTAGATACCATTTCACTTGGTCTTTAATATACCTCGACAGCTCTACATATCTTTTGCATTAACATACCTCGGTAGACCCTACATACCTTTCGCACTTAACATTCCCTGGCAGTCCTTACACAACTTTTGCATTTAACACGCCTCGGTATTCTCTACACACCTCTTGCATTTAACCTTATCTCGGTGTTCTATACACACCTCTTGCATTTAACCTTCCTCGGTATTCTCTACACACCTCTTACATTTAACCTTATCTCGGTGTTCTCTACACACCTCTTGCATTTAAACCTGCCTCGGCATTCTCTACACACCTCTTACATTTAACCTTATCTCGGTGTTCTCTACACACCTCTTGCTTTTAAAATGCCTTGGTATTCTCTACATACCTTTTGCATTAAACATATCCTGGTAGTCTGTACGTATTATTTAATACAAACTCCCGACCGCTAATTATAGTTTGCTCTTTAATACCCAGTCTCCTTGTACTGGTAGGAACTCTTTAATACCCAGTCTCCTTGTACTGGTAGGAACTCTTTAATACCCAGTCTCCTTGTACTGGTAGGAACTCTTTAATACCCAGTCTCCTTGTACTGGTAGGAACTCTTTAATACCCAATCTCCTTGTACTGGTAGGAACTCTTTAATACCAAGTCTCCTTGTACTGGTAGGAACTCTTTAATACCCATTCTCCTTGTATTAGGCGGACTTGAAATCTCCTTATTCTCGGACTGCCACTCTTTACACATAGCCGACGTAAACTGTTAGATACCCAATGACATTATACATTGACTTTTATCACTACTTGATTTGTGTTGAACACACCAGGCGGGTCTCTGTCTTCATTACACTTTACAGCACAGTCACAATATTATAGTCTCTGCCAGGTAAGGAGAGATAAATAATTGACAATCTTAGGGTATAAAATAATGTGTATTAAAGACCTAACAAAGTATGCGTACACAAACATCAGGTCACACAATATACGACATTTACGCGAAACTTTCAGATCTAAATGTTAATCACTGCATCAGTGCTCGCCCCTTCAGTCCGATCGACCAGTCTGTAGTGGCAGGCAGTCCGGCTCATGAAGGGTGTAAGGACTGTGTCCATAATCCAGCACGAAACCTTCTTCCGGTCTTAAGATGAATCCCTTATTAGAAATTTCTTGCCAGTAGTTTAGAAGTCAACTCGGATTTTATATAGGTCAACCAGTCTGTGTATTTTTTAAAGTTCCTACTGTTATCTCCTATTGATCGATCTGCTGACAATTTCAATGTGCCCAAGAAATAATTATTATAAATAGACTTAGTCGAATAAATAGACAGAATCTGTTGATTCAAGTTCAATGTTAGAAGTAACAGTCCAAAAAAAAAAAGATAGATAGATAGATAGATAGATAGATAGATAGATAGATAGATAGATAGATAGATAGATAGATAGGTACGTAGGTAGGTAGGTATCTTCAGTCAATGGGTATTGTAAACTAGATTTCAGTAAATAGCTATAGTACATGATCAAAACACTGGTATTGTTTTTCATTCATCTTCGTCAAAATATTGGCTCGGTTGTTGTATTTTCTTAAATCATCTTGATCAAAACGTTAGCGCCTTTCTTCTCCGAATTTTTTAAGGCAGAGCATTAGTTTTAGTTTAGTGATTTTATTTATTAGTTTTAATCATCCTGACTCTAAATGTGTGTGTCTTTCTGTTATTTAATCACCATAGTGGGGGGAAATGGGCTTTTTCTCTTATTGAATGATCTTACTCAAGACCTTTATGCTTTTCTCTTAGGTAATCGTCTTGATCAAGAAGTAACGAACAACTAGCACTTTAAACGTTTCAGAAAGTTCTTTATCTTCATGGTCAGTGGTCTATGCCAAATAAGTCTGCAGAAAGATCTCGACTCATTATAAGATACGTCAACACCAATCTACAGTATTGTTTTGTTTTTCACCTGTATGTCGTAGATTTAATACTCAATTACTGCTATGTGTTTTGTTTCTTGAGCATCAAATTTCTCGGTAACCGCTCAAAGCGCAATGGGAAATATTTGCAGAATAGTTATTATTTTTGTATGGTGGTGTTGGAAAAGCTGGCGCCATTGAACACAGCCAATGTCATGGTCGAAACTTCTGGATCCAGCAAGTGCAGACAATAGAAATACGTTGATAGCAGCTTTTACAGAGTTTTTTCTTTCTTTCTTTCTTTCTTTCTTTCTTTCTTTCTTTCTTTCTTTCTTTCTTTCTTTCATCCTTTCTTTCTTTCTTTCTTTCTTTGTCTCCCTCTTTTTTCATTCATTTTTTTGTTGTTGTATCTTAATGTTAATATTTATTAATAAAATCTAGTACTCCCCACCACACACACGTTCCTTTAGTTTTGTAAAATACTTAAATATTCTAAAGAGATGTTGGCAGAGTTTCCATTATCATCGTCAAAAGAAACATTATTATTATAATAAGTTTTTATTTTGGAAAATAAGTAGAGTATTATACTTTTAATTTAATCCATATTTCCCGTGTTCTCGGTGGCGTGAGACAAGGATCCATTGAATATTGTTGCGTGAGACAAGGATCCATTGAATATTGTTGCGTGAGACAAGGATCCATTGAATATTGTTGCGTGAGACAAGGATCCATTCAATATTGTTGCGTGAGACAAGGGTCCATATAATATTGTTGCAAAATTGAACTAGCACTTCTGTCTCCGTTGCTATCGTTATCTTTATTTTTTGTTTTCCTGTTTCATTCAAAGTCTCTTGGATTTGTTCTCCTTGGAGAATTCTCTGATTATTTTTTATATATTGCTACGTTTTGTCTTTCTCTAGGCGTGTATGTTATTTTGCTGGTTTCTTCCTTTCTTAATTGTGCTTCCATTTTCAATTTGTGTTTTTAGTTTATTTCTTGGTCATTGGTTTATAGAATTTATGAGAAACATATTTCGATTTTTTTAAATTTTGAAGAGTTTGGTATCAGAAATTATTTACGTGAAGAATCTGTTAAATGTAATGAATATATTTGTCTAATTTTTTAAAATATATGTTAGTGTATGGAGTCATAGAAGACTGTTTGTACATTTGGCTACCGGCACATCACGTGACTGCCAAAGTTATGACTATTCATTGTGCTTGACCTACTTTCCGAGTCCAACTCCTACCATTCTACGTCATCGTAAATGTGGCAAATTAATCACGTCACTCAAATTATAAGAAAACTTTCTGGCACGGAATAATATTCACCTTAAAAGTAATACAAATCATTGAAACAGAGTGCGTGCGTGTTTGTGCGTGCGTGCGTGCTTGTGTGTGTGTGTGTGTGTGTGTGTGTGTGTGTGTGTGTGTGTGTGTGTGTATGTGTGTGTGTGTGTGTGTGTTTGTGTGTGTGTAGGGAAAAGGAGAAAAGTGGTGGATTATTTTTTTTTTTTTGGGGGGGGGAAGGGGAGATGGAGATTGTGATGGTAGTAACCGTGGCAGCGAACTGCTTCCCTTAGTACTGGCTCAGTACTTAGACGGAGTATAATTGAGATTTACAACAGAAAGTGTCGGCTCTGTACGGCTTTCCCATCCCCAAATCGTTAATTGTATCCGTAGAGAATACAGACAACCATTTTCTGTGAGCTGCTGAGGCTGGAGGAAATCGCAAAATGCTAGATCAGAAAAGATTTGTCACAAGAGCATAACGCAGTGGATACATTCCGTCTGTTTTGGCGTTTAGTCTTTTCCTTCATCAAAGAACATAGAGAATTAAACATTTCTATGATATAAGAAAAGAAAGACTACAGTAGTTCCTTTTTACACCTTCCAGTCTGGTGTGGTCTCGATTTTGCAAGAAGAATGTTTGTCACTGGTTTCCAGAAGATACTTCTGGTATGGTCTCGATTTTGCAAGAAGACTGTTTGTCATTGGTTTCCAGACGTTACATCTGAAAGAAAGAACGAGATAAGTAAGGTCGAAGGTTGGCAAATGATAATCTGGCACCTCGAGAGAGAATCACTCGTCTTGATTTAACAGTTATCGGTTGAATTTTCTGACCATCTCGTAGCGTGGCTACTTGACTGACCGATGACTTGTAACTTATAAAAATTAGCGACATAATACTTGCATTGCTGTTGACGAAGTTAGTCTCTTTGGTTTATGCTGGTGAATATTTTCTAACTTTTAAATACACTTTTCTATTCTTTGCTGAATATTTTCTTTATTTTGGTGAACATTTTCTACCGTTCATTGTACTTGTTATTGGTAAGCATTAGTTGTCTCCCGTGGCGACTTCTAAACAAACACATCCGTTTTGGTGCTGGCAGAAATCTGGCTTATGAGTAGTAGATTATTTTGGCCCCTGTGACGACTTTCAAAGAGCACCATAACGGCCTCGGTGCGAGCATAGAACCTGCTTAACAAGAATGTATTCCTTGATTCAGAACTGGTCTTGATGCTGGCAAAGAACTGGCTTAATAATAGTTGATTGTTCAATTACCGCGACGACTCCAAACCAAAGACAGGATTCGCCTTGATGTTGACAACGACTGGCTTAATAATAAAAGATACTTTGGTAATGCTATTTACAGAAGTTTTTACATTACCTCGCTTCTAAAACAGAAAATAATAATTTCCTTACAGTTAATTAATCTCTCTTTACTTCTGCACGTACATCAAAATATCATTAATAGTTAAATAGGTGATTGTTACTTTAATTAATAGTATGCCATCTAGAGATTGCTATAGGACTGTATAGCTACTTTCAACGGGTCTAAATGTAATTGAAACCAGAAAAAGAGATGTTTCAGTGAAAAGGTTTGTCGGTGACTAAAGACTTAATAACAAAGTATATATAGGATTTAATAACAAAAAGTACATAAGACTTAATAACAAAGAGTTCATAGGACTTAATAACAAAGTATATATAGGATTTAATAACAAAGTATACACAAGACTTAATAACAAAGTATATATTTTAGGATATAATTCTTTTAGTTTTCATCTAATTCATGTTATGGCAATACCATTATTTATTAACTGAAAAGTTCCTAGTCGGTTCTTGTATCTTGTTCTTCTAAAACCACAGGACATGTATTCCATTGGGTGATGGCAGAAGTTAGGTCAATAGAATTATAAGGCAACAAATTAGGTCAATAAAATTACAAGACAACAAATTAGGTCAATAAAATTACAAGGCAACAAATTAGGTCAATAAAATTACACGACAACAAATTAGGTCAATAAAATTACAAGACAACAAATTAGATCAATAAAATTACAAGTCAACAAATTAGGTCAATAAAATTACACGGCAACAAATTAGGTCAATAAAATTACAAGGCAACAAATTAGATCAATAAAACCACAAGGCAACAAATTAGGTCAATAAAATTACACTGCAACAAATTAGGTCAATAAAATTACAAGGCAACAAATTAGGTCAATAAAATTACACGACAACAAATTAGGTCAATAAAATTACAAGACAACAAATTAGATCAATAAAATTACAAGTCAACAAATTAGGTCAATAAAATTACACGGCAACAAATTAGGTCAATAAAATTACAAGGCAACAAATTAGATCAATAAAACCACAAGGCAACAAATTAGGTCAATAAAATTACACTGCAACAAATTAGGTCAATAAAATTACAAGTCAACAAATTAGGTCAATAAAATTACAAGTCAACAAATTAGGTCAATAAAATTACAAGGCAACAAATTAGGTATCACTAATAACATCGCGTATTCCATTCACATACATCTCTCTCCCTCTCTCTAACAGTAGAATCAATAATGCATTCATTATGACCCTACAGTTAGATCTGACCATACGAGATTGCCACTATTCTAGAGGCCAGATGTACAGTTACACCCGTAGACATTCCGGTAATAGCTAACTTACTGACACACCCAGTAATTTAGAACAACTGACTTAACTGACACACCCAGTAATTTAGAACAACTGACTTAACTGACACACCCAGTAATTTAGAACAACTGACTTAACTGACACACCCAGTAATTTAGAACAACTGACTTAACTGACACACCCAGTAATTTAGAACAGCTGACTTATGACGCACCCAGCAATTTAGAACAGTTGACTTACTGACACACCCAGTAATTTAGAACAGCTGACTTACTGACACACCCAGTAATTTAGAACAGCTGACGTACTGACACACCCAGTAATTTAGAACAGTTGACTTACTAAGAAGCAGAAGAAAAAGACGACAGACATCAGAAAACAGCAAATTTTAATAAATTGCCTCATTTATAAAGCTTTAAGCACTTTACAATAATTGTACATAAAATGTATGCAAATGCTTAAACACAATAAATAATTAAAAATAATAAAATAGAAAATGACTTCCCTCAAGAAAATTGATACTTTATAACGAATAAAATGAACTACCAAAGAAACAATAAAGTGAATTTACAAACGAAAACATCAAATACATGTAGGCAAGAAAAATAATAAAATTAATTTACAAACGTAAACATGGAATAAATGTTGAAAAGAAAAACAATAAAATGAATTTATAAAACGAAAAGATCAAATAAATGTAGAAAAGAAAAACAATAAATTGAGTTTTCAAACGAAAACATGGAATAAATGTTGAAAAGAAAAACAATAAAATGAATTTATAAACGAAAACATCAAATAAATGTGGAAAAGAAAAACAATAAAATGAATTTTAAAACGAAAACATCAAATAAATGAGGAAAAGAAAAACAATAAAATGAATTTATAAGTGAAAACATCAAATAAATGAGGAAAAGTAAAACAATAAATAAATTTACACAAGTACAGCATGAACAAAGCGTGGTATAAGACGGTGCTTCCTTGCTGATGATAAAGACATGTCTTGAGAGTCTCTTGAAAATGACTTTTCTCCCTTTTGCTTAAAAGGTAGCAAATTACAGGTAGATGATCCTGATAAATAAATGAACACCGACCGTTCAATCTGTTCTTCGCTGTACTCTCCCCAGCTTGTGTTTATTTATGAATACCCGGGAATGCCCCTGTATCTTATCTCTGACTTCTTTGTGAATGCATGACAACTGATGCCTGTAGCCTATCTCTTACATCTTTGTGAATGAATGACAACTGATACCTGTAGCCTATCTCTTACATCTTTGTGAATGAATGACAACTGATACCTGTAGCCTATCTCTTACATCTTTGTGAATGAATGACAACTGATACCTGTAGCCTATCTCTTACATCTTTGTGAATGAATGACAACTGATACCTGTAGCCTATCTCTTACATCTTTGTGAATGCATGACAACTGATACCTGTAGCCTATCTCTTACATCTTTGTGAATGCATGACAACTGATACCTGTAGCCTATCTCTTACATCTTTGTGAATGCATGACAACTGATACCTGTAGCCTATCTCTTACATCTTTGTGAATGAATGACAACTGATACCTGTAGCCTATCTCTTACATCTTTGTGAATGAATGACAACTGATACCTGTAGCCTATCTCTTACATCTTTGTGAATGCATGACAACTGATACCTGTAGCCTATCTCTTACATCTTTGTGAATGCATGACAACTGATACCTGTAGCCTATCTCTTACATCTTTGTGAATGCATGACAACTGATACCTTTAGCCTATCTCTTACATCTTTGTGAATGCATGACAACTGATACCTGTAGCCTATCTCTTACATCTTTGTGAATGCATGACAAGTGACATTAGTAACTTATCCCTAGCTCCTTGAGAATGCCAGGTAACTGGACACCAGTAATTTTTATCTTGTCGCCTTGCGAATGCCTGGTAACTGGACACCAGTAACTTTTATCTTGTCGCCTTGCGAATGCCTGGCAAATGGACACCACCAGTTTAATCTTAGGCAAACAATATGACGATGATATCATGTCCAGTACACGATCACTACTTCCATTATTTTGATCACTACTTCCATTATTTGATCAACTATTCCATTAAAACATCATTCACCTACACTTGTTAATTTCCAGTCACCCACACGTACACGATAAATATCTCTAAGGCATTGATTTTAGTTCACTTCCCACTGTGTGTGTGTATATATATATATATAAGCTGTTTATTTCCGCTCTCACACGCGTGTAAGTGAATAGCTCTAAGGAAAATTCAACACATCTCAACTTCACTACAGTACTCTCAAACTGATCTCTTTCCCTCCCTCGACTTCACTCTTTCAAACTTAAATTGGCAGGTTTCTTTCCCTCCCTCGACTTCACTCTTTCAAATTTAAATTGGCAGGTCTCTTTCCCTCCCTCGACTTCACTCTTTCAAACTTAAATCAGCAGGTCTCTTTCCCTCCCTCGACACGCGAAAGCGGCGGAAGCCGGAAGCGCCCCCTACACTCAATCAAATCAAAACCTCCCTCGACTTCACTCTTTCAAACTTAAATCAGCAGGTCTCTTTCCCTCCCTCGATTTCCACTCTTTCAAAATTTAATTAGTAGGTCTCTCCGTGTGACAAATATACGATAACACCTTAGAAGCTGGTTCTTTACACACGCGTAAAGTAATATAAATTGTAAAAAATAAATACATCTTAAACATTTTTGTACATCATAGTACTATCAGATGATGACGACGACGACGATGATGGTGACGACGACTTGGATATATTGGTTCCTTTATTTTTTATTATTGAAATGACATTTTAGATCTTTCATTTTCTATTAGTGTATTGGACATTTTAGATCTTTCATTTTCTATTAGTGTTTTGGACACTTTAGATCCTTTATTGTTCTCTTACTTTACCGGGTATATTAAATCCTTTATTACGTTTTCAGTTTATTGATCATATTAAATCCTTTATTGTGCATAATTCACATTTGTACAATTTAGAACATTTTTTTCTTCCTGGTATATTACACGTCAGAGCATATTTCTCAAGTATAAATATTGCAAAGTTAAATAACTTTTGGAGCGACTGGGAATGATCATGGGGTCAAGGCTGGTACGGATTTCTCTCCATAACAAACAATTTGTCTGTATGTATTTAAAGTAAAGCTTTCATTTGTCGTTAAATAATTTTTAAATCCTTATTATTGATTATAGTAGTCATCAGTATATGTGGTCCCTTGTTAACGTATACACTTAACATGATAAATACTTATCATCAATCATATTGACATTGGCCTAAATATACATGTTCGGCACTGGCCTAAATATATATGTTCAGCCCTTGACCTAAATATACATGTTCAGCCATTGACCTAAATATACATGTTCAGCCATTGACCTAAATATACATGTTCAGCCATTGACCTAAATATACATGTTCAGCCATTGACCTAAATATACATATTCAGCCCTTGACCTAAATATTCTTGTAAAGCTTGCAGAGAGTCGAGTAGGAGGTTCTTTCTTTATTTTTAATTTCTTCTTATTTTTCCGTAAAAAAGAAGAAAGAAGAGAAGAAACCCAAAGAAGATAAATACCTCTTTCGACTATCGTCAACTTTACAGCCTAAGTAAAAACTACCTGCAAAATGAGATTTCCGACACTAACCTATAATTGCAACATTCTTAGATGTCTGAGCAGTAAAGATGATGACAAAGGTGGAGGCCAGCGATTAGGGATTCGTGCTAAGTGGTAGGGCTTTCATCTTTCCAAATGGCCACTGCCACTTAAAGATGCTTTTTGTTGTGTTGGTCGCGCGCGCTACTTTCAGGCTTGATGGTCTGTTCATGCACGTGTTCGCTCGCCTTTCTGTATTAAAGTTTCCACTATACACATATGTACGCACATACACACACACACACACACACACACACACACACACACACACACACGCACACACACACACACACACACACACACACACATATATATATATATATATATATATATATATAATTGGTGGGGTGTTTATGTAAGTTTTATACACACACATAAACATAAAATGTGTGTGTGTGTGCGTGCGTGCGTACGTGCGTGCGTGCGTGTGTGCGTGGAGATAGATACATACAGTGCACACACAAACGTACAAATACACACATACACATACATCTATATATGCAATCCTACGCATTAGTGGTACCCAAATTCCTAAATAGTATGAATATAATGAGAATGACATATGTTTCTCAATGATATTTGCAATGAGAACATTATGTCAATAATGACTTATTTATCAATGATGTTTGAAGTCAAAACGTTATGTCAAGAATGACTTATTTATCAATGATGTTTGAAGTCAAAACGTTATGTCAAGAATGACTTATTTATCAATGATGTTTGAAGTGAAAACGTTATGTCAAGAATGACATATTTATCGTTGATATTTGCAAAGAAAATATTGTCAAGAATAACACATGTTTATCAATAAGTGTGTCACGAGAAAGCACACTGTCAAGAATGACACATATTTGTCTATGATGTTTGCAATGAAAATGTTGTCAAGAATGACACTTATTTATCAATAAATGTGTCATGAGAGAGAGCACACTGTCAAGTATGACACGTGTTTATCAATGGTGTTTGCAATAAAAACGTTATGTCAAAAATGGTATATATTTATCAATGACGTTTGCAATGAAATATTATCAAGAACGACACGTTTAAAGTTTATCAATAAGTGTGTCATTAAAAAGCCCACTGTCAAGTATAACATATATTTCTCAGTATATAATATAGTGCTTACGAAAATGCCACCAGTGTTAAAAGATTGATGGGGAAATAAACTAAATGTGTGGATGATATTCTTTTTCAAGTGGCTCTTATCTTATTACAGTTCATCTGCAGCTTATTGAATTTCAGCAATGATGTAATCAAACGTGCACGTCATTATCCTCTGCATGGTAGCATTAATTTACTTCAGCATCAAATTCGTGTGACAGTTCATGGTAGTATTAATTTCATTGTCTGAGTGACTTCAGCATGCCACTTATATGACATTGGATGGTAACATTAATTTCTTTCAGTTGGCCAACCTTATTCACGTCTACGTGACCTCACCACACAACTAATGTGACAGTGGATGACGATGATTATGCTAATAATTAGTCAATTCCCTTTGGTCTTACTCTCGCTAATAATTAGTCAATTCCCTTTGGTCTTACTCTCGCTAATAATTAGTCAATTCCCTTTGGTCTTACTCTCGCTAATAATTAGTCAATTCCCTTTGGTCTTACTCTCGCTAATAATTAGTCAATTCCTTTTTGGTCTTTCTCTCACTAGTAATTAGTTAATTTCCATTATTATGATAACAAAAATATAAAATTTTAATATTTAACAAAATAGTGAATCCATAAATCAATACATATAAATATGAAGGTCTTCCGGATCACCTATTCTGTCTTTGAATGTTTATATGGATCATAGCATGAATTTCTGATCTCAGAGCTTGTCAGACGCCCACTTATCTTGCGTCATCAGCAGTTATTGGAAAAGTCCCTCTGGCAATTCACACATCAACAGTCCGTCATTGTTCTAGCTGACTGGTCTGCATAACGTGTCACATACGAATAGTGCACAACGGCATTAGGTTCTTAGCTCAATAGCCTTTAGAACTCGCATCAACTGAAATGCCAAACTGAAACACCAAACTGGAATACCAAAAGTGGAATCTGCTTTGAAAATTATTTCCAAGAGCAATGAGCCTACAATTCGCCAATTCATATGTAGATGCAACAGACAATAGGTGCCCTCTTACAATTGGTCTCACTTCGTATTTTAACAATGAAATTTAAAATGGTTTAAACCACACACATGCATGTTACAATTAAAAATAAAAATATGTCACGCACATGTGGATTATGATTATTACATCAAGCAAAAATGTTTCAAATGTGCACGTGTTTTGCAATTGTCAAATCAGTATTTACTTAAGTGGAGATAAAATAGCATCCCACAACATCATTATACATCTCTGTGAATTATTACAATTACGGAACACCTGTTAACTTGGTTTCACTCTATTCTCTGGCCACAACATCAGGAGAAAATAGCAACAATTCATATCAATCACTATAAGAAAATACAAGATCATGCTACAACATTTTCAATAAAATACAGTTAATAAGGATTCAGAAATCAATGTGTTACATTGTCTGAATATTCGGCAAGTTTATCTTCGATTCACGGAAATAAATGTAGCCTCTGTAAGATACGTGAGTGTAGCCAGGAATTTGTACAATTATTTATAGAAAATCAGAAAAGTCATAAAATCCGTCCAGTATTATATCTTACAACTTGATATTCGAATTTATGGATAACCAATTTAATTTTCTTGTTTCTTATTCTACATTTAAAGCAGTTTTTATTTTGAGAAAGAAAGGGGGGGTGGAGAAAGAAATTTACCATTTTCCTATATTATCTTTGTATCTATTTTAATTTCATTTGTGTATCAATGTTCTTCCTTTTATGTTTCATGCGTATTTTTTGAAGTTTTTAATGCTTTTGAACGCATCCTAGGCAACGTGGTTTTAGGAAGTAGAAGATATTAAAAAGTAAAAGTAAAACGTTTACCATTCCATTTTAAAACCAAGTGCCATCTTCTGGCATTGCAAATAAATGCACGTGGGAAAAAAAATTTGCAAAACTGGACTGACCGATTTGCAACACTTTGACGATAATTATATTATAATGCAAGCGAAGAATTTACACCGCCCTAAAGCATTTTGCAAGTGACAACTTGTAACCGCATTAAACCATGATTATCAAGATGACATTGTTTTCTCCCTTTCTTGCCTGTTATTTTTAATGGTCCAGCATAATATGTCATCTTTTCTTTTTTAAACTTAATCGTAGGCTTACCTCTAAAACTGCTCTGGTGAGAAAAAGTCTGACTATGTGACAGGAAGACACGAAACAGCAAACACACTGAATCAGGCTTTTATTATGTATTATTGTGTGTGTCTGCTTCCTTACACTCACCCCAGAAGCCGCAATAGACCTTTCATCTTCACGATGTTCTCAGTCTTGGTCTGCTTCTGGGGGATCCCCACGGCCTTGCGGTGCGTCGGAGGTGGAGGGCTGGCGGAAGGAGGTGAAACAGGTTGCACCAGTTTGCGCACACCCTCAACCGCCCTCCGCCGAGGGAGGGGGGGGTTGTGTGGCAGAGTAAATGTGCTGCTCCCTATTTCCAAACTTAATTGTTATATAAAATGTTAAATTGTAGAAGTGACCCGACCTTGGGCACTCCTTATGATGGTATCTTTTGTAATCAGAGTTGGAGTAAACAACTCGAGTTGAGAACATGCTAGAAATTGCTGATGCAATACAAACCAGTTCCAAATGTATGAGTAATTTTTATTATCCAATGGTTAAGATTTATGAGAACGAGACCTGCTAATGGGCTGAGATTAAATGTTTACCTGCTCTGGAGAATTTTATTATCTAATCACCTTGAATTTGGTGTGGCAAGAAGTCCGGTCATGAAAGGCAGCCAATGGTGAGTTAACTGACTGATTGAGAGAGAATTTGCTATTGATATGTTCTACTTGTGTTTTATGTAGAGATGTACTATGTGAGTTGATTATTATTTTTACAAATTACTCGTGTGTGGTATGCTAAATACTTGACATTGATTCTAGTGAACCTGTTCATAAGCTATTATACTGCATTTATTATGCTGCGTGCATGTATCAGGCTAATAAATACTGTCACAGGAAACTGTAACTTGAGATTTGAATGTAAGAAAGAATGGAGTTAAAAATTAATAAACTGGAAACTTAGCATGTATTCCCTGATTATATTTTACAGGGTGAAAGCAGCCTTTCCTTGTTTTAACTGAATCTCCTGGTTCACTGATTATAAACCGCATCGACCATGTAGATGCGAGAATATCTACTGCAGTGTGTAAGGAATACAATACATTCCATTGATGTATGGTGGCAAAATATGCTGACTACATTGAGCAATTTCTACTACAAGGAAGTTACTGGAAATTGCTATAGTTGTTGCTCTGCTTGGGGGAGCTAATACAGGAAAGGAATGCTCAGGTTAACCTTGAGAGAATAGCAGCTAATCAGTGCTTTACAATGTAATAAGGGAAACACGTGGAAATGACAGTAATAACGTAAACAAAATAAACTTGTGCCCTTGCTAATGAAAAGTGCATGAAAAGACAACTGTGGCTTCGCCTATACAAGATTACTGTTATTTGCTTATCTTTAATAACTCTATTTCTGTTCTCTGATAAGAATTATTGACACTAATCTATTGAAATATGTGTTAGGATATAAGACTGCATAGATATTAATATTATTTGAGTGTGGTTTAGTGGAAACACTGATGTCAAGTAACCTTTTTCATTGTATTTATTATATGTATAGTTCATTGTTGATTTGATAAATGTATTGTTAAATTTATTGACCTTACACACATTGATAACCTTATGTTGGAGAAGAAAGTGGTTGGATGGGGGCTCACAAAATATGGATTAAAGACGGATTTATCTTCTCCTTTGGTACGACGTTTTCCACCAATGAAATATTGTGTTACGGTAAATGTTTGTCTTAATGTTGTGGAAGAGAGAAAACATTCATAGCGCCCGCATATCTGCCAAGTGAGAGACGAGTGGTGTCTGCTGGAGAATTATTAATAATCTAAATTAAGATTCTCATCACTTGTAATTAGTTACGGATGATTAATTAAATAATAATTATTATTATAATCATTAACTAGGTAGCACTGGCGTCACACATTGTATTTACGTGCTTTCGTAATGAATTTATACTTTGTAATTTGAAGGCCATGGTCTTTTTTCCTTCTGAAACTGACTTTACCTCATGCGCACTGTGGTTAGAGCTGAAAACCTAATCGTTTATCAATAGCCTAACTTTAATGCATGCCTGGAATTTTAAAGTGTTATTTTATCTTACTATGGGGAAATAGTGAATCAGAAAGGAATTTTGGAGCGCAAAAGGATGTAAGAAAAAGGCAAGGAAAATTTTGGAGAATGTAATCACTGTAGACATTTATGTTGTCAGTACAGAATCAAACCAAATAAAGCACATTAAACGTCTTCCCTTTCTCCAGTCTGGAATCGTTTTTATTCATTTTAAATTAAGTTTTCATGCTGTTAGCTTCTGCGAAATCCACAGTTAAGAAAGAGCAGTTTTTTTCCTCCCTTTACGGTTTTATAAACAAATTAACAAGTTCCGACAGCTACTTTGTTACAGAAGTCGCTCTGATTCTCGTCACTAGTGAAATAAATAAACAAACTGATCAAATTTCCGTTGCTTTTTATAAGGTCAAAAACCAGGCAACCAATCAACTATAGGGTGTGAAGTTCAACAAAGTGAAATAACTGACTTGTTCTTCGTGGGTGAAAAATACATCCGTCTTCTGCAGTTTGTGTAACATTCACACGAAGCAGAATTGTCTGCCCTTTGAGGGATAACGCTATCGTTAACCCTCATTTTCGCCTGCCTTTTTCAATCGAGGCTATTTATTCATGGAGAAGAAAGAGTGTGAGATATGTGCATTTAGAAATAGCTTAGTAGTTAGTGTAAAAGACCCGTGTCCTTTTTTTCTCCAAATCTTTTGTTCTATGCATGCTTATTTAATTGAAAAACGCGTGAGATTGCTGTTGTCGTGGTTGTCAGTACCGCGCTTTATTATTGCGGTAATGTTTCAAGTTATCATAATAAATATTATTGATTTCATCTCTTGTTTTTTCTGTTTCTGCCTGGGGCTGGTTTCTTGCATTTCCTTGCATCGGAAACAACCATGCTATTAGGACATCAATTGGTTTCAGGGGAAACAACCATGGTATTAGGACATCATTGGTTTCAGGGGAGACAGATAGAGCAGTGAGATGTTGATGTTGTTGTCGTGGACGACGATGTTGATGATGACGATGGTTTCACTGGTGGTGCTGGCGATAACTAAGATGAGGGATGGTGATAATGATTTACTCTTCTTCAGCTGCAAATGATAATAATGAAGATAAAACTGTAGATGATGAGAAGTGGGGTATGGTAACAATAATAGTTATGACAAATTTGACCCAGTTCTTTTTTCTATAACTTTAATTATCTCCCATTAACATATTCTCTGATAACATCTTTCCAGTTTTTAGTCTTATTTGACCGCACAGCCAGCTATGGACTGCAAGGACTGAAGCACAGTAATTATTTCCATAACCTCAGTTATCTCCCCTTTCTGTTCTCTGATGACATCTTTTCCAGCTTATGTTATTTGACTGCACAGACAACTATGGACTGCAAGGACTGAGCACAGTGACTAATATAAGATCAGAGACACAAGAACTTGATTATTACAGTAATTCCCTGTGCAGTGTTTTCAATGAATTAAATGCATTCATCTCGTCTCGCCTGATCTGTTTTAGTTATTATATAGAAAGATCTGTGAAACTGCAAGTAGACGTTATAAGTTATTATAAACTTCACCTAACCTGGATTAAGTACAGCTTCCACAGTCTTTCAACTGGCCTTTTCAATCACGTCACAATGTCAAAATGTCCACGCTCAGCTTGTGTTTCCGCTTCTTGTGCAAGAATACACTGATGCGTCGTTACTCTCAACTGACCTGGCACTCTCTTTCCGCCGGTTTTGTTGAGCAGAACACAATCACAATGATTTTGTTATCTTCATTGAATTGATGTATTTAGCATCCTTGCTTTGGTACATCAAAGTAGGGGTGTAGCATACTCCCTTATGCTTATGCACTCTGCAACACACTTTGCAAGTTTCCCGTGCTTTCCCAGTCACTCAGTTACGACTAGTAAACTAACTAAGGGTAGGTAGGAACTTGAAGTTGAGGCTCCACTTGAAAGTCACAACTCAGAGTTGAACTCACACTTAGACTGAGACTCAACCACAACCAAAAGAAGAAGAAATCAGAAGAAATCATGAGGCTGCTTGCTGACTGCAACATTTACATTTAAGGAGCAAGTGTAAGTTTCTTATTCATTACAATACAATTACATTTTATCTATGTGCACTCTTATAGTGCAGGTAAGGTTATTTTAATTTGTACTATTATAGTGCAGGTAAATTTATTTTATTTACCTTCTAGACATTAAAGCGATAAGTAAAAATTGCATATACAGTTTTATTTTTATACAGCATAATACTCCCTACCCCGATTATTATTTTAATTAAAAGAAAATGACCGTTTTATAGAATGTTCTTATGCACAAAAGAAATTTAGTAAAATTAAAATAATGTCATTTATTACTAGACCTATTAAACCTAGAGATTATTGACTCGCCCTCCACCCACCCCCAACACACCATTTGCACACACACACACACACACACACACACACACACACACACACACACACACACACACACACGCACACACTATTTTCTTTACTATTTACAGTATTAATATTTTTTCTAATATAAACGTATTCCTTTACTGCGTATTGATACTACTGCACAAATTAAACGTTTGCCATTATTGCGTATTCCTATTCCTGCACGAAGTAAGCTTATGTCCCTTAGTGAACTAATCCTGTTACTGTACGAAATAATTCCCCCCTTCGACTGTCACAAGTTCCTGTGTGCGCGCGCCTGGGTGCAAGCTGTGGGAGAGAGTCTACAGAACACGTCACGCGCAAACCGTAGCTTGGCACCATTCTTCACGTGGTCGGAGACTTTCAGGCTTGAAAGATGCTGCTTAGTGCACGTCAAGTGACACCTGCTGTGAATTTATTTTCACGTGTCCAGTGAGAACCAACAACGAGGCAAGTGATTTGAGTGACTTTGAAAGCTGAAAGTGTCTTTCTCAAGGAAACAAGAGGTGATTTAATATTTTTTTTCAAAATATAACTCATTTTATTTTCATTTTTTACCGGTCAGGCGGTTACCAGAAACAAAAGATTCTATGGCGTATTTTTAAAGCGAGAAATCTACAGTTCATGTTAATTTTATTGTCACCCCTTCACCGGGTGCTGGAAAAAATTACAAAGACTCTTAAGTATCTTACCGCGGTTCCAAACCTACAGTCATTTAAGATAACACTGGAGTCTTTAGAATTGTTTGAGATTTTCAGTTATATCGCATACGAATTCTTACAATAAGAATGTTTTTTTAAGTGTGAGGTCAGTTTTTATATTAAACCAATAGTTCAGTGCATCGGCTATGATAATTATTTAAACTGAGCTTTAAAGTGAATTAATATGAGGCAACATTTTACGTCATGCTATTTTTATGTCATTCCGCAACATTGACGTCAAGCTATTTTTCATTTTATTTACAACGGAAGCATGTTGGTCTGCGTAACGTATTCGTATACAATGCAGATTACGGGGGGGGGGGGGATGTTTGTTTGTTTATTATGGTAACTATTTAGTGCGAAATACGAGAGCTACCTTATATGGTCTCTGGTTTGCAAGAGTTGGATTTTGAGTTATGTCAGTGTCAAACATGGATTGCAAGAGTTGGATTTTGAGTTATGTCAGTGTCAAACATGGATTGCGAGAGTTGGATTTACCTATGTCAGTGTCAAACATGGATTGCGAGAGGTGGATTTACCTATGTCAGTGTCAAGCATGGATTCTGAGAGTTGGATATAGCTATGTCAGTGTCAGATTGCAAGATCTGGTTTATTAGTTTTGATCAGTGTAAAACACTGATTACAAGAGCTGTTTTTTAAGTTGTTGCCACTCAGTAACGCGGAACAGGAGTGTTGATTTATGAGCAATTGCCGCTCTAGAATACATTCTGCAGAAGATGTAATTAGTACGGGTGCCAATTCTTACCGTTTCTTTCCTTTATGTAGTAGACCATGACAGCCGCTGTGATAACCGAACGATCTGTGACTTAATTGTACTGCAGCCTAGGCTGCCGATTAGCATTTGAATCGGTTACAACTGTAGAAACGAGTAGTCACTCAAACACTTTCAATAGTACTGTGAAAAATAAAGAAAATTTCGGCTTCTATCGTGTGCCGTTTTGCTGTCAAGTATGATAAATGAAATGTATTATATTATTTTTCCCTAGCATTCCTGTATATAGTAAATATTTCCAAACACGGTTGAAAACATTTTTACTCATGAAAACAATTCTTTTTAAGGTATTAAATAGACCCTAAATTATAATTATTAGCATATTGACTGAGATTTAGAACTTTTAACTTATAAATTGCGTACTCTTTTATAATAAAAAAGTCGCATAAAAAAGAAAAAGAAAGAAAATGGACAGACTTACAGTCTCTAGGTAAACAAGTCGACCAACATGCGAAATGTTAAGTTTATTAAGAATGTCACTCTCGCACTATCTGATGACCTCCCCTTTGGGCGTCTTGCTCAGTGTAGTATAGCTTTGTATTACAACAGCTCTCGTCTTGTCAATTCCTTCCCGGCCAACTCGAGTATATTTTCAAAGAATAAACCCGGATAATCAATTTGACTGGGTGTCGGCAAGTTAACAATGCACTCTCTTTTCGGCGAAAGAGATGGCTCTCCTTCTCTAAATGAACTAACTCTCTCTCTCTCTCGCTCTCTCGCTCTCATCGCCGAGACGTCTAACCGAATTAAAAAGAGTGGGGGCATTAATATTTCTTTAAATATTTCGTTAGGAATTTAAGTGAAATTTTTTCCCGTATGTAATCATAATTACTGTTAACAGTATTTTATATTTATCTATCTATCAATTTAATTTAATTATATCTATCTATCTATGCATCCATCCATCATTTATTTAATTTTCAGTATTTCTGAAATGGGGGTAATTATTTTTGTTTTATATATTAGACTGTTGTCATGATCTCCAAGGCACGAAAAAAAAGCTGATTAAGAGAGTCATGATACAGTGTTTTCGCTTCCGTCTCTTTTCTCTTTACAAAAATATTGAATGTTGATCATTTGTTAACTTCATGTACTCAGACTTCTGTCGTTATACTGCAAAGAGTCGCATACTTAAGCAGTACAACTTTCTTGTAAAAGTTGGAGTTTGAAAGGTAAGGGGCTTGAGCAAACTGAAGGAACGCTGTTGTATCGGTTTAAATTGCCAAAGCACTTCTTTCATTTCCACAGACACACAGAAGTATAGATACACACACCATGTTTGTATACAAGAATCGATTAATTGTATGGTATGCTCAGCATGTAAGCGACATAACTCTTAAGGTTACAATTCCCACAAACACATATTTACATACTTGCATCAAAGACTTAATTATATTATACAGTATTTTTTTTTTAATTTTTACGCAGCACAATCATTTCACCACCATGGCAATGACTACAAATAGCGTGGAAACGTCACGGAACTTTACGTCACTTGTAACGCCGGATTATATTTTGTTGTCCAATCTCACGTCGGATATCAGCACAACCAAGAAAGGAAACTCGACGTTGGCCATCTACGATGAAAACTACGACTATGACTACGATGCTTCGATGGAGTCGTTGCCCTTGGAAGAGGTCATTCCTGTGGCGCTCGTGTACGGGTTCACGCTGTTATTCGGACTATGCGGTAACGCTTTGGTCATCATTGTCGTGTTACGTAACGAAAGATTGCGCTCAATCACCAACATTTTCTTGACGTCACTGGCTTCTGCGGACCTCGTCTTGGTTCTTGTGTGTGTTCCAGTTAAGGTCAGGATTCGTTTTTTTTCTGTTTCGATTTTAGACATTTTTATGTGATTGATGGCGGTTGTGCCTGTGCATGAAGACCGGTAAATGTTTTATGGTATCAGCTGAAAGGGATTCACTATATTAGGTTTTTTTTATATTAGGATATCAGCTGATATCGATTCACTATATTAGGATATCAGCTGAAAGGGATTCACTATATTAGGATATCAGCTGAAAGGGATTCACTATATTAGGATATCAGCTGAAAGGGATTCACTATATTAGGATATCAGCTGAAAGGGATTCACTATATTAGGATATCAGCTGAAAGGGATTCACTATATTAGGATATCAGCTGAAAGGGATTCACTATATTAAGATATCAGCTGAAATGGATTCACTATATTAGGTACCAACTCTTTGTGATTCAATATATAATCTACATTATTCATTCACTCGTCTCTATACAGTAGGGATTTACATAAGCGCACACACAACCACAAACATATTTTCATACGGACGTCACCAGCAATCTCACAACCATAAAAGTAGTAATAAAAACAAAAGAAAATCGCAAATGCGACTTTTTTTAATATGCCCTGAATAAGATGTGATGTATTTGCCAATTTGTTTGGATTGTCTGCGCGTGGTGACGAAAACACATTCATTATATCAGTAAATACATCACTTTCAAGAACGGCGCCTGTAAACTATTTTTCGCGAGGTCCACAAATTTAGGGAGAAGGAAACAACACAAATCAATGACACACAGTGTATACATTAGGCGTTTGACGTCTGGCCTTCGTGCTGTCCGCATGGACGATATTTAGTTCTACAGATGCAATATTCATCGCTTGAGGGTGTTGACGCATTTTAGAGCTCATGAATTTGTCTGGACGTTAAAAAGGTATTTAAGCAACGGATTTTACCTTGGCAGGAAGGGTTTGTTCGGTCGGCATTAAGAGGGGTTCATAAAATAAGATTTCGCGTTGACAGGATGACTCTAAAAGGGGATTTTAGATTTAGGAAAGGTTACTTTTCAGTCTGCATTCAAATGTGTTCGTAAAACGAGACTTTACGGTGACAAAATAACTCTACAAAAAAATACAATATAAAACAGACATGGAGCTAATTTAAATCGAAGCTTTAGTTTTAAGCAGGAATATATCTGTACAAAAATTGTTGAATTAGAAGGGAATGTTTGCTATTTTCGTTTAATTGCTAATCATGATTGTGAATAAACCATGATTGTAGATAAATCATGATTGTAGATAATCATGATTGACATGGTTGTTGATAAACCATGACTGTAGATAATCATGACTGGCATGATTGTAGATAAATTGTAGTAGATATACCATGATTGTAGACAAACTATGATTGTAGATAACCATGACTGACATGTTTGTAGAATGGCAGGCAGGGTACCTAAAATAGGAACAGTACGTAAACCAGCATTTATTTTTTAAAAAGGTCAACAAATGTTTAACATCACAAAAGAAAATATATACTAAATTTTAATTTGAAGTTAATAGGAGAACTTTTAAAAAAACAACAAGAGTTTGGGGATGATTTGAGTAGTTTTTTAAAATTTGGATATTAGATATTTAGGGACGCCATTGACGTTTTCACTACATTATTATAACAGTTCTTGTGAGAAAGGGGTTGAAATGTTTGAGTATTACAAATTAGCTTTTTCCTCTCTGTCTTTTAAAACCAGTCTGATGATAATGACGTCATAAAAGGTAGGAAGACAGATAGAGAGAAAGGGTACAAGGCAAACAGAAAGAGAAACTATAAGAGAGAAAAGAGACAGGATCGAGGTGTAGACATCTATCTAGATATATAGACAGTTAGAGGTGTAGACAGCTATCTAGATACGCATACAGTTAGAGGTGTAGACAGCTATCTAGATACGCATACAGTTAGAGGTGTAGACAGCTATCTAGATATCTAGACAGTTAGAGGTGTAGACATCTATCTATATATCTAAACAATTAGAGGTGTAGACAGCTATCTAGATATATATATATATATATACAATTAGAGGTGTAGACAGCTATCCAGATATCTAGACAATTAGAGGTGGAAATCAGCAAGCCACACACATAGAGAAAAAGAAAGGGGGAGAGAGAAAGACGTGTCAAAATACAGACTGAGCAACAATTCATTTGACATTCGATTACTTTAATTGAGAATTAGTATCACTCTTCAACTCGTACAAAGTGTTCCTTACAGGAAAAGCACTACAGCCACCTTTACAAAACTTTATCACTGGACATTAGGCAAAACGATTCATTTCTATCGCAAACGATATGTTTGCGTTCACTTTGAAACGCGTGTTGGTGCGCAAGATGACTGATGGGTTTGTCATCTTTTGAGTGTAGTTTTTCAGCTGTCTCAAAGATCTTTCGTCTACTGCGTGTAGTTATACGGATCTCAGATATTCACGCAGCGCGCTAGTATTGTATTACAAAACAATTTTTTAATGTAACATAAACGTTCGTGTTTACGATGAATCATAATTCAGTCTCTATACTTTTCTCATCTTTCTCTCTCCCTACACTCACACGTAACAATACGTCACTGTACTTTTCTCATCTTTCTCTCTCCCTACACTCACACGTAACAATACGTCACTGTACTTTTCTCGTCTTTCTCTCTCCCTATACTCACACATAACAATACGTCACTGGATTTTTCTCGCCTTTCTCTCTCCCTACACTCACACGTAACAATACGTCACTGTACTTTTCTTGTCTTTCTCTCTCCCTATACTCACACATAACAATACGTCACTGTACTTTTCTCGTCTTTCTCTCTCCCTATACTCACACATAACAATACGTCACTACTTTTTTCGTCTTTCTCTCTCCCTACACTCACACGTAACAATACGTCACTGTACTTTTCTCGTCTTTCTCTCTCCCTATACTCACACATAACAATACGTCACTGGATTTTTCTCGCCTTTCTCTCTCCCTACACTCACACGTAACAATACGTCACTGTACTTTTCTTGTCTTTCTCTCTCCCTATACTCACACATAACAATACGTCACTGTACTTTTCTCGTCTTTCTCTCTCCCTACACTCACACGTAACAATACGTCACTACTTTTTTCGTCTTTCTCTCTCCCTACACTCACACGTAACAATACGTCACTGGATTTTTCTCGCCTTTCTCTCTCCCTGCACTCACACATAACAATACGCAACAATCACAAATTCCAAGTCCTTACGAAATCCCTGACATTACAACCCACCCATCCCCACTCGCTCTGTCATTACCAACACCACTTGAGTTCCAACTCCATGTCCTAAGCCAAATATTTACTGGCTCTCTGTTACAATGTTACAAGCCCTGGGCAATGATCCAATGGCTCTGCTCAACTCCAGCTATTTGATCTTGCTTGTACTATACAGCGACTCCATACAGCGGCTCTGAAATGGAGATCTTGATAAATATCTTCTAGGTATTTAGTTAGAAACGGATGATAAAGATTCTTTTAAAACTCTCTGCTCCTCTCTCTCTCTCTCTCTCTCTCTCTCTCTCTCTCTCTCTCTCTCTCTCTCTCTCTCTCTCTCTCTCTCTCTCTCTCTCTCTCTCCTTAATTCTGATTCACATAAGCCTTTCATCTTGATAGTGCAAGCAATCGCTTAAGATCATAGGCATAGACTAACCTGTGCCTGTTCAAATATATTGCCTGTCACGATTTCAACCATGTGACTGTTGTCTAGTGCTAATGTCTCGGTATAGTATTCAGAAGAAATGTTTCTCTTAGAGGGCAAACTATAATTTTCACTTCATTACGACAGGCAGAGAAATGAATGAGAGAGAAACAAAAAGACAGGCAGACAGACACATGGACATGGAGAGAGACAGACAGATACATGGACAAGGAGCGAGACAGATACATGGACAATGAGATAGAGTCCAGGGGTCGGGAACCTATGGCTCGCGAGCCATATGTGGCTCTATTGATGGCTGCAACTGGCTCTCAGACAAATGTTCGATTATAAAAAAAAAAACTGAGTTTTCCCAGTCTTATGCCTCCATAAAGAGACATCCGCTAGTCAGCTAGTGATTAGGCTTAGAGACTGATGAAATACCTTGTTTACTCCTTCAGAGAAACAGGCTAAAACCAGAGGTGAAGGTCGCATCAAAAGTCGGATACTAACTATCCATGTACGGTCACTTGTTTTCAGATAATGTGACGTAGCGCTAAGTTGTGAATTGACCTCTACTTTCATTCATTATAGACCCCTGAATGAACGGGCCATGTTAGACGCACACCTGCATTGCACTCGATTTACATGGATAAAATTAGAGCGTCCATTCATTACTAGGACCGGATCTATCAGAACACAACATAGTGGTAATATCTTGATTTCTCTGTGTTGAGTTGAATTAATTCTATATATTTTGTATTGTGAATGTATGTAGAATTTTCTTGTGCATTTTATTGCTGATTGATAATATATTTTCTACAAAGCTAAGTGGCACAGCGATATTACATTTATAGTAGTGGTGAGGACACCACGTGTATGTAATTGAACTACCGTTGATTAATTGTTATCACGGGAGAGTCAAAACCCACCACGTATTCATTAGTTAAATCGTATTACTAGCAACTTTGGATTAATGGAGAAATATATTGTAAAGATTTAGAATTTTAGATGTTTGGATTTTCACATAATGTAAATTGTAAAGAATGATTAACACTGCTGTTATTAGGCCCATATAAATCATTATTGTCACACGAGTCTGAAACATGATTAACTATGCATTGCAGCCGGTTCCTGAGTTCACTTTATAACTCAGACTTCAACTGCTAGCTGTTCCTTGGTGGAAGTCCAACCTTACTAAAAGCGTGGATTTCTATGGAAAAGTGACAAAAATACATGTCATTGTGTCTATATCTGACATTGTTCAACTGGGGCTGCCATATATAGCTTTCGAAAATAGCGGCCGATGTGTGTATGTGCAAAAGGGTCCGCACAACAGATTGTCGTCGGATCAGAAAGTTTCGTTTAAATCGCGTGGTCAGCTAACTAATTTTAGAAACCCTTTTGACAAGACGGCTAAAAGAAAGAAAAACGATGAGTATCGTACTTTTCAGCAGGAATGGACAGAGGAATTTGCCTTTGTGGAGAGAACGGGTTCTGCAGTGTGTCTAATATGCAGTGATAAAATTGCATCTATGAAACGGTCAAATGTAAAGCGACACTTCGAGACACGCCATTCTACATTTGCATCGAAATATCCTGCGGGAGACAGCAGGAAGAAAGCATGTCAAGAACTGCTTTCAAGAGTGCAAGTTAGTCAGCATCAAATCCGTGTTTGGACCCAACAAGGTGACTTGAATTCGGCTAGCTTTGCTGGCGCTTTAGCTATTGTGAGAAACGGAAAGCCATTCACAGATGGGGAGTATGCCAAAGCATTCATGCTTGATGTTGCCAATGAACTTTTTGATGACTTTTCGGATAAGGACAAAATAATTAAACGGATAAAAGACATGCCTCTGTCGGCAAGAACAGTTCACGATCGTAGCATCATGATGTCAAATCAAATTGAGGCAATGCAAGTCAAGGACATAAATGCGGCACCGTTTTTTTCTCTCGCTTTGGATGAGTCAACAGACGTCAGTAATTTATCCCAGTTCAGCGTGGTTGCAAGGTATGTTGTCGGTGATACACTACATGAGGAAAGTCTTGCTGTGTTGTCTATGAAAGGCACAACAAGAGGGCAGGATTTGTTTGAGTCCTTCACTGAGTTCGCTAAAGAAAAAAATCTACCGATGAATAAACTTGTTTCGGTGTGCACTGATGGTGCTCCGTGCATGGTTGGGAAAAGCAGAGGATTTGTCGCTCTTCTTTGAGAGCATGAAAACAGACGCATCATAAGCTTTCATTGCATCCTCCATCAAGAGGCGCTTTGTGCTCAGATGTGTGGCGAACAGCTTGGTGAGGTGATGTCACTGGTGGTTCGGGTAGTCAACTTTATTGTTGCCCGAGCATTAAATGATCGCCAGTTCAAAACACTGCTTGATGAGGTTGGGAATAATTATCCTGGTCTGCTTCTGCACAGCAACGTGCGTTGGTTGTCAAGGGGGAAGGTGTTCAGCCGATTTGCGGCTTGTCTGAGCGAAATCCGGACTTTTCTTGAAATGAAGAATGTCGAGCATCCCGAGTTATCTGACACTGAGTGGCTTCTGAAGTTCTATTATCTCGTAGACATGACTGAACATCTAAATCAGCTCAATGTGAAAATGCAAGGCGTTGGAAACACAATCTTATCCCTGCAACAAGCAGTGTTTGCATTTGAAAACAAGCTAGAACTCTTCATCACCGACATTGAAACTACACTTTGAAAAACTGGGAGAGTTCAAAGATATGTGCACATCAAGTGACCCTGCTCAACATCTTAATCTTCAGCAGCTAGCAGGCTTCACGTCTAATCTCCTGCAGTCATTTAAAGCGCGCTTTGGAGAATTTCGCGAGCACACCCGTCTTTTTAAGTTCATCACCCATCCACACGAGTGTGCAGTGGACAGCACTGACCTGAGTTGCATCCCCGGTGTCTCCGTCAGAGATTTTGAGTCCAAGCTGCTGACCTGAAGGCCTCAGACATGTGGGTGAATAAGTTCAAGTCACTGAATGAAGATTTGGAAAGACTTGCACGACAGCAAGCAGAGTTGGCGAGCCAACACAAGTGGGCAGAAATTAAAAAACTTCAACACGCAGACCAGCTGATTGTCAAAACTTGGAACGCGCTTCCCGTCACATACCATACACTGCAGCATGTGAGTATTGCTGTACTGACAATGTTTGGCTCTACGTATGCATGCGAGCAGTCTTTCTCACATCTAAAGAACATTAAGACCAACCTGCGATCACGTTTAACGGATGGAAGTCTCAACGCCTGCATGAAGCTTAACCTCACCACGTATCAACCAGACTACAAAGCCATCAGCAAAGCCATGCAGCACCAGAAGTCGCATTAATGGGAAGAAATTCTCATTATTGATTAGCAACAGCATAATAATGTTATTAAAAAGAATTAGAGACATAATTATTGTACTTTTAGTGTGAAAATTACACAAAATTACACATTTACTTGAATTTTTAGTTTTAAACATAATCATGATAATGTATGGCTCTCATAGAATTACTTTTCAAAATATGTTGTGTCCATGGCTCTCTCAGACAAAAAGGTTCCCGACCCCTGATAGACAGACAGATACATGGACAGAGAGAGAGACAGACAGATACATGGACAAGGAGAGAAACAGGACACAAAGGCAGAGAGGCAGAGAGAGAAAAAAGGGAGTCGAAAGAGAGACAGAGGCAGACACCAAGATAGAGAGAAACAGATACACACACCGAGACAAAGACAGTGTTATCCGATAAGTCGTGAAAAAAAAACGATCACAAGTAAATTAGGTGATTATGGGAAACATCATGAGACAGCATGGGAAACATTAGGGTTGGCATTATGGGAAACATTAGGGTTGGCATTATGGGAAACATTAGGATTGGCATTATGGGAGTGGAAATCGTGGCACACGAATTGATTTGCTATGCTCTCGTTTTATAAATAAATAAGATTTACTTATAGATACTGGCTATTGAGAGAAAAGCGTGACAAGATACAGAGAGAACAAAGAACTGTGTGGGGAGATACAGAGTAAGGAAAGAAAAGCGTGGGGAGATACAGAATGAAGAAAGAACAGCGTGGTGAGATTCAAAGTAAAAACAGAAAAACGTGGGGAGATACAGAGTAAAAGAAATCAGAGGAAAGAAAGAACAGCGTGGAGATACAGGGTAAAGAAAGAACAGTGTGTGGAGATACAGATTGAAGAAAGAACAGCGTGGTGAGATACAAGGTAAAGAAATAACAGCGTGTGGAGATACAGATTGAAGAAAGAGCAGCGTGTGGAGATAAAGATTGAAGAAAGAGCAGTGTGGAGATAAAGATTGAAGAAAGAACAGCGTGTGGAGATACAGATTGAAGAAAGAACAGCCGTGGAGAGATACAGAGTTAAAAAAAAGAACAGAATGTGGAGTACAGAGTAAAAAAAGAACAGCGTATGGAGATACAGAGGGACGATAAAACAGCGTGGAGAGATATTGAATGAAAAAAGAACAGCGTTGCGAGATGGAGAAGAAAGAGAGAACATGGATTCATAAAGGGCAGCATACCCTTTGCGCTTATCAGCAATGTTAAGTGGATTTTCTTCCAGATCATAGCGTCATCAACTGCTTCATTCGACATCCTTAGACATGGGCGGCCTTCTTGAAAGTAATGTGCGCAAGGTTGCCTGCTCAGTTACTCGGCGTCGTGTTTCCGATGCGTACGTGCAATATGTCCGCAGCTTTATATTAGCATAAAAGTAGAATTCTGTGAATTGCGACTGTGACAAGAAAACATAATGAGTCAGAATTCTCCTTTTTTTTGTTTTCGATGAATTAAAAGTGGTTGGAACATTTAAAAATAAAGAAATTTCTAAAGTTAAAAAATAAATAGTTGGTTGTAATCTGATCTGCTTTCAAGGAAATTTTGGAAACATTTTTGATAGAATGGTTCCATTAAAGGTTTCTTTTTGAAAAGTGCAGTCACCGATAAATTTTAAGTGGTGCATTTTGGGATTCCTATTTTTATAAAATAGGAATTTTTATAAAATAGGAATTTTTATAAAATAGGAATTTTTATAAAATAGGAATCCCAAAAGAAGTTTCTGCAATAACTTTGGAATATTTTATTGTTTTTAACATTTTTAATTCTTATTTTCATAACTAGTGTCCAGAGAAAGTTTACATTTGTCGTCGAGGATTTTTTGGTAATATTTATTTCTGTGATGAAGTTTTTTTTATTAATAGCTATACTGTATAAATATGATCTTCAGTATCATATTGTATAAACAAAGTACTTTTAGTAAATATAAAATTACAATAAAAGTCCTCAGCGTACCAAATTCTTTCCTGAGTTTTCGTCATAGATCTGTTATAAGACATAACAGTTTTTTCCTAACACTTCTGATCGCTAACTGTTCTCCATGTATGCACACTTCACAGCCTTACAATTTTCGAAAGTCGTGTATCCTTTCTCTCTGTAAGCTGGCATATTGTTGTGGTTCATGGTTGTGTTGTTCAATCATGCTCAGTCCATTCTAGTTACACTGTGATGCACTAATGCTTTATTCTAAAGTGAGTTTTCAATAATAAATATTTTATTGCCAAAAGTCTTCAGGACATTTTTTTGTTTGGTGGGCGGGGGAGGGGGAGGTTTTATGACTTAATGTAACCAGCACTAGGCGACTTTTTTTAAAATGGTGATCGATAACTTAAATTGGAGCAATTTGTTTGTGTGGCAGAGTAAATTTGCTTGTCCCTTTTTTTTAAATGGGGATCTAGAACTTAGGTTGGAGCAATTTGTTTGTGTGGCAGAGTAAATTTGCTTGTCCCTATTTTTACATGGGGATCTGGAACTTAAGTTGGGGCAATTTGTTTGTGTGGCAGAATAAATTTGCTTGTCCCTATTTTTAAACTTAATTATTATATAGCTTATTAAATGTCAATGATATATTTCTTATGCTGTGTGTGTATCAGGCTAATGAATATTGTTGCAGGATTTGTAAGTTGAGAATGTTTGTAAGAGAGAAAAGAGTTTAGAGATGAAATATGCCTGAGATTTAGTGCTGCCTTAATTTGACTTTGCAGATAAAGCACTCCTTTTTTTTTCTTTCTTTTGTCATCTCATACTAAGGTGACTCTACTTGATTACATTGTTGCTGTAAAGTTGCTTCCTGTTAATTCCATTCAAGAGCCAATATGGCTAAATGGAGCTTCAGTTTAGTCTCAAGAATTCACAAAGATTATTTTGAATGTTCCTCGTGATGTGTTGAGTAAACGCACATGGAAATTCAAGAACATTCCTCTTGGTGTGCTTGATAGTGCATATGAAATTCAAGAACATTCCTCTTGGTGTGCTTGATAGTGCATATGAAATTCAAGAACATTCCTCTTGGTGTGCTTGATAGTGCATATGAAATTCAAGAACATTCCTCTTGGTGTGCTTGATAGTGCATATGAAATTCAAGAACATTCCTCTTGGTGTGCTTGATAGTGCATATGAAATTCAAGAACATTCCTCTTGGTGTGCTTGATAGTGCATATGAAATTCAAGAACATTCCTCTTGGTGTGCTTGATAGTGCATATGAAATTCAAGAACATTCCTCTTGGTGTGCTTGATAGTGCATATGAAATTCAAGAACATTCCTCTTGGTGTGCTTGATAGTGCATATGAAATTCAAGATGATTCTCTACAGTGTGCTTGGAGAGCGTGTCAAAGATTCCTGAACAGTTGTGTAGCAAACCTCTAGAATGGACAAGTGGGGTCTCACCTGAACAAGAAAGAGAGTGACTGGTTACAAACCACGTGATTGTGAACACGTGCTGGTGACAGCTGCCATCTTTGAAAAGGCTATGTAAATTGACTTTAATTATTTCTCTGAACTCTACTCTCATTTTCATGATGATACCCATGAACTCGATTATGTATTTATTTTAATTGACTGCTTATATCTATGCTAGGATAAACTGAATGATTGTCCAGCATTAAGTGAACATTTTTGTGAGGTGATGTAAATGTCAATGCTCTTTTGATTATATTCATATACTGTATACTTCATATATTTCAAATTCATATACTGTATAATCATTTTTGATTTAATAAATTTATTGTTAAGTCTATTGACCATCTTACACATATTGATAACCATTTGTTGGAGAGACAGTGGGTGGAAGGGGGCTCGCTGATACAGATTAAAAGACGGTTTTGTCTTCTCCTTCACTAAGAAGTTTTCCACCTTTGGAAATATTGTGTGATGATAAATGATTGTTTTTAATGTTGTGGAAGAGATAAAATGTTTACAATGTCCGCAGGTGAGGGAGGGTGAGTGGTGTCTTCTGGAGAATTATTAATAACATAAATTAAGATTCTCATCACTTGTAATTAGTTATGGGTGTTTAATTAATAATATTAATCATAACTAGGTGGCATTATCATCACTCTATCAAATAGTTTATGGTTCACAAACATCTCGTTACCAAAATGGGTTGGAAGAAAAAAAAACTATTTCATGTCTTTACAAAGGAAAAATGAAAAGTGTGTAACGCATTAATTTAATTAATTTCCAGCTTAATAAATAAAAAGAAACACTTCGATCATCTATTTTCAATTTTCTGAACATCATGACTTGCCGTTTTCGCTTTCAGATTAAATCGTTCACCCTTGAACGCTATTAGACGTATTTATCTCACTCATAAAGAAAATCTTCAATTACGGTTTCGATACATAACAGCCATGAAAAGGATGGCGTCTATAATTCAGTTATAACTTGCTGAGTGCGCGGAAGGGGGTGAGAAGAAGACAATATATAATATTTTATTTAGTTGTAAGTGCGTGTGGGAGTGGAGTGAGAAGACGATATATAATATTTTATTCATTTATTAGTGCGTGTGGGAGTGAAAAATGAGTGTACATTGAAACCTAGTCCACAAGGCCCTGGGTTTGACTGAAAGTTCAAGGAGATGCAACTCTTGGACGATAAAATTAAGACGTAGCCAGGGTGTTCGTCCAAAACGCACAGTCAGATATATATAAAGACCATCGCCTGCGTTCACTGCTGGTCTACCACTTCTGTTCACTGCAGAACCACCGCGACTGTGTTCACTGCTAGTCTACCACATCTGTTCACTGCAGAACCACCGCCTTTGTTCACTGAGGGTCTACCACTTCTGTTACTGCAGAATTACCGCCTGTGTTCACTGATGAATACCCGACTACAGCATGTGTTCACGCTTAATTATCTATTGTGTTTACTGTTTGATTACTGCTAATGTTCATTGCTTAATTACATATATCGTCTGGTTGACTGCCATCTGCTTTCAAAACTATTGCCTGTGTTCACTGCTGGACTACTGCCTGTGTCTACCGACAAATTAATACCTGTATCCACTGTTTGACTGATGCCTGAATCGGCTGATAAAGTATTGCCTGTATTCGTTACTTGACAGTAAAGCCGTTTATTATGCGCCTTAACATGCTTTAAACTGATTGCTTGATGTTGCAAACAATTATACTAAACCTTGATAAATGAGCACTTTTTGTCCGTAAATTAATTATCACTTTCTGAGATGAGAAACAAAAGGTACAGAAATAAATCTATTACCCATCCATCCAATCATTCACCCCCGAAATGTACTCCTCTACGGGAGAGTTGCCCACTCGTTCAACCGTGTGGAATGTTCTATGGCTGAGAGATGCTGGCTTCTGTACACACGCAACAATTAATCGTCACGTGCTTCGCCGTCTACGACAAGGAAGCTAACAAAATGCAGCAAAGATGATTCATTGAAAGCGGGTCGCATCGCCCTGCTCAAGAGCTAAAAGCATCAAAAATAATGGTTCCGAGCCGCACACGGCTCCTCTTCATTACGTCTGACAAAATAATGGCAAGGGAGATCTTTACGTCACTTCCTGATGGCTTTTTCACCGGGTCTTCTTGCACAGGGCGCCGGTGATTTGTGTCCTCCCCATAAAGTGCTCGAGTTTGGAGATCAGCTCGACAGCCCCTCTTTGTACTTTGCTCGGTATTTCCAAGCGCTTTGCAGTGCGGAAGTGTCTTATTCAGCCGAACATCTTTGACCTAAGTTCTCTCCCCTAGCAAGAATAAATATACCCATCCCAAATGATAGAATCCTTATAGAACTGTTGCCTGAAAGACTGCAGTGAAATGAACTGCGCCGATTTCAGCTGTATTTCGATTTAATTTAACTCGCGCCACTGCATGGCAATCTTGATGCAAAAAGTTTTTATTAAAAATAATGTAATTTTCATCATTATTTTGTGAAATATTTAAGTGTTCAGTAAATAATGATAATCTTGCAAACGATAGCCAGTATAATCAACAAACAAAATATGTATTGCGGACATGGCAGGCGGGGGTCTAATCTTTCGCTTTAATTTTAGTTTGAAAATACTTTAAAGATGTTGTTCAAGATTTTCTGACTTTTGTATCCAGGGGTGTGCAACATTTTTATTGGTGGACCATTTTCAAACAATAGAACAACAATTAAGGCCAGACACCATCAAAAATATGTAATCTAATTATAACTAGTGTAGTGATTTTGAATACATTGTGAATAAATTTTTAAACAAATAAAATTAAGCTTACTTTTATTAAGGTGAAACTTGGTATCTTGTGTTTTCGCACAACTTATCTATGTCCGCTCTGACTGATGTGGTGGCAACTCGAAGCTGACTGGTCAGATGTTCATCTGTGAACTGACTACGGTATCTATTTTTAGTAAATTCCATTCTTGAGAAGAACTGCTCTCAACAATATGTATTGCCAAAAGGTGATGTCATTTTCTTGGCATATTGCTCCAAATGTGGATGCTTTCCACTTACATAATTTTTGTAGAAAGTTACCAAGTCTTTGCAGTCATATGCTCTTCTCAAGTTCATATCAGACTGCAAAGCTGTCAGCTCCATTTGATAGCAATCAGGACTGTCCTCGGATAACATGTCAAATGGCTGAGCAAACAGCTTGAACTCAGTTTCACATTTTCTGAAATCAGCAAATGTGCTTGTAAATTCAGCACACACTTTGTCAATTGTCACGAGAAAAGCATGTAGTCAAAAACTATTTTTTTTTTACTTCATGGCTTGCACAAGACATCTGTGGTCAAAGGGGAATACCCCCCTGATGAAAAACGTGATTTTGAGAGTGCACACATGCGCCAATGTATATATATATATGTTAAACGTTTATTTTGTTCAACAAGTTTCATTTAGTTTAGGACAGATGTGTGTAGACATAATATATGTATATCATGTCATGCATTAATATATATATTTAAGGAGGATTTTTTCTTTTCAGGACATGCAAAATCAGTAAATATGCCCAAGAAACGTTTTATGAATTCTCCATCTCCGATTGATTCACAGATTTTGAATCTGAGCTTTGTTACAAGTTCAGGCGATTTCTTATAAGAAGTAGATACTCTTTGTTGCTTTTTAATTGACTTGGTCATCTGTTCTAGTTTGTCCACTCGAGCTGGACTTACCAATTTATCGTATACTGTTGAATGTTTCGTTGTATAATGACGTTTAATGTTGCATTCCTTCATTACGGCTATTGTAGTTTGGCAGATTACACTACTGTTGAATGTTTCGTTGTATAATGACATTTAATGTTGCATTCCTTCATTACGGCTATTGTAGTTTGGCAGATTACACATACAGCACCTTGGCTGTGATGAACAACAAAATATTTGTAGCTCCAGTCGTTGCTGAATATTCTTCCCTCATCATCAATTTTCCGTTTTTTAGCAACAAACATCTTTACCTACATAAAATATGAAAAATATTAAAACAGTTTGAATTATCACAAAGGCTAAAGGGAAGGGCTCAAAGAGGGCAATTAGCTGACACTCTGCCAGGTTATAATTAGCAAATATGCCATTTTGACTCGGAAATTAAATTTATACATTCAGAAAAAAATTATTTTTAAATTTGTTAGAACTTCCATTCGTAGTAGTATTTGGCTAATTCCACTGTATATCTGCTGTTTGGGCTGACTAATTTCATTACTATTCTCGGTTAAACAGGTGAGTATTTAATTTTATATAGTTTTCGTTCATTGTTTATTTGACAGGAGCATGATAAATGTCCAAAATACAACAAAATAACTGTTAAATCGGTGTTGAAGGAGGTTTAAATACATTGATAAGCTCTGTTGAATATAAACAACATCATAGATACGACCAGACAGCCACTGGCATTATCACCATGCAATTATTTTTTAATGCACACAGCACTGGGTTACCATTTCAAATTACTATTACTAAATTACTAAATTTTATTAAAAACTTACCAGCAATCACCAACAGTAACTGTAAAAAGCTCTTCAACCTTTGAACTCAAGACTTTGTGTAATTGCTGTAGCACACTCGCTCGAGAGTAAAAATTGTGACGTCTCTGACCTTGACATTGTGTATGGTAGTTTCGAATACTGTAAAATCTGTCTTACGGCTACGAAAAAAAAAATTGAAATTGCAAGAAATAAAAACGGTTAGCGAGGGCCATACTGACTGGCCTGGTGGGCCGCTATTGCAGACCCCTGCTTTAATCCCTTGTCATCAGTTTTCATTTGTTGCCCTTAGTTACTGGTCACTGGTGACAAGACAAAAATTTGTCGGGAACAAATGCGACCAATGTTGCCATGTATGAAAATTCAAGAAATACGAAACTGAAATGTATCGATCTGTCGTTAAATTTACTATTGCGCAGAGAGTGCAGTATTGTGCCGGGGGTGGTGGTGGTGGAAGTGCAGTATTGTGCCGGGGTCAGTGCAGAATTGCGCGGGGGGGGGGGGAGAGTGCAATATTTCACCGGGGAAAGTGCACTATTGCAGCATGATATGTATTTTTGTGTCGTGGGAAAACATTATTGTTCTCTGAAATAAAGTATTATATCTTAAAAGTGTTATTGTGCTCGGAAAGGTATTCTAGAGTCCTAAATGAATAATTGTTTTCTGAAATGAGGTATTCTTCTCTGAAATGAATAATTATAGCCTAAAGGTATCACTGTGTCCGAACATGTATTATTTCACTCTTAAATGAATTGCTTCGCAAAATATATTATTTTGAATTTTAATACTCAACTCTGAAATGCATGATTAATTAATGTAAACTGAAAACTGAAAACATCATACACACGAATCAACTTTGGAAGAAGAATTAAATTCTAGTCTCTCTCTCTCTCTCTCTCTCTCTCTCTCTCTCTCTCACACACACACACACACACACACACACACACACTGAGTGAGTGAGTGAGCGAGCGAGCAGCGTACTTGACGGGGATACGTTTTCTTTCTTGTGAAATTGGATTAAAGTGAATAGAACATGTTCGCAAGTTATTTTTTTTAACCAGATATATGAGTAGCAGTATCTAACATTGATTGTCTCTCCTCCCTTAAGATTTAGTGAAATAATATGGGTCGCCAGACGTTATTGCACTCTCAGGACACGCTTCCTTCAAGCCTGGCCTAGAAATTCAAACTGCTATGCTTTAGTGCTGTAATACTTTATATTGAACATTTGACACTCTGCTCAGTGACACAATGGTGTAAGCTCTCAACCTGGGATCTGTCCATAAATTACCAAGAAACGTTCCACTCCTTGGCAGACTATGCTTGGAAGTAAACGTACATGGATTGCTGCATGTGAGTGAGCTACAACAATGATTTCAGGATAATACTTTTTATTGTGTAACCAGACTCTTCGGCACCGTTAACCCGACACATGACTTTAAGATAACGAAAATTTGACAATCTGATCTCTGCTGTCATGTGCTGCATCGAGCAGTTAAAACATTTTGCAGAATTGCGAACATTAACGTGCAGATCTGATCAGTATTGACGCTCGCACGCAATTGTTGAAATGTTTTTCCATATTGAGTGCGTTTTCTGTTCTTTTTTTTATTTTTTATAATAAGGTAACTGAGAGAGAGTGGGGTGTTTGTGTGTATGTGTCTGAGTGTGTGCGTGTCAGAGATATATGTGTGTTTGTGCGTGTATATGGGAAAGGTGGTAAGTGATTTGATTGGTTAGATAATTGTTTTGTTGTAACTGATCTTGTTTTCATCACTTTTCTTCCGTGATCGATTCATGTAAAAAGGCTTCATGTTTTGATAAATGTTATCTCCCTCTTACCTACAGGGAAGTTTATTTGTATGTTTCTATAGGGGTTACCTCCCTTTATAAGTTGCCTGATTACGTTTCCTCCCTAGGAAGTGTAACTTATTGCTGACTGTTAAACATTTCGTTATTATTTTATGATTGCATTTGTTTTTTATTTTGTCTTAATGTAATAGTTTTTTATACTTTTTATTATTATTGAGATATTTCTTTATTATTAGTTCTTTTGATTATTATATATTCTTTTAATATATATTATTACCCTTAATTATACTGTTGAAAGATTTAGTTGTTACGTTTTATTATAATTGTTGTTGTTGTTTCTTTATTACTTCTTGATATTATTACTGAGATTTTTTAATTCTCTTTTTACCGTTTTTTTAAAAATATTTTGTTTTATTTTTATTTCATTTTAAAATTCCTGCTGCCTTTTTAAAAATTTCAATAACCGTTTCCATTTCATTCAGTCTCTTCTGTCTCTCTTTCTCTCGTTCATTTTCCTTTCAAAAACAATAACAAACTACCCTTTCCGCTGAAAACCCTTTCCCCCTATTCTTATGGTCTTTGCTCCTCTTTGCCTTTGCTTTAATAACTTTTTATTATTTTTATTTTAGCATTACCTTTCAAGACGAAAGCGATTGCTGTCTTGTATCATATCGATCGGATATTTTTTAATTCACGAATTCAGAAATGTGTTTTCAAAAATTTCTTACACGATGTATAGTCTGCAATGAGTTACAAGTTAATCGAACTCACAATGTTACAGCCGCAGTGCACATTTTTAAATACATATATGTATACGAAGAGAGAGCGAGAGAAATTTTAAAATAAATGTGTATACGAGAGAGAGAGAGAAGTATTGGTCTTAGCAGGAACAACACGAATGACATGCCTTGGATTACCACTTTGTCAGCAATTTCAGTGAAATTTAAAGCAACGAGCAATGTAACAGTGTCTATACAGAAAGTGTCAAATAGACAAAATATAAGCAGCGTTTTAAAAAGTCCACTGCCAAACAAATAAGCAACGTCAGAGAACTAATGTTCGACATATATGAAAACAATGGTAAACATAACAATAACATTTGGGAAGGCGGCTGAGACAGGCAGCATATCAGTGACGTTAGAGGTGAGCGACAAATCAGCAAGCGAATTTACAATCAATGTTACAAAAAGCGGCTGTCGTGCAAAGACGTCATTAGCACACGTCCAGTAAAGTGCTGATGGAAGGAAAATATGTATGCAACATTTCAAGAGTAATTGTCATGCAAAGAAGCCATTATTACGATAAAAGAAAAGAGAGAGAGATGAACGTGAGAAAAGGGGAATAGTAAACCAAAAAAATAAGAAAAATTAATAACATGGACTGTTTGATGGCATATACTTAGGCAAACTCAGGGACTGTTAGACGGCGAATACTTAGGCAAACTCAGGGACAGGGACTGGTATTTGGCAAATACTTAGGCAAACTCTGGAACAGAGAATGTTAGGCATGAAAACTTGAGAAATATGAGAAAAGTACACACTGAGAAAGGTTGTATCAGGGTAAAAGACAGCAGAGCAGAGATAAAGATACAATTTAGATTGGCAAGAAGTCTGGTCTTGGAAGGCAGTCATTAGCACAGTGGTGAGTTTGTCAGTTAGTTAGACTGACTGACTGACTTAGAAATATTTTGTGCATTTGCTATTGATATACTAGACTTGCGTTTTATGTAGAGAGGTATTATGTGAGTAGAATATTATTTCTACAAACTGTGAACTATGATGCCTGTATGAAGTATGCTAAGCACATGACATTGTTTCTAGTGAACACGTTCATAAAACTAATATATTGTATTTGTTATGATGTATGTGTGTATTGGGCTAATAAATACTGTTGCAGGAAACTGTATGTTGAGACATGAATGTAAGAGTGAATGGAATTAGAGATGAATAAACTGGAAATTTAGTCAGTTTATTCATCTCTAATTCCATTTGCTCTTACTATTGTTCCCTGATTATAATTTACAGGGAAGAAGCAGCTTTTCTCTGGTCTTACAAGATCTCCCAGTTTACTGATTTATAAGCCGTTACTATCATGATAGATTTGAAAGTCTCTACTCCCAGTGTGTAAGTGTAAGGATAAACTGCACTCTGTTGAAATTTCTGGGAGTTACTGGAAATTGCTACATTGTTGTTCTGCTTGAGGGAACTAATAGAGTGCAGCACCCAAGTTAGCCTTGAGAGAATAGCAGCTCCTCAGTGTTCTTCAGCATGCAAGAGAAACACGTAAACTGGCAATTCTATTGTGAAAATGAACTTGTGGCTTTGTAACAAAAGCATGCAAGAGAAACACGTAAACTGGCAATTCTATTGTGAAAATGAACTTGTGGCTTTGTAACAAAAGCATGCAAGAGAAACACGTAAACTGGCAATTCTATTGTGAAAATGAACTTGTGACTTTGTAACAAAAGCATGCAAGAGAAACACGTAAACTGGCAATTCTATTGTGAAAATGAACTTGTGACTTTGTAACAAAAGCATGCAAGAGAAACACGTAAACTGGCAATTCTATTGTGAAAATGAACTTGTGACTTTGTAACAAAAGCATGCAAGAGAAACACGTAAACTGGCAATTCTATTGTGAAAATGAACTTGTGACTTTGTAACAAAAGCAGGCAAGAGAAACACGTAAACTGGCAATTCTATTGTGAAAATGAACTTGTGACTTTGTAACAAAAGCAGGCAAGACTATTGTGGCAATAGTCTAGACAAGGTTATATACAATCTATCATCACTATAATCTCTATAACCCCATTTCTGTCCTCTGATAAGAATTACCCTGTGATTTATATTGACACTAATCTGTTAAACTGTGTATTAGGATATAAGACTGTAAAGGTATTGAAATTATTTGAATGTGGTTAATGGACATATTGATGTCAAGTAATCATTTCATTGTATTTGCTATATGTATATTTGATTGTTGATTTATTAAATTTATTGACCTTCTTACACATATTGATAACCTTATGTTGGATAGATAGTGGGTGGATGTGGACTCGCTAAATACAGAGACAGATTTGTCTTCCCTTTTAGGAAGACGTTTTCCACCTAGAGAAATATTGTGTGATGGTAAATGTTTGTCTTCAATGTTTTGGAAGAGAGAAAACGTTTACAAACAACCGCATATTCGCCAAGTGAGAGAGACGAGTGGTGTCTGGAGAATTGTTAATAACATGAATTAAGATTCTCATCACTTGTAATTAATTATGAATAAGTAATTAATAATGATAATCATAACCATTAACTAGGTAGCGCTAGCGTCACAATGGCAATCAATCTCATTAAGGGGCAAATGCCAATGATCAACCTTAGTCTCTGCCAATCTTGCCAAACAACAAACCAATCAACCAACCAACCAACCAACCAACCAACCAACCAACCAACCAACCAACAAACAAACAAACAGTTTAACCCAGATCCGACCACTTGAGCACAACATTTCTTTGGAGTTGCAAAAACCTGTAATTGTTTCTTATTTTTTTTGTTACAATGTCAGACTGTTTTTTTTTCTTTCAGCGTCTGGTTGTCGGACTGTTAATTTGATGTTTATTGAGCGATAGACAGTCATCTCGTATCAAGTGAGATCGACTCGTGATGATTTCTCTTTATTTCTGTGCAGTGATTTTTTTCCATGGAAATTTTAAGTGATTCCTTTCCAGACAATAAGTTACTTTAGTATAATGCGATTTTCGAAAATGATCTGATTTTACCGAGTGTTTGCTGACGTACGGAATAAATGCATTTCACAAAATTAGAAACCATTATTTTTTCAAATGTGTACAGTTATGTAAATACAGTACACAAGGAGTGTGTTATGATGTTGAAAACAATTGCTGATATCAAAACTCAAAGAATTGATAATAATGATGTAGTGGTGATGGTGGTGGCGGAAGCGGTGGTGGTGGTGGTGTGTTGTGATGATGGTGATGGTGGAGGAGGAGGAGAATGGTGATAATGATGAAAGTCCAATAATAACAACAATTATAATTTAAAAATTGACCATAGTAACAATGCATTGAATAGTGAATCTTAATGATAACAATGACAAGATCAGTTTTAAACATTCCCATTGTTCAATCGTTAGCATTATATTTTTTTTACTAATTCTTTGCTGTTTTAAATTCAGTACTTACAGCAGCTTAATTCAGAACACGTACGCTGCTTATTTATGCATGGTTTGTTTCATAATTTAGTTTAATTAAACAGCTCAGCCCACCTAAATAATCCCAGAATACAGACAACTTCTTTAAATTAAACGATTGCGGTCATAACATATCAACTACACCTTAACGCGCACATACAGACACACATACAAAACAGAACACACAAGGAAAACCAACACAATTTACATCAGATAGGCATGCAGAGAGAGAGAGAGAGAGAGAGAGAGAGAGAGAGAGAGAGAGAGAGAGAGTAATGCATTCACACAGGCATCAGATTGCATTGAAATAATCAAAGGCTCTACCAATACCGAACGCCATTACCACACAAGCACAACTAATTATCTAGTGCAACAATGCAGCTGAGAAGGTAGATGATGAGATCACCACGATCCAAACAACACCGACAACACAGCATTTTCCTACTGCGTGCAACTTGTCCTTTCTTGCAACGTACACCCGATCGCTCTGACATTAAAACCTTTACTCCTGAAGGCGGGAGGGGTGGGGCGGCTATTTTAAAGCTTTGTACAAACACATCATTGTACTGAATAATCTTGCTCAGGTCTGTCTAGTCTTGTATATGACGAGACATCAATTCATACTCTGCTCACGTGTGTCTAGTCTTGGTATCATATTTGTGTATTCTGTTCGTGTCTGTCTATTTGTGATCAGGGACTTTTCCTACCAGCTGCATATAACAACAGCATCAAATACATGTTTCGCCTCTCTAATCGTGGTCAAACTATGTAACAACAATGACACCCATACATCTCTCTAGTCACGGTCACGGTCAAACTATGTAACAACAATGACACCCATACATCTCACTAGTCACGGTCAGACTATGTAACAACAATGACACCCATACATCTCTCTAGTCACGGTCAGACTATGTAACAACAATGACACCCATACATCTCTCTAGTCACGGTCACGGTCAAACTATGTAACAACAATGACACCCATACATCTCTCTAGTCACGGTCAGACTATGTAACAACAATGACACCCATACATCTCTCTAGTCACGGTCAGACTATGTAACAACAATGACACCCATACATCTCTCTAGTCACGGTCAGACTATGTAACAACAATGACACCCATACATCTCTCTAGTCACGGTCAGACTATGTAACAACAATGACACCCATACATCTCTCTAGTCACGGTCAGTCTATGTAAAAACAATGACACCCATACATCTCTCTAGTCACGGTCAGACTATGTAACAACAATGACATCCATAGATATTTACATGTCTCTAGTCACAGTCAGGCTATGTAGCGACACTTCATAGCCTTTTACCTATCTCCAGTCACGGTCAGACTACGTAACAACACCCCGTAGTCTTTTACCTCTCTCTAGTAACGGTCAGACTACGTAACAACACCCCATAGATGTTTACGTCTCTATTCGTGGTCAGGCTCTGTAACAACTACACCCGACAGATGTTTTCGCCTCTCTAGTCGAGGTCATTTTTTGTCCACAGCATCACGTTCACTTTTCTCATTTTGACGAAGAATAATAATCAAAAACACCAAACCGAAACTATCAGTTATATAATTATAATTATTAATATTATATAATCTGTCTATTTATGGAACCTCAAGCAGGCGTCAATCGGCTCTCTTCTGTCCAATGTAGTGAATGTGATTCTGGTACGTCTTAAACCTTTCTAAATGAGTACGGGTGCACCCTTTTTTGCTTTTGTAACCAAAGTCCTTCGTGGCTTACAGTTTTTGTTCGTATCAACCATATCGACCGGTCAGTGCGTTTGGACTGAAATGAAAACATAGCGTGGAGAGGCGGCCAGAAAAAAAATGGGGAGGAGAGACAGTGACAAAAAATATTTTGCCACTCCCGTTTTAGCACTGACGAAAGGCAATAGCTTGAAGGATCCGTTCTCTGCTTTGTAATTAGACCTTTAAAAAAAAAATCTATGAAACTCTGGGATTTTTTTGTATGTAATTCGGGCACTTGATAGCGTTAGTCTGTATGCTAATCACAACTGAAAGTATTATTATTTTTAAATTGTGTTTGTTTGCATTTTTGGAGGTTTTGTCTTTACTTGTTTTATTTTAAGCACTTCCTTTCTTGGTGTGTACAGCGTTGCTGAGTGTCTGTCAATCTGTCAAATGTGGATTTGCAATGTGTTCAGGTTTTTAAATCAGTAAAAGATTGTCGGTAGTCGCTTTCGTTTCATTTAGAAAACTTCAAACTAGATTGTCTATTGCAACAAAGAATAAGAAGCCTTGTCTTATTGACTGTAACTGAACACCAGTTTAAACCGGTTTTGTCTATGGCATCAAGAGTAGGCAACCTTACGTTTTAGACTGTAATTGAAAACCAGATCAAACCGGCCTATCTGTAGCATCAAAATGTAAGCCGCCTTATGTGTGACTACTTGAAGACCATATAAACAGGTTTGTCTGTAGCATCAAACAGTAAGCCGCCTTATGTGTGACTACGTGAAGACCATATAAACAGGTTTGTCTGTAGCATCAAACAGTAAGCAGCACTAGATTTTAACCGAACCCAAGAGAAACATGGTTTGTCTATAATTTTAACAAATGAAACATGTTACAAGCTGAAATATAACTGTGTCGTTCAGATAAGCCCAAACTGTTTATTATAATGTATAAAATGTAACTATGTGTGATAGGAATAATCTAAAGATTTAAGTCATGTCGAATAATCTATAGTACAAAAAATGTTCATAACCTTGTAAAAAAACAAAATAAATAGCTTTGCAATAATGAAAAAGTTAATAGTTCTCTTTATTGCATAGCAGAGTTAATAGTTCTGACTATTGCATAACAAATTTAATAACTATGACTATTGCGTAACAAAGATAATACCTCAAACTATTACGTAGCAAAGATAAAAGTCCTCTGTATAGCATAACAAAGTTAATATTCCTGTCTATTGCATAACAAAGATAAACATCCTGTCTATAGCATGACAAAGTTAATATTCCTGTCTATTGCAAAACAAAGATAATAGTTCTGACTATGCGTAAGAAAGATTATAGTTCTAGTACGTCTTAAACCTTTCTAAACGATTACGCGTGCAACCTTCTTGCTTTTGTAACCAAACTCCTTCCTGGCTTACAGTTTTTACTGGTATAGAGCGTAACAAAGATAACAGTTCTGACTATTGCGTAACAAAGATAATAGTTCTGACTGTTGCGTAACAAAGATAACAGTTCTGACTATTGCGTAACAAAGATAATAGTTCTGACTGTTGCGTAACAAACATAATAGTTCTGACTATTGCATAACAAAGATAACAGTTTTGACTATTGCGAACAATGATAACAGTTCTGACTATTGCGTAACAAAGATAATAGTTATGACTATTATGTAACAATAATGATAGAAGTACTGACTAGAGCGTAAAATAGATAATACCTCTGACTATTGATTAACAAGTTAACAACGTTAGCATAGTAACAAAGATTACTAATGTCACAATGTAATAAAGTTAATAGCGAAACATTCTTATGAAATAAACCGATTTGGTTGATAAAGTGTCATAATGTGTTACAATAAGCGAGTAAAAAGTCAATCCAAATATTAAAATGTGTATGTGAGTATAAAATCAATCGGATAGTCAAAACTTGAGACTATTAAGTCAAAACGATTGTCGAAAGTTGTGAATATATAGATACCTTTGATTTTCTGAATAATATAAATGTAAATATACATAAAAAAGATATAAATGTCTATAAAGTTCATCCAAATGTCTGAAGTTGTAAATAAGTATAAAGTCATTCCGATTGTCTGAAGTAAAGATGAACTATCAGTGTTGTGTTCCATAAAAGAAATGAAGATTAATTTTATCTACATTAAGTCAAAACGAAGTTAGCCAAAGTCAAAACAAAGTCAACCAATACTATGATCCACAACGTAACATTGAAATTTAATTTTCTATAGTTATAAAGTCAAAGTCAATATATAGTGTGTTCCACAAAATAATTCAAACTAAATTTACATTTTTTAAAAAAAATAATCAGGCTAAAAATTAATTAGTTCCACAAAGTAACTAAAAACCAGACTGTCTGTAGAAACAAATATCTCTTTTTCCCGAAGTAATTTTTTTTAAATAAAAAACAGACAACAGCAAAAAATTGTGAAGGAAACGGTGGTGAAGCAATATTGTGATATATGGGAGTAATTATAATCTAAATTTACTACAGTATTTCTTCGCCCGTACGTTCACATTATGTCACTTTTCGCTCACCCAATCATTCGCAAAGGGGCGGGGGGGGGGAGAATTCTTATTCGAATAATCTTGATAATTTAGAGCTTTCTTAGATGAAAATACTGATGGGCACGTTCTAGATGCATAATTAAGTTTATAAGCGATTTGATAACTGCTATATGTGTAAGGCGTGTAAAATAAAATATGTATAATTAACTTGAAGAGCGATTTGATAACTGTTATAAGTGTAAGGCGTGTAAAATAAAATATGTATAATTAACTTGAAGAGCGATTTGATAACTGTTATATGTGTAAGTCGTGTAAAAATAGATGCATAATTAATTTTATAAGTGATTTTTTAAAAATAAAGTTTATATATGTAATCTTTATTGACGTTTATAATCCTAATAATCTTATTCTAAAGACAGGCTTTAGTTTATTTGTTTGTGTGTGTGTCCGTTTGTTTATTTCACTGAAGTGATACAAGACGCTTTCACCTGTCACAGCTTTGGAAGTTCTCTAACGCTAGCGGGTTTTTTTTTAATCTTACAATCCAATTCCTTTTCAGTAGAGCGTGTCTTGTCTCCAGGGAAAGCAAAAAGAACGTTTCCAGATTGCTGACAAGTCCATTTCATGAACGTAGAAGGAAACGCTTTTTTTCCCCCAAAGCCTGAGAAGGTAGATGTATTCAAAATCTCAGGGAAAAAGTGGATATTTTCCTGAAGACATTGCCCTTCCTCGCCATAAGAAGAAAAGAAGTTTACAATTTTCTTCATTTAAATACCTTTACGGTTTCAGCTTAAAAGAAATAAGAAAGAAGACGAAGTTGCTATTAGGCAAAATATACGACTTATCTCCCTTGCTAGTAAGGTGAGGAAGTGAGCGGGGAGGGTGCATTTAAATGGGAGAATAGTAGAGAAACATGATCACACACTTTTCCCAGATCAAAGGTGAATGGCCGACTTCCATGTCAAAGCAAATTGTGATCTGTAATGACGTGCGTTCTTCTTTCATTGTACAACAAGAACGGGGGTATTAACAGAAATTTGTCTTCATAGATAGATAGATAGATAGATAGATAGATAGATAGATAGATAGATAGATAGTCAATTCAGTAGGTGGATGAATAAATAGGTAGGTAGGTACGATAGACAGGTAATAATATAAGTGACAGGTAGATAATTATGCAGGTGATAGTTAGGCAATTAAGTAAGTGTATAGTCAGGCAATTAAGTAGGAGATAGTCGGGCAATTAGGCAAGCGGTTAGGTCAGAAAGAGTATGGATGTAGAGAGATATAAGACTTTATTCATATAACATAAAGTTTCTAATTTTAGCTATCATCGCTTTTGTTCTCTAGTCATTTTTTATTATTTTGAACAATTAACATTTATAATTCGTGTCCATTTAAGACAAATACATTTACAAACATTAAACTTGTTTTTCGCTATTTGTTTTCTTAAGACTTTGTTAAAAAGTCCATATTTATTTAATGAAAATCCACACAGTGCTAATGGGATGTATTCTGAAGTTCAGTAACTGTTTTTGTAAACCCAATTCATCTTAACCTGTGTTTAGTAAGCTTAATTACTAACTAAGCACCTTAGCCTGTGTTTAGTAAGTCTAATTTACTAACTAAAGCACCCTAGCCTGTGTTTAGTAAGTCTAATTTACTAACTAAAGCACCTTAACCAGTTTTTAGTAAGCCTAATTATTAACTAAAGCAATAAAGTAAGATTTACCATTTAACAGTATTACAGAAACAGAATGTAATAACCTAAGTGCAGTAATGTGTATATAATGAACCCGATTTGTCATCTAAAGTACTTTGGTTCTAATTTGCCACCCCGATTTACATTGACTTACACTACCTAATTTGCCACCCCGATTTACATTGACTTACACTACCTAATTTGCCACCCCGACCTGCCATCTAAAGTACATTGACTTACAATGTCTAATTTGCCACCCCGACTTGCCGTCTAAAGTACATTGACTTACAATGTCTAATTTGCCACCCCGACTTGCCGTCTAAAGTACATTGACTTACAATGTCTAATTTGCCACCCCGACTTGCCGTCTAAAGTACATTGACTTACAATGTCTAATTTGCCAACCTCACTCATCATCTAAAATACTTTCACTTAAACTTAGTGAGTCTAATTTGCCAACCGATTGGGAGACATCTAAAATACTTTCCCTTAAACTTAGTGAGTCTAATTTGCCAACCGATTGGGAGACATCTAAAATACTTTCCCTTAAACTTAGTGAGTCTAATTTGCCAACCGATTGGGAGACATCTAAAATACTTTCCCTTAAACTTAGTGAGCCTAATTTTCCAACCGATTGGACGACATCTAAAGTACTTTGACTTACATTTAATGATTCTAAGTTGCCACAAAGTACCTTAATTTGCATCTTTATACTATCTTTAGCCATCTAAATGACCTTGACGTGTCTTTTAGTGAGCGCAATTTACTATTTACAGAAGTGGAAATAAGTGAACGAAATATACGATCGTTGACATATTTACGATTTAAATTATGATATTTTAAGTGGGCTCAATTTAAGATCTAAAGTAATGGTTGTAAATGAATCAAAGTTACTATACTCAATGCCAATACTTCCTAAAGTGTGTAACATTACCTCACTATGTTATGGACTATGTACATGTAATGTAATTAAATGCATTATTTAGCATAACACATGATTAAAATGTGTGCATATTTATTTATTTAAATATTTAGAAGACATCGGTCATTGGCTGGTATAACTGCAACGTTCGAACTGTTAAACGTTTCGTGAAAAATTCAAATGTTTACCAATATTTACACTGTGCAGATGTTTTATACAGTAACTGCTGAATTCACTAAAATTACATTAATTGTAAAATATAATTCATACTTTCAGAATATTCACTACACATTTATTGAAAGCACACTTGTATTTTGTCTCCGCTTGCTACAACATGCATTTCTTTTTTAATTCAATCTTTTATTTATTCATTTACTATGGCTATTATGAATGATTGAAGAGATGTTACTTAGTATAAATTTAGCTCACATCAATAATTAAGATATTTCTGAATACATAACATAAATGCAACTTCATGAAATAATATGTTGCAATGACACTGCTATAATTATTATTTTGCTAACGATGTCATTATATTGTTTCGTTTGACTTATCTGAAATAGGTTTTTTTTTTTGGGGGGGTTGTTTTGTATTTTCCGTCGCCATGTAGTGCTAGTGTACACTTTGGAGTTACCTTCTCTTACTTTCTTTGTTCCAGTGCGCCGCGTTTTTCTCTTTTACGTGGGCGTTCGGTGCATTTTTGTGCAAAGCCGTCCACTACATTCAGGCAGTGTCCATGGTCTGTTCCGTCATGACGCTGACGGTCATGAGTATCGAACGGTAAATGTTTTGTTCAAGCGGTCTTTATTTCCAGAGAATGATCGTGTGTTTGTGCATGTTTCAGTGTCTATATGTGTGTACATTTGAGTCCTATGATTGTCTGCATTTATTATAATACATACTACAACAACAACAACAAAAAAGTGATGAAAATGTAAATGCGGCTTCACGAGTGGTGTGTGTGTGTGTGTGTACATATGTGTACATTAAGTGTGTATCAGTGTGTATATGTATATTTTTGAAAGAGTGTGCTTACGTGTACTCGTGCATATACGTTCATATAATTTAATTATAATTATGTGTGATTGAGTGTGTTTGTGTCTATGTGTCTGTATGTGTGTGCGTTTCTACGTCCATGTGTGTGCCCAAGTGTATCTGCAGGCTTGCATCTATTAATTGAGTGTGTGTGTGTGTGTGTGTGTGTGTGTGTGTGTGTGTGTGTGTGTGTGTGTGTGTGTGTGTATACGTGTGTGAGCATGTTTGAGTGATTTTACGTGGATATGTATGCGTGTGACTAAATGTCTGTGATTCTCTAGTTTGTCTGTCTGTGCATATTTGCATATTGCAGCCTTACTGTAAATAATCACGATTTCCATTGTTTTTCCAAAAATATTTTTAAAAATTTCAGTTACTTCACGCTGCGTATTTTGTGATTAATTATTTTAATTTTAACTACAATTTTCTTCAGTCAGTGTTTTTGTTTTGTTTTGTTTTGTGTTTTTTTGTCTTGTACAAATGCTATCTTTCCTCGTCATTATCTGGAAACAATAATATCAATATTTTTTCTTTCTTGCCCCCTTCTCAGCTAGAGCCATCATTTCATTTTGTTGGTGCTGGTGTCTGATTTTTTTTCTTTAGTTACACACACACACACACACACACAGTTTCTCGTTAGAACTAAACAAAGCTCTTTCAGTTGGTAGACAATATCGTAATGTAGACAGTGGTCTACTGACGTAGTTCTTTCAGTGGATAGACAACAGAGAAGTGGCGACAGCTGTCTGCTGACGTAGTTCTTTCAGTAGATAGACAACATAGAAGTGTAGACAGCTGTCTGCTGACGTAATTCTTTCAGTGGCTAGACAACATAGAAGTGTAGACAGCTGTCTGCTGACGTAATTCTTTCAGTGGCTAGACAACATAGAAGTGTAGACAGCTGTCTGCTGACGTAATTCTTTCAGTGGATAGACAACATAGAAGTGTAGACAGCTGTCTGCTGACGTAATTCTTTCAGTGGATCAACTAGAAGCTTCGAATTCCCTGATACATACAGCCAGGAATATTTAATAAAGGTTAAGACAAACTACACATAATATAGAAAGACAGAGAGACAGACAGAAATATTTGCAAAACCATTGAATAATCGTTTTAAAACTGAAAAGAACATTTACGAAACACTCAATTGATGAGTGATAAGAACATTTGCAAAACCACCGAACAGTCATTTTGACTAGGGATGAAAACATTTGCAAAACCATTGAACACTCATTTGACTAGTGATAAGAACATTTACAAATCTACAGAACACTCGTTTATGAGTGATATGAGCATTGTTACATTCCAGTTAATATTTAAAGACCATGTCTCAACATGAGGCTTTAGAGTTATTAATTTTAATATCACACCTTTATTGAGGACAGACTGGATGCCTGATTTACCCTTCAGCCTCTACAATTTAATTACCTTCAAATTCCGGCATTCAATGTAGGGACAGGTAAATCTGCATACAATACACGGGTTGGACTAGTTATCTTAATTTTGACTGATTACAACACAAAGAAAATCATTCATATCCACATAAGATTTCTCCCCACCAACCCATGGTCTTTCTAATAATTAAGCCAAGTTCTTATTAAAATAACGAAAATAAAATTTTATAATTTACAACAAAATAATACATCAATCGAATATAAAATGATATATGAAGAAATGGTCTTCCGAGACCACCTATTCTGTCATAAAGTTCATAAAGGATTGTAAACAAGTCTTAGATTAGAGTCATTTGGAATTTCCACTTAACTGGCATCAGTTATCAAAGAAGTCTGCCCTGAAAGAGTCATACACACAACAACTGATGCGACACTGGCATGTCATAGAATCTGTCACACTGTCTTCAAAACACCTCAACACAAGCAATATGCACACCTCAATCCCGCTGAAATATAGCATGATTTCTATCAGTGTAAGGCCCATAATTCGCCGATCACCTTCGTTCGAGTGGCACAGAAATAGGTCTCCCTTACAATTCGACCTCAATCGTATTTTACAATTAATGCTTCATAAAATGGGGAAAGCCCCAGCCCACTCACATGCATGTTACAGTTGTTACAATTAGTTTCACTTCAGTGGAGATGAAATGACATCCCATTATATCAATATGCGTCACAATAAATCAAATAGTTATAGTAACATAGAGCACGTTTAACTGATTTTATACTACTTCTATTGAACGTCATGAGGAAATGGTGATAATTCATTTAAAAAATCAAATGAATAATGCATAATTATTCTCCAGTATTCACCTTTCACCTTTCAACCATTCGTGTGTGATGGTCAGATGACATATATACCTTGTACACAACAAGTATTGCACCACAGTTCAAGGCCAATAATGGTACATTAGTCATTATAGAAGGAAAAGGAAAACAAACGAGAAAGCCTTATTAATGAAAATAGTTAATCATATGGGAATAAAAGTCTTAAAGCTAAAGTCTTAAATTAATTAAAGCATGAAAAATTTGCCCAGACTTTTTCTAACAAGCATTACTCTCATAACATGCACTTAGTTTGGTAGTTAGTCACCATTTGCTACCAACCCTGAAGTACATATGCATTTACATACAGGAAGTTAGTCCCATTTGCTACCAACCCTATTATATTTTGTGTCACAGAAAACAGCATTTTCGAAATATTTATTTTGGTGGCCTTGTCTTTGCTGACAGAAGAACTGCCAGCACTGCTGCAGATCTGCCTAAAAAAGAACGATATTTTGTCCAAGATCTTCATTCTGACGCTGTACATCAAGTATAGCTGAAGATCGGTTTTAAGTGAACGTTATTTCTTTGTCAGACACTGAGGGCGCTCCTCAGCTCAATTAAAATGGCTCCTTTTGCTCAGAAGGGTATCAAAGATGACAGCCATTTACTACAAGAGAAACCGGGAGAAAATAGCACCGGGTCGAAAATAAGTACACTTCTTTTCTATTTCTATTCACAAATGATCTTCAAATTTCCTTATTAATTTATTATTTTGTTTCTTGTGGAGACGTCCTTTATTCAATCCATATGCAACTAGATAGATAGATAGATAGATAGATAGATAGATAGATAGATAGATAGATAGATAGATAGATAGATAGATAGATAGATAGATAGATAGATAGATAGATAGATAGATAGATAGATAGATAGATAGATAGATAGATAGATAGATAGATAGATAGATAGATAGATAGATAGATAGATAGATAGATAGATAGATAGATAGATAGATAGATAGATAGATAGATAGATAGATAGATAGATAGATAGATAGATAGATAGATAGATAGATAGATAGATAGATAGATAGATAGATAGATAGATAGATAGATAGATAGATAGATAGACAGACAGATGGATGGATTTCATTCCACCTGAACTTCAAACACAGATCCAATACTTTACGTTTCCAGGCGCAGTTAAAGGCTACAATATACAAAAAAAAGTGGAAAGTAAAATATTGCAAATACTCCTTCAGTAGTTGAGGAAATAAAATATTTTGCTACATATTCTGCAACAATCGGAAAATAAAAGATTAAACCTAGTCCCATAACAAGTGGGAGATAAAAAAATTCTAAAGCATGCTCCTATAACTGGTGGGAGATAAAATATTAGAACATACACCTATAACAGGTGGGAGATAAAATATTAGAACATACAAATGTAACAGGCGGGAGAAAATATTAAAACATAATCCTATAATATGGGGGAGATATGATGTTAGAACATAATCCAGTAATATGTTGGAGATATAATATTAGAACATACTCCTATAATAATCGGAAGATAAAAGACTAAGCACAGGCCTAGCAGACTAACAGATTTTAACATTCCCGTAACACGTGAGAGAAAAATTACATACTGCCTTATGTTACTATAACAAAAGCGAGATAAACGACTGTAATTTACTGTTATAATAAGCAAGAAATAAAATACTACAGCTTACTCCTAGAACAAGCTTGATATGAAAAAGATTATTACACCACAATCCTATCAGAAGCTGAAGATAAACGGCTATTACATACATGTACAACAAACGACAGAATGTTACTAAATGCTCTTGTAACAAGAAGGACATAACAGAAACTAATACAACAAAAGTCCAATAAAAGGGGGCAGATAACACTTAGTCAACAACTTGTTCCTATCAAAAAATCTTACCAGTAATGAGTCCAAACTGCCGACACTTCTTTCAGTTTTCAAGGTCGATCAGCACAGCGATGTGTACGGTGCAAAGCTACGTCTGTTTTTGAAGTCATTTCAAATGGCAGTGACGTGTACGGTGCAAAGCTATGTCTTGTTTTGAAGTCATTTCAAATGGCAGTGACGTGTACCGTGCAAAGCTATGTCTTGTTTTGAAGTCATTTCAAATGGCAGTGACGTGTACGGTGCAAAGCTATGTCTTGTTTTGAAGTCATTTCAAATGGCAGTGACGTGTACCGTGCAAAGCTATGTCTTGTTTTGAAGTCATTTCAAATGGCAGTGACGTAAAGACTCGTTCTAAACTATCGTTCCCTAAAGTTCCTATAGTCAAAAGAAGCAAAAGCAACAATACGCAATTTTAATCTGCAAAATAATCCCCCCTCCCCCCGAGAAACTGCTGAAACAGGTCCAATCACCGTATTTGTTCCTAAATAAATAATATAAACAAGCAAAGCAATAAATGAAAATACTTTCAAACTTGACCCTAAAGCCTAGCTTTTACCTGCTGGCATATTTGTTATGTTGCATTATATTACTTTTCAATGGATGATTTTATTCTTTATTGCATTTCTTGTTACTTCGCGGATATAGAGCATATTTGTTTTTTGTTGTATACTATTTTATTGGTTTTACTTTAGGTTTTACTACTACAATTTAGCGAAACATTAGCTCACTGACAGTCATTACTGATACTGAATCATTACCTCTGGTTATGTTTTGAAACAGGAACGTCGCCATCTTGTTTCCGCTTCGAGCAAAGTATCTGTGCACACGCGGCCACGCCCAGATTGTTATAGCCATCATCTGGGTTGTGTCATTTGCCATGGCCTCACCGGTACTTGTTGGACAGGTGAGTTTACAGCGAAAGTATATCGCTATAAGCCAAGTGAATTTTGTCGTGGTCACGCCTGAATATGTATCGAACAGGTAAGCTGATACTCTGTCTTTATGCCATGACCACGCTTGTTGGACAGTTGATCTGACCTTTTGGATGGCTTTTCCCGTAATTCTAATACACTTAATTTGATATTATCTGTCATAGATTTCGTTTTATAACTATATTTCAAAGACATTTAAATTGACAATACCTGTCCTGTTTCGCATTCGACGTGCTTGTAGTATGATAGTTCAATTCTTGTCTGTCATGATTTTGCCTTTTCACTTCTATACATCTAAAACAGAATGATGTTGTTGGGGGGGAGGGGGCGTCCTGTCCACTCCTGTTCTCAATAGACAGTTAAATTAAATTGTCTGACCTGTTTTCCGCCATGGCCGCTTTTTGACCTAATCGGACAGATCAAAAGATGTTATGAAATCGCGTCCTCGTTGTGTATTTTGTCAAGGCCACTCCAGAAATCTACTGCTAGAGCCATCTATGCGAGTATTGAGATGTCCATAGACATATGATTATTGAGATGTCCATAGCCATGCAAGTAAAGAAATGTCCATAGCCATGCGATTATTGTGATGTATGTAGTCATATGTGTATTGAGATGTGTATAGCCATGCAAGTATTGAGATGTCCATAGCCATGCAAGTATTGAGATGTCCATAGCCATGCAAGTATTGAGATGTCCATAGCCATGCAAGTATTGAGATGTCCATAGCCATGCAAGTATTGAGATATCCAAAGCCATGCAAGTATTGAGATGTCTATAGCCATGCGAATATTGCGATGTCTATAGCCATACGAGTAAATAGATATCCATAGCCATGCCAGTAAATAACTGTGTATACCAATGCGAGTAAAGAAATGCCCATAGCTATTTGTGCATTGAGATGTCCATAGCCATGCAAATAGGGAAATGTTCATAGCCATGCTAGTAAAGAAAATGTCTATAGTCACGCGAGTATTGAGATATCCATAGCCATGCAAATAGCAAAAATAATAGTCATTCCATACAAGTTAACAAATGTCCATAACCATGTGATATCTACTCCCATATTGGAAAGTTAACAGACTGCAAGGAATGGAACAAGAAAATTTACTCAGGCCATGGTCAGCAGTGTGAACGGTTCTATGTCCAATCATAAAAATCATATAAACACCGATGGGGATGACGATAAAGTTAGAATACAAAAGAAGCTGATAAAGTGGCATGCACTTATATTAGCGATACTGTTATCGCCAAAGAAGTAGTAGTTTCTTTACACTAACAGTTTAATCAATTTTACTTTAAAAATAATGTCACCTAGAAAAGAATTGTTTATCCGAAAACATCATAGAGATTTTTAAATTATGAGTTACATTTCTCTATTACTTGGCAGCCCTGCCCCAGGGCTACTTTGCGATTTTTAAAAATAAATCTCCTCAGCTCGCAAACCCTTTTTCTTACTGCCAAGTAACTTCATTTGAAGAGTTTTTCACTTTGACCCTAGGCTTTATATTCCATTCTTTAAAAAAATAAATTTCCTGAACTCGCAAACCTTTTTCTATAATGTGCCGTCATTAGAAGATGTCTGCCATGTGCCGTCATTAGACGTTTTCTGTCATGTGCCGTCATTAGACGTTGTCTGTCATGTGCCGTCATTAGAAGTTGTCTGTCATGTGCCGTCATTAGACGTTGTCTGTCATGTGACGTCATTAGAAGTTGTCTGTCATGTGACGTCATTGAAGTTGTCTGTCATGTGCCGTCATTAGAAGTTATCTGGATGTTCGTTTGGCTGAGATCTGACAATCAGTTACGTGTTACGCAGCGGACGAACGGATAAGCAAATAAACAAATTAATGAAATTAAAATAAAATATGCGTTTGACAGTTCTGGCCTGAAACATCTGGTGAGAGACAGATGGCTCTTGTCTAGTGTGAAAGTGCTAATTCCGCTTATCGCATGCCTCTGATAATGTTTTATCAGTCTAAACAGCTCATTGGTAAGTTCTGCAAAATCTTCTGTAGGAAAGAACAAAGCCTATATCTAGGAGAAGCAATCCATCACTCTGATTCTTAAAGGACCTCTAGTTCTGTTGACTATTTTCTATATAAAGAAAGAGAAATGTCACATATGTGCGTGAGAACTTTTAGAATTACATAAAGAAAATCGCATTTCGTTTATTTTTGATAGCGATAGATAGATAGATAGATAGATAGATAGATAGATAGATAGATAGATAGATAGATAGATAGATAGATAGATAGATAGATAGATAGATAGATAGATAGATAGATAGATAGATAGATAGATAGATAGATAGATAGATAGATAGATAGATAGATAGATAGATAGATAGATAGATAGATAGATAGATAGATAGATAGATAGATAGATAGATAGATAGATAGATAGATAGATAGATAGATAGATAGATAGATATGCAGCCCGTCTAGGTAAGGTGATTAGATTATTTAGGCAGTATGACTCCTACATCTTACCTAACAGCTATTTGAAGTTTCAAGGTCAATATTAGGAAAGGAAATGAGACACCACTCGCTCTCCATAGGGTGATGCTCTCAGCCTCCCGGTTTTCTTCACGAATAATTTATTGCTTTAATTTTGAAGAGCTGAAGTCCTAGGAACTGCGTGTGCTGCTGCTTTATGTCCTTCTTAATAATAACACAACCCCTGTATAAACCCTCCATTATTCGCTTCGATAAATTATTGTATTTATATTCGGCTTAGCAGTTAAAGTGAGATTGGAATTAATAGCTAACGCCATTTTTCCTCAGGAAGAAAATTTGAGATGGGTCTTAGAATACTTTATTTCACATTTCCTGACTCTGCAAGTATTTCCCCTTTATCTTTTCTTCTTCTTTTTCAAAGACTCACAAAGAAGTCGGTATGTTGAAAAAAGCGTTCTGGTGTGTTCCTGAGTGGGGTCGACCTGGGGTGGGGCTGGCCTTTGACATTTACATGCTGGTTCTGCTGTTTCTACTTCCTGTCACCATCATGGCAGCGGCCTACACAGGGATTGCTCGCGCCCTTTGGCGTGGCTCCGCACTTCGTCGTTCCATGGCTGTACCCACGTGAGTAGTGTCCCCTTTTCGTTGTGTGACCTGCATGCTGCTGTCAGTGGCCATCTTGTTTCTTTGGGAGAATGGTGAGGCCCTGTTTAATCTGTAACTGTGTTTATGCGACTGGTGATATTTTGTTATTTTGAAAAGTTATTTGTCAGTGGAGCCTTTAGTGATTTGGAACGTTTTCGTGTGCATATGTAACTTGCCCAAAGCTTGTCTTTATAATGATTAGTGCTGGATTGCTTGTCTAACTTTGCGGGGGCGAATGAAGACGTTCCACAGGCAAATGATTATGTTCATACATTTTAAGTGAATGTTGATAGAATGTTCCGCTTATAAAATTGTGAAACACTTTAGATTTTATAAAGTGTTTTATTGTGCTAAAATAATTTGAATGCTGATTTATAGATGTAGAATAGGGTATGTAGATTTTCAGGTATTTATGATATTTTGAGGATAAAAATGTCATATCGTCCAGCTAGATTTTTTTAAGTATTTTGTGAATTTTTACCTAAATTTTTTCATATGTATGAAACACAAGCTTTTAAGTGATTTGTGACAATTTGCATTTGAGATATTATGGACGTCTAGCTGCGTGAGTAGGGGAGTTTTAAATGTGAAATAATGTGTCCTTTGGGCTATAAATGAATGGAGATGTGAATTGTCCTTCTCATTACAGATGATATTATGTATGTCAATGGTCATACTGTCTTACAGGTGATCTTATGTATGTCAATGGTCATACTGTCTGACAGGGTGATCTCTTGTATGTCAATGGTCATACTGTCTGACAGGTGATATTTTGTATGTCAATGGTCATACTGTCTGACAGGGTGATATCTTGTATGTCAGTGGCCATACTGTCTGACAGGTGATATTTTGTATGTCAATGGTCATACTGTCTGACAGGTGATATTTTGTATGTCAATGGTCATACTACCTAATTTTGAAAATGAATAATGATGCTTTGTATACCAGAACTGTAGTACATGTATCATTTTAATTGAATGGAGATGCTTGTATTCTTTCATGGTCTAACATTTTAAATGACTGGCTACTTCTCTCTTTTCGTGTTTTGAAAATTGTGCCCATCTTGCAATTTAACTTAATATTAATGTTTCGTACTTTGAACCTTTTGGTCCATTTGGTCTTTGAAGGTAACGGTAGTATTTTTAAATCTTTGAACGCTATGGTTTATCTTACTTCTTATAGCGTGTGACTTTTGCTGTGTTGTTACAAACGCCATTCAAATACAGTCCGACTTAGCCTCATGCAGAGTGCAACAGATGACACAAGAACAAATAGATTAAGCCTAATGCAGAGTGCAACAGATGGCACAAGAACAAATAGATTAAGCCTAATGCAGAGTGCAACAGATGACACAAGAACAAATAGATTAAGCCTAATGCATAGTGCAACAGATGACACAAGAACAAATAGATTACGCCTCATCCAGAGTGCAACAGATGGCACAAGGCAAATAGATTAAGCTTCATCCAGAGTGCAACAGATGACACAAGAACAAATAGACAGAACATCACAGGTAGGAATATAAGTGAAATGAGCACAAAATTGAAAACATTTGGCCGTATGTCGTTTATCGCATTACGTAAGATGCTTAATTAGTCCTAGTGTGTCATTTCTCGTTTTATGTTTGACAACTTCATTATCCTAATGTAATGTCTAGTGCCTTTAGACATTAATCGCACTATTGTATGAGGCTCAGTTTAACTGTGAGGCTTTTTTTAAATTTCACACTACGTATGAGGTTATAGCAGCCTTGTAGTAAATATCCTTCTTTATCGGGTTCGTTCTAGTGGCTTTGTCACTGATTCCCAGCATATGTGAGGGTCAGTCTTTTAGCCTTATGTCATTAACCTCACGAAATGCGAAGATCAAATTTACCTCACAAAATACTCTTATCCACAGAAAGTTAATCTTATTGTCAACAAAGTACGTTTTCACGCAGGCATACCTTTCCATTTAAACCTTTTTAAAAAAAAATAAAAGAAGAAAAAGAATTTTCAATAAAACCCAGATATTTAAAAATTAAAAAATAAAAGTGACTTTGATCCTGAATGCAAAAAGCAGCGACATTTTGTTTATGCTAGACATCGGAAAAGGGGAGATGGTAGGGTGGGAGGTTGTGTCAATTTCTCGCTAATGCTTGGACTCGTGATGTGAACGCAAAGGCCGCGACGACTGGTATTTTAAAAAAGAGTTCTCTGATCTAGAGAAGTATCATTACACATTACACACGTCTATACATCTATTGCGACCTCCTATTTCTATGTAACATACAACTGTTTATTCATACATATGCATTTGTTTGTGCTTACAAAACAAAAATTTTAAAACCGAATAATTACACCATTTTTTATTTAGCACATATATGACGTAAATATAATAAAGCGAATATTTATACACAGTTCTATGCCAGTAATCACAATATCGTGGCTCTTAGAACGCCCTCAAAGATCTATCTATACAAAATCTAGTACTTAGATCTATCTATACAGTTCACTCGCATAATCTGACACACAGATGATCCAGCATACACATGTATACATTTCATTGCGCGATCTAACACAGATTTATACAGTTCAACTGTACGATCTAACGTACATAATTATACAGTTCAACTGTACGATCTAACGTACAGATTTATACAGTTCAACTGTACGATCTAACGTATAGATTTATACAGTTCAACTGTACGATCTAACGTACATAATTATACAGTTCAACTGTACGATCTCACGTACATAATTATACAGTTCAATTGTACGATCTCACGTACATAACTACACAGTTTAACTGTACGATCTAACGTACAGAATTATACAGTTTAGTGGCATGACAGCGCATCGATTTATACAGTTCAGTAGCACGATCCAACACACAGTCTAACGCAATTCCTTTGCATGATCCAACACACAGTCTAACGCAATTCCTTTGCACGATCCAACACACAGTCTAACGCAATTCCTTTGCACGATCCAACACACAGTCTAACGCAATTCCTTTGCACGATCCAACACACAAACATACAGAGTTCCGTGTTTCTACCGCTGACGATCTCGTTTGTAAGTGAACTGAAAAGCAAAAAACATAAAATGAACAATGGCAGTCTAACGATCCAATTAAATTTACGTCATATCAGAAGAGATAATGACTGAGACAGGAAGCCAGCCTTGCCTTAGCTCTACCAGTATAGAGCGGGGTGGGGGTGGGTGGGAGAGAGGTTGAGTTTTTGGTTCCTATACAGAAAAAGTACGTACAACTCGGTTCAAATTTCAGAGAAAACGACATCGGCTACCCCTACGGTTTAAATTGGTGATGTCATCCCCGCGCAAATCTGTGAAATTCTAACTATGCATTGACATGGAATATCATGAAGGACCAACAAACATCAAGACTAAATCAGAAACTGGTAGTGAATGAATACTAAACAGACTTGCAGTGAATGTAATGTATTATATTTCAATATTTAGCGACGCGAACAGAAACCCTTGCTGCTCTTTCAACTAGTGCATGGCGTGCTCCATCTGGTTGTTTCAGAAATAATATTAAAATGCACACTCTTCACGTGAATCTAATTCACATTTACTATTTTAAAAAGTACAAAATAACTTTGAACGTGGTGAGAAAATATTGTTTCATTTGTATAAGACAAATCGGTTAAGCTTTAGAAATATCTAACTCCACAAACATACCCAACAGTTTGTTATTACTTATTTTAAGGCCTGTAATTCAACGGTACTCCTGGGTCACAGCACTTGGAACATCTTTTATAATTTTTTTATATTATTATTTTTTTTTTGGGGGGGGGGATGGGAGAATGAACCAGCTCATTTTTTTTTATTTTCATGGGATGTAATCATTCGTTTCTCTATTCACTGGATTCTAAGGAAGGTTGTGTATAAGATGCACCTCTCAGTTCTTTATTCATTGGATGCTGGATGATGTGGTAGTGGTGGATGATGATGTGGTGGTGGGAGAAGTAGGTAACAAATGCCACTTACGTCTTTATTCAACAGCTTCTACGAATGTATCCAAATATGGATCGCTGGGTGTTCTCTTCAATGTACCCATATATAGATCTCTGGGTGTTCACTCCAATGTATCCAAATATAGATCTGTGGGTGTTCTCTCCAATGTATCCAAATATAGATCTCTGTGTATTCTCTCCAATGTATCCAAATATGGATCTCTGGGTGTTCTCTTCAATGTACCCATATATAGATCTCTGGATGTTCACTCCAATGTATCCACTGATATGTAGATCTGTGGTTGTTCTGTCCAATGAATCCACTTATATGTAGATCTGTGGTTGTTATGTCCAGTGTATCCACTGATATGTAGATCTGTGGTGTTCTCTCCAATGAATCCACCCGTATACAGATCTGTGGTGTTCTCTCCAAAGTATCCATACATAGCTTTCTGGGTGTTCTCTCCAATGAATCCACAAGGAATCTAATTGCAACGGTCGAGTGCAATGTGAAGATTACACGCGGCTTAATGCGACTATCAGGTGTAATGTGAACAATTTAGCCAGATGGCTTCATGTGATGATCAAAGTAGATATGTTCCAGATTGTATTTCATATGATTAAGCGTATACTTCATCCACATGTATGGTGTGCACATCACACAAACACTGAAGCAGAAAAGTTGCGGAACTTTTTAATCAGACACATCTTCCATACATCGAGGACAACTTCGCTTTTAAATACAAGCACGCGACACGCGTTTGTCCAATATTTCACAAAACAGACGCCGATTGACCGCCCCTTGTTCAGTGACGCGACGTAATTAAATTTCTAATGTATTATACTTCCCAAATTTCGTCCCAAGCTAAATCAGCCCCATTTGTCATTGAAATTCGTGCCAAATCCTCTCTACTATCGTTGGTGCTCGAAAGTCTAGAAGAAAACGCTGACCCCCAAAACCAATCTGAGACAGCGTACAAGAGTCACGCACCCTGCAGTGGTGGGTGGGAAGTTAGGCGGGAAGACTGTGTGAGTAGAAAGGGAGATAAGACAACTTTATTGGTCAGTGCAATGGGTGCTAGGCAGTTTAGTCCTTGATTACTAAAGGCACAATTTATTTAACACAATGTATTTTTGTGTCTTTGTGTGTTTGTGTGTGTGTGTGTGTGTGTGTGTGTGTTTATATGTGTATGTGTCGTGCGTGTGTGTGAGAGAGATGGGGGGATGAAGGAAGTTAGTATAGGAATAGGAGAAATTAGTGGAAGTGCTTTCAGCGACCAAATCTGGCCAGGACATGACGTGGGTACAGTACAAATATACTTACTGGGTTTTTTTATTTGTTATTTGGTTTGGTTTTTAAATGCTAACTTTGGTTGGAGGGGAGTCGCGGTAGTATTTTAATTGTTCTTGTTTTTATTTTGTTTGGAAGATCATATTTTTTATATTTCTTCAATCATTTAAAAAATGAATTGTCTAGTTCCAATTAAAAGCAGTTTTAATCCATTAATTTTATTGTGTCTGCTTTTCGTGCAAGCTTGTATTTTTTGCGTGAAGTACAGTGTCTAAATCGAAGTGTTCACTGAGAAGTAAATCGAAGTGTTCACTGAGAAAGCGACACAAGTTGTATATTGGCACGTTCTACAGTGCATCGCTAAAGCCTAAAAGGAGAGAAGAATACAGGGGAAAACATAACGCTAACGCCTAAAAGGAGAGAAGAATACAGGGGAAAACATAACGCTAACGCCTAAAGGGTGAAGAAAAATACAGTTAAAAAAACGTAAAGCCTAAAAAGAAAGAAGAAAGTAAAAACCGTAAAGCTAAAGTTTAAAAGGAATAAGAAGAAAGTGAAAAACGTAACGCTAAAAGCCTAAAAGAAATAAGAAGAAAGTGAAAAACGTAACGCTAAAAGCCTAAAGGGAAAGAAGACAAAAGTAACAGCAGTTTTGGGGAAGCAGCCGCAAAGCATTTAATTGTAAAATTATCAAAACACGAGTTTCAGAGAATTCTTAAGGTAGGAAAATATTTACAGAAAAAATGTGTGTTCAGTAAACAGTAAAACCTTTTCTGGCACCGATAACTCATTTAGTAATCACGTGATTCATAGGCGTCCTAAGTCAAGAGGCACTTTCTGCAGGCTACGTGAGGTCTGATATGTAAATGACCTATGTTGATGATATTGATTTTGGCAATCCGAATACATGCACTCACGGTTTGAGTGCAAGCGAATGGCGGACACAAACAGAAAATCTGCGCTCTCTCACTCACGGCCTGGGGCAAACTGATAGCGTTTATCGAGAAATGACAGTAAAAACGAAAGCATAGAAATTAATCTGTATTATCAGATAGATAGATAGATAGATAGATAGATAGATAGATAGATAGATAGATAGATAGATAGATAGATAGATAGATAGATAGATAGATAGATAGATAGATAGATAGATAGATAGATAGATAGATAGATAGATAGATAGATAGATAGATAGATAGATAGATAGATAGATAGATAGATAGATAGATAGATAGATAGATAGATAGATAGATAGATAGATAGATAGTGAAATGTGAAATGAATTTCATGTTATGCGCTCTGTGAATGGTCCTCGCACTGACAACTAAACACTTTAATCATAACCAGCAAATGTGCATGGTGGTCTGTTTCCATGATTTATTTTACACCTTGACAGCGGACTTCTGAAGCGATTATTTGACTATTTATATATAATGGTCTGTTAAAGATGTATCAGCTCATAGATCAACGCAATTATTTTACTGTCAAACAAGCAAGTCTTTATGGAATATAATTATTTTTAATGATTTTCTTTTCTTCTCCTAATTATTTCCCTATTCTATATGGATTTTCTTAAGCAAGGGAGTTTTTGCCATATTGTTTACAGTCGTCTTTAACAAAGCATGGGGATGGTATTGAAGGTAATTTTCTAACAATTAAATATTGAAATTTGTTTCCAGCAAAAGAATGTCTTTCTGTCTTCTCGTGGATGATATCCGGAATTCTTATATCTGGAACATTATTGAGAAGTAGAGATGTGCCTCGTGCCTAGTACGATATCCGAAATTCTAATAAATTTTTTTTTTAATTTATTGTGGACAAAAGTGTTTCCTCTCTGTGTCTTGCCTAATACATCTTATCCATAATGATACTACTACTACTACTACCACCACCACTACTGCTACTACTACCACCACTACTACTACTACTACCACTGCTACAACTAATACTACTACTATTACCACTGCTACCACTACTACTACTACTACTACTATTACCACAGCTACTACTACCACTACTACTACCACTACTACTACCACCACTACTACTTCTACTATCACAACCACTACTATTACTATTACTACCTCTACCACCAGTACTACTACTACCATCACCACCACTACCAATACTACTACTACGACGACGACGACGACGATACGTGAAACAATAAATGTACAAATAGCACTATCAGTACAGAACTTACTTCAAAAATCAATGAAAAACTGGAAAACCATCCTCACATGCACAACATAGAAATTGCAGACATACCAATAAAAAATGGAATCTTTCAAGATGATTCTCTATCACCGCCGCTGATCTGATTTGCTTTAAATCCCTTCCACCAAGTCATCCAGAAAACAGGATTAGGATACAAAACGAAAGCTGGACAGGTTATCAGCCATCTACTCTATATGGACGATCTAAAGCTATACAGTAAAAATAAACATGACATCACTTCGATGATCAATACTGTTAAGATCTGCAGTGACGATATTAAAATGATATTCGGTCTTGAGAAATATGGACGAATTATCGTCCACAAAGGCTGGATCAAAACAAAACGCCTACAATTCGACATCGGAAAAATCAACGTTTCAAAAGGAAAGTGGATATAATAAATGAATAAAATTGTCCTGCTATTTGTGACGAAATAGTATAAGAAAATCTACAATAGGGAAGGACAAACTGCTAAAGAAACTATATGGTACGTTTTGACGAAAAAATATCCGAAAAGCTAAGGTAGAGGAGGATAATTTGATAAAGAAATAATCCGGCTCTTTTTATTTAAAAAAAATCCAAGGAAAGAAAAGTTAATATAGAGAATGAAAGGTCAAAAACAGAACACTTTAAAAAAAAATTCAAATGTAACTTTGGAACGTGTTTTGCTCACATCCTTCCATGATACTAATTACCAAGAAAGTAAATTCGTGATCTTTTCAATTTGAGTGTCAAGTAACGGTTCTGCGGATCAAATCTGTCTGGAACCGAAATCCTCCGCCTTCATAAGACCATTTCTTACTGCCGAACAAATCAGACATAGGTGTTCCGTTGTCGTCCCCAAGGTTTGTTACAGGTTCTGAAGATTATTTTTTCGGAGTGCGGATTTGTCAAATAATTCATTTCCTGACAATTAGTTTATAATATGTAAGATTATGTCAGCCATTTTATCGGTTATTATTTGCCCCTGGGAAAAGCAGAATTGTATGTGTTTTTTAAAAACACATATTTCTTTTAATGTAAAGAGCCTCGGCATAACACGCTGGGCCGAATAAAAGACTCGGAATGGTGTGACCGTATGTTTTCAGTTAAATCTTCCGTTACAAATTGGAGATAGGCTTTCGTGTATATATGTATTCATGCGTGCCTGTGTGTATGTGTGTGTGAGCTTTCGTGTGTGTATGTATGCGTGTGTGTATGTGTGTGTGCTTTCGTGTGTGTATGTGTACGTGCCTGCTTGTGTTTGTGTGCTTTCGTATGTGTATGTATGCGTGCTTGAGTGTGCGCGCTTGCTTTCGTGTGTGTATGTATGCGTGCGTTTGTGTGATTTTGTCGTGTGTGTTTGTATGCATGCGTGCGTGTTTTCGTGTGTGTATGTATGTGTGTGTGTGTGTGTGTGTGTGTGTGTGTATATGCTTTGTGTTCTATGTATGTATGTATGTGTATGTGCTTTCGTGTGTGTATGTATGTGTGTGTATATGCTTTGTGTTCTATGTTTGTGTGTGTATGTATGTGTATGTGCTTTCGTGTGCGTATGTATGTGTGTGTGTGTGTGCTTTCGCGTGTGTGCTAATCTTATTGTCGCTTTTATTTCCATCTTAAGAACTGTCTGTCTTTTACAAGAATCTGAGTTCTTTTATGCTTGGGTTTTTTTGTACTTTTAATTTTTTAAAATACTTCCATACTGCTTTATTTTATTTTATTTGTTTATTTATTTATTTTTAGAGTAATATGATTTATTTTCATCAGAATTCGATTATGCTACATTTTATGAATTTTATTAGTATTCAGTCGTTTTGTTAGTTCTCTTTTATATATATAACTGGTATATTCTTTTTCCTAATAAAAATTTTGAATTGTTAGTGTTATTGTCATTCATTCCTAATCAAACTTTTGAATTGTTAGTGCTATTGTCATTCATTCCTAATCAAACTATTGAATTGTTAGTGCTATTGTCATTCATTCCTAATCAAACTTTTGAATTGTTAGTGCTATTGTCATTCATTCCTAATCAAACTATTGAATTGTTAGTGCTATTGTCATTCATTCCTAATCAAACTTTTGAATTGTTAGTACTATTGTCATTCATTCCTAATCAAACTTTTGAATTGTTAGTACTATTGTCATTCATTCCTAATCAAACTTTTGAATTGTTAGTGCTATTGTCATTCATTCCTAATCAAACTTTTGAATTGTTAGTGCTATTGTCATTCATTCCTAATCAAACTTTTGAATTGTTAGTACTATTGTCATTCATTCCTAATCAAACTTTTGAATTGTTAGTGCTATTGTCATTCATTCCTAATCAAACTGTTGAATTGTTAGTACTATTGTCATTCATTCCTAATCAAACTGTTGAATTGTTAGTACTATTGTCATTCATTCCTAATCAAACTGTTGAATTGTTAGTACTATTGTCATTCATTCCTAATCAAACTGTTGAATTGTTAGTACTATTGTCATTCATTCCATAACTTGCAATTCCGTGTTCGTTTACGCACTAACTTTTATTTTGCAGTTTGGGGCAGTTCATATTCATATATTTATATTGAATAACTACTGTAAATTTTACAGTTTTGGGCAGTTCATATTCATATATTTATATTGAATAACTACTGTAAATTTTGCAGTTTTGGGCAGTTCATATTCATATATTTATATTGAATAACTACTGTAAATTTTGCAGTTTTGGGCAGTTCATATTCATATATTTATATTGAATATCTACTGTAACTTTTAATTTAAATTGTCATTCAATCTCTTATTATATATGTACAGTTTTCATTTTTATTACAGAAAACGATTGCAGTTTATATTTGCTATACAGGCGATACTAAGAATTGTTTTATAGCTTTCTTTCAAAATTTATTCTCCTGTTTGTAATTACGCTTACTGTTTATTTTCATGGTTATACTTAAATATTTTCAGTATATTTATTCCTTTTTACTAATATCATATGTTGTATTTAAATGTAATATTGTTTAATATATTTTAATTCATATTATCATTCCTATTCATAGTTCTTATTTATAATGTAGTTTATGTATTATAGTTTTCTTTATATTTATATAAAAGTGTAAATCATCAAATCGCTGATATCATAATTTATTAAAAGCAAATATTCAACAAAAATGCACAGTATTTGCAAATTCATCATTAAGGATTTGAACAGCTGTCTCAAATGTGTCACAACTGGGCTTGAAAAATAATAGACAAAGTCCTTTGCTGCGTTCAGTCTAGACCGAAGAGGTATCACTGGGGGGACCTCCTTTCCCTGAGAGATACAATTCCTTTACGTTGACAATCGTTGAAGCCTCGCGGCGAGGTTAATTTTTGATCGATCCAGCCAGGCCATTTGGTTTGAAGACATCAGATTTGCTCCGGTGATGATCCAATAAGAGCAAGGCAGCTCTTTTAATTTTTTTAAAAAGTAATGCAAAGCACTGCTTTCAAAGGAATTCGAATTCACGAAACTAATTAGTCCTTGTAGATGTTATGCCTGCTGGAAATTTCTTTGAATGGATTCTTCGAAGTGCATTCTGGGATTGCGTATTGTCCAATGTCCTGGCTAGCGGGTTCTACGCACTGACTTCCTAGCCCGAGCTCCGACCTTTGGCTCCAATTATCCCATGTCTTGTGTTTTAAGGTCAAATGTTCATGTTAAATCTCGATGTGGTTTGGAGGCATCTGAGGCTTGTTCTTGGAGGCTGGAAAGAAAACAAAAATAACAGAATTGTCTCCCTTAACAAGGCGTGTGTAGTGCCACGACTGCCGCCGTCAGAAACTCGTCAACAGAACACTGAAAAAACTTTTTTCTTCTTTTGTATTCTGTTTCATTTTATTTATAATAGGCCACATATTTATGTAAAAGAATTCGCTATGCAAATTTACAAATTAATGTCAGTAAAGATAAATCCTTACCCAGAAACATATATGGCAGTAAAGATGAGTGCTTTGACAAGCTATTTTTAGTTTATTCTAAACAGTAAAACTGCATGGGAGTATTTCAAATAATTTCATGCTTATTGTAGGACACTGATAAGGTTTTCAGAGGAAATAATTTCTTATTCGTTCTAGTCGGTAACATGCAGTATATATTGATTATTTTAACAGATTATACTTTCTTTGCCATTTAGATGTAAAAGTATTAAAACGTAGTACTGATTAAGAAGTACAGTACTAGACATAAATTTACAGCTGCTACGAACATATATCACTGTCCGAATACTCTGGTTACAATGTAGGGTGTATTCCAATATTCCAAAAGGGTGTTAGGGTACATTGGGCATAATTTAGTCTAAAGCTCGTAGTAGTGTCTCTTGTTAATAGTGTTTCTGAAAGAACGGATTGACTGAATATAATTCGGTGTTTACTGTAAGACTTTAAATACTTCGTGTTGTTGGTAGCATTGTCTCTTTTTCACTGGTGTAGCTGAACGCATGGGTTGATTGAATATAATTCGGTGTTCATTCTAACACTTTCTATACTGTGTTATGTTTATGTTGTTTTAAGCATTGTCTTTTGTTCACTGGTGTAGCTGAACGCATGGGTTGATTGAATATAATTCGGTGTTCATTCTAACACTTTCTATACTGTGTTTTGTTTATGTTGTTTTTAGCAATGTAACTTGTTTACTGCTGTAGCTGAACGCACGGGCTGACTGAATATAATTCGGAGTTCACTCTAACACTTTCTATACTGGATTTTGTGTTGTTGCTGCTGTTCCAGAGTGTACACGTGTCAGACGGGCGCTGCAGTCGCCGGTGTGCGAGGTCGCAGCTGGCGCCAGAGATCGCAGACCCCATCGCTTTCGAACTCATCTTCCAACCAGGCTAACGAACCCATCGGCAAAAGCGATCACAGTCCTCTTGCCCACTACAACCGCCTTGAAACCACTGAGACGCTGTTGAGTGTCAGCAACTCGCTCGCCAACAAGTCGAGTTTCAACGGTAGCGGCAAAAGTGCTAGAGCTGAGACCAAGTGCTCGAGACTCGAGCAGGAGAAGGTTAAGGTGCTGTGTTGCTTACGAGTAGAATGTTTTAATGTTGACTGGAATGGTCCGGTAGTCAAAACCAGGAACGTTTCAGCTGTTGGCCGTTGGGTTCATTAAATAGTAGGCACCTTCGAGTTGATTTCAGGCGAAGAGTGGGGTGGGTGGGGAAGAGAGGAGAGTGGCCATTTGACAAATATGACAAATGAAATAAACAGATGAGTACTTTAAATTTCAGTGGGGCAAAAGTCAAAGATAATTTTTGTTTTCAGAATTAAAATTCTATCTCCAGGCTGCCGGCGATTACTTTTCAATTTCCAATATTATGTATAGCATGATATATTATTCATAACTGTACTCCCAAGTAACTTCTGTCAAATGTAATGATAGTAATATGATATCTTATTCATAACTGTACTCCCAAGTAACTTCTGTCAAATGTAATGATAGTAATATGATATCTTATTCATAACTGTACTCCCAAGTAACTTCTGTCAAATGTAATGATAGTAATATGATATCTTATTCATAACTGTACTCCCAAGTAACTTCTGTCAAATGTAATGACAGTAATATGATATCTTATTCATAACTGTACTCCCAAGTAACTTCTGTCAAATGTAATGATAGTAATATGATATCTTATTCATAACTGTACTCCCAAGTAACTTCTGTCAAATGTAATGATAGTAATATGATATCTTATTCATAACTGTACTCCCAAGTAACTTCTGTCAAATGTAATGATAGTAATATGATATCTTATTCATAACTGTACTCCCAAGTAACTTCTGTCAAATGTAATGACGTAATATGATAGTGGGAGGTTGGGTCATGATGATGCTAATAGACACTGAAGTAGTAAGTAGTGATGGTGATAAGGACTGAGGTAGTTATGATGGTAGTATTATGAGGAGGAGGACAGTGGTGATTGAAATGATTGATGTGGTGTTGACTGTGGTGGTCGAGATGGATGTTTAATGTGGTAGCTGAGATGAGAGTGATGAAGAATTTAGCTGTGGTACGTTTGATGATAATCGTGATGCACGGGTGAATGCCACTATAAATGTTCGTGTTCGTGTGTGACCCTACTTTTACTTAGGCACGTTTACATTCACAAAAAGGCGTGTTTACTCGCCCCCATAACTTAGGCACGTTTACATTCACAAAAAGGCGTGTTTACTCGCACCCATAACTTAGGCACGTTTAATGCACCAAAAGGCGTGTTTGGTCGCACACCAGGCAGATCAATAGACAGGTATAATGACACTGCCTGTTACACGAGTTTGCAGACTTTCATTTTCATGTACAGCATAGTGAACGACGTAATTCGATATTCTAGAACAGTACAATACTTACACAATGACAGACACTGACTAAATGAATTACTTTATATTCTAATCAGTAAAACAAACAATTATTGTTACATCGCTTCCTCTATAAATAAGAATTACTGCATACATAGACTGCAAAGAAATTTGTCTGCTATGTGTAGGCAAAACATGTAACACGCTAGAAAGTATTGTCTGCTAAGTGTAGACAAATTAAAATCTGGAAAACACTAGAGATTGTCATGACAAATAACAAAACAGGACACAGCCATGCAAGATTTATAAAAGCATACTTCGATCGCTATCAAATATGTGCTAATAACAAAATACTTTTTACATGAAGTTACGCAGAGATTATATGCTTTCTCTTTTCATCTTAGAAAATACTTTAAAATTACAACAGTGGAATTTATTTTTATTTTCCTATTGTCATAATGCGGTATGATTATCAGTTTTAAGTAATTATGACTTGAGCATCAATATATCAATATGTCTTCTATTAAAATGGTAACAATCTATTTAGATAGATAGATAGATAGATAGATAGATAGATAGATAGATAGATAGATAGATAGATAGATAGATAGATAGATAGATAGATAGATAGATAGATAGATAGATAGATAGATAGATAGATAGATTGATTGATTGATAGATGGACGGACAGATGGATGGTTTTATTTACATGTTCCTGCTCCCTGACTTTAAAGTCTGACGTCACTCAAAAATGGGGAAATTAAATAGTGTGTATGTGCCGACCATCCAAGAGTCAGCTGGATGAGTTTACTTGTACATGTGCTTCCAGAGTTTTCGAAGTCAAAGGGAAAGATGTGTTGGGGTAAAGAGAATTTGGGGAGAGAGAAATAAATGTCTAGGTAAGGCCTGTCACCATAGCACTACAGTGTAAGTACTGAAAGGTCACTGACCTCCAAGACAGTGGCCTCCTATAGTCATTATCCACTACGTACCAAACAGATAGGGTGAAGGCAGCTTCTCGACCTTATGTCACTAACTCTCTCATTGAAAACAGATTTTTTTCTTTTATTGTAAATGTTGGTTATATATCACCTTTGTGATTTTGATTGTGATGGTGGTTGTGACTATGGTGATGATACTTGTTGGTTGTGAAGAGCACTGATTTAACTTTCTGTATCTTAATTAACATACCTATAATTTGTTGTACACAAGGGTAGCAAAAATAAAAGAAAATGTTATCTTTCTTGAATATCAAAAAGGCATGGCTACACTTTATCGCGCAATTTTAAAAAAAAAATATATATAGCAGGTATTACCAAAAGATTGTTCAAAAACAATCGTACCGTGAAATTAAACTCGCTAACAGCCACACCAATTTGCGCGAACATCTTGGAGCTGTCAGAGGGGGGAGGGGGGTATTAAGAGTACAAATGCATTAGAGTACATCGTAATGAGGTCAGGCACTGGGACTACGGGCGCTCTGCTAAATGGAGCTGACAGAAGAGATTGGGATGTTGAATGACGAACAAAGAATGAGACAATGATGAGTTAGGAAAGAGAAACGTGGAATCTGTGGGTCTTTGCACTTTGAAATTAAAACTAGTGGTAGTGGGTGTGCCATTTCACAAATTTATAATTTTAGATCTCGACGTCAAATGGGCGTTGTAAGCTGCTTGTCAGAAAGACGATGTAACGTTCGCGCTGTAACATCACGTGAGACACAGCGTTGAAAGCTGTTACAAGCCATCCAGAGAACAGCAACTGTCGGCCATGTCGCGAAAGCTTTGTGCTATAAAAGTTAATATAATATTTAGTCATTGTAGCTTACACATTTTAGATTAGTTATAATTTTTTTCTTATATAATATAATCTTGATTTCTTGTGTTTATTTAAAAATAACATGTCTTGTGAACTCGATGTTAATTTTTCACATTTATTCTTTGTTAAATGAGAATTATAAGAGTGTTATTTTAACAGCAATAGAGTGAAATAACTGCCACATAAAAATAAAATGTATAAATGTAAGTCTTTAATTTATAAATATAAGTCATCAATTTATAAATATAAGTCATCAATTTATAAATATAAGTCGTCAATTTATAAATGTAAGACGTCACGTCCTATCTGCTTCACATTACTGCTGTGCACTCATATTACATTCATTCTCGCGCTATCTTGCTTTCTGCTCGCGCTCTGTCGCCATTGGAAACCTTCACCACGGACCCGTTGATCTCACTGCAACAGTTAGTCATGTCTGATTTTATTATTAGCAGTCATAAAATAAAACTTCTCTCAGCGGTCTTCATTAATTCCTAATGCCTGTCAGTCTTAGATCGCTTTTCTCAAAATACCGCGGACAAAGACTCGGTTCACTTCTTAATCAACAAACCGCCTTCGCTATGTCAGTGCGTCAATTGGCTCTGACGTCAAAGGGTTAAGTTGAGTGCTTTGGGCTCTACTCTCCACTTGGCTGTGATGAAATGTCAGAGTTATCTTCTCTTTCAATGCGGCTAATGCCGTTCATATATACCAATGTTCACTTCGATTTCTCTTGTATGAGGTATCTAGAAATGCTTAACAATGTCTATGGTAAGATGTGACGTTCATTATTTTGCACAGAGTAGAACTAAAAGCAGTTTAAATCAAGCAGTCTCTCTTCGCTGGCATTTCTAAGAAAAACGCTTCAGATATGTCAAGATTTGACAGAGAGTTGCCAGGACTACGTAAGACAGAACCTGGACAAGATACTTGACGAGAGGTTGACAAGATTACAAAACAGAACCCGGGCAAGAAACCTGACGAGGTTGACAAGATTACAAACAAAACCTGAACAAGATACTTGACGAATGGTTGTCAAGATTACAAAACAAAATCCGGGCAAGAAACTTGAGAGATTGCCAAGACTACGTAAAACAAAACCCGGCCACCGGGCAAGAAACTTGAGAGATTGCCAAGACTACGTAAAACAAAACCCGGCCACCGGGCAAGAAACTTGAGAGCTTGCCAAGACTACGTAAAACAAAACCCGGGCACCGGGCAAGAAACTTGAGAGCTTGCCAAGACTACGTAAAACAAAACCCGGCCACCGGGCAAGAAAATTGAGAGATTGCCAAGACTACGTAAAACAAAACCCGGCCACCGGGCAAGAAACTTGACGAGAGGTTGTCAAGATTGCTAGTCGCTCTTATAGAATCAAAACAATTTAAAGATCTACAAACAGCGAACACATATACGTCCAGAAATTATTTTGAGAGTAAAGCCATGTAATATTCTATTTAGCGTTCAACGCTATAAATGTAGTATTATAATGGTCTCACTTCAAAAATATGGAAGTGATATTTTCTTATTTCGTACAGATAATTATCCTTGCTTTTAAAACAACAAACGAAATTTTAAGTTTTATGTGAATTAAAGGTGAGCTTTTTTAAATCACAAGTATGTGAAGCTAAAACTTCATATTAATTTAATTAGATTTAAGTCAGGAAAACAAGGGGTAGGGGTCACGTTAGGGTTATGGTTGGAAGAAGATGGTGACGGAAATATTTTTATGTTTTTAGCTTCAATGCCCATAATCACCTAAGAAAAACATCTCTATAAAGTGTGCAAATAATTTCAAGCACATAATGAAAGTCAAAATATGTTACCCTACTTGTTAAAGTTACAGTCAGAAGTGTATGTACTTATCAGTTCCAGTAATAGAAATATACATCCCTAACTGTTCTAATAACAGTCGGAAATTTACGTCACTAACTGTTCTAGCAAAAGTCAAAAATATACATCAGTAACTGTTCTAGTAACAGTCAGAAATATACATCGGTACCTGTTCTAGTAACAGTCAGAAATATACATCGGTACCTGTTCTAGTAACAGTCAGAAATATACATCAATACCTGTTCTAGTAACAGTCAGAAATATACATCAATACCTGTTCTAGTAACAGTCAGAAATATACATCAGTACCTGTTCTAGTAACAGTCAGAAATATACATCAGTACCTGTTCTAGTAACAGTCAGAAATATACACCACAAACAGTTCAAGTAACAGTATGAATTGTATGTCGCAGGAACAGGTGAATTCTATCCAATATTTTACTAGGTCATGGTCAAGTGTTTTTGTGGGTTGACATGCTCCAGTATGATACGTCACTGGGTCTCCTAACACCGTAAAAAAGTAAAGTTTCCAGTTACCCATCAGTCTAAATTGGCATTCTGAAAAAAATATTATGCTTCGCATTTATCATTCCTAATACGATCTAACTCGTAGGATGAAATGTGTCTGGAGACTGGTCTCACTTCAAAAATCTGGAAGTGATATTTTCTTATTTCGTACTGATGGAGATTTACAGTCGCATTTGTCGTAAATAACCGACATTAAAACTCTTCTTGCTGCATTGCTTCACTCCTAACAGTGACCACGTGACTTTTCTTCATAAGAACTATCGCGCAAACTATTATTATTTTTTCCCGCAAGTTTCTGTAAGAGGGTTCCTTGACTTATGCGGAGTTCACACATCTTATGTGATCTTAGGTACAAACCGAGTGTCGTGATTGTATTAGTGATCTCAGTCATAAACCCCGCAGTGACTGTAATGTGTCACAACAGCATACCTCTTCTCAGTGTTCGTAATCTTCAAGCCTGCAATGACACCTGTTTGTCAACAAAAAGCATGTCTTAACGTTGTATATGTTCTCATAAACACTTAGTACAGCAATCTTGTCATTTCGGTTTCATCTTGAGCAAATAAAGCTCATTGTCTTGTCATTTCAGTATTCACATAAACAAAAAGAGGTCATTGTCATTTCAGTGTTCTCTTGAATGAAGAAAACTCATTGTGGGGCAGAGTAAATTTGCCTATTCCTATTTCTATACTTAATAATTATATCTTTGTTGACAATGTTAACGTGACTCGACCTTTGGCACTCCTTATGATGATATTTGTTGAGTAAACAACTCAGGTAAAGAATATGCTAGAATCTTGCTGATGTAATCTAAACCGGTTGTAGGTGGATGAGTAACTTTATTATCCAATGGTTAAGATTTAAAACGAACGAGACCAGCCAATGGGCTGAGATCAAAGTTTACCTCCTGAAAAGAATTTATTTTCTAATCACTGAATTTGGAGTGGCTGAAGTCCGGTCATGAAAGGTGACCATTAGCTTAATGATGAGTTAACTGACTGAATGAGAGAGAATGGAAATGGAAATATTTTATGCACTTTGCTATGATATGTTATACTTGCGTTTTACGTAGAGATGTAGTATATTAGTAGACTATTATTTCTACAAATCGTGTACTATGATGCTTGTATGTAGTATGCTAAACACTTGACATTGTTTCTAGTGAGCATGTTCACATGAGACTGTTGTGTTATATTTATTATACTGTATGCTTGTGTCGAGCTAATAAATATTGTTGCAGGAAACTGTAAGTTGAGGCTTGAATGTAAGAAAGAATGGAGTTAAAGATGATAAACTGGAAAACTTAGTGTTTGTTCTCTCATTATATTTTAGAGAGAACAAGCAGCCTTTTCTATTCTAGAATCTCTGGAACTTCTAGAATCTCCCAGTTTATTGGTTTATTAACTGCCACGACTGTGGTAGATTCAGGAAGATTCTACCCTAAGTGTAGTTGTAAGGATACATTGCAGTCTGTTGATGTATGGTGGCAAAGTATGTTCGACTACAATCATAGAATTTCAGGTACAAGGAAGTTACTGGAAATTGCTATATTGTTATTCTGCTTGAGGGAACTAATATGGCGAAGGAGTACCCAGTCTCGAGAGAACAACGGCTAACGGAACATTCTAGAGCATGCTAGAGGAACACATGAAACTGTCAATTCTATTGTGAACAATAAACTTCTGACATTGTTAAGAAAGTGCATGAAAGAATTTTGCACCATCGTCTAGACAAGGTTATGTACAAACTATTATCGCTTATCTCTCTATAATTCCATTTCTATTCTCTGATAAGAACTATCCTGTGGTTTATATTGACACTAATCTGTTGAATTATGTGTTAGGATATAAGACTGTACAAGCATTGAAACTATTCAACTGTGGTTTTATGGAAATATTGATGTCAAAACTTCTTTTCATTGCATTTGTTATTTGTATATTTGATTGTTGATTTAATAAATTTATTGTTAAATTCTTACACATACTGATAACCATACGTTGGAGAGACGGTGGGTAGATGTGGGGCTCGCTAAATATAGATTAAAGACTGATTTATCTTCTCCTTTGGTATGACGTTTTCCACCTACGGAAATATTGCGATTTTAAATGTTTATCCTTAATGTTGTGGAAGAGTAAATGTTTACAGTGCCCACATAAGCGCTTAGTGAGAGACACGAGTGATGCCTTCTGGAGAATTATTAATAACATAAATTAAGATTCTCAGCACTTGTAATTAGTTAATGATGATTAATTAATAATAATAATAAACAATAACTAGGGTAGCGTTGAGTCACACATTGTCTTGTCATTTTAGTGTCCTCGTGGAAAATAGAGCTCACTGTCATGTCATTTGAGTCTTTCATGAACAGCTAGCGTATGTCTTATCATTTGTGTGTGTGTGTGTGTGTGTGTGTGTGTGTGTGTGTGTGTGTGCTCTCATGAACAAATAGAGTTCACTATCTAGTCATTTCAGTGTTCTCATGAACAAATAAAGCTCATTATTTTTGGCATTTTATGTTACTTTATAAACACAGAGTTCATTGGCTTATCATTTTAACGTTGTCATGAATAAATAGAACTCATTATCTTTTCATTCTTCTGCTGTCATGAATAAATAAAGTTCATTGGTTATTTCCGTTTTTTGTAATGAATAAACAGAACTCATTATCTTTTCATTCTTCTGCTGCCATGAATAAATAAAGTTCATTGGTTATTTCCGTTTTTGTAATAAATAAACAGAACTCGTTATCTTTTCATTCTTCTGCTGCCATGAATAAATAAAGTTCATTGGTCATTTCCGCTTTGTAATGAATAAATGAATTCTATCTTTTCTTTCTACTGCTGTAATGAATAAACATATTCATTATCTTTTCTTTCTCCTGCTCTGGTGAGCAAATAGTGAGCAGTTCCATCGTTTTATTGTTTGTCGTGAGTAGTGAGGCCGATGACTTTCGCTTTAAATGAACACGTGATCAAATACCGCTCCAGTGTCTTAAAGAGCACCCAGCGACAGTGATGTAAATAATGTCGTAGTCAGACAGCTGCTAGTGTCTTACTATTTTTAGTGTTGTCATGAATGAAGAGCACCCAGCGACAGTGATGTAAATAATGTCGTAGTCAGACAGCTGCTAGTGTCTTACTATTTTTAGTGTTGTCATGAATAAAGAGCACCCAGCGACAATGATGTAAATAATGTCGTAGTCAGACAGCTGCTAGTGTCTTACTATTTTTAGTGTTGTCATGAATAAAGAGCACCCAGCGACAGTGATGTAAATAATGTCGTAGTCATACAGCTGCTAGTGTCTTACTATTTTTAGTGTTGTCATGAATGAATGGCGCCCGGCGTCTTGTTAGTACTGTCGTTAATAAAACTGCGCCCTGTTGTCTTATCGCTTTTAGTAATCTCGTGAACAGAGTCCCACGTTGTACTGTTTTAGTGTTCTTGCTACTAAATAACAGCTAAAGCTTTGTTATTTTTAACACTCTCGAGAACAAATAACCTGTAACGTTCGTCTGCTTTTTTAAACATTTTAACAGAAAGTGCACGACATCCTGCTAATGATGCACTGCCCGACGCCCATAAACCAGTTGTAAACTGAATTTGAAGTAGCAATAAAAAGCTTTGTTTATCATGCTATTTGTTTCAGAAATTTCTTATCTCAGTTACTCACCCCAGTGTTTTCAAATTGTATTTTATTTAAATTAAAATAGTTCATCTTTTGCTGCACTTTATTTTCTTTTATTAATTATTTGTGCGAGTGATGCTATCGTGATGTGAAGACATTTTATTCACTATTGCGTTCTTGGTGGCAGCGAAGTTTTTCAACACAGAATGTCTGGAAAACTGCACACTTACTATCAAGAAATTAATTATCAACTGATTCATTTCATTTCCGCCACCATTCTTTATTTCTCGGTAAGTTCCACTATGAGACGTCGGTTAGGAGTTCCTGTAGGCATTGTTAAGACTACATGAAGTTTAATTAGTTCTGTCACGCTGTGACGCTTTCTTCAGCGTCCAATCAGCTAATCATGTCATGTGGTGTGTTACAAAGAATTATGCTTCAACAGAATCTTGAAGAAATGGGAACATTTTTCTTCTTTTCGTCTTTTTTGTTTGTTTTGTCTTTTAGTACGCTCTGGCTTTCTTTCTTTCCTAAGCATTGTTCGTCTTGCAATAGCTTTAGGCATCAAAGGAACCATTTTTTTTTAAGTCAAAAATCTCCCTAAGATTCTGTTACTTTAGTACTGTTTCTCAAAGAAACGGTAGGTGGTTCCAATATTGCAATTTGTCGTGTTAGTATGATTTAAAAGACACCAGATTTAAGAATTGACTGTTAGTGTACATATATGTCATGTCAGAGTGAATATGTGGGGAAAAGATTTAAGAGTTTAGTCTTAGTGTTGATTTAGGTCCTGTCGATGTAAATTTACAATCAAAGACTTAAGAGATCTCTGCCTGTTTCATGTACTTTTTAAGGAGAACATTACTCCATAAGACACGATAAAGATGCGAGAGCGGTCGTAGTAGATGAGTGGGCGGTCATTGAAGTGGGTAGGTTGTCTGCTTTACTTGTTTCCGTTGGTTTATGGTTCTTTGGTTGTTGGGGGGGGGGGTGTTGTAAACACGCTTAAAAAATAATTCGTCACCCGTGAAGACTCAAACCGTCAAGCAAGCACTGGAATAAATTAAATGTTTAAGCCAATTCCGCCATCTTCTTTATACATCTACTCTATCTTCGTTTCTTTCTATTTTCTTCGTACCTTCTTTATTGTGCCTCGTTTTCTTCTTTATACTTCGCCTTCTTTATTCCAATCATTCTTCTCTATGTCTCTCTTTTCTCCCTTCTTTATGCTTTTCTCTTGTCTTTATGCCTTCTCCTCTTCTTCAAGCACCTCCTTCTTGTATCTCATTCTTCTTCTTCATCATCGTCATCATCATCTTTTCTTCCTGGTCGTGCTTTCCTTCTTAATCTTCTTCGTGCCTCTATCTTTTCTACTTTCTCATGCCTCTTCTTCTATATTCCTTTTTTTCTTACTTTTCTTATCTTCTTATTCACTTCTTGTTCCTCCTCCTCAGCAGCAGCAGCAACAGCAATTACATTATTTGTCCTTTAAGTCATGTCTACTTTTCTTCCTCACTTCTTGATTATCTTCTAGGTCTTTTATCTTTTCCTGTCTATAATTTTTTAATTCATATTGTTCAGATTTATTTCTTTTATTTAATTTCTCTTTTAAAACTTTTTCTGTTGTGCTTACATTTATGTTAAATTTAGTTTATTAAGCAACCCCTAAAGAAAATATATTACAAACAACATTAAATGAAAATCTGTGAAGTGTCTCTAAAGCGCATTGTTAAAATAAATAAATGCTTCTTGATCAGACAGAATACAAAACAAAGTTTGCTTCCATCACGTTTTATCAAGGAAAAAAACCTTGCAAAGTGAGAAATTAACATTTTATGTCCGAGTGAGTGAGGCCGTTCGTGGGTGCTGCTTTCTTGGAAATGATCTGGCAACCATACACATGTAATGAATAAGCTCCAACCAAAGTCTTCCACACTCCAACAGCGGTGAACAAGCTCCAGCCAATGTCTTCCACACACTCCTATAGCGGTGAACAAGCTCCAGTCAAGGTCTTCCACACACTCCTACAGCGGTAAAAAAGTCCAGCCAATGTCTTCCACACACTCCTACAGCGGTGAAAAAGCTCCAGCCAATGTCTTCCACACACTCCTACAGCGGTGAACAAGCTCCAGCCAATGTCTTACACACTCCAACAGCGGTGAACAAGCTCCAGCCAATGTCTTCCACACTCCTACAGCGGTGAAAAAGCTCCAGCCAATGTCTTCCACACACTCCTACAGCGGTAAAAAAGTCCAGCCAATGTCTTCCACACACTCCTATAGCGGTGAAAAAGCTCCAGCCAATGTCTTCCACACACTCCTACAGCGGTGAACAAGCTCCAGCCAATGTCTTACACACTCCAACAGCGGTGAACAAGCTCCAGCCAATGTCTTCCACACTCCTACAGCGGTGAAAAAGCTCCAGCCAATGTCTTCCACACACTCCTACAGCGGTGAACAAGCTCCAGCCAATGTCTTCCACACTCCTACAGCGGTGAAAAAGCTCCAGCCATCTACCAACACTTCTTCAGTAATAAATGAGTTCCAGCCAGTGTCTACTACACACTCCTGCAGAAATGAATGAGTTCTAGCGGAGAATGTTTAATCTAATATCGATTACACAAAATTTTTCTAGTGATTAATATTCAATGTATTCTATTACAATATTCAGAAGCAAAATTCACAACTTCAGTAACCATCCGTTTACCCATTTTAGCACCTACATTACCATCTTCACCAACTATAATACCAACTTTGACATTTTAGCTCTCAGCTACAGGCTGACGAACAATCTCCATTTCATTCGTCTTTTTTATACGTTAAGTCCAATTCCACAGCTATAACTTGCTAAAGGCACACTTTACGCTTCTCTGATGTGGTATTTTTTTTTTTGGGGGGGGGAGGGGGTAGTAAATTAAAAATAAAATGCTTTCACCGTCGTAACTACTGCGAACAACGGCACAACAACTGACTCTTAGCTTGGCGGGAGACCGGAAGAGTGTTCTGACCACCGAAACCGCTGTGAACAGTAACAAATGGCGCCTGGCTTGACGGAAGACTGGAAGTAGCGCTCTGACCGCTGAAATCGCTGTGAACAGTAACAAATGGCGCTTGGCTTGACGAAAGACTGGAAGTAGCGCTCTGACCGCTGAAATCGCTGTGAACAGCAACAAATGGCGTTTGGCTTGGCGGGAAACCGGAAGTAGTGCTATGACGCTATCTGAAGCCGCGAATATAGAACAATCTTGCGATTCGCACAAAACGGAAAATTGAGGTGTTGGGAGAGAGAAAGAGATAGAGGGAAAAGGGTGGACTGGGTTGGAGGCTATGTTATGAAAGTTCATAGGTGAAAGTTCGTAAATTATCATTCTTGTTATGAGTGTTTTCATCTCTGTCACCTTGGTAACAATTCGATGTTATTAATTACATTACAAATCTCCTTGATCCAAGAAAAGAAACAGTGAATCACCTTCCCAGGTATGTTATTTGGCTGTTTTTCTAGAATATACATTCTCTTTACCGGCTTACCACTACTTTTTTCGACTAGTCTGATCGTTCGTGTCTGAATTAAATGTTTTACTGCAATTTTCCAGTTTGATTTATATATAATTAACAATTGTGTTATGTGAGTGAGGTTATACCTAAAGGTTACAATTCTTCTGTTAAAATATGTCTAAATTAATTTTCTTTAGCCACGTCCCAGTCGTGACGGTAAAGCAAATAAGCAAGCCTATCCAGCTATCTGTTGAAACTGGTAGCTTAATACAAAAGTATTTCACAGATCCCGATAGAAATGTGAGATTAAAAGAACATAATACTGTTGCAAGGACCGTTCTATATATAGATTGTATAGCTAATATCAGCTTACGACCTCTGACCTTAAACTTACAACAGAGAAATGGTATCTTACTCTAACATACACCACCATACAACACAGAAATAATCTCATTCGAACACATCACCCACCACCAATACAGCTCTCAGAAATAGTGTCTTATTCTAAGACTACACCAACAATACAACATTAAATTGTATATTGGTAAAAGACTGCATCATTAGTACAACATTAAGAAACTGTTTTTGATTCAATGACTACACCATCACACCATCAATACACCATTAAATAATCTATTTTGTCAAATATTACACAACAAAATCAACGCTCAGAAATTCTTTGTCATTCATGCCAACACAGCTCTCGAAAACTCTTTCTGTTGAATAATTACACCATAATCACAACGCTCAGATATTTTCTCAAAGACTACATCACCAAAGACAACTCTCAGAAATGCAGGTGCTGCACTTACAACAACAAAAATAATAATAACAACTCATACAAATTCAGTCTTACTGAAACACCATTTAAACTTATTACTTAAATATTTTCTCTTCATCAGATATACCCACCCACTCACCCACCCACACCTCGTCCAACGCAGCAATTCAGAATACGTTTCTCACTCAAAGACTACAACGCCAACAGAGTCTTCGTCACAACACCCGCATAGTAGATGATCAAAGTCCCCCGTTAATGCAGACGGGCACGCAATGTGTAGTGAGTTCCTGGAACCAAGCGAACAATATGAGGCCGACAGCCTGCGATTTCTCTACGCAGAATGGATCTCTGAAAGAAATAATCTTAATGGAATAGAATTTGTTACTCAGGCAACCAGTTTCAGGCTCTTTGAACAGAACTGATGAACTAGACGTGTAGAGACACCCACCCCAAATGAGCCTACAGCAAACACGGGTAGTTAATATTTAGTCCTCGACAAAGACAACAGTGTCAAAACACAAGCGTATCGAAGTGGCACGTCAGCTCGGCATTTTATGTTCTTTCTCTAGTGGTTATTGAACATATTTAGATTTAATATTCAGCTGCTTCCAAGTGAAGTGAGCATTAATACTCCTGACGTCAAAAAACGAGTCACACTGGTTAGAGAGTAACACCTTACATTGTCGCTCATTATTTTCATCATTCCTCATTGTTCATTCTCTACATTTCTCACCAACTCGTTTCATTGTAATTGCTTACTTTTCTCACCAACTCGTTTCATGTCAAGTAATAGTTTTCATTGTACTTGTTATAGGTTTACATGATTGTTAATTTAATACATTTATTGACCTTCTTGCACAAATTGATAACCGTATGTTGGAGAGATGGTGGGTGGATGGGGGCTTGCTAAATATAGATTAATACGGATTTATCTTATCCTTTGGTAAGACGTTTTCCACCTGCGGAAATATTGCGATTTTAAATGTTTATCTTTAATGTTGTGGAAGAGGGAAAACGGTTACAGCATCCGCAAATCCAGCAAGTGAGACAGATGAGTGGTGTCTTCTGAAGAATTATGAATAACATAAATTAAGATTGTCATCACTTGTAATTAGTTTTGGATGATTAATAATAATCATAACCAATAACTAGGGTTGCTTAGTATCACAACTGGTATAATAATCGATACGTTTACTAAATGTTGGTTATTTATAAAAATCGTTAGGTTTACTAAATGACTAAGATTATTTAGAAATGTGTTACTAAAATTCCGATTACGTTTAGTATATTTTAGCATTAGTTTGCTAAGTGTGTTTTATATCTCAAGTAAGCGACCTTTATATTGCTAAGTGTGTTTTATATCTCAAGTAAGCGACCTTTATATTGCTAAGTATGTTTTATATATCAAGTAAGCGACCTTTATATTGCTAAGTATGTTTTATATATCAAGTAAGCGACCTTTATATTGCTAAGTATGTTTTATATATCAAGTAAGCGACCTTTATATTGCTAAGTATGTTTTATATATCAAGTAAGCGACCTTTATATTGCTAAGTGTGTTTTATATCTCAAGTAAGCGACCTTTATATTGCTAAGTATGTTTTATATATCAAGTAAGCGACCTTTATATTGCTAAGTATGTTTTATATATCAAGTAAGCGACCTTTATATTGCTAAGTATGTTTTATATATCAAGTAAGCGACCTTTATATTGCTAAGTATGTTTTATATCTCAAGTAAGCGACCTTTATATTGCTAAGTATGTTTTATATCTCAAGTAAGCGACCTTTATATTGCTAAGTATGTTTTATATCTCAAGTAAGCGACCTTTATATTGCTAGGTTTGTTTAATATCAAGTAAGCGGCCTTTATATTGCTAGGTTTGTTTAATATAAAGTAAGCGGCCTTTACTTTGCTGAGTTGTTTATATACAAAATAACTGACCATAGAGAGCACGAGGTGTTTATCAAATTCTTTTCTATCCGTTTGTTAACTTTGGGTAGTCATAATATGTTCTAATGTTGAGAATTATGTCTCTCTGACTTATGTACTGACAATTTCAGCTATGTAATATTATGTCTCTCTGAAGACTTATGTACTGACAATTTCAGCTATGTAATATTATGTCTCTCTGAAGACTTATGTACTGACAATTTCAGCTATGTAATATTATGTCTCTCTGAAGACTTATGTACTGACAATTTCAGCTATGTAATATTATGTCTCTCTGAAGACTTATGTACTGACAAATTTCAGCTATGTAATATTATGTCTCTCCGAAGACTTATGTACTGACAATTTCAGCTATGTAATATTATGTCTCTCTGAAGACTTATGTACTGACAATTTCAGCTATGTAATATTATGTCTCTCTGAAGACTTATGTACTGACAATTTCAGCTATGTAATATTATTTCATTTTAATCTTTTCTGCTTCTTGATCATTTAATGTTGGTATGTTTTGTGGTGGTGGTGGGTTGTTTTTTTGTTTGTTTGTTTTTTTTGTTTTTTTTTGGGGGGGGTGTTGGTCAACTAACAGAAAAATCCGTCACTGTACGGGTGTAGAAAGCACTTTAATTGACTAACACAAATTATTTATTATTTAGGATTTCCAGGGGAGGACACTAAACCTTTATGTCCGTCCCGTGGGTAAGTCAAGTCTCCTTGCAAAATTAAGCTTCTTTGTTGTCTGCCTAAGGTAGAGAATGTATTAATAGTTCATACTGTTTATTATGGGGATGTAGGGACACGCCGAGATCCTTTGGCTGACCTTCACTCCCCTTTCTCTGTCGGGGGGAGGGGGGGGGCACACACCTCCAAGCAAAATATCACCTTCCTAGCTCATTCACTATGAACCGTTAATTACCACTTATGGATAAACGTTTTCGGTGTTATTAATTAGATAGACACAGATTAATTTGAAGTGTTAATTAGATAGACACAGATTAATTTGAAGTGTTAATTACATAGACACAGATTAATTTGAAGTGTTAATTAGATAGACACAGATTAATTTGAAGTGTTAATTAGATAGACACAGATTAATTTGAAGTGTTAATTAGATAGACACAGATTAATTTGAAGTGTTGATTAGATAGACACAGATTAATTTGAAGTGTTAATTACATAGACACAGATTAATTTGAAGTGTTAATTAGATTGACACAGATTAATTTGAAGTGTTAATTAGTTGAGTTGAGTGCAATGAGGGTTCGAGGCACACACAATCACATGCGTATACTTTGAGGTAATGCTTTGTATTTTGAGGTGATGCAATATTGGCATTATTTCATTGCTTTGTATTTGATTTTCTTAATATTTCCCAGTACAAACTTCTTGGAATTTTCAATATATCACATTTATGATTTACGTGATGTGGCGAGTGAACCCACTTAATTGTTTAAGCGGTTATTGATTTTTTAAAGATTTTATTGGAACCACTTAAGGAAAACATTACTGTCACTCGCAAGACATGCTGTGTAATAAGATTTATTTTGAATATAGTACCAAACCAATTAATGCTATCCCTTCAGTGTTGTTATACGTACCATCCGTCATCATGAAGTTTTTGTTTCAATAATGTCGCCGCCCTTTTCTGTTCGTAACTTGTCAAACTACATAGGTTTACTATCTGTTCTACTAAAACAAACTGTGTTTGATCTAAAGAGCCAAACCACTCAAAATTAAATAGAATGCATCAATAGCAGAATCTCAAAAGATTATATTTCAACCTGTTCTTTTAAATCTTAACTTCCATTGATTGGGAACAAGATTTTCAACTCTAGGATTCCCATCCACCCAAGCCAACCACTCCAGCCCCGACCTCCATAAAGTACAAGTTGCGTGTACGAAACGAGACCGTTTGAGTCTGGCCATAGCAAGACGCTGCCATTGGCATTTCCGACAAAGCACAACAGACTGACCAGACGCTCCCTGCTTGCCACGACAAACCTTTACAGGCACTCTCATGGAACGTAAACAATTATGGATACTGCCGTCCTGGACTGCAGTGGGCGGGAGGGGTAAGGGATGGACATGGACGGACAGCTATTGTTTGTACGCGTGTGTATGCGAGTATGGAATTGTGTGTGCTTGCATGCGTTGGTGTATGTGTATATATATATTATTCTTGCTTGTGTATATATGTGCGTGTGTGCGCGCAGTTCCTGTAAAGAGTGATCTTTACTGCCATTCTTATAAGTACACGTCTTTCCTTCTTGGGGTTTTTGGGTGTGTGGGTGTGGGTGGGTGTGTGGGTGTGTGGGTGTGTGTGTGTGTGTGTGTGTCTGTGTGTGTGTGTGTGTGTGTGTGTGTGTGTGTTTTCGGGGGTGGTTCTGGTGAAATTAAGTCCGCACTAAACGTTGATCTAAGGACTTATTACTAAATTGTCCAAGTTCAACACTCTACGCAAATCCCAACTGAATTCTTGGGTAAACCATTTGGTAATAGGATTAAGTCAGTCGTGCTCGGAAGCTAGGTCAAGGCTTACAAACTTTTGATGCTTTCTTTACAGAAGGCATGTGATATCAGTATTAAAACTTGGCATCATTATTTTACATATTTTATACACGTACTGCTATGAAGTTTGAAAACATTTAGTTTCGCTAGTTGTTTAGTGTTTGAGTTGTTAAAAAGACAGAGAGGCAAAAAGACAAACAGATTTCCTCGCATTTAGTGCTGAGATTTATTTCAGTAACAGGTTGTCTTTAGGTACTCTGTATCATATGTAGCATTTAGTGCTGAGATGGCTTCGTTATACAGAGTTTTGAGACTTTCAGTACATTTAATTACACAGAAAGGCTGGTAATGAGATTTTCAGTAAAATTTAGTTACACAGAAAAGTCAGTAATGGGATTTTCTGTTCCGCACAAATGATAGGATTCCCTGCAATGTTAAGTGTCGAGATTCTGTGTGAGGTTGAGGACAAGTGTGTGTGTGTGTGTGTGTGTGTGTGTGTGTGTGTGTGTGTGTGTGTGTTTGTGGGCGTGTATGTGTAAGAGAGTAATTGTGTGTATTTGTGCGTGTTTTTCTGTGGTATGATTATGCATTTATGTGAGCGTGCCTGTTGTATATTTTAATATACACTACTATTTACCATAGGAATTAGATGACTCTTTATTTTGATGATGGTTTATTGGGGTGTTTTTGTTTGGGTTATGGTGGTGGTGGTATAGATCGGGGGGTGTCTTGTTTTTGTCTTTCTCGTTTGCTTTTTAGTTTTTATTTTTGGTTTTTCTTTGCTATTTGAGGGAGGGAGGAGATTTGACATTTAATACTGAAGTTTTAATACAGATGTTAACGCATAAGTTTTCTTCCTCGAAATCCGAAATGGAAAAAAATTCCATTAAACGTATTATTGGTCAGGACCAACTGTTCATGCTTGAATAATTTCTTCGCTTTTTATAAACATTTCTAATTAATTTTCAGTAAAGTCAAATATAAATTTATTTAAAATGTATACTTTAATATATTTTGTACAGCGTGATTGAAGAAAATATTACGAATTCAGATTCTTTTTACTCCAATCAAAAACGTATTCAGATAAAATTGTGGTTGGTGACAGTACAGTGATTTCTACACAATAGAATGTTTTTGCCACAATAAGAAAGGTTTGTCCATAAAATAAACTGTACTATTTTGTAGATATTGTAATTTAGCTAACACTTGATTTGTAATTTCTATTACTCAAGTTGACTAGACAACAGAATACAAAAATCATTCGTGGCAATTTTATACAGCTTACATTTGATTAGTATGGCACTAATATTATTGAAGTTAAATAGACAAAGTAAAATAAAATAACACTTGCCAATATTTTGTAGCGATTTCAGTATGGCTAGCCTTTGACTAGTATCATATTTCAGTAGAGCTAGCCTTTGACTAGTATCATATTTCAGTAGAGCTAGCCTTTGACTAGTATCATATTTCAGTTGTTGAAGTTTCAGTAGACAAACAGTAGACTCTCTGAGAAAGAGAACGGCTTCTTGATTGGGACTGAAAACATTCTATTGAGGCCAAACCATTTTGTCTGGCCAAGCCACTCTATTGTGGACAAACCATTTTTTTTATTCTAATCAAGCATTTCTATTGTGCTAAACCATTTCATCCTGGATAAACAAGTTTATAATGGAAAAGCTATTTTATTTAAATAAGCCATTTTTTTATTATGGACAGAATATTTTATAAAGATATTCATTTTATTCTGGTCAAGCATTTTATCCTGACCAAACATTTTAACTTGACCTAACTATTCTATTCAGGCCAACCAATTTTATTTTAGAAATTATTATACACAGCCATGATTTCCATCAACTTTTTATTCCATTTTCTTCTTTTTTTTAATTTCCTTTTATCCAGTCGCTATTCGGAGGTAATTTCCTTTTGTTAAGCCCTTGTTCAACACTCACAACGCGATGTTGAGTGATTCCGGTAAAAAGACTGCGCAACTAGGTCAACCTATTTCAGAATATATTAAAATCAACTGCTTGCCGGGAAATCTAAATATAAGTGCAAAATGTTCTGCAGCCGACAATAACACTAACAATAATTGACTGATTAAACTTTTCAGGCATTTTCTCACAATATCTTATTTTCAAACAGATAAGCTGGTCGAGAGTGACGCGCCTTAGACCACGATTTTATTCTAATATAATTATTGTGAAAAATACTGAAGTTATTTATAACTCGAGTTCATTCTAGGCCATTCGAATGGTTAGTTGCCAATTTATTCTTGACCATTATTTCTATATCACTTCGGCAAATAAGTGAAAGTGAATGGCATTACCAGGTTAACGTCACTTCGGCAGAGCAGTGTAACTGCTTGAAGAAAATAATTTATACAGATTAATCCCATTATAATTGAGAAAATCTATTTCTTGCTCTCTGAACCCGGTCACTTGGATATATCGGCGTTGAGAAGAACACATTTTAAAAGTTTAAGCAGAAACAGATTTTCGGAAGATTAGCATAATGAAACAATAAAGTAGGCGATAATTACCACAAGCGTGTGTTCTTTCGGTTCTTGTAACAAGATAATTGAATGGAGATCGTGCCTTTAAGAGATAATTTCATATTGCAATTTACTAGACAGACAGATAGATAGATAGATAGATAGACAGACAGACAGACAAACAGATAGATAGAGAGACAGACAGACAGACAGACAGACAGACAAACAGATAGATAGATAGACAGACAGACAGACAAACAGATAGATAGATAGATAGATAGATAGATAGATAGATAGATAGATAGATAGATAGATAGATAGATAGATAGATAGATAGATAGATAGATAGATAGATAGATAGATAGATAGATAGATAGACAGACAGACAGACAAACAGATAGATAGATAGACAGACAGACAGACAAACAGATAGATAGATAGATAGATAGATAGATAGATAGATAGATAGATAGATAGATAGATAGATAGGTAGATAGATAGATAGATAGATAGATAGATAGATAGATAGATAGATAGATAGATAGATAGATAGATAGATAGATAGATACTATTAATTAAGCCTACATATATTAATACTTAAATACGTATTAGATCAAATATTTTGCCATTCTCTCTCAAAACGATAATCAATACTCGGTGATTTTCTGGCGTTATTCGGCAGGAAGATAGAAAAACATACTTTTTACACGAACACGCGAATCTAATTCGTTTGGGTTTTGAATATGGAATCCCTTTCCTTTATTGTGGAAACGCAGGGATCAATAACGGCAAGTCAAATTTTATCTCACCGTCTCATCTCGTCAGTTGTAACGGGAGATAATCGTAAGTCATTGACAGTCCTTACACATGCGACTGCCTGCCCTTTCCTGTGACCTGCGCAGAAAAGCCGGAAGCAGAGGGCGGTAAATGCTAGGATCAGTAAGGGAGATAATCAAGATTACCTGTGGCTTCAGCCACAAATGATATAGCTAGCATAACGTCCTCTCCATGCGCTGTTAATTTAACAGGAATTTCTGTCGGGGGAGGGGGGGAGGGATAGCACTTATATCTTTATTTCTTTTAGTATTATTTTTATGTTAATAATGTTGTCGCTGTTTGTTTACTGTATTAAGGCACTTTGATAGAGATTCTATGTGATACGTGAGGACAGAGTGTGGCTGCAAGGTAAGCATCGCAAGATTAAATTATTTGCCCATTAAATCTAGAACGAATATAAAATGTTTCCTTGTTTTTCCTTTCTTTCTTTTTTCTAGCAGGTAGTTAAGATGCTGATCGTAGTGGTACTCTTGTTCGCCATCTGCTGGGGTCCCATCCTCATCAACAACGTGCTAGTGGCGGCTGGGGTTTTGAACCGCTACCACTACGGTTACTTAAAACCGCTGCGCCAAGCAATATTTCTTCTCTCTTACCTCAACTCTTGCCTTAATCCCCTCGTCTACAGCTTCATGTCGGCGCATTTTCGAGCAAGCTTTCGTCAAGCAATTCTTACTTGCTGTGGTTTCCGTCGACGCATGCGCAGTCCACTTGACGCCGCTTCCTTCCGCTCCCGCACTAGTACTGTCAGCTTCCGGCATGACTTACGAACGTCTAGCGCAATGTCGACTCGGAGACAAGTTTATTTGTCGCCGGAGACTCACAGGATCAGACTTGGAGATAGCTCTAAAAGTTACGGAGATGAAACGAGCACGCCAGATTTTCAAGACAAAGACTAAAACGACGAAAATTAATATACAGTGAACACACTGTAAACAGTTGCCCTTGTTTATTATCGTAACGTGAAGTCAGAACTATTCGAAAGAATATAAGTATCTTCTTCTGGTTGTTACTCTTTCGTCACTCTCTTAGCATTTGCTTTGCTGTGTAGTTAACCCCAGTTGTTCAAGACATTAGCTAGGTCTCAGGTCGTGATGACAAATTTAGTAGAGACCCTTAAACAAAAACATATAATGTTTATCATCGAGAGGACAATGGAGGGGTGAATGGAATGTGTATTGTTTTGTGTAATTACGGAAAAGAGTAGCTATAGTTATTTATATTTTTAACTATACATTTCTAGTTAAACAGAGAGTATTATTTGTGTGGTTAATGCACAATAAAGCACACAAGTGGTCAAACAACTGGTCACGGTCTGCCGATCCTCAATTCTAAGTTTGCTATCTTCGAACTGAATCGAACTAAAGAACAATTTTTCCCAAGCATTTGATTGGAATTAAACTTAATTTCAAGAGCTATGTCGAACGGAGAAATAACTTAGAAATTATTCGCTGTCATTTCGGACTTACAGTGGGCACTTGGTTTATGGTCGGTTTAACAGAACTATTGCAAAATAATTTGTCGTTTTACCTGGATGAACAGAGACAAAGCGATTTGTCATATTATTGCCAGATAGAAACATTTTGCATTTTCTTGTCAGAGAATTCTGAAGAACATGTGAAATACTTCAGCTGTATAATTTTGATCTACTTATTAACAAGACATTGTCAGAATTGTACAAATTATTTATATATATATAATCTTTATTTCTTTATATTCCGTGTACAAACTGTTTATATATGCTTTATTTCTTTATATTCCATGCGTTGAAAGAAAGAGGACATAAAACGATAGTGTGGTCAAACTCCAAACCTAACTTTGCTCAATGATTGAATGGCTCATATAAACTTGGCAACTGTAAAATATTTGGTTCACTGTGCCATTATTTTATTTCTCTGCTTAAATGATGTCATTCAATGCGAATTGATGATGATAGAAATGTTTGTATCTGGTATTACCATTATCATTAGCAAATAGTAGTCATGTTTCATTTTTAGCTGCGATCAATAACTTCTTATTCTGTAAATCGTAATTTATTGTTTTATAAAATCAATAAAACGTGTTCTTCATACAAATATTTTTTATATCTCCAAATACTTAAAATTTAGTATAACTGTTACTCTCATGTTCTCACCATGATAAACGCATAGATCTGTATCTGAATCTCCCCCTCTCTCTCCCTCCCTCCCTCCTCTATTTCTCTCTGCTTTTCATTCCCTTCTCTCCCTTCCTCTTCTTCCATCTCTCTCTCCCATTCTCTTTCTTCCCTCTCTTCCTTTCTCTCTCTCCTTCTCTCTCTTTCTCCCTACCCATCTCTTCCTGTTTTCTTTCTCCCTCCCTTTCTCCTTTTTGTCTTCCCCTCCCCCGCTCTTCTCACTGCCATTCGCTCACCCTTCCTACCTCTCTCTACTTCTCTCTTTCTCCCTCCTCACTCCATTTTTCTCATGCACTTGCTCTTTCAATTCACGCCTTTTGCTCTTTTGCTCTCTCTTCACTCCCTCACTCTATCGTCCGATCGCTTTTCCTCTCCCCTCTCTCTTTCTCTCTGTTCTTCCTCTCATACATATACAATTCATGCTCAGATGTTTGTATATCAGTCTCTACCAGTGTATTCGTGCTTTAGATGTTTGTATATCAGTCTGTACCAGTGTATTCGTCAACCTTCCTATATAGCGATCCGTGTATTTATTTATAAATCTCATTATCTACCTCCACTTCCTACTAATATATATATATATATATATATATATATATGATGATCATCCATTTATCTTGCTGTTTTCTAACCAACCGTCTTTCCTATATTTTCCCTACCGTTATCCTCTTGAAGGAATGTTTCTCATGATAAAGCAAAACTTTAATCATTTGCATAGGTTGGTTATTTATCACTCCAAATGCCATTATATACAAATATTCACCCTACTATATAAACTATTTCTATATATGTACATTAGGAGTATTCACCTGTCATCAACTATTTCTATATATGTACATGTACATTAAGAGTATTTACCCGGTTATTCAAACCATTTTTATTGTGCACAACTAAAGTAAAATTAGTCACCTGATTATACAAACTGTTTCTAATTTTAGACGTAACGTAAAGTAAGATTATTCACCTAGTTATACAAACTGTTTCTAATTTTAGACGTAATGTAAGTAAGATTATTCACCTAGTTATACAAACTGTTTCTAATTTTAGACGTAAAGTAAGATTATTCACCTAGTTATACAAACTGTTTCTAATTTTAGACGTAATGTAAAGTAAGATTATTCACCTAGTTATACAAACTGTTTCTAATTTTAGACGTAATGTAAAGTAAGATTATTCACCTAGTTATACAAACTGTTTCTAATTTTAGACGTAATGTAAAGTAAGATTATTCACCTAGTTATACAAACTGTTTCTAATTTTAGACGTAACTTAGTATAAGAGGATAACCAAGACCCAAAGCACATTGCATTAGCTTTCTTTTGTGATTCTATGTTTTGTTATCACTCTGCTCCAGTAATGGTCTTTTGTCGTACTCTATGGATGGACAAGTATTTCTCTTCATACAGCGTGCTGGTGTACAGGCAGCACGGTGCCAAAGCAATGGAAATAATATGTTTTTCACACTATGTAATTCTAGTGAAACAAAGAAAAAGATAAATAAATAAAACGTGAGTCAGCGCAATTCAGTATTGTCTTGAGATTTTATTGCTGTATATATTCCGATTTCTGTGTATCACGAATTAGCTCACGTCTTGTTTCCTTCTTCGGTCATTGAATACTTTATTTATTTATTTATTTATTTATTTATTTATTTTCTTCATGTTTTAGTTTCTTTCTTCAGTTTTGTTCAGTTTTTCCACTTATTTCTTATCCTTTTCCTATGGTTATTATTTTTTTTAATTAATATTTAATTGAGATAATCTTGCTGAAATGGGTTTTGTTTTCGATGTATTTGGGTTTTTCTGATATCTTGCTCTTAAGATTTCTTTTCTTCTGACTATTGGAGAGCAAGGTATAAAAGTTGGGGTGCGCTGAATTATTTGTATGAATTGTGGATGTATCGTGTTTGTCACTGCTTTGCATTTTAACTCTGTGTGGATTGTGGATGTATCGTGTTTGTCACTGCTTTGCATTTTAACTCTGTGTGGATTGTGGATGTATCGTGTTTGTCACTGCTTTGCATTTTAACTCTGTGTGGATTGTGGTTGTATCGTGTTTGTCACTGCTTTGCATTTTAACTCTGTGTGGATTGCTGTCGGGAGTGCACTGCTTGAGCCACGATGAGTCGTGATCACCTCCAAGTTAAAGAGAGACCCTGTTGCTGCCAGATCACCCTCTCAGTTAACAGAGAGACCCTGTTGCTGCCAGATCACCCTCTCAGTTAACAGAGAGACCCTGTTGCTGCCAGACCACCCTCTCAGTTAACAGAGACCATGTTGCTGCCAGATCACCCTCTCAGTTAATAGAGAGACCCTGTTGCTGCCAGATCGCCTTCTCAGTTAATAGAGAGACCCAAATGCTGCCAGATCGCCTTCTCAGTTAATAGAGAGACCCTGATGCTGCCAGATCGCCTTCTCAGTTAATAGAGAGACCCTGATGCTGCCAGATCGCCTTCTCAGTTAATAGAGAGACCCTGATGCTGCCAGATTACCCTCTCAGTTAAAGAAAAACCCTGTTGCTGCCAGATCACTTGCTACTTCGATTTACTGTGCAGAGTCTAAGAGGAAGGTACTTGAATCACCACCGTGGTCAAAGAGAAAAAGAATTGAATTGAAATTGCTATGCTTGGTTGCGTGCGTGAGTGCGTACCCATCACAGTGATCAAAATACTTGAGATGTAGAAATGTTTTGCTCAAACTTGTGTGCCTGTGTACATGCGTGTGAGTGGTTCTTCTCTGTTATGTTCTCTCTCGGCAGTTACAAACATGGCCGCTTGTGTTCATTTTATTGTCTGTTATTTGCTGAGAATCGACATGTAATGTCTCTTAACCTCACCTCCCTCCTTCCATAAATGCAAAACTGACTCGTTCGCGTCTTCTCTACTCGCGGGCGACACTACAGAAACCGGACCAGTAATCTCCCCTGTATTGCTGCTGAGATTGGCAGAAAATGCAATCACCTCTTTTCTATGGCAACAAAGCATGAACTGAGAATGGAAGTGGATGAATATCAAAGGTCCGGTACCATCTGTCAATAGATTGTTATTTTTGTTGTATTGTTATTTTATTAGGTTGTTATCTTTTATTGTCGGGTTGTTATTTTTCTACATGAAACTCTGAAATATAGTAATCATTTTTATACGTTATTTGAATGTGTGACAGGATCTTTTGTGGTTGGATTTGTTAGGGGATGTTTTTGTTGTTGTTGTTGTTTTGGGGGGTTGTCTTTATTATTGTTGTTTTATTGTTTATTAAGCTAAACAATTTACGAGTTGTTTGCCATTTATCAAATTTATAAATATTGGCGTGCGCTATATTGGCTAGTTATCACTTTTAAATATATATATATATATATATACTACTTGCTATTTTGACTAGTAATCACTTTTAAATATCTATATATCACTTGGTTAGTTTGACTAGTTATCACTTTTAAATATCTATATACCATGTGGTTATCTTGGATAGTTGTTACTTTTAAATATCTATATACCATGTGGTTATCTTGGATAGTTGTTACTTTTAAATATCTATATACTACGTGGTTATCTTGGCTGATATTGTTTTACACCATTAAATACACAAAATGTAAAATAACGTAATCAGCTTTCTTTGTTTGGTAGTATGTTTTGCAAATCATATTTTAAATATTTCAGTTTTCCTGTGTTCTTGGTTGTATTTCACACCAATATGTATAACACATCAATAATATACTTTTATTTTTTGTTTCATCATTGTTTTTCTCACCATCCTTTTAAATATAGTAATTATATTTCTTAGGCTGATTCATTGTTTTTCTTTACAACAGTCTTTTAAATATAGCAAATCAGATTTCTTAGATAATTAGTTGATTATACGCCAACCTTTGAAATAAGACAAAGAGTTTCTTAGATTGCCATTTATTTTTTTTATACATTTTATATTTTCGATGTTATTGATTTTGTTATACTATTTCCTTTACGGGGCGTGTGTGTGTGTGTGTGTGTGTGTGTGTGTGTGTGTGTGTGTGTGTGTGTGTGTGTGTGTGTGTGTGTGTGTGTGTGTGTGTGTGTATGTGTGTGTGTGTTGCTACAGCTTTGTTACTTTTCTAGGTTTTATTTGCGGATGGTGGTGATAGTATTGTTGTTTGTCAGTTTGTGGTTTGATTTGTGATTTATTTTATGGGTGGGGTATGTGGTTTTAGACTCTTACCTGATTTAATGATGTTGGTTGTTCTTGTTTAAGTACTGTGGGGTAGTGTTTGATTCTTTACGTTGTTTTGTGGAGTTGAGAGATGTTTCATGGGAAAAGATTACTGCTGGGTATTTCTTGGTACTCTGTGTGACTTGCTGGACACAGTTAATGTACTGTTGGTCTTGCTTGGCACTGCTGGCCGACTTGGTACTCTGTGTGACTTGCTGGACACCGTTAATGTACAGTTGGTCTTGCTTGGCACTGCTGGCCGACTTGGTACTCTGTGTGACTTGCTGGACACAGTTAATGTACTGTTGGTCTTGCTTGGCACTGATGGCCGACTTGGTACTCTGTGTGACTTGCTGGACACCGTTAATGTACTGTTGGTCTTGCTTGGCACTGCTGGCCGACTTGGTACTCTGTGTGACTTGCTGGACACCGTTAATGTACAGTTGGTCTTGCTTGGCACTGATGGCCGACTTGGTACTCTGTGTGACTTGCTGGACACCGTTAATGTACAGTTGGTCTTGCTTGGCACTGATGGCCGACTTGGTACTCTGTGTGACTTGCTGGACACCGTTAATGTACAGTTGGTCTTGCTTGGCACTGATGGCCGACTTGCGTTGTGTACCTTTCTGGCTGTAGCGTGTCGCTTCTAGCATTGCAAATGGTCACTGATTAATGTTGTGTACAACTTTGCCTGTATTTTGCTAGCTTTGTAAATGACGATTAATTAGTGTTGTGTACAATTTTGGCTGTCTTGTCTTGTTCTGTGTAAATACTAAGCTGACTAGTGTTGTGTACAATTTTGGCTGTCTTGTCTTGTTCTGTGTAAATACTAAGCTGACTAGTGTTGTGTATAATTTTGGCTGTATCTTGTATTGTTCTAACTGTGTAAAAATAAGCTGATTAGTGTTGTAAGCAATCTTGACTGTACATTTTTTGTTTCATAATTTGGGAAGGACTGTCTTTTTTTGCCTACCATCAGTTGAAGTTCACCAGTAATTGAATATACCGCCCTACAGAATGAATGAACGAACACGGTGCTCGAAGTATGATAGAAACACTCATGTAAACGTGTTTGTGTAATTGCTTTAATACAAAAATACCTCAATAGTGAGAGGATGTGTATGTTTATTTAATAATATGACATTTCTTTTCTCTTTTTTCTTTTTCTTTTTTTTTTTTTTTTTTTTTGGGGGGGGGTGTTGTAGAAATGCATTATTTTCTCTTGATCAGTTCTGCTGAAATAACTACAGTCCAATTCTGTCGAAATAATTCTAGGTTATTTCTGTTGAAATACTTCAGTCAAATTTTGTCCAAATAATTATAGGTCCTGTGGCATGTGCACCACTTAGTTAATATTTTTACTCGAGTTCATCTGCTAAAAGAGAGAGAGAGAAAAAGAGAGAGAGAGATGGATGGATGGAACAATTAACTAAAAGGATTTATCATTATGACATGACATGATTTCTAGTTCAGGCATTCTGTCTGATATGAGAGAGAGAGAAAGAGAGAGAGAGAGAGAGAGAGAGAGAGAGATGGATGGAACAATTCCTCAACTCAAAGGGTTTATCATTATGACATGATTACTAGTTCAGGCATTCTGTCTGATATGAGAGAGAGAGAGAGAGAGAGAGAGAGAGAGAGAGAGAGATGGATGGATGGATGGAACAATTCCTCAAATAAAAAGGTTTATCATTATGACATGATTTCTAGTTCAGGCATTCTGTCTGATGTGAGCACACTTCGACCAGCTTACGCGTTCTGAGCGTAGCGCGTTGTCCCTCAGAGGTCTTCGTGTCCAAGGGGCGACGGTGTGTCAGCGCACGTGACTCGGAAGTGCTCAATAGTCCCGAGAGTATACCCTTGACCTTCAGCAGTGGACTCCTCAGTTCTGGTAGTGCTCACCGAAGGTTCACGATTTGCTCTTCGGGTCACGCTTACAGAAAAGGCGCTCAAAACTGTTTTGTGGGGTGCCATTTTAATTTGTCACAGTTAAAATGTGATTTAAATAATAACACTTTCATATGTTAAAGGTTCAAAAAATTAAGATATAACTGTAATCATCAGAATGCTTAATAATGACCAGATTAGAAATGTAGAAAAAAATAAAATATATAATGCGTATGACGTCAGGCAGCCGAATAAAAACAAGAGTTCTTTCAAAGTTCTCAGCGAAAATAAACAAAGCTTATATTGTACAGTCTTGATCAGGATTCTCTGTTAGGTAGTGAAATAAACAAAGGTTATATTGTACAGTCTAGATCAGGATTCTCTGTTAGGTAGTGAAATAAACAAAGCTTATATTGTACAGTCTAGATCAGGATTCTCTGTTAGGTAGTGAAATAAACAAAGGTTATATTGTACAGTCTAGATCAGGATTCTCTGTTAGGTAGTGAAATAAACAAAGCTTATATTGTACAGTCTAGATCAGGATTCTCTGTTAGGTAGTGAAATAAACAAAGGTTATATTGTACAGTCTAGATCAGGATTCTCTGTTAGGTAGTGAAATAAACAAAGGTTATATTGTACAGTCTAGATCAGGATTCTCTGTTAGGTAGTGAAATAAACAAAGCTTATATTGTACAGTCTAGATCAGGATTCTCTGTTAGGTAGTGAAATAAACAAAGGTTATATTGTACAGTCTAGATCAGGATTCTCTGTTAGGTAGTGAAATAAACAAAGCTTATATTGTACAGTCTAGATCAGGATTCTCTGTTAGGTAGTGAAATAAACAAAGTTTATATTGTACAGATATCGTTGCTAAAAATTCCACGACAGTTCAAAAGCTGAAAGAGCAGTATGTTACTTGCGGCATGACTGCGCCTTAAAGAGTCACTAACCCTACAAACACACACACACACACACACACACACACACACACACACACACACACACACACACACACACACACAACACACACACACATTATATACATACAAAATCAAATGAACTAACACTCGTATCTTCCTTCTAACGCATAAATATATCCTTTGGCATATGCGTCCATATGCGAAATCAGCAAGCGTTGTAAGTGAATGTGAAACACTAAACAAACAAATATATAGTATGTAAGTCCTATGTTGCCTTGTAAATCTTACAATGAAATGCAAGTCCTTGTGTTGCCTTGTAAGCACTCGATCGCCATGTAGGTCCTGAATTGCCCTGATAACCCTGCACTGTATTGCAAGTCATATATTGCCCTGTAAGCACTAGATCGCCATGTAAGTCCTATATTGCCCTGTAAACACACACTGAATTGCAAGCCCTATATTGCCCTGTAAGCCCCAGATTGCCCTGTAAGCCCCAGATTGCCCTGTAAGCCCTAGATTGCCCTGTAACCCCTAGATCGCCATGTAAGTCTATTTACCCTGTCATCTACGCACCGGATTGTCAATTATGCCTTTTACTATCAATGGACATGACTCAGTATAATATGTCAAAATCAAACGAGTCACCATATTATATAGAGGAATTACTCACACGAACACAGAAAGACAAAACTAAGCATTAATTCTAGTTAATTCATTCATACATTTATTAATATAATTCAACAACACATTAAGATTTATTTTAATGAAATAAGTAATTAATCTGTTTAGAAAATAAACTCGCTCTTGAAGTAAAAACATATTTATTTCAGACGTATTCTGAGTTTACGTTTTGTTGGGTTTTCGTTTTTCAAAGTCACTACTGAGTTGAATATGAATGAGATTCTGTTGCTTGCGTTAAAGTATTTCTTCCTTCTTTTCATTTTAAAGTTTCAATCGATTTTTGGCACTCTAAATTATTAGACATCCACAAACTTTCCATAACTGTCGCCATCTTACCTCCGCCTACTTCCAATTCCACCAGTACACCATCGTTTGATTAAACCTAGAAGGGTGGCGTGTCAGGTATTACTTCTTGCTTCCCAAAGAGTCAACAGCAACAACAAACAAAAATACTTCATACAAAAGAAATAAAAGTATTCACTCCCCTGAATGCACGGAGCTCGCTTTCTATCCTGCAAAGAAATTCTCACAATAATGGTTGTCTTGAGAGATTCCCACAGCTGCCATTTTGAAAGGGCAAATACTGCCTACCGCGAGCATAGTGTATCATTGGACTCAAGCCTACCTTTCTTGACGTCACTAAAGCATTCCATTCAAGTCTACACTTCCCGACGTCATAGACAACATTTTTCTTTCATCAATACAGCTTATTTAACTGATTTGTATTGTTCTTTCATCATTACAGCTTATTTAACTGATTTGTATTGTTCTTTCATCATTATAGCTTATTTAACTGATTTGTATTGTTCTTTCATAAGTACAGCTTATTTAACTGATTTGTATTGTTCTTTCATCATTACAGCTTATTTAACTGATTTGTATTGTTCTTTCATCATTACAGCTTATTTAACTGATTTGTATTGTTCTTTCATCATTACAGCTTATTTAACTGATTTGTATTGTTCTTTCATCATTACAACTTATTTAACTGATTTGTATTGTTCTCATCATTACAGCTTATTTAACTGATTTGTATTGTTCTTTCATCATTACAGCTTATTTAACTGATTTGTATTGTTCTTTCATCATTACAGCTTATTTAACTGATTTGTATTGTTCTTTCATCATTACAGCTTATTTAACTGATTTGTATTGTTCTTTCATCATTACAACTTATTTAACTGATTTGTATTGTTCTTTCATAAGTACAGCTTATTTAACTGACTGATTTCTTGCCATTTGAGCTTGTGCACATGCGTTATTTGTTCGTTTGTCTGCTTGTTTGCTAGTTTGATTTTTATTGTGTTTTCTTGCTTGATTTGATTTGGTTTGGTTTGGTTGTTTGCGTACGGTTATTATTCGTTTGTTCGCTTGTATCTAGTTTGATTTTTTTTTTATATTGTTTGGGGGTTTTTTGCTGCTATCTTACTTGATTTCTTTTGTTTATTTCTCGGATTTTTTTGCATACGATCGTTTGCTCACTATGAAATTGTGTAGTGACTGCTTTTATGTCGAATGTAATTTTAGTCAGACCTTTGTCACTATGTGTTATGTATTAAACAGTGTGTATCTGTGTATGTGCCTGTGTGTGTGTTTATATGAGTGATGAATGTTTTATGGAGTAGTGCGTTTGTAATATAATCTATCGCTGTTCCTCTAATGGTGTTTTTTGTGTGTTTGTTTGTTTTTCTTTTTGAGGGGGAGAGATAACTACTGCTTTTGTGGGATTTTGTTTTGATTTGTTGTTCGAGAGGACGTTTATTTGCTGTTGCATCTTTGTTGCGTTTGTTTTTGTTTTCTTTCTTGGACAATTTTTAAAGATCACGTGAGCATGCTTGAGTGATGTGACGAAAGTCGAGTAGATGATAATTATGTGTCCTGTAAAAAAAATGTATATTTCTTTTTTCTTATCCTCCCTCACAGCGACAAAGTCACTCCTCTCTTGAAATTTGCGGGATGTGAACGGGGTTGGAGGGGTACAGAGAATAATACCGTCCACAGAATTGTGAAGGAAAGTGTCAAAGGTGGATGGAGTGGGTGGGTAGTAATGATAGCATATGAACCACATTGCGCACTCTTGTGACCATTGGTCCAAGACTTCCAACTGCAAGCATTTCTTTAATGATAGGACTCAGCGCACACTTTAGCAGGGAGTGCAGAAACAGCCCAGGGTGGATAGAAGAGAGTAGGGAGCTGAAATTATCGGTTTCCCTGACTTTGAATACGAACCATGCCAACATACCCTAGAGGGTTTTGATGAAGTCAAAAGGTACGTTTTATTTTTGTAAAGCATTAGTGGTGTCCATAGTACAAACAACATTCTATTGATCGGTCCCCACTGTGGTCCTTCTTGCCCGGGGCTAAGAGGAAGAGCCACAAGTGACCATTACTCCAAGATTGATTTCTGAGACATTCGGCTTAGTACAGACTAGCCGTGCAGGGAGAGGCATTTGTGCCTGGAGTCGGAATTGGGAGATGGGGGAGGGGTTGCTAGGAACTGTGGTCGCACTCTTATGAAATTGGCGCCGTCAAGCGCCGACTGAACCGATCCATGACAAGCGATCAGGCTAGAATGGAGATGAGCGAAAGTAATCATCGATGATAATAACTAAAGCGAGAACTCTATTTCACTGCTTACGTTTCCGATTCCAAATGAGTTGGGGGTAGGAGGCGGGAGGAGGGTGATAAATTGTTCAAGGCATCACTGGACAAACGAGTAGCGCGGCTGATCTTTGATAGTTTGACGCACTCCAAATGAATTCAATTAACCTTGCCCGTCTTGTACTTTTTCGCACTCTCTTATCCCCCCTTTCTTCTTGTCGTTATCTAGATCTATTGGCCTCGACTAATATGGCAAGCGACTGCGTTCAAAGACCGATGCAATGATTGTTTGGTACCTTAGATATTGATGGCGTAATGACGTCGACAAGAATTTAAAGGGATTTTAGCGTCATATACAAGATCTCCTTCTGACGTAAGCAGTCACATTTACCATTGATGGCTGTAAAATGGCCACCAAGCAACATCTCTCATTAGATACCATTGACCTGACACTCCTGATTAGATATCATTAAATGCTGATTAGACAGCATTGACCAGATAGTCCTGATCAGACACCTAAGCAAGAAATCCCTCACGCATATACCCTAAGTAGACACCCGTAATTAGACGCCTCTCATCAGAGCACCATTTCTTGAGGAGCATCTTATATTTCTACACTTCCAGTATAATACCCCTCCACCATCAATACGATTGCAGCTGTCTCCTGTAGCTGATCTTTTAGTTTCTTTCCTTTCACTTGTCTGTTAGTGCGCTGCATCCGACTGTAAAATCAACACAAGATGATAGAGCAAGGTTAAAGCAAAGAGCCAGGGTCAGCTCAAACCGTTCGAAATTATGTCTCTGTTTTGACACCACCGTGTCCAATGAACTGTCAATAGGCATGCTCTGAGTGATGGAAGGAACTTTTTATCCCTGGACAAGCAGCAAAGTTCCATTCATAGGCATTCAACTTTCTACTGTCTTCTGGAATTGTTTTCATAGGCACACTAATTTCTACTGTCTTCTGGAATTGTTTTCACAAACACTAATTTCTACTGTCTTCTGGAATTGTTTTCATAGGCACACTAATTTCTACTGCCTTCTGGAATTGTTTTCATAGGCACACTAATTTCTTGAATGATTCTTTTCATAAGCATACTAATTTCTAGTGCTTTGTTGAATTATTTTCATAAGCATACTAATTTCTAATGCTTTGTCGAATTCTTTTCAACTGTAGAGGAACTGCTTCAGGTTAAAAACTACTGAATAAGAACTGTTCCAAGTTAAGAACTAATGTATAGGAACGGCTCCAATTTAAGAACTCCTGATTAGGAACTACTCCAGCTTAAGAATTACTTATTAGGAACTGCTTCAACTTAAGAAAACTGTATACTATATAGGAACTGCTCTAACATAATAACTACTGAGTATGAACTGCTCCAATTTAAGACATACGGAGTATGAACTGCTCCAACTTAAGAACTACTGAGTAGGAACGGTTCCTGTTTAAAAATCATTGTAAGACACGAATATTCCCACTTTAAGTGGTTTTCTCTTTGTATGCACTTTTGTCACTTACTACAAGGTTCCAGTCTGCAAAGAGCCATAATGACGTCATTCACCAAAGCAGACTTGTCTCTCTCACACTCAAATCAAATCCGTGAGCGACATCACAAAATGAAAGTGATTAACTAGCACTTGGTGAGAGTGAGAGTGTATTTATATCTGCTGAAGGCATTTACTTGTACTTAGACATCAAACAATGAGACACGGAAAGTGTGCGAGATCTATAAATGTAATTACAAATGAATATTCCTAAGACCAACTATCAGAAAAGATAAATGAGAGACATTGAAAATCAAACTTTGTTTGACCAGTACTTGTAAAACTCTTATTTGACCAGTAAGAGTAAGCCACGTGTCTGATCAGTAATTTTTTAACCTTTAAGTGTAAAACTCTTGTCTGACCAGTAATTATAAAACTCTTATATAATCTTTAAGTATAAAACTCTTGTCTGAACAGTAAGTATAAAACTCTTATATAACCTTTAAGTATAAAACTCTTGTCTGACCAGTAATTATAAAACTCCTTTAACCTTTAAGTATAAAACTCTTGTCTGACCAGTAATTATAAAACTCCTTTAACCTTTAAGTATAAAACTCTTGTCTGACCAGTAAGTATAAAACTCTTATATAACCTTTAAGTATAAAACTCTTGTCTGAACAGTAAGTATAAAACTCTTATCTAACTTGTAAGTATAGTGTAGAAACCTTTAAATGTAGAATTTCTTGTCTGACCAGTAAGTGTAGAACTCTTGCATGACCAGTAAGTATAAAACTCTTGCATGACCAGTAAGTATAGAACTCTTGCCTGACCAGTAAGTATAGAACTCTTGCCTGACCAGTAAGTATAGAACTCTTGTCTGACCAGTAAGTGTAAAACTCTTGTTTGACCAGTAATTATAAAATTCTTGTTTTAGAAACCTTTAAATGTAGAACTCTTGTCTGACCAGTAAGTGTAAAACTATTGTTTGACCAGTAATTATAAAATTCTTGTTTTAGAAACCTTTAAATGTCGAACTCTTGTAATGGTAGGACATTAAATGCAGCACACTTTTATCATGTAAATGGTAAAACGATTTATAGAGTATATTAAAATATAGTGTATAAGCATAAACTGTGCTTGAATGAAATGAGGTTCTAGACTTTAAAGGAGGTTCTAGACTATAGCGTAGATTTTAGGCTATAGGGGATATTCTAGAATGTAGGGGAAACTGTAGACTATAGTGGAGATTCTAGATTATAGGAGAGATTCTAGACTATAGAGGAGATTCTAGACTATAGTGGAGATTCTATAGTGGAGATTCTAGACTATAGAGGAGATTCTAGACTACAGTGGAAATTCTAGACTATATAGGAGATTCTATAGTGGAGATTCTAGACTATATAGGAGATTCTATATTAGGGCAGATTCTAGTTTATAGTGGAGATTCTATAGGGGAGATTCTAGACTATAGAGGAGATTCTAGACTATAGTGGAATTTCTAGACTATATAGGAGATTCTATAGTGGAGATTCTAGACTATATAGGAGATTCTATAATAGGGCAGATTCTAGTTTATAGTGGAGATTCTGTAGGGGAGATTCTAGACTATAGAGGAGATTCTATAATAGGGCAGATTCTAGTTTATAGTGGAGATTCTATAGGGGAGATTCTAGACTATAGAGGAGATTCTAGACTAGAGTGGAGATTCTAGACTATATAGGAGATTCTATAATAGGGCAGATTCTAGTTTATAGTGGAGATTCTATAGGGGAGATTCTAGACTATAGAGGAGATTCTAGACTATAGTGGAGATTCTAGACTATATAGGAGATTCTATAATAGGGCAGATTCTAGTTTATAGTGGAGATTCTATAGGGGAGATTCTAGACTATAGAGGAGATTCTAGTTTATATTCTATAGGGGAGATTCTAGACTATAGAGGAGATTCTAGTTTATAGTGGAGATTCTGTAGGGGAGATTCTAGACTATAGAGGAGATTCTATAATAGGGCAGATTCTAGTTTATAGTGGAGATTCTATAGGGGAGATTCTAGACTATAGAGGAGATTCTAGGCTCTGGAGAGAATTTCAATTAGAGATAAATTCGATACAAATAAGGTAAAGATTAATTTCTAAAGCATAATTTGAAATTGAAGATTTAAGTGTAGTGCCGAAGTCTAAAACAAGTTCTCAGGAGAACACAGAGTGAGATAGAGAAATTTACGGTCTGGCATCATATGCTGCAAGTGGAATGAAGTTGAATTCTGTAGGGGCTCTCTCTCTGTAGGGACAGAGGGTGCAAGGATGACAAAATGCATCAACTGATTTCTTTGGAGAGCTAATGCAATTGGACGGTTCCATTATTAGAGTTAATGCAAGTAGTTTATATTACCCTACCGCTCATTAATGTTTCATCACAATTTGTACTTTAATTATTAGTGAATAGCATTGCTGGTGTAAGCATATCTGTAATCTGGCTGCTAGTGGCGAGATCTAAACTAGACGAGAAAAAAAACATTGCCAACGTGCACAAGCTAGTGGCGAGATCTAAACTAGATGAGGATAAAAAAAGCATTGCCAACATGTACAAAGCAGTGGACAGTAAGTGAACAACGCAAATCATTTCATTTTGTAGTTCATGCATATTCTAGGACAGACCCTGACCTCCTTTTACCCACCCCACCCCCCATTTCCAGTCCTGGATATCAGCTTTTAAGGTCTCCCTTTGGCCGTCAATCATATTAATAGTTCAACTTATATATCTGAGTGGATGGTATATACCAGTACATAAAATTTCGTCTTCTCTCTTTCTCTCTCTTTCTCTCACTCTTTTTTCTCTCTCTCTCTCTCTCTCTCTCTCTCTCTCTCTCTCTCTCTCTCTCTCTCTCTCTCTCTCTCTCTCTGTAACTGTGAATTGTGAATCATGTTGGTTTCGCTTCTGTTCGCAGTGTCAACCATCAGAATTTACAGCTTTTTACCCGAGTGCGGGGGGTGGGATAGACAATTTTTTAAAGAATATTTTTTTATTAAGCATGGATTGAGATGTGGGTGTTTTCAATTTTTTTCTTATGTTTTCTGTCTTCTTGGTACCGTATTAGCTTTGCGTATTGACGTTTCGTGCTGTTCTGAAGGAGGCCTGTGGTGAATGAAACTAGTTTAGTTTCCGGCGTTCGACGTTATTTCTATAATGTGTTAACTTTCCTGTACTGCTTGCCAGGTTTGGTATCTGTGTTTGAATTGTGGAAAAGAGTATTTTAGACTTAAGCTGTCTGTTGTGGTGTAGTGCTGTCTGGATTTTGTTGGTTGGTGCTTGGGGTGTGTTCAGTACTTTGTGTGCGAGTTCTATTGTGTGGCTTTGTGCAAATCTATTGAATACATATGGTGTGTATGGGACTTTGTGCAAATCTATTGAATGCATATGGTGTGTCTGGGGCTTTGTGCAAATCTATTGAATGCATATGGTGTGTCTGGGGCTTTGTGCAAATCTATTGAATACATATGGTGTGTATGGGACTTTGTGCAAATCTATTGAATGCATATGGTGTGTCTGGGGCTTTGTGCAAATCTATTGAATGCATATGGTGTGTCTGGGGCTTTGTGCAAATCTATTGAATACATATGGTGTGTCTGGCGCTGTGTGTGAAAATCTATTGAATGCATATGCTGTGTCTGGGCTTTGTGTGGTGATGTATTTAGAGTTGTAGTCAGCTGTATTGTTGCTAGGATATCGGTGTGGAAAGGGAACCCGTATTGTTGTGTTATCTTGCAGTGCTTTTACTGTGTTTCTAATGATTTGTGTTATCTTGCAGTGCTTTTACTGTGTTTCTAATGATTGTGTTATCTTGCAGTGCTTTTACTGTGTTTCTAATGATTTGTGTTATCTTGCAGTGCTTTTACTGTGTTTCTAATGATTTGTGTTATCTTACAGTGCTTTTACTGTGTTTCTAATGATTGTGGTGGCTGTTCTGATTGTATGGTTTTCGCAGTAACTTTATAGAGGAGAGAAAATATGTTATACTGAGTATTTGCAGATAATGGAGGATTAGATGTCAGTCTGTATACGGATGCTTCTTGTGTCATATTAATCTATAAATCTAATTAACAGCCAATCAAATAGGTGCTTGCAGGGGGGAAGAGGACATCCTATATATGTGGATGGTTGGAGTGTTCCATGGTTGAAGATTCTATTGACCTCTGTTGATCACTGTTTTTCATCACAGGGTAAACCATACCTTCCTCCAAAATTTCAGCTTCTATGCTCTCTTATAAATGAGGGTGCAGACGGCACAATTTGATATAGCTTCACATGTTTGTAATTTTTCAATTTTTAAAAACGTTTTAAATAAAAATAAGAAAACTGAACACTTGGTTTTATTTTTTATCTTTTGGTGCCGTTACCTGCGCACAGTACTCCCAATTACTGCCTAAAGAGCAGAAGCAACGCACAGATACCAGTTTCCGGAAGATTGACCTCGAGCGTCGTGTCTTCAACCCCAATGGACTGACGAATTATTCTTCGTCCAATGTATTGTTGGGTGTTTGCTACTTGTTCACAAGACGTTTACTAAAATTATAAAAGTTGTATAGAAAAGGTGTATAGGGTGCAAAGTGTATGCTGTTTAAAGTTGTAACTAGGTGTGTACAGAAACATGTGTTTCTAAAGGAGTATATATTATTTTGTAAGGAATATATATATTATGTACTAAATTTCATGTTGTTTAAGGAATATATATATATATATATATATATGTACTAAAGTTCATGCTGTTTAAAGTGCACACAGATTGTTACTAAAGTTCAATCTGTTTAAAGGGTATATAAATTGTATACTAAAGCTTATGCTATTTATAGGGCATATAGATTGTGTACTAAAGTTTATACTGTTTTAAGAGGATATATGTTGTGTACTAAAGTTTATATTGTTTTAAGAGGATATATGCTGTGTACTAAAATTCATGCTGTTTTAAGGGGATATATGCTGTGTACTAAAATTCATGCTGTTTTAAGAGTATATTGGTTGTGTACTAAAGTACAAACTGTTTAAAGGGTTTTAAGAAAAGTTAAATTAAATGTACGTTTTGATAAAGTGGGGAATAAGGTGTTTATTAAAATGAATAAACCGTGTTTATTGGAGGAATATACACTGTATTTTGTGTATAAGAAGCCGATGAAATTTAGAGTATTTTCTTGTGACTCTTATTTCTACATATTGATGCCTGTATGTCTTCTATTAATCTCATGTATTTCTTAGTTGTGAATAAATATTAATAGTATTTTCATACAACTTTTTACTCATTACTTTACTGAAATACGAAATTCATTTGTATATACTAAAGACTATTGAGTGTTGCTTTATTGTTACAAAGAGAGGGCAAAAGAGATGTATTGAGTGTTGCTTCGTTGTTACAATTGAGGGCAAAAGAGATGTATTGAGTGTTGCTTCATTGTTACAACTGAGGGCAAAAGAGATGTATTGAATGTTGCTTCATTGTTGCAAGACAGATGTATTGAGTGTTGCTTCATTGTTGCAATTGAGGGCAAAAGAGATGTATTGAATGTTGCTTCATTGTTACAAGAGAGAAGTATTGAGTGTTGCTTCATTGTTGAAAGACAGATGTATTGAGTGTTGTTTTATTGTTACTCGAGGGGACAAGAGATGCACTTAATTATACATTTTTCAGAGACGATTTTACAAGAAAACAAAATATGCTCTTTGAAATAATAACATCGAATCTTCACTTATTGTATTATCCAAATATAAGGCAGGTCAAACAGTATATTGTGACAAACCGAAAACCGTACAGCATGTTTTTTGGTGTTATTGATAAAATACGAGAGTACATTTAGTTGTTCTACACAATTTCAGTTTCACCTCCTATCACTTTCGTATACCAAATACAGCGTGACCTAGACCATTTCTTCTTTTCCTCGCTTTTGTCGTCACTTTTAAACTTCAAATCTTTGAAATATTGCTGCAAGTCCCTAGACGGTCTGGTTGCTATTTAATTCTCTAAATGGTCAAGACAGTTTCTGACCCAGAATTCAACCGGGAGTTTGGGGGTATCATTTCTTTTTTTTTACTTTCTTTTATCAAACGCCGATGTGAAATAATTCCAGGTTTCTGAACTGCTGATCTTTTGCATTCTTTGCGGACGTAACAGAGTCAATGCCAGTAACTCACAGCTGTTTCAGTTGCTTCTCATATTGATGAGATTTGTTACTGTTTAGCTGGCTACTGTGGTTGGCTAGACTGGCTGATTGGTTAAATTAGCTGTTCTATTTTTTATTTGGTGAATTGGTGGATTGATAATGGTTGCTGGATTAGTCGGTTGTTTAGGTGGCCGGTTTCTTGATTGCTTTAGCTAAATTTTGTGTGTGGAAGAGGGGTACTAACATTATTAGAATTCACAGAATAATTTACACGTGGGGGGGGGAGTGGGGGGAGGGAGTTGCTTGCCTGCATGCTGCGTAAGAAAGATTATAATAATGAAGTTATGACTGTTGCTGCAAATGAAACATTATAGCAATGAAATCATGGTTGTTGCATGATTGTACGAAAGAGAAAATGTTTACTATTGCCATTATTTCGTCAGAGTTTGTCATGCCTGTCGCTGACTGACATTTTGGTCAGCATTTAAATACACGGTTAGCAGTGCAAAGTCAAAATTTCGGCTGGAATTATTTCAAGCACAAAGTACATTTAAAGGTGCTAATGTCAGCGTAATTATTCCATAACTGACAACCGATTCACATGATGAAACTCGATGGCCACATTTGTCTTAGTTACCGGCGAAAATTGACACCATTTCCCAACCGGCCACCACCAGGATCATTGGAACACATTCTTCTCACCAACTCCAGCAGTCAATTCCGAACTATAATTGCTTTTGATATATTTCAACACTAAGACAGCAAAGTATGAGAAGAGATTTGGGTTAGATTTCAAGGCCAAGAACACGACAAAACTCGTATACAAAATATAAGAAGAGATTTCTGATGCATTTCAAATCCAAGAGCATAACAAAATTCGTGTGCAAAGTATGAGAAGAGATTTGTAACATTATAAGGCAAAGAACGTAGTAAAACTCAAGTAAAGTGTAGGAAGAGATTTGTAACATTACAAGGCAAACTCGCATATGCTTGGCGATTCGTGCTACAATTCAAGATTAATTCGATCTAGCTTTTTTGTTTGTCAAATGTGCTATTTAACTTGCAAAATGTAATTTGTAGTTTTCCAAATGATAAACTGGCTTGTCAAGTTATTTTATTGTCAAGCTAAATTAATTTGACAAGCTATAAAGTAAATTTAGCTATCTCTATTGATGTGGCAAGTCAAAACTTATTCACAGGCGATTTAGACCACAATTAAAGTTTCAAATTTCCTAGTTTGTCAAATGTAACATTTACCTTGCTAAATACACCTTTTATACTTTGACATATCAAATAGTTTCATGTAACTAATTTGTTTCGGTAACCTAAAGGGTAGAATAGGTCATTTTATATCAGCTATTATCTACATCACTCTATCAGTTAATCAGCTGATGTTTAATTACTTTGCAATGATTTCATTTTTTAAAATCTACTGAATAGGATGGTTCATATATTAAATATATATTCATCAAACCCCTATCATCATCTTTTAATCTGAATTTGTATGAATGCATTTTATTACATCAGAGGTTGCTTGTGTGTTAATTGCATCATAATATTTTACTTAAATACTGTAGCAATGCTTTTAACACTATTCATAACATAAATGTATATGACAAATTTTCTTAAATAGATAACCTTATTACTCTACACAGTACCTGGATAAAAACTTATCTTTATTTTCTGTTTATTATTTAGATAACTCTGGTTGAAAAATACAGAGTATACCAGAGATGGTTTAGATTATAATAAATATTTCATTTTATATTGTAGCCTAAAGTGATAAATTTATTTAATTTCCCTACCCAAGAAAATTAGATAATAAAAAAAAAGAAAATTAAAAAGTAAGAGGTCAAGCAAATGTGGACCACAACTTACCTGCTACAAAATTTAAATTTTTAATTTCATCACATTGTTAGAGCAAAACGGCCAATTGGGTCTCATTTCAGGCCTCAATAAAACAAGCATAGATAGTCTAGGGTCTCATTTCAGGCCTCAACAAAACAAGCATAAATAGCTTAGGGTCTCATTTCAGGCCTCAACAAAACAAGCATAGCTTAGGTCTTAGGGTCTCATTTCAGGCCTCAAGCATAGATAGCTTAGGGTCACATTTCAAGAAAAATGTATACATAATACAATAGGTGGTTTTGAATCACATTTCGGGTCACAATATCATACCATTGCAGGACATTTTAAGTCACAATAACTAACATATGAAAATAGTGTGATAGGTGGTTTTTCTGGTCATTTTTCTTTCACAACACGACTAGCAAAGTTACTTTTTAATTAACAACAAAACTAATGTGTAAAGCATATAAAGTACATTATAGTTTTGTGCTGCATTTCAAATGAGAGATAAGCAAAAGCTAGTGTAAAGTATCTAAAGTATACTTTAATCGGTAGTCCAACAGTGATCAAAGCGGGCATGGGGTATAGAGGAAAAGCATTTAAGACGTGCGACTAGGGAACACCGCAGTGATTTCTAACGTGTAATAAGACTAAGAATGTTCAAGGGAAATAACCCTTCCACTTAAGAAACTGAAAATCGTAATTAGTTGCTTCCCTTAAACAATAAGACCTTGTAACAAATGGTAGTAGTACCGGTGTATTTCATGTGTGAGAAAAAGGATTTATTTTTTATGAACCTGATTTGCCAGTGTACCTGCAACTATCATGTAAACAATATTTTAAGCAAAGAATGTCATAGAATTATGTTCCTCCCATCTCTCTCTCTCTTCGTTTTAACCCTCACTCTCTTATCCGCTCTAAGATCCTTTTGCAGCTATACAGAATGTAAATATTATGTCTTTCTTTCAGCTGACCGACAATGTATTTCAATTTTCAGTGTTCCTAGTGAAGATATTGTGTTATTTTGTTCAGGAGAAATACTATGCAATTTGTGCTGGTTGTTTTATTTGTAATTAACATGCAAGTCATTGGTGGAACTTTGTAGTGAGTCGGATGCAATGAATTTGGATCTCTGTAAAATAACATTTATGATTCAGAGCCATTTTCATCGTAACCTTGATCTGTAAAATGTTGGTTTTGACTTAGCGATTTTTCTGTTTTCATTGTTTGGTCTTTAACTCTATCTTGTTGATACAGCACAGTTGTATCTGGAAAAATGCAAATGTAACTTTACCTTGGTGATGAAGCATAACTGTATGTAAAATATATAAATGTAACTTTGCTTTTTTGGTACTGCATAACTGTATCTGGAAAATATACTCTACTTTGTTGATACTGCATAACTGTATCTGGAAAATATAAATATTACTCTACTTTTTGATACTGCATAACTGTATCTGGAAAATATAAATGTAACTGTAATTCGTTAATACCATATAACTATATCTGGAAAAGCATATACCTTGTGAGAGGACAAGTAGCCGAATTCATTGTTAACTTGTGGTGAACTAAATGATTGTGTTCAGTAATTGTAAATATGTTCTGAAGAATTATTATGGAAAGAGATAGTCAATGCCTGCCCATGTGAAATTCTACAGAAGAATTATTGTTGTGTTTCTACAGTCATTGGCAAACTCCCTTTGGAACTTTATACATTCCTTTGGTTTCCTTTGGCACCATTACATCTACCTTGGTGCATCTGTTTCTGCCTGTAAACTGGACACAGCACGCCATTCTGCGAATTCATGAAGCCAGCCAGCGTGCGTTGTTTGCAGGCCTGACGTCACCAGCACAGTGAGGAAGAGAGACAAATTTTCAGACAGGTCATGTTGACCCTTTTCATGAAATTATTTGACTTCTATCTCCTGATGCACCTTGTTCATGTTGTCAGAACGTAAATTATTTGAACTAACTTTTTTACCATGTACTGTTGTTGACTACAAGAACACTTATCATAAACAGTTGATAAGAGAGCCTTTTCAACCTGACACAATAATGAACTATCTACAAGTATATATGTTTGTTTATGCATTTTTGTGTGTCTTTATTGGATAGGTCATGCTTTTGTATTTGATCAATGTTGAATTGCTGTGTAGTGTGTAGTTAATTGTTTTGTTAATAAATTATATTTCTTTAATTGTCATCACCCTCGATCTGTGTTATATCACAACTGGGTTAAAAGGTTAGAGTAGTGGAGGGGGGCTTAATAATTAATAAGATGGGAGATGGGAGATCTTTGTAGAGGGAGTTTACTACTCTGTTTTCGACGTGTGATAGTGTAGAGTTATTCTTTCGGTGTACATTACAATATTAGGAATTACTCTGGGGAGAGTGTAAGGGATACTCTTCCAGTACGTCACCCGCAAGCTGATAGGTGCGAATTATCACAGGTGTAGGGAAGATAAGTTTCTCGTAATTAAAGAGGCCCTCTCGTAATGGTATAAAAATACCTGTTGCAACATTATACTACTTAATATTTCAGCTTAGCTACCTCCATCAATAACAACAAATTAGTTTACAATAAAATTAGTTTTATAAATATTAGTGCTATTACATGTACTAACAGTTTATTTCTTAAATGCATATAACGACCCGGAGTTGCGGGCGGTTAGAAGAAATAGTCGAAAACAAACTGGCACGTGCCAAAGCCTTGAAGACTGAAGGTTAGCCGACAGTGACGAAAAAAAGTAAACATATCACTGAAACACGTGACTGAAACTTAGAAACACAAGTGGCTAAGAAAAGTGAATTTGTGTATTAACTTTAAACAAATTACCGTGTTACAAGATGTTGTCCCAGAAAAAAAAATATATCATTTGTTTTCGTCTTGTAACCGTTACTGATCGTCATCTTTATCAGCGTCTAGACTAGAGGCAGGCGGTGGGCGGTAGTAACACCAGCTGATCGTTCACGAGGCCAAGAAATTATTTCCCTTCTTTGTTCCTTCAGCTGTGCCGTGCCAACTATTTTTTAGTTTATTGATTTATAATGCGAAATTCTTGCGCAAGCGTAAAGCACATTCTGTTGGGAATCAGTATAAGATCAATAAGTGCAACAACAACGCAATTAGTTTCAACCGTTGCAAGTACAGGGTAAAGGCCGACAAAAGTCAAGGTCATTATCACTTCACCAGCACTGAGAAAGATTCGTAACGAATCACAATTTTAATACTTGCTTATGATAAATGTTGTTGTATTAGACATCTTTCAGTTTTTACTGCACAATATTCTTGAAATGTGTGAAACTGTATATAAAACTAGTCATGCTGTTTGACGATGTGAAAATAAATCGTTATTATTGTCACGTGATTTACTAGAGCAAAATATTTGACATGTGACCAGCAAAAGAAACTTTGGTTGGAGGAGTGGATCCTGTCAACAATGAGGGACTGTAACACTGAGGAGTCAAAGCTAAATAGCCGATTGCTTTGAAGATATACTGATGCTAGTTTGGTTTTTAAAGTGAAACGCGGAATATTAAGTGCCGAGCAGTTAATTTAGTTTTGGTAGTTACAAAGTGAGATCCTGTTAACATCTTGCTTCTCTTCGACTACTAACACTAGTAACAGGGCAGTGGTTTGCGCATATTCCCCAAAGTAAGTAAACTCATCTCTTGTTTCATTTTTCAATATAGTATTTCACTGTATTTAACGCTCAGACTTTCTATTTATATATGTGAAAGTGCTTACTTTTTTTTTACTACGTTTTTTAAAAAAGATTAAGCTGCACAAATATATTTTTGTTTTTGCATTCTGAATTAACATCAGTAGACAAATCTCTATTTATGATAATATTGCTTCTAATTGAGTAGACCCTACTTTGTCATTTTTAAAAAAAATATATGAAGTGATAAGGTGCATAATAAATTAGGAGCAGTAAACGAACTGATGCAAAATCCTTTTGTATATAAAAACTAATTTGTGTTTGCTATTTTTTGAATGTTTAATTTATGTAAATTCTATGTATTGCTTTCATTTCACTATGCATTCCGGATCATCTTACTAAGTCTTAGACATTTATCGGAATGAATTTTTTTTTACATGTAGCTTGTTTCACTGTGATATCAAAACATTTAAGTTTTAACTGTACTGAAACATCAGAAGTAGTAGCAGATAAGTGTATCATAGTTGTTTAATTGGTAACCTGGATGGGTAAAGTCATAATAGTAATACATAATTAGGTAGTGTAATGTATAATCTGATGCCTGACACACTTTGTGTGATAAACGTGTACATCTCATCTGTAATGTGTCAGCAAGGACTAACTAATCCAGACGCACTGTGCACATGCATTTGTTTGTGCGTGAGGGTGGTTAGGTGGAAGGTGGGTGACACCACACAAAACTGACTTTGTTCTTTCAATGGTGGATTATTTATCTTTTATAAGTAATAATTCAGTTCTTTTTATCCCACCCAAAAGGTGCATGCAAAAACTTCATGATTTTCGGCAGATTGCTGCATTTGATTGTTTTCAGAAATATTTAACTGATCACATCCTCTAATCACATTATCTCCTCAACTCTTCTAATTGTTTATATTTTTCTTGTGTAATTTAGAAACCAAATCCCACATCTGTTTTCTTCATTTGCATTCAGTGTTGGAAGCCTCGATTATCTATGATATTTTTTTGTGTGTGTGGGCATTCCTAGTTTAGAAATTTTTACTTTTCACCTGTCCCTTTTTCACTGTTGTGTTTATCTTGTGGAATTACTTCAGAATCAAAATCAGGCTATTTTGCAGAATGTTCTTGTATTTATGAGGGGTTCAGAATAAAATGGAAAATTTGCCTAAATATATTTAGCACCTAAGCCTAAATCTTCCTAAATGAATCTACTTTTCTGCTTTTAACTAAAGCGCTCAGATTTATTTTGGAAGGGGTTTTCTGTTTTGTTTTGTATTTTAATAAAGGGCTAGAGAAGAAAAATGTTAACACGAAGACTGGACCATAATGAAAGCATGGATTCAGATTCCTAAATAGAAAATGAATGTACTATAACCGTTAGTTATTCTGAATTCTTTATAGGATGGAACCCTACTGCTCAGAATAAATGAATAATTTGGGGATATATAGCAATAAGATTTTTGTGAATTACTTTAAAGCAGATTAGTGCCAAAAAATGTATTATTACTTGTGACCTGACTCAAGGGGGGGGGGGGAGGGGTAAAGCTAAAACTAACTTAAGTCATCACAAATATATAGGCCCATTCTGTCAGAGAAACACATTATTTGATGTGTATACTGTTTTAAATTTATTATTTAAATGCAAACAACAGTTTTTAACAAATCAGAATTTTCTCTGCCTTCACACTCACACAAGCCTAACAGCGTAGTATAATGTAGAATACTTAACCAGTTACAAAAGAATTACTAGAATGGTAAGTTCAGTAATAACAAATTGTTTTCTTAATATGCAGACTAATGTAGGCAGTAGCAGCATAGAATCGTTTTCTTTTCTTTTGTGTGTGTGTGTGTGTGTGTGTGTGTTGGGGTTGGAGGGGGATTTGAACAATTTCTCTTCAGCTTTTCTAACGTTGACACATGTCAGTGGTTGTTTTAAGCTAATAGTACTGTATACTGTTTTTGTTGACCATAACTGGAACTTATCTGTGTTCGGCATGCAGTTCTTCAGCCATACAGGTGAGTAGTGAGTGTGATGAAATGAAGTGCAGTATGAGTGACATACTAAGCTATCGAGCACAAAAGAGGTTTTCCAACTCATCTCTCATTGATGCTGGCTAGCACTCTGCATTTGGAGTTGATTTGGAATAACAGATTCTTTTGCACAGTTTTGGCATAGTTGACTACCTTACTGTGGATCCCCTCACTGTTCTTTGGTGCATGGTAATAGAGTTGATGCTAGCTTTTAAATCACCCTAGACCAACCTGTTGTTGAAGCACGAAATATATAAACTGATCCTACAAGTATACAACCAATTTACAAATTAGTAGTGTCAGTTATGCAGTTACTATGATCATGAAAAGCAGTGGTCTGTTGTAAACTATTGTAGAAAGCCTCTTCATGTCGGGATTGGGATTTCTTTGGATGAGTTTACTATTATAAATATCATTAGAATTTTATTTATTTTAAGATAAACACTCAAACAGTTGAAAATTTATTATGTTTGTTTTATTTACAAAAATATGTATTGAATTATGTCATGTTGCATTTGCAGAAACAGATATTCAGTTTTGTAAGAGGACGATGCATGCACAACAATGGTAACTCCGCAGCATTCGACATTATTGCTGTCACCTGAAGACTTTGCCAGTGCACCCCAGAATGACATTATAAACAATACATATGATGACACACATATAATACAGCATGGTTCCTCTTGCTCCATAAGTCAAAATGTCATAAGAAACATGTTGCAAGAGGACCCAAATGACATAATGCAAGATGATGCTGTCACGCTGGAGATTGCTGAAGTGGAGGTACCATTGCTTCACTTGTCAAATCAGGCACAGGTCCAAGAGAGGATGGACACATCTGACCCATATCCCCACAGTTGCATGTCTAGTGCTGCCACTACACCTTTACCTGTAAAAAAATTCAAACCTACTGAGTCTGATGCAGGGACAGATCTTTGGCCCATTTGTAGAATCTGCCAGTTGCCCGGAGACAAAGAGGACTACTTGTTTTCACCCTGTCGCTGTTCAGGAACCATGATGTTTGTGCACTACTTTTGTCTCCTGGTAAGGGGAATTAATACTGTTAGTTTGTCCAATTCAGTAGAAACTTTTGCTGCAAATCCCAAATTTTTTCACATATGGTAACATTTTTGATCTTATTAGTGCTATTGATAGATATTGTGACAAAATCATTAGATGTTTGTTGATGATTAATGCTAGATTTTCTCATTTTTAGCAGATTTTTTTTTATCATTTTGAAAATTAATAAAATTAAGAAGAAATACATATATAATTTAAAAATTAAACCTTATGTATATTTTGTATTCTAATTTTCTTGTTTTATAGTCATCTTGCTTTTCTTTTCTTTCTTTTTGTAATTCATTAATTATTTTAAACAAAGTTTTTTATTATTGTTTGATTTTGTGACACATTTTATTTTTTATTAAGTTTCAAATGTGAAGTTGTTAACAAATTGCTTAAGGCTTTTGTCATTCTAAAAAAAAATTGTCAATAGTTAAATAAAATTTAATATAATTGAGTTTGACAATATACATTTGTCAATAGTTAAATAAAATTTAACATAATTTGGTTTGACAATATACATTTGTCAATAGTTAAATAAAATTTAACATAATTGGGTTTGACAATACACATTTTATTTGTATTATTATTGAAATAATTACTTATTAATATAAACACTGAGACATATCACTTAATGTATGTTGCAGAAGTGGATTGAAGTCTCAACACGAAATAAGGCTGGAAAGCCCCCTCAATGTGAACTTTGCCATTTTGAGTACATCCGTCACAAAAGATTTAAAGTATGAGATTTGTTTTTTGTCTGTACCTTTTCTTAGTAAATACAGTAGACCTATTGGTATTTAATAAATACAGTAGACCTGTTGGTATTTAATAAATACAGTAGACCTATTGATATTTAATAAATACAGTAGACCTATTGGTATTTAATAAATACAGTAGACCTATTGGTATTTAATAAATACAGTAGACCTATTGGTATTTAATAAATACAGTAGACCTATTGGTATTTAATAAATACAGTAGACACATTGGTATTTAATAAATACAGTAGACCTATTGGTATCCTGTTGTTATGTTTTTTCTTTACTTTCTCTTAATAAAGTCAGAACCATGACTATTCTACTTGTTTTGTTTTTGTCTGTACTTTTTCATAATAAACACAATAAACCCTTTGTTATAAAAAATATATTTTTATTGCTTTTTTTGTCTGTACTTTTTTGTAATAAACACACAATAAACCCTTTGTATTTTAATTGCTTTGTTTTTGTCTGTACTTTTTTGTAATAAACACAGTAGAGCTGTGGTGCTCTATTTTTTGTCAGTACTTTTTCATGATAAATGCAATAGACCCAAGGTATTCTATTTGATTTGTTTTGTGTTTGCTTTTTCATAATAAATACAGCAGACTCATCAGTATTCTATTTGTTTTTGCCTGTTCTTTTTCTTATAGTGATCTATTTGTTTTATGTTTGTCTGGTGTTCTGTTTGTTTTTGACTGTACTTTTTCTTATACTGTTACAGTGATCTATTTGTTTTATGTTTGTCAGGTGTTCTGTTTGTTTTTGCCTGTACTTTTTCATATAGTGATCTATTTGTTTTATGTTTGTCTGGTGTTCTGTTTGTTTTTGCCTGTACTTTTTCATATAGTGATCTATTTGTTTTATGTTTGTCTGGTGTTCTGTTTGTTTTTGCCTGTACTTTTTCGTATAGTGATCTATTTGTTTTATGTTTGTCTGGTGTTCTGTTTGTTTTTGACTGTACTTTTTCTTATACTGTTATAGTCAGTGATCTATTTGTTTTATGTTTGTCTGGTGTTCTGTTTGTTTTTGACTGTATTTTTCAAGTATACAATAGACCCAGGGGTTTCATAGGAGCTGTATTTAGTAATAAACATGAACAGTGAGAGGGAAAAAGTAGAGTTTCCATCCCAGTAAGCTTGTATTGCCATACTATTTCCATTGGTAAATATCCTGGTAACACCTGTAAGGTGAAGTCAGTGGATGTCAAATAAGATGTGAATGCTCAGCACTATTTGTGCAACACATATCATGGTAACATCTGTAGGGTGAAGTCAGTGGATGTCAAATAAGATGTGAAGTAGCACTGTTTATGCTGCAAGGGAGGACTGTCAACATAAGTGCCAAAAACCACTGGAAGTAATTTGTGTAGAATTTCCATGAAATAGATTTGTGCACTAGTTGTTACCGGAGAGGAATACCCTAATGCATCATTATTTATTTGTAAGTAACTGTTCACTGCATGTACCCAGCAGCTAAACTTTGACATTTTACTTTTGTACACAAAGTTAGCTTTTTTGATGTTTGATGAAAATTCAAATCAACTGTTAGTTAAATCTCAAGCTCTTCATCTTAATATATAATGTTTTTCCCCATTGAAAATAACAGCAGCCAATGTGAGATCTTGGATTTATAGTTTTAAAATGCAAAGCATTTATGTTTCACTCTTGGTCTTCTATATGTTTTAAACCATAGATGAAGATGTACTTTAATTAATGGTAATAAGTGATGTGCAAAATTAACTGCAACTATATGAAAGTGATTGACAATATTACTTGAGATTGTTTAGGCCCCTATTGAGCAGAAATGCATTTATTTGGACTGCAATTAATAATACTATTTTGTAATCATGCATAAAATTTGGGAGGTTAAATCAATTTGTAGGTTGGTTGGGTTTTTTTTTTTGGTTTTTTTACAGATTTCACTGCTTTACGTCAGTGAGTTTGAGTATAATCATTTTAATATTATTTTTGTTTATTCAGATATTTTCTGTTTCATACCAAAGGTTTGTCCATTAATTACAGTTTCTCGTTATTTTTGTAAGCATTTTAGTCAGAAACAGCAAGAATTTTTTTTTTAGGACTTTTAGTACATAAACTATTTTTTCAGTATGAAAGAGAGTTTAATGTGCCTAATGATATTTTTATTATTTCTATACTAATTCTGATAACTAATTTATAATATTTTATATATTTCTTTATAAACTTAAATTTCATTTTCATAAAATAAAAACAACTCAAGAGATTCAAAACTTTTTTTTTAAAATAAAGAAAATGTTGGCAATGGATATCTGGTCCGTATTAGCATTTGTTGCTGCTCAAATATATTATTAAAGGCACAGTGTTGTATTTGACCACATTCAGTTATTAGAGCTGAGTTCTACTTATTTACTCAGAAGTTTCAAACAATTTACTGTTAATTCACTATAGGTCCTGTACCTTTACAACACAAAGTTATTTCTTCTGTATTGCACTACATTGATCTGTAGGGGTGAGCGGGAGGTGTTTTGAAGTAAGGAAAAAATCATCACCTGTCTGATTCATTTAACGTGGTGCATCCTTTGGATTGCAAAGTTGCATCACCTCTATAATGACTTATTACTGTATTATGTAATATAATTTCACTTTGTAATTTGGGAAAGAAGATTCGTTTAATTATTTTTCTTTTATATGTGCACACACAACTGCTAGTCTATTTAATAGATATCACTTATCGCAGAATTAAACAATAGCTGTTGTAGCCCTTCATGTTTTCTTACATGTTAATGTTTATCCAATGGACATTATAGAGATCAGTGATTATAGAATTGAACGTTTAGCAATTGTAGACCTATATGTCACAAATCAGTTTATGGTGATATACTTTCATAAATAAAGTTTATTTTCCAAGCAGAACAATAGTCTAGTGTGGGTGGGATGGGGGAATTGGTAAATAATTTTTTTTTAAAGAAACAATACACTGCAGAAATAATATCGGATGTATGAGAGGAGTCAGAGAGCTTTACATGTACTTCTAGTTCTACTAGTATTTATTAAAAACAGTTCATGTCAGTTTTAGGTGATGTGTGTGGCTCTGTTTCAGTCGGGTCATTTCAGCATGGAGGGCAATTTGAAACCGAGTAGCAGTACGTAGGCATAAGATTAATAGAATGACAAACATAAGTAAACAGTAATTATCATAAGATAAGTTAATAATCTTTATCATTTAATCATCTATTATTTTTGTATCACAGATATCATTTTGTGATGGCAATGCCTTGGAGGTTGTATCTGATTATTTTTAATGTGCTATCACATTTTATATTATTTAATAGAAACTGGTTTATCCAGTATCAGTAATCTGAATAACTGCTCAGCTTAAATGATTGTTGTCTTAAATAAATGTTATCTGATTATTATCATTAAAGTACTGTAGCAACAGTAATATATTGTACCAGATTTTTAATTCTACAGCTTTAATTTTTTTTTCTTTTCCTTGTTTTAAAAAAAAAAAAATGAAAATTCAGTTTTTACTGGTTAGTATAAATTGACATTTAGTAAAATATTGTTGATCTCCCCTATGGTAAGAAGAATTAATAAGTCTTACAGTTCTCTCTCTTGTGACTATATTTACCATTTTTGATGTGATCTTTCAACAGCTGACACATTGGCAGTGGCCTCACGTGTCCAGCAAAGATAAGTGCCTGCATGCTGCATTCTTTGTGAATCTCATTGTCATGGTGAGTTGCGCTGTGGCCACCATATTGTGCTTCCTCTCGGACAAAGACAAGCTAGAGGAATCTATTGTTAGTCGAGATTCTGATGGCAAAAGTCAGGTAATGAATGCAAATGATCCATTTAGAAATGTATTCTATAGAAATTATATTTTCTTTCCTTTATTTTTATCTTTTTAAAAGAATTATTTGGTTGTTTTTATTGATATAATAAATTATAATATAATAAATCATTGTCAGTAAGTTTGTTTAAATAGTATGACAATATCATTGAACTATTAATTAGTGGAATCTTTCATTTTAAATCTTGAGGCATCTTGCTATATAACACCATCATCAGATATTTAGGAATTTTAGAGTATAATAAAGAACTAACTTTTTAAAAAAAGAACAAACAAACATCTGGACAAAAGTAATCAAAATTATATGATTTTGAAACATTTATACAAAGGGTAAATGTGTGTTATAGTAGATATACAGACTATATGGTTAGAAAAATACTATAGTTTCTCTTGATTCTGTTCTGTATCTTACAAAATAAGCAGATTACTTTAGTACAGAAATAACTCTCAGATTCTCATTATGTATTTTTTAAATATTTTTAGTTTATTTTTAACCTGCATTAACATTGTATTCTTTTTTAGCTCCACTTCTATAATGGCATTGCTTCTCAATCAGGCCATGAATTATAAAGTTTTGTTTGCAAGGCTGCCTTGAGTGAACTCACTGCACTCCACCAAACTGAACAAACACTGATTAATAACAAATATTTCTCACAATTTACAGATTGATTTTTATCAGTACTCAACAAATTCATTCACATAAATTAATAAATATCAGTACTCAACAAATTCATTTACATAAATTAATAAATATCAGGTCTTGAAGGCACAATCGCTGAGTATCTGAGAGTAGTGCTGTACAGGGATTTTGTCATATCTCAAACCCTGGCTGGACTGCATGTAATGCAATGTCAGTTATCAGATAGCTTATATTTGTTGGATTGAATTGTTCTGTATATATGTGATTTGTATCACAACAGGATGCTCCTGAAAGGTTGTAGAATAGTTGTGTATCATAGTTCTGTGTCATAACAGGAAGCTCCTAAAAGGTTGTAGAGTGTAGTTGATTAACGTACTTTGTGTCAGGAAGCTCCTAAAAGTTGTAGAGTGGAGTTGATTAACGTATTTTGTGTCAGGAAGCTCCTAAAAGGTTGTAGAGTGTAATTGATTAGCGTACTTTGTGTCAGGAAGCTCCTAAAGGTTGTAGAGTGTAGTGATTAACATACTTTGTGTCAGGAAGCTCCTAATAGGTTGTAGAGTGTAGTTGATTAACGTACTTTGTGTCAGGAAGCTCCTAATAGGTTGTAGAGTGTAGTGATTAATGTACTTTGTGTCAGGAAGCTCCTAAAGTTTGTAGAGTGTAGTGATTAACGTACTTTGTGTCAGGAAGCTCCTAATAGGTTGTAGAGTGTAGTTGATTAACGTACTTTGTGTCAGGAAGCTTCTAAAGGTTGTAGCACATAGTTAAATGGGGCAGTTTGTATAAGAATAAAAAGCTCCTAAACAGACTGTACAGTGTAGTTTTTAGGAAGCACCTTATAGATTGCAGTGTATAGCTGTACAGCATCATTTGTGTCAGAATAGGAAGTTATAATGGCTTGAATCATGCAGTGTATAGCTGTACAGCATAATTTGTGTTAGAATACTTCTAATGGTTTGAATCATGCAATGCATATTGTAGTTTCACTCCATATGTTTTGTTTAATCTTGAACCTAACTTCATTTTTCTACTAAATATCACCGATTTCACAAATTCTCCATCCATGTATTTACAGAAACGTAACCCTTGTGATTGTGGAGATTTACCATAACTGTCACATCCAAGAACCAAAATGTAGTTGTTTATAAGGAATGGAACTTGCTATCTTTCCTCAAACCAAATGAATTTATTTGCTCTGACAGTCTGATCATAAAAGCTTTGCCAGTTAGCCTAAATATATGCAGATTATAATCTTAAAATGTACTAATTAAAATCCTACACATATGATAATTATAATCCTAAAATGTTCTAATTATAATTCTAAACGTGTGCTAATTATAATCCTAAGTGTGTCAGTTGTAATGAAGAGACACAGTCTTAGTGTCTAACCATAAACTGTTTTAAATATTTCATGAAGAATTACCTTTACACATATTTTTAGATGAATATAAATTAAACTGTTTACACTTCTTTTTAAATATGCCATAAGCAATCATTTAAACAGCGATTCTTTCAAATTTGTAGATTTCATTGTAAATAGTTATTTGAAACCTACAAAGAGCACATCCATTGTGCTATATTTTAAATATCTCAGATCTTTCAAATATCTTTCTTTATTAAAATGACTTTATGTTGTTGGAAATGCATTTGTAATATTAACTATTACATATTAACTATATTGCAAATACTTGTAAGTAAGACCTGGTTGGGTTGCAGTCCCTTCTAATACATTTCACAAAAATCACTTTGTTTCTTGGAGATTTTAAATATACTTTTACTGTCAATTAAAAATAATGTAATCATGTCATTGTTTGATTTCTTTACTGATTTATTGAAGCTTTCTTAAGAGCATATTTGTTAAGTTTTAGATATAAAAAAGAACCAAGTAAATATACATAAAAGGATCGCAAACTTGACATATCCTGTTCAAATTAACTTTTCATTTCTTCTAATAGCTACTTTTGGAAATGGTTTTTAATATTTATTTATTGATTTTAGTGATGTTATTATAATTTATTTGGCTAGTTAGTTTGACTTTAATAGTAATCAGAAATATTTGAACTTCCTTCAGAAGGCACTTCACAGAAGTAGCCTAGAAACATTATACAAATTTTGCAACAAAATTTTGATTTATTTAATTTTAAATGACCCTCTTTTAAAATATTCTCATTTCATTCTAAGCCAGCTCACACAATAGAATAATACCTGATTTTAAATTCAGGCTCAGCTGTCTTTGGGAAAGAAAGCCTCTTGAATTACTGGCAAGTTGATTTCAGTCATGTGAGCTTGATCATTTATCTTTGTTTTTATTTGCAGTAACTTCATATAGCAGTAACTTTTTGTAGTTGCAGTAATCATTTCTTTTTTGTACTTTTGTTTGCAGTAATTTAATATTGTTTAAAATTCCTGCTTCTATGTTTTATGTTTGCAGTAACATTTATTTCTCTTTGGGGTTTTTTTTTGCAATAACTTTATATAGTTAGAACATTTATTTCTCTTTGGTTTTTGTTTGCAGCAACTTTATTTAATTGGAAATTGTCATTTCTCATGGTTTCTTGGTTGCACTGACTACATATAGTTTAAATACTCATTTCTCTTAATTTAAACAATCATTATTTTCCTTTGTGTCTTGTTAACATATAGATTAAGCATTCATTTCTCTTGTTTCTTGTTTGCAGATGGAACTGAATGTAGAAGAAATCATTACGCTGTCTTGTGGAGTTCTATTTTTTGTCTCCTTTTTTATTGCTATGACTGTGGAGATTAAAGCACGACATACTATCTATCGATTGTTTCACAAATTTCTTGCACATAACACTGAGTGGCAAATTGAGCCATACCAGCCAACCAGAGATTTGGAGTTAATTGGGACACTTAAGCCTGTTTGAAACACAGGTGTATGCTGGGGAATAACTGTATAAAGTGTCTTAGTCAAATTGTTTTTGTTTGTTTTCCCTTTTTCTTTCTTAAGTCATTGACTTAAATTTGTTTCTCTTAGTTGTCCTTGTTTTGTTGGATTTTTTTTGCTTGCATCTGAGAGGTAGAAGAACTCTCTTTGTTGTCATTGTATGTTTCTAAATGAATTCAGAACTCTTAGTTTCAGACTTTTATGGCTACTCAGTGTCATCAACCAATTGGCAAGTTTTGCAGTACTATGATCCTCTGCAATAATATATTTTATAAAAGTATTACTTTATAAACTATTTGCAACTGTAATTCTTTTACAGTATGACATATAACATAAAATTGTCAAACTAGATGAAGTAGAAAGTAATATAGTACTTGACCCTTTCTACATTATTCATCTGTTACACAGAAAAAGTTTTGCACGGAGTGTTGAGGTTTTCTGAAATATGTGTGTGTGTGTTTTTATAACACTCATGATATTTTTCCAAAAAATAAATAAAGAAAAAGTTAGAAGATGTTGTAATTAATTTATTTGGTGCTTGCTTTGCTATAGAATTTTTCTCCTTTTTATATTGCCCACAAAATAATTTTATTTTTAATGTTACATCTAAACTGTTATTTTAAATACAATAAACTCTTATTTTTTAATTGATGTGTCAGTATTTCAGCTGTAAAATTGTTAGAAACAGTCATAAGCTTTTGAGAGATAATTGCCCACATTTAAAAAAAGTCTGTAGTTTTAGAGTTATAGTTGCCCACACTTAAAAATTCTGTAGTTTTAGAGTGATAATTGCCCACATTTTAAAAAAAGTATATAGTTTTAGAGGGGTAGATTGCCCATATTTAAAAAGTCTATAGAGAGATAATTGTCCACACTTAAGTCTGTAGTTTTATGGTGATATTTGCCCACATATAAAAATTCTGTAGTTTTCAAGTGATATTTGCCCACATTTAGAAAGTCTGTAGTTTTAGAGTGATACTTGCCCACATATAAAAAGTCTGTAGTTTTAGGGTGATATTTGCCCAAATATTTAAAGAGTGTGTAGTTTTAGAGTGATACTTGCCCACATTTAGAAAGTTTGTAGTTTTAGGGTGAAAAATTGTGTGCATTTAAAAAGTCTGTAATTTTAGAATTATAATTGCTGTCTGCATTTCATAATCTAAATTGTCAAGTGATAACTATGCACATTTCACAAAAGTTACATGTATAAAGTGTTCATTTGGATGGAAAGAAAGCTCATGTAAGTAGTGTTTATTTACTTTTCCTTGCCCATTTATTCATCACACTAGAATTTCAGGGGTTTTGTCTCTGATGTTTTCATAGTTTTGAGAAGAGTCACTTCAAAATTTTGACCTCGTGAAAAATTTTTCAGTCCTTGTCCCCTTATCATTAAACTACATTGATTTTAAATTGTCTAAGCATAAATAACAGTAAACCCTTGGTAGTCCACCCTACTTGGAGATTTGGGTGTGCCCTCAGATCTTGTATGCTGTTAGAGCAAGAGCTAATATAGAACAAGCAGTAGTAATGTGTGTGTCATCATGTCAGAACAGTTTGACATGGATACAGTAAGAGTAAAAATTTATAGACATGCACATTATTTGCCAAATTTATTATATGAAGACCAGTATAAATTGCAAAGTCAAACAAAGATGGATAAAGCAAAAGTGAGCCACTGGACAAGGCAGAGAATTGTAATAGGTTGATTTTCTGTGTGCCATTAGAGCAAGAGTGCCACTAGACAGAGTGGCATAAACAATGTCCATGCTGCTAAAGTACATCATCAGTTAATCCCTAGTTATTACAAATAACAATTTTCTTAATTTGTTTCACAGTGGTAGACAATGGGTGTATAATTAAATCATGAGAATTGGTCATGGTGCTTTTACAGTTTAAATACTCTCTCAGTATTATCTGTCTTACAAACACTTTCAGTGTTTTCTTTGGCCACTTCTGTAACTGCAGTTCGAAAGTGATTGTTCAGAACTGCACTTGGTTTATGATTGCTTAGTACTGCACTTAGATTATGTTTGCTTAGAACTGCAGTTGTAGCCAAAATAAACATTTCTGCCATGTTATTTCTTGTTCTCCTTATTGTTTCTGTGTTGACTGAGACACTAAATTCACCTGAATAAAACATGCTTTATGAAACGACTGGACCTCATCAGAAGTGATTTTTTTTTTTTTTTTTTTTTTGGGGGGGTAAAGTACTTTCTAAAAGAAAAGTGTACTATAAATTTGTTGGTTTTTTTAGGGGGGGTAAAGTACTTTCTAAAAGAAAAGTGTGCGAGAAATTTGTTGACGATCTTTTATATCAATAGGCTACATTTGAATTCCTGGTTACTTAGCAGTGACTAAAATCAGCAAACTGCATTGAATTACAGTGACAGGACTAAAATCAGCAAACTGCATTGAATTACATCAACAGGACTAAAATCTGCAAACTGCATTGCATTACAGTGATAGGACTAAAATCAGCAAACTGCATTGAATTACAGTGCAGTATGCTGATTTTAGTCATGTCACTGTAATTGTGGCTTCCAAAAACTTGGAAGAGTTAATGTGGTCTGTGGTCCTTCTGTTCACTTCATCTGAAATGTATTGTTGTGTCTTTCCCTCTCATATAATTAGAGAGTTCTAATCAATGGATTCTTTTTTCCGTGTATTATGAGAAAAGGTATTTAACAAACTCTCAATTCTTCATGTTCAAAGAAGGAAAAAGTACTGAACAGATTTGTTTTTTCCTGTTAGAATTTAGTATTGTTTGTCATTAAGAGCTGATACTGTACATCTTGAAAAAAAAAAAGTTTTAACCACCTTTACAATTCCTTATCTGTGATTTCATTTAACATTTAAAGTTATGTTATTTACTTACAGTATTTTGTAAGAGTTATAGTCTTTGCAGGATGACATTATCTCCCCTACAGTCTTTTGCTTCAGTAATAGACATTGCAGGAATTACATTATCTCCCCTGAATAATTGTGCTTCAATAACAGACTTTGCAGGAACAACACTATCTCTCCCCTACAGTCTTTTGCTTCAGTAATAGACTTTGCAGGAACGACATTATCCCCACCCCACCCCCCGAAGTCTTTTGCTTTGGTAATAGACTTTGCAGAAATTACATTATCTCCCCTACAATCTTTTGCTTCAGTAATAGACTTTGCAGGAACGACATTATCCCCACCCCACCCCCGGAAGTCTTTTGCTTTGGTAACAGACTTTGCAGGATGACATTATCTCCCCTACAGTCTTTTGCTTCAGTAATAGACATTGCAGGAATGACACTATTTCCCCAACAGTATTTTGTTTTAGTAATAGTCTTTGCATGAATGATATTATATACTACACTATAAGATTGTCCAGCCTCTGTTGCTTCTGGCTGCCTGATTGTGGATTGGTTGACAATAACTGCAATCATCTTATGTTTAATATTAGAAATGAAAATAATTAAAATATTTTCTTATACAATACATTAAATATTATGAAGTAGAGAAAATTATGCTGTGGTGTAGCTGGTAAATTAGCTATACCTGTACTGGAAATATATTTCTCTCATGTCATCTGCCCATCAAGAACTACACATTTCATGATTGTAAAGTACATACAGACAAGTAAACTATCACTTTTTTAAAAGCATCTTTAGTTAAATAATGTGACATATTTGTTTAAGAGGAACTCTTCTTTCTTATTTCATTAATGAAATAGTGCTGTGCACTAGTTTACATATTTTCCTGTCTTTATTATGAAAATAAAATATAGCTGCCTTAAAGTGTAAGATTTGTTTTCTTAAAATCCTTATCAGAATCATTATCCATTTTTATTAAACCCTGTAAACAATTAAAAACAAACCATGGAATAAACCCACTTTTAAAATACCTGTACCCATTAAAAAGTTAAAAGAAACCAGCTATCCTGGCCATTTTTGTTTGACAGCTTGAAAACGTGTGAATCATGATTTTGGAGAAATTGTAAATGTAGAGCTCTGACCTCGCACAAGTGAAATCAAATGAGAGGATAATAACGCTGGGTGAGTCTTTACCCCATTTTTATGTGTCAATTCTTTAGAGTGGTTTCTGTCTTTTAGTATAAATATTTTCTTTGCCGAAGAAAAATGAGATTTGTAGCAAATCCATGCTTGAAAGAAAGTAGTGTTCTGTTGATAAATAACTTCTTTGAAGTCAAGCTTCAAAGTTTTGAAATGTACATTTTAAAAAAATGTATTTATAATAACTGATGTGAGGTGAAAGTAACCAAGAAACTATATCTAGATATACATAGTAGAGTTTTTGTCCAGTAATTGTGGATCTATGTGCCAGGATAATTTAATGGTTCATCAGAACAATCAGTGACGCATGCCTCAAAGTTCATCCAGCAACAATGTCATTAAATACACTTAAAAACTAACACACAATCTCAGAGGTATGTCCTTTTATCATTTATACCTTTATCTTAACATATGCTGCTCATCACAATTTTGCTGCCTCTCATTTGATTTTGCTAGCTTATGCTTTTCTGGAGATAACTGAAACCTTATGTTCAGCAAAGTCTGTAAAGGAAAATATATTTTAATCACAAAATGCATATATCATTCATTTAAAACAAAACAACTAGGTTTCATTAAAATAATAAGTTTTTTGTTTTAAAATTTTAGAAAAAGATGTTTGGAAGCAATACTAATCTTTTAAATATGTTTAATCTTTCTTGATTTTTAAACAAATACATTACTGCTAATGATTAAAATACATTCAGAATTTTACAGGACAATAATATGCTGCAGAGAAGTTATTTTCAGTTTGTTTCAAAAGGAGAGAAGAATTTTAAGTTGATAATTCAACTTTTAATATTTTTCTTAATGTTGTTTCATTTGTTGTTGGGGTTTTTGTATAACACACAATACAAATATTTCTTTTCATGGATACAGTAAAAATATCTACTTCATTTCTGCTAGCTGTAATAATGGTTTGATGTTGTCTGTTGGATTTGAAAAGAGAACTTACTGTTCAATGTTATTTAGCACTTTCATTGTCATCATTGGGAAGGTATATAATATAATTGACATCATCATCCAAATTTGATGTTATTACCATTATAGTTTCTAGGCATTCTCTGTCTGTTGGATGCATCTTTTTGGAAGAAAGAAACACATAAAAGTGGAGTTTATTGGTCATCTGCTTACTTTCAATACTTCTGAATAGCTGACTCGTTCAGAATCATATACTACTCATTCATATACTTACAGTAGTAATTCTGAGTTTATGTTACAAATATCAGAAACTGCCTATAGATAGAACTTTGTGAAAAACTGCAACATTGTTCAAGATTTCAGCTAGGTATTACCTCCCAAGAGAGATTAATGTTATTGGGGAAATAAGACAACTGTATTTGCACAAATTGTAAACTAGAACCCTATAATTCTCAAAGACCATTTATTGTTTTAGATTGTTGTGTACAGGTTGCTTGGTCTTGTTCCTGGTACTTTTGTTTTTTTCAGCAACACAAAACAAAAGATGCAGAGTCACCTCCATTGATCTGATGTCTATATAGAACACTATTAGGGACGGCTTAAACATGTTTCTTAACCTAAGTTTTGAAAGCCGAAGGTTTAGCCAGTAGTCCCTCATTTTTCAGGTGGGCAGTCATATCGGTGTATGAGTGTGTGACGGAGAGAAAGAAAATGCCGGTGTACAGGACTAAATGTATAATTGTCTTCAGTAAAATGTAGCAGTATAGTATCATTAAATTTAATTTAGACCTGCCACTCAGTCTGAGTATCTTCTAATGAACAGCATTGATAGATACTTTATGATTTCTCTTGATAAAGTGGAAAATGGGCCATTTGAGACCATATCAAAGTCTTAACACTATGAAAAATATTTTTATTGGACTGTCATTTGGGATCGCATGTATATTATTATTTCTAAAATTAGGAAGGACTTGCCCTACAATGGTTTATATTAGTTCTTAATTTATTTTATAAATGTATTGGAGTTTGTATGTGTAAACAACTGTCTCAGAAAAAAGATTTACTAGGCATTACATTTTTAATGGTGTTATTTATATTTTTATACATGCTGCAAGTATTTTATAATTATTGTAAAAAAACAACAAAAACCTATAAATGTATTTATTTGTAGTTTTATTATTCCATGTTGATTCCAACTGACTGTGTGTGACTCATACAAACTGGAGGAGGGATTTCAAAGATATATTCACTTGTAGAGCATTTGTTTTGACAGCTGATAATATATAGGGCAGATAAAATATTTATTTTGTTTAATTTTCTCATTTATTTTTTTTTTCCATATACGTTTAATTTAGACAGTTTCCTTGTTTTTAAGTTGATATAATTATGCTTTTAAAAGATGATTTATATTTATAAAATGTTTTGTCAGATATCCCCAGAAATCTGTTTGTTGCAGGATTTTTGTTGTTATTAAATTAAAAAGAGTAAGCTGTAACAAGAAAAGAAAATAAGTTATATTAGTGTGTGTTAGCATTTCAGCAAGTATTAGTAATGCCTTACTACCAACTTGTACAATTTCTTTTTCTGAATTTTTATTTTAATGTTTAGGTTTTATATTGTTGTGGGGTGTTTAAATCAAAGCACTTATAGTAAAGCATTTTCAAATAATAATAATATCAATAATAAATTTATTTTGAATGAAGACTTCTTCATTTATTTTGTGCATTTATTTTAAAAGACTAATTCAAAGAATGACTAGTCATCCACCAAGTTCTTGTGATTTGCTTGTTCTGGTTTTTGTTTTATTCTTTGCTTCAATAACAGGGTTATTATGAAATAATTATTGTTCTTTTATTATTTTATGTTAGTTTGTGCCATGATTGGTTACTGCTTGTGCCATTACTTGGATGAGATAAAATTATACATTTGTATCATCTGAAAATGCCTTGCAACCTGTATGACTGAACATTGAAAAATGCACTGTTCACATGTGTCAATGATTCTAGTTTCATTTCCAGTGCATGGAGTATTTTAGGTCAAAAGTTTCCAAAGTGTTCATATAACCCTGAACTCCCAAGTGTTATTTCAAATGGAGTGTTATTTAGAATGCACCATGTGGTCTTTTATTTTTTTTGTTTTGAGCAAGTGTTCACTGAATATCTGTTGCCATTGGTTATTCCACTTTGTATTATTTACCATTTATAGTGATTTGTCAAAATTATAGTAGACATTTGTGGTAGTATTATAAATAAATATTGGTATTAACTTGCATGTTTTGTTCATAGAAAATATGACTCCAGCATAATTTTCTTTTAGTCATTTTTTTTAATTTAATCTTTTTGTAAAAAAAGAAAAAGAAAAGAACATTGCCTATGATTGATTCCAGTATACTTTTTCTTACAGTTATTTTTAATCATATTAGGTGTCTGTATTTTTTAAAGAACATTGCAAACCTTAAATCTGCTATAAAAATGATAATGAGTGCAAAATCTTAAAATTCTGTATTAGTATAAGAATAATTATCATTTTCTTTTTACATCTAAGTAGTAAAAAAAAAAATTTCTGACAGTATAAATTACAATAAGAGTCAGTGACACACTTGAAAATTGGTTGTCAAAGCAACATTTTTACAAGCATTAATAAAATTCAGAGAGGTGTGTGGACATTTTGCCTAGCTGCATTTTTTTATTTAAAAACTATAACCTCTACTGCACTGTAAGTCAGAAAGGCTGCTTGGTTGTCCCTTGAAATTCTTTCAACATACGTCATGTCAGACAAGTTTTATTTATTGTAAAGCATTACAAAGCTGTAGACAACTATTATTCTTAAAACTTTGTTCTGATGATCAAAGAGATGTACATCTGTGTCACACCCAGTGATATTAGTGGTCCTGTTGGCTTCCTTCCTCTCCAGAGTTTGCATGGGACCTCTTGACTTAGGAATTTTTTTTCAGCCCTGGATAGTTCTAGAGGAATTTGGTACCACCTATATATTCTGGGGTCGCAACCACATCAGGTGAATCACTCAATTTCAAAGCTCCACAAAGGGAGGAGGGGGTCATATCAGATAATTTTGCTGTTACACTTCTAACAAGCCAATAATGACCTGTCTGACATTTGCCAGTTGAGTGGTGTGTAATAAGACAACATAATAACAACATAAAATCCTAAAATAACGAAGTTCTGTGTGAGTGTATGTATTTGTATACAATCTCTTGGTGTCATCAGGAAGCCTTGCTTGCTCTCGTGGGAATATACTCTGTGTACAGTTTGTTGATAATATCAGGAAGTCTTGCAATTGCAGGGAATATACTGTGTGGATGTATATATTTATATACAGTTTATTGATTTATATACAGTTTGTTGATAATATCAGAAAGCCTTGCAATTGAGGGAATACTTTGTGGATGTATATGATTATTTATAAAAATTTTTGGTATTATTAGGAAGCCCTGCTTGCTGTCTTATAAAAAGTTTTCAACCTGAAGGAACTGTAGCATTTCTTAGTAGATATTTTCTTCTTTTTTTTAAATCAGGAACAAATTTAGGATCCTCTTAAAACACAGCCGCTTATAAGAGACTTGCTTCCCTTACCTAAAGAGTAAAAGTGCTATGTTGTGTTGGACTTGGAAAACTGTCCTTTTTAAAAACAATGTAAAAGGACCAACTGCTTATCAATACTGTACAATCTACACACCAAGAGGAAAATGAGTCAATGTTCAATGATATATGGATAATTAATTATTTCTGTATGCACTTTGGCAAATTTATCTTTATTTCACCCAGTACATATAGAGCTTATCATCAAAGCTGGTTACTAGACTTTTTCCAACCAGCAATCAGAATGTCTGGTTTGTAATGTCTACCAATTTGCTGCTCTCAATCCAGGTTTTTGCCACCTCCCTACACACAAAAAAATTAAATATAAGTGCATAAGGTGTTATTTGGACTGGATATGTCATCAGCTAATTTTTGTTTGGGCTTTATGTAAATAGCTGTGACTGGAAATCCTGTATACATCTCCTCAAAGTATAGTGGGGGGGGGGGGTTACTCTCTATACCACTTTTCAAAAATGCTTGTTGCTTCCCACAGCTTTTGATAAATTTCTCATAAATTACTTTCTCAGTATTGCATTATGTTGTCATGGGAATGCAACTATTTATTATAAATGATTTGTAATTATTTTTAATTATCATCTGATACAAATTCACATGTCGTTGACTGATACTATTGGAAAAAATATTTTTTTTGTTATTCTTCCAAACAGAATAGACATACTATTAATTAAAGATGGGTTGATTTTTGTTGGTTTTTTTTTGGGGGGGAAGAGTTCAATTTCACATAAGTTTGTTTTACTTTTGCATTTTATCAAGTTTATTGACAACTTTTGTTAATGATTAATTATGCATACCCATGTCACATCTTTTCATCAGTCTGTTTTTATTCTGCTCTGAATGCTGGAATGTGGAGAATGCCCATTTTTATTTTATACTTTATCTTCCCGCACAACTTAATCTTTTTTTTTCATCCAATGTTTTTAGTGTGCTATTTGCTTTCATCAGTACTGCTCATGTATGTGTTTTCTAAGTACTAACTGTTATACATGGTGCTGTGAATGTAGTGATGTGTAATAATATAATATATTGTGTACCTGTTAGCATGAGTGTGTGTATGTGTGCAACATATTCTGTGTGCAAGAGAATATTGCAGGCGAAGTCATCACTTAGTTTCATGTAAGAAAATGAATATTATGCACTTTCTATTTTTTAATTGTACTACATCTCGTTGTACTGTAATATTTGAGCTCTGCAGTATTTCTGTTAGTAAAAAGAATGCAATCTGTTCCGAAGTTTTATCTTCTTTTGTTGAATTTTATAATGTTTCTTTTGTTCAATTTTATAATGTTTCTTTTGATCTTTAGCTTTGTGCAATAGATGTGAGTGTATTTATGTATTCTGGTATTTCAGTTGTCTTTTTTGTTCAAGTTCCATTTTTCATAGGGGAAATTGGTGCAAAATAGAGTTTTTATTCTTATGAAATATCTAAGGGCTTGACAATATATATACATAAAAACAAAAATCTTCATGCAAACTGCTCAAACTACTTTTTTAAAATAATGCAGGCAAGACTTAACAAGTCCACATGCAAAATAAAGCATTAAACACGTGTATTAAAAGCGAAACAAATGCATCAAATAAAATGGATTTACAAGTATACGGTTGGGTTAAAGTGGTTAACGTGCTGAATGAGATCAATCCACTAGTATTAAGGGATAGAAAGTACCTGGATAGAGAATGTATATGAGTAGAAAGGACTTGCATGTGTGGAGAGGTAGAGAATAGGTGTGTGTATAAAGAGTGTATGGATGGATAGAGAAAGTGTGGTGTGTGTGTGTGTATATATATATAAAGAGTGTATGGATGGATAGAGAATGTGTGTGTGTATATATAGAGTGTATGGATGGATAGAGAATGTATGTGTGCATAAGAATATGAATGTGTATAGTAGGTGTCTGTATAGGCATATGTAGAAAGATTGATTGATTGAGTGTAGGGGGACGCTTCCGGCTTTCGCGCTATATGTAGAAAGGTGGAGAATAGATGTATATATAAGACTGGGTAGATGGGTATGACTGGGTGTGCCTGTATAAAACTGGGTGGATGGGTAGGAAATGTATGTAGGCCTATAAGACTGAGTGGCTGGGTAGGTAATGTGTGTGTAAGGATGGGTAGAGAATGTGTGTTTATATAAGAGTGAATAGATAGATGTGTGAGTTATTTAAAGAGGTATAACTGCTTTTGTTAAGTTTTCCAAGAAAATTTCATAAACTTCAATATTTAAGAGGTGTGCTGTATACTACCTCATTAATCCATTTCATTCCCATTACGCTAACAATTTGACAAAGTACTATTACGCGGAAGCCGAAAGCACCCCCTACATTAGCAAGCAATCACTTTTGAATTCAGAGTGAAGAAGAAAATCCAGCTTGAAAGGCAGTCATTAGCTTGATGATGAGTTAAAACTGATGATTATGAGAGAAAGGAATATTTCATGCATTTTTACTTATTAATATGCTATACTTGAAGACCTGCCTACTTTCCGTTTTTAGCAGAAGAATCTCCAGGTCATACCTCTAATCTCCTGCTCTTCCTCCTATAGAAACGATTTTCCACTTTCAATTTCATTTTCAATAATTTTCCGATCAGTTATGTCAGGAGGAAAAACCTGCTTGTCTAGTCCACAATCAGGCGCTCTGTGTTAGCCAGCTGCCCACGTCGGTCACTGATAGTCTTTATATAAAATACTAGCAGGCTCCAGCCTCCCTGTAACAAACTGCCAGCCAAAGATACTAAACTAAAAATGGTAGTTTGCTTCTTCATTTGACCAATTCTATCTACTGAAATGCACTCGGTGTTCGGAAGTATGCCTGTTTTATTTTTTTTTTAACTTTAATGCCTATGAAATGCCCATGAATCGGCTCTTTGTAGAATAAGAAAAGATGGCGGACGCAGAGTGCAAAATTGTTGAGTTCAAAAAAGAATTAGAGAGGCTTTAAGAAGAAAATCAAGTTGAAGAGAATAAACCACAAGTGAAAAAAAAAGGTGCTATGAACAAAAGTACCGATCAAACTATCACAAAAAGTGTAATTATCTGTGCCTTAGCAGAAAGGGGAAACTAGACTTTAGAGTTGCATATGGTGGACTGCACGATGTCAACAGACATCTTGAAACTGCATCGCATAAAAAGCAACATGACTTCGTGCAAGGGAGAAAGGCAACTTACGCCTTTTATCAGCCAAAGAAGGATTCTGAAACAGATGAACTTGCAACTACAAATCACAAGGGCTGAGGCAACTATGTGCCGTTTGATAACTTTCAACAATCCATCTTTGGCTTGTGCTGACAAGTTTCCTAATATTTTCAAGTGTGTTTCCTGACAGCAAAATTGCTGCTGGTGAGTGACTTTTTTTTTTTTTTTTTAGTTTTTATTATTAGTTTTGGCATTCTTTTAAATAGGGACCTCTAGTCTTTGTCTTATTTTTATGGAGTGAAAGTTACAGGAAAGGTTATTAATAATTATATTTAATTAACCTTCTACTCATGTTAGGCTTAGTATTCCCTACACCAGCAATCCTCTCTTTGTTTTCTTTTTACAGTAGGAGTTAGGGTTAGTGATAATTTAAGGTGTATGGTTATGCCAATGGCCAGTAGTAGAGTATTACCAACCCTTCAATAACCATAGTTCAGAGAGTCAAGAAAAGACCCTAATTTTATGGATTACCCCTAGTCCAACCGTAATCCCCTAAATTATTATTCAAGTGCAACATTTTTTTGGTATTTTTAAATGTTTTAAATAGACTTATTAGTTACTAATTGGTTTGTGAGTGAGAGAAGGGGGGTAGGTAGGTCTGCCTTTAAACTAAAAGGACAACACAGATCTTGGCATTGGAGAGGAAGCACAGGAATGTATTTCAAAGCCAGAAGAAAATCACTTGACAAGAATCCATACTTCACAGCCTTGTCATTGGCAATGAGAAGCATTCTGACTATCCCACAGTTCTGCACACTATGAGAGGATATTCTCATGTGTAAAAAAAACAACAAAAAAAACAAGACTGACCAGCGTATTTCTTTGAATCACAAAATTCTTGAAAGTCTCCTTTTACTACAAGGTGAACACCTGTTCCAGCTGTTGAGAAAATGGAAAAGAGGGCATTGCAGAACTTAGTCTGTATATGCCAACAGCTTGAAGAACTAAAGAATTACCATAACAACATTGTGTGAATAATGTATAGTTTTGTTTTCATGTAAAGTATGTCACTTTATATTGTTAAACTTGGCTGGATGTGCATCATATCTTCTTGTAGGCCTAAGGACGATAAACTTTCCTGTATTTCTGTAAAAGTGAAGATGACATCTGGGCGGGCGACATTTTACAAACGACACTTAGCAGGCGACCAGTGGCTAACGTCAAATGGCTACTGACAGATGCCTAGCAATAAATGGCGAACGTCAACTAGCTACTGACACATGCCTAGCAATAAATGGTGAACGTCAACTAACTACTGACACATGCCTAGCAATAAATGGTGAACGTCAACTAACTACTGACACATACCTAGCAATAAATTGTGAACGTCAACTAACTACTGACACATACCTAGCAATAAATGGTGAACGTCAACTAACTACTGACACATACCTAGCAATAAATGGTGAACGTCAACTAACTACTGACACATACCTAGCAATAAATGGCGAACGGCAAGTGACTTGTGCATAATACGATATATGACATTTTTCTAAACAACAGAAAAACCTAATTAATTACCTAATTTATTCTACAGATGTAAGTTATGTGTAAGCCAGTTGTCGCTATTAGCCAGTTGTCGCAAACCTCTTGTCGCCTCCCACCTGTCGGGCCACCTTCTAACCAGCGATTTGTATTGACTCTATTGTTGAATTGTAATTATATTTTTTAAGGAGCGAGAATATATATATATATATATACATGATCTAAATTAACCATCAAATACAGTTACCAAAAAAAAAAAAATGGCTAGAATTCTAGAGGGGGGGGGGGAGTGGTTGCCACCTTACTAGTGGTGGTATAATTAGTGCAACAAAATTGTATAACTTTGCTAATTACTATGAAACCATAAACTGTAAAGTAAAATTTATTTATGATTGAGTTACATCAACTATTTATTTGTACACAAGTAGTTTTGGCAGATGTATAATAATAACGATCAAATTCTAATGGATTTACCAACTATAGTAAACAGCAGAAAATAAAGACCAGTTTTTGTGCTGGTACTGGCTAGAGTAATAAGGTTATCTTATCAAGAAAATTTGTCATTTTTATATTTGTTATGAACAGTGTTACAGTATACAAAGTAAAATATTATGATGCAATTAACACACAAGCAACCACTGATGTAATAAAATGCATTCATACAAATTCAATTTAAACGATGATAGGGGTTTGATGAATATATATTTAATATACGAAGCATCTTATTCAGTAGATTTTATTGTATTAAATCAGATATTGCAAAGTAATTTTAAAAAACAGTTGATTAATTGATAGTTAATTATTCATTCTAATAATCATGTTAACTACACATACCAAGTTGAAACTGCAAGTATCTATTTTAATAATTCATTAGAAGTACAACTGTTTTTAGGCACTTACCAACTAATATTTGCATGAATACTGTTTTCTATGTTTATCGTATAGGTGCAGATGTAGAAAGTGAATTTAAATTACTTTTAGTAGGTGTACATAAATCAAAAATTAATTACGTCTGCAATTATAAAAAATAAAAATAAAACCCATCAGAAATTTTCAGTGATTACTTATTAACTTCCAATGAAAGGATTTAAAACTTATTCAATTAACATCACACACTGCACATTTATGACAGCTTCACTGTAATTGTAATGAACTGATTGTATGTAAAATTACAAATCAATGACAATGATCAAACGATAGAACTATAACTGTGTAAGTTAAAGACTGATTTTAAACTGGTTAGGTCTAACTTTTGGCCCCGCAACGTCTGTCACTGCTAAACTGTCCCGAAAAGACTGCTTTGCATTTCAGTCTTCTTCAAAGTGCTCGCTACATCACTACCGTCTGTGCCGTCAGATGAAAGTTTTTTTTATTTTTATTTTCAGCTGTGTAATCCACTTTTTTTGTAATTTGTGATCTTTGGGAGATGTAAAAAAAATGAATATTTTTGGTTAGTCCGCTGTTGCAGCCGTACGAACTGCAATATTTAAACCATGTTTTAATTTTTCAAACCGCGCGTAAACGCAAGATGTCGGACAGCGCATGTGGATACTGAGAGGTCACGTGTGATGTTGCTATGGTGAGAAGTCAGTCTCGCAAATAACCAAAACTGAACTCTGATTTCTTTCAAAAATATTGACTTTCAATACCAAAATGAATGCATTTATACAAATCTCTGAAAGTTTAAATTTTGCAGTCTTGATTCTAAGAATGGAAATTACTCATTTCATACGAATGTATTCTTATCTGGCTTACCTAGATTTCATTTCACTTCGTTAGTGCGGAGTTCAGACGCGCGCTGAAACTAGAAGAGAAAATCTATATTCTACAATGTCAAATGATTAACTGTTTCGAGAAGTCAATGGCAAGAGAGTCTTAGTGCTAAGCATGCGTAACAGAACCTTATCACGGGGTGGGTGGACCCCAGCCACTTATAAAAATAAGATCGTAACGGTAATTGTTTTGTTTATCAAGCCAGTATTGTGTGTTTTTTTCCTTTCGTTTTGTTTATCAAGCCAGTATTTTGTGCTTTTTTCTCTCTCTCTCGTTATCAGTATTAGGCGCGTGGAGTTAAATGCCCTGCTAACACATATTTATTACACGCCCTGATAAATAACTTGGGTCACGCGCATTTTCATGATCGTTTAGGCCGCGTAACACTCAAAGCTCGCCACTTCATCATGTCAGTCAGTAATACAAACTGATGCGAAAAATCTGCTATGTTGATCCACCTGCAACAGCAATCCTATCAGCGGTAAGCACCCGACACTATTATTATTATATGTATTCATTTAGGCTTATTTTTTCACTTTCTGCTGTAGTTGGATCCGAAAAGAAACGTCACAACGACAACCGCTTTTTGTTGTTGATGATGAGTCGAATATTAACCTAACTTGTCTAACCGTAATAATAATTTAGTAGGTTTAACACTTTTGTTTGCAGATAGCAGATAGGTACCACTTTGTACCGTACTAGTCACGAGGAGAGATGTAGATAAAAACACAGACATTTTATTTTTTTTTTAAACAGATCTTCTTTAAATCTAAATGAAAAAGATTTTACGTGTTCTTACTATATGCGCGACTTTAAAACGAGAACCAAAACCGGAAGCATGCATTACTCGGCTGGCTTTTGATCTGTACGTCAGCTTGTCACACATCTACTCCTGACTGCGATAACCTTATCTCCTCAAATACATGAGTCTCTGACCATTAAGTATTATTTCCAGCTTTGACCCCCGTACACTGAAAACACACTGTACATGCAGTCAGTCGACTTGCAGATACATCAGTGTTGGTTGGTCTAAACCAGTCGCGTACGCGTCCAACGACTGAGGATTCGAGATGCAGCGAAGGCCTACCCTTAGTTGGCGAGTAACTTGATAAGACCTTCGTAAAGTGCTTGTGTTTTCGATGGCTGTTTGAAATAAAGTGCTATACTTAATTCAACATGCGGCTAAATGATTTACGGCTGTAGCAATATAGAGTCAACTCGTCGGCTCAACACAAAGCAAAATATGTCAATAAATAATAAGACAATATAATCATCATGTTAAAGAAGGATCGACTTTCCGCTACATTTTAAGAATTACACTGTAATCTAAATTAGCACATATCCTCGATTTTCTAAATATCTGGTGCTGGGGGGGGGGGAGAGACCGTAAAATGGTGACCTATTTAGGGAAAATAAAAAAGAACTTACAGAGAGCCTGGACGCTAAACACGTACTATGGTGGGCGGAGGGGATTTAGTCCGGATGCTAAAATATAAATGTAATTAAGATTAGAAATCTTAATTGTCCCCCTTGAGCTGTATGTGCCACTGAGCTTTGGACTATATCGCAGTTACCGCTGCTTATGACAGTACACTAAGTGCCCTCATTCCAAATGACTAGCACTTTTATTTGGTTTGCATTGTTGCTGTGAAAGAATTCAGGATTTTAGAGACCATATGTAAGAGATATATAGGAGATCATATAAAAAGATAAGTTTATGAATGTAATCTCTAAATAAACAGATCTATTTGTGAATGTAATATATCTATATAAACAGATGTTTTTGTGAATGTAATATCTCTAAATAAACAGATCTATTTGTGAATGTAATCTCTAAATAAACAGATCTATTTGTGAATGTAATATCTCTATATAAACAGATCTATTTGTGAATGTAATATCTCTATATAAACAGATCTATTTGTGAATGTAATATCTCTAAATAAACAGATCTATTTGTGAATGTAATATCTCTATATAAACAGATCTATTTGTGAATGTAATATCTCTAAATAAACAGATCTATTTGTGAATGTAATCTCTAAATAAACAGATCTATTTGTGAATGTAATATCTCTAAATAAACAGATCTATTTGTGAATGTAATCTCTATATAAACAGATCTATTTGTGAATGTAATATCTCTAAATAAACAGATCTATTTGTGAATGTAATATCTCTATATAAACAGATGTTTTTGTGAATGTAATATCTCTAAATAAACAGATCTATTTGTGAATGTAATATCTCTAAATAAACAGATCTATTTGTGAATGTAATATCTCTATATAAACAGATGTTTTTGTGAATGTAATATCTCTAAATAAACAGATCTATTTGTGAATGTAATCTCTAAATAAACAGATCTATTTGTGAAATTATAGTGATAATATTGTGTACGTAACCTTGTCATGATGATGCCACAATAGTCTTTTGCATGCTTTCGTAACAAAGTCACACAATAGAATTCTCAGTTCTTCAAGTGTTTCTCTTGCATGCTGTAGAACACTGATGAGCTGCTATTCTCTCGAGACTAATCTGGACACTCCTTCACTGTATTAGCTCCTTCAAGCAGAACAACAAAGTAGCAATTTTCAGTAACTTCCTTATTTAGCATATTACATACAAGCATCATGATTCACAATTTGTAGAATGTAATCTATTTACATAATACATCTCTAGGTAAAAATCATGGTAGATGAAAAACTAAATAACCTGGTGGATGAGCAGATTAATGGCATGGTGGATGAGACAGTAGCATAGTGTATGAGGAGACTCAGTAGCATGGTGGAAGATGAGAATTGGCTAGTAGTGTGTTGTGTTTCCTTCGTTGACTTCTTTTCCCACAGGAACTGTAGGAACCTTTCAACTTCAAATGTCGTTCTCGGTTGTGGTATGTTCCTGTTGGTTCCTCGTCCTCTCACTTGCTTCCGAGGAGGGTGTCATGGTGTTGCAGCTGAAGGTTTTTAGTTTAGTGTCTTTAAAATATATTTGTTCTTAGTCCGTGTCTTTTCCTTAGGTATTATAGGAGGTGTATTGTTATTTGTTTGGTTGAGGAATGTTATTAGTGCTGAGGGAATGAAGTTATGATTGTGTTCTGGTTGAAGAGTAATATGTGTGTTCTGAACGTGAGTTGTAGAAGTGGTGTTACCTCCTGAAGTGTGTTTCTTTCATCAGTGTGTAGGTTACATTGTAGAAGGAAATGTTGTTTGTTCTGAAGTTTGTGCATGATTTTGGTTCATTATTTAATTTGAGTGTGGATATTGGTCTGTTGTAAGATATGTTAGCAAGTTTGGAGGGGAAGGGGGAAGTATATGTTTTTAATTTGTGCTTCTAATTCAGTTCTCTGGACTGGGGTGTAGAGTTGTTTTCCATAAATGAGGCATTTTTTGCCCCATGTTTGCTGCTTCATGTTCGTATGGTATCCATAAGATTGTAGTGTGGAGAGCACTGAGCTCTCTCTCTCTCTATATATATATATAGAGAGAGAGAGACCTTGGTGGAAAGAGGAAACTAAGAAGTCTTGGCTAATAGTGTGGAAAGAGGAATCTAACAAATAGTGCAATAGCATAACTATTGAGGAACAGCGGTGGTTCGGATAATTGACGTACGGATCATGCCTGTCTAATGCATTTCCATTATTCTATTTTGTTAATGTCGTTTCACACTCTTCTCTCATTATGTAGGTCTGTAAGTGTCGTCTTTTCGTTTTATCATTAGTGCCATCTTTCTGTTTCGGTCATGAGTCAATTTTCCATTTCGATCATAAACGTCACCCCTCATCCATTTCCGATCATAAACGTCACCCCTCATCCATTTCCGATCATAAACGTCACCCCTCATCCATTTCCGATCGTAAACGTCACCCCTCGTCCATTTTCGATCATAAACGTCACCCCTCATCCATTTTCAATCCAAAACGTCGCCTTTTCAGTTTCGATCATAAACGTCACCTGTCAATTTCAATCACAAAGTCACCTGTCAATTTCAATCACAAACGTCACCTGTCAATTTCAATCACAAACGTCACCTTGTCCATTTCGTGAACGACCATGTAGAAAAAAGTAGTGAATTTAGAGTTTTGCTACCCACAGTCTACATTTCCTATTGACAGCACGTTATCACAGCCTATTCACGCATAAAGCAAGGCAAAGACAAATTATTTAATTGTAATTTATTCATTTCATATTGACAGCACGTTATCACAGCCTATTCACTCATAAAGCAAAGGACAGACAGGATTCCATTTTTGTAATTTATTTATTTTAGGAAGCTTCCCAGATTTGCATGAAATTCCACAGACATAGGGAGGTGAAGGGCGTGCTGTCATGGCCAACTGCAGTGATGTACCGGCCACGTCGGGAGTCTTCCTGTCAGGTATGAGAACGTCAGTCATCGTGGCGTGACTAGAAAGTCACTCTAGCATGACTAGAAAATAAGTCAGTGTGGTGTGACTCGAAAGTCAGTGGTTTGACCAGAAAGGGTAGTGTGACTAGAAAGTCAGCCAGTGTGGTGTGACTAAAAGTCATTGTGGTGTGATTAAAAAGAGTCACTGTAGCGTGACTTGAAAGTGTGGTGTTTATGTATTTTCATTCTTGAAAATGTTTGTTCACACAGGTATATTGTTCCAAAGATTGAAAGATACCTTGATGCAAAGGTTTTGACATTAGGAAAGTCTTCCTTGGGCAAAAACTTGTAAACACCCATCAGTCCTTCTTTGAACTTGTCCCTAAGGAGGTCATTTGCTTGCAACTCTATGGCTTTGTCTAATAGTCACAGTTGACTGCTCGTATACTATAGTCTGGGTGGACTGGATACTAAGAATATGTCCGACTTATATAACAATCAGTGACCCATATCAGTAACGCTCCTTTATTCCGAATCTGGGTCAGAGTTGTTTGTTCCTTCTCAACTCTCCGAGATTAGAGATAGAAAAATTTAGCGGCGGGATACACGTAAATTTCCGTAATTTCTTTCCATAGACTAAAAGGTCTTCACGGGCCGCAGGAAATATTGCACCATCAGGCAGGGATTGGAGAGGCAAAGGGACGTAAGCGGACGATTACTAGTTTCAGCTTTATAAAACTTGAATTAGTCTGAGTTAAACTTCCATCAACAGTTATTTATGTACACAGAAAATCAATCTGCCTCGCGAGCATTTCTCTTTGTCTCTGATAGGATTCTCTTTGTCTCTAACTGGTTTCTCTTTATCTTCTACAGAATTCTCTTTGTCTCTAACTGGTTTTTCTTTGTCTCCTTACAGAATTCTTTTTGTCTCTAACTGGTTTCTCTTTGTCTCCATCAAGATTCTCTTTGTCTCTAAATGGTTTTCCTTTGTCTCTGACAGTATGCTCTTTGTTTCTAACTAGTTTCTCTTTGCCTCTGAGAGGATTTTCTTTATCTCTAACTGGTTTCTCTTTGTGACAGGTTTTTCTTTGTCTCTAACTGGTTTCCCTTTGTCTCTAACTATTTTCTGTTTGTCTCTGATTCCTTTGTCTCTGACTGATTCCTCTTTGTCTTTGGCTAGTTTCGGAAAGGTTATTCAGCAAGTGATTGTTAATCCATTGTTACACTCATCTGAAAGTTATAATTAATCAATATTTGCATCTCAGGTACCGTTAATTTAATGCATGAATGTTATATGTTTGTATAATCTACCGCATGAAATGTGTAATGTAATGTCATGAGAGTGTACACTTTGCATCTCATTAGATATGATGTAATGTCATGAGAATGTACACTGGTATCTCATTAGATGTGATGTAATGTCATCAGAATGTACACTTGCTGACAAGATTGGAATTGGCTTTGCGACAGCGATGTGCCTTTTAGTCATGTTTTTGTTCGGAGAGAAAGTCCATTTTGTCGTCACTCACTATCAGACGCAAGGATTAAGCACAAGGATCAAGTCTTTGTGGCTGCTTGGAATTTATCCCGTAAGTGGAAATGTCCAGTTTAATTTCTGTGTTACATGTCGCTATTGTTCTTTGTCTGTCATCATCATCAGTCATTACCCCCACCCTCCCACCCATTGACCGCCATCATCAGACTAATTTACCAAAAAGCAAGAAAACCCGTACTATGTCATCTCAGTACACGCACGCAAAAAAAAAAAATGTGTGCCAAATTGTTTTGCATGCATCTCTTTTCAAAGTGGGATAACTCTGATAAAGCTGTACTATACATGAACCGATACTTACATTTGTTCATTACCTTCTCTTGCATTCAGCTGTGGCATTCAATTGCATCAGATTCTGTTTAAAAAATAAAATAAATGCAAGTTTAATACGAGATACGTCTTTGAAGATGAAAATGGATTTTAAAAATACCAGCATTGATCAGTTTGTTGTTTGTATCGAGACGAGTTTTGGATGACGTCGTTTGGATAAGTGTTTTACTGTACGGTACAGACCACAAGTGACGCATAACAGACTTCATTGTAATGCCATAGTAACAAGGTTTGACTGTACATACGTACTGTGCGGTACAGACCACAAGTGACGCTTAACGGACTTCATTGTAAAGTGTACCTCTTTTATTGATTAATAACTGTTCCAGGCTTTGTTGACTTACCTAAGCCACTGATATTTTAACTGACTAGAATATCTTGGTTGATTAGAGCCACTGATATTTTAACTGACTAGAATATCTTGGTTGATTAGAGCCACTGATATTTTAACTGACTAGAATATCTTGGTTGATTAGAGCCACTGATATTTTGAATGCCCAGAGGCACGAATTATTTTCACCGATGCATATGTGACTGTCACAAAACGGGAGGGCTCGTTACAAGCCATCCCCGAGCTGAAGTTAGAGATGCAAGGGGTGAAGTCTATTTTTGGCCTGCTCCGGTGCACCTCCAAGAAAAGCCCGTGACGTGTGCCAGTACTACGTCGCGTCAAGTTGTTACATAGACACACATGACATACACCATTGATGTTTGGGTGGGGCCCAATTTATTAATGTCATGCCAAGGAACGTTTTATTGGCGGTGTGTGTTGTGAGTGTGTATCATAAATGTGAATAAATGGACGAACAGACGAACGGTGCAAAACAATAGTACAAATTCTTTCGTCCCTCTCAAAAATTATGAATAACAAGAGAGTTGAAAGATGTTTAAATCAGGTTATTTATTTCCCGATTTAAAAGGGGCACTACTCTTTCGCACAGTGATTAATCATTCATTCAACTTTCCAATGTCATACACTCTGTGGGAAATAAGGGGAGATGAAAATGATGAAATTCAAACTATAAAATAAAGATTAATTACACAATTCTTATGCGGCAAATGGGGCCGCTTTAACAATAGTTCACATATAACATAAGCATTAATTCTAACATTAAAGTCCTTATTTTGCAAACGATATAATAGTGTTCATTTTCTTAGAGTCCTAGAATTAAGTATGTGCGCGTTAGCCGTGCTAATTATTACTCACTATTAATGTCAGAGTTCCAAGGAGATGACGTAATCTCACACGTCACTTATAAGCGGCACTTCAAAGTGAAGACCACGACGCAATTGAGGCGTCGCATTACAGGTGAAGATTCTGCAGAATCTAGGCACCACTTTCAGATTATCACTGGGGAGAAATCTGAAATTTAGCTGACTGTTGTCAGCCTCGATAATTGTCGTTTCTTGGTTGTCGTGGAAACGGACATCTCAACGACGTTTAGCATTATCGGGTGGAGTCGTCCAGTGGGATGTGTCGTCGCATTACATTGAGTGTAGAAATCCGGATGTCTGAGACGATCACGGTGCTAGCCTTCTCAATAGCGGGATAGACTGCCAAACGAACTCAGACAGGGGGGAAGAACAAATTGGTCCCTCGTGTCGTTAACTGCATACAACCAGCGTCGCATACATTGGGTTTTTCTTGACAGCGAACTTTCCACTTTGCCAACAATTATACTGAGTAATTTTGCCTCGTCACTCAATATATGGCATCAGACGGATGGAAAACGGATGGAAAGAGATTATTGCAGCTTTCCTTTATGAAATCTCTGTACATGAGATAATTCATACGTGAAGTTAGACTGGCTTCAGACGGATCGACGTTTTCAACATTGAGAGTAAAATCTTCATTTTGTCTCTTATATAGCTTTCACTGAAGGTTTCCAAAACTTCCAGAAGCTATGTCCTGTGACATGATTTTTGCCTTGGATATATAGTGGTAATCGTGATGCACGCTTTTCTGTGGTCAATTCTAATGCGCACTGGCCATTTCTCTCGTCAACAACATGTGACTCGTACTGCGCAATTGTCCCAATTTATTTAATATACATATTCTTCATAAACTAATATATATATTCAATATGATATAATAACACACACTGCGTCACGAACGTCTGTCTACTAAAGAGATCCTAGGTGACCGTTACTGGAAGTTTCATGCTAATATGAAAAATAACAAAACTCGGATTACTTCAATTAGTTTTGTTAGCGGTTTTTTTTAGAATGAAATAAAATATAATTTCTGTCCCTCATTTCCTGTGACAGTGACCATATGAACATTGATTCTCTGAAAGAGGCTGTTATTTTTCTTTTCATTGATTGAATCATTGTACGTGTCATTTCTGTATATTCAAGAATAAATTATTAGTATTTACTGCTTATGCTGAGTCTGAGTTTTCATGTATATATTATTGACGGTTCAATTATAGCAGAAATTTGTTAAAATCATCGAGTTTGATTCTTAGTTTAAAGTATTCTTAAACGCTTTTTAGTGGCCTAAAAATGCTTCTTAACTACTTGCAACTAATCATCTCAGTGAGACCTAAACACGCTTCGTAGCTGCTTGCAACTAATCATCTCAGTGAGGTCTAAACAAGCTTCTTAGCTAGTTGCAACTAATCATCTCAGTGAGGCCTAAACATGCTTCTTAACTACTTGCAACTAATCATCTCAGTGAGGTCTAAACATGCTTCTTAGCTACTTGCAATTAATCATCTCAATTAAAACTAAACACTCTTTCATTAACTGTAACTATTTCTCTCAGAATGTCTAAACAAGCACACTTTCCATACGTGTAACTAATCATCTCATTTGTGGTCTAAACCTGTAACCAATCGTCTCACTATTTAGGCCATACTGAAACGACTAGTTCTTAGAACTTCTGTTGAGTGTGTGATATTGCCAGTTGAGTTTCCTGGTTGATTAATGCATTATTTTGATGTTGATATACATATATTAAATATTGTATATGTAATATGTATGTTGTGTCTGTGTGATAACTCGTTCGTTGCTAAACTATTTGAATAGTAAAAGAGAGTGCCATTTTGCTGTTGTTCATGAATGTTAGTATTAAACGTTTGTTGCGAGTGTTTGTTAATAATCGGCAGGGACGTAATTGGTCAGGTTCACTTTCCCTTAGTCACCGTGACAAAGGGGCGGTGATGGTGTTGATTAATGTTTGTTTTGTTTCATCATGGCAGGTGTTCTCCTTTTCTTCTTTGCTAGCAGTCTACATCCCTCGCGCAACATTACTCTGTGACCTTGTGACCACAGTGTGAGTATTTCTTATTTGTAATCACATTGGGATAGTTTGTAATTTTGTAACCCACGGGGTCGAAATGAGCGACACAAGGTCGACAAATACATTACTAGACAGCTAAAGTGAAATGAACGACACAAAGTCGACAAATACATTACTATACAGCTACTAAAGCGAAATGAGCGACACAAAGTCGACAAATACATTACTAGACAGCTAAAGTGAAATGAGCAACACAAAGTCGACAAATAGTGAAATACATTACTAGACAGCTAAAGTGAAATGAGCGACACAAAGTCGACAAATACATTACTAGATAGCTAAAGTGAAATGAGCAACACAAAGTCGACAAATACATTACTAGACAGCTAAAGTGAAATGAGCGACACAAAGTCGACAAATACTTACTATACAGCTACTAAAGTGAAATGAGCGACACAAAGTCGACAAATACATTACTAGACAGCTAAAGCTAAATGAGCGACACAAAGTCGACAAATACATTACTAGACAGCTAAAGCGAAATGAGCGACACAAAGTCGACAAATACATTACTAGACAGCTAAAGTGAAATGAGCGACACAAAGTCGACAAATACATTACTAGACAGCTAAAGCGAATGAGCGACACAAAGTCGACAAATACTTACTATACAGCTACTAAAGTGAAATGAGCGACACAAAGTCGACAAATACATTACTAGACAGCTAAAGCTAAATGAGCAACACAAAGTCGACAAATACATTACTAGACAGCTAAAGCGAAATGAGCGACACAAAGTCGACAAATACATTACTAGACAGCTAAAGTGAAATGAGCGACACAAAGTCGACAAATACTTACTATACAGCTACTAAAGTGAAATGAGCGACACAAAGTCGACAAATACATTACTAGACAGCTAAAGCTAAATGAGCGACACAAAGTCGACAAATACATTACTAGACAGCTAAAGCGAAATGAGCGACACAAAGTCGACAAATACATTACTAGACAGCTAAAGTGAAATGAGCGACACAAAGTCGACAAATACATTACTAGACAGCTAAAGCGAAATGAGCGACACAAAGTCGACAAATACTTACTATACAGCTACTAAAGTGAAATGAGCGACACAAAGTCGACAAATACATTACTAGACAGCTAAAGCTAAATGAGCAACACAAAGTCGATAAATACATTACTAGACAGCTAAAGCGAAATGAGCGACACAAAGTCGACAAATACATTACTAGACAGCTAAAGCTAAATGAGCAACACAAAGTCGACAAATACTTACTATACAGCTAAAGCGAAATGAGCGACACAAAGTCGACAAATACATTACTAGACAGCTAAAGCGAAATGAGCGACACAAAGTCGACAAATACTTACTATACAGCTACTAAAGTGAAATGAGCGACACAAAGTCGACAAATACTTACTATACGCCTCTTTCTCTTGCTGTTACTTGCCAGTCTTAGTTTCTATCTGATTCCTTGCAGTACACGTCAGAGTGTTTGAACAAGCATTTCGTTCCCTCCCTCCCCCCACCCCCGGAGCCTGGCAATATCTTTAAGTATGTCGTTCTTTCTTTCATTCTTTCTTTCTGTGTGTGTGTGTGTGAGCATTTGTGATTGCAGTACAATTCTGTTTTTTGCAGTACCTGGAAGTATATTTGTACAGTTACATCCCTGTTTTTCACCAATATCTGGAAATGTGTTAGGCTGTTCTGTTGTCGTAGAACCTGGAAGTATATTTGTACAGTTATATCGCTCTGTATTTTGCAGTTATCTGATAATACGCTTTCTTGATTGCGCTTGCTATTTTTCTTGACAATTACTTGTTAATATGCTTTGTAAATCTGCGTTCGCAACTTTATTTTCTAGCAATACTGAGGCTTGTATAAGTGTGTCATTCTTTCTTTTTGTTCTTTCTTAGCAATACTGAGGCTTGTACAACTGTGTCATTCTTTCTTGTTCTTTCCTAGCAATACTGAGGCTTGTACAAGTGTGTCATTCTTTCTTCTTGTTCTTTCCTAGCAATACTGAGGCTTGTACAACTGTGTCATTCTTTCTTGTTCTTTCCTAGCAATACTGAGGCTTACAAAACGGTGTCATTCTTTTTCTAGTAATTCTTTCTTTATGCCGTAAATGACAATAAAATGTTTGTCAATTTTACGGCCCTTTTTCTCTTACACTTGGCAACATATTTTTGCATTTTAAAGTGATCTTGTTTCTTACATTTGCCTGTAATGTGTTTTTATGCAATTTTATACCACTATTTGTACAACTTAAGAATGATGTTCATACAGTTTTACTACCCGTTTTTTTTTTTGCCTCTTGATATATCTACAACTTTATATTACTCTTTTTTTCCTCTCGATACATCTACGACTTTGTGTTACTCAATTTTTTGCCTCTCGATTTATCTATAACTTTGAGTTACTTTTTTCTTGCAGGTACCTCTCGATATGTCTGTACAACTTCACCTCGCTTATTATTCTATACTGCGTAGACATTCAAGAACTTCTTTCCCAGACACAGAAAACTGGTTTCAACCTTAGAACTCCGCCATGTTGTTGCTGCTGCATATGTTGTCCAATTATAAAAGCCACACGGTAAGTAATGAACCGTGTAATCTCTTGCAGGTACATTTGACTTCTGTTATAAAACCTGCAATGTGTGTAATGACTGTTTAATCTGGTTGGGCAAACTACTACCCGCCAAGGGCTTTCATGCGGCCTAGGAACAAGTCCTATGTTCATGCTATTTAAATTTCTCAAGTGTAAAATTTCTTTCTAATTTTGAGAGAAATGTAACCACGCGATGCTAAATACACACCCAACTGAAAATTAATTATGTTGGTTTTTGCTCTTTCAAATATTAATTATTTTTACTTAAATGAAGTATACAGCCAGCGACAAGATGTAAATCTGTGTATGCAGCCCTTGCTCTGGAAAGTTTGCCCACCTCTGGTTTAATCTGTTGTTATGCATTGTAGTTATAAAACTTGCAATGTATGTAATCTTGCTACATTGTATTTATAAACCTACAATGTAAACAGTAAACATGCAGTGACATATTTATAAACCCACAATGTAAACAGTAAACATGCAGTGACATATTTATAAACCTACAATGTAAACAGTAAACATGCAGTGACATATTTATAAACCTACAATGTAAACAGTAAACATGCAGTGACATATTTATAAACCTACAATGTAAACAGTAAACATGCAGTGACATATTTATAAACCCACAATGTAAACAGTAAACATGCAGTGACATATTTATAAACCTACAGTGTAAACAGTAAACATGCAGTGACATATTTATAAACCCACAATGTAAACAGTAAACATGCAGTGACATATTTATAAACCTACAATGTAAACAGTAAACATGCAGTGACATATTTATAAACCTACAATGTAAACAGTAAACATGCAGTGACGTAATAGTACAGTAGTAGCTGTTCGTTTCTTTTTCAATGATTTATTTATTCATTTATTTATTTACTTAAATGGTATATGTTCACTTTATAGCTGTAGTAGTAGTAGTAGCAAAAATTAATTTGATTTCTTCAGGGAAGAGTGCCGATTGTTCTTCTTTAAAAAAGCCTCTTTTTTTTAATAATAAAAAAAAACAATCCAGTTTTATTCATTTCTTGGAGTAAAGATTAAAGATACATAATAATTTATTTTTATTTTTATAAAAAGCAACATTCTTGATGTTTGTTATTCATGTGTTGGATAATATTGTTTTTATTTTAGGCCAAACTTTTTCAAATTGCGTCTGCTGGTGTTGCAGACATCCTTGTTGCAACCTATCATTGCTTTTCTCTCCCTCACACTCTGGCTTGACAACAAGTACACAGCAGGAAAGGTAACTGGTCACATGTCACTTGTTTTGGTATCATCATGTGATAAGTACAAAGGAAAAGATAACTAGCCACACTTCCATTTTGGTTACCATATAAAAAGTATCAAGGAGAGGTTTGACGTCTGGTGGAGTGGGTGGTCACAATAAATGGTAGTTAGTGTGAATGCACCACCCTCCTCTCTCTGCATTCAAAATAAAATTACAGGCAGAGTCCATATTCTAGGATTGGATCACAGAGTAACCATTAATGATGTGGTAGATATGATAGACAATAGCCTCGCAGCTGAGCCCCCAGCCACTCAACAATCCTGATTACTTAGAAGATTGAAAATGTAAATAAAATAAACTACTCTGTGTTTCTAGTGGCAAACTATTTATTAAGGAATATCAACATTAGCTACAAATGTGATTATGACTGTAACTACAATTATGATGCTGTAATGTTAATTTTCTAATCATCAAGATGACCAGGGTTGTGGACTTCTGGCATGTGACTCATGAGAAGTCATAGAATTTAATGAATCTATAATAAAATGTCAGTAATTACAATCTATGCGTCACAGCAGCAGGTTTGCTGACTTATCTCTGTTATTCAGTAGAGGTCAGACCTCCTTTCATTTTGTGGCTGAGACTGGCCGGATGTGGATGCAGCATATGCAATGGCCGCAGGTATTCTTGGCACTGGTGCAGGGTGCAAGGATCTTGTCCTTGGGTGCATATGCTGATATGCAGGCTGTAGCAGTTGTCACAGCTGTCACGTGCTGCTGTCTGAGAAAAAGGGGTCATTTTTAACACTTCACTCTAGCGAAAAATGACTACAGGTCTTACCATTTCTCAGATACAACATACACTATAACTACTGGTTAACATACAGCTCTCACCCTTTCTCAGTTACAACATACACTATAACTACTGGTTAACATACACTATAACTACTGGTTAACATACAAGGCTACTCAGCAAGGGTGACGTGAAAGGACATGACACTCCCCTCAGTTATTATACAATTAAATGTATGGTATTTAATCATGATCCACTGTGTTATTAATAATTATTAAAAGAACATACATTTATATAAGATATTCAGTGTTTGTCAGTCGGTTTACAATTATCAATAAGACAATTAGCTGATTACAATAATCACACAATAAGACAAGTAGTAAAGATTGACCTAACAACTACTGGTACAAAAACGAGTTTCATGTACCTTGAAGTACTAACAATCAAACAAAATACTTTAATATAATTTATAATTCTGGTACTGCATTGGTGAAATAGATTCTCTCGCCTTAGCATAGCAAAGGGATCCCGTTAGGAATCATTTCTTATCTGTTCTCATAGGGATAGGGAAAATGTCGACTGATTTTGGCGTTAATGCTGTTTTTATCTTCACTTCAGTGAGGAACCAGATGGCTAGAAAGGATTTACTCCTAAAAATATAGTTTTCAAATCTACCGATAGTATATGGATATAGAAGGTAAAATCCTTTCGAACCGGAATTAAATGACCAAACGACTGCGCAACACACAACATCAAAGTGTCACCAACAATATTGTTAACCCGATACACACACAGTATAAGAAATAGTATTGATCAAAAGTCACAAGCGTAATGTACAATGTTGTCAAATTAGTAAACATAGAAATAATGGTTCAATTATACAAACATTTTCCAATTCAATCAACAGTAAACATGTACCAAATATTTCTCAGTTAATTTTTTTTTTATCACTCAGTTAACTTATCATAAGCTAATGGTTGCCATTATGACCAGGCTCGAGTTTCGTCAAATTCAAAGTTATTAGAATATATACTTTCTTCAACAAAATAACTTTCGGTCCATCCACACTAACTACTCATCCAGTTGGAACTGGTATAGATTACATCAGCAAGTTTCTAGTACATTCTCCATCTGAGTTGTTTACTTCAAAATATCGCCATATGCAGTGCCCAAGGTAAGGTTAACATTGGCAACAAAAATATAACTATTAAGTATAGAAATAGGGATAGGCAAATTTACTCAGTGTGTTTGTATCTTTTACCGGACCTTCGGGTAAAATGTTGACGAATGCTAAAATTTTGACACTTGGACAGCAAGACTGAAAGACATATAAATTAGATCCTGATTGACACTTTGGACAGCAAGACTGAAAACATATAAATTAGATCCTGATTGACAGGATTTTCAGTATAATTGTCATAGCGACCTTTGTTCCTTTCTCTGACCACGATTTCTGGACGACGTTGAAGATCTTATTAACACTACGTCCACTTTGATATATTATATATTAACACTACATCCTCCTTGATATATTATAGATTAACACTACATCCACCTTGATATATTATATATTAACACTACATCCTCCTTGATATATTATAGATTAACACTACATCCATCTTGATATATTATATATTAACACTACATCCACCTTGATATATTATATATTAACACTACATCCACCTTGATATATATTAACACTACATCCTCCTTGATATATTATATATTAACACTACATCCACCTTGATATATTATATATTAACACTACATCCATCTTGATATATTATATATTAACACTACATCCACCTTGATATATTATATATTAACACTACATCCACCTTGATATATTAACACTACATCCACCTTGATATATATTAACACTACATCCTCCTTGATATATTATATATTAACACTACATCCATCTTGATATATTATTAATGCTGATATATTGTACGTTGCGTCCACCTTGATATATTAATTATTAACGCTACAACCACCTTGATAAATTATTTCCATTTTTTTCTGCCTGGGCTGTTTGAATACAAGACAGGGCTATGTCCTCATGTCCAGCACTGGACGTCGGTCACTAACTCATTGCCCTGTTGTTTCAGATCGAAGCAGGAAACGCCTATCTCTACCTGTCTCTTTCCAATTCGGTGTCCACACTCGTAGCCATGTATGGACTCCTAATCATATACCGCAGCACCCGGGAATTCCTGAGAAAGTACAGTATCACGACCAAACTGGTGGTGCTACAGTTGGCACTCATCTTCCACAACCTGCAGGGATACATCTTCGTACTGCTGGCCAGATTTGACCTACCTCCTTGCCATGGCAGGCTGTCGACCAACTTGCGTAGTAACGGTAACAACTATCATGCTTCTCTTCGTCAGCTGGTTGAGTCAGCCTGCAGTAAACTTTACAGACACTCTAGTCAGCCTGCAGTAAACTTTTCAAACACTCTAGTCAGCCTGCAGTAAACTTTTCAAACACTCTAGTCAGCCTGCAGTAAACTTTTCAAACACTCTAGTCAGCCTGCAGTAAACTTTTCAAACACTCTAGTCAGCCTGCAGTAAACTTTTCAAACACTCTAGTCAGCATGCAGTAAACTGTACAGACAAACACTCTAATCAGCATGCGATAAATTGTACAAACACAATAGTCAGCATGCAGTAAACTGTATAAACACTCAATTAGCATGCAGTGAACTGTACAAACACTCTAGTGAACATGCAGTAAACTATACAAACACTTTAGTCAACTTGCAGTAGACTGTACAGACACACAAACACTCTATTCAGAATGCAGTAAACTGTACAGACACAAAAACACTCTAGTAAGCATGCAGTAAACTGTACAGACACACAAACACTCTAGTCAGCATGCGGTAATTTCCTGTAATTGCAGTGTTGCAGTTCATGACTTGTGTTCGTGAGTTGTTTCGTATTTTCATCTTCATCTCATCCCACTGACGTCATCTTGTGAATTGTTTTGTGTCTTCATCTCATCCTACTGACGTCATCTTGTGAATTGTTTTGTGTCTTCATTGAAATCCCATGGTACTGACTTCATCTAGTGAGTTCTTTTGTGATTTCATCTCCCTCCCATGGAAATGGACGTCGTCTTGTGATTATCTTATTCTGATGTGCAGCTATACAACACATGCTGCTTGTGGCGGAAATGTTTGTCCTGTCCGTGGTGTCCAGCTTGGCTTACCGCACACCGCGGGCCCTGGAAGGTGAAGGTTACTCTCGCATTGTTAGCGCAAGGTCCGAAGAAGAAGAAACGCTTAGTGAAGGTCATGGACATCGGACTGAAGACGGAAACGTGCCTGGTGCACCGCAGAAGTCTGGAAATGGACAGCAGAAATTGGTGGGAGTGGCGGAGGACATGGTCGCCCTTTTAAGACCCGTCAGCAATGATGGTTCATAACGCCTGCGTCAAGTGTCATCATCAGCAATGATCCATAACGCCTGCAGTGATGATTATTGATACTGATACGGTGAACAATACTGATAAACGATAGACATTATAGATTATTGATACTGATACCGTAACAATACTGATAAACGATAGACATTATAATGTTCTTCTGTCTAATACCATTCACGCTGCTAGGCAACTCGTTCTTCACTCGGGGAGAGGTACTGATGAAGATTATCGATATGTATCATCTGTAACTCGCCAGGTGTAGAAGCCAGTGACACCTAGTGACACCTAGTGATTTGTCACGTGATGTTAACTCAAGTACACGAAGGTCCTTATCATTGCTGTTGAACTCTGCGTAGACATTTTAAGTAATTTCAAATGTCAGGATGCAGGGAATATCACTAGGGTCATGTAATCCAACAATTAAATTATTTAAATTTTTTTTCTCTTATTATAAGGAGTCTTTCATTAAATTAATTGTTGAAATGTTTCTATGATAAGTAATTGTTAATTAACTGTGAAAAGTCATTCTTACCATTTACAAAATCATTCATGCCCGATAGCGTCGTCTGCAATCATACATTACATTAATTATTTATATGTCTCGCTTATCATCATTCATTAGATTTTCTGGTTCAGTCATCTGCAATCATATATTACATTAACTGTGAAACGACCTGTTATCATTATCATCTGGAGTCAGCCATTAGATTTTCTGGTTCAGTTATCGGCAATCATATATTACATTAACTGTTGAAATTTTGAAGTTTATCTGGCAAATCTAGTCAAACATTAAATTAACTGTTGAAATACATATCTAGTGACTTAGACTAGTATTCATTGTGTGTTAAAGTAATTACTGAAGTATTTCCCTAGCCATCCAGAATCATGATTTACATAAATTGTTAATTGATTTCATAAAATATCAAATACTGAAACCCAGCTACATGTTCACACATTATGTTTCTTGCAATTTATCGTTGTCTCAGTGGTATTTGTAACGAAATAAACCCACCCTTCAAGTTTATCACTATTATTTTTTCTGTTTAATAATATTATATGTGTATGCATGCTGTCAATAACATTTTAACTTTGTTCCTTTAAAATTGTACAATGTTATAGTCACTGGAGTATTAAAGCTGTATAATGTTATAGTCACTGGAGTATTAAAGCTGTATAATGTTATAGTCACTGGAGTATTAAAGCTGTATAATGTTATAGTCACTGGAGTATTAAAGCTGTATAATGTTATAGTCACTGGAGTATTAAAGCTGTATAATGTTATAGTCACTGGAGTATTAAAGCTGTATAATGTTATAGTCACTGAAGTATTAAAACTGTATAGTAGTCGCTGGAGTTTTAAAGCTGTATAGTAGTCGCTGGAGTTTTAAAGCTGTATAGTAGTCGCTGGAGTATTAAAGCTGTATAATGTTATAGTCACTGGAGTATTAAAGCTGTATAATATAGTAGTCACTGGAGTTTTAAAACTGCAACAGCAACAACCCGTATAGAAAAATAACTACCAATTGGAATAATATCGGGAAGATTTCAAATTCCCCCAAACCAACAAGTTAATTCTCCTCTATCTAACTCCACCACCAATTTCACAGAGCAAATGGAACTCCTGGTCCAATGACTATAACAGCAACAATAAAGATGCAGTGACATCAACTGAAGCATCTTTGCAGTAGACTACTATTCCTGGCTATCAGTAACAAGTTTATGGTTCCTGGGAAACTAGTAACAAATCAATAGTTCAAAGACTATCAGTTACAAGTCTACATTTTTTTTTCTGCAAGTAACAAGTCTATGGTTCCTGGGAAACTAGTAACAAATCAATAGTTCCAAACTATCAGTTACAAGTCTACAGTTCCTTTTCTACAAGTAACAAGTATATGGTTCCTGGATTATCCAGTAACAAATCAATGGTACCTGGACTACTGGTAAGAATTCAATGGTTCCTGGAATACAAATAACAAGTCTATGATTCCTGGACTATCAGTAACAAATCAACGGATCTTGGACTACCAGTTACAAGTCTACGAGTTCCCAAATACCAATAACAAGTCTACGGGGCAGAGACAGGGCTGAAAACAACAAAATAAAAAAAAATGAACAAACAATAATCAAATGCAAATTTTAATCGACCTAATTGTTTCCCTTTTCTGGGGAAAAGAACTTCAAAGAAAAATAAAAACTTCCAAATATCTCAAAACTCAATTTGTGGTCATCCCAATGGGGTAGAGCCAAGTTAAGTGAAATAACAGAAACAATCCTAGCACAGAAATTGCTTTCAGAATTATTAATCTCCCTGTCTGGGAGCATCAAGAAAAACATCCATCACTTTATGATGATTTTCTCTTTTCAAACTCTGACAGTATTCTAGATCATCCAGTCTAGATACAATTTTCTCTTAATATTTGATAATTAGAGAGTGGGAATAGATATTCTAATGATGGCAATTTATTTCTGAAATGTGTGAAAGAAGAGCGAGCGAGAATAGGGGTTTAGATATGCACACATTGAGTGTCCCTCATCTCTTTAAAGAATTTATCAGGAGACCTGGACGACACGTGTGAGATATGAAGCTTACGTCAGAGTGATAATGTTTCGTCAGCGAAATATGGTTGTACTTCTCTCATAAGATGGAAACTGATGACGAACGTTGATGATGAATGACAGCCACAGCAAAAGAGATGGCAACGGCCTTGGTGTGTTTACATTGTCTTTATTTCAGCTCATGTTGACACCATACAGGGCAGGGCTCAAGCAGACATAGACATACATGATTCATGCGAACACATTCATAGACATCCACACAGTATTCTTTCCTACTGATAATAAAAACTTAACAGATAATTAATTAGTGATGTACTATTTTTTCTGTTTATTACAGGTACATTTTAAAACCTGTTTTGTTTTTTTTTAAAATTCACTCACAGAATGTTCTTCATGAAATAGGATAAACTTGGAAATTCAATAATGATTATACTTATCAAATTTAACGATTACTGTTGTTTAAATGTTTATATTTTATAGTATTAAACAAAGTCATTTCATCTATAATTATGTCCTTTCAAATACGAAGTGGCAGCTCAAATTCACTAGACTTATTTATATTGTCATGACTTATTTATACTGAAATCACGTATTTATATTTCAAACATTCAAGAACGGGGCAAAACGCGCTGCCATTAAGTCCGGCATTAAAATCGCTCCCTAAATTCTGCTCCACCATGTCTAAAGTTAGAACTTTATCAGCTTGGTCGTCCACTGTATTCAGTTCACCATGTGTGCAAACAACATTCACGTCAACCATGTTTATATTTTCTTCTTTTTTTTTTCTTTATCAAAGCTCAATAAGTAACAACAAAAAATCCGTCAACAATTTAGTGCATTAAACATTTCATTGCGCAAACCTGGCTGAAATAATTTTTGCGTACTAATCCAAGTAATTTTAAATATTATACCAAATGAAAATCTCCAATTGCGAATAGCTTCAATAGGTTTCTACTATTTTATGTGAGTGTGGTGGTAGTATGTGTGTGTGTGTGTGTGTTTGTGTAGGGGGGTAGTATATCATATTTATGTTCAAGTGAAATGATCAATGATTTTAAGAGGTTGGGTTCTCTCCCCTACATGCAGATCCTTTGTGAGTATTCAATGGATCTTTTTAAGAAATATCTAACAACAAAGAGAAAGTACAAAAATAACAAAACAATAAAGCATTAACATTTTGTTTGATAGTATAAACAAAAAATAATAATGATGATGTCATCAAAGCATTGAGACCGCAAAGATGGCTGCACACACCCCACCCCCGTAGCAACAGATAAGTTAACATTGACTGTTCATGAGTCATTGTTCTTTGTTTGGTTGGTGGGTTGGGTTGGTTGTTTGTTTTTGCTTTGTTTTGGGGAAGGGGGGATGTTATGGTGTGGCTTGTTCTAAGTTCTATGTTACACGTGACAAGACCCTAAAGTAAGGAAAACGTTAACCATAATTTGGGTTCATGAGGGCCAATAAGGAAACAAATGGTCCAAGAAAAGCCCATTGTTGAGATAGAGTGTAAACCACTAAAGCCAGTTCCTAATTAATTTCGGATATCTTCAACAACGAACACTAATAGGTGCTAAAAATAGTCTAGCGGCTAAGCCAAGAGTCTAAGCCATCTGTATTCAGAACGTACGTACTTAACATTCGACGATAGAGGCCTACTCTGATCTCTTGTCTCGACTGTCTACAATATGACACAGCTATGTAGGTCAGACTTCGCGTAGTTTGGTCGTTAATGAAAACTTATCTCGATGTGAACTTTGAACCGGCTGAGAATCATACTTACAGTATAGGCGTGATTTGCCTTGTTCGATTATAGCGAGAGAAGAGATATTTGCGAATTTAGACTCAACTGAGTTTCATTAATTGTATTCGTTTCCGGAAGTGTCTGTGTTCAATGTCAGACGTGTCAGACCAGATGATCACCGTCATTTCCGACAATTCTGTCTTGGGTGCGTGACACTTCACAGGTCACTATTTCTGGTCAGCATTTCTCTGGCGACACCTCTCGCAGAGGTCTTGGAGCTGACGAAGTCTGCCAGGAGGGTTATACTGGACCACGTGATTCAAGATGTCCGGGAAGTCACGTGTGGTGGCAGAATGAGTTATCTGTATGAGGATTTTAGCTGACTTCGTTGTCGGTTGGATACCATAAGAGATTATCCTCCAGTTTTAAAAAAATAATGACCAATCGTAAACTTTCGCATAGATCTGATTGTTGCTTTCTTACGTCGCAGTGAATAAGTCAAGTGCTCCTTGAAACAGCTTTGAGGTAATGCAAACCCTTGACTTATTTCTATTTCTCGCTTATATTTAAATAATTGTAAACACGTGACCTTGCCTATGACAGTGTAACAGGCCACGTGGTTTGGATGCCATGGTCTTTTCCTTATCACTGCCAAGACTCTTGCAGGACTTGACCAAATATGCGGATTCAAATCGATACCTGAAAACTTGACAATGCCGGCCAACTGTACAGAATCGGAAGAGTTACCCTTCTCTGAAGACTATTTTCGCGGTAAGTGTTTTCCAAACTTTAGTCCCATTATGAGTATTTTTTGGTGCCAGTCGCAACACGGGACATTTACTTTTCTGATGACGTCAGTGAAACAAAAACGTCTGGATGCTGTCGTTCCACTCCGCACAACACTTCGTCACTTTTCTTTTAAGGTCAAGGTCAAGTGAATCAGGGCGGCACTCGCAGAAGATTCACACGATAGACGATAGATCTCAGTAATTTAAAATGCGGACTAGGACCTCAGTAAATTAAAATGCAATCTAAGATCTCTGTAATTTAAAATGCAAACTAGAAGAAGCAATATTTGGATTTTATTGTTTTATCAATTAATATTTGCATCACTTGTTCGCTCACATACATTGACAACAATTTCCATTATTTGAACATTATAGTCTTTTGCGCACGCGTCCGTTACCAGAGTTAAGATTTTGATACTGTTTAATGTATAGCCTTGTTTTATTTTTTTGTGAGGGCCCAATACTAGACCGAAAACTTAAGAACTGTTTAATGTATATAGAACTATTTAATGTACAGCCTTGCTTTTGTGTGTGGGCCCGATAATAGACCGAAGTCTTACGCATTGTTTAATGTATATAGAACTATTTAATGTACAGCCTTGCTTTTGTGCGTGGGCGTCCGTTACCAGAGTGAAGACTTAAGATGTGTAACACATCTCAGGCACCCTTCACTCATTAGGATTATTATTTGTTAATTAATAACACATATCTAATTACAAGGGATCGAGAATCTTGACATAGTTTTTAATAATTCTCCCACAAGTCCAACATGTCTCACTTGGCGTATTATAAGGGTGTGGTAAAACTCTACTCTTTACACAATAATAAGATAGACGTTTTACTATCGCATAATGTTCTGCAAGAGGAAACTTCGTACTAAAGGAGAAATAAAAATAACGTCTTTTATTTCTTATATGTGCAAGAAGGTTAATACATTTAACGATAAATTTATTAAATCAACAATCAAATATACAACATTATGATTATATAATCAAAAGAGTATTAACATTTACATCATTTCAAAACAGTGTTCGATTAACGATAGGAAAGTGTTCGTTTATTCAAGCATAGACATCAACAGTCAGCTTAGCATGTATATAATCAGGTTATAGATTAATTCATCGTAGAAATGAGAGTGGAGTTTGAGAGAAATATTTATAGTCAATGTACTTAGCCTTTTCAAAGATGGCAGCTGTTCTCAATCACGCGAAACGGGTCAGTGACTTTCATATTTGATGATGGCCCAACGTACCCCTTCTAAGCACATTACACAAGTGTTCTAGAATTTTCGATGCGTTCACAAAGCACACAGTGGACAACCATCCAAAACTTTACATACGCTAACAAAGCCCATCATGCGGGATGTTCTAGAATCTTGTGTGTGCTTGCTCAAGCCCATCATGCGGGATGTTCTGGAATCTTGTGTGTGCTTGCTCAAGCCCATCATGCGGGATGTTCTAGAATCTTGTGTGTGCTTGCTCAAGCCCATCATGCGGGATGTTCTAGAATCTTGTGTGTGCTTGCTCAAGCCCATCATGCGGGATGTTCTAGAATCTTGTGTGTGCTTGCTCAAGCCCATCATGCGGGATGTTCTAGAATCTTGTGTGTGCTTGCTCAAGCCCATCATGCGGGATGTTCTAGAATCTTGTGTGTGCTTGCTCAAGCCCATCATGCGGGATGTTCTAGAATCTTGTGTGTGCTTGCTCAAGCCCATCATGCGGGATGTTCTAGAATCTTGTGTGTGCTGCTCAAGCAAATAATGAGGGATGTTCAAAATAATCTTTGTGAATTCTCGAGACCATGTTCAAACCTCAGTTTTCGCTATATTGGCTCTCGAACAGAATTCACAGGAATCAACTTACAGCAACATATTTACTGATAAATTTGACAACAATGCTGGATTCACAAACCAATGTGATCCAGTAGAGAAAAGCAGATCAAAAGCATCAAGATAAAGAAAAAGGTGCACTCTTCTCTGCAAAAGTCAAATTAAGGGCAGCACTAAATTTCAGGCATATTTATCTCTAAACTCTTTTCTCTCTTACAAACATTCTCAACCTCCAAAGCCTGCAACTATATTCATAAGCCTGATACATACACAACATAAGAAATATAGATTAGATCAAAATTCACAAGTGTACTGTACAACATAATCAAATTAGTAAACACAGAAATAATGGTTCAATTACAAAAGCATTCTCCAATTTAAATCATAGATCAATAGTAAACATGTAGGAAATATTTCTAAGTCCATTCTATCTTTATCAGTCAGTTAACTTATGTCACAGGAAACGAGGGACCGAAATTATATTTTATTTCATTTTAAAAAACCGCTAACAAAACTAATTGAAGTAATCCGAGTTTTGTTATTTTTCGTATGTAGCATGTAAATTCCAGTAACGGTCACCTAAGATCTCTTTAGTAGACAGACGTTCGTGACGCAGTGTGTGTTAATTATCATATTGAATATATATATTAGTTTATGAAGAATATGTATATTAAATAAATTGGGACAACTGCGCAATACCGTCACATGTTGTTGACGAGTGAAATGGCCAGTGCGCATTAGAATTGACCACAGAAAAGCGTGCATCACGATTACCACTATATATCCAAGGCAAAAATCATGTCACAGGACATAGCTTCTGGAAGTTTTGGAAACCTTCAGTGAGAGCTATATAAGAGGCAAAATGAAGACTTTATTCTCAATGTTGAAAACGTCGATTCGTCTGAAGCCAGTCTAACTTCACGTATGAATTATCTCATGTACAGAGATTTCATAAAGGAAAGCTGCAATAATCTCTTTCCATCCGTTTTCCATCCGTCTGATGCCATATATCGAGTAACGAGGCAAAATTACTCAGTATAATTGTTGGCAAAGTGGAAAGTTCGCTGTCAAGAAAAACCCGATGCATGTGACGCTGGTTGTATGCAGTTAACGACACGAGGGACCAACTTGCTCTTCCCCCTGTCTGAGTTCGTTTTGGCAGTCTATCCCGCAAATTGAGGGGCTGGCGCCGGAGATACATATCCGGATTTCTACACTCAATGTAATGCGACGACACATCCCACTGGACGACTCCACCCGATAATGCTCAACGTCGTTGGGATGTCCGTTTCCACGACAATTATCGAAGCTGACAACAGTCAGCTAAATTTCAGATTTCTCCCCAGTGATAATCTGAAAGTGGTGCCTAGATTCTGCAGAATCTTCACCTGTAATGCGACGCCTCAATTGCGTCCCGTCTTCACTTTGAAGTGCCGCTTATAAGTGACGTGTGAGCTTACGTCATCTCCTTGGAACTCTGACATTAATAGTGAGTAATCATTAGCACGGCTAACGCGCACATACTTAAGTCTAGGACTCTTAAGAAAATGAACACTATTATATCGTTTGCAAAATAAGAACTCTAATGTTAAAAGTAATGCTTATTTTACATGTCAACTATTGTTAAAGCGGCCCCATTTGCCGCATAAGAATTGTGTAATTAATCTTTATTTTATATTTTGAATTTCATCATTTTCATCTCCCCTTATTTCCCACAGAGTGTATGACATTGGAAAGTTGAATGAATGATTAATCACTGTGAGAAAGAGTAGTGCCCCTTTTAAATCGGGAAATAAATAACCTGATTTAAACATCTTTCAACTCTCTTGTTATTCATAGTTTTTGAGAGGGACGAAAGAATTGTACTATTGTTTTGCACCGTTCGTCTGTTCGTCCATTTATTCACATTTATGATACACACTCACAACACACACCGCCAATAAAACGTTCCTTGGCATGACATTAATAAAGTGGGCCCCACCCAAACATCAATGGAGTATGTCATGTGTGTCTATGTAACAACTTGACGCGACGTAGTACTGGCATACGTCACATGAGTTTATCTTGGAGGTGCACCGGAGCAGGCCAAAAATAGACTTCACCCCTTGCATCTCTAACTTCAGCTCGAGGTCGGCTTGTAACGAGCCCTCCCGTTTTGTAAACATTCTGGTGACCACTGACCGTGATCTGACAAGGTAAATTGTGTTGTTGTAAGAAAGTGTCATCTCTTTCCTGCTTTTCTATCTCATCACCATTATGCATTGTTTATTGCATGTTAGGGCTTTGCTATTGAGACTTAGGTGAACTGGATTTTGATAAGACTTATTATTGTGTTGAAATAAGTTTTATAATCTTTACGCTATTATCGTTAACGCGTACCGACTCGTGTTTAGACGTACATAGATCGATATTTTGTACGCTACATTAGCAACTGTTGTTTTGCTAACTTTGCAAATTTGCGATTAGGATTTCTTTTGTTCGTGTTTGTCAAAATCCTAATCACGTGGTAGCTGGTGTTCATACGCACACCATTGCACCACTTGTGACCGACAGAGGTCAAAATCCCGCGAATATTCTAAGTCATTTTATCCATACTCGTGATAACTAGCAATTTTTAAAATGGCCGAGCTAGTAAACATAAAGAAAGAACTCATGGCTATGGGTAGAGAATTCGGGTATGAAAAAGCCGAGCTAAAGAAATACGTGGATGAGGAGATAGCTAAATGGTATGTTGCGAAAGAAAATGAGGCGAAAGAGGCTATAGAGCTAGAAGATAAGAGACAGTTAGCTAAACAGCTAGAGATGCAAACTCTGAGAGAGCTGGAAGAAAAAAGATCGAAAGAAGCTATAGAGCTAGAAGAAAAGAGACAGGTAGCTAAGGATTTAGAGATGCAAACTCTGAGAGAGCTGGAAGAAAAAAGATCGAAAGAGGCTAGAGAGCTAGAAGATAAGAGAGAGTTAGTTAAACAGCTAGAGATGCAAACTTTGAGAGAGCTAGAGGAGAAAAGATCGAGAGAGGCTAGAGAACTAGAGGATAGGAAAAATGAGCTAGAGGAAAAAAGATCGAAAGAGGCAAGAGAAATAGAGTTATTAAAGATTCAGTCTGCTAGGGATTTAGAAGATAAAAGGCAGGAAGTAGAAGAGAAAAAGCTTAAGTTAAAAGCTAGAGCACATCAGGAACAGCTTGAATTAGCTAAGCAAGAGGTAACAGCTAGAGAGAAGTTGTTAGATGGGACTGCTAAGCAACAGGCCGAATTAAATAAACCCCGTACACGGCTAGCTTTCTTTAACCCTGAAGTCGAGACGATTGACGAGTTTTTGACACGCTTTGACAGTTTCATTGCCAACTTTAATTACACTGACATTGAAAAGAAACAACAACTCGGTCAAATACTTCAAGGTGAAAGCTCGCGCGCATTTACTGATCTAACGCGCGATCCCGCTATTACTTATGCAGATCTCAAAACGGGTTTGATGCGTACTTTTCAATGTACAGCAGAAGGCTTTCGAAAAATGTTTAGGAGAGCCATACCTAAAGCAAATGACACCATGCAAGCCTTCGGTACCCGGTTACGCCATTATCTTGATAGATGGATTGATTTGACAGACATCAGGAAGACATATGAGGGCCTATTTGATTTGATATTAAGAGATCAATTTCTCCATATTGCTCCGCCTGCAATGACGACATATTTGCAGCGAAATCCCCCGACTAACTTCTGTGATATGTTGAAGTTAGCAGACACGTATAATGATTACCCTGACCCGGTAATTACGAGGAGTGCACCACGCCCTCCTCTTACAAATCGGCAGAAGTATACACCGAAACTGAACCGACCAATGACGAAATCGGAAAAACCCGAACCGGTACAGCGGACATATACTAAGTCACAAGACGTACGACGTCACACACGTGACTCCCCACCTATGACATGTTACACTTGCAAAGGGAAGGGGCATAGTTCTCAGAACTGTCCCAGTCCACGTGATGTAAAAGTATGCACTGAAACAGGTGCAACTCTAAAGACCCAACAGGCTACAGTAAACGGACAAAAAGTCAAAATACTGGTCGATACAGGCGCGTCCATAAGCTGCATAAATGCTAAACTTGTACGCCCTGAACAGTATCTAAGGGGTAGTGTCCGCATTCGATGTGTTATGGGACACCTTAGTACATGTCCAAGAGCCACTGTACATGTTACGTCATCCGTATTCTCCGGTACAGTCACCGCCGCAGTAATAAGAGACATGCAGTTCGGATTCATACTATCACCCGGCCAGTGTGACGCACACACTGATGGCATCTATCCTGTTCTCCCCGTAACCACTAGAGCACAACGGGAACGTAGTAAACAAGGACCCCCAGCTCTAAAGATAGTCGAGAACACATTTCCGCAGTTGACCCCAAGTCAACTCAGTCACCTGCAGCAGGAGGACAAAAGTTTGTCCTCAATGCTAAAGCTGGCACGGAAAAACACTATTACGTCCAGCAAGTACGCGACAATTATGTATTTCCTGAAGGACGGACTAGCGTTTCGGCGCACCGACTTTAAGGAAAATGATACTAGAAGCACCACGTGTTTATTTACTCCTACACCACTCAGACCGCTGATTCTAAGCTTTGCACACGACTCAATCATGTCTGGACATCAGGGCGCGCGTCGCACTGAGCAGCGAGTTCGTGAAGACTTCTTTTGGCCAGGCCTGAGTAGGGATGTTCGCTCGTACGTTCGTACATGTACGCAGTGTCAACAACATATTGACCGAGGGCGTGTCAGTCGAGTTCCCCTCGAGATAGTACCAACAGTAGAGGAACCATTCCTAAAAGTCGCAGTAGACATTATTGGCCCAATCATTCCCGCGGCCGAAGGAGGATATCGCTATATCCTAACAATCGTGGATTTTGCAACACGATATCCAGAAGCAGTCGCATTAAAGGGCATCACAGCAATCGAAGTCGCAGACGCTTTAATAGACGTATTTTCTCGCACGGGCGTTCCCCGAGAGATATTGAGTGACCAGGGCACTCAATTCACCTCAGCAATGATGGCTGAAACAATGCGTCTACTGGCGTGTAAACAGTTGTTCTCATCACCATATCACGCTCAGTCTAATGGTGCCGTTGAACGTTTCAACGGTACAATAAAGAAAATGTTAATTAAAATGGCCTCGGAACAACCCGACCAGTGGCCGCGTTTTCTAGCACCATTACTCTTCGCGTATCGCGAACTCCCACAAGAGAGTACGGGCTACTCACCGTTCCAACTACTATACGGCAGGCAACCTCGTGGTCCCCTTAAGCTAATAAAAGAAACATGGGTCAAGGGAGACACTGTGACCGATGGTAAAGATGTTCACACGTACGTAGCCGAACTACGTCAACGTCTGACCGAAACGTGTCACTTAGCACAGGAAAACATTCGCGAAAAACAACCCCGATACAAGCGAAATTTTGACCGTACGGCTGTGGAACGTGACCTCGAACCAGGTCAGCTCGTGTTACTCTTGCGGCCCACGCATAATAACCGCATGCAAATGCACTGGCGTGGACCCTACCGCGTTATTAAGCGTGTGAAGCAGAACGATTATAGCATACAGATAGGAAATAAGCAGAAAATCTATCACATAAATATGCTAAAGCGTTACTATGAACGCAGCGACGAACAGATACAAAACGTGAATGTCGCACTGATACAATTGGAAGACTCCAATTTCAGAACAGACATGATGTCCGCCGAAACCCAGCCTAACTCTGCAGTTACAGTCGATCAAGTCGAGATTGACTCGAACTTAACTGTCGAACAGCGCGACGCAATGTCAAAGCTCTTACACAGACACGCGCGCATATTCACCGACCAACCGGGCCACTCAGATTTGGTTGAACACCGCATCAAACTTTTAAGTGACAAACCGATACGCTTAAAACAGTACCCACAGAAATATGAGAGCACAAAGTACATAGCAGAACAGGTGCGTGAAATGCAAGAACAGGGCGTGATTGAACAGTCAATCTCCCCATATTCATCACCGGTCGTCTTAGTTAAAAAGAAAGACGGTACGCTTCGTTTTTGTGTGGACTATAGACAGTTAAATGAGATAACTGAATTCGATGCGGAACCTATTCCAAATCAGGACGAATTATTCGCAAAACTAACCAAGGCACATTACTTTTCAAAGTTTGACATGTGCAAAGGGTACTGGCAACTGTCAGTTGCTATTGACGACAGACCAAAAACAGCCTTTCCAACCCCGCTAGGCTTGTTTCAGTTTTGCCGACTACCGTTCGGACTAGCGAACGCACCCGCAACATTCGCACGCTTCATGCGAAAATTACCGTTAGAGAGCGTTGACGCATTGAATTTCTTCGATGACATACTGGTAGCAACAGGAACATGGGACCAACATTTATCCTCAGTGGGTGGTCTACTTGACATTCTCGAGCGCCATAGATTGACCGTGAAACCCTCCAAAGTTCGCGCGGGCTTTCGAGAGATTGAATTTCTTGGCCATATCATAAGTGACGGACAAATAGGCCCAAATCTAGACTTGACTGCAGCCATTCGTGACATGACCTTACCGACTACAAAGAAACAGGTCAGGGCAGTTTTGGGGCTAGTGGGGTACTACCGAAAATTTGTCCCAAACTTCAGTACGCTTCTTAAACCACTGACGGACTTAACTGGGAACAAACAACCCACGAAAATACGATGGACGGCAGAGTGTAGCACCGCCCTCGAAAAGGTGAAGGACATCTTGACCAGTAAACCCGTCCTACAGTTACCAGACTTTGACAAAAGATTTATTGTCAGGACCGACGCATCAGACGAAGGCCTCGGTGCCATACTTCTCCAAGAGACAGATGACGAATACCTACCGGTAGCATACGCTTCTAAGAAACTGTTAGATCGTGAGACACGGTATTCTACGATTGAAAAAGAGTGCTTAGCAATCGTATGGGCACTCAAGAAATTTAGTGCATATCTGTACTCTAAACCATTCATCCTGCAGTGCGATCATAAGCCGCTGACATATCTGCGCACTAGCATGTATGATAACGCTAGGCTAACTAGATGGACACTCCTGCTACAGGAGTATAGCTTCGTTGTCGAACACATCGCGGGCAGAGAAAATTCGGGTGCCGATGCATTATCCCGGCATGCCATAACCGCGATATAAACAAGAGAGAGGATAGTCTCTCCACAGATGCGCATATAATTCCTGTGGGGACTATCGTGTGAAATAAAATTTTTTTGTTCCTATTTGATTTCCACTCTGTGAGCTCCAATCAATTTTAAGAAGGGGGTTGTCACAGGAAACGAGGGACCGAAATTATATTTTATTTCATTTTAAAAAACCGCTAACAAAACTAATTGAAGTAATCCGAGTTTTGTTATTTTTCGTATGTAGCATGTAAATTCCAGTAACGGTCACCTAAGATCTCTTTAGTAGACAGACGTTCGTGACGCAGTGTGTGTTAATTATCATATTGAATATATATATTAGTTTATGAAGAATATGTATATTAAATAAATTGGGACAACTGCGCAATACCGTCACATGTTGTTGACGAGTGAAATGGCCAGTGCGCATTAGAATTGACCACAGAAAAGCGTGCATCACGATTACCACTATATATCCAAGGCAAAAATCATGTCACAGGACATAGCTTCTGGAAGTTTTGGAAACCTTCAGTGAGAGCTATATAAGAGGCAAAATGAAGACTTTATTCTCAATGTTGAAAACGTCGATTCGTCTGAAGCCAGTCTAACTTCACGTATGAATTATCTCATGTACAGAGATTTCATAAAGGAAAGCTGCAATAATCTCTTTCCATCCGTTTTCCATCCGTCTGATGCCATATATCGAGTAACGAGGCAAAATTACTCAGTATAATTGTTGGCAAAGTGGAAAGTTCGCTGTCAAGAAAAACCCGATGCATGTGACGCTGGTTGTATGCAGTTAACGACACGAGGGACCAACTTGCTCTTCCCCCTGTCTGAGTTCGTTTTGGCAGTCTATCCCGCAAATTGAGGGGCTGGCGCCGGAGATACATATCCGGATTTCTACACTCAATGTAATGCGGCGACACATCCCACTGGACGACTCCACCCGATAATGCTCAACGTCGTTGGGATGTCCGTTTCCACGACAATTATCGAAGCTGACAACAGTCAGCTAAATTTCAGATTTCTCCCCAGTGATAATCTGAAAGTGGTGCCTAGATTCTGCAGAATCTTCACCTGTAATGCGACGCCTCAATTGCGTCCCGTCTTCACTTTGAAGTGCCGCTTATAAGTGACGTGTGAGCTTACGTCATCTCCTTGGAACTCTGACATTAATAGTGAGTAATCATTAGCACGGCTAACGCGCACATACTTAAGTCTAGGACTCTTAAGAAAATGAACACTATTATATCGTTTGCAAAATAAGAACTCTAATGTTAAAAGTAATGCTTATTTTACATGTCAACTATTGTTAAAGCGGCCCCATTTGCCGCATAAGAATTGTGTAATTAATCTTTATTTTATATTTTGAATTTCATCATTTTCATCTCCCCTTATTTCCCACAGAGTGTATGACATTGGAAAGTTGAATGAATGATTAATCACTGTGAGAAAGAGTAGTGCCCCTTTTAAATCGGGAAATAAATAACCTGATTTAAACATCTTTCAACTCTCTTGTTATTCATAGTTTTTGAGAGGGACGAAAGAATTGTACTATTGTTTTGCACCGTTCGTCTGTTCGTCCATTTATTCACATTTATGATACACACTCACAACACACACCGCCAATAAAACGTTCCTTGGCATGACATTAATAAAGTGGGCCCCACCCAAACATCAATGGAGTATGTCATGTGTGTCTATGTAACAACTTGACGCGACGTAGTACTGGCATACGTCACATGAGTTTATCTTGGAGGTGCACCGGAGCAGGCCAAAAATAGACTTCACCCCTTGCATCTCTAACTTCAGCTCGAGGTCGGCTTGTAACGAGCCCTCCCGTTTTGTGACAACTTACCACAAGCTAACGATCGCCTTTATGACCGGACTAGAGATTCATTAAAAATCAAAGTGATTAGAATAGAGAACTTCTTCAACAAAGTTGTGTGTGTGTAGTGTATTAAATAGTCTGTAATATGTATCTGTGGTCAGTGTGGTGTATGGGATTAAGTGTAACATCTATTTGTTATTCCTGTAGTGTATTGAATTGACTGTAACATCTATTTGTTGTTTCTGTGGTGTATTGAATTTTCTTTAGCAGATATTTATTGTCTGTGTGGTGTGTTGAATTGACTGTAACATCTATTTATTGTCTGTGTGGTGTATTGAATTGACTGTAACATCAATTTATTGTCTGTGAGGTGTATTGAATTGTCCTTAACACGTATCTGTCGGTCGATAGCGTGCATTGATTTTATTTAAGAGCGAGATAAATACTTGTGATTTTTTTAATCTGTAAAATCTTGCGTGTCCAGAATCGAGTTCATCAAAGTTGTCTTTCGTCTACGTGGACGTGGCGTTGACGGCGATCGTGATAGCAGTGTTCATAGAAGAGTGTGTTTTTGTCGTGCGGACATACAACCACAGAGACATCCTCATCAAATCTGTCTGGCTCATCTCCGTGTATCCAGTTAGTCATTTATTAATCTGTCTGGCTCATCTCCGTGTATCCAGTTAGTCATTTATTAATCTGTCTGGCTTATCTCCATGTATCCAGTTAGTCATTTATTAATCTGTCTGGCTTATCTCCATGTATCCAGTTAGTCATTTATTAATCTGTCTGGCTTATCTCCATGTATCTAGTTAGTCATTTAATAATCTGTCTGGTTTATCTCCATGTATCCAGTTAGTCATTTATTAATCTGTCTGGCTTATCTCCATGTATCCATTTAGTCATTTATTAATCTGTCTGGCTTATCTCCATGTATCTAGTTAGTCATTTATTAATCTGTCTGGCTTATCTCCATGTATCTAGTTAGTCATTTAATAATCTGTCTGGCTTATCCCCGTGTATTAAGTTAGTCATTTATTTGTTCATATTTCCTTTGCCAGTAAATCGGATTTCCCTCTAATATATAAAGGCTTTAGTCAATACCTATCATTACATTTGTCAGCTACTGATTTTCCATTTATCTTATCTTTACTATAGTCTTTTACTTTGTCATTTCCTTTGTTAGTTATTGATTTACATTTAATCATATGACGTCACAACACATTGCGGCGCGCCATTTTTCGGCATTGTTCTCCATGGAAATGAGTCGCGTTCTTCGTGGAAAGGGGTCGTGTTCTCTACGACAATAAAGCGTGATCTCCAAGAAAATCAATCCTGTTCTCCGTGGAAATAAATTGTGTTCTCAGAAATCAATCGTCTTCTCCATAGAAATCAATCCTGTTCTCCGTAGAAATCAATTGTCCTCTCCAGTTCTCCCTGGAAATGAATCGAATTTCATTATTTATTGCATTTGTTGAAAATCGGTTACCTTCCCAAAGTAATTCATTGAGAATTACATTTTGCTGCTATTGTTATTGTTACTATGGGGATGGCGACATTTTTTTGTTCGTAATCTGAAACTTCACACGTGAATAGTATTACGCTTATGTGAAGCATTGCTCACAGAAAATCACCATCGAACAGAAAATCACCATCGAACAGAAAATCACCATCCAACAGAAAATCACCATCCAACAGAAAATCACCATCGAACAGAAAATCACCATCCAACAGAAAATCACCATCCAACAGAAAATCACCATCGAACAGAAAATCACCATCCAACAGAAAATCACCATCGAACAGAAAATCACCATCCAACAGAAAATTACCATCCAACAGATGTTTATTTTTTAAATGGTGTACAATGGTGTAAAAAGATAGAAATAATCTATAAAATAAAAATTTTAATTGTTTTTTTTCCTAACGAATATATCAATGTATCAATTTTTCGATTAAAATTATCAAAGCAAAAAAGAAACATTTATTATTTTTATAAAATTATTTATTTTTCACATAGCTTCCTATTTCATTCCGGGAAAAATGCTTTGAAACCACACTTCACCACCTCCTCCCCCAAAGATAAAATGGAAAGAAAATAGTCAAGCTCAAAACGATGCTATCAAATTTTGCTAATATTCAATGCACATAATGAATTTTATTTTATGAAGTTTTTTTTCACAAATATAATTAAATGGAAATAAAAGAATTAAAATGTGTAGAGTGTTGTGTTGACTAGAGGTTGATAAACTCTTATTGTTGTGATATTCAATTGCATCTCCGAATTCTCTCTCTCTCTCTCTCTCTCTCTCTCTCTCTCTCTCTCTCTCTCTCTCTCTCTCTCTCTCTCTCTCTCTCTCTCTCTCTCTCTCTCTCTCATGCCCTATAAATTCTCTCGATCATTCTTGTATCTTCATAAATTGTATCTTTGTAAATTCCTACAATCATTCTGGTATCTTTGTAAATTGTATCTTTGTAAACTCTTATAATCATTATTGTATCTTTGTAAATTGTATCTTTGTAAACTATTTATGTAAATTCTTACAATCTTTCTTGTATCTTTGTAAATTCTTACAATCATTCTTGTATCTTTGTAAATTCTTACAATCATTCTTGTATCTTTGTCTCAATTTCTTTCTTTTTGCCTTTGCATTTGCTCATGTTGTTTGTCTGTTTGTCTGTGACTATTCAGGTATTCTCAGTGTCAGCGTTGCTGGCTGTTTGTTAATATTCAGGTATTCTCAGTGTCAGCGTTGCTGTCTGTTTGTCTGTTTATATTCAGGTATTCTCAGTGTCAGCGTTGCTGTCTGTTTGTCTGTTTATATTCAGGTATTCTCAGTGTCAGCGTTGCTGGCTGTTTGTCTGTTTATATTCAGGTATTCTCAGTGTCAGCGTTGCTGTCTGTTTGTCTGTTTATATTCAGGTATTCTCAGTGTCAGCGTTGCTGTCTGTTTGTCTGTTTATATTCAGGTATTCTCAGTGTCAGCGTTGCTGTCTGTTTGTCTGTTTATATTCAGGTATTCTCAGTGTCAGCGTTGCTGTCTGTTTGTCTGTTTATATTCAGGTATTCTCAGTGTCAGCGTTGCTGGCTGTTTGTCTGTTTATATTCAGGTATTCTCAGTGTCAGCGTTGCTGGCTGTTTGTCTGTTTATATTCAGGTATTCTCAGTGTCAGCGTTGCTGGCTGTTTGTCTGTTTATATTCAGGTATTCTCAGTGTCAGCGTTGCTGGCTGTTTGTCTGTTTATATTCAGGTATTCTCAGTGTCAGCGTTGCTGGCTGTTTGTCTGTTTATATTCAGGTATTCTCAGTGTCAGCGTTGCTGGCTGTTTGCATCCCTCGCTCGGCTCCGATTTGCGACTTCGTCTCGACCGTGTAAGTTTTTGCTGTTGCCTGTCAGTGTGTCAGTGTCAACTTGTCAGTTTACCATTGCGTGGGTTATCATTTGATTGTCACTTGCCTTTTATTTTATGGGTGGTGGTGGTGTCATTGTACGCCAGTGAGTTTGTCAGTTTGAAAGTTGTCTGTCATCAGATTGTGCCGCTGCTCCTTTTTATTTTGTAGTTCGTTTTGTACTTTTGTTGTGGAGTGTTATTTCTGTTGTTGTTCTGTATTGTCGCTCGTTTCGTATTTGTGTTGATTTTTTATTGTTATTGTTTGTTGTGTTTTTTATAGTTGTTGTTTTGTATTTTTGTTTTTTTGGGTATTGTTGATGCTCGTTTTTGTATTTTTAATGTTTTTAATTATGTTCTATTTATTTGTTTGTATATTGCTTTGTTTTTGCTACATTTACGCTTTATGTATCTTTAGTCCCGTAAATAATAATAACAACAATCATTTATTAGTACTCTTTCGGGCAATCAAGGCGGCTATATTCAACAATCATGAGGTTGGGATTGGGCGAGAATCAATCGAGAAAAATCCCAGGAGGCCTAATCGAACTCGTGACCTTCTGCTTGCAAGGCTCACGACTTTAGTTACGTCGCTGTAAAAGTGTGACATTGTCTACGTGATAGTTTTATCGCTGTAAAAGTGGGAGATTATAATATGCATGATAGTTTTATCGCTGTAAAAGTGGGAGATTATAATATGCATGATAGTTTTATCGCTGTAAAAGTGGGAGATTATAATATGCATGATAGTTTTATCGCTGTAAAAGTGGGAGATTATAATATGCATGATAGTTTTATCGCTGTAAAAGTGGGAGATTATAATATGCACGATAGTTTTATCGCTGTAAAGGTGTGAGATTGTATAACTGCAAAAGTTAGATTATAATATACATGATAGTTATATCATTGTAAAAGTGTAAGATTATATACATGATAGTTATGTCGATGTAAAACTGTGAGATTGTGCAACTATTAGTTATATCGCTGTAGGAGGCTTATGCTATGAGCGAATGTTATTGATCGCGAAGGTTATATGAAGGTTATAGAAGAGTATGTTTGAATGTGACAGTTATGTCACTGTGGTAGTGTGTAGGTTACAAAAGCGATAGGTGTGTCTCGTTGGAAATAAGTAGGCCTATGTTACAAGCGGTACTTATTTCTTTTTATATATAGTTAGGCAGGATTGCATACATGAAGAGGCCCTTACACACAGCAATGTAAATATACATCTAGAACAAGGCCCTACACACAGCAATGTAAATATACATCAAGAACAAGGCCCTACACAGAGCAATGTAAAATACTTTGTTATAAATCATTTATTCTCAGTTTGCACGATCCATTAGATTCAATAAAAGTCATCGTATGATTTCGAACTCTCAATTCATCGCTTGCCTTGAACAGTATCTTGCTCTATTCCACGTGAGATAACTCTATCTTATTATCTTATCCGGAAATGCCAGGTACCTGGCGACTTGTCTGTTTCAGTTTAGCTCTCTTCTGCTGCTGTACTTTGGCAACCGAGATAATTTGATCAACAAGGTCAAGGACACAGGATTCAGCCTTCGATCCCGGCCACTATGCTGTATTTGTATTTGTTGCCCGACCCTGCCACCAGTTCAGTAAGATTATTTCTCTCTTTTCTCCCTCTCTCTTATTTTTTTAAAATACAGCTAAAGGGCAACTCTCTCTCTCTCTCTCTCTCTCTCTCTTAATAATGTGTTTGTTTCCTAAACTGTCATCCAATCTTTATCATATTACTTTTCTTTTACTCATTTAACAACCAGTATTATTTTCTTTTTATATTACCGGCATCTCTGTTTTCTAGCATTTTAATTGTTATCTGCCCCGGTTGAAAAACCCATTTAGTTGTTTTGATGTTTTGGCTTTTTTTTTTTTTTTTTATACATGTTTCTTTACAACTAAACATATGTGTTGTCCTTTACTTTTTTTCATTTTTGGAATGGTTGTCCGATAAAATTTATTTTAAAATTTCAGTCGACTGAATCTTCTATCATTTATTTCATTCATTATTTCCAACGTCCATCTTGAAGCTCTTCGTTAAGTGTTTATTTCATTTATTTTTGTTGGGTTAAATCTGTTAAGTGTTTATTTCATTTATTTTTTGTTGGGTTAAATCTTTAAGTGTTTATTTCATTTATTTTTGTTGGGTTAAATCTGTTAAGTGTTTATTTCATTTATTTTTGTTGGGTTAAATCTGTTAAGTGTTTATTTCATTTATTTTTGTTGGGTTAAATCTGTTAAGTGTTTATTTCAATTATTTTTGTTGTTTTAAATCTGTTATGTGTTTACTTCAGTTATTTTTGTTGGGTTAAATCTGTTACGTTTTTACGTTGGTAAATGTTTATTTTTAAATTACTGGTATAAAGCTTCGGCAATTTTTTTTTTTATTTGTGAATTCTGTCACACATGCCATCCCTTGTAATTTCAGGTAGGCTAAAGTAGTGGTCATTTATTTCATTGTTTGTAGTTTGCCCGTCCATGAGTGTTTATTTTTTAAATAAAGCTAGGCAACAAATGTTATCAGCTGTGGTATTTGCGGTCATTTTATTTTATTTGTTTGCTCTCTGCCCGCCCGCTCGTCCTTGAGTGTTAAGTTTTAAAATACAGCTAGGCAATAAATGTTATCATGTATGCAATATGTGGTCATACTTTTTTGTTTGTTTATTTGTTCGCTGTCTGCTCTAATAATAGGTTTGTAACCAACCATTAGACAGCTGCATTTCAAAATTAGAAAAGTTATAGATTTGTAACCAAACGTGTAGACATTTGCATTTCAAAATTAGAAAAGTTATAGATTTGTAACCAAACGTGTAGACAACTGCATTTCAGAACTAGGAAATGATAGATTTCTAACCAACTGAGTAGACGGCTGCATATTAAAACAAGTGGCAGATTTGTAAACAAAGGAAAAAGATAATTTGTAACGAAATGTGTAGACGCCTGCATTTCAAAACTAGGAATATGACAGATTTGTAAGCAAACTTGTAGACAGCTGCATTTCATTTGTGGCGTGCCTGTGTGTGAAAAATGTAAAGAGAGAAAGACAGAATAATATGTAACTATTTCCTCCTTCACTTACTGAAGTTTTAATTTTCAGTTCACATACACACCACTTTCCATAATCATGGTACAAAGATGTACAATAATAGGATGTGTGTCACAGACGCCTAATCTGGTGATTAGTAAGTAACAGGTTATATTCAATCTACTTACCAAGCCTCCAAAGTCGCTTTTATTATGAATTACTATAACAGAGAAACACATTTATGGGGCAAAGAAAATTCAGTGTTCAGAACAAACTAAGGGAATTTAATAACAACAACAACAATTGGTTAAAATGAAATCGAATTAAAATGTCTAGGTAAAATGAGTATATATGAAAAATCTCGTTAATTAATTTTAAAAAAAATTTATTTAACAATTATTTCGTGACATTTTCATATGTAATCATTCATTCAGAATTTCATGAAGTCATTACTGAAGCCATTTCATTACGAAATGTCATGACGTCATTGTTTAAGATCCTTAACAAAAATCATTATAATTACGGAAGCCATTTCACTTACGAATCACCATGACGACTTACATAATGTCCGTCATGACAATCATTGTCATTACTGAAGCCATTTCACTTATGAAACTTCATGACGTAATTATTTAAGGTTCTTAACGAAAATCATTGTCATTAATGAAGCCATTTCACTTGCGAAACAAATTACATCTTTACGGAAGGCAGGTCCGTCTTAATAGCATTATAGGCCCACGGGCAAAGCAGTGCACTGGGGCCCCTAACTACTCAACCACTCACAGGAATAAAAATTAACAGCAAGTCACAACATACATAGATTAGTATGGGACCCGGGACAACTGCCTAACATGCCCGTGCGTTAAGACGGCACTTACAGAAGGCATTTCTTTCAGGAATCTCATTACCTTATTGAAGGCATTTCTTTCAGGAATCTCATTACCTTATTGAAGGCAGTCCTTTAAAACTTCTCGTGACATTTCACGTAAGGAACACCAGAACAGTTCTGAAGGCATTTCTTTCACTTAAAACTTCTCATAACATTTCACGTAAGGAACACCAGAACAGTTCTGAAGGCATTTCTTTTACGTAAGAATTTCATGACATTACTGAATATATATATATCTTAAGGAAATGGAAAAGTAAACTATCTCATTGATATTTTCATGATCTGCGACATAAATGGTAAAGCCTACAACTGTTTCCATTAAACACGTATACTATCAAAGAAGGCCAGAAATCACAAGCTGTATTTGTGAATATTTTGTTTTCAGACGGAGTCTCACGGTGCTCAGAGTGATGATATTCCAAACGGTTATTTTACAACCTGTCATCCAGTTTATCTCAGCAGTTCTGTGGGCAGACGGAAAATTCTCCAAACACGGGGTAACAGTCTTACTCCCCTTCATTCACACCTCCTCCTCCCCACACACATGAATGATGAAATAGGCATGAGTAATGATATGAACAGATCTTTTAAGAGTCATAAAAGAAAATGAGTCATAAGATGAATGATGAAAGAGTAATGAGATGAATGATGAAAGTGTCATCTTAATGATGAAATGGTCATAAGATGAATGATAAAGGAGTTATGTGATGAATCATGAAAGATTCATGAGATGAACAGGTTATGTGATGAAGGATTTGAATGTCATGAGAGCAAAAGAGAGAAGATTGTGTGGTGAGTGGTGAAAGGGGTCGTAAGTTGAAGGACAGAAAGATCATGAAATGGAAGGTGAAACAGTGGTCTTGAGATGGATGATGAAATTGTTCAGGGATAAAAAATCAAAAGGTAAAAGGTCTGCTAGATAAAATTCATTTAAAAAGTAAAGATCGTGAGATTGTAAATAAAATTCAGATGGTCTTCAGATGAAGGATTAAACAATCAAGAGATCAAAATAAAAGAACTTTAAAAAGTTTATAAAGGTGAATGATGAAATCGTGACATTACGTGAAGATGTGACATCGGAAAGACGAAAAGGTCGTAAGAAAAACAAAAAAAAATGGCTGTGGGCAAAGAAAGAATGGTTGTGAGACCAAACAGAGAAAATAATGGTCAAGAGATCGATAAGATAAAAGTGAGGTTGCGAGATGAAAAGATGAAAATGAAAGACGACTAATGTCAAACGAAAGACATAGTGGACCAAATCATTTTCTTTGTCCAGATAGAGTTCACCGATTCCTTCATCTACCTGACTGCTCTCAAAGTGGGGTCGACCCTGATTGCTTTGTATGGACTGGGGGCTCTGCACATGGCCACGCGTCCACACTTGGTCACTCAGAACACAGCGGTTAAGCAGACAGCCCTCCAACTCGTTCAGATCGTTTTCAATATCCAAGGCGTTATCTTGGCTATCATCGCTCAGTTTGAAATCCCTCCTTGTCATGGCATTTTTTCCTCTTACTTACAGATGCAAGGTGTGTTTTAGTTCCACTTTGCGATGAAGGCTTTTTAGTTCCACTTTTAGATGAAAGATGATTTAGTGACACCGTTAGTTGAAATGTGTTTCTTAGTTCTACCTTTAGATGAAGAGTGTTTTTAGTGGCACTTTTAGATGGATGTTTTTAGTGGCACTTTTAGATGGATGTTTTTAGTGGCACCTTTAGATGAATGTTTTTAGTGGCACCTTTAGATGAAAGATGTGTTTTTAGTGGTACATTTTAAGATTAAGGGTGCTTTTTAGTGGCACTTTTAGATGGATGTTTTTAGTGGCATATTTAGATGAAATGTGTTTTTAGTGGCACGTTTTAAAGTTAAGGATGCGTTTTAGTGGCACTTTTAGATGGACTTTTCGATGAAAGTGGTTTTTAGGGGCAATTTGAAGAGGGTCTTTAATGGCACTTTCATGTGAAAAGTACGTGTTCCAATTTCAGGTGCAAGTTGTTTAAGTTCCACTTTTGAATGCAATTTGTGACTTAACTAAAGTTTCTAAATACAAAATTATTAGAAATACATTCTTCAAATAAAAAAGTAAGCAATATACCTAAACTCTAACAGCACAGTAAAACATTGTTTTCTCTCTCGTTCCCTAAAAAATCCCCTACCCACACCCATAAAGGACTTTATAACTTGCAGACCTGAAATTAATCGAACTTCAGTGCAAGGCCGGATTACTAATTCAACGCCCGAAGCATGTGCTTTGGGTTAAAAAAATAAATTATAATAAAATTGAATAAAAGTTATATATGACTATTTCAGTCCAAAATGTACGCGTGACAGATGTTTTCACTCCTTCCTTTATTTGTCACTTATTCCTATATACTTTTACTTATGAAATATTCATGATAAAATTGTGAAGCACTTTATTCATGTTACTGATATTTATGCAGTGAGAGTTTGAAAGTAGACCTCGTGCACTGCGCGTTAAAGCAAAATATTCAATGAAAATCGTAGTACTCCCCCCCCCCTCCCCCCAAACAGATAACTAGATTATGCCCATGTGGCATTATTATCAGAAGGGTTGCCGTGTCGCTTAATGCGAGATTCTACAGTCTCTTTAAAATAGTAAGACGAATCCAGCTACCAGTTCCTGTTATCGATTACCGGGTTATCAGTCTCTAAAGTCTAAACTGTCCTAGGGAACTGTAATGAACAAGGCAATTAAAGCTGACCAATGGCCTGACGCTGATCATCCACCACTGGCCAACAGTAGGGGGAAATCACCTTTTGGAAAGAAACCCCTCAAAGCATCATAGAACACACATCTTCAAAAAAGTCCTTGCTTTTGACATGAAGGTCATTGTTATTACTAAATAAATTCAGAGTCGTGATTTTTACTTGTAATTTCCATGCATTCTTTCAGAAATGTAAATGTTATGTTTCCTTTCAGCTAAAAAGAAATGTAATTTTCATGATTTCTTTCAGCTGAGTAATTTTTATTTTTATTTATAACTTTGTAGGCCGCCTTATAATTCTAAGATATCTTTTATGTTTATTTTACCCAGTAAAAACATTCATGTGATTTAATATTGGCTGACTTATTTGTAACTAATTTGTTTAAGTCATTGTTAGGAACTTTATAGCAGTTAAAGCTGCAAGTCTAAATCCCAGTAAAACTGTTCTTGTAATGACAGAGATTTCTCGTAACATGACGAAATACCACTTTATTCATTTATTTTGATCGTGTATTAATATTGTATGTAGTTAATAAGAAAAACTTGTTAGTGCAAGAGCAATGCCATTCAGTCAGGGCAGTGAATAAAATAATTGATTTTTTTAAGCATCCAATTCCGATGAGTGGTAAGAAAAGATATTTAGGCAGATAAAAATCCAGCTAGGGCTCTCACGTACAAAAACGGTTTTCCAGGAGACAGCATTCTTGATTCTTAATCCTTTAATTCGTTGACCTTTGATCTTCGGTTCCTTGGTACCTACTGAGATCCATCTGTTGTTTTTTTGTTTTTGTTTTTTTTGTCTGTGACTTCCAAAGCATTCTTTTGTTGAAGTCCTGTACACTCTTCTTGCCAGGCGCTCACAAGGCAGACTTCATTTCCTCTCTGACGTCATGCCCAGCCAGTAAGGGCTAACAGGTCATGTGATCAATTTGTTTATAAACAAACTCTTGAACTTTCCTTATCTCTGTGATGTAAATTATTTGCGTTGTCTAAATATCATTTGACTGAAGTAATGTTGTTAATGAACATTGTTCACTCCAGGAGTGCTCTAGGGAGGACTGGATATAATTTATGTGAACAATTATCAAGACTTGGACTTGAACCATATTGAACTGTTTATGTACACATATATATGTGTACATAAACAGTTCAATACACAGATACATGGAATATATATATATTCCATGTATCTGTGTATTTGTCGTTATGTCATTACTTGTACCTGACGAATATTTGTTTAGAGTTTAGTAAATTGATATCATTAGTATAAATTCTATTTTTAGTTATTTATTAACACCTTTGACCTTGCGTGTTTAATTGGGATGAAGGCATAATAATTAATAAGACGAGCATAGGCCTTTGAAGTGGGTGTTCCACTACTAGTTGTTGGATATGTGCCAGGTGAGAACTAACAGGTGGTGTTTATTTACAAAACTGAAGTTAGTTCTGGAAAGGGTACAGGGAGGTTACTCTTTCAATCCATTGCTTGCAATCGAGAGGTTTGTATTCATCATAATATGCAGAGATGATAATAATATTCTCATAACTTTCGTCGTTTAAAAGAACCTGTTGTAGTAGGAGTATTATGATTTGGAATTATGACATTTTGGGGGTAGAAAATTATATGGAAAATAAAAGTGGACTTATGAGCCCCACCATAAAGTAAAATATTAAAAGGTAAGAAAATCAAATTATTTGCTGAATACAGGAAAGCGTTTGCAGTGTTCAAAAGAAAAAATATTTCACTTCGGTTTCAGGAAGCTCACAACATGGCTGTTGGGAATACTCTTAGAGTGCCTAGTACCCAGCAGCATATAATTTATTGGCTACCTGTATAAAATAAAAGAGAAGGATCCCTTAGTATTTTACTGACAAATACCAATCTTACTTCACTGTTGACACTCATTTTAGTGTACCTATCATGAAAACTAAAAGTGTTAATATTCTTGTTTGATGTATGTTTCCTGTCCATTTCAACATTTGTGAATTTTTCTATCAGATGTAAGTGCATGCAACAAATATAATTTAACACACACAGAGATTATACAGAGAGATAAAAGGTATTTTATTGAAATGATTCTGTGCAATTTAAGTTGAAAATGGTTAGTCAAGCAAATGAATGTTAAGTTGTGGCATATGTGAATAAACAAATAATTAGGCCATTTTAATTACACATTTAAGTTTAAATATTTATTTTAATATTTTATTATTGATTGTAATGAATACTGAAAAACAAAAAGTATTGATTTAAGGTTTAATAGCAAGGCATACTTTGTTGTCCTTTTTTTCAGAATGGCATCACCTGGTTCTGGTTGTGGAGATGTTTTTGCTAGCAGTCCTAGCTCGATTGTATTATAGGCGACCTCTAAAGTTTGAACTTATGCTCACAATGGAAACTCCAGAGTTTAAATCTCCTAGCAATCAGTCTACCGTTGGACAAGATAAATGTGTACAAGACAACTGCACTGTCAGCAATAGTCCCAGTTTACAGTATGATGACATTACAGCAGGTCAAAGTGTTGAAATTCAATCTATCACATGTGACTTAGCTGACACCAGTATTTGCTCTGCGACTAACTCTAATGATGCAATGTTGTCTTCCGTGACATCTGAATTAGATATTATCTGTACTCACATGTAGGCCCAGCTGCATCAAATTAACTTTTCTCAGATAGCACTGGCGTGGCCCAAAGATTTTACAGATCCAAATCAGATTCTGCCTGTCCACTCATTGTCGTTCTTATCCTAAATTGGGTGGAATGTTCATATAACAGATTTATCTAAACTGTCTGTTCTAGGATAAATTTTGTTAATACTTCTGTACAATGATAATTACTAATATGTGCATGTATATTATTATTTAATGCAAATATGTCATATCAGTGGAAAGATTTCTATTATTATATATCCAAGTCTCAACCAATTTATTGTGCAATTTCAAGTTTTCTTACTGTTTGAAATCTTGGGTAAAAACACAAATAATTAAAAATAAAAACACTCCATTATTAATGTATTATACAACAGCTGTTAGGTTTCCAAAATATTAATGATATTGTCTTTTAAAGAAAAAGAAAACTAAAAACGGATTATTTACAAAGCTTGAAGTGCTAATTGCATATCATTACATAATTTTAAATGTTTCCCAGTATGTAAAAATGTTTTAAAACATTTTTATTTTATAAAACTGTTACAATTAATAGGTGTTGTTAAGACATTAATGTTAGTACATGTATATAAATTTGTTTGGATAAATGAATGTAAAAGTTAAGTTTTTTTAACGGATATTAAATATAAATATCACTTGTGAGGGTTGTATTTTTCTCCCAGGAATTTATTTGCAAATGATTTTCTTTTACAATATTTATATTTGGTTAATTTGAACCAATTCTTTAAACCAGTACTTTATCATGGTGACTGCTTTGAAAAAATATTATTCTCTGTAAGGGTGTTAATGAAATAAATGTAAAGCAACTAACATTAGAAAACCTTAAAACTGAAAATATCTTTGCTACATGAAAGATATCAATCTCATTTGGAACACTCGTTCTTAGGCATTATGATTAAAGCACATTGAAAGATTCATGCACACTTAAGCCACGTCCTTTCAGGAAATCTTATAAGTAATAAATAAGCTTTGTTACAAAGCATTATTTGTATTTTCATCTTAAAACTGCTTGCAACAAAATAAAAACTGTCAGATGCTGGCATGTCTGCCTCATCATCTGCAGACATTATTTTAATTTGATTGTAGAGTTGGTGGATTTCCTTCGAACTTTTAACAATTTCTACAATCTTTGTACAGTTGGTGGATTGCTTTCGAACTTTTAACAATTTCTACAATCTTTGTACAGTTGGTGGATTGCTTTCGAACTTTTAACAATTTCTACAATCTTTGTACAGTTGGTGGATTGCTTTCGAACTTTTAACAATTTCTACAATCTTGCACTTTATCCTTTAGCCATTAAATATACATTCATTGTCATTACACAAAGTGGATAAAAACATAAAATATTGGTCTAAATTTTAAAAAATTCTTTGTTCTTTAAAAACAAGCTCCAGGGCTACAACATAAACTATGTCAGGAATAGATTAGACAAACAATCATTGTTAATTAGAATCCCACTCCTTGTTTAATTTAGAATGGAAAACTAAGCAATTCTTCGGACATTTAATTTTGGCAGAAAGAGAAACAAATCTTCAAAACATTTACTGTCAAAAAGTATAACTCTAGTCAAGGCCATATTCAACAGTTATTCTTCCCGTCTTGGACAAAGATATGTATTGTATCCTGAAACTAAATTACAAGTAAAAATTCTTAACAGAATTCACACACAACTTGATGTGTCAAAATAAAGTGAAATTCGTTACTGGTAAGGGTATAATTCATAATAGTAAGGTCCATCATGCATGATTGAAATTCAATACGGATAGTACTACATTGGGCTGTCAAACAGAAGGGGTTTAAGAAGCAACAACACATTAACTTCATGAACATAATTTAGGCTACACTGATGAAAAGTTTTGTGATAATCATTAAATAATTAAAGCAAATCAAATGAAGCAGTTAACACTGTTTTTTGTGATATTCAGATCAAGTTTTCATCAGTACTTTAGGTCTTCATATATTTGCATGCAGACACACTGCACACTTGCAAACACACAAAATCAATACTAAAATACTGCATAATCTCACAAAAATTTAGTTTACTACATATATGTACATGTACAAGACTGGTAAAACATGAAAAATTTCTATTTACCACACACACACACACACTCTCTCTCTCTCTCTCTCTCAAATATACTTCATACATTTATAGCATAAGTACACATTCTCTGAATTCCTCTCATTCACCAGACTTTTACAACACACATCAAACTTTTAGACAAAATGGAAGTCAAAAGAAACATACAAGAGATAAACATAGTGACCAAGTGTGCATCATATATAAACAAGAATGATTCATTTGACCAGTCAATGGGATAATCAAACAGAGAACAAACATAAACAGTCAACATTATTTACACTCTGCCAATAGTTTCTTTTTTCTCTTGCATTTCATAAATGAGTGAAGCAAAAAGATTTCTAAAGATGCTGAAATACTTCTATGCGGTTTGATCAAAACAATTTACCCCTGCATCAAACAGGTATAAGATGATGAAAATGATTCAAACAAATACTACTCACTTGCACAAAACAATTCAATGAGTGAACAAAATAACAGATATCCATAAAGTTAAAATAGAGATAAAATATTAGCTTTTGTAGCAAAATTTGCAAAATGATTTACATGGACAAAGTAAATAGATGTTTTGGTGAAATTAACAAGAAACAGATAATGCTGCAACATTTGTTGATAAGCTTCTTTGAACATTTTATTTTCTAACCTAATCTATTTTACATTTAAGTTTTTTTTTAAAATTTAAAATACTCAAAATATACACAATACAACAAAAAATATATTACAGTTCTTGAATTCTGACAACATAATATCTATGTTGCTCTGCCAGGAAATTAAATTCCAGGTATAAAAAAAAACTGCCAACTTGAGAAAAATACTTAAATTTTATAATAGCCTTTGTATCTGCTCTACTATATTTTTTTCTTCTTGGAAAGTTGACCATGATGCAATTCTGACCAACTAAACACTCTTCAACATTTTAAAGTACACACTTTTGCTGCTCATGCAATACATACATTTCACAGACAATTACTTTATAAAAGACAATCTAAAGAAAAAATTATTTAAATAGGAAAACAAACACCATACACCTATTTGATCTTAAGTCCCACTGTCAGTAAGAATTTTATTCTCTCACTAGATATACAGCCATTTATTTTAAATCAGTAAAATAAATTCAGTAAAATTCATGCTTCCATAATCTACATATCCCTTCAGGTAGGGATTTGAAGTCAAATATTTGATGCAATATGTGGCTAATGAAATCTTAATTATTTGTAACTGTATAGTCATTTTAGACTCTGTATATGTAAACTTAAAATGTTGCTTAGCAGTGAAACTATATCTGAGAGATCTTTTATCATGTGCAGTATGGCAAAATCTTTTGAAAATTACTGAATAGATGACATTAACAGTAACACCATGGGTGAAATCTGGCAAAACTGAAAAAGACTTAACAGTCACCTAAACCACACACACACATATGTGCACATTCAAGGTGTTATGCTAAACAACTCATTACATACTATTATTCTGCAAATTAAATAAAGAATATTACTAATACAAAATGTTTCTAATTTTCAAATTATCACTAATACCATTAAATAAGTTTAATTATCACTGTAAAATAATTAACATAAGTTAAATTCCTAATAAATTACTCAAATTTTAAGTTCTGAGAATTGTAATGTACTTTAGCTTTAACACATACGCAAACAAAACGAGAAACAAAGAAGCATACTTGCAAAGACACATTCTGTTTTGTTAGGATCAAATATTTTAAAAACTCGTTATATTTTAATTACACTTCACTTGAAAAATAAATATATATTCTCAGGAAAATAAAATATTTGTGCAAAATTATTCTGACTATTTCTGAAGGAAATAGCAATGCGGAGAAAGAATATTATGGATGAGAGTGTCAGCATGGTGAAACTTCAACTGACTGTCAAATTCACCTTTGTAAACACCCATTATGACAGCATCAAGTCTGATAATTGGCTTTTAAATTAAATGAATCTAGAATACCTGAAGTGGATGAATTTTTTTTTTTTTAAAAAGAACTAAAGTGAAAATAAAACAAATGTATTTATTTATCAGGTATATACATTCTTATTAATATCAAGTTACAGGATTTAAATACCAAAGACATTCACATCACATTGTAGGCATATAATGCAGGATTTTTTTTGAGTGCACAAACTGCCTGTGCATTTAAAAAAATAACAAAATAGATCTTGAGATAATTAATTTCACATATACCAAAGTCATCTGTAAATTAATACTCATGAAAAATATAAACAAAATGTTTGGCTATTAATGAACATATTCACAAAATTTGATTATTATCCAAACCTATTTAGTGTCAGTCAAATATGTAGTATCCAGTACCCCAAATCTTATTTTGTGTCAGTCAAATTCTATACTGATTCACCCCACTATCCCAAATCTATAGTGTGTAAGTCCAATACCTAATGTTTCTCCACACATCTCAAATCATTTAGTGTCAGTCAAATATCTATATACAAATTACAAATGCAAAAAATCTCTTGATGTACTGCAAGAATTCTGTAAGCCATACATGATAAATGTTGTATCTTACAGTGAAAAGTCTGCTTTCTCTTAAGCACCATTGGTTGCTGCAAACACGATACAAAGCATAACTTCCACAATAAAGCAATGAAAACATAAGATCGACCTGGTTTTTTGCACAATTAAAATTAAAAATGACAAACAATGGTTTAAACATTTTAAAAAAATTATCAAGATATACTTTGTTCACATAGGTGTTGTTAAATTTTCCACTGTCCTCTAAATATGCAGAGAACCACAGTGACGAAGAGTCAGCCTGCAAGGACTTTTCTATACTGCATATGAACTTGGCATGTTTTCCTGAAATTGTATTCTATCTCAGAACAATTAAAAACAAAATGGCAATGTGAAAAAATAAAATAGCTGATCAACGGCGATCTCGGTGCCGATGTCGATCCCTGTCATGATCTCTGTCACGATCACGATCACGGTCACTTCGGTATTCCCTGTCTCGGTCGCGGTCTCGGTCATAATCTCTCTGATCACGATCTCTGTTTCTGTTCATTGCATGGCTTGTTCGTCGCAAAAAATCATCCACATCTCTTTCATACTGTAATGGTAAATAGAATACATATATATAAAAATTAAGAAAGATCTGTACAATACAATAAGAAGATAATTCAAAATAAAAACATTTTAAAAGTTCAGTATGGCAATATGAGAGAATGATTTAATGTCTATTATGTAAGTAAATTTTACTACATTGGACCTGTTAGGGCTGTCTGCTTGAAAAAAAGACAGTTATTATATTGATACTTGTGTAAAGTTGCAAAGAATAATTTTCCTTGTTACTTTAATTGAAAAGATATAATATTATCTGACAAAGATATGGTTATTTAAACAGTAATTATGAGCCTCAGCTTTCAACATAATACTGGAGAACATGTTTCATAGGCAATAAGTATCAGCATTACAGAACAAAACGACAGTTCAAATGACACCAACTCTAAGTGGTAATCTAGTAGTACACAGTAAATGATGGCAGTAACATGAAGCTCAAAATAATACAAGTTATTTACAATACAATAATCAATATAGAAGAGATGAGGAAAGTTTAATAATTAAAATCTTTCTTTTATTCTTTCATTTATTGGTGTGCTTTGGTTAAAATTTCACCTGGGTGAACATTCTAAGCCTGCAGATTATTTTTATAATTTTTCAACATTAAAATATTCAAAAAATTGAATATAAAAATGAACTGCTGTGAAGACTTGCAGCAAACATTTCAAATTTGTCAGAAATATATATTTCTTATCTATTCTAAATAATATTGTACAACTGCAAGAGTTCATATTACAGAATACAATAACAACAATGGCTTATGAATATTGAAATAAAAACAAGCTTATGATAAACTTGTCTGACTTTAACAAACTAAAAATGAAAAAAAAAAATTTGAATACATAGTGATAGATATAATCTAAATAAACACTTAATCAGGAAAGATTTGGTCATATATAAGAATTATTTTACACCACTAAAATTGGACCAAAAACAAAACAAAAAATATTACACAAATAAAAGTATTTTTTTAAATAAAATGCAATACATACTGATCGTTTGCTGTCAGTTCTAGATCTGTTGCTAGCAGCTTGTGTATTGTAGTCTGACCCCGACATAAAATCACGGGGACGATCATATGAAGTATATGAGTTCGGTGGAGGCTCAAAGTATGTCGGTGGCTGTTGAAAAATGTTTAAAATTTAAAGAGTATTAAATAATAAAAAGGAAGCAAAATCTAAATCTTTCAATGGAAAAATCAACAAAGGTATGATCATGAAACAAATATACAGCTTGCTCATTTAAAACATTTAAGTAGAAGTATATAGCAGAACCCTGATTACGCCGAGTTTTTACTTATTTGAGAATTATCCATATGGGCTTATTTTTCTTTTTAACAACATCAGAATATATACAAAGCAAAAGGACTGTCTAACTATAAGCAGTAGTAAGGCAGTTAAAAAAATGTGAAATGTTTAACATCATGTTTGCAATGTATCTGTTTTTAAATGCTTCTCTGCTGAGTATTTGTGGTTTTTCAACTGTGTAAATATTCACATTTGTATTTGTAGACTCCTGGATGAGAAATGGATAACTATATTGCACATATTAGAGAATATATGAAAGTAACATTAATAAATGGTTCTGAAGTAACAAAATTAGACAGTAAGTAAAAATGACCAGATTTTAGTGGATAAACTTTTTTTTTAAAGTACAGAAACTTCATATTACATTGTACTAGAAGTCAACCTTCTCTGATGCCTTACACAAATCATACCAAATGTCAACCTTTTCTAAGTGTCTTAGACACTAACACAAATACTGTCAAGAGACAATTATAGTGTTTTAGACACCTAATACAAATTCTTGTTTTTGATACCTAACACAAACCCTCTCAAAAGCTCATTCTTCATGGTTTAAATTATATTTTTTGTTCTTGAAAACTTATTCAGGTGTTCATTCATCTTGATCTATATTTTATGACTAAATACTTATGAAATAGCTAATTAACAATATTTACAATCAATAACTGCAAACTGTGATGAGTTAGTGACAACCACTCTTTACTGACAAGATATATATATACACCTTGTATATTTATGGTGTAATTAGTTTTAATATCATACATTTTTCAACAAGTCGATTCAACAAATATATTTTTTTAATAAACAGGTGGTCAACTTAGATGAGATCTTCAAAACATTTTATTTCTTCTTATTAAATTCTGTCATGTGACAGGGAGTAAATGTTCATAGTAGAATGCTTTACCTAAAGGCAGTAGTTTGTCATGTGTTGCATCTGCTTTCTAATTAGTGAGATGAGTTACAGGTCTTTCTTGAACAGAGGGAAGTTATTTCTTTAGCTAACTAGTGAGATGCAATGGCAAATTGACAGAGGAATTTGAGGTGAGTCCGACAAGGATACATGCTCTGCCCAATGATCTTCCTGTTAGTGGTTGACTGGATGATGCAGACAACTAAAACAGGAAAAACAGGAATCCAGTGGTCCCTGACTCAGTTCCTTGAAGACTTAGACTTTGCGGACGACTTGTGCCTGATGTCCCAGAAATGCCAACATATGCAACAGAAAACTGATAACCTGGCCCAAGAAGTATCCAAGACTGGATTGCAGATCAACCTAGAGAAGACTGAAACCATGACCCTGTTAAAAAAGCAGCAGAAGCCAATCACCCTTGGAGACAGCGAGCTGAAAGAAGTCACCCTTTCACCTACCTGGAGAGAATTGTATCAGCAACAGGTGGTTCTGACGAGGACATCAAAGCCAGAATCAGGAAAGCTAGATATGCCTTTATTACCCTGAGACCAGTCTGGAGGTCAACATCCCTATCTGTCCGCACAAACTACGAATTTTCAAAGCAACGTTAAGTCTGTCCTCCTCTATGGCTCAGAGACCTGGAGAGTCAACAACACCCTAACCAACAACTCCAAGGATTCGTCAGGTGGACAGACAAACTAAAGAACACTGATTTGTGGCAGCGGACAAACCAAGATCCCATCAATAGCAGACTGCCAGGTGTAAGTGGTGATGGATAGGAATCACCCTGTGGAAACCCCCAGGGAAAGAGACAGGTCAGTCATCCGAAGACCACTTAAGATGATCCTTTGTGGAGGAAATGAAGAGCTGCAACCTGTCGTGGAATAAACTGAAAAAGGCTGCCCAGAATAGACTGCGATGTAGCTGTTGTCAAGGCCCTTTGTTCCACAGGGAATCCAAGAAAATAAGTCAAAGTAAGTCAACTAGTGAGATGAATTGCTGGTCTTCTTGAACAGAGGGAAGTTAATTCTTTAGCTAGCTAATGAGATGAATTGCAGGTCTTCTTGTATAGAGGGAAGTTAATTCTTTAATTATGTACTTTAACTTGGATGAAAATTCTTTATTTTAAATTAAATAAAACTTTACAACTTTTAATTTCACACACTGTTTGTCAGAGTTCTTTCATTTTTCCATTCCATGATGCTTTATAATTATATACAATAATTATTCAAAATATGCAACAATTTTTGATTGAAAATAATCTATTATTATGTGTTAAATGAAAAAGACTTTAACCTGGCTTACTCTGTAACTCTGGCTTAATCTACAAAGATTATGACTTGGTTGCATATTAGAATTCTGTTTTACAATGTATGACAAAAATAAGCCTGTCTCAATGAATAAGCAGTTTATACATTTCTCTATATTTCTGTATAAAGATAGAAGTTAATAATAATTAATTAGTTCAGTCATTATGGACAAGTTTGTGGTTCATTTTTTTTTTTTATGGGGGAAAAGATAGGTTTTAGTTTTAAATTTGCGAAACAGCATCTGCAAGAATCAATACACCTCTTTCTTCATCTGTAAATAAAATCTATTTCTGGAGCATTTCTGCCAAAATGATTACTCTAAAGTACTATACTTGAAATTAATTAAAAGAAATTTAAAAGCATTATACAAGCAACAAAGTGAATTTTTACCAGAATACCAGGTAAAATGAATTAATATTGTAATTTTATACATGTATATAATTAATAAATGAAAGCTAAAAATGCTGCCTTTTAAAGACAAAAATATGACAATTCAAATTTTTTATAACCATTAATATTCTTATAAAATATGAAATCTATTGATTTATCTGTCACCTAAAGATAAATCCAAAGAAAAACCCACAAGAAATTAGGACTATTTGGAACATCCTACTCAAATGAAAACTGAAAGGAAATAAAAAATTATATATATATATTCCAAAAATGTATCTTTCAAATGATGTCCCCCACTATATATAATAGCAAAATGTAGTCATTTTCTACCTGTTTACATATTTCTTTCCTGACTAATAAAACAAAATTTAATTCTTTTAATTTATGCATTTAAAAAAAAAATCAAACATTAGCTTCAATACCACAAATCAAGGAGAATTGTTCTGTTTTTTCTTGTATGTAACAGTTTGGTGATCAGAAGAATGTTCGAGGTACTAATAAAACAATAAAATTATAAGTTTTTAAAGTAGATTAATTGAAAGAAGAAACTAGTGTTTATATCTTTTAAAAATAAAATTAAAAATAATTAAGGTGGTACTGTAAAACCTGCTGCTATATATTGTGGTAAAGTTGATAGAATAATGAAACTATTGCTTACTGGTGCACCATAGGGAGCCATGGGTGGTGGAGGGGCTTGTCTCATATGAGTGAAGTCTCGCATGTAGTCATTGTAGGGCTGAAAGAAAACAAATGCATGAGCAGAGGTCTAAAGGCCATGCTCCCTTTAGAATATGTTTATTTAATCATTAAGATAAGCTAATTTTTTTAAAGCCAGTGAATACCTGATGCTTGTAAATAAAAGATATGTCTCTCATTTGTAAATCTGTTACAGGTCTGTATATTGCAAACTGTTTAATTTGTTATCAAATTAGAGTTCTTTTTTTGCAACAGTTTACAACCTACATAAGTGGGAAAAATGATTAAGATAAAAGTCTAGGCAAACCACAGTTCTTGTTTAAGAATTTCTATTATTATATGATTCAAATTAACTAACCTACACTTTAATTACAAATGTGTCATACAAGGAATTTCTATCATAGTATATAATTCAAATTAAATAACCTACACTTTAATTACAAATGTGTTAAACAAGGAATTTCTGTCATTATATGATTAAAATTAACTAACCTACAATTTTAAATGTCATACAATGAAATCCTTGTTCTTTCAAAGGTAATGCCTTTCAACTAAACTGTTATGATGTCACCTCAGTCTAGGATATTTTTTTAAATAATTATTAATGATAGATGTGCTAAAAGAAAAACTGAAAATGTCTTAGGTATAAGAATAAAGAACATTTTAAAAGTTTTATTAAACAATGCATAAAAAGATTGGGATAACAGAAAAATTATGATCCAGTAGAGGTTAAAACAAAAGAAGACGACAAATTCTATCAAAGAATGTGAGGGAAAAAAAAACACTTTTCAGGTTGTACTAAAATTTCCTTTAAGTGAAACAGCATAATATATTTAACATCAACCTATAGTTTAAAAGCCTTCACTTAGGTCACCATTGTCAGTGTTTTGAATTAAGCATAGTAGCAGGAGGATCTGAAAGCACATCTTTCCCTGTGACTACCTGCCAGCAGTCACACCATTTATAAAAGCACAGTTCCATAGCAAACAAATAAGTAAAAATAAGTAAAAATATATTCTTTATAAATTGAATATTCTGAATCATTTCTGAGTTGCAATTTCCTCCAATGGTTAATATTCTGAAGGAAGAGAACTAATCATATTTCAGCCAACTGCAATCTTCCTGTTAACTAATGCTTCAGGGATGCCAATTTCACATACAAGCTCTTGTAAAAAATAGAATATTAAACTGAACATCAAAGCTAAGCCAGAAGTTATGGTCTCCTGATCTTAGTTCTAATAGTGTCCTTAACTAATATGGAGATGAATGTTTTAGCTTGTTATGGGGTATATTAACTATGATGTTCACATAACACTCACCCTTAAGAGCTCTATAAAAAACAAAACAGATGCAACATCCTACCAATGGTTAATTTTTTCTAGAATAGCAGAATAATATCATGTTAACACTAATTCAAGCATGTTCACTATAGAAAGAAGCAAAAATATAGGAGCGGCATAAATACACATGTATAAGGTTATTGTGATAAAAACAATATTTTTAAAAATATTGTATACCTTTTTCCCACTAAAAAATCCTTGTGATGAGTTTGAAAAACCAGAAGATTTGTGAAACTGAGGATAGTTGCCATCAAAACCAGCTTCTCCAGGTCCCTAAAAATTGAAAACAATAACAATAAAAATGCAGACCCATTATAATGACCTTGGACTTTTCAGATATCCACTTATACTGAACAGTTTTCTTTGCCCCTCCATTATTCTACTAAAATATGCCCCACAAATACTTGGCTTTATCAAACTAGCTTGTATTAAAATTTAAAGTTTCTCAAATGTTTTCTATCTATACCTATCTTAATGTCTAGCAAATATAGTGAATTTATGTTGTAAATGATAATTAAAATGCATCAATTTTCCCCATTTTCTGCTGCTTATTCAGTACCAGAAATATATCTAAAGTACACGTGCATTAGTATGTTCATCTCCATCCAAGTGAGACTCATTCATACAATGGCATACCATTTTCACTCTGAAGTAATTTGTTAGCCCACGTCTTTGTTTTGTTAACTGTCGAATTGTTGCTTGAAAAAAGTCAGCACAAAAAAAAAACTGGAATTCTTTCAGATTTGTTGTCAAGCAGAAGTGTCATGGAGTCAAGGACAAATTATGCCTGTCTTACTTTTTAAAAAGACAAGTAAAGCCACTGCAACAATTTCTGTTTTTCATTTTGCAATGGTGGCAGTGTATTAACCCATTCGCAGTCTCTGTGTCAAGTTATGTCACAACCGGAAGTGACTGAGCCCTTGACTGTGTGCCACTGTTTGTCACAGGCTTACGCATACGTGCGCGTAGTTCATTCATTCATGAAACCATTCATTAAAAATAACCAATCAGAAAAATTGAAAGATATGTTCGGCTTCCGCACCCAATCTGTTATAAATTTTTTGATTGGATACTTATAATCAGTATGCTAATGAGCTTGAACTGGCGGCTTTTTCAATACAACCCACTGTCTTTGTGAAGACGCGCAGACATTTTGTGTTGATCTCCCTGGCAAGTTTCGTTGTTTTCAAACTCACAGTTTGAAGCCACAGCTGGGTCAGAATTTGATTCATTTTAGATGAATCTGATTTCTTAGAAATAGAAAATTTCTAGAAAATAAATATGTTCAACCAGCCCCTATTGAAATTTTAGACGCAGTTGACCTCGAGGCCAGCACTACGAAAACTGAAAACCGGTCGTGTCGAAGCGTGGCGGCGGAGTCTGCTACAAGTGCTAGGTGCATGGAAAAGCCACATGCTTTTGCAGGAAATCGTGAAATACAAATGCCATTTGCAGAAAATACTGGAGAAGTCGATATTTTGGAAGCATTTTTACCAGTGAATTTTGTGCAAAAAATTGTCGAGTTCATGAATACTTATGCCGCAGATCTACTATCGATCGTGTGCAAATCTTTCTAACTAAACAGTGGCGTGATACAGAGGTGACTGAAATATATCAGTTTTGGGGACTTATTTTATTGATGTGTAAAAAAATTCTTATGGAAATAGTTTTTATTTGTACAAAAAATACTGAACTGGACATATGTGAAACATTTTTCTTCACTTCATAATGATTTGTCTTCGTGGATGCGATCTATTTTTCTAGATCTATTTTCAAATCTCGGGTGCTGTAGCCATTGAGTAAAAGTACTTGGTGGTGTGTGCTTGATTTAAAAAAAACTAATAAACTAAAAAATTGGATTAATATTTGTAAACATTGAGGAAACATCTCCACACAATTTGGACTATTAAATAAATGTGTAGAGCAATGCCAATCCTCCAGGAATACGACAACAGATGATGAAAATCGCAAGTTCAACAAAAAGGTAAAAAAAACTTTTTATTATTTATATATTTTTTAATTTTTAAAATTTTTTTAAAAAGACTTAACATATTTTATAATATGTATGTAATAGTTTACAATTCACGTTTTTAAAATTCATTTAGTATTAGCTTCACTTTTTATTTTTTAGTTTAGTAACCCATAGAAATTATCGCTGAACGCCAAAAGTGCCTGACATGGCGCTGCCGACGCGCGTTTTTTTGCCTGACAATGAACGGGTTAAATTGGTACAAATCAGTTTCATAATTTTCTGTATGAAGTTAATACTCCAGGAGTTAATTGAAATACACTGTTTCGTGTTATATACACAAACTATATTCTGACTGTAGCTTAGAAGTAAAGCAAGAGTTGGAGAATATGCCACTCATAACATTTAAACAGATAGAAAAAATGTCTTGTGAAACTGGTTGGAGATTTTTATAATGTTAATTATTGCAGTGATTGATGTAATTACAGCTGACAAAGCCAACAATGAGTTAACAAAGAAAATCAGGCAAGGGAGAAACTAAGTAAAATCAATGTCATGGCTTATATCACTATCAAGGCAGATCTAAAACAGCTGAGATTATATAAACAAATATGTTAAAGTGTGGATTTAAAGAACTTCAGTATATTTTTTTAATTACCACTATATTGTAACATTTAAATACAATGACAACCCTAGTCACCTATGTAAACTTCATTGATTTTAAACAGACCTTTCAAAAAATAAACAAATCTGGCAACTGGTTTATAGGAAATAAATCAAAACCTCAAAAAGAGAATAATTCTGTATAATACAAAATTTTTCTTTAAGTAGTGCCTTTACAATTAAAAAATTAAAATGAAACATATAAACAAACAATAAAAAAATGAGCTAATATATATATATATTTTTATTATATACAAACCCCATTCATAAATGTTTCACGGCGTGCCCCTGCAAACCTACCACCTCTGCAAAGAGAACAAGAAAATAACTTGTTAATGTAAATGATAAATCTTCACAAATTTCTTTGGACTAAATCATTAATATTTATTATACATTTCATCCATTACAAAATATTTCCAAGTAACCACAATCACCCCCTTCTTTTATATCCATTAACATACAACAATCAAACACTAATATGTATATAATGTAAACTTCAACACCAGCTAAACAAAGCTTTCTTTCATAAGATGTGATTAATTAATTAAATGTTTTAATTGTTTGGGCTTAGTTTTCCATTGTTTATTTTCTATCTTCCACCTCTCTTTATATTGTGCTTTTGCTTCAAATGTGATAGCAGTTTGCTTTTTCTATTCATGACAGCTACATTTATTTACCAAATGTAAACCAAGACAAATAAAAAAAAAAACAACAAACAAATTTAAAAGAATGTGAAAAATAAATGCTGAACTTGACTCTTACATCATGAACTTTAACTGAAGAGTTGTCGGATTGTTGGGATGCAAGTAATTAGTACGAACAAACATACCTGGTATTCCATAATTTTGAAATGAATTTAAATTATTTTACATTTTATGATTTGCAGTAATATCAAATAAGCTTTATATTTATATTTACATTATTTATTGTATTCTAAACATTTTGTGTGGAATTGTTTTTATTGTATTTAGTTTTAACTCCAATTTGGTAACACACTTTTATATACTATAACAAACTGAAAAAAGAAATATTTAGTTCCCACTGTTTAGAGTCATTTGAGAAGAAGACAATTAATTTTTTAACACAAAATGATATCACTTTGTTTAGGATAAAAGAATTAGGTCAGAAAATGTAAGAAGTTATTTGAAAATAAGACAATTGTAAGTATTGGTGAAAATTGTAAACCTTGGTGAAATGACAAGAGATGTAAATCAGACTTTAAACAAACAAAAAAAAATTTTTTTAAATATGTGATATTAAAATGTGTAGTTTTAAAACAAATACATCTTCATAATGAAATAGTACTCTGTTTTACACTATTGCTGGGCAGTACTTAATTTTTTCTTTTCATGAAGGTTTGTTACATGGTTAAAGTGAATATGTTTAGGAATAATGTAATACATTAAAAGGAATTATTCAAACTATTTCTATTTCTTAAGGGTAATACAATATCTTTTGCAAGTTAAAACTTGAATAGTAAAATCTTAAACTACACAAAAATTCTTAAAATATCAAATATTTATTAGTGTTCTCGAAAGATGGTGAAGTGCCATATTTAATTATTTTAATGCAAAACTTTAAAAATAAATATAAAACAAATAACTAAGAATAAGAGCAAATAAACAAGAATCATAATTTCTTTTCAAAGAAAGAAAATAACATACCTATGGCTATCCATTCTTCGGAAAGCTGTAGAGGGGCGGGGGAAAAAAAGAGATTTAAATTTAAAACAACAATTTTAAAATTAAAACAACTTCCAGAAATATGCCTATAATAAAATGTAAAATCTATTCTGTAGGCAATCATATACAAAGGATTGAAGTATAGCAAAAGCATTAATGTTACACTATGTACACGTATGACTAACTACTATTATAATTAACATTAAACGTAGTAGAACTAAAAACAGTGATTTTCATATTTAAATATTTCTTTCTTTCTATTATAGAATATGTGATTCTGCCTTAACATTATTGAAGGAAGCTAAAAATTTAACATTAATTTTAGCTGAAATATTTCTCATTTTAATATCAAATAATGAATATTGCTTTGAATAGTGTATTTTTAAAAAAATAAATGTTGTAGATTTAAAAGGTAGATTATTCTAGTGTATCTTTTAAAATAGGTTTTGCAGATTTAAAATGTAAATATGATTCTAGTGTATCTTTTAAAATAGTTTTTGCAGATTTAAAATGTAAATATGATTCTAGTGTATCTTTTAAATAGGTTTTGTAGATAAAAATGCTAAAATGATTCTAGCATAGCTTTCAAAATACATTTTGCAGATTTAAAATGTGAATATAATTCTTTCTTTGATTTTAAAGGCAAATGTAGATAAAAGTAGTACAAGTAGATAAATGCATATTTTTTAAAAGAAAAGAAAATCTCATATTTGATAATTACAAGGGTTTTCAAGAACAGAACCTCACAGTGGGCAAGGGAATAAATGTATTTATACTTTTTAATAAGAAAAATGGCACATAATTACAAACATTTTAATATTTAAAAACTTTTTATCAATTACATTTATTTTTTTAATTTTATTGAAACAAGAAATTTTTAAAATTACTTTTTTTTAAAGCTTTGATAATAAATTGACTGGAAAACAGAGATTGATGCACAATATATCATTCATTAGCTACTTACAAAAGCACTTTGTACAATATACACATTTAAATAAACATGAATGTCTATCAGTGTCTCTGATTTCTATATAAACTATAATAAGTAACATTGAATCATCCATAGTATTCCCATAAAATCATCTGGAATCCAAAACAGTTTCAAGAATAGTACAGTTGAACCCCGTTATGTCGACCTAGGGCCTAGGGGTTTGCCAAAAATCGTCGAGATAACTGATGATCGAGATTACTGAAAACCAATATGGCAGCAATACAGTACAGTACTGTAACATATGCTTGAAATTTCTTTATGTACATGATGTGCATTAATAATGAGAATGTACATGCACATGTTTTTGGTGATATTTTTACACAACAGCATTGCCACGATTTATCTAATGACGCAATCGGCATGCTATAAAAATGTACATATATGTACATGTTTGCTAACAACAAAAGGCTTATGTACACGCAGTTACTATGGTTTCTTTACAAAGTCTAAAATGCTTTGTTGCTTTTTGCCTAACAGTCTGCTCGAAAACAAATGCTTCAATATTACATGCAACATGTGCTTGAAATTTCTTTATGTATATTATGTGTGTTAATAAATGAGAATGTACATGCACGGGTTTTGGGTGATTTTTACACAACAGCATTGTCGCAATTTGTTTGATGACACAATCGGCAGGCTATAAAAATGTACACTGTACATGTTTGCTAACAACAAAAGGCTTATGTGCGCCAACTAACAGCAGAGATTTATCAGTACTTGTATACAATAAAAATGTACAAACCTTTCATTATATTCTCCAACATTGCAAACAAAGATCGCTCACAAAAAAACTGTGGGATGTACACTAATTTGTTTTTAGAAAAAGCTAACCAGCAGTGTCACAATTAAATTCGCGAGTCATTTCGCTCTGACACAGCTCTGAAAAGTATTGTACGCGCGGTTACTTCAAAAGCGGGCTAATTAACATAAAAGAGGTGTGAGCAAGTTGAAGGGCATCGATAACTAACATTTTCAAAAGCCGGCAATGATTGTCATGGGGATCGAGATAACCAATGCTAAGTGGCGATTTTGGCCCTCTTGTGCTCGAGATACATGTACATGTACAAAGAAAGAAAGAAAAAAGAAACAAACAAAGAGACATTGTACAGTATTAGTGTTTGGCGACATAAAAGAATCGACATAACCGATGAGAAAATGCTAAGACAAATAGGGAATTTGGCCAACATTGATTCTCGAGAGAAACCTTTCAGTATACTGTATATATATTCTCCAAAATTGCAAACACAAAGATTACTCACAAAATCACAAAAAAACTGCTGGGTGTACACAGTAGTTTGTTTTTACAAAAAGCTAAACAGTGTCAAAATTAAATTTGCGAATCATTTCACTCAGTCATTTCACAGTTCTGAAAAGTATGTGTGTGTTTCACTCACACTCACCCCAGAAGCCGCAATCGACCTTTCATCTTAATGATGTTCTCCGTTGGGGGGGGGGGGGGGGGGAGTCCGAAGCCGCCTCTGAAAAGTATCTTACACGCATTTACTTCAAAAGTGGGCTAACTCTTTTCAGTTGTGAGCCAGATGAAGGGCCTATTTTGCCCATGGCAGGATCGCACCCGATAAGGGAAACAATGCCGTTCTTAAGTTTAAGCTGCAGGTTGTTAACAAACCGTGGCCATTTATCGTTGGCGAAACAGCGAAGTGGTATCAATAACTAACATTTTCAAAAGCCGGCAATTAGTCGCCACGGGGATCAAGATAGCTGATGTTAAGTTGTGAATTTGGCCCTCTTTTGTGCTCGAGATATCAGGGTTCGGCGACATAAAAAAATCGACATAAGTGATGTAAAAATGCTAAGACAAAGAGGGACTTTGGCAGTTCCACTTCAAAAATGTTGACATAACAGGGTTGGTGAGTTAACTGAGGTCGAGATAAGTGGGTTCGACTGTAGTTGTATTATCGGTTAGCTCTCAAAATTGCATGATGTTTGACAGTAAATTATTTCTGGAGTCAGAAGAGACAGAATTTAATGGCACAAAGAAGCCTTAGAATCAAAGGGTAAAATGTGAATACACTATATTTATCATGTTTTTAGGCTGTGTATAAATGTAATAAATTTATGATATATAGCAAGGACCAACAATCTGGAAAATCAGAATTGCACACATCAACTTTCTCATAAGAAGTTTATTATTAATTAATATATATAGAGTGAAATTTCAATAAATTGGACCCAGCTAATCCAGGCATCATGATGTTTCAAATGCAGACCTCAATCTCAAATAATTAATTTTTGTACTTCCTACAATGTGCAAAAAAGCAAGAATAATGTAACCTCACTAATCTGGATTTACCTACTCTAATCTGGTTTCTGTGGCTCTTTCAATATTGTTCTTATTTAGCGTTTAATTTTTTTTTAAAAACTGTTACTGGTGATTTGAACAGATGAAAATAAAGGAAGTAACTCTATTAGGTTTCCACCAATGCATTTACCAAATTGCAGAATCAAAATCTGCCTGTTACCAGTCTTAATGTATACATAGAGAGGATATATATTTTATTTCAATCAGTCTGCACATTGATGGAAGTTTTAAGATACATATAGGAACAGATAAATTAATACATGTAGCAGTAATTAAAAACTGAACAAATTTAAAAACACATAATTTTCTCCTACCTAATGTGTGTGTGTGTGTGTGTGTGTGTGTGTGTGTGTGTGTGTGTGTGTGTGTGTGTGTGTGTGTGTGTGTGTGTGTGTGTGTGTGTGTGTGTATTAGTACATTTTTATTAGTAGTGAGCCTTAACAAAGCTGAAAAAGCATTGAATTGTTATTACTATTAAAAGTAAAATACAACTGCCCCATATATTACTTATTAGTGAGAGACACCATGTTATCATACTATGTGTCTCGCTTAAATGACCCTCAGGACTAGAAGGCAATCTCAAACTACAAAGATCTGATTAAAAAGAGGATGTTAAAGCAGGAGTTGGATAAAACATTAAAAGTGTTGATAATTCAGTTTTCAATGTGTGTGTGTGTGTGCATGCATTTGCAATAGTCTTCTAGTAATAAATTTACAATTAACTTGCTAAGATTTTAAACTCTACTTGTTTTAAAAGACAAGAATACATAAAGGAAATATCTGCTTACGTTCACGTTCAAATTCTCCTCTCATTCGCTTATTTCTTGGTGGCCCATTGAAAAATTCTTGTCGATCATCACCTCTGCGCCTCCTTTTGTGTGAAAAAGTTATTACAAGAAGTAAGGTACAAATGATGAATAGAACACTGACATAAATGTTATAAATTGAGTAAAAATACAAAAATAATAAATATCACATTGATATTTCAGAAAGATTAATTCAAAGATTTGCATGTCTACTGCATTCAAGACTATTTGCTGACTAATGAAATACATGCATGCTTGTGGTGCAAACAGTGAACCCTCATTTTACAATAGTTAATAAGTCACATACAAATATTTCATTTTCTATTTGTCTCTCCCAGCTTTCTATTTGATGACAGACTTAAGCATACATCTATATTTGGTTAATGATAGATCCACTTTCTGATGGCCCTTGAGTAATCAAATCTATCACAAATATTTAGGTACATATTATATGAAATAATTCTAAGATATTACATATATGAGTTAAGTAAAAATAAAAAAAGAACATTATATTAGTGATTCTTCTAAAAATCCTCATGCCAGTTCATATATACATATTTTTTTATAAACAAATGATTTTCACATTTCTTTCCCATTTTGAAGTGAAATTATCATATATATAATAAATGTAGTAAATCCTATTAAATCTTACACTGTTGAACTCGATACACACTAAGAGAATCACTTCCAGCGACACTAGAAAATATATTTCTGGGTATTCACCAAAGCAGGACTGTGGAACATTTTTGTGTGCAACCAACTTCAATCTACTTTGCAGGGATTAAAAGAAATATTTCCTAAAAATATATCAACCCTCACATAATGTCATCTTGCTTGAAATGCACAATGCTTTTAGTAAAATAATAAAGGTCTTTCACTGGAAGACATGAAACTGTAACTTTTAATAAAATAAATTTAAATGAAAAAAATTAATAAGTGGTTAAGTACAAATATTTCTACTGGATGTGTTTTCAATTAAATTTTATCCAATTTGATTTTGATTTTTCAAGATGAAGATGCTCAAATAATATTACAAAACCAGACATCACTTTTATTTTATCATTTTTATTCTGTGTCTTAATTAAATAAGTGTAATTTTTAATGAAAACAATACTTGTCACTTTATCTTTTAAAAATTAAAAAGAAAAAGAACATTTTTCTTTAAAGTTTTCTAAAAGTACTATTAACCCATTAGCATATGAAAAACTATTTAAACACTGGTGCATAGGAAAAAGCAAACTGGTGCCAGAATAAATAAATTAATGAAAATTGATTTAAACTGGGTTAGGCATCCCTTTAATTAGTACACAGGCTTTCATTTTAAATACTCAAAAGGGAATGAGCGTGAGATGTATTTCTGGGAGCAGTGTTGAGTAAAGCAACAAAAAAGTTAAAATATTATAACCTTAAATGCAATTAAACAGAGAAATAGAAGTATAAAAAACGTAAATACCCATGTTTACGAAAATTACTATTGTTGAATATTTAACTTTTTTTTTTAAAAAAAGCCTCTTCTATATATATTAAATCTTGATGCCTGATTTTCTAAAGAGATAAATCAACTATGAAAAAGATATAACAATGGCATGTAAAATGAACTCTATATAAAATCTTCCCTTTGATGTAAGATTGCAATTTCACTAATAAACTTTTCAGCTAATCATATGTAAATTGATTGTAACAGAACTCTTAAATTCAGTAATAATTAATTAAATGAACGACCTAAGTATACATTAATGTTTTATCATCTATACCTAATTACTGCACTTAAATGACAACATCTGGGAAAATCATATTGATATAATAAAATAAAAGCATAAAATATTGCAATGAACTATATTTAAGTAGTATTGAACATTATGAACAAATAATAGCATAGTTAGCTTTTGTTTAATACTAAGAAAAAAAATGTTTTATTTTTACTGGTAAGCAACACACATTTAAGTAAACACCGATAAGCTGAATGAGAATCTATGCATGCACTGATGGAGCTATTGTGTTTTAACACAAATCTAGCTTAGCAAGTCTTGACACAATTTAACAGACTTTAATAAAAACCAAAACCTAGTACATGTAGTAGATCTTACACCCTTATTGAATACCCTCTGGACTCAATTTGGCTCATCTTAATTTTAAAACTGTTAACACTACAAAATTATTTCAAATATTGATCTATAACCTAATAATAAAAACATTCTTAAAATAAGATATAGAGATAAAATATGTAAATAATTAATGGAAAACGTTTTTATAAAAAGAAAAAACAAACCACTGAGTCAAATATAGTAAATAATGAGCATAATAGTTTTTAATACATTTTATTTTAAAATTAATTTTAATTTGTCAAAGTCATTATTTGCATTATGAGTAGTTTTGAAAAAAAATTATTTGGTAGTTTTATATTATGAATGGTGCCCCACTGTGTACACAGTAAGTGCTCAAAGCACATATTAATGTAGAACTCTTTGAAGAACCCATATTATCTTTCTTAAATTTGCTTGAATGAACTACACTATACTCTTAAAAAAAAGAAAATAAATACAGTATAAGACACTGGTTCAAATAATTAAAGACGACTGGAGTATAAAGCAGAGGTCAAATCTAATGAGCAACAAAGGTGTACCCACTATAATAGGTGATGGGTGAATTTTGAGTGTACAATATATCAAGAATTATATACTTTCTTACAGTGATAAATTCATCAGATGTGCACTATACATAGGTCGCATTTTACCCAATATTTATGGCATTTTCTGTGAAATGTTTGCACTTTATCATTATACTATGTCTTTAGGAAAATTAAGAAAGAAATGAAAATATTTATTTATATCTGGAGAAGCAAACAGATAATGATTTTTTTCTAATTTTGTATCTGGCAAAAAGCACCAAAAGTAAAGAAAAGCATAAAAATTAAAATGATTCAAAATTTGTCAATAAGCAGAAGGAAAAAATAAATTATACTATTCAAATAAAGCAAATGTTGCCACTGAAACTTCAAAGAGTATTGGCTGTAAATGTAAAATAATGTGTAACTATACATATGCCACAAGAAGAGTGAAGCTTATTATGGAAAATCAAAATTGTGTCAAATTCCTGAAAGTTTTTCTAACCCTGGTCAAATCAACAATCAAGCAGTAATATAATTGAAGCATCACCGCATGATGATACAAGCACAAACACACATAATAAAATAGCAAAATATCTTTATCTCCATTATTTTTTGCTTCTGCAAACTGTCTTCTCACTCATCATATTTTATAGGCCATTTTAAGCCACAAGTAGAGAGTAAATAATTATCTAACTCTAATAGCATTAACTGCACTGCAAAGAATTTCTACCCCAAATTTCTTATCACTTGTTATATTTTATGGACTATCATTAGTTCAAAGTGATTAACTATTTATCAGTGTACACACCTCGGGTCACTTATACCTTTATTCTGGAAAGTTATATGTCTATACTCTATAGCATCTATCCCAGAAAAAAACACATCCTTCTTGTAAAATAAGAACAACATGAAACATCATGGCAAGTACAGTGAAACCTCGCTATAACACGATAATCGGGGTCCATAAAATAGGACTGCGTTAATAGAGGGGTCGCATTAATGCAGGGTTTTGCAATAGAATGCATTATTAAGATATATATTTCTGAAGCCATGCCAAGACTATGTTATATCCAAATTTGCATTATCTTAGGGCGCATTATCGTGGAGTTCCACTGTATTTCAGTTGGTCTTGAAATCCACATCATCTCCCAACAGTTCCAATGCGAAATTTTACTTCATACTATCTTCAATAAGAATATACCAAATAAAATGACTAGTTTCCTGCTTCAGTAAAGCTTATTCAAGAGCCAGCCAAACAAGTTGAAGTGGCTGTTTCTGTATTTTAACTAGAATTTAAACATAATTATCATATATATATAACTGTTGTCTGTATGAATACATAAATTAAAAAATGCACGATTATGCAACTATGTGAACATTTAGAATTAATTCATAAATATAAACTAATTATTAACTTTGTGTTTACACTTTACTCTGCATTATGTTAGTCATATACACACACACACACACACACACACACACACACACACACACAAAATCCGATTAATTAATAAACCTAATGATGTATAAAAAATAAAGTTGTCCTAGATTCTTCACTTGGACTAAATGTTTATCAAAAGTCATGTGAAAGATGTGTCATTTAAATTGCAATGCTTAAAAAAAAAAATGGTAAACTGAATGTATAATTATGATTATCTTTATTTTTTTAAATTAAATAAATATAAAATAAAAAATCAGGACTCTATGTAAATACTGAAAAGGCGGACCACAATTTGTGAACAAGTTTGTTTCTTTAATTATTATTTAATGTTATCTGTAAAATGACTCAGTAGCTTTATACTTTTTTCCTTTGGCATCAACTATGGCTCTTAATTTTGTCAATCATTGTATCTGTTTCAAGAAAGGAAACATTTTAAACTATGTTCAACCCTTGAAAATCCCACTCGTAAGCTTGCAAATTGCAGGTGGAAAAAAATGTCATTTGTGAACTCAGAAAATAACGCTCCAAATCTTGATTTTCTATCTACTTTTATAGTTTTAAAGAAAATAATTTAATTACTGGTAGTCAATTTGACTAGCATTTCAGGTTTAAAAGGAGTCACAATTGCCGAGAACATAGAATTAGAATAGCAATAATAATGTACTATGTCTTGAATGTGTTCTATGTGCAAGTGGGAGGCAGAATCAGTGTATCGTTAATCGCACATCTGTACCGATTGCTGTAACTCAGCAATATTTAATTCGGAAGCAGGGCTGTGGAGTTGGAGTCATGAATCAGTTGTTCTTTAGTAGAGTGGGAGTCAGAATCAGTAAAAAATGTCTTGACTCAAAATTTTATGTGACTTAGGCTAAGATAAATCCTTTTTGAAAGAAAGGGGATAATTTTTTTTAAAATCTCAATGTAGTTTATTATTTATTTTAAACATATTAAGCAATGAAAGTTAAAAAGTACTTTGTGAAGTTATTGAAATAGTGAGCCAAAAACAAATCTGCAATTAAATGTTCATATGAAAGATATACAAGAAGATGAGACAATAGCCGGGTCACCACATGAAAGCATTCAATCACTATCATCTTCATCAACAGTAACCATGAATATAAAGATTTTGAAAAATATCTAAACATATAGGATTAATCCAAATGTTAGCACTTAAATTTTGAAAATTTCTGAGAAAGAGAAACTTTATCATATCTAACTAAATTCAAAATTAATTTAACATGAATGAAAGAGGTTGAGAAATTTTACCCTAGTTCTGAATTGAATGCTAAAAATGCAAAACCCTTCTACCCCAAGATTATTCAAGATGCCACTTTCACTGTCAAAGCACTGCCACCAAATCAAAAGTCATTGTGGAACATTAGTTTTCTGTTCTCAGAATCATCAAATCCGATTTGTAAGCAACAATGAAACCGGACCTATTAGAAGTGATCTTTTTAAAGAACCAATTCAATTTAGATAAACTATCATATTAAATATATTTTAAGATTTTTCTGTATTATATTATTGCATAATTGAAAAATAGTTTAAAAAATGAAATCTATGAAAGCCACTTCATTTATTTCCACCTATACCATACTCATACATATAACTCCATATTATATAATTTTGTGAAAAAAATAAACTACTGCAAGAGGTGGGAGTTTTAAAATTTCAGGAGTCGAAGTCAGATATTTTTTTACCAACTCCATAACCCTGTTCAGAAGAGTTGAATGCAACAGCAGCAAATCCTATCCCTATCAGACATCACATGGCCTTGAGAATCATGTGTTGTGTTAGTTTCCACACGTTTGTTTTAGGTTTATTCCTTTTCCTTTTGTGTTCATTTAAATCTTCAGAGTCTTTTATTCGTCACTCACTTACATAGCCAATTAAAAACTCTAAATAATTAAAACCTTCAAAATAATAATTGACAATGAAGCAGTCAATTATAGAAGTGATACTGAATCAATTGTGTGGAAAATCACTGCCCAGCACATTGTAGCAAATTGGTGAATTGATAGGAGCAGATGAATCTATTGCTTCTGGGGATGGTGTAGAGGTGTGTTGTACAGATATGAACTCTTCAAATGCAAATAAAATAATAAAATATCAAGATGGCAGTGGCTGATTTATAGGGTAGGTAAAATATTTTATAAAAACAGCAATTATGTTTAAGAAAAGAAATAATAAAACCAATGTATTTCTTATTATGACGACAAAGACAAATATATAGTCATGGATTTTTTGTTTGTACCTGAACCTATTATTATAGGTTCGATTGTAGCAGCTGTCATTATCATCTTTTCCTCCCCACCCCATCCCCCATTATTCTCTATTCGCTAGAGAGTTGTCATAAAAAATGGAAAATTATTCATGGATATAATTTTCAAGGGTTGATTATATTATATATTTATTCAACATATTCATCTGTAAATTAGCAAATGTAAAACTTCAAACATTTCTTAAGATTAACTATTAAACTATCAAATCATTCTTGACACAAGTACCTTGTGATGACAAATGACAAATTGTGGGAAATAATAATAGCATAAAAGGTTCACAGTTACAACTAACAAAAATGGCACTTTCTGCATAATCATTACATTTACAGCCCTACCCCTCCCCCCCAACCAAAAAAAAAAGAGCATGATTCAATTTATTTAGTGAAGAAGAAAGAGAAGAAGATGATGATGATGACAGAAATCAAGATTCCTTTATTTACCAATTTCCTTTTTTTTTTTGGTTAGCTTTAGTTATTTTTCAGTTATATTTTTTTAAATTGTGAAATATTGCTTTGATGCTTTCAGTCTTTTATTTGTTATATCTGCATTGGTAAAGTCATTTCTTTCTTTTATGTGCAAACAATATGTTAAAAAAAAGAAAAAAGAAAAGAATTTAATCAAAATAAATATAATAAAATTTAGAAAACTTAAAGAATGAAATAGAATAAAGACTTCTATAATGAAAGTATTATAAAGTTAAAAAGTTAACTAGTACTTAGTAGAAAAATTACCTAACTGAATGCCAATACTAATGCAAAAGTGTTATTAAATGCCAAAAAGGCAATTATAATCTTTAAATAAAGATTTAAATAAAGTTTCCTTGTTACGATCAAAATCAGAAATGATTTGATTAAACAATCTAAGTTTCAATCTAACTTCAGTGACTTCATCTAGAACAGAAGTGAATCTCTAGCAGTACAAAGCTCATACAGTTTAATTATATATATTACTTCTCTAACAAAACAAACTAGGCCTAAGAAGATCAAATAAATATCAATCTCCCCATCACATTAATAGTGCTAGTAGCAGAATTTGACAGAAAACATTACTTCTCTAATCAAACACACTAGGACTAAGATGTAAATATCACTCTCCCTATACAACAATAACAGCAGTACTACTACTAGTAGCAGAAGTTGGCATAAAATACAAAGGTGAAAAAAAAGATGTGTTTGCTGGTTTGGTATGTGGCATTATGTGATGACTTTCTAAAATATAAATATGTATGTACTAGGTGGCAGGAAAGAATGGAAGTAAACCTAAAGCTACTGTAAAATCTGAAAAGTGAATTAGCATGAACTTATTCTCTCCTAACAACATTAATAATTATAATGAAACATTTCCCCCCAACATGAAATAATCAGTTTTGGAGCTCTATATAAAATGATAAAATGGCAGAGTAAACAATGTATAGAATGTATAGGCTGCTAGTTGACATCTTATAACTTTAAGTCATTCATTAACAGCAAAAAAATGTCTCTGCTGATTAAAAAAAAAAAATAACCTGTGGATGTATTTTAAAGAGAGGATAATAATACTCATTTTCCTCAATGAAACACCAAAAAGAAATGTATCATTACTATTAAGATTATAAATATTTTCAATACTTTTATTCTGTTTATATTCTAAGATATTTATGATACTCTTTAACAAAAGCAGTCTGCAAAAATTGTGATAGTCGTTGTTTACTTGTTAAGTGGCAGAAATTTATTTATCATTTACTATATCATCACTTTAAAGATTACAAATAAATTAACAAACAATTTAAATTAAAGCTGTATGATTATTTGTTAGAAAATGAATTAGAAATATGCTTCTAGTATAAAATTTGAATACAATAAACTCATGACTATCTAGTAGCATTATGACATACAAAAATCAGCTCAATATAATTCATGCTAGCTAGCACTAGCAGCCTATTTTCAATGCTATCCAGAGTTTTCTGCTTGTCCACGAACAGTCTTCGACAATATGTTATATTTTGCAGGATGTTTAGGCTGTAAATGGTATGTCAATGTGAAGACTTTATCATAGTCACAGTAAAAACAGTATACCTTCTCAGTATTATTAACTTTGTTGTTATCGTCCTAATTTAAAACCAAAATGGTAACACAATTTACCTTTAACCGGTTTATAATCTTTCAATTCATCTTAGAATCAGCCATTTTGGCAGTAAAAAATAACAACTAAAAACTTTTGATGCAACTAAATATCAGCATTACTTCAGTAAGAAAGCAAGAAAATTAGCTGAAATTTAATCGTCATGAAATAAATTAATTAATAAAATTTCTTAGCGATTAATCAGAAGATTCATCGTTAAAATGGGCAGCCCTAATAAATAGTAATTATATATTTACTCTTAATGACTATTATTTGTATTAAGAATAGTAAAATATGTATGTTTTCTTAGCAAATAATAACAGTAAATGACCAGAACTTTGAACAGGGGACTTTTGCACATCCAAATGATTTTCTCCCCGAAACCCCATTTTTCTTTCTTTTTTATAGTGATTTTGAGACAGGTGATGTGAGATTATTTTTTCAGCATCACTGTTAGCTTAAACAGTAGTTAAATAAACAATATACAAATACCGTTCAAGCAATTGTGTTTGGGTAAAATTTTTATAAATTTTCAAAATATTCATTATTATCATTACATACTCATACATAGTGCAATTGAAAATCTGCAGCAGTAAAATAATAAAACTGTAAAAAATAAATAAAAATTAGTTGCAATCAAACAGCACAAGATGGTGCAAGTATGAAAAAACCCTGAAAAATATTCTGTTGTGCTTGAAATTATGAAAATAGGGGAAAGTTTTACAAGTCTAAAGGCAAAAAGTAAAAAATTTAATCTTTAGTTATTTCTCTTTTAATACTTTAAGATCTTGCTAGTTTAATCCATTTTAACTTAGAAAAACAAATATTCATTAATACTATTTAACATTCTTTAAGAATATCTAGTAATTACACCACCAAGAAAATAAAACACACTAGAATAAGTAGAAAACCTGAAGAATTTTTTAAGATTTAAAATGTACTAAAATAGAATACTACCTGGCTTTCTAAAAAACATTTCCATTTATTATATTCAAAGATGTTGTCAAATATTTATTTATGTTTTGATCCAACACAAACTTTGTATGTTTCTTTTTAACTTTGGGCTAGATTCATCCACCAATTAATTACAGTGCTTATGATGTAATTTAAAATAAAATTTAAAAAACAAAGCAATGAACAATGAGGAGGAAAAAACAATGAATGCACTCACATCAATTCTTGTTTTAGATTAAAAGCTTGATAAATAATCCAGTATTTAACTTCCAGTAACACTTATTAGTCAAAACTCCAAGCTGAACAAATCTAGTTTTTAAATTTTCACTCCAATCTTAATACATAAAAGTTATAACAATAACAGTTTAATCTGTTGAACGTTTAAATTTGTTTTGTGAACAATAAAATCATATGAAGCAGTAGCCATTAAAAGAGGAAATGCTCAAGATTAAAGCAAAATATATAAATATAATGCAGTTTCCCAATAATACGGTATGATTTTTTGGCTCCCAAAGATGGCATTATAGTGGGGTATATGTGTATTTAGATATCCAATTATTCAGATGCATTCTGAATCCTAATCACCCAAAAAATAAATAAATAAAAATAAAAAAAGAAATAAAAATAACAGAACAGGATATGTTAGAAGAGAATAAATACTACCAGGGACATTCAAAAAATGTGTGGATATTTTGCTGAGAGTCTGTGATGCACATCCAACCAAATGAAAGACAGCACTACTAAAGTACTAATGTAGCATTTTACAACAGAACTTTCACCTGTTATTCTGTGGCCATTCTTAGCAACTCAAGTCCTTTTATCTAAATGTTTTTCTTTCTAACTTTATAATTATATGCCATTCATTCTTTCTATTAATATTACCTAGATAAAAACTACATTTGTGTATATGAACCTTTTCAGTAAATTTAATTTCCTTAGTATCCAGACTTACAATTATATGCATTACCCTTAGGCCAGTTTGTAAAAACAATTTTTTTAAAACTGACATACTTTCTGCAGATGATTTAGCAAAGAAAAAAGTCAGTATGTTCTCTCTTTCTTTCACACTCATATATATGCACACACACAAATACACAAACATGCACTTTTTGTCTTCTAATTGTATCCAGTGCTGGCAAAAAAGTCAACCAATCTGATTCTGAATGCCCAAAGCCACATATCTGAAATATGTGTAAACCATACTTTCTTTTCACACATTAGTATGGTGAGATAACATCTAGAAGAGGGCTTATTGACCAGGGTTCCTTGAGGGGTTGCAAAGGTTTCCTGAGAGATCATGATAAAAAAAATAAGCTTTATAGATATAGTAATTTTTATGCAGTGGTTCCCTGAGACCTTAAAATTATTTCAAGGGTTCCTCCAGGGTAACAAGGTTGAGGAAGGCTGATCTAGAATATGACAAACAATAAAGCATTTAAAATTTCTTGAATCTTCTAAAAGTACATGACCCCTGCAATGAAAGCCTAACTAGTTCCTGGAGCACCATCATACACACTGAACCTCTAGAGCCCTTATAAGTCAAACCCTTATAATATTAAAACTGGTAGAAAACTAACAAAATATTAATGTATGCCTTTATAAACATGTATTAACTAAAAACGTTCAATATGAAAATAAAGAATAAAAATAAGCTTTAAACTTGCAGCTTAAGCAGTCACATATGTGAATTACAGGCATAAACAGGAGATGTAGGAATTTTGCTTAGAAAAAATGGTAATTTCTGGGAATGGATAGCTTTGAGGTAAACATAGATCAGAGGGTCAAAACTGAAAGTATAGAAGTATGGCAAATGTACTCAGAGGTCTGAGCAAAAGGGATCTATAAGATATCTGGATACAACTGATTAAGTCACATCAGAGCACCCATTGTTAATTTTGCTCAACATACTTAATGAAAACAGAGAAAAAAGATCTGAAATTACTGAGTAGCAAAATATCAGGGCTTGCTAATACAGTCGAACCCGGGTATATCGACAGCCTAGGGTTCGCAAAACAGCGTCAAGATAACTGATGATCGAAATAGCGGAAAACCAAAATGGCGGCAATATATTACAGTACTGTAATATGCGCTTGAAATTTCTTTATGTACATATGTGCGTTAAATGAGAATGTACATGCACATGTTTTTGATTTTTTACACAACAGCGTTGCCGTGATTTGTTTGATGATGCGATCGGCTTGCTATAAAAATGTACATATATGTACATGTTTGCTAACAACAAAAGGCTTATTTATGTACACATGGTTACTATGGTTTCTTTACAAAGTCTTAAATGCTTTGTTGCTTTTTGTCTTTAACAGTCTGCTTGAAAACAAATGCTTCAATACGTATTCTATTACTATCAAAAATGTGCTTGAAATTTCTTTATGTACATGATGTGCATTAATAAATGAGAATGTAAATACACGTGTTTTTGATTATTTACACAACAGCATTGCCGCGATTTGTTTGATGACGCCATCGGCAAGCTATATAAATGTATATACACTGTACATATTTACTAACAACAAAAGGTTTATGTGCACCAACAGCAGAGATTTACCAGTACATGTATACAACAAAAATGTACAAACCTTTCATTATATTCTCCAACATTGCAAACACAAAGATTGCTCACAAAATCAAAAAAACCTGCGGGGTGTACATGTAATTCATTTTTACAAAAGCTAACCAGTATCAAATTTAAATTTGCGAGTCATTTTGTTTTTGTGTGTGTGTGTGTGTTTCGCTCACTCTCACCCCAGAAGCCGCAAGAGACCTTTCATCTTCATGATGTTCTCGGTCTTGGTTTGCTTCTGGGGATCCCCACAGCCTCACGGTGCATCTAAGGGGGAGGGTAGGAGGAAGGGGGTGAAACAGGTTGCATCTATTAGGTGCACACCCTCAACTGTTCTCCGTCGGTGAGTGGGGGGGGGGCCAAAGCCACCTCTGAAAAGTATCGTACAAGCGGTTACTTCAAAAGTGGGCTAATTACCATAAAAGAGGTGTGAGTCAGTTGGGCAACAGTGTGCCTATTTTGCCCATGGCAAACATCATGCCTGATGAGGAAAACATTGCCCTTCTTAAGTTTAAGCTGCAGGTTGTTAACAAGCCGTGGCCATTTATCGTTAGCGAGATGGCAAAGTGGCATCGATAACTAACATTTTCAAAAGTCAGCGATTAGTCGCCACGAGGATTGAGATAACCGATGTTAAGTCGCATTTTTGGCTCTCTTCTGTGCTCAAGATATTAGGGTTCAGCGACATAAAAGAATCAACATAACCGATGAGAAAATGCTAAGACAAAGAGGGAATTTGGGGGTTCCACTTCAAAAACATCGACTTAATAGGGTTGATGAGTTAACCGAGGTCAAGATAAGTGGGTTCGACTGTATTACTTTTTTATATATGTAGTGATGTACTGTATTGATTAGATTTTTATTTCATTTTCTAAACACTTTATCTATCCAATGCAATGAAAAGCAGAACAACAACAAAATTTAAGCTGTGATAGACTTCCATGGATGTCAACTACACAGCCATCTTTGAAACAAATTAAAAGTATAGACTGTGAACTTACTCCATTTTAAGTGTAGAGCTCTTAGATATCTATGATATTATTAATTAATAAAATAAAATAAAATACAGACAATGAACAGATATGAATAAATGAAGTTAAAAGAGGAATAAAAATCCACTGTAAATCAGAAATAAAATAAATAGCAAATTTCAAGGGCATCTACAGAAATTTTAATGTAACGATAAGAGAAATTAATCACAATGAAAGACATACAGGTTATTCTATAATTTTATATTGAAGGTATGACACTTGACAATAACAAAATTGCCATACAAGTGATTTTTTATTTTGCATACTATGATGTTTTTGTTAAGAGCATTTAACTATTCTTTTATTCATCAATGTCTGCCAGACATCCAAATGGTTCTATAATAAAGTGGAAATCTCTCGAGAGTTTTCTGATTTTTCTTTGACTTGCAACAACAAAATAGCTTATCTACAAGTGTTTGATTATCTACAATTTAATATTCAGGTTTTACAAAATACTAAATAGATTTTATATAGTTTTGAAACCAAATCCTTCCAATGAACTAAACATAAGGTGTTCTAATCATAACAAGGTGTTTTAAGTCAAAAGTCACAAAGTAGGCTAATCTATACAATTCGACATACTTATGATGCATGTTTTGCAGTGCATGTGTAACGGTAAAGATTTTAATATAGAATGTTCCGCAGTTATCTATGTATGTGTATCTCATGTAATACTGATTTTAATGAGAAGAAAATAAGTATCATTCAATAAATATTTAGTATGCTTTTCATAATTACAGTAGTTGTACTCTACTGACACTGTAGAAATTAGGAAATTATATTTCTCAGTCATTCTTTCACTAAATTAAAATCAAAACAATCCTTTAAAAATGCAGGGGAGTGAAATGAATGGCCTATTTAATTTGTATAACACAGATAGTGAATGACTAAATTAGCTTCACAGAATATTAATAACATTAATAATAATAAAAAGGATACCTATAAGATACTAAGAATTAACTTAGCTTCATGAAACATAAATATTTTGCAATAATTTTATATTAATATTTGAACTGTTAATTACTTTTTAACAGCGAACACACACATTTGTTTTTTAAAACAAAACTAAATTTAAAATATAGAGAATAGAATTTAAATAGATAAGAAATTATGTGAGTAATCCTTAAAAACAGCAAGGCATCTTAAACATTGTTTAGGAATACAAAGGTTAACCAATCATTCAATTAAAAATATTTTTTAATTTTTAATTAACGAAACACGAAGCTAATACAATGCTGAATGTTGCAAAAGAGTAAACTGGAAATCTGTCAGTACAAAAATTAAAGTGATTGCAGTGAAGACTTTGTGAATTAAACGGTTTTCTTCTCAAAAATAAATTGTTTATTATGATACAAATGACAATTTAACACAAATAAAGAATGCTTACTTCACACAATGTGTACTGATTTCTGACAGTGAAACAGCATATACAGTCAAAAAATGATCACTTCATTCTAGGAGAACAGCTAGCAAAATGTTGTGATTGACAAATTTGCATCCTAGTTAATTATGTTATTTGTGCATAATGCATACATTTTAAAACTTTGGAGTTTGTGACAAATGCAGTTTATCAACATTAACATTATAAGACTTGATCTATTCCAAGTTAAGAAATATTTGAGACATAACACAAAATCTCTGAGAATCCATCTGGTTAGTATGCGTTTCTTAAAAATTAATTATGTACATGATTTGATAGGTTGATGAATACTTAATCATAAAACCAAGATCAAATCTTCTTAAAAGAAGTAAAAGATTAGATATCAACATACCCTTCTCGCTTGTAGCCAGGTCTTCTCACAAAGCACACAAGGGCACTGATTGACACCTTAGGCTCATGGCATTTAGTCCAGGATTTATAGATATTTTTTTATCATAGGATTTTCAATTTCACAACTATAGGTCTGGAAAGGGGAGAGTTCATTTACTGCATTGGCTACTCCACAGGTGTGGTTGATATTTGAAGGAGTCCAACTTTTGACATTATTTTTTTCTGTATTTAACTTTTTCTCAAATCGATGACTGTAAGTATACTAGTCCAAGGGCAGTTGGTACAGAATTGAGTAAGTCTTTAGAGTTCAAGGTTTACAAAACATTTTACAAACAGATTCTCAAATAACACAACAATAAAAATAAGGACATGTTGACTTTGTATATGTACAACTGTCCATAGCCGGTATTCTTACAGCATTATTCCATGGGCGGTAGAGAGACATGTATGTACCATTCCATGGGTGACGTGTGCTTTAGCTTTACCACCATAAAGCAGAAGTGTGTGCATGTCCGAGGGAAAAATTGGCCATATACAACACAAAAGTCACCAAGAAACCAACAGCACACTGACTTATCACTCAGAAGCTAGAATGCAGGTGATTCTTGCTGGATTTCGGATATTGTGCAAAGCACAAAAAAACAATTAAATTATCCAAGATACACCAAGGAAAATCTGGTTAAAAGTGAGAGAGTAGGGAGAAGTACAAATCACAACAAATAGTCCCATGACACATTCCCCCCTTGGTGTATGGAATGTCCTTTGTATAACACTCTGTCCGACCTTAACTACCCATATTTCTTTAGATCTTTTTAATTTTTTTTAAAATCTACCTCTTAAATGTATTTATTAAATGTTCTTGAGGCATGAAAACTACTTTGGTCTTATTTCAATTTATTAATATATGTGCCGCACTTGATCTTACATTTCCACAAGCCGATATCAAAACTGCTGGCTTAAAGGATTGTCTTGTTTTCAAATTATCATGCAACTGTCTGTTTTTAAACTCAAGAAAATTAAATGTTTAAAATACAGTCTTTGCAGGGTGGACAGAATTAACATAAAGTCACAGTTTTCAATGCCTCATCAAGTAGAATGTGGGTGTTGTAGGCAAACGAAAGCTCACAGCTTGTCACTTTTAAAGCTGGGAACTTGCTCACTTATTCAAGTGACATAAACAAATATAAGACCACCAAATGGGGAAGTGATTATAAGAGACGGTTCTCTTGGTTTTTATGTTCACATTTTGCTCAATATTTTACATTAAGACTATTCGGTTAGTTGTGGTGTGATTTTCTTTTTTAAGCTTTGTACTTACCAGTTCATCAAGGTTTATGTATTTTCACCTTAAGGGTTTAAAAGATTTTGTATACCCCCATTCACCATTTATTTGCAATTATTATTTTATTTATTTATTTTTTAATTGTGCCAATGGAGACCAGCACATACACCACTACTGCTCGCAAAATAGTCAATTAGTCCGTATTACTGCACTTTGCACATTGGTTTGGAAGAAATCCTTCCAGCATGTTAAATCCCCGCACGATACTCAGCTAATGGACGAAATATGAATGCATCACTCAAAATATTTGGACAGCACCAGCAAGAGATGAAGCACAGACATCAAGTGACACCACAGCTGCGGTAGTACTGGCAGCTCCGCCATGTCACAGCATCTTGCACCAACGCTAACCTTGGTCCGAAGTCAGGCCGCCTCATGGCTCGGGGTCGGTCTGGTCTCTGGTCACGTAGTGCTCGTTCAGCATTGCGTGCATGCGCCTTTCTTGCCTTTCTCAAAGTAGCACTGATGTCTAGGGTCTCATCCATTGGAAATAACTTGCATAATGCTTCTCCACACCTTGGGTCAACCTCCTGGGAACATCAGAAAATTATTAAATTTAAATAAAAGACATTATAACATAAAATGGATTAAGAAGGTTGATAACATGGTTCCAAATAAATTAACTTTTAGTAAACACAAATATTTACCAAACTAAGACATTTAAAAAATATATTCAAATAAATGACTTGCCAAACAATACAATTACTAGAAAGTGTCCTTTTATCAACATTAATATGCAAACTAGATGATTAAACTTCTGAATCAAATTCTCAAAATATCTTTTGTATTCCCAAATGAATCAAGAGTTGCATAAGTTAGATTATCTTGCCCATTTATGAAATATTATTCAAATATACATTATTCTGGAATGCTGAAAATATAATATTTCAAACCGATTTAGCTGAGCCAGCAGATGACTAGATACATATCTTCATCTATCAAAAAAGTTTAGAAAGAAAAAGATGCAATAATGTGTTCCCCTATAATGATCTATATGATATTGATAGAATAATTTAATTTTAACAAAGTCGCTGAAAAAATCTCTCTCATCTAATTAGTGAAGAAAATAACATTTAGACTTAATAATTTTCTATCTGTATCAGAATGTCGATCTGGTTGAAGTTGTATACAAAGATCATTTAAACCAGGGGTCTCAAACTCGCGGCCCGCGAGACGATATTTTGTGGCCCCCACTTGATATCAAAGTTTAATGATAGTGCGGCCCACACGTTTTTCTCACACACCTTGGGAGTTTTATAGTTTTTGTCACCTGTGGGCTAACAACCAGCGCATTGTGTTGAAACTTGGGGACTTTCTTTCCCCAAGCCTGTTACATATTGCTACTGTTTAGCAAAGTTCAAAACATCCAGCTCTAGCAAGCTGATTCTATATAGATTATAGACCCTAAAGGCCTACACACAGATGAGTGGTTTAGAAAAGAGAATTTTCATGTCGAAAAAACAGGTGAATGGTTTAGCAAAGAAGAAAAAATAGTAGACTGATAGAACAGAAAAATAAATAAATAAAGGAATACAGCAATCTAAATAAATAAATATGTTTAAACAAATAAGAAATATTAAAGTAAATAAACAATATACCAACAAAAAGAAAGATTATTTAAAAGGGGACAGGTCTTGAAGAGGTTTTATGAGTTGAGAGCAGAAGTGAAAACCTTCATGGAGAATGATGGGATGGCTGTTCCTGTACTAAGTGATCCCAAATGGCTCATGGACTTAGCTTTTCTTGTTGATATCATACAAGAGCTGAATGTACTGAACAAGAAATTACAAGGCCAGGGGCAGCTTGTCAGCGCAGCATATGACAATGTCAGAGCATTTTCCACAAAACTCATGTTATGGAAAGCCCAGCTTTCTCAGACAAACCTCTGCCATTTCTCAGCATGTAAGGCACTCATGGATTCTGGCACACCATTCAGTGGTGAGAAGTATGTTGATGCCATTGTAAAGCTGCAGGAAGAATTTGATCACAGGTTTGCAGATTTCAAGAAACACAGAACCACCTTTCAAATATTTGCTGACCCCTTCTCCTTCGATGTGGAAGATACCCCTCCTGTGCTTCAAATAGAGTTAATTGACATACAGTGTAATTCTGAACTCAAAGCCAAGTTCAGGGAGGTGAGTGGAAAAGCAGACAAGCTTGGACAATTTTTGAGAGAATTGCCACTTATTTTCACTGAACTTTCCAGGATGTTCAAGCAGACTATGTGCCTTTTTGGGAGCACCTATCTGTGTGTAAAGCTCTTCTCCACCATGAACTTTAATAAGTCAAAATTCAGGTCCAAACTTACTAATGAGCATCTTCAAGCCATACTGAGGATCTCAGTGGCTTCCTCCCTGAAGCCAAATGTGTCTGAGCTGTGTAAGAGGAAGCGTTGCCAGGTCTCTGGCAGCAGGGAATAATGATGCGGCCCAGCTTCACCCAGACTCTACTTCCAGCGGCCCCCAGGTAAAATGAGTTTGAGACCCCTGATTTAAACACATAGCTAATCAAGTAGTAGTAGCTAATGCTCAATTAAGAAGGAAATATGCATCAGAGTTTCCGACAATCATCTGGACACAACAGTGTTTTAAGGGCAACAAATTTTGCAAGTTCAGATTGTGACAGAATGACTTAGGACTAATCAAATGTAAATTAGGAAGTAATTATCACAAGAAAATATTCTTTCAAGTACACCTGCTATTTTAATATGTTAATTTAGAGTAGACTGCCAGACTGCCTATAATTTAAAATGTCATATTCTAATTCAATAACTGAATTCCTTTTTACAGGTTATAAATATTTTTGTTTAGTTGGATTAGAAAGTTTAATGTTTTGTAATTTTTTTTTAATTTGTTTACTCATAAAACAATGGCTGCCAATCAGCTGATATGGAAACTATGAGCACATTTTATCTCAAAATATGGTTTTAGGAAAATTAATAAAAGCAAATAATTAGAGAAATAAACAACTGTTTGGGCAAGAATTGTGTTTTGTGATCAAAGATTATGGCGATTTAGATGAGGTACTCAGTGAAAATAACTTTTTACATAATTTTTGACATAAATGAGAGATTTGAGAATGAGCAATCGTTTTTCAAGCCATTTGGTTCAAGAATCTTTTTCTTCAAAAGGGGCATTACATTTACAACAACTACTTAAAAAGTGATGGGAATATTCAAGTATTTATGATGTCCAAATAGAGCAGAAAGTTAGATATATGAACAATCTAATAGAAACAAGATTAAAGTTCACTTGACTTTGGGGCAATTCCTTCAGGATTGTTCACAGAAAATTCAGATACTGGCTGAAACACTGTAAAAAGTTAGTAATTGAAAGGAGATGGCATGACGCTGTCAGTGAAAAATCTGTGAATTTATCTCTGATTGTTTGCAGAGAATGTGGATAGAAAATGGTGAAGATTTATTTCTTGCCACCAATTTACCACTTTATGATAACAGATAACAACAATGTCTCTAATGTTGTTTTTGGCTATGATAAATTTGCTTAAGGATGGTGACATTATCCAATGCTTTTCAGCTTTATGGTGTTATTTCTTGGCACAGCATAGCTTGTCACTTATTGTATCAGGGAGCACATTTCTATACTGCAACTCAACTAATGGCTGTGGGAGGAAGCTTAGCAAGTAGAGAATGCAGGCACACATTTAGTTGTTCAGAGGTGAAATTTTACATACTTGTTAGTTGTGATCTAAGGTCATTTGTTAGTTGATGTCTTATTAATTAAGCTGAAGACTTATCAATCAAGCTGATGTTATATTCAATGCTGACTGTGTAGAAATTGTAAAGTGTGTACTTGTGTGCAGAATATATTTTTTATTGATTGTTTTCAATTATATGACAGTGAATAGCAGTGTGACAAACTGTACAACAGACAACTATTGTCAAAGATAAAATGTCAAACAATGTCAAAATGAAGGAACTTTTGAATGCTCATTTTTTAAAATTTATTTTTGTTAATGTCAGAAATATAAGAATAAAATAATATTCCACTGGAATACTGATGGGGTAAAATCAAATTTGAGAGTTCAATAGCCTGAAGTTTAAAATCCACTCCACAGCTTAATAATGAATCTATGGAGATGCACTATCAGATAAATCTGATATATATCTTATTTCCACTACCAAGAAATATAATATCAATATGTGATGCATCTGCACTATGTAAGTGTTTATTTCATTTATTATTTGGTTTGGTAAATACTCTTAAGTCATCTTCTGAGAAAATCAACAGTTTCTATAGAGTTGTGAACACCATTTTATTTGAGTATGTGCTACGAAAGAATTCAGTAAAAAAAAAAAAAATTTTTTTAAATCTTTGAGAATGTCTGAAACAAAATAATTCAAATTGAGTCTCAAAATTTAAGAAGATTCATTCTGGATTTAGAATATGACACTTAACCCGTTCGCCGGCCCGCTACCGAGTTAGGTTAGCGCATGCGCACACTTTTTTAAATCGATAGCCACTTAAAAAAAATAACAATCAAGTCAAGCAGACGATATGTTTGGGTTCAGCAGCCAATCTGCTCTAATTTTATCATTGGTTAACTATTTTTAGAAAGGTTTTTTCCATTACAAAGTTCGGAAATCCCCAGACACCTCACGTTTATCGAAGCTGAACCGCCATTTTGAACCGAAGTTTGTACTACACATGGCTCGTTTCAAGGACCATTTTCAGTTGTTTGCTTGATCCTACCTAACGAACTTAATTGTGTAAATAAATTTAATATATTGTAGATGAAATTCGACAGGCCTACTGAATTTTTGGATGTGACCATTTGATAATAAAAAAAAAAAACCGATCAGTCTCAAACCGAACCCTCGTGGTCGTCGTTATGACGTCGTTATGATACTATTTTTATCGATAGCCACTTTAAAAAAAATACCAATCAAGGTCAAGGAGAAAGATATGTTTGTGTTCAGCAGCCAATCTGCTCTAATTTTATCATTGGCTAACTAATTTTAGAAAGGTATTTTCCATTACAAAGTTCAGAAATCCCGAGTCACCCCTCGCTTGTAAAGAAGCTGAGCCGCCATTTTGAACCGGTTTGGAATTATACATTGCACGTTTCAAACACGATTTTTAGTTGATTGCCTGATCCTACCTAAAGAACTTTATTGTGTAAATTAATTTAATATATTGTAGATGAAATTCGACAGGCCTACTGAATTTTTGGATGTGACCATTTGATAATAAAAAAAAAAAACCGATCAGTCTCAAACCGAACCCTCGTGGTTTTCATATGACTCTTTCGTTTTGTTCAAAATCAACCAATTTCCCCAGGAATAATATTTATTTACACAAGATAAATTATTATTTATACCATATATTCAAATGGCAATCAACAAAAATCGTTTTCTTTCGGATTTTATTCAAGGAAACATCTAACAAATTGACGAAGGTCAACACAAGAAAAAGGTAAGAAAACTTTTTATTTATTTATTTATTTTTGAATTTAAAATAATAATAAGCAAACGTTAAAAAATTAAATAAATATTTTTAAAATGTCCCCCATAATATTTATTTTGAAAATCATTTTAGAATTGTACGAATTATGCTTGCTTTTAATTATTTAGTAGACTAGTAAAAAAAAAAAAACGGTGAAAATGTTCCCAAGTTCAACAAAAAGATAAGAAATCTTTGTATTATTTCTTTGTTTTTGAATTCGAAAAAAATTTAAAAAATACTTTTAAGATTCCTTAGTATGTCTATAATAGGTAGTAATTTAAATTTTTAAAATCCATTGATAATTACAGTCGCTTTAAATTTTTTAGCACACTGACCCATTCAGTTATCGGTAAGCGTCAAAACATGGCTGCCGGCGAACGGGTTAATACCCAAAGTTCTTAATATACTCTGTTTGCTCAGAGTAGCATGAAAATTAATAATATTTTCAGCCGTCTACATATTCTAAAGATAATATTAATCAAAGCCATTCATTAAAATATTAATTTATATGTAAATTTAATTTAAAATATTTTAATCCAAAATTAATCACATTTTCTTACCTGTCCATCTCGTCCTATCTTAACAGGTTTGTTTTCATTCCATGGATTGTGAAGATGATTTGTTTTGGTGAAAGGAAGCTCCCGCCTAGAGAAAAGATAACATTTTTGTCCTATTGCTGAAAATATTGAAATGCTGATATTAAATATAATGTAATGTCTAACAAAAGAGTAAAAAAATTTTTTTTAACAAGAACTTTCATTTATTGTATTTTTTGTACCAAATTCATTTATATTTTATGCAATCTTGCATTAATTTTTAAACCATCTTATTATTTTTAAATAAAAAAATAAAGCAGCGGTGAATATGTTTGTTAAAGCAGGTGGGGTTGTTTTTTTTAACAAAATCTTAGTCAAGATTAATCGGAATTCTTACTAGAATTATTTTTGTTAAGGACTAATCAGACCCTTAAATAACTTTTATAAAGGTGTTACAGAGAGGGGAAAAGTTTTCCACAATACAACTAGATGAGCATACTTGTGACATAATACAGTTTTAAATATACTTTTTCATTATTAACTAATAAAGAGGTGTCAAATTTATGAAAACTAAGGACAATAATCATTACAAATCAAAACATACTGAAGTATTTATAATTAATTTTTTTTTAAAAAGCAGTTTCAAATTATCACAAAAGCATTTACTATAAAGCATGTTAGTATATAAACTGATAGTAATATATAAGCTACTAAGGAAAATACAGCATACATGAAAATTTTAGAATTTATTTTGATGTTAAATAAATAACATTACAATTATCATAAACTTGTTTTATTTCAAAATCATCTGCTGAAATTTCAGATTAACTTCAGTTTATTTTATTTTCTGATGCCAAGGAAAATATGTGGTTTTAATCTGGAAACAATGGTGACATTAAAATGTGAAACATTTCCTGAATGATGTGCCATTTAAAACCACAATTCACAAAAATTGAACATGTTTGTAATTCTTTCCCACCCTCATTAAAATTCTATTATACTGCTAGAACAATTTGCCGAAAATGCTAAGAGTTTTGCTAGTGAATGTACTGATGTAGGAAATAATTTGATTTCATACTGAAAGATTAAATCTCATGATACACTGTAGATTAAAACAATTTAAAGGCATTATATTTATAAATAAGGGAGACATACTTAAATATATTCAAATAAACTACTTGCCAAGCAATCCAAGTTTAAATGGAACTTGTCTTGTTCTTATCAGAAATAACATGCATATTCACAGATTAAACTTTCCCCTTGTATTCTCAAAATGTCTTTATTTCCAAATGTATAGGGTGATGGATAGTTATGAACCTTAAATGCCATTTTTTTCCCTTCTTTCAACAACATAAAAATTATTTAAATATCAATTATTTCAATGTTTAAAATATTACACTAGCTGCCTGAAATTGTGGAAAGTGCTTCTGGTCAAATACAGTTTCAAATTGGGGTAGGGAAAAGCTACGCGGGAAGGTGTTTATTTTTGTTTTGTTAATTTTGGATGGCATTATATCAACTTCTTGCACTGCATATTGTTTCTGTTTTGTGTGCTGTTCGTGCAGTTATGAAACAGATTAGTCTAACTAGAGAATGAGTTTTATTTTTAATTTAATTTTACTTAAACCAGAGGAGTGATTAAAAACTGCAGCGCAGAAAATTATGCTACCTCTATAATAAATTAAATGATAATACACAAAGGGAAAGCAAAATAATTTATATATAACAAAGGTAAACAATGTAATTTTGTTTTATGACCTATCAACAACCCACAAATTTTGTTGAATAAGGTCAGATAGAGTTTAATTATGTATCCTTGTTATATGATGGGGAATTTTCCCATATATTTTATATAAATTTTCATGTTGCAATTTAAATTGAACACTATTTGTAATTTGAATGATATATATTGCATCATGCTTGTTTTGGAAGTGAGGTCCTGAACAAATGAGTTGTGCATGGTGGTAGATTTAGTGACTAGTCTTTACTACTTGCGTCAGATAGGTGAGCGAGTGTTTGTTGTTTAAATTTGCGTGATCAATGGCCAATAAATGGGCAAGGGATTAATTTGCGGCGCATTTTTGGGGATATACAATGGGATGCGTTGTTACTGGATTGGCAGAGGTGGTCAGGAGTTGTTACGAAAGACATAATAGTATTAGCTCTAAGTAATTGGCCAGATCGAAGGCGTGTCTAACAGACACAGATGTGATTTTAAGGGTAATAAAAGTGATAGAAAATTTTACTCTTTACTCATTTCTTCAATCGTCTCTTTGGGTGAGCTTTTCGAAACTGGGTCCCTCCCTACATTGGGTTGTACATGCAGCAGTAAAACACTGGCTGGATAAGGTAAAAGCATCTTTGTATTGTATAAATGGTTAGGTTTTATTATGATGCTATATGCAATGTTTTATTTTGAACATGTTAACATTTCTTTCTTTCAGAGGCCTATGCCAAACTTAGTATTTATTAATAGAGCAATTGACTGGACACTTAGACTACAATTGCTTGTGTTTCAGGGGTTTTGTGTGGTTTCTAGCTTTTTCAGGCTTTATTTTGGATTTTGTTTTGGTGTTGATTCTGATTTGGTTGCATCTTGATCTTTGATTTCAACATGAGATTTGGAATCTATTCCTGATGTGATGTCATATACTACTGAGAATCTACCAGTGTGTGTACGTCACTCCAGCGCATCAAGATAAGTTGTGATCGCAAAAGTGAATACAGTGTGGCTAGAACCTGATCATGGCATTAGGATGAAAACTGTTACTTATTTTTCTAATCTTGTTAACTTTTATTAAAATTCTTGTTATTATTTTAATCGCGTATTTGTGAAGTAATTTCTATCGTTTGTTATTGTAGACTTAAGTGATAATCTAAGGATTACGTCTTGTTCTCTGTTCATCTATTTATAATTGAAATATATATCTATTCCTAAACATCGATTCTCAGCTATAATTGAGTGGGAGCCGGAGCCAACTTGGCAGCTTACTAGTATATCGGTGTAACAGTTGCAGATATACATATATAACCAGTGACCCATACTCTGCATCAGCACTTGTAAATGTCTTGTATCATAACTTATTACTCATATTTGATATAATTCATTATTACAAAGTCACCCCAGAGTACAGCGGTGACAATCCTCGCCCTTGATTTTTCAGTCTAAAATGTAAATTGGCATTTTAAAGACTATAGCATAAAGAGATGTGCATTAATGAAAACCCTGACAATGCCCTATTTTGTACCTTGTAATCCAATCCAATTTAAAGACACCACTAAGTGCCCTTGAAGTCATGCCCTGGGGTAAAACCCATCGAATAGGTGGGTGGTCTTTAGTTGATTCTGCTGCCAGCCGAGCATACCCTGTATATTGTGTACATAAAAATGTAACACATCTTGATATGGGTGCAAAATCTATAAGTTTAAAATTCAAGATATTTATACAAGTAAAATAATGTCTAATTTTCAAATCTTTAATCTTATTTCATATTTTAACTTAGCATTAATTATTTCTTCAGAGAGAAAACAGCTTTAAGAATATCACAAATCAGCAGGTTTAAAATGAAGAGATAGGTGTCAATAAATCATTTATAAAAAAAAACAACAGAATTGTAAATTGAAAAATAACATGGTTACCTTGAAATTTCCCACTTTCCTTTACTGAAAATATTAGAATCACATTGTCACATTCCTGTAAAAATACAATAAAATAAATTATATAAAACAGTAAAAATGTAATAGTTTGTTTTTGTTTTGTTCTGATTTTTTTTAGGGGATATATTTACAAACAAGTGCAGGAATAATGAGTTATATAGGCATCAAAAACTAGATAGATGAGAGGTCCAGCTCACAGACCCACCCTGTTCAGTTGGGTGTTTCCACATTGGCATGCATGCACACACACTCTCCATAGCTTGGGATTGTCTGTCTTAGCACCCCAATTTATTAAGTGCTTAGTTACATTAAGATATGAAGTGCTAATAAAAATCCATAGTATTATTATAATTAATATCATTAAATAAAACAAATATGAAGAAAGGTGAATGACTGAAAGGTATGATTTCAGTTAAGTGAACAAATATAGGACAAAAGAAGAAACATTAAAACAGAATGTATACATATTTCTTGCACACCAGTGAACCATAATAATTATTAATAATCCTTTTAAGCTAAATAAATAGTCCAAATCTATCTAAAATATATTTTACTTACACGGAATGCTTGATTGAGTCTAGATTCATTTTGAGGTGGGGTAGACCAAACACCCTTTGCCTTTGCAAGAGCGACATTTTCATGATTGTTACTTTTGATGAGGAAAAAACGTGCGCCTCGGAAAAGATACTTCAGTTTTGCAAGATAGTAGTCTGGAACTAAATAAATCAAGTCCAAAACAGAAATCAACAATACCAGATTCTCACTATTAAAAAGGTTTTTATAAAAAGTCAATATCTGTGCAAACTCAACAAAATACTTTCAAGTAACTTGTGTCTGCAAAGATTTTACAATAAATAATTATCAAAAGAATGAATTACTGTCATGAAAGTAGTTTTCATTTTGAGTAACAATTCAAATTGAAGTAAACAATTAAATAAAGTAAGCGTGAATGTGTCCTTAGTCAGAAGTGCAAACTTCCAGGAAGATTTGAGAGGGGTGGGGGTTGTTCGTGCTTTTGTGTGGGCATAAAACAAAACATTTGGGTACAGGGGAGAAATTAGCGTGAGAACCTGGCTGACCTTGTACTAGGTGGTCAAATTAGTTGCATAGGCATGATGAAAAGTTATATACTTTTTTAAGAAGGATGCGTGGGTGTATTGATTGTATAAATACCCTTTGGTGCTATTGACCATTACACTTGCCTACTAGACGAAGCTAGGAGATGATAGTGTCCCCATCACGGCCTGGAAGAAAGCGTGAATAGACAACCCTTTTTGAAGGTAAATAAGTGACTGGTGAATGTGAGTAGATTTTAAATTATAGTTTTATATTGTATTGCTGTAATGTTAAAATGACGAATGATAGTCAGAGATCGGTAGATGTAAAGAGGATAAATATATCTAGTTTTGAAGAAAGGACTTAGGGTTGGTTAACTCTATAATTTCAGGGACTTGGTGAACAAGTATGACTTCATGAACAAGTACAATTTGGTTTGAAGCTTGTGGTCGAAGGACATTGACATGCTATATGTGGGCATGGCTAAAGCTTCAACGAACAAAACGCTAAAATTGAGTTAAATGAATGAGGAATTGTGGTCTTGTCTTTCTAGAATCTTCCTAAGAATTCTTCCTTATCTTTCTTGAAAAGAAACAGTGATTAGGAACATTTCGGCTAGAGTTGATTTAAACAAATCCGATCAATGAAGAAAGACTATAGTGATCACTAAGAAACCTGAGTTGATAATCTTATGCCCTTATAATTTACTTCTTTTTTTATTATTATTAAAGTTTTATTGTGAATTGTTTACAATTCTTACACATCTTATTTAATGTTAATGTAGCTCTTGTGCTGTACAACTGCCAGTCACTTGAGCTTCCATTATAAAAAGCTAAATTATTTTAGGAAAATCGCACAAAAAAACTTCACATAACTTAACTATAATTAATATTTAGTGACTTACCAATAAATTATCATGCTACTCTTCCTATGATGTCAGCAAAATGTAAAAAAGACAGAAAGAAACACCCAACAAGCATACTATCCACTGATTGATAACTGTGAACTATAAATCACAGTTGACAGCTACAGCAAACAATATTTATTATTTACCCATCCAGACTGTGTCAAAACATTTTCTCATGCCTTGTGGCACTTTGCAAAGTGGTATGTTTTCTTCAAACAACCAAGGCAGAAAACAGATATCTATACTCTTGCTTCAAAGCATGTCAATTTAGATTTTAGACTAATCTCTTTTTGAATCTAACAAAATTTAGGATTGCATGATAAAGATTTTTTTAAAAATCCCCTTCAGGCAATCCTGACCTTGACACCATGTACCACTATCCATTGGTAGCATTGACACATGGATATATTCTGTTCTATAAATCAAGAACAATTTAAAGAAATCATTGCAAAATAAAATAAACTCTCAGTCTAAACTCTTATCTTTCTGAAACTATTAAAATATAGAATTTTTATTAAAAAAGCATCCCACTGCTATGTTAATGATATATAATACAATGGAAGGGATATGCTTAATTCCAGAATATGTGATAAAAGAGATATATTATTTTTCTGCTCTTTGAAACTTATCATTTAGGATATGATCTGAAGATTTTCCCTCTCTCTTAACCAATTGATCCACACTGAATATCTCTCATCTACTTTGCAGAATGCTGATTCAAAATAAAATGAGAAGTTATATATATACTGTTTTCAAAAACATCAGGTTACACTGACTTCTCATTGAAAGTATTATAATGTAGGACAATTACTTTAAAGATTTTTTCTTCTTACCATCTAGATAGCCCATGCTACCTCTGTGCTAGTTTGCAGCATAAATTATTTATTTTTTTTTGTTGAGGTGTGAAAAATGATGTCTGATTGAGGGGGAGAAAAATCTAGCAATCTGAAGATTTGCTCTTTTTTACCAAATGATTCTACACTAATGGACCCTCTGCTACTTCTCTACATTGATTAAAACTCATAATTATCCAATGATTCAAAATAAATTGAAAGGGATCAATTATTTTGTGTTCAAAAAGTTTTTTTTTTAAATGTATTCTTTATCAACTAATTCAGTAGCCGATACTAAAAATGACAAGTTGATCTTCATTAGATTATTAAACTAAATTTAAAAGAAAAATAGCTGGCTTAAGTTATTAAAATTCTCATTTTTAAACTAGTGAATCATTGTTAGAAATAATATAATTTTAAAACCTATTCACAAATAGTGTCAATTTTCAACTATTATCAGCACAACTCTTTTGTTTTCATTTATCTGCAAAATTAACCAAACAGGATGATGCAACTGCCAAAAGAACAACAACAAAAAATTATGAACAGGTTAATATAAATTAAACTTTTGCTTCATGTATCAACATATTAACATCTTAATTGTTTAAACAACCAGTATTAACATATACTTATTGACTGCTTGTAATTATTTACTTTATACAGTCTTTACTGTGTAGTCTGCAAAATAATCTGCACAAAAGTTTTGCTTATTATAATAATAAAATAGAATTTCTTAAATGTTAGGCCATAGTATAACATTATAGACTTGCCTATGTCGTATTCTATGATAAAATATTACGGCTATGGTACTGAATTAGAGATTGCTATTTGTATGTGAGATATTTACTTTGAGAGATATATCCTGAGATATATAAGACACTTAACAGACAATGCGATAGGAAATATATTTCATAAGACATTTAACAGACAATGCAATAGGAAATATATTTCATAAGACATTTAACAGACAATGCAATAGGAAATATATTTCATAACAGAAAAAAGATATTTAGTTGGAATTTATACATCAAAATTTACTCTGAAAAAAAAAATATTAGTTTCTATTTATATTTGTATCATTTTATGCTATTTTAAATACTTTTCAGATGCATGCATTTCTTAGGTGCTTTTAGCCCCCACCCCCCTCCTTCCTGTTCATTTTCTCCACTTTGGTAATAATCAGATTTAGTTTGACACATGCGCAGACAGACGATCATTTACAAACTACAACTACCATACAAATAAGGCAAATAAGCAACCATTTGAGCAAACAGCAATTACTATTCTTTTCAAATTTAGATCAGAGTTTGCTGAAAAGTTTGGTATTCAGCATGTTTGTTTTTAAAAAGCAGTAAACATTGACCTAAAAGCAGGATTTTTATGATTATTGTCCTTGAAATGGAAGATAATTCAAATATGCAAAAACAATGTGCAACTTCTTAATAATCATTTTGTCAATGCAGTATCTTTTATTAAAACTTCTCTCCAGAATGTATTAATTTAAGCCATCTTAAAAGCTTCTAACCATTTTCTTCAGACTAAATTTTAAGCATTTTTACTAATTATAAAACAAAAAAAAATTGTAATTAAAAAAGGTGATTTATCAGCTCGTGAACATTACAAAAATGAAAGAGAATAGTCTGGGTTCATAACCATTTACAACAGGGGTCTCAAACTCATTTTACCTGGGGGCCGCTGGAAGTAGAGTCTGGGTGAAGCTGGGCCGCATCATTATTCCCTGTTGTCAGAGAAGGCAACGCTTCCTCTTACACAGCTCAGACACATTTGGCTTCAGGGAGGAAGCCACTGAGACCCTCAGTATGGCTTGAAGATGCTCATCAGTAAGTTTGGACTTGAATTTTGACTTATTAAAGTTCATGGTGGAGAAGAGTTTTTCACACAGATAGGTGCTCCCCAAAAGGCACTTGGTCCACTTGAACATCCTGGAAAGCTCAGGAAAGGTAAGGGGCAATTTTCTCAAAAACTGTCCAAGCTTCTCTGCTTTTCCACTCACCTCCCTGAACTGGCTTTGAGTTCAGAATTACAATGTATGTCAATTAGCTCCATTTGAAGCACAGGAGGGGAATCTTCCACATCGAAGGAGAAGGGGTCAGCAAATATTTGAAAGGTGGTTCTGTGTTTCTTGAATTCTGCAAACCTGTGATCAAATTCTTCCTGCAGCTTTACAATGACATCAACATACTTCTCACCACTGAATGGTGTTCCTCAATCCATGTTTTGCATGCTGGGAAATGACAGATGTTTGTCTGAGAAAGCTGGGCTTTCCATAACACAAGTTTTGTGGAAAATGCTCTGACATTGTCACATACTGCGCTGACAAGCTGCTCCTGGCCTTGTAATTTCTTGTTCAGTACATTCAGCTCTTGTATGATGTCAACAAGAAAAGCTAAGTCCGTGAGCTATTTGGGATCACTTAGTACAGGAACAGCCATCCCATCATTCTCCATGAAGGTTTTTACTTCTACTCTCAACTCATAAAACTCTTCAAGAACTGTCCCTTGCTAAGCCAACATATCTCGGATATTTTTCTGTTCTTTCAGTCTACTATTTTTCTTCTTTGCTAAACCATTCACCTGCTTTTTCGATATGAAAATGCTGTTTTTTTCCGAACCACTCATCTGTGTGTAGGCCTGTAGGGTCTATAATCTATACAGAATTAGCTTGCTAGATCTGGACGCTTTTGAACTTTCCTAAAGGGTAGCAATATGTAACAGGCTTGGGAAAGAAAGTCGCCGAGTTTGGCAACACACCGTTGCTGTCGCGATTCTGAGGTATGATAGCCCACATGTGACAAAAACTATAAAACTCCCAAAGTGCGTGAGAAAAACGTGCGGGCCGCACTATCACTAAACTTTGATATCAAGTGGGGGCCACAAAATATCGTTACGCGGGCCGCGAGTTTGAGACCCCTGATTTACAACAATAAAATCATTTGACAGATTATATTAGAAAGGTACAATATTTATTCTATTAAGTATGCGCATTAATGAGATTATCCCAATAAAATGTGTACAATATAACAATTATACAATATTTATTCCACTAAGTTCTGTGTACTTTTATAAAAATTACAAAACTTGCCAGTATTTTGCTTTTCATCTTTGTCCACTGTTTCACTGTGTCTGTCCCACTCAATAGGAGAAATAGCCCTCCCATCTGGATGTGTCTTTTTCTTGTTTTTCTGTCCAATGTCTTCTCCCTCTGATTATAGGAATAAAACAGACAAATAACAGAAATGGGAAAAAAAAGAAACAAAATAACTAACATAATAGTCACTATAAACACTTTTACTAAACTACAAATACTTAAAGGATCAGTAAATAAATATAAAAGAATAAATAAAAATAAACCCAAACAAGAAATGGTATCAAGCAGTTAATTTCCATGCAATAGCAATATATCATTTTACAAAATATGTATATAGTTTCAAACTGAATAAAATATAGTTTAATAATTCTGCAAACATTTAAATGATAACATTAAACAGCTCAATGGATTGAAACACAACTCCTGTATATTATGTAGCAGAAACATAGTTTGTGTACAAAATCTTCTTTCATCTTTGATGATTCATAACTACAACAAATATATCCCAATTTGACTGTTAACAACAGGCAATTAGGTGAGAATTTAATTCTTAATTGGGAATTTATAAAGTATTCTTGCAGCATTCTAATATTTTAATTTTTAATATTTTTTTATTAAGATAAAATCTTTTTTTTTTATAAAAGAAAAAAAACAACCTCTAACTTGAGAAAATTTTTAAAATTATATTATCATGGCATTATCATTTACGCCAATTCAAAACCATATATCAAATGATTAACGGAAATGCATATACATGTACCTTACAGTTTTATACATCAACAGACATCTGTAGCATGCATTTGTGCTTCAATGAATAAGAAAGATTATGAAATTACTGTTACATAGGCAGTTAATTAATAAATGATAAACAGAACACAAATACAGACAAGACATATAGGCAAACAGAGATTATAAAATTACTGCTATAATAAATAAATAGGTACTTTTTCATATGGCCAATTTTCAATTAAATTAGAAATACCATTCAAATATTTCTTTCCATTTTTATATTCTTAGAAGTATGAAAGATTATAAATAGTTTAAAATTGAAAGGTCTCAAGTGAACTTACTGAACTGATACTAAGCAAAAATATTCTATGCATATTCATGATAAAGCTGCAAACAGGTGCAGTACCCTTAAGTTTAATGTATTATTTTGTATGTGTTCACTGTGGCCCACTGACCGACCCAGTGACCAGCATAGCCCATCCCTGAAAGTTGACCTCTGGCACTAGGGACTTACAGCTTGGGGTCTGGAGTTCACTTTTCAGCCATGCAGTGCCCTGTGTATTGTGCACATGTTAGCTAATGTACAGTGCAAGAATATACACTTTTATCAGTATATGTTGTTTATTGTACTTGTTAATGGTATTAGCAGTTTATATATTTAAAAAGAAAATTGCTTAATTTTTAATTGATATATTTTTATATTATGAATACTGCTATGGTATTTGTTGCGTATTTTACAATTCACATGTGTGAGAATACTTTTCCTACAGCCCATCAACACAGATTTTATGTTATATTATTTATATTATTTTATCGACAATATCAGTTTCAGTGCAACTGAATTGTCGATATGGCCTTCAATATGAACCCTTTGAACCTGAGATCACCAGAAAATTGGAATCCCTGGTTGCCCGCAATAGTGGGATGAATGTATAAAATTATATCCCGAGATACCACAACAAGCGGTATACAATGACTTACCCTAGAAATGAACTCTTCCAAAGATCTTGTTGTGTCTGTGAGTCTTGGTGTGCAAGTTCAAGACTTTTATGGTGATGGCGTATCGTAAAACAGATCGTTATGTTGTGGCAGAAGCCCTTGCAATTATTATAATCTATAATTATAGTGACAGTGAAGAACTTCATTTAGTTGAAATGACTGTGATAGTTCTAGCAGTTTAGTGCTAATGAATTGGTGAGTAAAAAGTTTGTACAAGTAAATCCGACTTTACCAAAAACGGCGAACCCACAAATAAAACTGTCTTTCAATGTTCTGCATTCAAACAGTACCTGTGCATTCAAACTCACAGCCACTATTGGTCAGATTATCATTTTAAGAAGGAATTTTGATGTTAAAGTGTTTCACATATTGATTGGCTAACTGATTTCACATAGAAAATTAATACAAAATAATTTTATAAAATTTATGTTTTTTTGCTCAGGGAGCTCAGGTTATAGGTTTTTTACATACAGGCGAGCCAGGTTCAAAGGGTTAAACGGTTGTGATAAATATCGGTTTCAGTGCAATTGAATTGTCGATATGGCCTTCAATATTAAACAGTGGTAGTGAATGACCAATGAAGTTTGTGACATTTCACAGAGAGCTCTTAATTTGTGAGGAAATTTCTTTGCAAGAGTGAATAAAATGTGGGGAATATGTATAGTTACGCAGCTGAGAATGAGGTGTTTTGTTTACGGTAACCAGAGCCAGTATCCTCAAAGTCAGAAAACATTTCTATTATGCATGCACATAAATTTGGCGAATCATATAAAATAGAGCATATTAAGTACTATGTTAAGCTAAAACGAACAATGTTTATACACAAAGTGAGATAGAAAAGGCTTACATGCATCATATTATATGCTGCTACACATGTATATAACCACCTACGCAGATTGGGCTTTTAAAACCTGTGTATATAAATACTGCCCAATAATCCAGCATATTTGATAAACTTGTATTGGGCTGGTCCTGATGATGCCAGATTAAAGGAGTTTTACTGTATTTGGTTTTAGCCAAGTTTAGGGTGCTTTAATAATATTAAGAAATTTCACACTCATTTCCCTCATTCAGCAAAGTCATTTATCCCATGATTAACAGTAGCTGACATATCACAATCTTTACCATCACAAAGTAATGCCATTTCAAAGATATCCATTCAGATTCAGATTCTGTTCAAGAGAAAATGCATTTATTTTTGTGGCCTCTAGTTGTGAGTCATGAAAAGTTCTTAAAAGCAATCAAACTTTAGGAATTAGATTTTAGATTTCAATGCAGAATAAAATATTACACATGAAATAAAATACTCCTACTCTATTTTGATTTATTTTTGATTATCATTCAAATCAATGTCTTACATTATACTTGTTATGGTCATCAATACAACTTTGTGTTTTAAAACTTAATGTGAATGACTGCTTAAAGTTGGAAACTTACACCCTCACATCACAAATATGTATGCATGCAAGAGTGCAAACACACACACACATTTTAATATGGTATTAAAGTATAACGATTTTTTGTTGTTGTCAAGAATTATTTTTAAAAAAGCAAAATAGGCACTAGTACTGCACAAAGGAGATCAGAGTTAAAAATCTACCTTACATTGTTACAAATATGATAAATGATTACCCCCCCCCCTCTTCACACACATACCCCTATGGTTCAAGATAGCTAAGCTTCACTCTGAAATAAAGCGCTACAAAATTTGAATTAGTATAAGCACTAATAGACTGTGCATGTGTGTGTGTGTGTGTGTGGTGTGTACACGCATGTGTATGTATAAATGTACACATTAAGTTTATTTATATTGACAGATAAATGAACAGTCTGACTGTTATGACATACAAGATAGACAAATGGGCATAAGGATGGATAGATAGGAATTCTTTGATGATTTCAAGTTTATATGAAGAAAGAACATTTGTCAATTAAAAATAGCTAATGAAAATAAGATCAGAGCTTTAGACTCCAGCTCACACAAGGTATAATTAAAATAGAAAATGACATTATATCTGGTCATAACTTAGACTAGAATTTATAAGATAATGATTTGTACTGTTTATAACCAATATATTTTAATATCAATAGGAATTATTTTCAAAATCGCAATGTTTTGTTTTATACAGTATTAAAAAGAATAAACTGCATAAATTAACAGCAAGATCAGTTAGATTTTTGTGAAAATCATTAGTCAGTTAATGAATGATAATATTGCTACTAAAACTGCTGAGAAAATTTACAGGTAAGCATTCCAGATTCCATCTGATACAAAAGCAATGAATATAAAAATTCTTAAATTTTAATGTTTACTTTTTATTCCTCACACACACACAAACACACACTCGGCTGTACATCAGAGTCACAGATGCAGGGTTACATTTTGATGTAAGAACTTATAGCAAAAATTGCACAAAAAAATTACAACGAGATATCAGTTATCTCATACATCTAATACAGCCACTTTCTCATTCATTGTTGAACTAATTGCTATTTCTTTCACTGTGCAGATGAAATATACATGTAACTGGCTTGCATTTAAGGGCCAATCATATGAAAAATATAGTATATCTTTAAATACTTCAGAATCACACTCAGTGGGGTGAGATTCTGATGCTTTGATAGACACATTGGAACTGAGAGACTGAGGAAACAGCTGATTCATAAATATACATAAATATTATATTTCATCTCACCATCCTATCTGGGTGGTGAGTGAAACTGCCTGCATTTGTTTTTATTAATGTTGTTTGCATTTTGTAGAGTGCTAATAGTTAAATTCATGTAAGGTAAATATACATAAGATGTGACTCCATTGTAAAGTAATTAAAATAACTAATTTCTTTAATTCACTCATGAAATTATCTGAAGAAACCATTCATTACTTGGAAAAATGAAAGACTGAAATAAAATTCAACTGTATTTGATTTCCCAAACTAACTCATTGAAAAAAATGATAGTTACCAGTCTAGACTTAAAATTAAATATAGTTCTAATGGATGTATTATACAAAACAGTTGTCATGTGTAGTCCCTCCTTAGGCTGTACAAAAGCAATATATTCTAAATGCATACACTGGATAACAAAATAAAATAATGTAGAGAAATCCATTTACAAGGAAATGTTAGATTTTATGGAACAACTCTGAAAATGAAGAATGCAATATACATCAAATTGTGGCATAAGATAATGTGGAAAATATATGAACTGATTTGGACATAAAATTATTCAGCAACAAAAGATTTGAAGGAATAACAGAAAACATCTGTGATCAATATATTTTTAATACATGGCTATGTACAGTAATTATGTCTGGTAAAGACTGTAATACCTACTAATTTTACTGTTTTACCAAGCTAAATTATTATCAAGTCAAACAAATGAAATCTATAAATAGCAATACTCACTTTCACTGTGAGTGTATCTGTACTTCATGTACAAATTGTTAAAGTGTTAACAAAAAATGTCATAAAATGTTAACAGAAATTAAAACCTAAAATGTAAATACAGTTCAATACTTTTATCAATAAGTGATATTACTATACCAATAGTTTGTTTAATCCTAAATTAGAAATAATCATGCATGCTAATATTGCAGCGATGTTTACAAACAAATTCATGCCAGAATGTCTGTCAAGTGCTAGTATTTTGTTTATATATCAAAATGGGGATGTTTCTTTTTTAATAAATATATTATGCTTATGTTTATGACTTATGACAGATACATTAACGTGCATGAAAAGAAGTCAAAAGCATGATGGTTATTATGAAGTGTCAGTGGTAGCTTGGGGTATTTAATTAACAACTACTGATATCGTTTATTACTTTTAATTAAATAACTACCATGTTCAATAACTTAAATACCACAAGCAAAACTTTAAAAAATATATCAACTTGAGAGAGTCACATTCATAGTGCATAAAATAAATACAAAAGCACAACAAATGCAGTATTTTCTTGTTAAAAACATTTCAAATATCATTTAAGGCAGATTTTTATTTTAATCACTACAATATTTAACAACTCAAGTCACCATTATTATGTTATAGGTTAATTATATAAAAACATCTTAAGACAGCACATTACCATTATGAAGTAACATTTACATTTGAAATATACTAATGAGCAATGGGGAAGAAAGGGTGTTCAAAAGCATGTATCATTTGCAGTTATCAAAAAGATATGTTTATTTCAATAACTACCAAATTTAATGATATGAGCAGAATGTTTTTTCAAGTATGATAATTTAAAATATTTGCATTCATGCAAATAATAGGTAGTCTGAAGATTGAAGTTTTTCTAGTTTACCAAAAATATCTGTTAACCTCATATTTTAATTACCATATTTAATAAATTAATCACCCATGCAAAATATTTTCATACATTAACATACAAAAGTTAACTAAAAATATTTTATGACAGCATACTACAATCATGAAGCAAACAATTTATATTTGAAAGATACTATTATCAGAGGGTTTGGGTACTGACAGATTCCATCTTTCAAGGCCATATAATTTTTACCTGAATATAAGATGGGAGTAAATTTCTGTAGATTAAAAATATGAATAAATTTCTCAACTTATACTTAAGTATAATAGGTAGATACAATCTTTGAAGTTGTATAATAGACAAGGAGGGTGAGCTATAAACAGAAATCTTAATTTTGATGTTAAAAGATCTTTTTGTCCAATTGCTGTAATTATAATTATCAATAAATAAATGTACAAAATCAATGTGAAGCCTAGCTAGCTTGAGAAGGATTCCACTAATTGTGAGCACACTTATCAAGTAGTGGTGAAAATAATCAATTCAAAGGTCATTTTTAGTACTAAACATGCATAAGGAAAAAATCATCCCTAGATAAATAAAATCCCAGTTAAGGCGATGTGAGGGTCAAAAATCTAGTTTTTTTAATATTACTTCATAGTTGATTTTATTGCTTTGCATTAAGTACTAGAGGTAAATAGAATGTGAAAATAGAGTGAACTTGATGGTTGGCTTTGCGGTTGCTATGGAAACCATGTGTAAACATCCGCCATATTGAAATTTTAGGAACAAGTTTTCTCAGTTCCTATTAAATATTTCTTTTAAATATTTTGCACATAGCTACAGTATTGCTATGTCCACATACTTACCATTCGTTTAGTCTATATTTTTGATAGAAAATTATTTATTAATTTTTTGGTAAAAGCGACATATTTTTATTGTAAATTATTTCTTTGAAATGTCATATTTTCAAAAGTATTGTACATATACTAAAATCCAATGGTAAGTATGTGCATTGGAGTGAGTTGTTTGACTGTGTAAAGTTTCAGAGAGATCAGTTGAATAGATTTTAAAATATTCAATTCCCCAGTGTAAAAATATGCAAAAGCGGGAAAACGAAGAAAAGTGAGAAAACTTATTTCAAAACCTCATTACTTGTGTTCACACACAATTTTAACCCACCATTTTTACCAGGCAACTGTATTAAACACAAGATATTGATAAAAAGTGTTTTCAGAAAGAAAATTGTGTCACATTAGAACAATCCAGCACCATAGGCTGGGCCACCCTCCAGCTGATTAAGTTCTTCTTGTCTTTGGGTTCTTGCAGCCCTGACTTTGTCTCTTCGCTTTATGGCCTTTTCTTTAACATACTTTGTGCTGTTTTTAAGTCTTTTCCTCATTCTTGACTCACAAATCCTAGCCATATGATGTCCTGTTTGAAAACCAAAGAACCTGGCACTGTGGGCAGCAGCAGCTCCAAAGTTAAACTGCCGTTATGACGGCAAACTCCACACACTTTCTTGAGGCAAATTTGTCTTTGGACCAAATCAAGCTATGTAAACTTTCATTTGCATTCTATGTCTTTCCTGAGCAACTCCTACTGAGCAAATGTTCTTCTGTGAGATGGCTGTAAATCGGTAGAAGGTGCTCAGCTAATTTGTTTTCATTTGGTGGTGTATGTACGAACCTCTGGTGGGGGCTTGAGAGCTGATGTCGTGCAATTGCTTGTTGGAAGAAACACCAAAAGTCCACTGTGCTTAGAATGCATATCCCTAACAAATGCTACTGTCTCTCCAAAGACATGATTTCTAAAGTCTTCCACTTTACTAAACATTTTGTTTGCATGCTGATGAAATGTTTTGTGGTGCATTGCAGGCAAATCTAAATTTTCACAAAAATTTCTCAGAGCACTAGCACCCATGCCACAAACTATTGAAGCATAAACGGCTTGCCTGTTTTTGTGAAATACTTTAGACTGTGTATCCTTGGAGGCAAGATAATTTTCATAGATTGTTTCTTGGCATACAGTGCACTTGACTTTAGCATAAACATCAAAACCATGCATCGGTTTGGAGTCACTAGCGAGAGAGAGATTCATCATTACACTGAGGGCAACAGAGATGCCAACAAGACTCTCCACTTCTCTGAAATCGACAATGCCCCTTTGCATCTTGAATTTCGCCTCTTTCCCATTGTCATTGACTCTGACGTGACTGCAAGAACTACCCAAACTTTCGTATGAGTCTTTCTTGAACTGTGATCTTGTTTTCGTGCCAAGTAAACTGTCTGCCGTAGATGGTTTGTAACACGAAGTGTTCGGTTCGACTTGTGCACACTTAGATGTCACTTGTTGCTGTACTGTGGCTAATTTTGCTTCCTTTCTTGCTCCCCATAGATTCTGCAACTGTTTCTTTCTATTCTGCTTACTTTTAGGCACTAAATTACGTGTTGACTGCTTTGTACGAGGCATTTTCACTCACAAGTACTTCGCTAAGCGTCACTTTTGCACATGTAAACAGCCGCCATGACAGTACCACGTGACCTAGTCAAGCGAATCGTATCGCAGCCTTCACGTCACACTACCATACATGGAAGGCACTGTGTTTGTGTAGTGTTCAGGCCGAACGTCTTGTTACCGAAATAAAACGGGAAATCCCGAAGGACAATCTTTTATTAGAGAGGCGAGGAAATGCTGAACACAACGGTATGCGACAATAATCATGTCGTCTGCTAGAAATGTGCGTTGTCAAGTGTTGAAAATCATCATTTTAGAAGTCGATTGAAAACTTCTGCATGTGGGTTACTTACTTTAAATAATTTTTACAGCATATTAGAGACATTTTTCAACTAAATAACCATTAGAAATGAAAAGAAGATAGTTTTTATTGCCCAAATATGTAAAAATGTCTAAACACACAAAAATTACCAAAATCACTATATTACAGACCCGCACATCGCCTTAATCCACCATTGATAAAAAATGTGATATCTTTAAGGAAAAAATGCCTGTCTGAATTTAACATGTACTTTATTCATTAGAAATAAGACGGCAAACTTAGTTCTTCTGTATATTCTCAGCCCACCAGAATATGCACAAACACACACACAGGCACGAACAACCTAAATTTCAGTGTATAAATACTTCATTTTTAATACATATCATCACATGAAACTGAGATTCTTTCAGCTTTATGTTGACTGATTTAAAACCACTACTCTATCACCAACCTTTATAGGAATTAGTATAAGTTTATATATACCATCTGCTCTGTCTGAAACTGGCAAATTGAATTAACTTATTTTTGTTTTTCACAATACCATGCTCTGTTCTGTCATCAACATTTCTTTCATTCATTACCATCTTGACTATGACACCTTTTGCGGATGTTAATTATTTCTAGTTTTTGTTCTAAAGAAAGAATATGCCTTTCACATTCTGACATGACTGTGTATGAGTTTTTCAACTTTCAAATGGGCCCTACAATAGCTTTGTCATTTTCTGTCTTACTATATTTCCTAATTCAACACTATGTGTCAAAGTCTGTTTTACTTCTGAATGAGCCTCTAGTCTTAATGTGTGTTTACGTTTCTCATCCTCGCACTGCTGTGGTACTGACTGGCCCCCGCCCCATTTTCCCAATGACTATAGCAGTTGTCTCCCTTTGTGAACTAGGTCTGTGAAAAGAAGTGGGTATGGTTTGCATACATATGATCCAGTTGGTTCTTCAGTCTGCTACAGAATTACAAAATTACTGTTCTTCTTATCAACTTAAGTTCCAGTTTGTCTAAACTGTTGTTTGTCAATTCATCCATAGCTTGCCTGTCACTAAAGTCTATGACAGTGTCTGCTGGAAATTTATGAATGTGGATACTATCTTTCTCGTCACTTCCAATCTCCACTTTGTCTAAACTGTCCCTCTCTGGTTTTCGCTCTTCCTGTATTTTGACCTCTACTGTCGAATCCTGTCTCTCTTGCCTCCTATGTCCATCCTGAGGGATAAAAAATGCTTCAAATGCAAAATTTCAACTTGTTAACTCTCTTTCTGTGGAACACATTTTCAGCTTTATTTATTGGATGTAGGTAAGCCCATTCGCTATATGGAGAGTGGATACAACGTCACATTGTTACTGATTTCACTCTTTTTCAAAACTGTCCATCTCGGTAATTAGAAGAAAGAAATGGGTGAAAATTGTTTTAATAAATAAAGGAATCTTCCAATGTTAAATATGAGTTTTGTTTGTACATTTGACTGATGTATTTATTATGTTTTGATCAATAAACTCACAGCCAGTAAAGCGTACTGAAGTGCCCATGGCGAGATTTGAAAATGGCTGACCTCCAACATTGTTTTTGGGTATGCTCAATTAACACTCTATCGGCTTTTCTGTATTCAACCAATAAAAATAAATCTTATATCAACGGAAAGATAAGATAATGACCTTTAACATAAGCATTGGCTCGTTTAAATTTTTTTAATTTTTACTGTAGAAAATGAGAGTCCAAATTATGTGTTATGTTTGACGCATTATAACTTCAGAACCCATTATCATCTATCAGCCACCTTTATATTGTTGAAAGGTCATTTTTTTTCCCCTTTAAAATGGTATATAATATAAACCGGAAGTCTGCATGCAGAAAAAGTTATTTGCAATGAACGCAGGAAACCCTAATAGTTTGTTCGCGCCCATGCCGAAGGTGAAGAGAGATCGCCATCTTGGACAAGACGAGTTTTAAAATGGATTGACTAGACAACATTTTGCATTAAGTTTTAACAAAACTATTAAATTTCATCGAAATATTGCTACAGTAAAACGATCATTCATTATTTTTAGGTTACGATTTGTTAGAAAGTTTTATTTTGATCACTAACGAGGTTAGCTAAATATCGGCCATTTAAAATATGGTCACAAGAGGGTGATGATTTGTTATGACAAACTGCTTATATTAAAAACAATCCTATACAAGAAATACAGACTGGAAATGATTAAACGATGATTCATGATGAGATTAATTTTTTTTTTTTTTTAAAATTAACTAATCGACGATATTTTAAATTAATTTTATAAAGCACCAATCCAAAATAAAGAACAACTTTTAATACTGAAGGATTTTTGTCTGTGTTCAACTGTAGGTGGCCAGTACTTTTCGTTATTTTATTATAACTCGGACCTTAAGAAACAATCTAGTAAATGATCATTAGAATTTGTCATTGAATGACTGATCAGGGTTAAGATATATATATATAATAATGTGTATGAGTCAGTGAGTGAATCGATGTAGGTAAAAATTGAGATCAGGACAACGATGAGGAGTAACATGATACTCACACTAAAGACATACAGTATACACTGATACAGTAGGCATATAAGTAAAACTATGAAAGACTTTAGCTTTCAATTTTCAAGATATTTTTAGAATGTTAATGTCATATATTATGAAACAAATAGACTCCTATTAAAAATAAAGATATTAATAATTACAATTGCTGTTGAACTACAAAAAAGTAAACTGTAAATAGTAACAACTAACACTAATAGTATTTTATTAAATTAAAGAACATCAGTTTCGCTAGTTTTGAACTGTTTTTTTTTTAAATTGTTAAAGTACATGCATATATTGTGCAAAATATAATTTATGACTTTATTTAGTTAGAATGAGCATGCTGTCAGTTACAGAAATTAGAAACACTGCATTATAATAAATGTTTCATTTTACCTTTTTTCCTCTTCAACAAGTGTGTGGATGTATTTCATGAAACTACATTTTGAAGATACTATATTTTTAAATCTATACAAAAAGATCGTCTAAAACTTCACCCTGTAAATGTCTATACTCCAAAGAGCAAGTATACCAAATTTGAATGATGTACATGAAATAGTTTTTATTTTACAAGATTCCAAAAGAGACATTTTATTCAGTTTTTGACCTCTTGTCGTTTGAAAATTTAAACAAAATGCTATTTTGAGAGGATTGTATTTCATTTTCTATGAATCTGTGATCCTTAAAAAAAAAAATCAGCAATATATTTGTGTTACAGAGAGCTGAAATAGCAAAAATGGGCTGTGTATGTTTCATAGTTTTTGTTCTGTGGTCATTTCAAAAGGGGTCTTCGTGAAATCTGTTTTTCTGCAAATTACACCAAACTTTGAACCATCATAACTCTTTTTCTATTAAAAAAGCTAGAGCTCCAAAATTTTGTATGCAAACTTACTTTGAGGTTGATAACATAATCTGCAAATATCAGCTTATTTGGCCAGACTTCAAAATTTGAGTGGTCTTATCTATTAGTTGCCAATCAGTGAGTTATGACACTAGATCATAGCATATTTTCACATTTCTACAAATCTTCCTACAGTCACATAGGCCAGTTTCTGACTTAGAGCTTAAACATAAACAAAAGAGGATAGATAGCTAAGATAAATGTTCATTTCCATTTGCCTTCCCTTCCTTTTAGCCCCCTTCAGATCAAAAGTTTAGGATGAGTTAAGACCGAAGTCAAGTCAATAACAGTCTGCAGTTCCAGAAAGATTATTGTTCAACTTTGTTAAAAGATTCAGTAAGTGAGAAATAAAACTACTTCAATCTAAATTTACCAGCATAAATTACAATGATAGTGACATGCTTATGTTTATTATATGAACATGATTTTTAAAATTTGCTTAACACTTTAAACATATTTCAACAAACATTAAAGCATGCTCATAAAATATATACATGCACATCTACCTTAGAAAACTGACATAGGTGACAGAAGACATTTTAGTTAATGAAAACAGAAACATTTTTCTTTTATAACAAAATTTTTGTTGTCTCAGTCTTAAAAAAACAAACAAACACTATCTTTCTCCAGATCAAATATATATTGCTATTTTCACTTCAATAAAATGTTGCTATATACATGTATAAGTATAATTCATGCTAAAGTCAGTTCCTTTAGATATGCCATTAATGTCTGTATCATTATTCTTATATTCTGACATACTGTGAACCTCTGATGAAAACAGATGCACAATGGTTTACCAAAGTGTTATGATGATAAAAGTAAATGAGAAAAATGGAAGAGTTTGTACTCTATACAGAGTGATGATCCTGCTTACAAAGTGGATTAAGATGAGAGTCTATTGCAGTGGAAGGTAAAAGACATCAAATAATATTTATTATGACAACACCAATACAAGCAGCTGCAAGAACTCTGGCATCAAAAATGCAGAGCATCTTAAATCCCCAAAACAGTATGATAGGACAGCTTTCACCAAAGCATCAACATGTGCATCTGAAAAAATGACCAACTATGAAATTATACCTCTAAATCCAAAAACGAAGGACAAGGCACAGGCATCATTGGTGCCTGAAAGAATGGCCGACTATGATATAACTCTAAAACAAAAATAAGGACAAGGACAGATAACAATGGCACCTGAAAGAAGGGCCAACTATGGTATAGATCCCTGTAATGAAATTATGAACAACTCAATTTTCATCAATGGTTAAACAAATATATAAGGTATGATGATGAAGAAAGCTTACATTATATATATATATATATGCATGTAAATGAAAGAAACTAGATAGGAGGGGAAAAAAGCATGCATATTCTTTACAACACCATTACAATATAATAACTACCAAGAGAAACAGGAGCATAGGACTAGAGCAAAATACGTTTGAAGTGGAAACCCAACAAACCTGCCTTTATATACAAAACTAAGGACAAAGCACTGATAGCCCAACAACACAATGAAAGAGAAGGTGCAAAATTTTGCACAAGATACTTAAAAAGTCCTAACAAAGTAAATATTTTTCACCATGTTTGCTAGGAAATCCAAGTGACCCCATCCTTGGGATAAAATCTAATACTGACTGATATCACATAATCTGCTGTCTATTACAAAATGATATGGGCAACCCATCATTAATAAAAAGATAGAAATGCAGGCATAAAAGGAATAAACGTGGCAAGAACTTTTTGTTTATAGTTATAGTTCTAAAATCAGAAACAACAGATGGATAAACAACAACCAGCTAGGTCTGGACAATTAAAAGTATTATAGCAGTCACTACCCCATTATCTGTATCATCATTGTTACCAAAACCATCAATCATTAAGAAACACTCTGCCTAAAATAAATGATAATGACTGACTTCCCATCTAGTCTAAGAGCAATCACTGGGTATTAGCCCTGACATAATCAACTTATCAAGTGGCAGACCTTGTGTACCAAATAGTGAAAACACTGTATCTTTTTTCCATAACCACCATTCAGGTGGAACCAAACACAGGAAACTAGCAAAAAATATAAAAAGCCTTGTACAATGGACTCACAATTAGTGGTAGCTTGCAAAACACAAGTTATCAAAACATAATATGCCCCAACTGTTCGCATAACTACAAAAACCTTGCAGAGCAAATGACTCATGACTCCTTCGTCTGTACCTATTGCTATTTCCATATAATGAAAGTTTCTGCATAATGGCCATCATTTTGGGATACATTACTAATGAAAATCTATCAAACCAAGGATCACCAATCTTCTTGTTGCGTTTTCACCAAGAGAGCTATATCCCTGACAGTCTAAATCAGAAGTTTCTGTTCATACTACTTTTATTCCTTTTGCTGACTGGAATTTTTGATGATTACTAGAACTGGATATTACAGAGAAGAAAATCAAGGTGTCTTAAGAGAATCTTTTCCATAGGCTATTAACACTAAATAATAGAGATGGCTACATCTGTCTTGAGCCTCAACTATGAGAGAAAGCAAAACTCAAATGGCTTTAATTTGATATGTTTTAGGTTTAATATCCTTTCATTCTTTTTGGTAAAGAGAGATATAGTGTCATGGTTTGAGTGATGTTTTGATTGAATTTTCTTGGCATATTACCAAACACTATATTTTCAACTGCCAAAAGATCATTAGCAGTTATTCAAAGTTAAAGTGCCTAGGCTTTCCCTTTAAAAATAGACTTCAAATGGTACATGTCGATTTCATACAGTATATGTGAGCACATAAAGTGCCTAAGCTTGCCCTTTAAACATAGATTTCATACAATGAGCACATAAAATACCTAAGTTTGCCCTTTAAGTTTAAACATAGATTTCATACACTATATGTGAGCAAACAAAGTGCCTAAGCTTGCCCTTTAGCAATAAGATTCCATATGGTGTACATGAGCACACAGTTAAAGTACCTAAACTTGCCCTTTAGAGATAAGATTCCATATGGTGTACGTAAGCACATAGTTAGTGCCTAAACTTGCCCTTTAGAGATAGATTCCATATGGTGTATGTGAGCACATAGTTAAAGTGCCTAAGCTTGCCTTTTAGAGATAAGATTCCATATGGTGTATGTAAGCACACAGTTAAAGTGCCTAAGCTTTCTATTTAAATATAGATTTCATACAGTATATGAGCACATATTTAAAGTGTTGAAGCTTTTCCTTTTAAACACAGGCTTCATATGGTATATGAATATATATATATATATTAATCTTATAACACAAATGCTACACATACTGAGTTTACTTGAAAGCATCATGCTACAATATTAGGCATCTGATGGAGCACAACCAGAATAGGAGTCATCTCTTAAGCTCTCTCTTTAATATAGTAGTTTGTTACTCTTGCATATACATGTGTATGTGCATGTGTATTTATAAATACTGCAAAAGACAAAAGCATTATTTCCAATGCAAAATTTCAATTTCCATTAGATTTTCTATAGGATGATAAGTTTACATATACACTTATTTCAGAATTAATTCTGAACTTTAATAAACTGTATGTTTAATAACATATGGTTCACTGTGGTATAGATCCCTGTAATGAAATTATGAACAACTCAATTTTCATCAATGGTTAAACAAATATATAAGGTATGATGATGAAGAAAGCTTACATTTTATATATATATATATGCAAGTAAATGGAAAAAACTAGATAGGAGGAGGGGAAAAAAGCAAGCATATTCCTTACAACACCATTACAATATACAGGAACAATATAATAACTACCAAGAGAAACAGGAGGAGCATAGGACTAGAGCAAAATATGTTTGAAGTGGAAACCCAACAAACCTGCATGGGAATCAGTGAAATCAGACAAGGAGGCACCGCTAGCTGCCTCACTGCGAGTATCGTAGCCCTGCCCCTCCCCTTCAGCTGCTCCACCCTTTGCTTCCTCCTCTTCCTCTGCACTTAAGCTCAGATTGACCTCATCTGCATCCTCCTCTTCATCATCCTCTTCATATTCTTCTTCTGCTGCTTCTTCGTCTACTACCAAAATTTGCATAGTAGAGGGAAGATGAACAGAAAAAAAAAGAAAAAATTTAGGTCTTCATCCTAAGCTTTAATAGTACTGAATAAATTATTTTTAAAATATATGGGCCTGTCCCATAAAGATTTTTTTTAAAGTCTACACGATCTTGCTTCTAGACTTGCCCCACAAAAGGATGATGTTTAACACATGCAAAAGAATAATGAGGACAATAGTCAATACACTCCATGCAAAATTAAAACAAACAACATTTATTTTTAGTGTACACAAAACTAAGACCAAAAAACTTATACAGCAGAGTCTGGATTAGTCTTGGCCTTTGATTATCAGATATTCTACTTTATCAGACATGACAAATAATTCAAAGCAGAGTGGAAATCAGTTCAATAAGCCATTGAGATTTGCCATGCTGCTAAAAATCTAACAATGTGAAAATAATGTCAGTTAAAATGGATCATGATGAGATGGAGTCTAGATTAAACAACTAACAAGTTTAATGAATTCTCTTAGTTTAGCATTATCATAGCAAATCAAATAGTGTTTCCTTTTTAAATAAATAATACTCTTTTCATTTAAAGATCGTCTTTATTATTATTTTTTTTTAATTCTGCTTATTTTACCTGCTGAAGCTTTAGCTTTTGGTCTCTACTAATATGGTCTCATTCCACTTTACTGCTTGTCAAGTGTTTGGTTTTGTTCAGTTCACTCTTGGAATTTATCAACTACTTATCTAGAGCTCTGTCTGTCATTATGCGATTAATTTTAAATTTTTATGAAGGCTGGGCATGTTTTTTAGCAGTATTAGTATTATATTTACAATTTTGTCTTAGTTATAAATGTATTATTATTCAAATTTACGTAAAGCAATTATCTTCTTTTATAAACAATTAATAAAATTTCATTTCATGGAAGATCTTTTCATCCACCTTATACCTTGAATTTTTAGAAAATGAATATGACATCAGTACTAATGCTGCTAACAGTTATCAGCATCTGTTTACTATATTGAGTTATGGATGCATTATTGTTGTTTTTATGCACTGACACAGCAATGCAACTTGTTATGTTTTTTTAAAATAAAATACTTTCCCTCCATCGAGAATCTTTTTATACATTTTACACCCTGCTTTTTATGAATATAATGTCTATACTTTAAACATTTATTGGTTTTCATTTCAATGCTCACCATATATCAGCTTTGCTCAGATGTTTTGTGTGTGGTCTTAGGCATCAGTGCAATGTGTGGTTGTTATTTAGATCTATTCTGTGATATATTGGGCGTCAGTGCAACACTTAATTATTATTTAGTGCAATTTATTGCATCAATGCAAAGTTTGGTTATTATTTATATCTATTTCTAGTTAACTTAAGCAACAATGTAATGTCTGGTTATTATTTAAATCTACATTCACTTTTATTATATTAAAATCAACATACTGACTTTAAAAATTTAAACAGTAATATTCTCACTTCTTTATTTGAAATGAGCATTCATTTTTTAAATCAGTATACTATTGGCATGTGATCAAAATGCTTTTTTAACAAATTATTCTGATTTAACACAAAAAAAGTTAATAGTAATCTTATTTAATTAACTTCACGTGTAAATTTTCATCATACACTTTTTTTTTCTATACAGCACTGCATTGATATATTTGCACATGTGTGTGTATACACATTGCAGGTCTTTTCATGAGCATTCTACAATGTCAGATTTTGTTCATTTAAGTCATCAACTATTCTTTAGTCATATAATCTAATAATGTATCAGAATATTTTTATTATACATACAAAATTAACGAGCAATTCTTATCTCCATGGAGATATGATTTAAATAAAATTTATCAAAGTAACAACTCTGTATCAGACCAAAATTTACATTAGTTTAGTAGCTGCATATAATATTGCTCATGTGCTGACTGAAAATTCATAGTTTCATAAAAATTGTAATCATTAATTCAATAATTATTAGTATAATAAATGGGTCAAAGGAAAAAAGGCATATGATGTACTAATTCCAATAAGCTAAGCAATTCACATGCAAAAGAAAATAATTTCTGCTTAAAAGGGGAATTAGCTGCTATTTCTGTCCACTATAATATAGTGGACAGAAATAGCAGCTAATTCCCCTTTTCCCCTAATTCACAACTTTCCTGACCTTGCCATTGAGATCAAGTGTATTGCTTATGCTGGACTATCTGTTTGGCCTAGTACTTCAATTTTAGCCAGTGTGTGGATTATACTGTTCTGAATGAATTATTTCAAAAGGCATAACTTTACACCAGAGTACAAAAGTACTATAATAATATATAATTATAACTTTACTTATTTGTTCTTGTCAACAGAATCCAAAAATATTCAGAAGACTGTAGTTCATGATGTAAACCACAGATATTAACTCAAAAATTTAATATGTCTGTACTCAATGAGTTTCACAGGATTACTCAGCAAAATCATAAATTGTTTATTTACTAGTACTATTTTTTTTTTTAATTTAAAAGTCAAAAGTTAGATTACTAAGATCACTTTTGGGTACTGATTCTAAGACTAAGAGTAACATTCAGAAAAATAAAATTTTCTAGATTGGAAGTATTTTTAATTTTATGCACCAAACAAAATCTTTAATTTATCCACAAAGGACTGTGAGAATATTTTTTTATATGAAAGCCACCCAAATATGCAGATGAATAAGACTAAGTACTGCTGACTTTTGGCTGATAAAGTTACATTAGTATTACTATTATTAATATTACTATTACTATTAGGAAGACAACTTATCTAAAAATGAATCAAGAAATAAAACTGCTCTTAAAAATATTTAATAAAACTGTAATATTTAGTTATGAATGATGTAAACCATTTCCTTGGAATATTTTATAATGATGAAGGATATTTTTAAAGATAAATGGCGGGTTTTTTAAAATTTAAAAAGAAAATCATAAAAATGTTAAATAAGAGTTTAGATTAAAATTCATGTTGATTATATACATGTTGTTTTGCACCTGAAATTAGAATCTAAATTAACTAGAGCACAAATAGTCAAGCATGCATACACACATAAACAGTCAGAATGGAAATAGTGAATAGTTGGTGCCAATTAAGCAAATCTAGCTGATTTATCTTGATGATAAATACCCATATTGAAATCCAATAATGTTTTCAAAGTAATCACAAATGAATGAAGCAGCATGAGAGAAGGCTGTGATAGGAAGCTAGATGTTGATAACAAAACTATCACATATTTTATTAGTAAGTAAATGGTACAAAATATGTGAAAAAGTCAGTAAACGCATGAAACTGCTGCATAATCTCCAATAAAAAAATGAAAAGTTTATATGTCTAGTGCAGCAGATGAGCTGCAAAAAATTGAAAACAAAATCAAGTTTCACCAGCAAACGTATCACAAAATAAGGTGTGGACTTTATTGAACAAATGTTATGAATAAAAGTCTGGAACCATAGGAAATTGCTAGAGTAAAATTCATCTCCAACAATAAACTGAAGAAGTATGCCAATCCATTAGAGTAGATATGCTGCAAAAATTCAAAACATGAAATTTTGTCTACAAACTTTTTGAGAGAGAGGGTGGAACACATTTGTTAATACAGAAATATGTACCATTGATTCCAGATGTTCCTATAATGCACTGGAACTTGTAGATGTTTTCAAAGAACACCTGTGCAATGGAAAATGCCAGACAAGAAAGAGGCTGGTAGAAATATATACTTAAAAAAATATAACTATGAAATCAAATATGAAATGATCAGAAATTATATTCCTTTATTAAACAAGTCTCTTAATCTTAAACTTAGTTTGTAAATATAAATGTTAATATCTGATGATATTGTGTAAATCAGATAACTGAATGACACATAAGAGAAGTGATATTTTAAAAAAAAATCACTCAGATAACTGGGAGAAATTTTTTTTTAAAAAGATCAATTGAAAAAATATTTTCAAGTTTCCACGATTTTAATTTAATTCATACATTACAATCTTACTTATTCTTTTTTTCATTTTAAGTGAGAAATCTTAGCAATATTTCAAACTTCCATATGTTTTTATTTCAAATAAATTCAACTTCAATATTTAAGGGTACAGATCCACAAAATGAAAATAAATTTATTACTACAGCAATATTAAAATTATTATTAATAGTAATAACCATTGAAAGTGATTTATCTAAGTTCAGTGGATGATAACAGACATCTATATATGAGCAAAGTTATTTTTTAAAATGTTTACATGTATATGATTAGTTTAAAATATTTACTCAGGTATGACTAGTTCTCTATAGAATATTCACCTTTTATACAAGAATTCAGAGATATATGCTACACAATGATGTCACAGATTTCAGACAATGTTCTTGATTGCATTTATTCTTTTTAAGTGTGTGTGTTTTGTTTTATGCTTTGTGTGTGCAGTTTTCTCCCTGTTCTCCTAGGTCACGGGAGATTATCATGTCATAAACATAGAGTAAAATAGGGCAGCTAAACTTAAATAAGATTTTAAGTAAAAAATGTGCTGGGGTTTTGTGCATGAAGTATTAGGTAAGGTGTAAAATGTGTGTTGCATGAACTACATTTGCAACAAGGACAAATTTTCAAAGAACATAGCAATGACAGTTGATTCCTCGGTTGATATAAACCAGGGGTGCACAAACTCCGGCCCGCGAAGAGTCGCCGAGTGGCCCGCCATGTCAAACAAAAAAGTCAAATGTTTACTCATACACTGAGTGATTTGAAACAAAGCAGCACCTCCTGACCCATTTTTCCAGGCGCTCGAGCAGATGATGTCTGCCCGCTGACATAACACTCACAGAGGCAAGAGAAAAAAGCTATACCAAGATAGGCAGCAAACCCCACACATACATGCTTGCTCCTTCCTGTGATATGGTTGGTCAGTAGCTGTTAAGCCTTAGTGTCCAATCTACCACATTCTGTTGTTTATTTTGATTATATTTTTGTGACAAAATGGCAGCTAATCGCAAAAGAAAAGTTGATAAGGAAAACTGGCAGTTTAATGATGACTGGATAATGCACTTGTCCACACCAGCATACTTAGCAACACATACTGCTGCAAACAGGCATTCTCACAGATGAAACTGAACAAAAGCAACACCTGCGGTCAGCTGACTGATGATAATCTGGAAGCAATTTTGCATCTTTCAATGTCAAACATCAAGCCAGACATTTTGAAGCTTGCAGATGACATGCAGCACTATCCATCACACTGACTTTGTGAAAGTTGACGTATCATAACATTTTTAGAATGAGTCTTAGTATACAACTTTTTTGTGGTAATTATAGTCTTAATAGTCATTTGTGTGTTCTTAGATGTAATGTCCATCCTCTATGGGATGATTTTGATCTTCACTTTTTTGTGGCCCCCGACGGTTTCGACAAGTCAGATTTTGGCCCTCGGCTCAAAAAGTTTGTGCACCACTGATATAAACAATATATAGTTTAAACCAATGAGAAACCTATATTCTAGCCACCAGAGGGTGCTAGAAGGGAGAGTGAACTATTGAAGTTTAGTTTTCAAAGCTAGAAACAAGAGGCCAAGACATTTTTGGAGAATGCTACAAAAACCAAAGGGTTGTGTGAAAAAACATTTTCTCTTTTATGTTGCCAACTTATATAAATGTCTCTTGTTACTTGGAAAAAAACTGGGTATTTTCAAAATAGTGAAGTGAAAAAACTGGGAATTTTTAAACTAGTTAAGTGAATTAGATAAGTCTTACTGCCTTAGCAAGACTGTTATTCAACTAATGAGCCAATGTGGTAATTTGTTGAAACAGGCAAACCAGACATCTGGGATGGACTATCATTTTTTCCTCCCATTCTTTTGTTATTCAAGTATATTGATGTGAATTCTGGTAAGGGGTAGTACCAGGTCAGATGATACTTCACTGGGTGGCAGAGCACATCAATCTATAAATTCTGTTCAAGAGTCAATACGGTGGTGGAAATGGTGGCTTGTGTTTGGTCTTGAGAATTCACAAAGATTATTTTGAATGTTCTTCATGGTGTGCTGAATACTACACACAAAGATTCCAAAACAATCCTCCTAATGAGCTTGATAGCGCATACGAATTTCTAAACAATTCTCTATGGTGTGCTTTGTGAGCTCATTTAAGATTCTGAAACAGTTGTGTAAAGTGCCTAGATAAAGGGGCATGTGGGACCCTTGCCTGAATAAGATAGACAGTGACTTGTTGCAAACCGCATGATTGTGAATACATGCTGGCGACTGCTGACCATCTTTGATAAGGTTATGTGCATTGACTTTAGTTATTTCCCGGACTCTACTCTCATTTCCATGATGATATCCATGAACTTGATTATATATTTATGTTAATTGACAGCTTAAGTCTTATGTTAGGATAAACTGAATGATTGTCAATAGTTAATTGAACACAGTTGTGAAGTGATGTAAATGTCAACGTTCTTTTAATTATATTAATATGTTATATATTTGATTGATGATTTAATAAATTTATTGACTTTCATATACATATTGATAACCAGTGGAAAGACAGTGGGTGGGAAGGTGGCTCACTAAATACAGATTAAAAGATGGATTTGTCTTCTCCTTTGGTAAAAAGTTTTCCACCTACAGAAATGGTAAATATTTGAATTTTGTGGAAGAGAGAAAATGTTTACAGTGCCCATATATCTGCCAAGTGAGAGAGATGAGTGATGTCTTCTGGAATTAATAACATAAATTATGATTCTCATCACTTGTAATTAGTTATGAGTGATTAAATAATAATAATAATCATAACCAATAATTAGTGTGGCATAGGTGTCACACGTTCCTTATGCAATCTCGCATGCAAACACATTAACATACATAAGCCTGCATGCATTAATGAAAAGAGCCAGAGAAACATTGATGGGAATGTATGTCAGATGGTGTGAACAACAACCAACAGATCCATACAGAGTATGTCAAATCACCAAAAGAATTAATAAAGTTGAGGGACTATGATTAGTGACTTATGTTATGACGTCCCCAATTTACACATCATTTATTTTTCATGTTGTTTGGTGACAATGACCAGCAAACAATGATCCCAATTACGAAAATTCATGTTCTGAAATACGAATACTGTCGTTTCCTGAAAACAAATTAAATGACCATTTAGTCCATGCATAGATTTTTCAAAATGTATTTTTTTTTATAAATGTGGTCATGTACACTAACATATGTGCTATTATTTTACATATCACTATGTGTTCTAGTATGTGTTATTTCCTTTGTCCCCTGGCATACAGTCATCACCTGGAAAAATAAAATTACCTTGGTAAACAGCCTTTGCTGTGATGGGAATTGATTCTTGACAAAAAGAGGAAATTATGGGGGCAAGGGGGACACTCAAGTATGCACATGTGCAACCACATGCACACAACATATTCATACATACACTTATACATTCAACATATCTCTGTTACTGGGTTTCTTTCCTGATACTTTTAACAGCATTTGCTTCTATATCAGTATATGTCAAAGGAATTAGACTATTATTATTAATTGATATCAGTTTGAAATGAGTACAGATCTATTTGCATCACATGCATTAGTTTATTACTGCAAGTGTCAAAGTTAAGCCATTATTCTTTAAAATAATATGCTTCATTCAAGAGGTATCATTTTCAACAAGTTACAGTCAACTTCATCCTTCTGTACTCAGCAATATAGATTGTCACAAAATTCTGATGTTTTGTGTTCAGTTTGTTTTAGTTGGGTTTTTATTAACTAGATATTTGCCTGCAGTTTTACTTGCATAAATGTCAGTTTTCACAATATTACTTTAGAGTAAAATTATTTTATAGTACATATTTTTATTGCCAGTAAAAACTATAATACAGCATATCTAAAAATGTGTGTTTTAAACATCTAAGTGTCATGGAAATCGTGTGAGTATGCCAATTTTTTATTTTAAAGGTAGACTGAAATTTGGTTTTGAATATGATGTATGTACTTTCCAACTTGCTTCTGAGTCACCCCTGTCGACTTCTGTTGTGGTCCAGTATTAAGGCATGTTTTAGCTGTGATAGCCAATTGCTAAAGTCTTTTAGAGATTAATTGTCTCTCATGCTGTGGAGCATTTACAGCAGCTCTCAAAGTGAAATGCACAAACACTCCTCTCTCTGTGTTTGGCTTTCAGTGAGCTGCGCAACTTGGTTTCTCTTTGTATTCACCAAGATTGAATTAAGGTTTGATCTTTTTGGGGGACGACATTTGTAAAAATTGTCACAGCGATGTATAACTATAAGTCAGGGTCTATGAGCATGCACTTTATTTTTACTGGAGTGCTCCCTACAACCTGTGGTATCAACGGGTACCAGGGATCCGGGTACCCATTGCCATGCTAATACCCAGGTAGTAAAATTGTGGACCGGGTACCCGTGATAACGTGGCTGTTGGTACAGATATGGGTAATGTAGAGTGGGGTGCAAGGGAAACCGACAGGCAAGACAATAATGCGATAGATGAAAGAACTGACACTGGTTGTCTCGATTTAGCACTCCCCCCTCCCTTCGATCACACTCACATCCCATTCGTAGATGGCGGCATACTAAATCGTGCTGGCCGTGGCAGCCGCTGTACCTAGATCTAATTATAGATGACATGGATCACCGTAGCTCATGCCGTTTCCTGTGCTCGTTAACATATGTAGCATGTTAATAAGACTTCAGTAAACAAACTTATCAGTAAATTAAATAATAACATTGTAATATTTTTAATATGGGTAAGATATTGTCTTTACGCCCAAGCGATTGGATAGTGACACAGTGAAATGATATCTGTGCGATGAAATTCTGTCGGCGAATGATGAATGAACTTGATGCCCTATTTTAAAATATGTTATTGTTATTGACATTTTATTTAGTTTTAGTTTAGTTTATGTAATGATTGAAAATATTAAAATTAAAGTTTGTGTTGTACATATAAAGATCTGTGTGAAATAGAGCACATGCTTTATGGTTAAGTAGCTTTGTGTAGAGATCACCAATTGAGATGAAAATTATGCTAATTTTCAAGCGGGTTTCTGTACAAATTTTGAACGGGTACCCGGGCAGCAGCTTAGAAAAAAATTGACAGCTCTACCTATGACCTATACTATTTTTGTACTTTTAGGAATACTTCCTTATGAGATAGCATCATTTTATATATCCTATTTGATTTTAGGTGCTGAGATATAAAATAGTAAAAGTTCAATCAATATCCATGCAATAGATTTTTTTTTTAACTTAGTTCTACCAAAACCCACAAATGTAACAATTTTATAATAGGCAAAATCATGACTATCAAAGTAATATTCAGTAATCATTTGAAAAACTGTTTTATAATAACAGTATTTAATACCTATTCTGTGATAATCAGAAAACCTCATCAATGAGGCATTCTCCACTTTTTCATTAATTTGGATTACTGGAAAAAGACACTAAATGAACATATGGTCTACAATTTTTTTTGGGGGGGTGCATGGAATACATATTGTTTTAAGGACTGAAATTAAGTAAACTAAAATTCATTTAATCAATTTGGAACTGACAAAAGCACAAAAGTGGAAGCTAATGCTCTATATTGCCCTTATGAAAATCAGATTCAATGTTTAGTTCACTTTTTAAAAATCAGTGCATTAATTAACATGATCAAATGTAACCAAACGAGCCTAATGAGCTGGCAAAGTAAATCATAATGACTGAATTGAGCAAATGCACATAAACTTGAGACTGCTATAGGGATCTGAAAACAAAACAAGTTCTGCCTTGAATGAAAAATATACATGTATATTATTTGTTTTAAAAAAAAGGACCATTATAATTTTAATGTGATAATTAATGACAAAACAAAACTTGAATAATGAATGCCACATCAACTCAAAAGATAAATTTAACCAAATTAATGCTCAATCTTCATAACTTTGTTGACAAGTCAGCCCAACAATCTTCTTAATCTTATCCTCTTTAGAGTTATTGACAAGTTATTGACAAGCCGATTTTATCTAAATATACCAACAAGCATTAAGTATACAAATTTTAAAACTGCACAACCTAACTTATGAGAAAGTGCAAGATATACAGTGTATATTGTGACAATCAAATTTAGGATAGAAAATGTAATATACTGGCATAATATATAATGTATAAGAGCAAAAGCAGCCCAGGCTAGAAACAGTTCACATAATTAACAATAGTATAATGCATGCATATGCATACCATTCATCAAAGTTATTATGCACTTTGGTTATCAAATCAATAAATTAAGAATTTAAATTTAATAAATAACTTCTAAAAACAGACTACAGCATAATTCTGCTGCAAAAGATTAAATCATAGTTTTGAGGATCAGCAATTAAATGGGCTTGTAAGTTGTAGCTTTGGGCAAATCAAAACAGGCAAATCCAAATTCTCTAATCTTAGAAAACCACATGTCTGTGCAGACAATTTCCAGCCCTGCTTATGATAACAAATATTTAAATGGCAGAACTCAGTGAGACTATGGCAATATGTTCAACAATGTATTAATAAAAGAAGAAATCTAACTTAAAAGGATGTCATAATATAACATTTACATAATTATTGTTTACAAAAAAATAAGATACACTTTAAATTATTTATGAACACAATGATGTGGATATATAATTCTAATTTCTACATAAAAACAAAAACCTTAATGAGGTAAATGAGGTATTATTATTAATAAAGACGGATTGCTATTACCTACTATGAAATGTATTGTACTGAATGGAATTAAATTGTATCAATGCTTAGAATTTAGAATAGTATTGTTGTAATGGAGGACTGATAAGTGCCCGCATTGTTAAGTAAATATTTAGCAAGAACTAGACATTATAAGTTAAACAGGGTTTAGGCTCCAATTAGAAAATCCTTTGCAAGTGAAAATTCTAGATGAGAGCCTGGACGCTAGTGAGAAATCAATGAAAGGAAGTAACACTGTTTGAACTTATCAGATCAAATTCCAAAGCTGCCAGCATGTGACATAACAAACATAATGTGATCTGAACAACATAGTTTCTGAATTCCCTTAATATAAACTTTAACTTTACACTAATGAGAAGTTCTTAATTAGAAAATACAGCTTTGAAAAAAATATCTGTAATAAACAAGTCTAAAGAGAAAAGTAAACAGATATCTCACAATATCAATAAGTGAAATGGACACTAAATAGCCCAGTTAAAAGATTGTATGATATCAGCATCTAGACATTAAACTGATACCTTATAACTGGACTAAGTATACACTCCATCCTACAGTAGAAGAGATATATTTATAAATATAAATCATTGATGATTATACATTGTTCACAAACTTGTCATAGTTGAAAGAAATATTTTATTTACATTAGACTAAATTATTTGTTAATTCCATCTAAAGTCTTTGATCTTAACTGTAATATTTATTGTGATTATTTCACTAAACCAAAAAAAGCCAAATGAACTAGATGACACAATCTATCCATATTTAACTGTATAGACTTTTTACAGTGATCAGAATGTGTGCTTTATAATCATGAAATTATATTAAGAGGGGGCCCCTGATGATTTTTAAATCTGATGGTCTTACTACACAAATTTATGCCATTTTTTCAAAATAATTATATATTCTTTTTCTATACCCTCATTAGAATAAGATCTAGTTATGCCTCCTTTGGAAATAAAGAATTTCACAACTGTATCCCCAAAAGTTCATCTAATGATCTTAAAGGCACTGTAATTGTAGGAAATTATTCATTCATATTTAACTAGCTTCTCCTTACAATTATCTAAATGCACTTAATTGCAATGGATTACACATATCTGTAAAAGTTTGCAAAGTTTACATATGATGGATGATGTTCCAACAAAAGACTCATTCAAAATTTTTTTTATAAAATGATGACATTTTTACAATAGCACTATTGAACAATTTTTTTCAACACGTGCAAATTTTACAAGATACTTGTACATGCAGGAAGAATTTTAAAAAAAAAATAAATACTTGTAAATATATTTGCTGCACATCAAATTTTGTCTTCAAAGTCAAGAATACAGAATTTCAGCTGCTGTGACTATGAGCTAAAGAGACATCAGTCCAGGTGTGTATAAATATAAAGAAATTATGGGAATGGATGTCTTAGCTATACAAAATATAATGCCCAAATAAAAGAGAAAAATAATATATACATGAATGTTTTAGTAACAGCAATTTTAAACAAACAAAAAAAAAACTTTATTTTATAAATTAGAATATAAAAGAACTATTCTGACCTCTTACATTTTTTAATATATTAGAATCAAAACATTAGTTTAAATATTTTAAATATTGCATGTGTTCAATTCAACTTTTCCTTTCTCACAGTTTTCTTTGTAACATTCAACAGTCCTGCTATTTATTAAATTTGTTGAAAAAGATAAAAGAATCATTCTACTACCTCTGTCCGCTATCAAATTCATTTACAAGGACACACACACATTGCACAGCCCAAACTGTCAGAAAGGTTCAAGATTCAGGGGTCAGAAGAGCTTTCAGATGTGAAATTTTAAAAAAATAAGTAAACATAACACTAAGCCACTATGCTTTTAAACTACTTTAGAATAAAGCTGATTTTAATTACCATGAGAAGTTTCATCTAAATTTGAAATCTGCTGACAAATAAAAGCACTATCTTAACATTAAAAAACCTAAAAGATTTAAGTATTGAAATGAAAATTAGTATAACTTGTTAGATACAATTACTTCAAGTAAATTAAAATGGAACTGATAAGTATATGGCCAACAGTCAACAAATACAGTCCACCTCATACACAAAATTTCATGGTTTTCTTTATTTAACAATACTTATTTGTTTAGATTAGTGTGACCTCTTTACATATTTTAGCAAACAAAAAATAAAACTAGACCTTGTACCCTTCTTTAGCTTGTCAGAGATCTGGATTCAATCTATTGGTAATATTTAACAATTTGTTAGTAGTAATTTCCTCAATGCTTATATGCTTACTGTATTTTAAGGCCAACTTTATATAAAATTAAATTTTTATTTCTTTATTTTCTGATTTTGATGCTTCTTTCTTTACAAATCACAAGTTTTGAGAACAAGAACAGAAAACTTATTTTAAAAACAGTACAGATTTTAAATTAGATATATGATGTTGCTAATTTAATAAATTTATCAAGCAAGGTGATCTTTTTAACTTAAAAGATATTCATGATGTTGAATTACAAAACAGCAAGTATTGTCAACTGGAAAGTTTTGATCAAACACAATCCCTTTCTTGTTCAAATGAGCTACGTATATCCATCAGCATCAAAGCACATCATTAAAAATAAAACAGTACAGATTATAATTTAGGGGGCAAATCTCCTTTTCTCTCTTCCATCCACCCTTTCTCACGCACATTGCACAGCCCAAACTGTGAAATGTCTAATCAAAATGTCTAGAAAAAATATGCAGCAAGAAATTCTGTGTGTGTTGTATGTATATAATGAATGCATATTACAAACTGTTGCTTTCTTTTCAACCTGACTTGCATTTGGTCAATGAGGTTAATTAATAATCTTACCCAGTGCATGTGAGAGGTTAAAAATTACTAAAATTATGACTTTTCTTTTTAAGAGCAAATTTTTAAACATCAGTTGATGTCTGTTCCACACCGGTGTTGAAAGAAGATATAATTATGATACAAAAATAAAAGAGAAGTCACATATTATTTCCCTGAAGGTCTTACCTTCATCTGCTTCATCTTCTTCAACATCTTCTTCTCCACCTTCTTCTTCTTCCTCCTCCTCGTGTTCTATTTCTGGTTCTTCTTCCATATCTGGCTCTGGCTCAGGTTCAGCTTTAGCTTTAGATTTGGCTGCTATGGTAGATTTCTTTAACTGTGTAGTTGTAACTGTAATGTGGCAAATAAAAACATTAAAATCAACACAGAACTAAAGAACCCATTATACTGGTCATCCTCAACAAAAAAAAAATATTTAAAAACTTTCCTTAATAGAAACAATGACTTAAAATTTATGTCAATAGCTCTTTCATGAATGCAATAGCATAAACTAGTCATTTCATCTGCATCTAAGCGATCAATTCTTATTTTACTTAAAAGTGATTATTTATTTAAAACAACTCTATATCTAAACGTGAATTTCTTTTTAATATTCATACATATATTGATATAACTTTGTCAAGTAGCAGAAAAATTTTTTTTTGAAATGGTATAAACAGACAGAAACCAACTCATCTTGAAAGGAGAAAATATATCATGAATGATATTAAATAAATTTCATAAATTCTGTCTGGGTGAAAAAAAAAAAACCTTTTAGATGTGGTATTACTATTAAATAGTATTTCTCTGACTTCATACATAATGAAAAAATTAAAATACCTTCAGTTTTTAGTGTAGCTTTGACTTTAAGAGCTGCTTTCTTTGCTGGAGATGGACCACCATCAATACGATCTCCACTGCTGCTGCCTAAATTCTGGCTTTTAGAGGGTCTTTTAGAGGGTACTTTGGTTGAAGTGGCTGACCTAGTTTTTACCCGAGTCTTAGTTACCCCTCTACTCATATTGTTGCTCCTAGATTTGGTAGAACCTGGACACAATTATCATATCTCTTTTACTTATTAACCTCTTTACAGATATTTAAAGGTGAAACAATGCTCCCGTAGAATTGCAAGTATCTTTATTTTTTCCTATAATATAAAATAATAAGACAATAAGATCACTGGATCATTGGCAAACCAGTGTGAGACAGTGTAATTTTAGTAAGCTCAATAATATTTACAAATACAATATGAGGAAGATAAATCGACAGGCACATCCAACTTGTATACTGTCATATAATGCCACATTAAATAATAATCACCTTAGTAAAAAAAAGTTCACACAACACAAAAAAGTCGAGTGGCAGTCTGTTTTACTGATTACGGAATGGCAAAATCATTGACTGTAAAAAGAATTTTCCCTACTGAGATTGATGAGGGAACAGAAGATTCATGTAGAAAAAAATCTCAGTCATTCCATTTTTTTCTAGTTGAATTCATTTAAGTTAAATGCATGCAAGATGCAATGCCAGTGTATAATCATTTTAAAGTAAATGGTGGCATTACTATGATATATTAATGTAAATATAAGAATAAATGCCTTACAAAAGTTACATGATACAAGCTCAAACATGATGATGTCACATCAAATAATGATTCTCATTTATTATAATTATACTGAACTTTTTCTAGAGAACCAGTAACAAAAGCCACACACACACAAATTGTATATTTGTGTATATATTATTTATAAACTGATATTTCTTCAACAAAGTTCTTGATAAATTATCATTATTATGACATTTCATATGTTTATTTTGCACATAATAAACTATATAATACTGACAAGTTTGTTTACTGAAGTCTTATTAACAGGCTACAAGTGTTAACGAGCATAGGAAAGGGCTTGAGCTATGGTGATCCATGTCGTCCATAATTAGATCTAGGTACTGCGGCTGCCATGGTCGTCATGATTTAGCAGGCTGCCAGTGTGATGGGAAGGAGTGTGTGTGCTAAATCGAGCTACCAGTGTGGGTTCTCTCATCTATCACGTGATTGGCTTGCCTCTGTCGGTTTCCCTTGCACCAACACCCCTCTGCATTACCTATTTCTGTGCCAACGGCAAAGGGTACCAATTGACACCACTACTGGATAATCAGTTTTTACTTTAAGGTGCATGCAAAATGGCAAAATGTAAAAAACGTGTTAAAAAAGTGTGTGGATTTTTTTTTAAATTGCAATTTTTAAAAAGTATGAAAGATTCAGAAAACCATTTTTTGTAAATTGACTTCTTTCACCATAATAGTTATATGGTGTAAATATAATTCATTTCCAAAAACTCTGAAAAAATAGCTGGTTCTACCGAAATGATAATCCTTACCTGGCACTCTGAACTAACTCCACAGTAAAAATTACCTTTGTGGGAGTTTTAAAAGTTAAAAGTGCATTCAGCTATCAATCCAAGGACACTGGTTTCAACTAATCCAGGATAAAAAATATCAGTGTCTGGAAAGCAACTCTTATGTTTTCTAGTTTGTCAACGAGAGCTAAATCTTTGCTTTCTGAGCTATCCAAATAAGTCACTGTATGAGCTTGCCCATACACATAGGTGCAAAAAAAAGGTTAACAGAAACATAATATTAATCATAATGCTAAACATGAACCTTGCATTGAAATGACTGGACTGTTATTGTTCAAAATGTAGTTCAATTTTTTAGTTTACAAAATTCCAAGAGATCCCCAATCAATTTTCATTTAAGCTATAAAAAACAATATGAAGTAACAAAAACTAGGCTAGGTACTTTAAAATTCACCTACTTTTCTTTTCTTGGACTTCATCTATTTCATCTGCAAGTTCATCTTCACCAGTGTGCCCATCCAATATATCATCCAGGACATTCACCACGCTTTCTCCTGAAAGTATGCACATATATACTTTTTATACATATATAACTATAACTAATACACCAATTTAGATTAAATCATACCAAAGGTAATGTAATTTATTTGTTTTAAATACAGTTAAAAACAATAACTACAACTGTACAAGACAAAATATATACCGGGAACTCAATGTGTAGAATGCAAAGTTAAAAGTAATATACAGGTGACCATACCACCCTGACTCAAAACACCCACTAGACATTTACAACCAAGCATGGTTGCTATATATCCCCAGCTCTCCTGAGACAAGTGATACAGATTCCAGATCTGCTACATTTGCATGCACTTCCACTATATTGCCTTTAATTTAAGCATGTGATATATTATATATATATAATAATATATGGATCATTCTCTGTACAAATGTACCATTGTGTGACATGAAGTGCAAAAGATAAAGTGGATTAATCTAATTATTATATATGTTAAAGTTTACAAAGGGCCTATAATGCTCATATAAAAAGGAAAATCTTATAAAACTTTGATGTTATAGTAGTTTGAAATACATAAACAGCATACATTTCTGTTGAAACCTAAAGCTGAGATGTAATTTACCAGACAAAAAATATTTTTATATAAGGAATTATCTCATTACAACGAATATATTTTTTTATTAACCTAAATTATTAATTTATTATAATATTAATATATCTGGATACATATTTGTTTTAAATGAGTTATAAAATATCAAACTATAGTTTCATAATGGGAAAATATTCAGCTCCCAGGGACAAAGAATTCAACCATCTTAAAAGAAGTTCTATTTTGTCAATATAAAATTAGTAAACTTTTAAACTAATTGATAGTATATAGCTGAAAAAAATAATTGCATTGTACCGAACTTGAATTTGACCCAGTCTAGTCTTGAACAAGTAAGTAGAACAATCTGCTATTCGAACAAAAGTAAAAATCTCTACTAAAGTCATATATATGTGTAATATTGTTATATTAGTCCCAATAAAACTGTTACCATCTAATCTAGTTTTGTTTGCTAAAACAGTGTCACAATAATCATTTGACTTACTGTTTCATACTCATTATTATATTCAGTACATATTATTATATTCAATAAAGGATTATACTAGTATACAATAATACTAACTGAGTAAGTATACAGAATTTCTTTTCCCCGAACAGTCTGCTCTCTAGTTAAGTAAACACTTTATTTGTAAATATAATTTATACTTGTAACACAAAAAGTCCCCTTGTTTACACTGGTAAACATATACACATTATTTATATTAGGGTATCTGAGGAGATACTCAGCATCCTCATTATGGTAATATAATTAATGTAAAATTTATGAGATATAAACAGAAATCTTACAACAAAAAATAATTGCAGCACACACTGTATATAATTATTATAAATAAATAAAATATGTATTAAGAGTTTGTAGTATATGTGTGCACACAGATCTTGCAGTACACAGTACATGTATGCACAAATAGCTTCAGCTTATAATTATATATAGACATATGTGGAGCAGCATATCAGATGGGGAGGAGGGGGAAGAACAAATGACACTATTTATAACTTTCTCATAGCCAATTTTATAACAACTCTGATTTCATTGGTACACTCTCAGTCTCAACTTTTGTAATTCTCTTTCTTCCGGTTTACTTCAAAAGTTCAAAACAATACAAATAGGATTATTCTAACAGTACCAAGAACCAATCAATTTTTACACAGTCTTCATTGGCTACCTCTTCCAAGCACAACCAAAAGCCTTTTCTCTTTTTATGTGTCACCCTCTGTTCCAGTCCTAAATATCTGTATGATCTCATACATTAGAAATTTATGCTCATCATCTGATTTGCACAGTTTCAACATTCTGAAACCAAAATACAGGCACCCCTCCTTTAACAACCTACCTGTTTATGACCGCTCTACCTGTTTAACAACCGCTCGGACTTATGACCATCTCTCCAGCTTGGGGAAATCGCCTTTCTCAGTTTTAGCCTCATTCTCACTGTTGGTCAGTATTCACTATACGAAGCGTTCACAATCTCCAATACTACATATAAGTCTGGGGGAATCACCTTTCCCAGTCTTAGTCTTGTTCTTGCAGTCAGTCAGTATTCACTATATGAAGCGTTCACAATCTCCAATACTACATATAAGTCTGGGGGAATCACCTTTCCCAGTCTTAGTCTTGTTCTTGCAGTCAGTCAGTATTCACTATACGAAGCGTTCACAATCTCCAAAAGTATACATATAAATATAAGCTCCTCACTATCGACCAATTCACTTAACAACCTAGTCATGGGAACGGAACCCAGTCATTAACTGATCGAGGAGTGCCTATATAATATGGTCAACATTTAATTGGTTATCAGCTTTTATCTACTTTGATTTCGAAATGTGTTGACATTTTGAATGTGGATTCATCAGTTTGCTTTCTTATATTAATTATTATCTTGTTCTTATTTGCTTAAGTAGTTAGTATAAACTATAAAGACCATATTGTGTATTCTATATGTAATTATTGAAAAGAGCTTAGAGTGTTTATAAGAATAAATCATTAAATATAATAAATGCTTTATCAAGTAATCAATTATTATTAATATTTTTTAATCAATGTACAACTCATGATTCACTATCTCAGTATCTGCAATATAGAAATTCACATATCCTTAATGCTAATTTGTTTTGTAAAGAGTTGCAGCCACAGACAACTAAATAAACAATTACATGTGGCTAAAAAATGTAGATAAAACAACTTGGGTAACTTCCAGAAATAACATCAGCTATAATCTCTAAAACAAAAAAAAAATCAAAATAGTGCTTCAAACAAAAATTTATATCAAGTAAAATGTGACAGGTGGTAGTAAAGATTTAACAGTAATTTATATTATAAGCACTGAAACAGAAAAGAAAACAAAAACATTCTTATATAATCAAAATATTTTCCTAAGCTCAAATTGTGAAATAAACATCAAAACAGTGTACAATTAACTGAGATAATAAGTTTGTCCATTTCTAAGGATGGTTTAGCTCAGCAGATGTAATTCAAGCTTGTCTTGTTATAGAGAAAACTTAGTTAGAAAACTAGTTCTTAAGAGAACTTTCCAGAAAAAGGGGTGAGGGGTGGAACATGTGAAAGGAGATTATTCTAAGGCATGTGAGAAAGTCCTCCCTAAGTGACCACTAAAGATGAGTGACAATTATGAACTCAATCTGATTTCAGGGTTGCATGCCCCAGTCAGCAATTTACTACAGGTTGGTGACCTACAGTTATCAGGCTACAATGGAAGTGATAAGATGGACGATGAAACAGGTACTACTGCAGCTATGATAGTATGAATGAAAAAAATAATAATTTGATAAGAAAACAGTTTACTTAAATTCCCAAGGTAAAAGAAATTGGTTTTTTACTTAGTGTTGGTTGCATTTAGCTGATGTCGTGATGATGCAATTGTATTTAAAACTCTGCTGTTGTGTATAAACATAGTTTAAATAATATTAATATTATTACTGAGCCCAATAAATCAAAATTATCATAATAATTGCCACAGAATTACTCAAATTGGTACATCAATGATATAATAATAATAATAACAATAGGCCTAATACTTAGTTACGTTAGTAATAGTAATACATTTGAATTTTGATACTAAGATTGAATTTTTAAGATAGGCACTAAAGGCAGAGGGACTTTCACTCTGCTATTTTTTAAATAGTTACTTTAGATATGATAATTAAAAAATAATCTATTAAAATTTTCAAAACAGCATTCCTAGTTTAAAAATTGAATGAGAATTGAGATTAAGAGTTCATTTGACTCTCTCACTAAGTTTCAGGTTTGGTGAAATGACAAGAACTTGAAGAAGTCATTTGAATTATATAAATAATGCATAAGTAAGATACTCTAAAGTCACTAATAGTAATAAATGTTTCTCGAACAATATCATTATAGCTTCAGAATTTCATCCTCTTTTAAAATTTATTATAATTCCAATTTTCCATGCATTGTCCTATACATCCTATAGCACAATAACTAGCACAGCCAATGGCTTTTGTTTGTTTGGTAAGGTTTTGTGTGGATATTTTTGTGCACAATTTGTATTTTAACTATTTATTTTTTAAACTGAACAAAATGAATACAGTTTTTTAGACTTAAAAAGTAAGCACACATGTCTGGAATAAGTATAACATTAAATAAATATATGATTTAAAGGATGACTGAAGACAACGGTTCTACAGCAGTCAATGCGGTTTTTACTAGACAAAAGTACTTCTGCATAAGTGGCATAAAAGATTACCTTTTGCGTCTGCAGTTTCGCTGTTCATTGTCTCATAAGATTATATTTCATAAGCAAACTGACGTTTTTCTCAGACAATCAGTCGATATATATGATATGAAAGAAGGCGCAGAATAATAAAGGAAACCAGTGATTTGATTCTAATTAAAAATTCCGGTTGCCATTATTTAGATTCCAATATGGCGTCTCCACAATTCTCGTTATAGTCTCGTGGGTTTTAAAAATTTTTTTTTTCTGGATATGTATCGTCTGTTGGAGTGCTTGATAGTCAGTAAAATAAATAATTAAGATCTTTATCAAAATACATTTTATTTTTAAATTGTTGAAATAGATTTAACTGACTTTGCAATAACACCCCAATAATATACACAGAGAGACCTATACAAATTTTGGTTAGAAACAAAAACATCGTGTTACTCAAACCACGACCTTGCTCAAACCAAGGACGTTATCAACCTTGAAAGTAGACGCATTCAGTAATAGTGTGTGAGTTAGGCGTTGCTATTAAAAATATATTATTTATGTTAATAAATTGTCCTTTGTAATGTATGTATGTGGGAAGGGCACTGGTCAACGACAAAAGAATGGCCATAAGTTATCAATTTTTGGTGTTTCACTGGTCAACTGAAAGACTGTTTTGCTCACTTGTTTGGTCAGTTTACCTACCGTAGTTATAAAATATCTAGGTCGGCAGTTCATTTGGTGGTTCGAAGTCAAACGATAGTGTATTTGCTTTAATTCTATGTGCAAATGAATTGTCATGACTGTTTGGCTACTTCAATAACTGCAATAGTATTGGTAATACTTAAAATGTTTGGTTTGTTTATGCCTTATGGGACTAACAGGCACCAGATTGCGGCACTTTTATTTAGTTTTAAAATAAAACACCCGTTGAACCAGTCTAATCACCAAAGCAATCCAAGCAGACTATAATCTTTCAAAACGATTTGAATGCATGTATATTAGACACTTCATTGATGCCAGAGTTTTACTTTAATAGTTAGCGTTGTTTATTCAAGTGTTATTATTTCAGTCTAATAAATATGCTGTACATTATCACTAGTCAATTCAAACAATATTTCTTTCAACTGCGGATCGTTTCGCTGGTCTTTTGCTCTGTATGTTTCTTGTAGTTCTATTAAGATAATTCAAGAACATGCGACTTAAACCAGAAACCAATTAAATATGAAGCGGTATGTTTCTTGTAATTCCATTATTATATATTTCTAGAACATATAATGCAGGGGTGCACAAACTTTTTAGGCCAGAGGGCCACATTTCCAATTGATAGTGCGTGGAGGGCCGCAAGTCAAATTGCACATGGATGGCTCAGTAGAAAAAGAACAACACAAATATTGAAATAATGTCTTTACATTCATTTTTGCCTTATTAACCTAGATTTAGTCTTTATTAGTGAGAAGGGTGAGCCTGAATGTTGTTAACAACTTTGTCAATATTTGGTTCGAGTTTTGTAGTCGCCAGCCTCAAAATCGAACAGAGATTGTTGTCGGTCAAATTCGATCTCAGCTTGTTCTTGTTCATGTTCATTACTGAAAACGTTTGTTCACACAAGTACGTGCTGCCGAATTCTGACAACAACTTGCAAGCCAAGTCCTTGACATTTCTGTATGTGCGTGAGCTGAGACTTCCATAAAATGTTAAAATGTTGTTCTGCTGAAATGATGACTTCAGTTCAGGTGAACATTGAAGATCAATGACCTCCAGTTGACAGTGATCAGGCACGGACTCTACACTACATGAGAAAGGATCGCGAATGAAGTTGAATAAGTCCTTGTGCTCCTTGAAGGCATCAAAGCGTTCAGTAAATTCCTTCAGCAATGTTTCACAATTGCAATGGTATCTGCTGAAGTTACATTGGTACTCCTTCTGAAAAGCTGAACAAATTGGAAAATGACAAAGATTTCCAGCTTGCAGATTCGAACAGAAGAGCTTCAACTTCAACGTGAAGGACTGCAGTTCCTTGTACATATCAAAGATAAAGTGATCTTTGCCTTGGAGACGCTGGTTGAATCTATTCAAGTGATCTGTCATGTCTGTCAGAAATGCCAAGTCTGCCAACCACTGTTTGTCAGTAAACACAGCCGTGTCTTTGCCTTTGACAGTAAGGAATTCACAAATTTCCTTTCGCAACTCAACAAACCGTTTTAATACCTTTCCTCGACTCAGCCACCTGACATCTGTGTGATACGGAATGTCTCGATATTCTGCCTCATTGTCTTCAAGAAATGATCTGAACTGTCGATGGTTAAGTCCTCTGGATCGTATGAAGTTCACAGAATTAAAAACGAATTTCATGACATTGTCAAATTTCAAGATTCGTGCACAGAGCGATTCCTGATGAATTATGCAATGGTACATGTGGACACTATCTGTTGGAATTCCAAGCCCCTGCAAATGTGACAGCAAATGAGCAACAAATCCTGATGCTCTTCCAGTCATAGCAGGCGCACCATCCGTGGTAATGCTGGCTAGCTTTGGCCACTGGACGTTAAGGTTTCCAAGAACGGAAGTCACTCCTCCAAAAATATCTTCACCAGTCGTCCGCCCATGTAGTGAAGCCATACCGGCTAATTCTTGAGTTATTTCAAAGTTCTCATCCACTGCACGCACAAAAACCAGCAGTTGTGCTATGTCAACGTTGTCAGTGCTCTCGTCCAAAGCAATTGAAAAGTACTTACAGTTAGCAAGTCTTTCACTCAGCTGTTTACAAACGTCTGTTGCTAAGTCTTCGACTCGGCGTTGAATGGTCGTCCGTGAGAGTGGGACTTTGTTGAAAAGGTCCGCCTTTTCATATTTCTGTGCAAACAGCTTGGATGCAGTCTTTGACGAAGTCACCGTCAGTAAACGGCCGGGATGATTTGGCAACAATATGTGCTACTTTGCAACTTGCACGAGCAAAATACTTGTTTTCTTCAGACTTTTTTGTGAAGAAATGTTGCTGTACTGACAGACCTTTTAAAAGTTGCTCAATTTTGTTGTTTCTCGCAGCGCCTTTTAAGTCATCAAAAGTCGCAGCGTGCTTTGTTTTGTAATGCCGCTTGCAGTTGAAGTCCTTCATCACAGTAACAGACTCACAACAAATTAAGCACATAGCTGCTCCATTAAAATGCCGCATAAAGTATTTAACTGTCCACTCTTCTTTAAATTGACGATTTTCGTCTTCAATTTTACGCTTCTTATGCGCAGGTTTCGACATATTTACAAAGGGCAGTAGTTTAAAAACAACTCCACTTCATGCGAAACATGTAATTAATTCACTACATTCCAACCAGACATCCACTGACTGACTGCACCTTCCTTCCCCCGCGTCACCTCACCCCATCCCCAGACTGAACTTTGGCTGGCAGGCTGCCGGCTTGAGACGACGCTCTTTCTAATGCTATTTGATGTCGCCATACATCAAAGATGCGCAGCTACTACTATAGCCTTTGATCCACTGAAGTGAACAATGTGCCCAATACACAGAGTTCTCACCTCAATACCGCATCCAGCGTTTGTTTTCAACACAGCACAAGATGCATGCACGGGAAAGCAGACCACTGTTCTACTCCCTTGTTCAGATTAATGTTAAAAGCTCCTTGCATAATGGTAACATCCTAAAGTCTTCTGGGGGCCGCATGCGGCCCGGGGGCCGCGGTTTGTGCACCCCTGATATAATGCTACTTAAACTAGAAGCTAATGGAATAGGGAGTTAGTCCAATAGAAAAATACCCACCCTACAGGCTCAGTTCAAATTTCAACACCTACATTGATTACCTCTAAGGTAAACATTAGTGACTCAAAACACCGTGGATAAGTGGGATATTGTAATTTTGATTGACATGGAAACTTTTTAACGAAATGAAATTGAACTATCTCCAAGAAAAGACAAGAAGGATAACTGAACTTTTCTCTGATATATTACCCATTCTCTCAGCCACATACACCACATTCTTTTTCTACAGGTAAGAAATAAATTACCTAAAACTACGTTCGCAGCCACATGGCCTATGCTAATTGCATTTAACACTACACTAAATTTATAGCCTACTTCTAGCCCCCATTCCCTAATAAACAAAATTTACAACATAGATCAAAACTTCAAGACAATTACTACAGTAAAAAGTAGCATATCATTAACTGCAAGAAAATGAAATAATCTACAATCATTTTAAATACAATATTTTATTTCATATATAAATAAGATATCGCTTAAAATTCGATTAGGTGGTGAATTACAGTTTATTTGAATTATATATTGAATGTTAGGCTCAATAAATCATTTGAATTCTTAGTATACGCACGTTTTAAAGCAATATATAACAGAGAAGCATGTCAATGCAGCACTTACCCACGAGAGAAAAGCAGACTGAACAACAACAGCAACAACAAAGTGGTGTCAACCGATGTCCAATGAAGGGGGAGGGAAATCAGACGTCCATCGAGGCATCGGAGGGACAAAGATGACAGATCAATAGCTTAGGAGTCTTATCACTAGCTTAGCAGTTTTGTTTTGTTTTTATGTCAAAGGCGAGCCCTTTAGTATAACCAAGTACTTTGTGAATACCGAATTGCACATATAGACCAGGTCATTGGGTGATTAATTTTTGTCGGGGGGGGGGGGGGGCAGGGGGCAAAAAAAACTTTTTTTGAATCATCTTCAGAAATATTCATGAACGACGGAACACCCGAGCAGCTACTTCTGCCACTCCCAAACCATTTTCAGGACATGGAGATCAACATGGCGTACCAAATTACCATTTCGCTCAAGAGATAACAATCATCTCTAACGATGTCCAGTATGTCCTACGGATGTCACCAGACAAACTGCAGGTAAATTTTGACGATAATGAAGGAGTCATTTTGGCCTTTTTATAACTACTTGTCAATGCCTTCGGTGCAAATAGCTAACCGCATGTAAGGGCAATATGGGAGTTTTGCTGAACTATCTGCAAAATATAAATTCCACAATACAAACAGGCCAACAACAACAGCAAAGACAACCATGGCAAGGCAGAAAGCAGCAGTATCCACAATGGGGATTTTTCAACCACCCCCATTGAGGACATGTTCGAGCTAGTGCTCTAATATCTTTACTGATCGCCAGCACTCGTTGACGCCTATCCCAATGGACATTGGGACAGTGATGACAACAACAACGATGACAACAACACCAATAACAGGATATGGGATGAATATCCCAGGCATGTGTACGCACTAAATACAGACTTGGTGTGTTACTAATCTGGGCTCTGTGAGACCCACCCACCCTCTCCTCTACAACATCGGGGATTACAACAATGACAGCAACAACTACTACGGACTACCGACCTAATGTATGCCTATACCGGCCAGACATGAATGCCAAGGATGAATAACAATGTGACATCTCTAAAAATAAGAAATTCAACAAATTAAATCCTACTTCAACTTCGACACATCCATTATGCCTCCCCCCCCTCCTCCACGCTCATTGCCCAGCGTGAAATCAGCAGAAGCGTCCCCCCCAAAAAAAAATTTAATTGAGAAAGCTCAAGTTTTGTTGGTTTTTTTCGCTCACTCCAGAGGATGCAGTAAGCTTTTTATCAGAGATATTCTCAGCTTGGGAGGCCCTCTGGAGATAACTTCCTCTCCCTCACTTGTTTCTGGAGAGGGCGGGGGGTGGTTGTGTGCCGAGTAGATGTAGTGTGTGTGTCGGTGCGTGTCGTTGGTGATGATCGCTTTGCTGCATGTCAGCATGTCTGGTCGGTGGAGGTAGGCTTTAGTCCGGAGGTCCGTTGACTAAGTCGCCGTTGTAGTTGTCACTATTGTTGTTGTAGTGGCAGGGTGGTGGTGGGGGTGTATTTTTTACAGAGCCCAGGCTAGAAATACGCCAAGTCTGTATTCAGCGTGTATATGCGCCCGGGATGTTCACCCACCCACCCTTTTCTGCTTAGTGGCTTGGGCGCTGTTGTCATTGCTGTTGTTGTTGTCCCCAGCGTCCGTAGGCTTGTGTATAGATGGTCTAGTAGTATGAGCTGGATCATGTCTGCAATGGGGTGGTTGTAAAAACCCCACTGCTTTGTTAAATCATTTAATTAGTTGTTTTTGTTGCTGTTGAAAAAGTTTATGCGTAAATCTTGTAAACATGCAAAAAAATCACACCTAAACAACCATTATATATATATATATATATATAAAGTGTTCAACCTAAAAATGTAAAATGAAATAATGAAAAGTTTCTTAATCACTAGAGAAATTCATTAATTAGCAAAGCTGAATAAAATGAAGCTAGAGTATAGGTATTGAAATTATTCAAACACAGTTTTGGAGAAATATTGAACAAGTAATCACAAGTAATCTTGTTTCATTACATTTGTTATATGTATATTTGATTATTGATTAATAAATTTATTGACCTTCTTACCAATATTGATACCATATGTTGGAGAAGAAAGTGGGTTGGTGGGGGCTTGCTAAATATAGATTATAAAATAGATAATCTTCTCCTTTGGCAAGACGTTTTCCACCTATGGAAATATTATGTGATGGTAAATATTTGTCTTTAATGTTGTGGAAGACAGAAAACGTTTACAGCACCCGCATATCTGCCAAGTGAGAGAGACGAGTGGTTTCTTCTGGAGAATTATTAATAAGATAAATTAAGATTCTCATCACTTGTAATTAGTTATTGATGATTAATTAATAATAATAATTATAACCAATAACTAGTGTGGGACAATGAGATAAGTTGTGATTGTGAGTGAAATGTAATTGTAATGGTATACTGGGATAAGGTATGGTTGTGCTTAACTTACCATAGAGATTACAGCTAGGAATTGTACAATCTCTACACTAAAAATGAACTGTACAATCTGTGACACATCTTCAAATAATTTTGTGAGAGCACCCATTCTGATAAACTGTCCACTAAATATGCAGGGTGTAAATTGCAGTAGTCTGCATTGGAATAGGTCATTGTTGCCAGATTTCAATAGTTTGGGTGCAGTGGGTCATACTATGTTCATATTCTGGTGTCTAAACAAACCAGCTTACATTAATGGTCACACTGATCATGTGACAACACTGAATTCATGCAGTCCAAAATTTTATTTCCATCTGTATTATTCAGAGATCAATATAATATTCACTCTAACTGTATTCAGAGATCAATATAATATTCACTCTAACTGTATTCAGAGATCAATGGAACTTTCATTCTGACTGTATTATTCAAGAGAACAGCATAGTTTTCAATGATTTAAGCTTATGCCTTTCTTGTTTATAACAATTATGGAGTCTTTAAATAAATCTTAAAAAATATCCCATGATCACCAACCCTGAGCATATCAGACTTCAGCTAAACCATTTTTAGACAGTGCTTTTCTTCCTTTTGGACCATATTTTTTTCTGATAAATAAAATGATTTATAAGCTTAATAGGGAGTCATGACATAAGTAACATTAAGCGTATTTTCCAATTTGCAAGAGAGTAAGAGAGAGTCATTCTGCAAACACATTTTCAAAAATAACTGTTCTTTTTTAAAATTTTATTTCTATTGACATTGTTAACAGATAATCACAGTCACATCACCAAAAAACAAATCACATATAATATTTATGATATTTCTCCACTAGGTTTTATGTTACTGTTTTACTGACAGCAGGGTCTAAGTAAAAATAAACCATATTTAGCTGTTGTCTTTAGTAATGTTTCAATACTAGAAGAAAAACCTCATACAATGAAGGAATATTTTGATTAATACAATGATGCTTAATAGCAATACTACATATACAATAAATCAATGTATGCCAATATATTTATTTTAATGACCACACTGTGAGAAAAAACACCAACTTTAATGGTTAGAATTAAAATCTTCTTCACATGACTAATCAAATGAAAGAGCAAAAAGGGTCATTTAAAAGCTCAAAAAAATATTATATATATTTTTATATATAAAAATATATATAAATGAAAACTGGCAGTTACATGTCCACATTCTCAAATAGAAAAAAATATATAGTTACTATATAATACTTGAGGATATAGCACATATGCAAGAGTTAGAATGATAATTATTTAGAAAGCATTTGCTAAAAAAAAAAAAAAAAAAAAAAATAACTTTTCAATTATAACAAAAATATCCTCCACTTACAAATCCAAAGGATAAAATATTCTCTCTTAGTTGCTGGTTCATTGGTGAGACAAAGGAACCTCAAAAACACAAACACCATACAGGGAAATACTCAAACTACTGAAACCATGTGAACATAATCAAAAAGCATGCAACAAATAGAAAAACAATATTATTTCTCAAAAGTTTCACTTTCTTTTCTCTTTTTACTTTAAAGTATCAGATCACCTTGAAACTTGTTAGTTTTTTATTACTTCACATGCAGAAAATAAATTGCAATTAAGTATGACATTTAGAGGGGAGCTTCATGATATGTGTATATATCTCATTTGAAAGATGTAGGACATTTACGTTTTCTTTTTGTAAAAGCAGGGTGACATTTTTCTGATAAAAACAAAAACAAAACAGTTTAGCACAGGTCTCTAGGTTATAATCAACAAATAACTGTCCAGAGGGAAAAATGGGAAATCATATCAAGAATGTTTTTGAACAGTATACAATAGTATAAAAAGTGCATTCTCCACTAAAATTGACCTTTATATATGGGTATATTAAAATAAAAACTAGCCAACTACAAAAATTGTTCTTTCATCAGAATTAACATTAATATTCAACAATTAAACTTTTGAATCAAATTCTTAATATCTTCTTAATTTCCAAATGGATATGGTTATCAAGAGTAATTTAGACTATCGAGTCCTTTTTTCAGGTGCACTGACAGCATAACCTAGGTAATTTATTTCTCTTCTACAAACATATCTTCATAAACTTATTTTTATTATGGGATGCAAAAAAGCTATACTACTTTTAATTTGACTTTATGCCAGTGGAATAAGAACAGCTATTCTAGATTCTTGTCTGCAGAAATTAAAACACGTTTAGTTGACAGTATTCAATTAGTACACAGTAATAGGTTCTAAATAATTTCTCTGTAGCTTTAATTAACGTGTTGCTGAGACATTGTAGATTCTAAACCTTTATAGAACTGGCACCATGATTAATAGAGGGTGTGTGTGTGTGTGTGTGTGTGTGTGTGAATTTTAGAGGTAAGAAATAAAGTGTTAATTTTTATGACAATAATTGAGATAAACTGAATGATCTGGGTAGAACACGCGTGAAGGGAGTTAAAGTTACTACACTACACATTTTAATTACACTTTTTGGCTTCAGCAAGACTTTAAACTGAAGTCCTTTCAATGATACATGATAGAGATCTGTGGTTACAGTTTTTATATAAGTAGGCCTATTTATTTTCTAGCCAGCTCACAGTAAAAACTTTGACGAATAAACTTATTTTTTGAAGATCTACATAATAAATGAAAAAAGTCGCTAAGTGGGTTATTTCTTTTTAATGGAAAAAAATACAGTGAAAGAATGGGGCACATCCTGAGAGTAACAGCAAATGTTAATTTTAAAAAGGAAACAAATATTGCTTTGTCTAACCAGGTCATTTAGGTTCATTGCCATGGAAAAGAGCAAGTATGAAACTTATAGAAGTGAAAGATTAGATCAGCCTTTTTCATCTTTTTAACACTTGACCACTTGAAATAATTTTCAGGTCTCAAGGAACCCTGAATAAAAATACTATATATACAATTTTTAATTTTATTGATCATGATCTCTTGTGGAACCTTGGTAGAGAAACCCTGGATTAGATTATGGATAGTAAAAATTCAAAGTATTTATGACAAGCTTTTATTCTGTTCATATGCTTTTGTAACAAATTTATTTTGTGGCAACTATGACTTAATATCTAATGTATATTTTAAAATTTTATAAGAGGCATAATTTTTAAAACAGTTTAAAATTAAAATTAAAGAAAAAGTTTCAAAGGAACACAACACAGTGGAAGCATATATAAAATAGAATTATTTATATAAAATTCCTCTTGATGAAAATTTAATTGGAATACATTAGTATAGTTTATTCTTTTAAGATTTAGTATTTATGTGCCTCAATTCCATCCCCATAACACCCTGAAGAAGACCCAATCAGTTTAATGAAAAGTAACTTTTCTTTAAGGATCTATTATGGATCTACAATCAGGATGTCTGAATTGTTTAAAGAGGTTAAGTGTATCTTTGTTGTTGATAATTAAAATTCTGTCATTTTTCTTCCCCTCAAAGAAATAGTGTCTATATGAACTAAAGGTTTGAATTTAGGCAAAACAGATACAGTTAGAAGACCACCTAAACTAATAATAAGAAAAAAAAAACCTAGACAAAGTTCAAAGAATACAAATTATATGAACACAGACAATATATATATATACACATGCATGTGAATATACTGTACATGGTCCATAACACACACACGCACACATACACCAACAACAACAATGGCATGAACTTTAAATTATACATTTATATAATGCAAATACAGAAACAATTTACAGTAATATTTAGTAATCTTTGGGATACTTAGGTAAAATTAAATTGTATAAATAATTATTTATGAACAAAGTCAAGCATCATTGACCATCTTTACCAATGACCAAACAAGAATAAACATTAATAACAAGCAACAAAAAATGTTCCCAATGCTAATCAGTCTTGCAAAAAAAACAGGTGATTGCTTACCCTTAATGCTTTTTTAAATGAGACATTGCATGTGTATGTGTGAGATGGTATGCGCAAAGTGTACCACTACGTCTTAATTTTACAACAAAAAAAACCCTATATATGTGCGTGTACACAAAAACTATTTTCAGCCTAGCTTATAAAGGTAATAAGTAAAAAGAAAAGAGAGAAGTTGGGTGATTTGCAGGAGTAAATTCAATAACGATAAACTAATTCTATTATTAGTTTAAAGCATAATCATATGCTGAAAACAGAAAATTTGATTTAAATACAAATGATTTTAAGGATATAAAATTTAAAAATAAACCTAAGCCTCTTAGCTATTTAATTCCTTATTTATAACAGTAGAAATATAAAATGTTTGAAGGATATAAAATTTAAAAGAAAAGCTAAGCCTCTGAGCTATTTAATTCCTTATTTATAACAGGAGAAAAATTGGAACTATTATTTTTATAACATGAAATCTAAATGTATTAATTAATCAAATTGCCCCTCTTGCCGTATATGAATGTATATCATAAGGTGTCTGTTATCGCTGTTCTTTTTAAAAGAGAAAAAAAAGAGTGTTGATCTCAATAGAAATGTTATTTGATAGCCAATAAAATTCCCTACAAAGAAGCTTCAACAACAGCATAGTAACGGTGATCTTACAAGTAAAATTTGCTGAACACATAGAATATATAGTAGGCCATGGTAATAATTAAAATTATAAGTAATTAAAAGTGCAATTTATAGTAATTTAAAAAGTTATGAATTGCTGAAATACAATTCTATAACTTATATAAATAGGTTATAAATGAATAAGTCCATTGAATTTATAGCAATTTATAAATAGTTTTAAGTGAAAGAGTGAACTTAAGTTTCTTGTAATTTATAAAAGTAGATCATAAATAACTAAAAGCTAATACATTCTCTATTAGTCTATAAATGAAGACTGGTGGAGTTTCTTGAAAAATTAATCCATAAAATAGTTCTTTCCCGTTTAACTCAATAATCTTTAATTCCCCACCCAAAAAATCAATAAATAATTTTTTTTTTAAATCAATAATAATTTTTAAAAAATCAATGCACTCTCTCAACAGATCACTGTGATAATTACAAACTTAATCTTTTTATGTTCTTGTAAGGTGCTCCTTCAAAATTAGGGGAAAAAAGTTAAGAAATGAAAAACTAACAATGAAATAAATTATCCAAAACTGTATGTGTATCTATGAAATGCACACACAAAAAAAATGATAATACAAGGATACACAGAAATACATCAGAAATCAGGGATTAGAGAAAGAATAATGGTACATAACTATAATCACTAATTTCAATAACATCAAAATTATGTGCTCAATATTTTAAACCACCAGACATAATCTCAGTCTTGCATTCTTATGACCTTAATATAAATTACTTCCATCAAAACCTGTCTGTTTTACAATGATATAATTATCATCAAATTGTATCCATTACATCCACAGTAACAGCACAGAAGCAGTCTAAGGACAAAGACCCTTACCTCATAATCTTCAATAACAATAACAAATGTTATTTCACTAATAGTCATCATTGCAAACAATAATAGTACAACAGTTTTCTTTCATCTCACAGTCATAATTGATATCTGTAACAATTTGAATTTTAAACAAATTAGACCGGGTCAAAGGTGACAGTAAGCAACTGAAATAACAACAACAAAAAGCAAACTTAAAAAAGCTTTAACAATCTGCTAGCATTCTGCTACTGAGTAATGTCCCTTGCCAGCACATTCTTATTTGACTATAGATTATCATGTAACTCTGACTTCAACAAAATGATAATCACTAGAGAGACATAGCAGGAAGCATGAAAACAATGAAATAAATATGCTTAGAATCCATACAAAATAAAATTTTTCAATGAAAGCGAAAATACAGGTTTGCAATTAAAAACAAGCAACAATATACATAATACTGGCAGTATCTCTCTTACGAATGGTTCCTGCTATTTTTTCTTCTTTTTTATAATCAGCCCAACCTTAAATGCCATGAAAAGAAAACTGATCTTATCTTTACTAATAAATGTCTGCATGTCACATCTGACATTCTGCAACAGTAAAGAAAGGCCAAAACTGTAGCAAGCTGGAGTGCATGTGCAGGATGTCAAATTTCTGTCCAGAGTTGCCTGCACCTGATCTCCTTTAGGCAGACCAAAGGAGTTGTGTAAGAGGACATGAGAGATATACTGCCATCATAAAAAGTGTAGACTGGGGACGGTAGAACTCTTCTGTGGATCATGTGCCTTAGGTATCTGTGTCACCTGAGGCACACACAAAAAACAAATAACAACAAAAAAATTGTTAAAAACAAATTGGGGCAAAATGAGGACAAACTGCAATTCTCAGTCTCTTTTAAATCCGTTACAAAAATAACCTGCTCATTATGCAGCTAAAAGAGTGGAACTACAGCAGCCCAGCTTTCAAAGACAGACAAGCAGCAGTTAAGTAATAAATATAGCTCTGAAAGTTAAGCACAATTCTGAGTCATGTTGACTTCAATGTAACCATAGACAAGTGAAGCAATGTCTTGGTTTTATGAACAGATGTTAACTGTGAATAGAACTTGGTGAATGTAGAAAATAACTTGTATTGTTAGCACAATTTGGATTATGTCTGAAATCATCCACTATATGGTTGTCTAAATAACATACTTTAAACTGATTCACAGGAACAAACGTCCATTTAAATCTTTATTCATTCTTAATGAAAATTTATTGTGATAAATCCTTGCTGATCTACACTTGAAAATTTTTCAGTAAAATAAGGTCATTTGTAGCCCCCAAAATGTGCAAGCAAAAAGTGATTCTATAAAGATAAATGCAGCAAAGCTTGAGTTAATCACTCTTGTTAGTAATTTTGGGTATCTTCCATTCAGGAGTGTTTTAGTGAGGTGAAGAAAATGCTAAATTAAACAATCTGTGCAAAAGAACCATTTTCATAGATGAGTGAATTTCCATTGTTTATATTTATACATAATATTTCTTTAATAAAGAACAAAACATTTTTCTGTTGGATTATTTTACATTTCACACACAAATTGAAACTTAAAGAATATTTTAACACACATTTTAATAATGTATTTGCATGTCATTACTATCATTTTATCAATTACTTTGGCTGTTTCATCAAACTGCTGCAATAGCGTTTTGGATTTTAAATCTACTTTCTGGCCAGAACAGAGTTATTTTCCTAAATCCTAAATTTAAGATTAGACTGTGAAATTTTATTTGCTGTCTCTCAACGAGAACGCACATGTTTTTTAAGATGGTCTAGGATGTTGGATGAGATCTGTGAGAGGAAGTTCTCAGTGTCGTGGGTAGTCATAAGCTTGTGGATCCTGTCCACCCCTCCTTCTTCTTCCAGCAAGGGACAGTATCGGTCACCTAAAATGGTAGTTATATTTCATCAATGAGCAGCTAATTAAGGTCACTTAGAAAGGTAGTTAGTATGTCAATAAACAGATAATTTATGTAATTTGAAAAGATAATTACAATTTCTCAGTGAACAGTTATAATTAAGACCACCTGTCAATGAACAGTCAAGGTCTCCTGGAAAGACAGCTACAGTTCATTAATTAACAGCTAATTAAGGTCACCTGGAAAAATAGTTAAGTTTGTCAATCAACAGTTAATTAAGAATCAATCAATTTATGCAGCTTAAACAACAGCAGATAGAAACTGTCATTTTACTGATCAACTGTTGCTTAGGTGCCATGACTTAGTACTCTGTTTTCCCTTAAAGCAAGACAAAAACTTTTGCTGCTATGAATTCTAGCAGTTAAGAAATATATAGCCATACTATGCCTGTTAAGCATAAAAAGCCATACTATGCCTGTTAAGCATAAAAAGCCCTCTAAGTGAATGAACCAATTTGCTTGCATCACTGTCAACATAAAGAATTCATAAGGATGTTTTAGAGGAAAAAAGAATATTTATTCATTAAGACAGAGGGAAAGTAGATTTGTTCATTAAGACAAGGGGAAAGAAGATTTATTCATTAAGACAAAGGGAAAGAAGATTTATTCATTAAGACAAAGGGAAAGAAGATTTGTTCATTGAGACAAAGGGAAAAAAGATTGACTGATTCATATCCCTGTCTTCATGTAAACTTCTGATGGGGTAGGGTAGGTGCTGGCATGGACCTAGTCAGACGACAACAGGTAAACCTCCCAACCAGTCCGTTAATAATGAATGTTCTGAAAAGCAGATGTGTCACTGGCAATTCATTTCTGTTTCTTGGAGAGTGAAGTTTCTCAAACTACTAAGAGTAAATAATAAAACTGTTCACCATGGTCATGTCCACCAGGAATAAAAATAAACATAGCCATCACCCCTTGGACTTCCAGTCAATTCCATAGGTCTGCCTCATCTGGTCAGAATGGTAAATGGGTCCCATGTTTTTGTTGTAGTCATTCACACATGACAGAGACTGTACAATTATATCAGAAGATCAGACCTTTTCTTTTTTTCACTGTGGAGTCGTCACCTGATTGGTGGAGAATATTTGACAGCCTTAGTATCTTTCCAAACTGTGATGTAAGGTGAACCAATAGCAACAGTGTGGAATTCACTCTGTAACAAGTACTTGATGAGGATTGGATTCCAGATGGCGAGACAATGGCAAGGAGGTAAAAAAAATTGGACATGGTTATTTCCAGGTGGGAGATGGGGTTCATAAAAGTCAATCACAACACAGAATGCCAGTTCATGTTCCACTGTATCTTCTACTTTTCCAGCGTACACCTGCATGTCATACACATTTGCAGAACAACCAATAGCCCACACTTTGCTATCTCTTTTTGATAGGCTTCATGGGAAGGTAGTGCTTTACTGGGTTTTTTCTTTTTCCTTCACCATCATCCCATCTACAGAAACATTTTGGTTGATACCAGAATTTTTTTTGAAATTGTTTAGTTAACATGGTGAACATAGGCCTAATTTTCCACAGTTCATCATGCCTAGGCCTGTCTTCTAGATATCTGCCAAGTGTAAGTTGGTCCATAGCTGCCACCACCTCTTTCTGAAGACACATGTGAAGTGAGGTACTGAAATCACACAGTTGCTAGAGAAATAGCAATTTATTGAAGGAAATCTATGAATTCCTATTAAATAGAGCATACCAATGAATGCTCTAACTTCTTCCTCAGTAGTGTCATTATCCTTCTCAACAGCACAAGAAGCGTTTTTCCTCAGATTAGCAAAAAGATTGGTGTGCTGTGCCATGAGAGTCACCAAATCAGCAGATCAAAGAACTCAACCATTTGAGCATCAAGTAAAAATTCTGTTGGTCCATGCATACCATAATAAACATGATACTGTTTATCAATAAAAATATCAAAAGAATTAGCAATGTTTGCTTCACTTTGATAATTTCATCCACTAACACCACGCCCACACATACTGCGACCATGCCTACCTGTTGATGACTTCAGTTTGTGCTTCAAAATCACTGCATTACTGATTAGAGTCTGAAGTAGTGTTCTGGATATCTTTCTCAATATAATACCCTTCATCATCACTAACATCCCCAACATCGGACAATTCCATCAAAAAAATCAAGCTGCCTCTTAGGCACTGAATCACTTAAATGCCATTTTGGCTGCTAAAAAAAGTCACACTTCACAACTTTGACAAAAAGTGAAGAAAATCGATCAAAAATGAAAGCTAAAGATAAACAAAGGAAGCCGCCATTTGCAATGATATGTGTTGCTATCATGTAACTTCAGTCACATGATCTCTGCTGTTTGAAATCAAAAGTACAGAGCTCTCTGTGTAGTGACCTATGAACTGTGCTCAAAAGTGCAGTTGGAAGTCAAAAGGGTTAAGTATCTTTAGCTACAAGAAATCTTATTTGTTTCAAACACAATGTTATATGGCCTCAAACATACATCATATGGCATTAAATATCTTTAGCTATGAGAAATGCTTACCGTTTTTTGAACATACATATTGCATGGCCTTAAATATCTTAAGCTGAAAGAAAAGCACATCATTCTTCAAATACGCATTATATATCTTGAGTATCTTAAGCTGAAAGAAAAGCATATCATTCTTCAAATATGTGCTGTATGTCCTTAAGTATCTTAAGATAAAAAACTCACCATTTTTTGAGCACACATGCTGAATGGCCCAAAGAGCCCAAAGTTGCACTGAAGGGGTATCAAAACAGTCCAGCAGAGGGAAGAAAGGGCTAAATGATCTGCACAAATATAAATGTAAATGCCAAAGGTTATTAAAATCACATATTCCAATATATGTTTACAACATATAAGTCTGCAGTCAAAATTAATAAATAAAAATCAAAGAACTTTAAAATTAAAGTCAGACACTACTCATAATATGACAATTACTAATTAAAATGATTTTTTTTATATTACAGTAGACAAATATATCATATATTATTTACCAGCTGCTTCTGCTCTTGAAAAGCTCAAGACTGATTAAATTACAACTACAAGTAATACAGATTAGTTTAAAAAGAGACAAGAAGACTTACTGCTATAGACTGGGTAAAAAGCATTAAAAATCCAGGCAAAACACTAATCTATAACATATATTTGATAAGTCTGAGTATATTTTGTTTATTTCACCTTTTTTTTATTTTTTAAAGAAAAATGAGACAATGTGAGATTTTTTTTTTTAACACATTCAAAGTAGACAAAGAAATCAAACTTCAAGTTACAATATAACATCTTCTGTGTCCCCTCTATACAATACTGAAGGCGTTTTTGTGATAGGAGTGAACATCAGAAAATTATTTAAATTAAAAGAAAGATATTTTAACACTAAGAGAGGGATTGCAAATTTTGTTCTTAACTTCCACTAATAAAAAATAATCTACAGCAATGAATAACAAAAATATTTCTCTGTCACTCATAAATTTGATTACATATCATTTCAAAGAAACTCTCCCACCCTTCCATGGTACCAACAAAATAAAATCCTAAAAAAAACTGTGATGAGTCATTGTAAAAATTATTGCAATAAACCTGGATTTATTGAGCATCCTGGTAAGAATTACTGTGAAAATAATGTATGTAACAAACTGGTGCTTATTAAACAGACTAGCATTAATTACTGGGAAAATAAAGTTACATACAACTATTTATTAAACATCTTGGCATGCCAAAATGCTTATCTGTCAGGGCAGTGAGCCATGAATACAAATAACTTTTTTGCTTTAATTAATCTCATTTTATTTTGATTCTTGAAGATGTCTCAATCAAATTTTGTATACATCCTTATTTGTCTCCAAGTTCAATGTTAAATTTGCAATCTAGCAATAATGGCATAACTGAGTAGTAGACAATTTAACTTATCTTTAAAAGAAAAATGACCAGTCAGCAGAAAATGGTAATTTTTTGCTTAGATGTTTGAAACTTGGAAGTTTTATAGTGGCATTTATTGTTGTTTGGGAGAAGATCTGGTTTACATAAATTTGGAACACCCCCGTTTTCCTGAAAATGATGCTATCCGATGACCTGCAATTGTATGCTACACTACACTCTTCCCTCATTTATTTCCATGCTTGCTGTACCTGTATGTGCAACACAAATTTACTTTTTGAAATCAGTCACAAAAACATTCCTCTTTGTATGAGTAATTAACAATCTAATGAACCCATTATGATTCTTTTTTTTTTTTCTTTGATGCATGCATGCATGTGTGTTGTATGTTGTTCTTTAAACTATCATTCTGTCAAAATTGGAAACTTAAAAATGTTGTTGCAAAGCATCCCTGGCAAATTTCAAGAAGGGACTTAAAAAAAAGATCTGATGGTAGTATATATGAATCTGATAAATATTTAGAGTACCCCAAAATTAAAGAAAAAATATCTATAGATAAATATTCCTCTAAAGCAATTTGGCAAAGAGTGTTAAGAAATGACTGACATCTTCCTGTGATCAAATATCTGTCAAGCTATTTGTCAATTGGTAAGAAGAATTACTGATTTATTTATCTGCAGACTATTTCTCTATATCTATTTGAGGCAACTGAATGTTAAGAACAAAAACTGTAAGAAGTGGCACTATCTACCTGTAGGCAACCATTTCTCCTTGTGGTTGTTCCCATTGCATGACGACTTGTTTCTGAGATTATAAGAAAGCACAAAAAGCAGGCTTGCGTGAACAAAATTGTGAAATAGTCAATAATTTTGGGAAAATGTAATTGAAAACAGTTAGAGAGGGTTCAGTAGCATGCATCCTATTTTAAATCTTTAAAATACTAATGAAATGTGTGCATTTTAGTGATTTCAAATGTTGAAAATGACATGAAATCTTTTAATAATAAAACACCAAATTTTTGAAGTTCATAAATATTTAGTAATTAAAAACCATTCTTTAACTATGTCATTAAAATATTTATTGTGTATAATAAAGTACAGTTAATGTACTTCCATCAATAAAATATAAATAAAATGAAAGTATACAATAAAATAAAATATTGATAAAACCGGTTTAAATGAGAATTACAGCAAAAAACCAAACCAAACCAAACCAAACCAAACCAAAACAAAAAAATAAAAAAACAACTTTTGAGTTTTCTGAGGTCACAGAAAACTCCTCTGAAATTTAAAAAAAACAATATGAAACTGAGAATAATAAGGTGAAAAATGATGAATTTTTACCAGTTCTTCCAAAATGTCTGCTCGTTGCATGCCTGCAATCCCTCTCCAAGCTTCCTCTCCATCACTGGCCATGTGTGCAATAATTCCAGCAGCAAAGTAGCTCACGTCAATATGCTTTGTATGGAGCAGACGTCTGAAAGAATTACAGCCTTATGTATACAGTACAACTAATTTGTATGGAGTAGACATCTAAAAATATTACAACCGTATGAACACTATACAACTAATTTGTATGGAGTAGACATCTAAAAATATTACAACCTTATGTACACTGTAGAAGTAATGTGCTCTGTATGAATAGATATCTGAAAAAATTACATAACCTATACTACTCATGTAAATTGTACCACTAATGTTGTTTGTATGCAGTAGACATATAAAAGCATTAAGTCCTCATGTCTGAAAGTACATTCATTTAATACACTTGTAAAAATGCTACAATATCATGTAAATGTACAACTAATGTGCTACTTGTAATACACCTCTGTAAAAATACTATGGCATCATGTTAACTGTACAGCTAATGCATCTAATATGAAATGCATCTCTGTAAAAATACTATGGCATCATGTTAACTGTACAGCTAATGCATCTAATATGAAATGCATCTCTGTAAAAATACTATGGCATCATGTTAACTGTACAATTAATGTGCTTTATAAGCAGCAATACTCCTTTGTAAAAAACTAAAGTATCATGTAAACTGTAAAACTAATGTGCTAAGTTTTCTGAAAAAATACGTAAAAGATACAAATTAAAGTGCTTTACATGCAATAAAAGTGTAAAACTAAAAGTACTAAAGATTCAAGTAAATTCTAAACCTAAAGTGTTTTATGTGCAATAAAACATCTGTATTCATCATATATTTAAAAAAAAAAAATACTATGCACATTTAAAAACTTCATATAAACATCAGATAAATTGTAGACAATTCACAATAGATACATTATCTATCAATTTTTATAAGAAAATTTAAACATTGCTTGGCCAATTACCTTCATGTCCAGGGTATTGACACAAATTTGATATTAATAAAATATGAGCACAAAATGAATCTGAGGGCTTTTTTAAAAATCTTTTTGGAAAATGAGACAAAAGAATAATTCCATAATGTTCTCTTTAGTAAGATAGTTTCACAGTATTTTGAAAGAAAAAAAGAAACTGACTTTTATGGGAATCATAAATACTATCTAGGTGGGAAAGAAATCCAAGAAGTCTAAAAAAAAAATGGAGACAAAAAAAGACTGTCCTGGACAAACATAATAAATAAAAGCTTATTAAATAAGCATGTGTTACAGCATTCATATTCATATTTAACTTATAATAAAGAGACTTGCTCTCATTATAATAAAATTTGCCTGAAAGACACGTCTACTCACTTGACAAGCATAATAAAGTCCTCTCTCATAAGAAATTCTCTGAGGGTCCTCACTTCTGCAATGTTATTCTGTGGAATTTCAGGAGGTTTAAATTAGTTTCTTTAGTATTATATGCATGATCTTTTAAATTAAAAAAAAAAAAAAAAATTTTGCTTTTGTGCAGAATGACAGGATTAACTCCCTTACATCTAAATGCAATCAATATGCAGGCTTATGGCTGGCTTGAAGTGAAGGGAAAAGGTTGGTCTTTGCAATGTGATCTACACTAGAGCTGAGAACAGACATCACCCATATAACTCAGACAATATTTACCTAAAGTGGGCAAAGACCTTCAGCAATGTTAGACAATTCTATATTATTTCTGTGAAAGACAAGACTAGAAACAATGAGGTAGGATAACTGATGCAAGCACAATTATTTCATTACTAATGGTTTACTATGCTCATGAAGATACTACTAATAATGTTAATAATATAATATAATATAATATTAATAATATAATACACATGAATAACCTGGACCTATAATTATAAATTAATTGGTAGAGACACATTTATCCACATATATTTTAAGTGCCTTAATACATTTTCAACAGGATAAACACTGCCTAATGATGAAATCAAAATAATAAAAGGGAACAATTAAAAACAATGAGATTCTCATTGTAACCACAAAACAAGGGTATGCAACTAACAAAAAATTAAAAAACACACTTAAATCACCTGCTCTAAAATGACACCATGTAGCTGTCTGAAACAAAATCCAATGAAAGCACAGAGAATGAGAAATAACTGCCAAAAAACAAGATCAGGTTCTGACACAGGTAAAATTAATAATCTTCATCTAAATGACTTGAGAAGAAAGTTTAGTCAACAAATAATAAATGTGACACCATAACAGATTAAAAACATGTATGAGGGAAATAGCAAAAGAATATATAAAATCAATGAACCCCAACTAAGCTTGTAGAATAGAATACTAGGGATTGGACCCTCACATCACTAAAGTAAATAATAAAAAAAATATCTGTAAAAATGTATTCAACAGTTCTAAAAACAAAATGACCGCAACATACATTTTAACTGGAATTTTTTACAAACAATTTAGAGTATGATGCATTTAACTAACCAGCTAACAGGGAGTAAGGTAAAATTAAATTTAAAATTAGGCTTCAATTAACAAATAAACTGACAAATCATTTCAACCTATGATTCAGTTAACATACCATAACAAAAAACAAAATAAGAAAACTAAAAGGAGATGAAAGTTGCACTAAATGATGGGTCTTCATACATTTATCATACAAATAATGAGAGGTAAAGCCTCAATAACTGGCTAGCTTTATTTATCAAACAAATAAAAGAAGGAGATGACGCCTTCAGTAAATGTATTTATCTTTTAGCAGATTGGATTGTTGTTTGCAGTGCTAGGTTAGGCAGCATCTACTCCCTCTTATGAAAACAGACATGACTTTTGAAATATTCAAATAAATTCATGAAATTTTCATCATATTTAGATATGTAGATGATAAATATGTGTTTATAATTTTAATGGTGAAAATTATTTTTAAAGGTTATATAAATAAAATAATACTGAACGCTGAAACATGAAAAAATAGTTTTGTGGTGAATTTTATGTCTTGTTCTTGTACATTTATTACAAGTATATATTTTATTTTATGGTACGTTTGTGGATATTAAAGTGTATATAACCCTGCAGAATGTCACTCTTTCATCTATTTAGTGGTTGTATCCATATAGTGATAAAGCTATTGTTATTGATTGCTTATAATGAAATGTCAAAATGTGCAAACTTTTAAATGAAGGACAAAGTTTTTTGAAACACAACTCAGAGAATCAGAAGATAATTAATGTCAATAAAATTGTTTTTATCTCTCATAAAATGGTGAAAAATGTTCAAATTTATTATGATGATAGTTACAACTGTCTGCATAAAATGTAAAGTTGGAAATTTGCTGAATTGGTAAAACAGTAAGCACAAAACTTTGATTTAGACCTGTCAAGAATTTTTTTCTTTAGCAAAATAATATTAAATTAATATTTTCTAATATTAAAAATTGTATAATGTAAATAACATAATTTGACAAAATTTCACATTTTCAAAGCAGAAAATGTTAATGCAATTTGTTCAGAGTTCTCTTTGAAGTTATTTATTAACCTGTTAAGGTTCATAAAATGCTACTAAAAGCAATAGTCAGCTTTATGCTAAAGTAAATCTAATTTGGAGACCTCAACAGTCCAAAACTGGAAATCAAAGGCTATCATTATACATTTCTGGAAATCATAACTACTTTATGTTTTCTGACAAATTCAGAAGAAACTCCAAACCTCAAATGTTTGCCATTACAAAATGTGACAGATTCCTCACCACTATTTATTTTTCTAATTATCAAATTATCTGCTTTCATAAATTCCCAAACACAAGATTCCTGCCACAAGTTTAAAATGATTTTCCAGACATTTTCTAGAACAAAATTTTAAAAAGTCCATACCTATACCCAGTACAGTGATTAGCAACACCTAAATACTGAGAAAAAAATTGTAACCAAGATCCTGATGATAAAATTAATATTTAAATTTTAAAAGACATTTAAAAGTAATCTTATAAAAATAATTAGCTGCAAAATCTAAACACGAACTTTCTTCAGACTCATAGCACCCAAATTAAAAAAAATACGAAAAGTCACAAAGTGAAATCACACCTGATATGTGTTTACAACTATTTGAAAATTTACAATAAAACTAAGATCACACATTAGTACACCATGTACAAATACAAATGTCAATAAAAATGAATCAGTTGACAAGCACAGAAAGTTGTAAATTCTAATAGTTTGAAAGCTGAATTTTAAAATATTGAATATTTTTAAAAACAAACTTCAAAATCATGCTCAGTGCACCCGATAATAGTTTATTTGTTCAATGGGCCATGTGTAATATTGTCGCGATTTAAAAACATTAAATTTGTATATTTTTGTATTTTAGGACAAAATGTGGAGATGGGGGACTATGATTAACCTCAACTAAATCCAGTTGCACTAAAAAATCTTTTTGATCCAACCCAAAAAATCAGAATTCAAAATAGTTATGACCTAGTGAGGAGCAGCCTCTTTCTAAAATAGGATGTGCAGTTATGTCCAAAGTTCTTAATGCATCAAGTATGAATTTCCAATATCCTATCTTGAGGGGAACAATCAACCCCCAGTAAAGGCTAAAGGTTAACAAACAGACTCACCAAGAGTCCAAGAATTTTGGTTTGCACCTGCACTCTGTTTTCAGCTTCTTCATTCTCCAAAGCCTGGAGCATGCTCATGAACAGCTCTAGACCCTTTTCCCTCAGAAACACTTCGCATGTCAGCGGTGATTCGTCTGGATGAAAAAATACTTTGAACGTAAGCGGTTATTCACCTGGAGGTAAAAACACTTTCTTTGAATGTAAGCAGGAAGTCATTCATCAGCATGTAAAAACACTTTACAAGTGCTGTTGATAATCTGATTATATAAAATCTTTACATGCAATAAGAAAATGTAAAAGTACTTTGCATGTAAGCAGTGATATATATATATATATATATATATATATATATATATATATATATATATATATATATATATATTATATATATGTAAAAATACTTCACTACATGTAAGAAATGATTCACCTGCATTAAAAGCAATTTGCATATCAGTGATTTGTGTGAATGTAAAATCACTATGCATAAATTGATGATTTATCTTCAAGATACACTTTGGTGTAAAAGATGATTCATCTGCATGCAAAAGCACTTCCAATGTAAGCGGAGACTCATCTTTATGTACAGATCCTAATTTTAAAAATTAAAATTAGACTAGATCTGTTTGTTGTATAATTTTAGCAATTAAAAAGAATTTAAAATGCAAGCTGCAATGAAATAAAAGAAAAACAAAATTCTTCAATAATTACAGGCTACATTGTAATATTTGTCAGAAACTGTATGCAGAACTTCAAACACTCATACATCTTGTCAGCAATTGTGTGCACAAAAATCTTCCTAGGTTCATGATACTTGTCAGAAACTGGTGAAAAGATTCCACAGGTTCTCAATGCTGGTCATACACTGTATTCATAAGGACTTCATTGATGTGCAACTCTTTCACAAATTGTCTGCAAATAAAATACCTCATACTAAAACAAAAATGCATGCAAGAGAATTTCACTGTCAAATAATACCTGTGAGATTCCAGAGAGCACTGAGCGTGAACTTTAAAGTGATGTCAACGGGCCGTGTTTCCAAACGACTGCTAACCAGTGAAAGAAGTTTCCTCATGTATCGTGGGGTTTTCCCTAACTGGGATGTCTGGTCTGTAGATATCTATATTTTGAAAAAATAAAATAGATAAAAACTTCCCACATTTAAATAATCAGGTGAATTTACCTTAATGGCCAAATCTGCCTACACTTTAACAGTCTTTCTATTTTTAAAAATAAATAAAAGTTAATTTACATTAAAACTAGAAATATCTATTAGCAGATATATTCTTAATTAGATGTTAATTCGGAATAATTTGATATCCATTATATAATGACAATAATTCTCAAACCTGCACGACAATAATTCTCAATATTTTTATGCTAATTTAAATCAACTTGCATTAAGTCTGTGGTAGCCTGTGGTTTTGTGCTTATTTGACATAACTTCTGTCAATGATTATATAAAAACTTCACAACACAATTGTGTTTTCAGCAATAGAATTGCAGAACTTAAGGCCTAATAAAACAGCATTAACTCAGTTGTAAATTTGGGGTACTTTAGCCCCTCTCTCTCCCACCCTCCTCATTCACAACCTTTGATGCATTTAAATAATTAGTTGTGTTTACCTTAGCAGCCAGAATTGAGCAAATTGCCACAGACATCCTGTTCATGGAGAGATCATCAAAGGCACAGAGACACTCCATCACTAGCTTGGCACAGCGGAAACGGTCAAAGGTCTGTTAAACATACATCAGCAATTTGTTGTTGTTGAAAAACATTATAAAACTATAAAAGAGCTTTTATTTAATCTATTCCTTCCTACTGAAATACATTCATTTATTATAAGATACATTTATCTGTATTAAGTAAAAATATTCTGGAATCCACACAAGGTTTTATTCAAATGTTTTTAATGTTTTTAGAAATAGTGTATTGTTTATAATTAGGACTATCAATGTTTTCTCACCAGTTATTTCAGTTTAGAAACTGATCAGATGCAAAATAAATAAGACATATATGAATATGAGAAGAGCATCCAGTAGGTAAGATTACCAATGCCAAGCCATTCAAAAATTTAAACAAATGAATGAACAAGCAAATTAAAGAGTAAAAATGACGGCATATGCCAATTAAAAAAAAATACAAAAGAAGTTTGCTAAACTGTTTCTGGTGAATTTACAAATGAAATCTAGAGGAAACTGTTTCTTTTTATATAGGTTATTAAATAAAGTAATTAAAATACTTCTCATCAAATAAATTCACACATAGCAATCAAACACTTACAACATCTTGAAGTATCCTGTCACTGCACAGTGTTAGTAGAGCATTCTTTTGGAGCTTAAAAGAAAATAATAATCTCAGTTCAGTTATGTTTATGAATATTTTTTTTTAAAAATTCACCCAAAGCACAATTTAAAATTATTATATACAAATATTAAAATACAAAACATTTTTCTCTATAAATTGATATTCTATTGAATTGAATTTTGTATTCTGACTGCATATGCAAAAACTGATCAAATTGACAATTTTTAATTTTTTGTTGTATGATGAATGATTTTAATATGTCTGGTAAGATCTGGTAAGTAAATGACTGTGAAAAACAAATTAAACTGTTCATTCACAATACATTTTATGCTCACTCAAGCTCTTTTCCTTTAAAAGATCATTAATGTTTAATAATGAGGAGATAATTTATCTAATAATTATGGCATAGAAAATGTGTGTCTATCTATCTACATGTGTTTATTCATAGCCAGAGAGAGAGCGAGCTAGGAAGATGAAATTTTGCAGACAGGGCTGACTTCTGAGATGAACACACAGGATCAGGATCTGTCCTCAGTGCTTCCTCCACTCACATATACTCTATCAACATACATTACAAGAACCATTAATATGAGCCATGGTTACAGGGAGAAGATGCAATATTGTGTGGATGCTTATCCTCAAAAATGGAGGGGCGGGGGGAATCAGTCTTTCCATCTACTATATGTTTTTTTATAGTGATACAAGGGATAGATGAAATTTTGCATGAATGTTTACCACCCTTCCTAGACAGGTCAGGGTCCCTGACATGCACCCCCCCCCCTTTCATAATTATAATTTTTACTATATAAAGATGACTACGTGACCCATGTAAAATGTTTTCTATGTCCAGCTTTGCTGAGCTTCTCTGCTATATCTAAGATTGACAAAGATATGCTCTTCAAAACAAGTTACTCAGAAAAGAACTAGAGTTTAGAAGATGTATAAGGTCTAGCATTGATTCTAGCAGACTGTGAAATAGACAATAACCTGACCATGATATTTAAAACAGAGACTAAAATCTGAAAATGATAGAAATTATATGCAATTTATACCTGTGGTATATATGTGTTTATATATAGGAATGCAGTAAATGAATGTGTGAAACTATTTTTAAAATAATATATTCAATAAAGCTGTTTATTTTATGTAGCTAGCATATGTATTTATAAACATTATTATCATAGAAGACTAAAATAGCTATAGACACAAATATATTTTAAAAAGTAATAATAATTATAAATGTTGCGAAGATTTAGAAAGATCTATTCACAAAAAGAAAAAACAATAATCACAGCAAGAAATGTGAAATTTTAAGAAATGTTTTAAAATATGAACTTGGAGAGTTTGCTATAACTGAATGACAAAGAGAGCATTTGCATACATGGATAGAGAGAGAGAAGTGGAGGAATACAGAAACAGCAACTGTCACTCAGAAACTCAACTCATTCACACTCAAATACACAGATGCAACTTGAATCTCCTCTATAAATATGATCACAAGTACCTGCTGATGGTTGGGAAAATTTTCCATTGCCTGCAATGTAAGATGCACGACCTGCTGCAGACAAGCAGGATGGATTTTTGGACCCAGTTCTCCTTTGGTTAAATTGTACATACAAGCCGTGGCAGCCATTTGAACACCAAGCTGTTTTGGATGGTTCTTCATGCCTGGTAGGACCAGCTGAAAGCAATTCACAATAAACGGGACACATTTATAACTGTTCGTTGACTTCAATTTTGAACTTTAAATAAAATGTAATAAAAATAGATATAGTTAATTAAAAGTAATTAGTGTCTTTTCAAAACAATAAAAAAAAGTCACTGCATTGGAAAGAAACTTCCAGTTTCAATTACAGTTAAATGCCCTACAAACTATCATGCAAATGAACTCACTGACATTATGCTGTCCTCATTTGACAGCAAATTCTAAAGTAAAATCCTGCTGTCTAAGAGAAAGAATAATTATGTGGGGAAATATTTTCTGAACAACAGAATATCACCCGGCAGGCTTTGCAGTGGAACTCCCAGGGAAAGAGATGGGTCAGTCACCCTAAGACCACCTGGAGACGATCCTGTGAAGAGGAAATGAAGAGCTGCAACCTGTCGTGGGATGAACTGAAAAAGGCTGAATCGAGTGCGCTGGAGAACTGTTGTTGAGGACCTTTGTTCCACAGGGAATCCAAGGAAATAAGTAAGTCTATCACTCTATTTCTTACTCCCTATTAACAATTATTAAATTATTATTTTAATTAATTATTTATTTCACAGTGCCAGGATTGCTAATTAAACACCTGAACAGCACTATATGACTGAACATTTCCTTGTGCAGCCAGATGTAAAAAGTCAAAAGGCTATAGAAAATTGTTATGTAAATTGTTCCTTTTATTTTCTCATTTATCTTGATTTTGAACTATCAACTGTGTGTGAATGCATATAGGGTCAGTTACTCTAATAGGAAGATACCCCACGTTAAGCTAATGTCATCAGAGCATACTGATATTCATTAACCATCATAATCCCTTCACACTGGAGGAATCCAGGTCCCAAAACTGTAACCGGGAATCTGATCTGGAAGTGGATCACAATGTCTATTTGAAAGTTTATAACAGTTCAACACAAAGGCTTATAATATTAATAATAATTATTATTTAAAAATCTATATAACTATGCTTCTGAAAAGTTTTAGTCGGCTGTTTTACAAAGAAAAGTTGGTGAGTATTTGTAAAGATGCAAAATTCCAATCAATAATTAATTCATAAATGAAACCTTTTCTAATGTTTATTGTTTATTTAATGATTTATTCAGGTTTAATTAATATTTGTTTTTCTAACAGGTATTTGCTATTTTTAAATGCTGTCTATTTGCATGTGTGAACTGTTGAACTGGTGGTGGTAGGGAGTGAGCACAACTCAAGTATTATTGGCCACAGATGTCTAGGAGTGACCAGTGTCTGCCTGTGCACTGATCTCATGTTTATCAGTATTGATCCCATACACTTGTCACATCAGCATTTTTTCCCAAGCTGACTGTATTTAAACCTCGGATTTTGTCAGTCATGTGGTCAATCTCCTGATGACTCAACCAGTAAGTCCAAAAGAAAAAAGATGCCACCTTAACAGCACAGACCTCCAATAATTCTATCCAGAGGTACACTGGAAGTGAATTTTGTAATAGCTGGATTTCTGTGTGCAGCTGATAATTTTACTGGGAGTGGATTTCATAGTTGGATTACTGTGTGCCACAAAAATTCACTGGGAGTGAATTTTGTTATAGTTGGATTTTTGTATGCAGGAAAGTGGGCTACTATTCATTTTGTTGTATTTGTGTGTAAATGTTGAAATCATCAACATTTATGAACATAAACATGGGTTGTAGATCTTTGAATTAAATAAATGCAATAAATTATAGTTTACAACTTGTACTTAGCATCTGTTACAGTTCTTAATTGCTTTGTCACACTATTTATGCATTTTATGTATTTAATTCAAATGTTGAATTTGTGCTATTTTGTTGCTATGCTCTGTTCTGTGACTTTGTTTTGTGTTGTGGAGTTCATGTGACTTGTACAACAGCTATGTTTATACCATAGTCTTAGCTTTGTATCTTTCTAAATGTTATTGCCTAATTAGAGGGGGTTTGGGTCGAACCATAAGAGATTTAGATAGACTTAGGAAAGAAGATTTTCCCCTAGACAGTGGTTGGCTGTAAGTTGGGGATTTTAGGTGCTATTATTAAATATAATGATTATTTTACATAAAAAATCCTTTTGTGCTGGAGGGAGCTTGTGCAGGGCTAGCAAATAACACCAGCATAGGCTTGGAGTACTGATATAAAAATTTATACAGTGAAGAGATTTTTAATTGCATGCATAAAGAGAGGAAAATCAGTGTTCTAAATTTAATTTTTATACAATTTTAAGTAATATTAGTTTAGTCTAAAAGTATGTATTCATACAATTTCTTTACTGCCATTATGAGGTCTGTGTGGCAATTTCTTTACAGGCTAATATAAAACACTTTTGCCAAATGAAAGGTGTAAAACTATTGAATAGAAAAACTAAAAGACATTGATTCCTGTACTGGATTACAAAAGATAAATTTATAACAAAAAATGCATTGAGAGGTCACTAATACATTTATTGCAATTATGGAAAATGAAGACAGAAATGGAAATTTACTTTTGTGGGAATTCAAGATAGAAATTTTACCTTTGTGAGAACCCAAGACAGAAATTTAACTCTGTGGGAACTCTAGACCGAAATTTACCTGAGTGATAACTCAAAACAGAAATTCACCTTGATGAACTGTACCTGAATGATATTTACCTTAATGATATCTTCTCTGGGATCTACAAGGGTCTGAGAGAAGCTGAAAAGGCGGAAAAGTGTTTTCTGAATGTAAACAGACCGTAGAACATATCGACGAAGAGCTTCCATTAATTGCTGCATTGTGGCTTCCCCAGTCACCTTCAATAAATCAAACAAATAAAATGTTTATCTCCATAACTTTAAAACAGATACATTTCTTGATTCTAGTATACTATAGCCATAATGCATAGCTTTTAAAATCAAGAGTTATTATTCTTTAAAACAGCTAAAGTATAATATCCATCAAATCAAGTTTTTATTCTTCAGACTATAGAGTATGCCAAGAATACTGATATTCAAATCATTAGGTTTTATGTGAAGGCACAATTAAAACTATTTGCTGTCCATTAAAAATATATATATTAACAACTTTGTTTCTAGGCATTCTACAATTTATACAGCTAAACTACCAAAATGTTTTAATTTCTAATTCACATCTTCAATCCTGTATATATATTAACAAATTATTGTGCTGCAAAATGGAAACCATTTCCAGTACTGTTCATGCTATACAAGAATAGATACTGTCCTAGTTCATGTTAAACAAGTTGTATTAGTTCATAATGAACAAGTTGTAGTCCTAATTTATGTTCAGCAAGTTGTTGTCCTAGTTCATTTTAAACAAGAACAGATGTTATGTTGTTCTAGTTCATAATAAACAAGGACAGATATGCTATGTTGTCCTAGTTCATATTAAACAAGAACAGATATGCTATGTTGTTCTAGTTTATCATCTTTATGTTAAACAAAAGCAGTTAAGTTATACTGTCCTAGTTCATGTTAAACAAGTTGTCTTAGTTCATAATGAACAAGTTGTAGTCCTAATTCATGTTCAGCAAGTTGTTGTCCTAGTTCATATTAAACAAGAACCGATATGCTGTTGTCCTAGTTCATAATAAACAAGAGCAGATATGCTATGTTGTTCTAGTTTATGTTAAACAAAAGCAGTTAGGTTATGCTGTCCTATTTCAGGTTAAACAAGTTATACACACACATGCACATATTTAAATTAAAATTATATTTGTACTTTATTTTGTAGTTTATATTCAATCTCATCTCTCAGCTTCACCCTATTCTTAACCTTAATATAACTAAAATTAGTCAATCAAGTTTAGTAATAACCATACTTATTTTTGAAAAAAATATAGAAAATATAAAAAATATAGCACTGCAAATAAGATGTTTGTGTGTATGTGCATGTGTGCATATGCACATGTGCATGATTGTTAGTAAGTAAAACACTTATCTAAAACTCAATTTAGCATGCATGAATAGGCTAAAGAATTCAAAAGGCAAGTGGGGTGGGTCAAATTCAGACATATAAAAAAACTGACTTACAAAGGGCTTATGGAATGGAACTGTTACGTAAGTAAGAAGTGTGTCTATACTTAGAACACTTAGCTATGCAGTTCCATCAGTCTAACTCTAAGCGTACGACGTCTTAAAATAGACATTTCCTCACCCATTTTTTATAACAAATTTACTTATAGAAATGCTGTAAAAAATAGGAAAGAAGAATATAGTACACTCTTGATAATCCAAGAGAGATTACTTGGTTACAGATTATCCATGCATGATACATTCTTTAATTTACCAAGCATTTGATAATAAATATGTAATATAAATAATTAAATATATAGAATAGTCGGTTCATTAATTTATGCACTAAATATGTATAAAAATATTAACTGATTCAATAATGTGCACAAATATTTAGTAAAACTAAAAGCTACTATAATTAGAATCAGATATTATACATACTTGTACAACACAATGAAATACCAAACTGAATTATGCATGTTTCTCAATTATATGTGCATTCCTTCCTTTAGCCCGGACTATCTAAAAAGGAGTGATAGTATCTCTATACTCACAATAATCTGTGAGTTATAATCAGCCTGGTCATCTATAAACATGGAATATTCACATGCTTTTGTCAGGGACAGGCCCAAAAAGTGCAGATGACGGTGTGCAGCAATGTATGACCTAAAAAATGAAAATTTTTAAACAGAAATGTAACAATCACATTAAACTAAAGAAATATTTAATTAAGCTTCACTCAATTCTTCCTGTTCTATGGATCATAACTCTCAAACACATTTTCATTATTATATCTATGACATTAGGGTATATTTTATCTTGTATGAAACTAAGTGCTTTAAATATTTAGCTCATGAAGGGAAGACAACTGTGCAGAAATACATCATTAAATGAATTACCTCTAGAATACCATTACCAAGCAGCAGTACTTGTCAGTCACAAGAACTAGCAGTACTTGTCAGTCATAAGGACCAGCAGTACTTGTCAGTCACAAGGACTAGCGCTACTTGTCCGTCACAAGGACCAGTGGTACTTGTCAGTCACAAGAACTAGCAGTATTTATCAGTCACAAGAATTTAGCAGTATTTATCAGGCACCATGAGAACTAGCAATATTTATCAGTCACAAGAGCTAGCAATTATCAGTCACAAGAAGTAGTAGTATTTATCAGTAACAAGAACTAGCAGTATTTATCACTAGTCACAAGAAATAGCAAAGTAGCAGTAGTTATCAGGCAAAAGAACTAGTAGTAGTTATCAGTCACAACAACTAGCAGTATTTATCAGTACAAGAACTAACAGTATTTATCAGGCACAATTTTATATGCACATAACATCAAAATACGAACCAGAGCAACTGTTCATATATTTAGCAGTGTATTTTTTTTTTTTAAAAGCACAGTTTCCTCTGTTATTTTAAAAATAATAAACAGTTGAATGAATACACTAGCCTTTGTTTTATATTTAAAAAAAAAAAACTACTCTTGAAACTGAACTATAGCTTTATTATTATTAGCCTTTCAAAATAACGAGCTGGCAGATAAGCAATCTGCTTCAGAGCAGATATGTGCCTATTCCTAACCTTATTTTCACCTTAACTCTAGTTTAAATCCAATATCATTATACTGTTTCTCATTAAGCAGACATTGTGTGTAGGACTCATGACCTTTACAGAGCAACACAAACCATCCATGTACAGACATTTTTTTCTTCGTTATTCTCAATTTCACAAGAAGTTTGAGGGTGGGATAGGGACAGAAGTCTTAGAATTTTATTCAATACTAATCTGCCCATTTGGGGTTTGGTATCTTGGTGTAACTGGTTCCAAACAGGGATGGTTGTATACTGGGCAGTGCTGGGCACTGACAACAGGCATTTTAATTTTTATATTTTGTTTATTCTGAGACTCTTTAAAAAAAAAAAAAAGACAAACTATAAACAATAGAGTTTTTATATAAAGTTATATCAAAACAAGAGATAAATCAAACATAAAAAATTACCTTTCTGTTAATCTTTAAAAGTTATATTTCAGCAGAATAAGCTAGAGACAGGTCTAATTCCAAGAGCTATTACTGAATGATTTAAGAAAAAAGTAATAAGCATACGAAAAGCATTTCACAAAACCCCCCACAATATTCTAATTACTCATTTACTGTTACAACCCCACCACCACCACCTCACAATATTTTAGTTATTGTTCAGTATATACTATAAATGTTTAACAAAAATAACAGTGCTAACAATAGCCAAAAAAAAAACAAAGTTGTGATCTGTTATTTCTATTTGCTTAAGTTTTGTTTGGATACATGTTTTTTAAGTTATTTATCAGATGCTATTATAAATGACATGACTGAAATATAGGGAAATGATGATAGATATAGATATATCATATCAATCATCTATCTTTTAATTTTAATCTGCTGAAGTAGATATATTTAAGCTGCAGAAATAGGATCTGCCAATTTACTGAACAAGTGGAGCAACAACAAAAATCTGAGAGATTTTAGCAATCTATCAACACAGGCCTAAGCAAAGAGAAAAGGAAAGAAATCTGAGGGAAGCTGAAGGGTTGCATTAATTGATTAAAAGAAAAATAGCTTCTTTTGTGTTTTTATTTTTGGCCATTATAGCTTTAACTTTTGCTATGCTCAAAGGTTCAACATTTCTGAATTAGAAAAATAAATCAACTTTACTTCCAAAGCTCATGTTGAGAAACAAGAAAGTGCTACTCCAACTATACTGTGGTGTCAAGAGATCAGACAGAGATATCTCTGAAGACAAATCTATATTGTACATCTGTTTAAATAAATCAGTCAAGTACACCAGGAAAATCAAAGGAAAAAAACAACCCAACCAGCATTTGTTGACAGTAACAGGATGTCATGGCATTACTGGAATAAATGGCAACTTCAAAATGGGATATGAAATCAATGTCCCTAACAAAAAAAAAGGGGGTTCTGATGGTGGTACTATGATTTGGCATCCAATGAAACAAGACAAGGTACTAAAGCTACTGTTTGACATATGAGGCAAGAAGGGGTTAATTCTTTAATAAGTTTTTCCTGAATAAACTTATTTGACTTTTTCTAGCTTTCTTTGAAATTAACAAGGTCTGGAAGAACTTTTGAGAAATGAAAAATATCTGAATGCTTGAAGAATTCAAACAAAAAGTGAAAAATATCTAAATTAGTAAATGCTTGAGTTGAAGAATATCAATGAAATGCAAAAGGTATCTAAATGCCTGTAGAATACAAATAAAAGTGAAAAACATCTAAATGCTTGAAGAATATAAATGAAAAGCAAAAAATATCTAAATATTCTAAATGCTTGTAAAATACAAAGTGAAAAATATCTAAATGTTGAAGAATGCATAATGAACTATACAGTTGCATCATTCATATGGTACAAGTCTGAGCACTACTAGTGACTAAGCAGAAAGGTGGCCATATATAAACAGGAAATGGAAATGTAGCTTCCTGTCTAGGATAAACAAAGCTGTAACTAATTTTTTTTTTAATACAAATGTCTGCTAAATATACAAATGTTATTAATTACAAAGTTTCTTGAAAATGAAAGGCAACCTTATTTATAAGTGAGAGTTAATAAAATTGCCTACCGTTAGTTTTGTAAAGAGTATGCACCTCAGTTCAAATATGATTTGAGGCACTGACATTTTCAGGAAATAGCTACATTTAAAAAATTTTATAACTGAAAGCTAATTCTAATTAAAAATAAAAAGCAAAAACAACCCAAAATACATGTATAGTATATTTTGTTGATGTAAGCCATTTTCTAAATTTTCACTATACAAAATAGCTAATTGTTTTACTTTTAGTAAGCAATCAAGATATAGAGAGCTCAATGTGTACAAACAATGAAACATACTAAGTACACACATTGAATCCAGATATATAATCATATATTATTATAGATACAAAGCCTAATGTGTAATGAATACAAACTACATGTATTGTTATGCCATATTTTAGCAACACTAGTAGAGTTTGTAATTAATATTTAACATATTTGTATGAAATATTCTCTCTCTCGCTCTCTCATGCACACACGCAAGCCAGTTATGGTAATACATAACAAGGGCAGGGTGAATGTATAATATAAAATCTAAATTTACCAATAATTCACATAAAATTATTTAGAAGTGGGATAGAGTGACACCTAGATCTACTTCCATCACCACTCCTGCTAATCCAAATTTCATTAATTAAACAATATTTTTTAATCTTTTGTGGGCTAAAAAACTCTGCTAACTTACCGTAACAATTCCTCAGGCACCTCATCTCGGCCAGAGATATCTAATGACACAAGTGCTGGGTGAGCCGAAGCTTTTACAAGTAATGAAGTAATCTGGAACTGTGCTGGATGCACAGACACAAAAGATGTCCCCAAATTATCACTTGACACATCCAGATGCCGTAGGTGAACCAGTTCACACAAAATAGATGTCACCTCTTCAAAATTCAAAAACTGCAGATTGTACAAAGACAACGACTTCAGACGATCTTTACATTTACGAAGAGGAGAAATGTCTGATATGGGTGTGCCAGAAATGTCAAGATTTTCTAACAAAGGAAGATCCTCTGCAATAATTTCAAGTCCATGTTTGTTAAATTCTGTGTGACTCACATTGAGGCTGTGCAAATTTTGCAGCTTGGAAAGGGAAACCACTACACAAAATTTAGCATTGTTCAAAAATGTGTTGTTGGCAACATTGAGAACACGCAAATTGGACAGAGTCCATTCTCCTAAACACCCAATTAAATCATTGACAGTCACCCCTTTTAGTCCTGTGATTTCTAGTTCTGAGATTTTATGAGATCTGAGCACTCGCAAGCCCTTGGTGGTGAGTTGGGCATCTCGAATGGTGACTCGTCGCAAAGTTGTATTGTTTGCATCAAACTGTCCAAGAGTGTCATCATTCAACTTACCCTTGTCAGATAAAGATGTAAGCAACTGTTCAGATAGATCACTATGGAAACAGACGTCTGTGTCCTTAAATACTAGTTTGTTATGCTTGTTCTCTGTGGTTGGTATATCACTGAGAGAAACTAGATTGTCACAAATAAAATCAATGCAGCATTCCTGAAGACTAATAGGAGTGTCATACATTTTGAAAAATTATTCCTTGGTGGTATGCAGCAATCACACTGGCAAATCCTGGAAAATAAATTAATAATTAAATCCAGGAAATGAAATTAAAGAGGTCATTTAAAAAAATACTTTTAAATGTTCTTTTACAATACAAAATCTATGTGAACTAGATTTGCAAAGGAGCATCTACTAAATGTAATGTATTCAGTAAAAATGTTCTATAACAAGAATATACAGGTGGTAAAATATCTCTAAACTAGTTACTGAACTTAACTTTAAATTCATTAATTATATATAAAAAGAGGTTTAAAAAAGATTAAGAGTGCATGTATGTAGACAACTGATCAATTGTAATAACTGGAAGATACATGAAACCATGGTGCCACTCTCTAAAGATCAAGAAGTGATCCACTCATCCAGTCTATACAAATACAGCACTAGCTGCAATTTGACATAAAAACTAAAAAAGAGATAGACAGCAAAATCAAATTCAGCCCAGTAGGTTTTTTAGTTAGCCCTGGCCAAAGAGACAGACAATATAGAAGTATGAATGTTATTATATATAGATTACTCCAATCACACATCAAATTTGAAACCAAATTTCAATCTAGTTTTAAAATAAATTTTGGCATACTAACATTCAGATTTCCATGACACTTACATATATAAGGAAAAAAAAGTTTTAGGCAACCTGCTTTATGATTCTTAATCTTACCAAACAATAACAAAAAAAAAGATACTAAAAAAAATTATTTTACTTTAAGCAACAAATTCTGAAAACTGACATTTATGTTAGCAAAGCTGCAACAAAAAGCTAGTATAGTTATACAAGTACAACTAAACACTATACAATAAATATGCTATTATTCTAAACCCAAAAATAATAAAACTTGACATGAGTAAGAGGCTTACAAAGGGCTACAGGCAGGGTATTTTAGTAACCCCCCCCCCTCCAAAAAAAAAAAAATTGTTTGCTTTTTTTTATGGCTTTACTTTAGTTTTGTAGTGATGTGCAGTGCCCTTATAGTCTATGAGTATGACTCCAGAAAGTCACTATTCATGACATCTAATCCTGCTTATAACTAATCTAATTTTAACCATACACACACACACATACACATAAACACCAAAGTCAAAATGAATGGCTTCAGTGACAATGATATTAGTAATAATGAATTAAAAAATAAATATGTTTACAACTGCAAGGGAATATATATGATATTGATAATCATATATTATTTATTTTGAAGATATATTCTTTTAGTTGACAAATGAGACAAGAACATCAAAACATACCGTACTAGATTGATTGTTTGGTGTTTGTAATATATGATATAAAGGAATAAGAACTACAGCTATTTAAGTATATTAGACTACAGAGTTAATCTCTTATTTATTGCTCTTTATAATTTATAAACAAAATCTGTCAGAGGCCACAATGTCTACACCATATAATTCATTTTCTTAAGTTAAATAATGTTCCAAATTTTATTTAGATAAGTTAAATTTTAAATCTTAATTAGTAATCTTTTTCACTGTATTTGTTGATTTTTATTTAATAAATTTATTGACCTTCTTAAACATACTGGTACCATATGTTGGAGAAGAAAGTGGGTGAATAGAGGCTCACTAAATATAAATTAAAAAATGGATTTATCTTATCTGTTGAAAAGAAGTTTTTCAGAGGGCAGAAATATTTGACACTGACAGTAAACGTTTGTCTTTAATGTTATGGAAGAGAGAAAACGTTTACAGCACTACTTAAACTGAGGGATGAGTGGTGTCTTCTGGAGAATTATTAATAACTTAAATTAAGACTCTCATCACTTGTTGTAATTAGTAATGAATGATTAATTAATAATAATAAACAATAACTAGTGTGGCATAGGCATCACACTTCCCTTTTATATTAAATTAATAATAAAAGAGAGAGAAAAAGCAAACAAACAAAAAATTTAACATTTAATGATTTATATATTTAAAAAATATATATTATATGTGCATAATTTTTTTAAAGTATACACCTAAATACAGTTCTTGTTTTGAAATTTCTATTATTATCACTTGTAGGCCTTATATTCAAAACATAAGTTACATTTTCATCTCTATTAAATTTTAAAATATAAAAATGCAATTAACAAAAATATTAAAAATACATAATACAAAAGAAAAAACAACTACAATGTATTCTCAAATACCAAACTCATTTAAATTTTTTAAAATATAAATTTAATGAGGATTTGATATATGTATTTCAACAACTGGCAGCTTGAATTTTTAGGCCTGTATCTAATTTGATAAGATTAAGAAATTATTAAGAGTATGCATTCAGTTTGAATGATAAAAAAAATAGATATTGTGTCTGAATTTGTGTTTCATGTTGTAATAAGTGTAAATATTATCTTTAATTTGTCATTTAAGTATGATTGTGTGTGTCCGATTTGTGGAACACCTAGTGAATAGGCCTACATTTTTTTAATCTTTCATTGGTCGATAGTATTATTTGCAAATATTGTCCTAAATCTCCTAACATTATCCTTAACAAAAACATATTATTACAGATAATAAATCTATAAAAATATCAGATGCTTTCATCATTAGCTGTTGTGGCCTTTTACTTGAAACCAAAAGTAGAGCTTACAGTTACCTATAAGTATAACTAAGGGGTTGTTATACAAACCTTCAACATAAAGAGAACTGCTTTACAATCTGTCTGCAAGCACCGACCATATAATTCTCGCATAAGATGTTCCGATGACATCACTATTCCTCTTCTCCATGTTTAAACAGCCACTAAAGAATTTCTTTGTTAATCACATAATAACTGTGTAAATGTGTCCAAATATAATTCTTTAACCATGTACACCTTTAATTGTCCAGTCTCGCACTCAGTAACTAACTGGTAGTATGAGCTTCGTGCATAAATCCCAAACGTATTGAATATGGCAGTGGTAAATGAATTCTTTGGCTCTGCAACTCGATACCTTCATTCACAAAATTAATATCAATCAACGAAAATGTAGAAATGCTCAGTACAAATACTTTTCTTTCTCCTTCCAGAAATTCAGTAAATATTTCATGACCCACAAACTCTCCTCGCACTGAAAATTATTTCAGCACCACAAATAAACCGAGTAACAAATTTCCGCTTACGGAGTTATCTAACTTTTAACCTAGATGTTTCTCAATGATCTAAGTGAAGTTTCATGCCTGTGATTTCATCGGTTCATTTAAATATAGTAATGTGAAGGTATTATATTTATACTAAAATACATTATATATGTGACAGGACTTACAGCTTAATAATAATATTTGTAGTACTGCGCAATTTTACGATGTTTGTTTTATCGACTATCCTAATATTTTATTTTTTAAGTAGCCTACTTTACCTTATTTTTACTTTTATCAAGTGAGCATGTTTCACGCACACACATCACTCATTGCAAATAAGCGAAGCACTAGAAAATATTAAGATTTTATTCTGTTTTAAAGGAGAATTTAGTTTGCAAACATTACCTGCTGGCATGGAGTTGCGTCACCCACTTCCTTTACTAATCACAAGTGACAAGCTTTGAAGCAGGCAAAGATATCCCTTAAACATCCTTTTGCAAGCTTAAATTGGTGAAGACAGCTCCAAATGGATATCAAAAGAGATTACAGATACAAGGCATAAATTATTAAAAATATTTTTATAACTAGTTTTCAGCAATATTAAGCGTTCGTGAAAGGTAGGCCTATCTTTTATTTAAGTTTTCTTAGTTTAATCCTATGGTAGGAGAGTTTTTGGAAAATGCAATTGTTTTTCATTTAATATTACATTTTCACTGAAAGCATAAATCATAAATGACATATACTTGTAATGAGAAATCATGCTTTTATAATTTTCTTTAAAATAATGACAATAACAAAAATAACTTGGCAGCATTATTACTACCACTTAACACTAATATTATGTAATAACAGTCATACAATAGATAGGCCCTTTGCTTTAAAAAGTCAGTTTTAAAAATACAAGACATGCACTTTCTTTAACATTGCACTTTTTAGCACTTTTTTGTTTTTATTTGTTTGGTTGGGTTTTTCTGGTAAGTGAATCCAGATTGGGTTATAGTCTTATAGTTATACACAATAAAAGTGAGTGGTGCTGTTTTGCTACATCCCTTTCCAACTTTATTCCCGCTGGTATAAGAATTAAAAGACCAAATGGGTGACAGTAAAAAATTTAGCCATTTCAGTCTAGAAGATTCTACTAATGCTAAAAATTACTATATACACCTACACACAGGATGTGTGAAAATTATATTTACAACCTTTGTCCAATATAAAAAGTGAACCAGGAGGTGGTATAGTATACTGGGGTTGTCCCATGTTACAGAGAAACATTTCTGAATCCAAGTTTGACAAGTTTTCTCTTTATATTTTTTCTTGATCTCCATTACTTCCTTCATTCTTATAATGAATACACAAGAGAAAGCAGTTGGGTGGTTTATTCAAATAAAATCTGATAACTACATCCAATGAAGGTTTAAAACTTGTTACAAGTTTATTTTTTTAAAATTGGGGTTTTCTGTATCTAAATTTTCTTGGTTGTAATTCAGTGATAGTGATATTTAATTTAGTAGCAAAGTTGTAAAGATAATTTTTAGATAACCTGTCATATATATATATATATACATGTATATATATATATATATATATGACAAATCTTAAATCTATCACAAAAGATGACAGCTAGACCAGGGGTGCACAAACTGCAGCCTGCGAGTTGCATGCACTAAGACAGGGCTCTGCGCAGCCCCCAGAGGACTTTATTTAATTATTTGTGTTGTTCTTTTCTACTGAGTCATCCATGTGCAATCTGACTTCGCACTATCAATTGGAAGTTTGGCCCTCTGACCTGAGCTAGACTATGACAGAACTGAAGTGTGAGCCAACTATGTTAAAACTTAAGATGACAGTTTGAAGCAATTTTATGAGAACTAATAATGATGATAATTTAAACTGTATAAAAAAATTTCAAATATATTCAAAAAATTACAGTCAGCTAATGAGCTATGTTAGAACTGATAACCACAGTTTGAACAAAATGTGTTAGAACTAAGGATGACAGTTTTAAAAAAATATATGTCAGAACTACAGTTTGAATGCAATGCCATAACTAAAGATCGCTCTGTAAATAGTGCCAGGACTAAAGATCTGTATGAGAACTAAAAACAGCAGTGGACCATCTGTGTGAGAACTAAGGACAGCTGCTTGAGAACTGAAAATGGCAGTTTGGATCAACTTTTGGAGAATTACTGATGACACTGTCATGAGTAATGATGACAATTTGGATCAGCTATATGAGAACTAAGGATTTGAACAACTATTTGAGAACTAAGATCACTAGTTTGAACCAACTTTGTGAAAACTAAAGATGAGAGTTTGAACCACTATGTAAAAGCTAAGGATGGCAGTTTGGATCAACTATGTGAGAAATAAAGATGAGTTGGAATTCTTCAGTGAGAACTAAAGATGAGTTAGAAATGTTTATATGAAAACTAAAGATGAGTTGGAACTGTCTCTTTGAGAACTAAAGATGAGTTGGAACTGTCTCTTTGAGAACTAAGGATGAGTTGGAACTGTCTCTTTGAGAACTAAGGATGAATTGGAACTGTCTCTTTGAGAACTAAGGATGAGTTGGAACTGTCATTGTGAGAACTAAGGAGGATAGTTTGAACCACCATGTCCTAAATAAGTGACTTGCTTAAAGAGTAAAATGTTGAACTTTTACAAATTTTTATAATTTCAATGAAAGCAACAGGTTAATTTAGTGCAAAATTCACTTAAGCTAGAAGCGCTCCCAATAAATTAAGTTCATGTAAGTGCTAATTTATTATAGGTATAGAAACAAATTTTATTAGTATAATGGAATCCATAACTATATTAGTATATAACAGTGTCAGTAAACATTACTGTTTCTAAAAAAAAGTTTATAATGATTAATTTTGGAATTATTGTTTAACTCAGATTGTTTACACATAGATATCAATGCTCTTTTTACAGGTATATTATAAAGTGCCTACTGCTTGTGTCAATCCTAAACAGCATTTATCAGTTTTAACAGAATAAAACAACTGACTAATGGTATTTCCTTGCATGAAAAAATAATATATTGTGCTGAAAGGATGCATTAATGTTGTTACATTCACTACTATTATTTATTAGTACTACTATTTTTATAAAATAATTCTCTTTTATTGATTACTTTACCTTAGAAAGAATTTTATATTTGATTTGATGGAAGTGAATGCCATATTATTATTAGTAAATATATGAAGTATGTAGTAAATTTGTGATTTGTTAAGAAAAACATAATTTTTATACTATAGCAATATTTATTCACATTTCAGACAGTGGGAAATGCGGACTTTGAAATTCCTGTTTGTTCGATATGTGCATGATATTCGCCTGTTGGTGCAGTACCAACAATACAGTCATCAGCGTTTCTTGACATTGCTTGTGACAGTCATTGTAGTATGTGTATTGTATAGTGCAGGTAATGCTATCAAGCAGCAATTAGCACCACAGTTTAACCATCATAATTAACATGCATGCATATATATATATATATAAACACATGTTCACACAAATGCATACACAGTATAGTGGGTGAGAAAATACATAAATTAACATTTTTACAAATGTTATTGCTGGTATTCTTTATATATATATATTATATTGTGGTGGATCATTTTCAGATTTATTAGGATGATTATTATCAAGACAATTTTATAATTTAGTTGGAAGTAAGAGCTCAAGAATATTATGTGCCAAAGGAATGTCTAGTATTTTAGTAAAATTTGAAGTGTATTTAAGCTGTACTGATACAATCATGTATAGATCCATTAATATAGCTTTAGGATTTTTGCTTTCTTATAACTGCCCACTCTTCCATCCTAAAAAATCTTAAAATTTAAAATAAATCATATAACAAATAATAATAAAAGACTTTTTTTTTATAGAATCTTTACAATAATTAATAGTTGAAAATATCTAACATAAATGTTGTCCACTCTTTATATATATATTGTGTTATTATTTTAAAAAATAAAATATAAAAAGTAACATTACTGGCATGCAATTTTAAAGAAAAATGTATTAAATAAAACTAATGAAGAAAGGTGTTGCAGATTGTTTTTTTTGTGTGAAATATATAATCCAGCTCAGGAAATTGTGAAAATTTTGTAATGTGTCTAGAAAATATACTTTACATTTTCCCACATGTGAGAAAAGGTAATCACTATGTTAGAGTTCAGGTTGATCAGATTTCCAGGTAAGCATATTCTACCTATTAGTATTACAGTTTTGTTTTGTATTTTAGCAAGAACTAATGAAGTACAGAGTGAATAATTGGTAGGCATTAATGTTGGCATTCCAAAAATGGTGGGGGCTTAAGTTATTGGATAAAGTTAGACCAATCTTTTAGTGATAAGATTTGTGGGATATTTTGGGGAAAATTCATTACATTAACAAAGTGAGAAAAGCTATAATATGAAAACAAAAAGTTCAGAAACAAAATATTTAATAGTTTGAATGGGGGCAAACTAACAGTATTATTACTAAACTATTTGTGACCTACTGACACCATAGAGCACTTTTAGGTTTGTTGATTTTGAGTTGTTGCTTATGCCTAGACTTAAATAATGTGGTTCATAAAACTTTATTTATATTAACAATTAGTAGATGTTTTGGGGTCACATTTGCATCAGAATGGAACATCATACTTCTTTGCTGACCGTTTTATTTAGTTTTTCATTCATTGCAATCTGCACACCCTTATGCAATGCTTCCCACTGTTCACTTTCAGGTTAAAATTTTATTCTCTGTTCAGAGGTAACTGGTCTACATATTCCTATTTTTGTAATTTTCAAAAAAATATTATTTTAACTATACATGAATTTTATTATTTTCTTTTAAATTTTTCTTTTTACATATTTTAAACTATGCATATTGTATTATAATGATGTTTGCAGTTTTACATAATATTAGTTTAAACTGTGATTATTTTATTGTATTAAATTTGTAATTAAAACTGTATATTTTTTCTGATCTGTGTATTTCTCATATAAATTAGTTTTACAGTATTTTATTTATTAATTTTGTGGATACATGTCTAGGATAATTCTTCAAAAATATTTTCTTAATGGTCATCTGCAGACTTAATTCATCAATATTAGCTTAGTTTATAAATAATATAGAACACTTTGAAAGAAAAGTGAATATCTAGTCCCATTTAAAAGATTGATTTTTTATAGACAAGGCAACTTTAAAAGTTAATATAAACACTCTTGAATACCAAGTATGAGATGTGACATAAGCTATCAGCAGATAGCAAGCTATTTCACATTACTGTGATTACATAAACCAGCAGCAAATAGCAAGGTGTTAAATGTGACATAAACATTCAGTGTATATAATAGTATAACTATAAGCTCTGTGTGTGTGACATAAACCATCATTATATAGCAAAATATTAAACGTGTTATGTATAATCTGGATATTATTACTGGTAAATCCTTACTTAAGTAATAATTTTTTGTTGTTGTTTAGGTACTTTATCAATTTAATTCCATACATTTAATCTGCACTCACACCTTGATATGAAAATACTGTTTGACTTTCTTTTTATTTATTATTTTCCTTAGCCGTTGCAATGCTTTGCTGTTTATTTCATTCTAGTTAAAGCTTTTTATAGCATAATTCCTTAAAACTTAGGGGGGTGAATGGTGGTCTTAAGTAAAAAAAGTAAAAAGAAGCCAGCTATTATAATTCAGAGATTTTGTTGTTTGTAATGGATATTTGTTGTGTAACAAGAAGTATTATGGTTTTGTAACAGTATTTATGTGACTGTAAACATGTTTACTTAAAGATTTTTTCACTATGAAGAATGAGAATACAGTCACTTTTTCTTTTTTTAAAGAAAACAAAAATTTCATTCTGTACAAAGGATACATTTTAATTTTAAATTTTATTAAAATGTGTGTCTATTGACACATTTGATTTTGTTTATAGTTTTATCTATTTCCAGTATACATTGATTGTGTAGATACTATCAGAATGCTCGCTGAATTCTTATACTTCATTGACACTAGTAATCATGGTTGCTTTTGCTTGTTTATTGGTATATGTAGACAAATGTTATTATTTCATTATTTTTTTTTCTTCTTTTCAGTTAAAAATATTTTCCTCTTAAAAAGTTTTCAAGGAGACCCATTGCTGGTAAGTGTAGTAACAAATTGAAGTGTGTATTTATTAGAATTATTTCTAACAAACTATTCACTATGTTTCAAAGTGAGGCTCTGATATTTAATGTTTCAAACAAGAAAATGTAACTGAGGACTCAGTGTGTTTGAGGTTTTAATTTACTTAATTGACGAAGTCTGTGTGAACGTGTCATGAAGTTAAATTAAACTGTAGACTTGTAAGCATACATAAGCTCTCATTAAATTTCTCTCTGGGGAAAATATTTTTATAACGAACTCCAGTTCACTTTAAATTTCTACTGCAATGTCAGAAAGAAGGATTTTACCAAATTTTTAAACATGATAATATTTAAACATTTTTCTTTCATAGACATGAAAAGTAATGAATTGTAATTTTTCCTGATTGGTCTCTTTATATAGGATCGTTGGTGTGACAAAGAAGCACTTCCGTCATACATATTAAGGCCTGACCCTGAAGAAATTACCTTAGTTACTTCATTTTTTGATTTGGGCTCGTACAAAAATGGGCCAGGTATGTTGGATTACTCCAACCTTTATCAACAAAAACAGTGGATGAGGCCAATGGCAAAAATTGCCAACCCCATTGTTGCTTACATAGAAAATGAAGATCTTGCCCAGTATTTCCTCAAAATTCGATCATGTTTGCCTTCAGCTATGACCAAAATAATCAAAGTGACGAGAAAAGAGCTTTGGAGTTTCAAACTTCTGCCTTATATTAGAAGAATTTATAAGAAAAGTGATTACCCACAGCATCACCCCAACACTATTTATCCTGAGTATACCAGTGCTTCCCATGCTAAGTACGAACTGCTGGAAAGAGCTTCCAAAAATAATTATTGGGGAACAAATTTCTTTGCCTGGATTGATATTACATATTTCAGAAATTTAGACGAGACATCTTTTGATGTCTTCAAATTAATTCCTCCTACATCGTTTAATGTAGATCTGGTGTCATTGTCTCAAGCATGGCCACATGACCCCAATGTGCCAGTTAAAGAGGTGATTAAAAACAATCTTGTATGGGTGTCAGGGCAAATGATTCTAGGAATCAGAGAACCCCTTTTAAACTTCACAAGACACTATAAACGAACAGTAGAAACTTTGTTGAAAGATGACATATCTGGTGGAGATGAACAGACGATTTATATAATGTACTCAACATCTCAGCGAAAACCTAACCAGGTTATGGTGAAGACATATTTATGTCATGAAGGACAATTAGATTTGTATGGAAAAGACTCCCGTTTTCTGTGTCTTGGATATGTTTGCAAAAATGCTTGGAACAGGATACATAAACCTGGCTTATAGCATTTATATACATTTTTCAGTAAGGGTGTTTATGGAGACTGTGTAAATAAATTTCAAAATACATGCCATTGATTGATTTTTAATTTTAAAAGAAAATAAACTCTCTTTTTCTATTTGTCAAAAATGATCTTGTATTAAGGATTATTGAATGAATGTTTTTATAACAATACTCTCTAGTTTAAAAGAACATTTTAAAACTGTTTTTAACTAATGCATTTTATTTTATCTTGGACGTTTAAAACCACACATAAAAAAATATTTGCAAAGCATAAGGCAGCTTTCATTCATATTAATAAAAATTAAATTCTGTTTACAAAAATGTATCATTTATGTGTAATATTTCATCCTTGTCTGCATAATAAAAGTAAAATCATTAGATACCAAATTACTTTATCGATAGTGGATTTTATAGTAAACTGCTAAAACCATGTTGCTCAGATATTGAAAGTTAATAAAGCCTGCTAAAAAGTAAACAAATGTCATGGCTCACCATCATTAGCTTAGGAAAAACTTTAAATAAATCTAGATTTTTGGTTGGATGAATAGTTTGGATATTTATATTATTAGATAATTGTTTTTTTAATTGCATTCTATTGCTTGATTTACACCCATTCAAATTAGTTGCTTTAATTGTAAAGCCATTTATAATGAGGTAAAGAAAAAATCTGCACTGCTCCAGCTGTTGATGTCTTATACTGGTGCCTCATTCCGTCTTTTTTGCTGTTTATATTGACTGAAAGCTTCTGGATTGATCAAGTGTTTCATTTTGTCAAGAAAAATATTAATTGTAAAATCTGTTATTAAAATTAAACAGTTGTTTCAGTTCACACAAAAAACTGCTTAAGACAAAGCATCAGGAATGGATTGAAACAAAATTGTATCTAGGAAAAAAGCAAAGTGAATGCATGGTAAAATATGTACGCAATAATTGTTTATTACTATTATGCACTCTACCTGGCAGCAGGTTTGGGTAAGCATTGGAACATGAAAGTTAATTTTGAGAGGATAGAAATGGGACAAACAACAAACACTATAGTGACAAAATATACACAACATTCATGTAATTTATTTATTTATGTATTTTGTGTGTGTAAAGTGATAATTATTTTTTTTTTTTAATTTGTTGGGCTGACGACTGCAGGTTATTAAGTATCATTTATTTAAATGATATAATTTTAGTGTGAATCATATAACATTTTATAGTTAATCTCTGTGACTGGTCAGAAATAAAGATATCTAATGCAATGGTCTAGAGTAAACATTTAGAAATTGTATTAAATGTTGATTTAAAAATTGGAAATATACTAAACAGTGAATGCCTTGTTTAATGCTAATTCCTGCAATTGACAATAAAGACCGAGCTGAAAATGTAGCAAACACTTAAATAAAAATAAACTGTTAAATGCTTATGTATTGGAGAGAATGAGGTTTCTATGTAGATAAAGTCCTTTTTATAGGGACCCGTGACTGTAGAGATAATACAGAGATATAAAGAAAAAATATAACATTTTTTATGGCTAGTCAAGAATTGTCATTATTGTTTTTTTCAAATATATGAAAGTGTGCAAATTATAGTGGTTTCCTTAATTTATGCAATCATGAATTAATGTCTTAAAATGTAAGCGTGCATTGCATTTTGCCACTTCATCAGCATCCACATAAGTTTGCTTATAAGAAAAAAACTCATTAAAAAAAAATCTGACTATGAATCACTCTTTAATGAGTCAATTTTGTTATGAACTTTGAGAAATATTACCAGCTTACTGACTTGCCTCCTAACTTTTCTATAGACATTTTCTAGAGGACTGAAAATTTTTGAGTGGATCACTTATACTTGTAAATAAAGGGTTCACTGCATTCATACACTATTATATATTTCAACATTATTTTCCTAGACATCCAGCTCTTTTAAATGTTATTCAGTTTTTGCCCCCATCACCACTGACTCATTTAAAAAAAAAAATTCTTTTCCTCAGGAAAGTGGATACTTGAATATATATAGTTATCTTCGTGAATTTTACTGCTCATGATTCTGCATTAATCATGACTGCCCTTCATGACTATCTATTTTTAATTATCACTAATTTGAATAAATTCATGTGTTAGCAATTACTCTTTATAAAGACCTTGCAGCAATACCTGAATATATAGTTTGTTCTTGTGCAAAATGTAAATCGTTCTTGTATGATGAGAAAGTTTTTGCATTTTACAGATTTCATGGTTTGTTTCAAGGTTTAAAAGGCTCTAAATAATGTTGACTTGAAGAATTGAGGACACTAATTGTTGTAGTTGGATTTAATAAAATAAATTTTAAAAGTGTGTTGTGAGTGTGAAACCACAACATCAACAATAAGAGCATGTGCTGCAAAAATAAATTCTTGTGCTGCAGCAAAAGATTTGGTGTAAATTTGAAAATTAATAGATACAAAATAAATGATGTTGTTCTACAGGTTGTAGAAATAAAAGAATTTTAAATCTATATGTACACATGAACACCCACACACACTCACATTATGAACTGCTTGTTCTGTATGAGAAGGAAAAATTATAACAATAAAAAATAAAATTTCACAAATAATTTTAATCAAGGTTTGTTGTAAGGTACATAACATAAAAATATGTTTAAAAAATCATAACATTTGACAAGTTATATGTCACATTTACAACTGAAGATAACAGTGGAAAATACTTTGTTTGATGAGACAACTAAAACACTGCAGTCCAGGCAAAAGGAAATTTTAAAAATTCCTTCTATCACTAGTTTTTATTCCAAGAATTTAGAAATTTTTCAATTTGTACATTTTATTTCACCTGGTGGTTTAAAATATTTGGGGTTTTTTTTTTAATGCAAAAAATACAAACCTTTCACTTTATCTAAATGCAAAGGATAAAGAGCAGTGAGTATTTAAAAGAATACTGAGCAAAGATACAAGTTTATAGCAATAATTGAAAACTGAAGAAACAAATATGCAATTTTCAGATTTTTTCCATTGCATTTTATTTTTCTTTAAATGGCAGTATAAAGCAAGGGAAAATAAAACAAATTTGAGCCCAAAGATAAATAATGCTAAAAAGTGCTTAAATATGTGCATATTTCTTCAAGTTTAAAAGTAATAATCATCAATTTGAAATGCTTTAACAACCTGTTTTTCATTTTATATACACTTTAAAAAAAATCTTGAAGAAATAGTTAATTTGTCAAGGGTAGTTATTTGTTGATATAAATTTGGAGAAAGAGCAAAAACAAAAAGCTAACATAAAACACAGCAGTTTATGTTTACACTTGTTTTATCCACCAGTGTATTTACTTTATGAGTGGCTTGTCAGGAAAAATATCTGCCATGAATACTTCTTTTTAAAGTTTTTTGACTGGTTGGAACTAGTACTACTTTGAATGAAATACCTGTGTATGTCACTTCCACTGTTGCTTTTCCATTTAGAATTTTTGTGATCACAGAAAAGAACAACTCTATGCATATTATTGTGTTGGTAGTATTTGTTGTCTCTGTAAAGCAGAGATAACTGTGGTAATATAACTGTTTTGAAAGGGAAGAATATAAGTTTTGTACATAAGATTCTTTTATAAGAATTATTTTACAGTTAATTGCAAAACTATCAAAAAGTGTGTATTCTTTTTATATATATCAAGTGTAAAATGACTGGTAATATAATCAGTAATAATAATAGAAGCATTTACAACACATGACCAATAAAGCTCATCATTCAAGAGCTAGAGAGAAGTTAAAGATCAGTTGAGAAAAGTACCAATGCTGGGTTTAAACCCATGAACTGCCTTATAGCAATTAAGCTTTCCAATATTCTGTCATGAAACATTTAGAAATCTTATGGAAAATGGAATAAATTAGTTAAATAGTATTCTGATACAAATCTGAAATGTAAGAATTAAAACAGAAGTGTTATCTAATTGAAATGTAAGAATTAAAACAGAAGTGTTATCTAATTGAAATGTAAGAATTAAAACAGAAGTGTTATCTAACTGAACTGTAAGAATTAAAACAGAAGTGTTATCTAACTGAAATGTAAGAATTAAAACAGAAGTTTTATCTGTTCCGAACTGAAATGTAAGAATTAAAATAGAAATTTTATCTGTTCCTAACTGAAATGTAAAATTAAACAGAAGTTTTATCTGTTCCTAACTGAAATGTAAGAATTAAAATAGAAATGTTATCTGTTCCTAAAAGATAAACGTAAAGTAAGAATTAAAATAGAATTGATTGATTGAGTGTAGGGGGGCGCTTCCGCCGCTTTCGCGCTGGGATTAAAATAGAAGTTTTATCTGTTGCTATTTATAACTTTTATACCATTTGGGGTTTTTTTTTTGGTTATTTTTTAACAGTAAGCCAGAAACATGTACAAGAATTTGATCACACTCTAACACCACACTTATCTCTCTAGATCTTTTCTGGTGCAGTTATGTCCTTTTCCATAAATGACATTTCGGATAAAAAAATATTTGAAATGAACAATCCTTACTTAATGTGGTATTACATTTTTAGAAATTGTATTAAATGTTGATTTAAAAATACTTGTATAAGCTGAATTATCTTAATTAAATAATTTTTTTCATGGAAATTATAATGAATCACCTAGGTACTTTATTAGAACATGAAATGACTATTGATGGTGACCACAAAATTAATATAAGCATAATCAACAATATACATGCATTAGTTAATATTGCAAGTTATCAGAATTTAGCCCAAATAACCACTGATTATTCTGAAATTGCAAAGGACAAACACAAGAGTGTTTGCTCCAACCAACAAACAAAGAGCAGTGCAATCATGATATATAAACAATCCCACTTTACAAATGCCAGGTCCAATGCATGGGCATGCTGGGCAGTTGCCTGGTGGCCCCATGTTAATCTATGTATGTTTAACTTGCTGTCAATATCTATTCCTGTGACTGTGTAGGTAGGGCCCCAGTGCACTGCTTTACCCATGGGCCTATAATGCTGTTAAGATGGCACTGGCCTGGTCTATACTGCTTGCATCAAAGATCTTATTTTCCCCCAGTGAAATGCTATTAAAACTGCTGCTTATTTCCAGTATTTGCATTAATGATGACACATGCCATATTAAATGTTTATTTTTTCCTCACACATTTAGTTACATTTAGTCTACTTCCATTTCCATAGCAATAGAATTACAATTTCTTATTTAAGGGTTTGACTCAAAATGTCATTTGACTTAAGGATGGTACTCTATTCGTGAAGGTACTCCAGGAACAAATCAGGTTTCAGACACAAGCATTGCCTTTATAACAATTCAATGGTGCAATGCTCTGATTAACTTAATGCTTATTACTAGGGACTACTGAGATATATAGAATGCATAATTATTCAAACTGATTAAGTTTTTCCTTATATCAATATGTTCTTGCACTCCAAAGAATGATCTTATGGAGTAAGATGTGCTCTTAATAAATAAAAAACAACAACTGCACCATGGAAAAGTATGTTATGTAAAATCATGTTTACACTGCATGTAAAAAAATTTTTGAGATATAATCTTTTCATCAATAAAAGATTTTTATCAAGAGGTATGCAATTACATGTAAAAGCTGAAATGCAAAATTATAATCATTTGAAATTTAAAAACTGATATGCCATTTTAAGAAATGCTATTACAATTTTGACTCCTCTAGTAAAAAGTATACTAACATTAAAATATATTTTTTTAAAAATTATTTCTTGAAAATAAAGAATTCAATTTAAAAAAAAAAAAATAGATTTAGCATGATGATTGGGACAGATTCTAGAACTTTTTTTATTTTTATTTATACAATTTCAAAGTAAATAATAATTTTTACTCACTGAATGAAACTAAAATAATAATAATAATATGCTTTCATAAATGAATGAAAGTAAGTCAAAGAACATATACAATTTAAAAAAATAAGTTAAAATTGCATACAAATAAAAGAAAGAAAAATGAACTCATTTGATGAGAGCTAGATCAGATCACCAATGACAACAGCAACAACAAAAACAGACTACAGCTACATAAATGACAAAGTACAGACAATTCAGCAGGTGAGTTGGAGAAAAACAAGTTCTGATATCATTCATCACGCCTGCCAGCCCTAGGCAAAAAAATTAAAATGAAAATCTTGTAACTCTAAACTTTTACATTAAACTAATTCTTCCAAATGTTCTCACAGAAATATATATACATGATTCATGTAGTATGTGAACTCACACACACATACACAGAAAATACAATGTTCTTTATTTTGAGAGAACAAACATTTCTCAAGAATTTATAATTTTAGAGGAAAAGAATCTTCCCACACCCCATTTACAATCTATAATAAAGCTCCCATTAAGGAACTTGCACATATATAAACATATATAAGAATGTTTCCTATCAACAAAAATACTGTTTGGGATCATGAAGATGTATATGAATAAACTGAAAAACATGTTTTGTATCTTAAATACTATCAAGGATCATTATGAATGAACTGGAAAAATGATGTTTCCTATCATTTAGAAATACTTCTATCTTCTAAAAATACCATCAAGGATCATGTGCATATATACAAACTGAAATGAATTACAAATCTATAATAAAATTCCTACAGCCTCACTTTTATGCTATTTCTTATTAATAGCATTAATACTATGAAAACAAATAGGAATATACTGAAATCTTTTTCACAGGATTACTGTCATCAGAGTGTCTTTGCATAAAATGATATATCAGAATTAAAACTGAATATGATTGCTTTATTGCTGTTCAACTTTCACTCACACCTGTACAAAAAGTGTAATGCCAACTTCACTCTCAAGCACACCTGTACAAAAAGAGTAATGCCAACTTCACTCTCAAACACACCTGTACAAAATGTCTGATACCAAGTTCATCCTCATTTACACCAGTACAAATGTGTGATGCCAACTTCACTCTCACACACCTGTAGAAAATATGTAATGCCAACTTCACTGTCAAAACACCTGTTCAAAATATGTAATAATAACTTCACTGTCAAAACACCTGTTCAAAATATGTCATGCCAACTTTCATTTACATACAGCTAGATAAAATGGGTGATGCTTAAATTTAAAGCAAACTATTCCATAATCTTGAGAAAGTATTGACTTAAAATAGATTGATTACATTTAACGGAATTCATCAAACAATAAATTTCTGGTCCCTATCATCTGATGAAAATAGCGATACCACTGATGATCTATAGGCATTTTCACTTTGAAATTACTCTTTGGTTTAGTTTTGTCTTTGGAAACATGTTACAGTATGGAAAAAATCCATGTGGTTTTACCCATTACAGCTTCAGTAATCATCAAGCAAACAATGCTTTCTTTGGTTAATCATTTTTTAATTATGCTGGTGGAAGTGAAGATTTTATTTCAAATAGTGAATAATTATAATGATCTTTCACTGAGGAACATTCAACTGGAGAGATGTAACTTTATTATCAGTATACATCAGCAAAATACTTATGATCATAAAGGAAAAGGCTCATATAATAATACAAGAGGCACATATGTTTGTAATTAATTGTTATTTTGCAAAAATATGCTTCAAATAGAGCAGGCAACCATAATTTATAGTAGGAAGAAAAAATATATTAAAAAACATTTTTTGAAAAGCACAAGCTAATTAAAATTTAATCAATAACAAAAACTGTTGAAAATTAAATTTTAAAAAAATGTAAGCATTGTTTGATTGAGAATTTTTTCTTTAGTTTAATAAATAATTGACCATTATTTTTTAAAGTTATTTTAATGGCTTAGATAACGATGATAAAAGCCCAGAGAACCATAACATTTCAACATTAAACAAAAAGCAAATAAAACCTATGATAGTTTGCATTTTACCTCAAACCTGTCCCCATATTTTATCCATACAATATATCCAGTCAAATAAAAGTGATCAAAATAGCATTTTAGATTTTGTAATATCAAAACCACACGCGCGCAAACGCACACACACACACGCACACACACACACACACACACACACACACACACACACACACACACACACACACACACAAACACACACATATATATAATGCATTACCAGAAATAAAATATAAAATTTTAAAAGAATGTCATCAAATAAAATCAAAATATGTTATTATTATTCCTTTAAGCTGAGAAGTATTTCAAGAATGAAATGGATAGAAAGTATTTGTATAATAAAGGAATGTATAATTCTGACTGAATTTTCTAACTGATTATTTAACACTTTTGACTAAGTGCATTCTATTTTAAATAATTACAGGAGTAGATCAATTATAGTCTGATATTAAAAAAAAACTTCCCATAGAAATTAGGCTAAGCTATATTTTTCTTCTGCCTATATGTCCATACTGGAAACATAGCCAGTCACATATGCACAGTTATATAATAATTTTCTTAATAGTATTTTACCTCTATAGTTTAAAAAAGCAATCAATATATAAAATGTTGAAGCAATTATTAAATAAAATTAGCAATGGAAAAACTGATTAAAATTACATTTAGACAGTCAAAAACACAGTTAAGATCAGTGACATTTAGGAAGTCGCATGACTGCAAATGATTAGGTAGCTAACAATGTGCCATCAATACTGCTTATGGATGACTTAGATGAGAATCATAAGTAGACAAGCAAGCCCTAAACCAAAATGTGGTGACTGAAATAAATATTTAAATAAAAACAAATCTTTGAAGCCGTGCAATAGGTGAATACTGTAGTTATCAATCACAATGTTTTCAAGTTACAGGTGACTCACAGAGGGCAGCTTTTATAAACTATTTCAAGGAATCAAAGGATGCCTAAGATTCTTATTTAACTTCATGTATAAAGGGATACCAAAAAGCCACTTCTACAAATATAGGATTTCATTTTCATGGATCAAAACATAAATAAATAATAATAAAATATGAAGTGAAGCAAAAATAGTCTCTTTTGTGCATGCACACATACACACACAGAGTTTTGTTTATAGGATAAATGTGTCGTTCATATATAAATATTCATAATTTAAAAACTGACCAAAGATTGATTATGTTTAGAGAATAAAAAATGGTTCTTAAAGAACATTTACACTTTAAAGTTAAAGATGCAATTTTCTCAAAACTTTAAATGTATGACCAATCTTTCCTTCAATGTGGACTTAAAAAATAAAAAGGTATATTTTTTCTCTCTGTCTCAATTAGTAAATTTGAGACATGTAATGATGTTCTTGAATATGACCATTTTCCAAGTTTTGATACTTACCTTTCCTAAGTCAAGCTAGTGTCACTCAGATTGCTGATGTGCATTATTATGGTGTGGTGGTTTTCATGAAACAAACCTCCCAGTCCAGTCAGTTTAGATAGCATCTTTCAACAAAACATATCAAAGCAGGCTATGATAAGCTAAATCAAAGTGTGGACTGTTCCAATTTTTTTAACAAGACAATTGTTCAGTGGTTTTTCTCAGTTTTAAGAAAGAGGGAGTGCTGAATCAATGGAAAGCCTACTTCTCAATACTCTGCATTTCAATTAACTGAGTAAACCACACTAAATAACTGTTTTTCAGTGGGTTCTTCATTCTATATACATTGAAAATTACACAGAACAGTCAAAACTGATTTGAACTGAGCTTACTATTGCACTTAGTGAGCTTTCTGATAAATAGATACTATCTTACTGATTGGGTTATGCAAGCAATGTGAATATCACTGAGCAAATAATACCCATCAACAATCATTGTGATACTAACAAATCAAAACTTGCAGTTTTAATATACAGTGTATTCTAATACAAACATAACTTTTGAAGGTTTAAATTAACTGATATGTCTTGCTTTAAAATCCTATTTATCCTTTTTCATGATCTTGTTATCTGAAGAAAGTTTATAACAACAACAACAACAAAAAATGAAAGCCTGTGGGTTAAAGCTGACTCACCAGTTAAAACTGTTCAAGTGCAGCAAGGCTTTAATACACCACAATTAATTCATTGCAAACATTTTCATTTTTGGTTAGGCCCATATTCTGGTGAAAAGGACTATAAAGGCTTAAGACACATATCAAATATCCCTTACTTCAGGTCCCCTGTAAGTTTTAAAGTTGTTATATTTCATATGCAGGAGAAAAGGTTAAAAAAATAATATATATTAAGTCAGTGTGGAAGAATTAAAATATAAATAAACATCTTTAAATAAAAGAAACAATGGGATGATAGGTATAAGATAAAATTAGGCAGCCACAAAGATTATCTGAACTTTATAATATCAATCTGTCAATGTATATAAAAAAGTAGAGTGTAAAGTTGGGGTTTTATTTTTAACAAACACAAAACCATGGGAACTGTCTTAGTGGATTTACTATATTATATACTAAATCCCATCTATCATAACATCATATTTTAAGGTAATGGTTTATTTCATTTCAATCATTTTTCATAAATGTTAACAGAAGATTAAGATGCCTGCAAAAACAAAAGTTGTTGCATTAAGAGGATGTGCATTTACATTTCGTATGCGCACTCCAAGATGTGTGTAGTTAATTTTCTGTTAGTAAATGCATCTGATTTGTTCCATTTTCTTTGCTTAGTCTCATGCACAACAGCTTGCATTTAAAGACACACAAAGTGGGAAAGTGACTTTGGGAAATTTTAAGAGGAAGTCGGTAAGACTAACATTATTTGAAAGTTGATCCAAACATTAACTCAAACATTAATTAATTAAATCACTCACTTCAGATTATTTTTATGCAGGCATCTGTTTCCTGATAAATGTCTTGAGATGAATACAAACATGAAAAATCTGTCCCAATGAGACCATCCTGGACCAAGCTTTGAAGGGAAGGAATACTTTTAATTTTAAATTGCATTACAGCATTATTACTATACAATTTTGATTTTACTACAACAAAAACCATTAAGACTTTTTGAATTTTGTACTAATGAATTCAAATGTTATGGTTAATATTTTACACACTTTATCATAATTTTCACTTATTTTTTGGTACAACTGTTAAGAATTTAGAAATATTTTTTCTTCACATTTTTAAAATGACAATTAATTAATGAGTTTTGGAGATTATGAGGTAAATAATGCAAAAATGGAAAAAAGACAAAGAGATTCTTGTTACTTTTCTCTTGTTCAATTTTTTAAAGTTTATGCAAAAACTTTAATATACACAATATGCAATAAATCTATAAATTGAATTTAAAATTATCTTAAATGTTGACAATTTAAAAGAAAAGAAAACTGCAGTAGAAATAATTTTTTTTTTTTTTAAAGTGGGTGACAAAGTGTACACATGATTATAATAACATATTTTACATTTTAAAATAATAATAACTAAGTAAATAAATGTGCATGTATGCATAAAAACATTGCATATACACATTAAACAACAAAGTTACAAATGGAAATGAATCAGAGCAGCAAAATAAATAAATTCATGCTTGCATTATAATAAGAGTCACATTACACATCATTTATATGAGGTGAGACACCCCTATTTTTTTTTTTTAACTGTATTGTTTTTATAGGAAAAATCAAAATAGCTATAAAATATTGCATAATTAACAACAAATTATCTGAGGGTGAGTTTTATTTAAAAGACATTTATTTCCCAGATAAATGACTATTTTAGAGACAGTATTAACAAAACAATACAGATGATAAAATGTTGCTTTAAAAAAGGGATAAACCATGAGAGACAGTGATAAAGATGTCAGATCAATTAGAACCATCATACTTATGTAACAATCTTTTATTTACAGTGATTTGCAAACCAAAATAATTTTAACACTTTTCTGTTAGCCATGACAGAAATGGAAATATTTTCTTCTTGTTCATTATGTTGACTGATTAAAGTCAGCCCAGATATGCTTTGGCAGGGATCTGATGCATAAAACCAAAATAAACAACAAATAGGCAAATGTTGGAGACTCCAGTGTTGTACCTGTGTATCCTAAAATGACAGAATGCATGGATGTATATGCCTTTTACATATAACATATTGAATTAACTAGAATCACATAGAGAGAACCTTACATTATACCAAACATGGAACTTTGCTCAAAGCAATAGCATATGAAATATTGTCCAACTGACCAGATAAATGACATCACTCCAGACAAGATTGAAATATGCAATACATATATGTTGGTGCTGTGATGACTGCCACAGACAAGATTGAAATATGCATGTTTGTATGTTGGTGCTGTGATGACATTGCTCCAGACAAGACTGAAAAATGCAATTTGTGTAAACTGAAATATGCATTCTGTGTATGTTACTCTGTATGATGATCAGTTTGCTTCAGTCAGTAGTCATCATTAATTTACTAGGAACTACATGTAGTTGAAAAACTGATGTCTTAAATAAACAGAAAGACAGTTCTATATTATTCTAAACAGAATTCAATCACCTTGCAATTGCCCGCCAATCAAAAGTAAGAAGTGAGTATAATACATGCATACACACACACAAATCAGTTTATTCCTCTCTCACACAAAGAAAAACATGTATAAATAAATGCTGTAAATGTTCTGTTGTCACAACAGTTAAGGTAAATGCATTATAATAAAGATCTGGATTTGTTTTAAATGTAATGTAATGTACTTTTGAAACTTCTATATCTATTTGTATCAAAAACACAAAAAAATCACAGCAAGCTTAATGTTATAAATTTATAATACACCAGAGTTGGTTCAAATATTTAAAATTCTTATACTTGAGTATAGACTATAAGTTTGTGTGTGTGTGTGTTACATATTTGCACAGATCTTGCACTCTATATGCCTGCATTTATTATTATATAAATATAATAATTAGTTTTACTTTGAAAATATTTTACAGAGTTGTTCTAGTAAAGAAAGAACAATTAACTATAACTACCTAAAGAAGTTCAAATAAACTGAGACAAATAAGAAAACTAATCATAAAACTTAGTTTTTGTTTTCTTTCTCTCTATCAGATTACAAGGTACATTTAACTGTAGGATAAAAATGGATTATTTCAACAGGAAAAGAAAGTTTAATTAAAGGTAAATCAAATCTATTTTGGCAAAGTTAAGTCATATCACTAAATCAAGTCACATATTTCAGACTTAAGTACAATTTAAATGTTACTTTCAATAGCAGAAATAAATTATTTCAGATAACATACTGGTTGATAATAAACTCTTTGAAGACATTAATAATACAATTAACTAGTGCTTCCTGAAACAAAATACAAAAGAGAAAAAATTAAATACACTTGAATTTTTTAATATTTGATTTTCTTTTAATACATTTTATTACCACAATTCATTTCCATACAAATGAGATATATTCTTAAAGGGCACTTGCTAAAGCAAAAACTGGAAACATTTTACTGCCATATACATGATTAATTTGTGCGCAGTTGATTAATTGGGATCAGCCACTTCTTTGTATACTGGGAATCCTTTTCTCCACAGACCTTTCACAGTGTCAAATTGCACCATGAATTTATTTTTGAATAGTGTCACTGTTATGAAATATTTTGCATTATAAATTCAGCATGAATTATGTTTATTCTTTCATACCTATCTGGTATATTGTGGAAAAGTATCTACATTTCTATTAGCCTGATTCAATTATTTTCCTGGAATATAACCACACAAAAAATGGAAGGCCATCTGTATTCTGAATTAAAATAATTTAAACTTGTACATTTTTACAGGGTACTGCAACAGAGTAATAAGTAATATGTGCAACAAATGACATTGGTCATTCAAACAGATTTTAACATTTAAATTCATATATTTTATCTGACAAGATGTGAAACTATATATCACTTAGATGTGTGATTCATTAATTTACAATTTTAAAAGAAATTAAATGTTCTTCTATCAATGTAATAACCTGAACATTAAACATGAATTGGATTTCCAAGGTATTCTAATGCATACATGATATTCAAGTTTACATAATTATCTTTCAGATTTGTTTAAAACAGTTTGTGAAGATTTAATCTGTAAACAGTGCATTATAAATTTATCCAGCAGATTCCCCGCACAGATTCCCATAATAGACAAATGTCCCAAAAACTTATTAAACAGTTATTATGTTTTATTTTTTAAAATTAGATTTATTTATTATTTTATATATTTTTGTATTTATCCAATGTTTAGAACAAAAAACCAAAACATCATTGTACCATTTGTAGGGAGATGGGGGCTGTTCAATATCTGCAAAATGCATTATTGAGAGTTTACAAATAAAGTCAAATATTATTTTGCACTTTTAAAAGAGGAAACTCAATACTGCACGTAAGCTCTTTCAGCTGTATACTGAAATATGGTGCATTAAATAGTAAGTCTCATATTCTTTTCCTTTATACTTTGCATTCCAAAACTATGTTTTATATTGGCATTAAACTACTAAACTCAGCATATATCCTGCATAAATTCTCATTTTGTCTTGGTGAGATGTTAACACAAAGCAGCTGAACAACTGCGCAAGAGCAAGATTTAACAATCTACAGACTTAACATCAACAGACATTAAAAACAAAATGAAATTCTGTATTCGTTTAATACTAGCAATATAGGGTGAAAATTTTTTTTTCTTTCTTTCGAAAGCAAAGAACTGTAGTATGGGGGTAAATTCCCAGAGTCATGAAAAATCCAGGATTTTTATCTGTCTCACTCCAAGATACTGAGTTTTTGTAAATCACATTTTGGTTTTGTGCATAGGAAAAAAGTGCCTGCAATTTCATCCATCAAAGGCCTTTTTATTTTGCCCAGCAAAGTAACAAGCACATCAGTATTGATGTAGAATGCTAACATTAACTCAATGCTCCACTCTAGTCAGTAGCTTAATGCTAGGTATCCTTGCTATTTCGGCTAAGAAGACACTGACTAAGAGACGAATGATTAGGTGAGTCATCTAATAGCATGTTAGATATGTTGTACATGTACAACTTTTCAGGTAATTCTTCATTATCATTATCATCATGAAACTCTCCATCATCTCCAGTAATTTCTGGAGTTGCATCTTCCTCTGTATTCTCAGGCCGAGATTCAGCCTCATATCCACTGTCTCCATTTCCATCTAACAAACTACTTTGGTTGCCTTGTAATTCATCCAGAGTGGCTTCACTTTTTTCTGCATTCTTCTGCACAAAAGTAAATCAAACTGCAAATGAAATAATTAAATAAAAAATAACACACACAACAACAAAATAACATAATCATAAACAATAATTTTTCTCTAAGATAAAATGTAATGAGATTAGAATAATTATCTACAATGAAACATTAACAAAATCCTGGTTATTCAAGTATCTGTTCAGAACTATTTTAAAAAATAAATGTATAATCCTCTTTATTTATAAATTATGTATTTAACTGCAATGTTGGTCTTATTCTAATAACACCATAATCTCTGCTAAGATCAACTTGCAAGTTAATAAGTACACATTAACCAGTGCATGATGTACTATATACATATAATTAAGGTACACGCACAAAAACATATGTATTTTTTTAAAAACAGATTATTCTCAACTTCAGCAATACAGATAAACCTGGACTAATATATATATATTTATTAAAAAGGCATTGTTATTAGAATATAACTTTTAACAAAATAATGCTAATAAAAAATTTATATATTTGTTTATGCAAGAGATAAAGTAGAATTTTAAGGTATAAAGCTCAACTGTTACAATACCTAATAATTCACAAAACTTTACAAAGTCCAATACTGCTTACAACATTATATCCATGCATTTAAAATTAAAATCAAACACTTAAACAAGAGAAAAGTTTGATTCAACAGTAGTGATGTATACAAAAGCAGATGAAACACCAAGAAACATTCAAAACATAAATCCTGGCATGAAAACCCAAACATGTGCCGATAACATTTTAAAATTTAATATATAAAATAAATCTGCCTATTTCAACAGTACATGAACAACTGTGTATCAATCACTTCGCTTAATTTCTTTGCATCAAAGAATCATAATCACAGCCAAACATGCCAGGTGCATAATACAAAGGATACAGAAGAATTTTAACCACCTGTGTGTGTGCGTGCACATGTGCATACATGCAGGCATAAGTATATGCTTGAATAAGTATGTATACAGAGAGAAATATATATAAAATGTGGATATAAAATTATGTGAACTGTTCTTTGAAAACACTATCAAAATTCGTGAAATGTTATTTTGCACCTCGCCCCCCCCCCCCCCCAAACAAAAAAAAAAAGAAAAAGAAAAAGAAAAAGTTTATGATATGCTGAATGTATATATAATAATAGCAGAAATAATAGTTTGTGGACCATTTTACTTCTACAAAGAGGTCAATTACAGATGTATGATAATACTACTTAAGTAAAATGGAAATTAAACTATCCAATATCAGGTTTTAATGTACTCATAGCTAGCACTGTATCTGTTATTTTGTTTAAATGTATACAAAAAATAATAATACAATAAACATTAATTATATTTATATTTTTATTAATTTAATTTTTTTAAATTATGTAGTTCACTTACTATGAAATATCTACTAAATTTCAGTTCTTTTACATTTGTCTCACATTAAAATAAGGGATAACTTTTGTAGTCAAATATCATATATTTTGTACCATAGCAACCTAAACAAATTCTTATAAATATATACTGCAAGATCTTTTCGATGTCCAAAATTTACATCCAATTTTAAGATTATTTATCTTTGATGTAAAAAGGGAGCAGAGAATCAAATAATTTCATTTTAGCAATGAAAATTATGTTGTGTGTTGCATAGTAATTTAGACATATCCAGTCATTATCACCCTATTCTGTTTCATGAGACAAATATACAGCCATTAATATTGAAATAAGCATGCATATTTACATATAAAAAGGATATTCCTTAACTGGAAATCATGTATGATAACATTTTAAGTAAGATAAAACTACTGAATACCAAACATGGGTGAATCTAATTATTATGGCATTACACATTTGTATTTAAAGTGAAGCAATTGACTCAAACCATGAATAAACTTTCATACAAATACAAGAGAACTAAAACCAATTAAAAGAAAAATTAATTTGCCCATCCAGGATCTAAGGAAGATGCAATATATGCATGAAAGACTGTGAAGACAGAATTATTTTTGTTTGTTGTTTCTTACTTAATAACAGCATTAACTGTAATAATTTGCTTGGTTTGTACATTTGAACACAGGTCACACTTTGATAGCATAGTGTAACATAAAAAATGCAAATTAATGCAAATAATTAATTAAATATATTTTTTATAAATATTTTTATATTAATTCTAATTTAAGCCAAAATTCGTTTTAATTTTTGTCATTAATTTCCCGTAAACAATTGTGAACAAAAACGCCTGTGCTGAGTCTGGTGATTATGCAATTTTTTGAATGTAAAGGATGCCAGCCTCACACCTTAACCTTCAACAATAATAGACTAATTGTCATCGGGTATGCGATGATACTGTGTAAGTAGAATTAAAAAACCCTTGCATAGCTGACCCATATCTGAATTACGTCAAGTTAATTAACTTTTTGTTCTGGGTTTAACAATGAAGTTAGACGTATACTTGTATATAAACTAGACCAAAATTGGGACCAGACATTTGTCTTAGATTACATGTCCCAAATTTTGTTATTTGATTCAGTTAACAGCACATTGGGTATGTCTGGAATAGTTAATATTTTTTAAATAGAACTAAACTTTTGTTAAGGTCTTATTGTAATGAAAATTTGTTGAGTTAAATTGTATAATTATATTTTCAATTTTTCAGGAAACCTTTTAATCTGTACATTTGGAAAGAGAAACTTCTCTTGATAAAACTGTATATTTAACATGTATAGACGTTTTCATTTTTGCAACATGTGAAAGATTTTAACTGTATTCTTTTCTCATTTTTTTTTTTTTTGAGTAATCTAGCAATTATATATTTTCACCTATTTGTTGTGGCCAAATTATTTTTTACACACTGACTAACACATGTTAATTATTCTCAAAAACAGTTGCTTCAAGCCATGACTCATCCAGCCAGTCATTTTATTCATTGGCTCTGCAAATGGAGTCATTCTGTGACTTCATTCCAGTCTGGTCTATGATATGATTATGATATGAATCTACTGACTATATTTTCAGTTATCTCAAATGAACTGTTGCCTATTCGTCTTGTGTACTTCCACAGACTGCAACATACCTTCTGCAGTTTGACAGATGTGTTAAAAATCTCCTTTAAGACTTCAAACAAGTATCACTTTTTTGCTGCCAGTCAAGCGATAGTGATTTCTGATGAAACACTGCGGTCCAACTTTTCAACGTATCAGTACACAGTCAGCTTGACCTATGATTCTACTGACAAGTCAAGTGAGACAACTTCACCTGCACAACTTACATCAGGTAAGTGACTTCTCAATCTATAAAAATTCTATGTGCCTCCGACGATTCTTACTCTTATTCATAGTCATATAGACAAAGAAGTTTAACATAATTTACTAAATAAACATTTGAAAGAAAACTTGATAGCAAACTAAATATTGTCATGAACATTTAAAGAATTTATGAAGAGTTTGATATTAACTAAACAGTTTTATTAGCTGATCTTTATTTTGAATTTAAACTTAGGCTGAAGAGAACTATTTCTTTTCTTATGTTGCCTACCTTATGATTACTATTTTTATTCATCGCGTTGAATAAATTTGTTATTGTTAAATTACACTTCCACTTCTGTGTTTAGATAAAGAAGGAGATATGCATGCTTAGGGGGTGGAGGCTAAATTTATTTCTACTTAAGTCGGACAACAGCATATCTTAGGAAGTGTACCCCCCTAAGATGAAGGAGAGTGTGTGAGAATTCTTATACATTTCTAGAAGTGTTCATAATTGCAGGGGGTGATGGGAGCTCTGAAACTGGTAATACTCAGAGGCTGATAGAGTAAGTATCTAATGGATACATCTCTGAGGCTTGACCGATTAGATAGATTAGCAGATTGGGAAGCTAATGGTTTAAACCCACCCAATCACACACAGGCATTTATTTGATCTGCATAATTTGTAACAATTTAAAAAAAACTATTGGAGTTTCAATTCGAATGATGCATTATTGGAGTTTTTCTGAAATGACATATTATGGTGGTTCATAGAATTTTTTTTAAATGATACAATTGGCAGTTCAATTCATCTCAATTCAAAGGATAAAGACTGAGGAAGAAATCATGAAATTTTTTATTATCATACATGACTGACTCACAGTAACAAGAAAAGATTCTTGACAATGAACACATTCACAAACAATGTAGTTATTACAGATATTTTAAACAAATAAATGTCTCCTTTTTAACTCTGTTCAAAGCTTTTTACTTCCTAACATTCTTGATGGGTAATACTCTAGTAATACCTCATCTATTTGTAGAATGAGGAAATGATTTTATTTCTTAGGCATGTGTCAAGTGTCCTTTCCAAATATTTTTCTTCATCTCCTGTTACACTAAGTCAGGTTTCAGTAAGAAACATGATGTCCACATTGTTGTCCATAATGAACTAGCAGATTTAACTGTTTCTGATGATCCAACAGACTGCACAATGAAAGATGCATTTTTTAAAGGACAGGTTTATTAAAGATGGCAAAAGATGCACTTTGGGTGTTGACAAAAGTGTGGGTTCTGGTCATACAAAGATGGTTAATAGGTAAGAGTAATAACTGAAATTCTTCTTCCTGTGGATTTTCTCCTTCTCGTCCCACATTGAAATTTTCTTATGGCAGGCACATGTCAATGACAAAGCAAATGCTAGTAATCCAACTTTGTTTCAGCCTACAGCTTAGGCTGATAGATATTTATGACATAAAATGTCACAGCTGTAGCAATATAAGACACTGGTATGTGTGAAAGGAAGACAGCATACAGGTTGTAGCAATATAAGACACAACACTGGCATGTGTGAAAGGAAGAAAGCATAACAGGCTGTAGCAATATAAGACACTGGCATGTGTGAAAGGAAGAAAGCATAACAGGCTGTAGCAATATAGGACACTGACATCAAGAAAGGAAGAAAGCATAACAGGTTGTATTAATATAGGACACTGGCATGTGTGAAAGGAAGACAGCATGACTGTAGCAATATAGGACACTGGCATATGTGAAAGGAAGACAGCAGGACAGGCTGTGGCAATATAGGACACTGGCATATGTGAAAGGAAGACACCATGACAGGCTGTGGCAATATAGGACACTGGCATATGTGAAAGGAAGACAGCATGACAGGCTGTAGCAATATAGGACACTGGCATATGTGAAAGGAAGACACCATGACAGGCTGTGGCAATATAGGACACTGGCATATGTGAAAGGAAGACAGCATAACAGGTTGTAGCAATATAGGACACTGGCATGATTGGAAGGAAGGAAGCATGACAGTTTGTAACTGCAAAAATAGTGTGTTCATGAAGTGAATGAACTTCATCAAAAAAGTATCCAACAGCTCTTGTCTCTAAAACAAGTTGAATAGCACACAAAAATAGCTGAACTTGAAAACACACTATAACAATTACAATGCACAAAATTTCAGACTGTTGTTAATATCTGGAAAACAAAGACTATTAAAGCACTTGGAAATATCATTCAAATGACCTTCCTGAAATGTACAAACTAATGAATTTGTTTAAAAGCATGAGATTTTTACAAAGCAAGGCTAAAAAATGTTGCTGGCTCCAACTTGTTTTTGTCTTTTTTAAAAATTTATAATACCCGGTACTTTCAAATAAATATTCAGCAGATTAGTTTAATGGCTAAAAAGAACAATATCTCCTACCTTGACTGAATGTAAGTTTTATTTTGAAATCAGCATGGTATCTATCTATAGTTGGTGAGTTGCATGAAAACAAAGTATTATAATTAAATTTGCAATTTAAACAAAGAAAATATTTCTCCTGCTGTATTTGAAAAAAATTACATATAGCTATCTGAATATGAATTTTTATACAGTAAATTTCTCAGTTAAATGAACGCTTAATTTTCACTGAAATTACATCACTAAACAGTGCCTTAATATAAACTAATCCTACACATCCATGCAAGTAAAACCACATATAAATATTTGTTAACTTTGATTTTATTAAAGTTATAGTGAGCATCAATGCTAACTTAAAGAAAGGAACATAACTTGCATTTTACATTATTCATCGTTGAATAAAATAATTATTTACATTCAGTGACCCCCTATTGACAATGTTTGTGTGCATGCATGTAGGTGTTAAACTAAATTTTAGTTTGCAAAAAGCATGAACAGAATTTGTTTATAAACCCTGAAACCTGTGGATGAGTCTACTAAAAGCTATATAAACATTAAGATGGGATTCTAATTTTTACACATGGTACAATTTAAATACTATATATACAAACCTCTACTGCATTAGAAAGTTTTCCAGAGAAGCTACTGACATGTGATGCTTCATTTTCATCCAAAATAGGTGCCAAAAGAGGAGTGTTGAAAAATGAAATATCTTCCTAAAAGAAAAGCACACACAATATCTAAACTTGTGTAAAACTATAAACGACTACCTAAAATGAAGAAAAATACATTAATACAACAGAAACCATGATTCAAACCAATGTGAAAATTAACACTGATATAAAACAACCAAGCACAGTCAAATACTATTTTAAAAACAAAAATGACTGATTTTGATCTATATACAGAAATTATTAATTGCAACAACAAAGACAAATAAGCAATGAGTTTCTTTCTTCTGAATTTGCCATAGAAATATATTTTCTTAAAAATAGAAAAGAAATCAGACTGAAAATACATACTCTGAAATGAACAAACATAGATGACAGTAATAAAAATAATCATCATCATCAATATGATGATGATGATTTAATGAAGCACATTCTTATAAAAGCTCCAACACTTTCTAACATTTGCACAATAAATTTTTCATATAAATTGCTTAAGACACAAGAAACTAAAATATAACAAAACAAAATAAGAAACCATAAACATAAGTTTATTTCACTGCTGAACAATGATGCAGCAAGAAACAAAATTCACAAGAAAGAAAAGCATGCAAACTGTGATACTAAGTGCCTAAGCAAGGAGATTTTTTTAAAACAAACATTTGCAGCCATCCACACAAAATATATTAAACTATCCTCTACACAGAGCAATTTGTTAACAAAATGGTTGATTTTGGTGAAAGAGAATACATGCACAAACAGCTTACATAGGTTAAAGGTGTGCAGTCAGTTTGAGGATCCCATTCCAAATCCCCTTCTCCATGTGATCGTCCTACAATATCTTCTGTAGAAGCTGAAATAAGTTCTTACATTATAACTTTTTGATAAATATAATCTAATGACAATGTACTTACAAACATTAACATTTAAACAAGAACATTTAGGATCCTTTGACCTATTCAAATGTTCTATAATGTCTCCTGTAGAAGTTGGAATAAGATCTAAATATTAACTTTCAACAAGATCCCTTCATCCAATCAACTTTTCTATAGTGAACAGGAGAAGTTGGAAAAATCCTACATACCACTTCTGACAAATGGTCTCAGAATTAACTGTATTTTGTTAACAAATGCTACATTCCAAAAAGAAAGTCTTTTAGAAACTCAAACTACATTCAGATAAATGATCATAATTTAATGTTCTATTTTCATACTGGGAACTCTCTAAAGAGACTTTTTAATTGTCTATGTTGGGGATGGGGCAAGGCCAACCAAAAACCATGGGAAAAGGAAAAGTAGTATAGAAAGATTACACAGCTGTAATTAATTTATATATAAAAAGATTTACAAATTACTGCAGCATCATAGATGGCTTATGAAAATAATCCTAAACAATTTTTAAAATAAAGTAGATAAACAACTTAAAATAATAAAATATATAAGTAAATAAAGTACATGTATCTATTATTAGGAAGCATTGATCTCCAAAGTATCTATACTCATGAGCTCTTAAAATAAGTAAAAAATATGATTACAAGTCATTTCAATAATTATCTGAAATGTTCACCTTGTTAAACCATATTAAACCATCAACAATCTTTGAAAGTTAGAAATAAACTTTATTTGGACTTTAATATTATGTTTATGTAATCAGTGATTTGTTTTCTCTTTTGGTTCATGCACTTTACATCTAATATTAGTCTCAAACCGCAAAAGCACAAGTCTGTCTGGAAATATTAAACCATAATTTTGTTCCATGTAAACAAGTATATATATTGAAGCATATGTATTTTGTTTACATTATATTTTATCATGATGATACTGCAATGACAGTGAAGCAGCTCAGTTAAATATCAGATGAATAATTCACAATCCACATAATCAGTCCAAGAAATGAGAATTATTAAAATAAAAAGAGCTATACTCAGCCTTATATGAGTAACAGATACCAATTAAATGTCTAGTTAGTTTTATTTTAATATGGAAAATGTGTTACCATTGTTTTTTGCCATCTGTCTCCTCTCCAGTTCTTCCAAAACCTCTGAAATGGATGAAGCTGGACGCTGTTTCCTTTTGTTGAAAATGGGATTGATGAAATCTATGCAATCTTCTACCTTTGTCTGCCAGCATATAAATTTTGTGAAAAAATAAGTAGAGTTTATAGATTAAAAGCATATTACAATATTGTGGTAAACTCATCTGTCCAAGGGAGGACACAAAAAAGTGGCATTTTGAGAAAGCATTCAGAGGAGTGAGATGAATTCCTGTTGGTAACAAAATATGTTAAAAATAAATGGAAAAGAATAAAACAAAGGTGATTTTAAAAAAAACCCTGAGACTTTCAAACACAATGGTTCATAATTTTGTAAGCATGTACTTACTAAACTTCCTTGGCTGTGCCTGGCAGTATCAATAGGAGCAATAGCATTAGAAGAATCTGAAAATAAAAAAATTCTTTCTTTACTACTAGGACAGCTGACCCACTAGTCACATAAAAATACAAAGAGAAACAAGACAGCTAGAAACAGGTCATTCGTTACAATATGAACTGAATTGGTAATGCAACAAAACAAAAGTTCATGAGTGTGTTCACTTTAGAATAAGAATCCAGCTTGGATTGTCTCCCTACGTCAAAATATGGATGCTATGAAATCAGAATCGGAATTTTGTATCTTGAAGTAACTAGCTTTCATTCTTTTCCTTTGTCAGATGATCTTCGTCTTTGTTGGGAAGATGGCATCAGTATGACAATACAGTTCAAATAGAAAATTTACTTTTAATTTCTTGAACAACAATCTCAAATGATCTTTTATAATGAAGTCAACACTTTAGCACAAGTTACTGAATTTAAAAGTAATTATTATTCAGTAAAATACACAGGTTTACTGTATTGCATTTTATCATTTAACTGTATGAGTTAAATTACCAAACTCAAAATCTCGTAGGATAATGATATATTACAAGTATTTCAATATATATATAAAATATCTCATTTATAAACAAGCATATATATATTTACTATGATCAATGAACTCACTTTTAGGTCCCAGAAGGGCAGTTATCATGCTAAACTCATCCAGCTTAGCAAGATGGTCAGGAGGGACTGGCGATGACTGGACTGGAACTATAGAATGATGATTTAATGGCTGTATTAGTTCAGTATCAATCTCCTTTTTAACATCATACTGGCGTTTTCGTTTGCGAAACAGCAAGAAGATTGCAATAAGAAGTGCTAAGAGCAGAATGCCTCCCACTAATGTCACTGCAATTACTGTAACAAATTTCAGTCATTTGTTCTAATGAGTGGAGTCGATCATTACTAAAATGGTGTGACAACTAATGATGAAGTATCAATTAAAACATATTACAGAAATGTAATGGAAAATAATATATTTTCAGTTCAGTGATATCTTAAAAAGCATCTTCTTTGCCAGTTTGGTACACTATTACTCCAATCTGCTTGTTCAGTAGATTTTGTATCTTAACTTTGATTGTGTTAGTGAGAGCAGTAAATCGAAAGTTTGATGGTCATTTTAGGTTTTAATGCAATTAATAGTATGTTCAATTTAACTGTCACAAAGTGTGAATTAATATAAACAATTTCTCTTTCTTTATGCCTCCACCTTATATATATATGTGTGGGGTGAGGTTATGTATTGTATGCATGCATATATGTGGGGGGAGAACTTGTGTGTATTTGCTAGCATATGTGGAGAGGGGGCACGTGTGTGCTTGTTTAAAAATTTATCTTGATGGTAACATTGTGCATGGATTCTAATCTGTTGTAAAATACACAAATGTCTACAAAAAGACTAAATTTGCAAAATATCTTTGTGCAAACCCAACGTTATGCAAGGGTTTACTCATGTGTGTTTGTGTTTGTATGTATTTTTAAATATTTTGATATTTAATGGCAAATTATTATACTGATAAAAAACTGTGACTATACACTAAGCATGTTAATGAGACTAAATAATAAACAAAAGATGCCATAAATGAATACATACTCTTATATAATTGTCAGCAAGTTATTTTTTGCTTAGACTGGTTATTTAAGAGAGCTGAGAAATTCAGAAGCTGATGGAAACTAATGTCAACAGTCAATGACATTAGCCAATTAATACCAGTAAAATTACACACATAAAAATAATCTTATTATTTGTCTCCACTTTTTACATTTTGCTGCAAACTCCCAATATAGGCTGTTTCTGTTTAAAATCTTAAAAACCAATCATTTACGCACACACAAAGTACTTTCTAAATGGTGTTAATCAAGCACATAAACAAACATTTGAAAACAAAACAAACAATTTTATTTAGTGCAGACCTAATAGACTAATGTAGTCTTAAACATACCAATAAATAATGTAATTCTTCACATACAAATGGACAATGTAGTCCTAAACATAACAATAAACAATGTAATCTTCCATATATAAATGGATAATGTAGACCTAACTATATAAATGGGCAATGTAGTCCTAATCATAACAAAGAGACAATAGAGTTCTGAACAAATAAGAAAATAACCTAGTCAAAATAAACAATGCAGTCCTAAACATACAAGTAGACAATATAGTCCTAAAGACACAAGTAGATAGTGCCAAATCATGCTGATCAGATTACAAATGGCATTCATCTTACTACTTATTTTATGAATATGAAACAGTTAAAATGGCAGACATCAATTTGATCATTAATCAGATCATCAAGATGAATATTTTTTCTCTATTTTTTAATTTTATTTTTAAACAGAGGAATTGATACTAGTCAGCAATATACAGTTTAGTCATCCTTGAAAAAATGTATTAATTATTATGCTTTTCCTTGTTGTTTCCTCATTATCTTAAAACATTTAGACATTCACCTGAGTAAGAGGACATTAGGTTCAGCAGCCTGTAAAATTCCCAGACATTTCTAGAAATAACCAGCTTATGACAGGAAATTTTGAGCTAACAAAACTTCATATATATATATATATATATATTTTAAACAGTTTCATATAAAAGATATGAGCTCTAGCAGCAGGTGGCATTCATATTAAACATGAGGCAGTTAACTGAGATGCATGCACAGAATAAAAACAAAATCAGGTCAGCTGTTGGCAGTCATTGAAAATAAATCATAGGTCATAAAATGCTCATGCAGATGTCATGTAAGACAAGTTTAACTTCAAGTTTTCTAGGGCCAATTTTATTAACATGAAATTAAGCACAATCTGTTAAACTGTAACAGGCTACTTACTGACCAACAGGTCATTATCAGCAGGCTCTGGATTCTGAATCATTATAGCACTAGAGTTACTGGCCTTTGGAGGAGGGTGATCTGTAGTAGTTATAAGATCAGTGTAGTTTTTAGGTGGATGTAACGTCACAACATGTGCTGGGCCAACATCCCATACAGGTAGAGTTAAAATCTGACAACAACAACAGAAATCCAAAACAGTGATTTTGCATAATAAAGGCTTTGCTTTAGAATGAGTTTCTGCTTTATTTTTAAATTAGAATATTATAAAGTTTAAAGTCTATAATTTAAATAAACACTTTAACATTTCATAAGAAATTCCTTCAATCACCAATACTTACTAAAATAATGAAGGAAAACTGCAAAAGATTATTTATTTGCCATATTACTATAGTGATGGAATAATAGTGAGCAACTGTTGCTGATGGTGTAAATGTGAGAAAACATAGCCCAGTAGTGTAATAAAAATAAATTAATATTGAGGAATTTTAGCTAGTGGCATACAACTAATAATATATACCAGCTAGTGTAATTGTCAGGAACTATTACCCTATGATATAAAAATGAAAAATGTTACACAGTAAAGTAATATGACCTTCTGCATTGCTTTATTTTTTTTTAATCAGTAATGTGCACTAGGGATTTAGTAATTAGTACCAAAAAGACTATTAGTGTTTTCCCACATTCAATGTAAAAATATCTATTAAAGAAAACAAAATAATGCAAAACAAACCAACACCTAAGAGAATTTATGTAATGCAAGATTAAACAAATTACTCATAAAACAAGCTAAGTTATATTTGATTTACTTTAAACAATTGTTATCTCATATTTATTTAAATTGCATTTTCTTTCAAATTTGATAACTGTATATGTGTAATAAAACAAAACATGAAACACGACCTCAAACTTTTCCGTGCTGGAGGCGGGTCTGGTAGGTATCTCTGTGACTGGCTTGCCCATCAGCAAGAAGGATGAGCAGCTGTTCACCTGTGGTCCCAACACTTTAACATCTTCACTATTGAGATGAAAGTCTTTCAGTGACCGCAGCTTCAGTGGCATACCAGTCTCCGGAGTAAAAACAGTATCTGTACAAATAACAACAATGTAATCTCTGAAGTATAAATGGCCTCTGCACAAATAACAATGTAGTCTCCAGAAACAAAACAGTATTGTAAACTAAATATACAGCATTGTGGTTTCTAGAATAAAAATTATATCTGTACCAATAAATGCAAGTCTCAGGAGTAAAACAAACAGAATCAGTACATACAAACAGAGCACTGAAATACTTGTAAGTTTAAGCATAGTGCTGTTCAGAAAAGAAAAAAATAAACAAAACACATAAAACTATTATTATTTAAGAATAACAGATGAAAAAATAATTAAGAAGGAAAAAATAACACAAGAAAATATGAAAAAGATAAAAATGTGTATAATTGTGAAGTAAGTCTTGGAAACAGACCACTCTATATAAGGATGCTGTTAAATAATATATTACTATTGTGATTACTCAAAATGTCAAGAATCTAAATGCTTTATATTATAAATTATGTAATCAGAAAAAAGAATGTGAATCCTGAAAAAAATAAATTTCAATGCTCTGCATATGATTTACTTGCCCTGGTGTGTAAAGAGTTTTGTTGATACTGCCAAATTACCTACATGAACTTACAATTTTTATAATGAATAATTACTTCTTTTAAATAAGAAAAATCATTATTGTTTTAATGTCAATGAATTTACAGTTTTATATATTCCTTTATTGCCTGATGCATTTTTTTTCCTGACAAATTATCACTTTAGAGAGTTATGATTTTGTTGATAAAGCAATACTAATATGAAGTACAAATTCACACTAAATTTAAATAAATGACTCACAAAGTGATCAGTCTTATTAAATGACAATGTTAATGTCAAGTTAAGAAAAATTAAATAAACTGAACAGTGTGAAGAAAAAATTATTTCATTCTAAGATGGTTAAATAAGTCCTTTGCCAAGGATGTAGATATTGTTAAAAGTATATCAGTTTAGACTGCAATAAATGGATCGTGTATAAATAACAGAGCAAAATGGTAAAAATTTTAGATTTTAAAGGTTTCCAGACAAAATATTTGGCAAAACAAATATTTTAGCAGAAACTCTATTTTACTGAATTTGCACATACACTCTGAAAATTGAGTAACTGTTAAACCAACATATCAAATTGAAAAAAAACAAAAAACATATGATGCTGTGAGGAATGAAAAATAAGTTAATTCAATATGCCAATACTCCAAGCAAGAAAATAAAACACACACACACACACACACACACACACACACACACACACACACACACACACACTATTAATTGATACAATGTTGGTTGAAAATTTTCAAGAGGCAAGCCTATTATTCGATGCAATGTTGGTTGAATGCTTTTGAAAGGCAAGCTGAAGAAGAGCAAATATGAACACAAATTTTAAATATGTTTAACTGTAAACAAGATTGGATACACAATGCTAGAATCAAAACAAATACAAACTGGAAATGCATCCTGTAAAGTTAACAACATTCTCAAACTGCTCTTCATCTGGTAAGAGGCCTCCAATGAAAATGGTGTCAATCTCACTTAAATCAAAGACAGGGTAGTCATTCTTGGCTTCTCTAATACCATCAATCTGAAACAAAATTTCAAAACCACAGCAATAGAAATACAATCAAAAATTTGCAATAAAATACTACTGTAAATGTAAAAAACAGTAATTGTTTCATAAAATTTACGTTCATAAATAAAAAAAAAAATATTGACATCTAGACTTATAAAATATGTTTATTTATCAACAAAAGCAATATACTGAAAATATATAGTTAAATATATGATTTATTGCAAAATTATTTTTAAATTAAAGAAGAAGAAAAATATGAAAAGTACAAATCAGTCTGAAACCTATTTAAAAATCTTTGAAAAGAGAAACAGTCAGTTTTATGTAGCTGAAATAAGAAAAACAATAAATTTACATTGTGCAAATACCATATATGCATTAAAGACAAACTCACAAAGACTTAAGGAGTGCAAATTTTTATACAATTAAGTGCAAATATGTATGCAATAAAATTCAAAGATTTAAGAAGTGGGGTAAACAACAATTTAAACAAGATGAATTAAGTTTTGTTAAATTAATAAAAATAACAAATGACTTTAAATGAAAATGAAATCATTTGCATGTAGTTTTCTGTTATTCCCATTTTCTGAAGGATCTTAGAGCAAAGATTCCATATTAATATTTGTGACAAAAATGCATAACATCAAAGGTTAATAATAATCATACAAAAAAGGCGCAAAGTATTTTGAAAGCCTTCAACTGTTCCAATATGTGCATTACTTTCAGTGTGCACCATTGTTAATTTGATAATTCAAATGACAGAATAGATAAAATCTCTTTCCATATTTTGTTTTGGCAATAAATGAAAGAAATAATTTCCTTTAACCGCAAGCAGCAATGAAGGTCTAATATACCAAAGCAAGCATGGAGGAATAATAAATAATAAGCATTTTAAAATTAAAATACAAAAAACACCAACAGCTTTTATAATAGTGGTTATAATTAATATGCAGAGTAGATGGCCTTCCATTTACATTTCTTTAATTAGTCACTCTGATATTTTCTATAAATATGTTTTTATAAGTTATAGATTAATGCGTTTACTTAAAACTAATTTTCAATTTATTATTGATTTCCTGGAGTGTAAATGGATTGATATGTAATGAAAATCTAAAATGGTGCACATATGTTCTCACTGAGCAGCAGTATAATTATACTTTGGATTCTATCATACATCTACATAACTATAACAAAAGCATATAAAACCTAGAATAAAGTCCCTACTATTGTTCATAAACACCAAAATTAAAAAGTTCAATATATGCTTTTATAGACTGAGACTGGAGTATAATCAATCATAATTAGATAACTGTGCAAACATATATTTATCAATAATTTACATAGACTCAAAAAAAAGAAAAGACTACTATGCAATTCTGTTAATTAGAGGCAATGTATGTGTGTGTCTTCATGAATAAGAATACTTTAGATGTGTGTAAGTGATAAATATATCATTTTTGTAAAAAAAGAGTAGCAAGCTTATATATTAGTTTATATAAAAAATAAATGTTTTGGTGGGTATATACACACAATATACCTGCAATGATCTACAAATGTGTGTAGAATAGATATTTTAGTTTTATGCATCATATGCCAATGACATAGTATTTAATGTCTAGAGATTCTTTAGAGGTGCATATTTAAAATGCGAGTGTGTGTTCCAATTGCTTCCATACTTATTCACTAAATAAAATGTTTAAAACATAGTGTCTTTTAACAATTTTGTCTTTCATAAATTATTCGTGTTGAAAAGTTATGTAGTACTCCATTACACCATTACACTTTTATAATTTAATCTATTCTGTATTGACTCTATGCAGTGAATGCTGATATCAATTTTGTGCAAAACCTGATCATGTAGATGCATAAATACTTTTTTTTTAAATTGACAATTTTACACAAAACCCTGTTTGTGTAGAACTGTAGATGTATAAATACTTTTCAAAGTTTTGAAATTGCATTATAATCTCTTACAATAAGTAAAGAAATCAACACCTGCTGTGTATTACTGCACACAAGTGCAGAGAAACAGATTCCATCTTATTGAACTAGGTACATGTATCAATATCAATAACCTAGAAGTTTGGGACCAGAGAAAACTTAAAAATTAAAATGTTAAAAGACCTAGAGGCTTCACTCTTTATGGGAAATGATGGTCTATGACAAAGATGAAGAGACAAAAGTGAGACAAGCAAGAAGTTTTGATAGAGGCTGATTTTGAACTGCTTTATCTAACTAAACTCGTGCAAATAGCCACAAACATAAATGTTCAGGTATCAAGAATTAATATAGTTTGTGGCCAGTAATCTATTAAAATCTATCTGCATATATAAGAATTCAAAATAATGCATAATAATTTCTTTTAATAAATAAATATAGGTATAAATGAAAATAAAATATACAAGTCCCAAGAAGCAACTGTCAAACTTAAGTACAGAACAGTATGTTGAGCATATAAGATTGTTTCAAGACATTAATTGAAATATTATCAGCTGTAGATGATGTTGTGTTACAGACTTTGATTAAATGACAAGACTATCATATAATGAGTGTAACCATTATAATTAAGTATAACATGATAAATAACTATGGTTATAACTATAACTTCATTTAATACTGCCTATACATTTTTAAAAAGACAATTTACAAATACATTACAATGTTTATGCCAAGCAATTTGGAAGCAAAGCAACACAGCCTAAAGAGAGGTAACCCACTGAAAAATTCAACAATTAATCTAACCTGTAAGCAGTAAATAAGCTAGCTAATGTAGTCAAACCAGTCTGAACAACAGAAGGGGGGTAACAAAGACTAAATTTCCATATTATTATTTGTTTAAATTAATTAATATTCATCTTTCTGTTAATATAACTAAGTAAAATTTATAAACTATATCTGACAAGTTTACAGTTTCACCTGAAGTCAGAGTGAAATGAAAATGAAAATGAAATGAAAACCATATGATTTCAATATTTCATGTTGTTCATTAGTACAGGTTTGACATTATATTATTGCTGCAAAGGAAAGTGAGGAGTTAGCATGTAATATAAGCTTTCATGTGCATCCAGCTTAAAATACAGGTGCTAGTGATGCATCATTGCACTGCAATACTGAATAATTATTTTAGAAATTGTTTTGATGAATAGGGTTTTACTCACTATCCAGCCGCCTTTTGAATCTAGAGGCCTGACCTGAAGGTTAATTTTTTTACAACAAAACAAAACATCATGACTTCAAAAAGAAATATATAAAATACAATCTTGCTCTCCAAATTGAAAAGTAGCAAATCAAAGATTTAAACAATAATAATCATAGCAAATAAAGTAATAAATGGCATGTTATAAAATAAAATATAAACAGGTTAACCTCTAAAAAACTGATATAACAATAATTTTAAGATGATTAATTAAAATTAATTGTACATTTTCAATATCTATCATTGTTTCACTTATTTACTGGAAATGTAAAATGTTGTTAGAGGTTCACCTGTTCATTATTTCTTAAATATAAAAAAATTAATAATGCAATAATAAAAGCATATATATGTTGTTTAATAAATAGCTGAAAAGAAAATATGACAACAAATGAAAATACAGGGTAATCCATGAAATCCCTTCATACTATGCAGAAAGAAAGAGTCCCAAAACATTTCAATTTGTGCAAAGATAATAAGATTATAAGATTTACTCTCATTTGCAATAGCATTAAATCTAAACACCTAATTTTAATGACTGTTACTTTATAATACAAAAAAAGTATTAGTGACTGTGCCAAGCTAAGTATGTTAAGAAAGGTTACATATGTTTTGCACAGGAATAGTATGCCCTTGCCAAAAAGAAAGAGTATTTAACAAATCAAAACCTATTAAATAGTCCTGTTACTGAAAATTAATAAATTTTAAAACAAGGAATTCAAAATTTTACAATGCACGGCACATTCTATATCCTATAAACATTGGCATAGATACAAATCCTTCAAGGAAGTAGTTGCTGCTGATTAAAGATTTTGTTAGATTAGGTTTAATAAAATGAAAAAAAATGGTGCCATACATGCTTCTTAACATGGCCTTTCTTTGGCAAGATTTACCATTTTGATCATAAAATAATCAAACTTTGAAGGTAATTTAGCAGAAATGACCTAAATTAAAACTTGGAAAGATAATAGAGTTGGGGGAAACTCAGGAATCAGTGAATAAATATATTGCTGTTCTTTATGTTTTGGTTTTTTGGGGGGTGGGGTTGTGACTACACGAGAAACTATAGATGCTTGCAGCAAAATGTCCAGTATAATGTGAACCTTTTGTCCATGTGGTTGAATGATGCAATTAACTTTAAATACTGTCTATGTAAAATGTGATACCACATGCTTGAATCTGTAGTAAACTGACAGTCAGTATCAATATGTGGTAAAGAAAATAATGATTTTCTTGAGATTCTATGAGTGGTCCAAGCAAGGGTTTTGAACTTTCTGAATTTTCTAAAATAGTTGATTGATGGATAAGATAGAAGATATTTGCAACTGTCAAGTCTTGTCATACTAATGAACTAGAGTTGATGTGCTTTGACTATAAGAAGACTGACTGTGAATAGGGTTTCTGTCTCAGTTCCAAGTATGATATGCAATACATATTTATGACAAACTAATGTAGTGAGAGGATAATGTTGTTATGACTGTCACAAGTCTGATAAAATGTCCGACCTGATGACCCACATTGCCTTGTTTACTTCAAATTCGAATATTTGAAACCCTTGGCCCTTTGTTCAAAGCTTCCTTTTTCTAGGTGCTTCTAGAACAGGTCAAGATGTTATGTAACTTAGGACCACTGTCCAGTTCTCGAACCAACCACATGCCTTGCGAACAGTCACGTGATACGCAATATACCTTTCTATATATGTGCCTACACGCTTCCGCTCCCTCACTTCGAGCACATTTTAGCTAATTCCATCAGCTTACTCGGTCGTGAGAGGCAGCCGGCGCCATAGAGAATCAAGGTACCCTTCGACTTCTCTCAAAGGTATCATTTTATTTAATAGTATTTGCCTATGTATTGTTTAAGTATGTATTTGTGCTATGTATTATATGATTTCCATATACACTTGAGCATGGTTCAGAGAAATAGCTGAAAACCTGTAAGTTACGGAATATAAATTTATTGTAACCATTTTTCCATTTCTGTACTTTAATTTATATTGTTTAATTCACTAAGAGCCAGAATGCTGCGCTCGATATGAATTCTTCATGTAATTCAATTATTGCGTGTGATTTTAATTGTAAATTGTGAAGCGCTCTGTCGGTTTGAATTACCTCTTTGTATGAACATTAATTTAACGTTGTATCTATTTTATTGCTTCATACGTCATGACTGTTAAATGGAACACATGTGAGACGATTATATTTTTCTAAAATTTAATTGTAAGCGACGCGAGGTCGAAACTCTTTGTTCAGCGCATTTAATTGAGCCATGCCTAAGTAGGGCCTGTTAGGTTGAGAATTATATCCAAACACGTTGCATCCACAGGTCGGCTCATGGTTCATGTTTCACCATGCCTCACCTGCACTAGCTTATTGGTATAAGCGTGTCGAAATCCACTCTGAGGGCCATGCTGCAAAAATTCCAGTTCCTAGCCACTAACAAAGGGACATCATTCCTTATGCACCACGTGTGTCGTTAAAGGGGGACTGAGGGAACGAACCGGCATGACTGAGTGTTGAGACCAAGGATACAAGAATAGAGCTAAGTGCAAAATCAAGTGTACAGATCTCAAAGGAACACTTTTCTGGCAATTTAGATTGACAAAAATCAGGCATAGGCGCGTAAAGACAGAGTGAAGACTATTCGCGTTGCATTCGATTTATTGTTAATTTGTTAAACCTTATTAAATCTTATTTTCTTGTTAATACCTCTTAGTAGTTGATTTCTATGCACAATAGACCAATTAGATTAATTCTTAGATTTGAATGGGGGCGGATGAGCAGAAAGATTGATGACGAGTGCATATTAATTTAGAGGGATTTAACTGTTTTCAAATCTAGCTAAAAGTTCGCAGTTTATTAGTCTGTAAATTTGTCGTCTGAACTACAAGACGCACCTTTAATTAGTCAGATAATAAATTGAGCAACCAGTCTGCGTAGAATATGAGAGGAAGAATTAATTATATTTAAAGTCTTTTAATTATTCTAAGCAGGGTCTTTAAATAAATACTGGAAACGTAACAAGTGTGGGTCGTCGCGGGATTGATATGTATTAAATTATAAATTGTAACATTTTTCATACATAGGGCGTATCATAACCTAGAAACGAACGAACGAACAGAATTGCCAATTGTTCTTTTGATTTTTGTATCACTGATTTTCTTTGCTTTGTTGTGACATGTGCATGTATTCTTTTGCAGAGTAGCGTGCATGTTAGTTAATGTTGATATATTTAAGCGTAGTTAAATATGTCATGTTAGCTATTGAATGATTTATTTAGTATTGTGTTACTGAGTACTTCATTGTGAGGAGTCGAAGGTTATACCGCCAGCTAGGAGAGTTATCGGTAGTAACAGACTTCGGACTATTATATTTAGGGTGCTAGATATAATGTGTAATGTTGTATGGTAGGAGCCGTGACATTACGGAAGTCTTGGAACAGCGGACACTGTGACAAGCAGGTGAAACGTGTAAGAGTTAACGCGCAATTTATTTCGGAAGGTGTTCTGAGTAAATTAAATAATTTTTGTAAGGTCGTAGCCTAAAAGTTATTTTCGGGATAAGCGGAGTTATCGCCGACGGTTAAAACACACAATTCACGAGATACATTTTTATTGTAGCCAGCGCGCTAAGACAGTAAAATGGATCGCAAACAGGTTATCGAAGACCTGAAAGAAACCGGTATCATGATAGGATATCAGGGTGACGAACTGACTAGCTACATTAAAACTGAGCTAGAGAAAGCGGAAAAAGCAGAAAAGGAGAGACAAGAGATAGAAAGGGAAGAACGGTTAGCTGCCCGCGAAGCTAAGAAGTTAGAGGCTGAAAGACTAGCTGAAACCGAGGCTAAACGCATCGCAGCGGACACAGAAGCAAAACGCATCGCAGCGGACACAGAAGCTAAACGCATCGCAGCAGACGCGGAAATAAAACGGTTAGAATGGGAAGTAAAGAAACTAGAAGTTACTAATCCAAACCGTGACCGCCGAAGCAGTGGTGATTCGCGTTCTAGCGATGGAAATAATCACAGTAGAATTGAAAACATCATTCCAAAGATAAATATGGTCCCATTTGATGAGAACAAAGATCAAATAGACGCGTATTTAAAAACGTTTGAAAAGTTAGCCAGAGCAACAAACATCCCAGCGGAACATTGGGCGATAAATTTATCGGGGTTATTGCAGGGCAGTGCGAAAAACGAATTCAATAAGCTTAGCGATTCTGAGTCAGATAATTACGACACAGTCAAGGCCGCATTATTGAAACGCTACAAACTCACAGCAGATACATATCGCCGTAAATTTAAACAGGCCACGAAAGCCAGTTCAGAGACACACGCACAGTACATACGACGCGTAGCTGACTTGTTCCAAAGATGGATAGATCTAGCCGAAACTCCACAGACGTACGCAGGTCTTAGGGATGAAATGATAAAAGACCACATTCTCGGGTCATACAAATCAGATCTACTGATTCACTTAGCAATAAGGGAAAAATCTACGCTAGAGGAGATAGGCAACGCCGCCGATCGCTTTGATGACGCACATTCTCAATTCTCGAACGCACACGCGAACAACAAGTCTCGACCGAACGAACCGCAGACTCGAAAGGATAAGAAAAATGACGGGAAGGCACATAGTGAGCGTGATGATAAAACATCTAAACCCGACACTAAAAACAAGTCCGACAAACAGAAAGATAAAAAGAATCTTGCATGTTACACTTGTGGTGATAGTGGCCATTTTTCACGAACATGTCCTGAAAAGAAAACAGCTAAAGTTTACGCAGTAGAAAGTCATACACCTAAAACAGAAAAGTCGAATCGAACACCAGTACAGGCAAACGGTCACGACACAATCGCTTTGCTTGATACAGGGTGTGAGCTAGACGCTATTGTAAATGCATCATTAGTTAACCGTACCGACTACACAGGGGAGACAATCTCTGTCACCTTTGCAAACGGCGAACAAGACATTTTACCAGTAGCTGAAGTCTCGATTGTTTCAGACTTTGTAGAAGGAACAGTCAAAGCGGCAGTTATGGAAAACTCACCGCATGACGTGATCCTTGGTTGCAAGTATGTTTTGCCGTGCAAAAAACAAACTTCAATCGAACCACCACTGGTTAACGCTGTAACCAGAGCAGCGAGTAGTAAAGACAAATCTGTAACTGCACCGATGTCTGCCGCACCAGCCGTAGATAAAGCAACGGTTAGCGAGATTAAAATATTACAAGCTGAGGACGAAACACTAGACAAGTTACGCAGACAAGCCGTACCTGTTAGTGACGTCAACACTGACGATTCGAATAAGAAAGCGTGCATTATTCTGAAAAAGGGTTTATTGTACCGCTATTCGAAAGTGGGAGACGAATTTCGGAAACAATTAGTCGTTCCACAAACCAAACGAAATGACGTATTACGATTAGGTCATGAGAGTCTTTTTGGTGCACACATGGGTGTACAAAAAACAACTAGTCGTATTACAAGTGAGTTTTATTGGCCGGACATCACTGCCGATATCCGTAGATTCGTGTTAAGTTGCGACACATGCCAGAGAACACAGTCTAAAAATTCAATCAGACCCGCACCGTTAGGAGAGCCTGAACTGATCAGTGAACCCTACAAGCGCGTAGCATTGGATTTGATTGGGCCTATAATACCCACATCAACGAGAGGTAATCGATACGTGCTGACCACTATTGATTATGCAACAAGATTCGCCGACGCAGTACCATTGAAAAATATTGATACTGAAACTGTCGCCGAAGCCCTTTTCGGTCTTTGGAGTCGTGTTGGAATTCCTACGGAAATTTTGACAGATCAGGGGAGTCAATTCATAGGCAACGTAATGAAGGAAGTAAATCGTTTACTTTCCATCAAACATCTTACTTGCACACCATACCACCCCCAGGCAAATGGTCTGATTGAAAAATACAATGGGACATTAAAAACAGCACTTAAAAAGCTCGCCACAGATAAACCGAAAGACTGGGACAGATACATCCCTGCCCTACTATTTGCATATAGGGAGGTGCCACAATCTTCCACCGGGTTTTCACCATTCGAGCTACTTTACGGACGTACTGTACGCGGACCGATGATGATTTTGAAGGCACTTTGGACTGATGAAAAGACAGATGACGAAGTTAAGACAACTTATACATACGTCACTGACTTAAGAAACCGTCTTGAAACTATAGGCAAGATAGCACGGGAAAACTTGACGATAGCTCAGTCTAGACAGGCAGAATATTACAATAAGCACACCAAACCTAGAGAATTTGAAGTTAATGACAAAGTGTTACTGTTGCTTCCTGAAGCACATAACAAACTTCAGATGAAATGGAAGGGGCCCTTTGTAGTTACCGCCAAGCTAGGGGGACTGAACTATAAGGTGCAGACAGGAAAGAGAGAGAAAATCTTTCATGTTAACCTACTCAAAAAGTACATAAGCCGTGAGGATCAAACCACTCAAGCTGATTTTGTCGTAGCGACGATAGTTACAGAAGACGAGGGGGAGACTGATTGCGTCACTGGTACTTTACCAAACTGTCCTCTACAGACGGACGAAACTGTCAAAGACGTTAGGGTAAATGAAGCCTTGACAGAAAGACAGAAAAAAGAAGTGAATGAATTGCTTAATGAGTTCTCATCTACTCTGACAGACAAACCAGGGTTGACAGACTTAATAGAATTTTCACTGAAGCTGACTGACAACAAACCGATACGTTTGAAGCCGTATCCGTTGCCACACGCCAAGATAGATGACGTTAGACGTGAGATTAAGACTATGTTAGATCTAGGGGTCATAGAGAAGACTGACAGTGCCTACGGATCACCCATCGTGTTGATTAAAAAACGTGATAACTCGTTCCGTTTTTGCGTAGACTACCACAAACTCAATCAAGTGACAGAGTTTTGTGCCGAACCTCTTCCCGATCCGGATCTCATCTTCACTAAGCTAGCTAACGCTCATTACTATACCAAAATAGATTTGTCACGCGGTTTTTGGCAAATCAAGGTCAAGGACACTGATCGACACATACTAGCTTTCACTACACCAGTAGGAAACTACACATGGAAAGTTATGCCTTTCGGAGTTTCAAACGCTCCAAGCATTTTTTCAAAAATGATGCGGTCATTGTTAGAACCACTGTACGGACGTGGAGTTGAGAACTTCATGGATGATTTAATTCTAGGCACCCAGACATGGGAGGAGCACTTAACACTCTTACGAGATGTGCTAGCCAGATTAAAGCAAGCCAACCTCACTGCCCGCCCTACGAAGTGTGAAATAGCACAATTCTCCTTAGACTTCTTGGGACACAAGTTGAGTCATGGAACTATGTCGCCAAGTGAAGCTAAGATAGCACAACTTAAGGACACTTCACAACCGCTAACAAAAACACAAGTTAGAAGTTTCCTTGGTCTTGCTAACTACTACAGAAAATTCGTACCAGATTTTAGTGCCATTGCATGTCCTCTGACTGACTTGACACGTAAGAATATGCCTACAAAAGTAGTGTGGACTGATGCATGCCAAAACGCTTTTGACACACTGAAATCTAGACTGACTTCAGATTTAGTTGTTAAACTGCCAGATTTGACAAAACCATTCTTGTTAAGGACTGATGCTAGCAACACAGGATTAGGAGCAGTGTTATTACAAGAACACAATGACACCAAACACCCAGTTGCATATGCAAGCCGTAAACTCACAACTACTGAACAGAAATATTCCACCAGTGAAAAGGAATGTCTTGCAATAGTTTGGGCCATAAAAAAGTTCGAAAACTATTTGTACGGAAAAACCTTTGTCATTGAGTGCGATCACCAGCCGTTAGCCTTTCTCGGACAGGCGCAATTTACGAACAGCCGTTTAATGCGTTGGTCTTTGTTTCTGACACAGTATGACGCAAATATTCATTACATCAAAGGGTCTTTGAATGTTGGCGCAGATTACATGAGTCGTGCTTGATGCCATCAAGTGCCGGTACTGATAGAATGTTGTTTAATCAATTAACTGAACCCTACGGATTCCTTCCTGTAAATATGAAATATAGTTGCACACTTTATTTCTAGGAATGTCGAAATTTTTTTTGTGTAAATTTTTCTTCATTGTGGACTTCTACATTTTATCATACATAATTTGTAGGAGGCATTTTATCTTTGGTAAGATAAACGCCTCAAAAGCAAGGGGGTGTCACAAGTCTGATAAAATGTCCGACCTGATGACCCACATTGCCTTGTTTACTTCAAATTCGAATATTTGAAACCCTTGGCCCTTTGTTCAAAGCTTCCTTTTTCTAGGTGCTTCTAGAACAGGTCAAGATGTTATGTAACTTAGGACCACTGTCCAGTTCTCGAACCAACCACATGCCTTGCGAACAGTCACGTGATACGCAATATACCTTTCTATATATGTGCCTACACGCTTCCGCTCCCTCACTTCGAGCACATTTTAGCTAATTCCATCAGCTTACTCGGTCGTGAGAGGCAGCCGGCGCCATAGAGAATCAAGGTACCCTTCGACTTCTCTCAAAGGTATCATTTTATTTAATAGTATTTGCCTATGTATTGTTTAAGTATGTATTTGTGCTATGTATTATATGATTTCCATATACACTTGAGCATGGTTCAGAGAAATAGCTGAAAACCTGTAAGTTACGGAATATAAATTTATTGTAACCATTTTTCCATTTCTGTACTTTAATTTATATTGTTTAATTCACTAAGAGCCAGAATGCTGCGCTCGATATGAATTCTTCATGTAATTCAATTATTGCGTGTGATTTTAATTGTAAATTGTGAAGCGCTCTGTCGGTTTGAATTACCTCTTTGTATGAACATTAATTTAACGTTGTATCTATTTTATTGCTTCATACGTCATGACTGTTAAATGGAACACATGTGAGACGATTATATTTTTCTAAAATTTAATTGTAAGCGACGCGAGGTCGAAACTCTTTGTTCAGCGCATTTAATTGAGCCATGCCTAAGTAGGGCCTGTTAGGTTGAGAATTATATCCAAACACGTTGCATCCACAGGTCGGCTCATGGTTCATGTTTCACCATGCCTCACCTGCACTAGCTTATTGGTATAAGCGTGTCGAAATCCACTCTGAGGGCCATGCTGCAAAAATTCCAGTTCCTAGCCACTAACAAAGGGACATCATTCCTTATGCACCACGTGTGTCGTTAAAGGGGGACTGAGGGAACGAACCGGCATGACTGAGTGTTGAGACCAAGGATACAAGAATAGAGCTAAGTGCAAAATCAAGTGTACAGATCTCAAAGGAACACTTTTCTGGCAATTTAGATTGACAAAAATCAGGCATAGGCGCGTAAAGACAGAGTGAAGACTATTCGCGTTGCATTCGATTTATTGTTAATTTGTTAAACCTTATTAAATCTTATTTTCTTGTTAATACCTCTTAGTAGTTGATTTCTATGCACAATAGACCAATTAGATTAATTCTTAGATTTGAATGGGGGCGGATGAGCAGAAAGATTGATGACGAGTGCATATTAATTTAGAGGGATTTAACTGTTTTCAAATCTAGCTAAAAGTTCGCAGTTTATTAGTCTGTAAATTTGTCGTCTGAACTACAAGACGCACCTTTAATTAGTCAGATAATAAATTGAGCAACCAGTCTGCGTAGAATATGAGAGGAAGAATTAATTATATTTAAAGTCTTTTAATTATTCTAAGCAGGGTCTTTAAATAAATACTGGAAACGTAACAATGACAACCAGATTTCTCAAAGATTGGCAAATACTATCAGTGACACCAACACCACATAGTTAATGGTTATGACTATTATTATTAATTAATCAGCCATAACTAATTATAAGTGATGAGAATCGAAATTTAAGTTATTAATAATTCTCCAGAAGACACTACTTGTCTCTCTTAAAAAAACAAACAAAAAATGCTGAAAGCCACGTAACTATAAAGTAAATTTATAAAGAAATACCAGTAATTATTTTAATGTTTGCATATAAACAGTTAAAGGAAAAGTAACAAGAAATTTTAAAAGAAAAAATTTCTTTTTCAAAGGTTCTAACAGAGAAAGAATAAAAGTGGCTGATGGGAATATATTCTTAAAGTGTGTATTCTGGTCTTGCTTGGTCTTTTTTTTTGCTCAAATGAATCCATATTAGTAAAATGTGCATAAATCATTTACATATAGTGTCACTTTAAGGAAGCAAAGAATGCAGAGAACAGACAATAAACAAATTTACAATTTAAAACTAATCAAGCCAACATAAAGAAAACAACACTTAAAGAACTATCTCATCAACTCACAGTTAAATGCATATGTGTGCCTGCTCGAACATATAGAAGTTCATGTAGTTCTCCATTGGCAAAATTATCTAACACCTTCATGCGATCTGAAATTCAAAATCAATACAAAAGCTGTTGCAATCTGTATTATTTAGTCAGCAGTTACCTATGGTTCTCAAAGTGAATCTTCCATCTACTTAAACCTAACACAATCAAATGGTTTAATCAGGGGACACAGGTTGTCAATTTAAAGCTTATTTAGAAATATTTTATAGAAACTGAAAGTTACCGAGGTTTAGCCTAGGGCCCAGGATAAATAATGGACTTATGAAAAAATGTTTTCAAATTTTTACCTTGATTTCTTTTGGGGGAAAAAGGAATTAATATGCCATTTATAAAGGAATTATTCATAGTGATAGCATCACTGGGTATGAATTTGTCCTCAGAAAGGAAAATGTATTTTTTTTTTTTACAAATTTTTGGGATGGCTTGTTAGATAATTGGCAAAATAGTGCCTAGGGCCTACTACTAAAAAATTAAAAAATTGCATTTTAAAAAAGTCACAATCTCAGTAAGTTTAACTTTAGAATGAGATATATTATTAATCAAATACTGAGTTTAACTTTAGAATAAGATATATTTTTAATCAAATACTGGTAATAAAACAGTCTCAAAAAAGATTGGGGATAAATAAGTACTACAATGAAACAAAACTAAAGTGTTATTTTTACCATTTTTGGTATATAGTTTAAAGTTGGTTTGAAATAAAGTAGGGTCGCAAAGAAATAATTAGAAACATTAGAACCAAGGATCGGAAGACAATCGATCTTGCAATCATATAGTTGCTAAAATGAACTTGCGATTACTAAATACATTCATACACAAATAAAGAACTATATTTATTGAAAACAATACTAGCTGATATAAGCATAACAAGCAACAATATTTATTGCTTTCGAAGTTTGCTGCAGCAAATTTTCTAAGTCACACGATGCGGCCATTGCTAGAATTTGAAGCAGATGCCTTTTCTGGTTACCTAATAGAAACCCTTTGCACTAAACTGCAACTGAAACTACATGATATTTTAAATACTAGTTTTGTAGAGGACTGAATGCCCTTCTCATCGCAATTTTCAGAGAGAAAATGTATGGCAATGATTTCAAAATAGCCCAGTTTTAATTGATTACCAAAGCTAATAAAAGTGGTATCAGGTGAAAGCTTATGGTTATTTTTTGTTCTTACTGGTATAAGAGAAAGTCATGTGTAGCCATGCACAAAAAGAAATCCCAATCAAAGCAAATTTTTCAATCACATCAATAAACAGCTGCAAGATCCCATTTTTAGCAAAAACATGTGCAACACTTAGTAAGCATAATTATTTCTTTCAAACATGGCTTAAGTCACATTAAATAAAATACAACAGCATGTTAAGTAAATAAATGACTTTAATTTTAGCCAAACTGCATCAAGAAATAATTGTATTAATGTATCAAACTTTTGCTTAAAAAAAAAAACGCACTAAATCTGTGCACTAAATACTACTTATTTCTGCAAAACAGTGATGTTGGGACTACCTAGTAATAATATGGTCTGTGTCTGTAAAAAAATGTGTGGTCAATGGTGGAGAAGTTAAAAAAAAAAATAAAAAGAAACAAAAAGGAAATGAAAACTTACATATGCCAAAACCCTGATTAGTTTCAATCAAGATATTTCCCTCAGAGTCAAGTTTGGCAATAATGTAGTCACTTCTGCAATAAAATAAAATAAAATAAAATAAAATAAAAATATACACATACACATGAACATGCATATACTAACACACATTCATCTGAATATGAATCTGAATATTTTATTTACATAAGTTATTACCCCTGATGAGAGTTGTGAGCACAACAATTAATTAAGAATTTTTCCAACAGTCTTATAGAACATTGATTAGCTTATCATAGCAAATGAGTAACTGATATAAAATAACATTACATTTTAACAACAGAAATCTAATTAATAATAGTAGATAAATCAAATAATTTCTCTATTAAGGTTACATGCCTAATCAACTGATATATATATAGAGAGAGAGACAGACAGACAGACAGACAGAAGAGGCAGACTGAGACAAACATCCTATGTGTATGCTCCTCTAGTAAAAATTCCTTTGTTCATCATACAGCCTAATGAGCATATAAAAAAAGACTAGACATATCTCTCAGATAAAATCTAAAGGAAGGTATTTTCTATCCCACCATTGCCACAATATAATATTCTTCAAGGTCAAATTTTGTAAATCACAGAGCTGAAAGATACAGCTCTGATTTTGTGGGCCCTCACAGAATTTGGGCATATGTGAAAAGAATGTTGTATTCTTCTCTTATGATTAGCTTTATGATAATAAAGTCTGACAACAAATATTCTAGCTTTGGAAGAGATAAGAAAAAATAGTCTATTATGTTACTGTTTCAACTGATCCATTGCTAAGGAAAGTGAAGTTTTAGAGACCCACCAGACAGGGCATGTATTTCACTGACCCTCTTGCTGATGCTAAGGTCAATAGGAGCAGACTAAAAAAAACAGCATTAAAATCTTAAATTCTAACGGTTCTAAGATGTCAAAATTCAAATAATTTAACATTATTTCCAAGTTCCAAGCACGGAGGAAATAAGGTTGCCTGTCTGAGCCTTTCTCTTTCTATACTGGTAATAAGAAATGAAGATCTTTGTTTAAAGTATGTTGAATCCTTTACAGCACTTAAAAATCAACAAGCATGGATCTTTTAATCATGGAAACTGCCAGATCTTCAAACAGTTAGCTTAAGTCAGTTAATTTATATATAGAAATATTAATGTAAAACAATCTAATACACAATAACAACAAAATATATTCCATTAAGCTAATGTGAAAATGTTGGAACTTCTTTTGCCTATATGCTAATTCACTAAGTGACTGCCTTCATAAAGCTAATACATGCAGTGTTAACAATCATGGATTCAAACAATATATATATTTTTGTCCAGCATTTTCACTAGTAGACAAAAGTCAGTTGGTCTGATTCCATATCCAGTTTTGGGCTATATGCTACCAAGGATTTGTCAGAAAGAATCAAAATAATATGTGTTACAACTGTCTTCATATCTTGCATTCTGTAGTTATTACAAGTGCACTTTCCATGTAGTGACAATTAAAAGAAAGCTAATATAAATGACTAAGATAAATATAATAGCTGTTATACAAAGTAGGTCTACATTAAGATCTCATACTAGTACATGCAAGTGCATAGAGATAAAATAAATGTACCATATGATTTAATTTAAAAAGTGAACATATACAGTTTGACATTAGTGCTTTTCTTACATTTAAATGTGTTTCATCAGACATATATATATATATATATAAAGTATATTATTTATAGAATAGAATCAAAATGTGAAAGAACAAATGTGATCACAAATATATATATATACACACATATATATACACACCCAAACATATACTGAGAGAAGACACACTTGAGCTGTTTTATTATCAAATTATGTATTTATGTGTTCTTTATGCTATCATTAAAATTTCAATACTCTCATATATAAAAGTGCCTACTTAAAGTTTATAATTTACAATTTAAAAGTTAATAAAAAATAAATTACCAAAGAGATAATATATTTAGAAATTCTGTAAAAGAAAAAAACATTTTCTAAAACAAATCTTATTTATTTGATATTTATAGCAGAGTAAACTGCAAATAAAACTGCAATTGAATTTTTAAAAATTGTTATTTACAGTTAGTGTCATATTATTTATTATTGAGAAAATCTTAAAAGAATTAAGCAAGCATGTATATGTACTCTTTCACAATCAATATTGAATATATATAGTTAAATTAATGTTTTTATTTTAGCATTTGAAAAAGCTAATCTCATTTTCATAATCTGCCATAGCAAATTTTTTTTAAAAGAAAATTATACCAAGTTATCTTCATGACTGTTACCTCTTTTGTTTTACAACATAATTTTAGAATATAGGCCTTTCTTTACTATTTTTTCTTAGCTAACTGTTCTATAAAAAGTTGTTTAATTTAGCATTATTACCACAAATGATTGTTTCTATCATTATTTTTCTTATTATTTAAAATGTGCTATACGCTTAAGAGCATTTACATTTTGTTTAAGCTGTTGCTAAATATATTTTATCCTCATTTATCATAAGTCCCAACATTCTTCAACAATACTAGAAATTACAAAATTTTTATTCTGAAATTTAATTATTCGAAGGCTAAAGTTGTGTTTAGGCTATGAGTAGCAATCACAGTTCCCACCTTGCACATTCAAACTATTGTTGCCAACATTAATTTTTGCTCTTTATGTCATTGTTTAAGTCTTACTGATTATTCCTGATTAAATCTGATAATATATTTAATATTTTTCATTCAAATTTATTATACTAAATTTTATTACCTCCCCTTTATGTAAATAAGTACCATGTCCTTCCCACTCTTCAGCAAATTGGCAGTTGTGGTTCTGAATTGAAGAGTGAATTGTTCTGTATTAGTTTGTTGTGCTGAAAGTGGCAATTTGAACTTGTGCTCAATAATAGACTGACCAGTCAAAAGGACAGATGCCTCTGTAAGAAATCAAATAGAATTAATAACATTAACAAATGGGTGCAAAGTAACTTGTATAATTTTAAAAAATCATCTCATGACAATAATTTGTCTAAACAAATATGTTGGTCCATATTGTATATATGTCATATTATGATGTGTATTTTAGATCAATTAAAGAACTCCTTTTTTAAATAACTTCGTTGTTAACCTCTTCAATGTCCATGACATTATATATATATCTATAAATATTAAACTAATTCTGCAAAGAACAATATTTCTAAATAAATATAAATTAATATGGGAACTTACTGTTCCTTATTTGCTTAATAATGATTTGCCTTCTACAAGTTTTAATATATTTTATATCAAAGTATACTATATTTAGACCCTAGAAAATATTTTTGTAGAGAAATAAAATATACTTCATTCACTGTTTCCACAGTGACTAAAGCTAATCCAGAAATCTTAAGACTATGGTAAACTATTTGACAAATTCTGATTCTTTGGATGATGAGTTTATGTGCCTTAACAGAGAAAAATGTGCTTATCTTTTCTGACTGAAAAAGCAAAAGAAGGAGAAGTGCATCTAGCAGGTGTATCTAGTAGATGCATCTAGCAAGTAGCTGCTAACAATGAATATTATTCAAAAAAATTAAATTGAAAAATAATAACTGTGCCATTTTAGGATAATGAGGAGAGATGATCAAGAAAATTTATCAATGGACATGGGCATGGATCTAGTTGTGCAATTTTTACTGAGGCAAATTTTGTGAATACTCACTTTATTAGAAAAAGAACAGTTTCATAAATTTCATACCTAGCAATATTTGCCAAGCAGTAAAGTTTCTAAATAGTCTGGATATTTACTTTTAAAAAAATAATTGTAAACTTAAAATATTTCTAAATTTATGTCCTTAAACGAACAAACTGTACACATATGACCAAAGAAAGCATGCCAGAACTGAAATAAAATATATAATTGTGCCAACATACAGGACTGCTACTGAGAAATCTAAATTTTGAACATTATTATATATATCAAAACAGCGAAAATTTTATGTAAAATAGAGATTTTAAACTGTTTTATAAAAAATAAAATAAATATTATGCCTCCTGATTGATGTTTTGCATATCTAATACAACAATATTCATATATTTTTAAAATGTAATTTCATATACTAGTTGTCATTTGAAGTAAGTATATTAATGCAGTAATGCTACTTTTCTTTCATAAATTAAAAAATAATAAACTAAAATTCTTTTAAAATATATGTAATGAAACATTTACCTGTTGTTTTTATTTGTTTGAGTTTTTTAAATAGAAAAGCACATTGAAAAAAGAACAGAACTTACAATATACATATATCTTTAATTTTTTATTTAGATATTCAAATTGTTCATGCTTAGCTATAAAAATCTGAAAAACCCTCTGACAAATGGGGTTACAAATATTTTTAATTGCCCCAGTAGTGAAGAGGTTAAGCAAATATATTTGCTACAAAAAGAATTCATTCTTTAGTCATATACCAAAATATAACTTGTTAGCAAATTATAAATACACATTATTTATTCTTACCCTTTTCACAATAAATCCCAGAAAAGTCAGTGTCTGAGCAATCACATGTAAAGTTTCCATACATCCAGTGTTCACTGCAGTAACCGTTATTCATGCACGTATCTTTATTTTTCTTGCAACCATTATCACATGCAGGTGTCACATCTAGCATGATATGATCAGAAATGAAATAAATTAAAAATTACAATGTATAAAAAAAATATTAAAAAAATATTAAAAAAGGAGAAGGGAGAAGTGAAAAAACGTTTTTTTTTTTGAATATAGGTAAACTAAAAGAGAATCAACAATCTGTACTATAAGCCAGAAATGTAGGGCCCATCCTAAGGATAAATAAAGCTTAAAACTCCCATCCAAACAGATTGCATTCCTTTGTCACTGTGCCACCAGTGCCCTTTATTAGAAAAAGAACAGTTTCATAAATTTCATACCTAGCAATATTTGCCAAGCAGTAAAGTTTCTAAATAGTCTGGTCAAGTCTAAAGTGGGAGGCTGGAAGAGCCTAGAGAATCTCTCTGTTAAGTATTTAGAAAAAAGACACTTGTTGTACTCACAGAAATTTTTGTTTCCATCTCCAGACACACCCTTACCAAACTTTGTCTTTATATTTATGGAGATTTGAACAGTGCCAATCTAAAGGCAAAGATATCTAAGTTTTTTCAGAATATCATCTGTAACTGTGAATACTTGCAGATTTCAGATCACTGTTATTCCACTATCATAGATGCCTGCTACTAAGCTTTATATGCCCCTCTATGCTACATGTTAATCCAATGGTCATGTAGTAATCCTTTGTCTTCATGCTAGAGTCTTTTTGACAGGTATGCTGTTAATATATTTGTTGTATTCTACTAATATGCTAATAAACATTCTTAGTTTAGTATAACTGTAGTGCCCTGAAAGAAGCTTTCTCCTGCCTAGCTTTTTCTAGCAGTTACAAAATGTACTTTAGTGTGAAAAGTATGTCTGCTAAAATGTTTACAGTCTGTAATGCGCACAAGTTGTACAATATCAGTAAGGATTCATGGTTTTATGTTGGAAAAAAATATTTATATAAAAAGAAATCTTCCAATATACTTGATGTATTGCAGCAGAAAATTAAAATGATTAATAACTTAACAATGCATTTTGGCACCTATTCATAATTAAATTGACACCTTATCAACAATCAGCCAAAGTTATGCATAACTTTGATAACCTACTGTTTTAATTTATAATCTCCAGGCCATTATGAAAAGTAAATTTATATAATCATTCCTTTTATACCATTTCTTTAATAAATGTTATGCATAACTTTGATAACCTACTGTTTTAATTTATAATCTCCAGGCATTATGAAAAGTAAATTTATATAATCATTCCTTTAATACCATTTTTTAATTTATTATACATTCTAAGTATAAAAGTATCTCCTACTTAAAAAAAAAGGGAGAAAACAACATAAATAGTGATTATTTCATGTTTTCAACATACCTGATACATTTCTCCTTGCTTCAGCAGCTCCCCGAAGATTGATATGCAGATTTCCAATACGCATACCACGTACACAGCCATTGAGATAAGGGGCAGTAGTTCCAGCATCTTCCAAGCCACCAATGTATAAATGGACAAAAGGTTTAGGCTCCAAATATGGTCTTGGAAGGAACACAGATTCTGAAGACATATGAAGTGATTTTATATTTCTATTATTCTGTTGGTATTATCAAAGGCCTTATTATTACAATACATATCACTTATGATAAAACATCCTCATGAAATAATATACTGATCTTTCTGGATAACATGGAGACTGAAAGATATAAGTCTGTCTGTCTTCCTGGCCTGGGATTTGTGAAGAGTCTTGAATAATTTAAATACTAGTCATTTTGAACCTCAGAAAATAAAATAATTTAAAAACTTTGTCTTTTAAAATCCTTTTCATTCCAATTCTTTAAGTGAACTATCATTTCAAGTATTGCCAGGCTCTGAATGTTACTAACTTTAAGTGAACTATCATTTCAAGCCAGGCAAAGTTAGTAACAGACCCCATTCATAAGTCAAGTAAATTTAGATTCATTTTGACTTTTCTCTCCAAAGACTTTAATAGAATATCTACAAATGTCTACCTTCCTTTCATTAGAACTGTTTCATTTGTGCAAGGTTCTAACATTTAAACAGTCAAAAAAGAAAACATAAACAAAACTTAAATCTACTTACTACTCAGATCAAGTGTGCATATACAAGGACTAATAACTTCATAGTCAGTGTATTGTGTGAGTGATGTTCTGATAGGGCATGACAAATTCAGTTTTACAGGATTGTTTGGAAAGTGTCAGATGCTATCTGGGCCAGACATATGTTAATTTATTTGTATGCAGAAAAATCTCCTCCTCCTATTTGTTATTCTCTTATGTGTTTGTTTGATGGAAAAATATTTTTTTATAAGTGAAATACATTTTTCCAGAATATTTAAAGATAGAAATACAATTCCCTCTCAACCTTCTTACTTTTATCAATTGCTGCCTTGTAAATATACAGTCAAACAACCTTCATTGATCTACAATCTATCGTTTCATTCTAAGAGTTAATGAGAAGCCCTGATGAGCACTGGCAGTTTGAATGTGCTTGATATATTGTATGTTTGCTAAGTATTAATAAAACTTATTTTACTTTTAAAAGATACCATTTCACTGCAAGTTAGACAAATTTCTGTATGTGCTACAATCTTTTGAATAAACATTTTGCAACAACAGTCAATTCTTGCACTAAAGAGCAAACAAATATATCAAATACTTTAATAAATGCAAATCACCTATGTACAAGCAAAACTGGAATGTGTATGAGAACAAATAAGTGAATCAGACAGTACAAGAAAAACTACTCTACAAGTAAGGAAAACAAAGTAAGAACATATGCATAAGGGAAAAATCTTGCTATTAAGGAAATAGTCACACTGTTTGCTGTTAAATTTGAGTCTGCTTCAAAAGTCTCAAATGGAGACTGAAGTTGGTATGTGATATGTATGTCATATAGATGTCATGTTTATTGTAGGGAGAAAACATTTCTCTGAAGGAGAAAAACAAAATAGCTTAATTAGATTGTATTAAATGAATCTAATCATCAGTGAGTATTAATTTTTACCTCTGAGTTGACTATCTTTAAATGGGTCCATATCGTATGAGTGAAGTTTTATCCTTCTAAACTGTATAATCTCTGAATGGTCCCCAAATATTAATTTGGTTAGACTGTAATAGTCTTGCACCACCACTTGTTTCCATTCACCATCATTCAATTTATCTGAAAAAGTAAGAATAGTAACTCTGCAAAGGATCAACAACCATTCATCTAATCAAATAACCAAATATTTTATAAATGGAAAATATCCTGAAGACCAGTTACTGTATTTAATTTAAAACATTTATGTTTCTAAACTTCTGACAGGACGTCATATGTTGATTTTTAATAAACTTTCATGCCCACCCATCTTACCATGCATTAAAGAAAATGTGTTCCTCACAACCCCACTTTTTAGGAGCAACTCATGCCCTCAGCTCAAGGAGGAATTCAAAGAGGAAGGTAGCATACCCATCCAAGTGTAAAATACTGATTTAATGCGACAGTATACTTGCTTAATGTACACAATAAAAAAACTGTAATACTTTTTTTAATTTGATAAGGAAAGGTGTAATTTCTTTAAAATTAAATTCCAGTCAACCTTAAATGTATCTTCTGGTTGTGAAGTAATTTTTCAGATATATAAATTCAGAATTGATATATTTCAGCCCTTGAATCTGAATAGTTGACAATTAATCGCAAGTGTAGTTGAATTTGTGTTTTATACTGCAACTAACAGAAATTGTGAAATCTTTCTAATATGGAAGTGACTTACTGAGAAGTCATTGTCTTTGTTTACATTTATGTGAAATATCATTTGAATATGAGTCAATGGTCATAACTGGACATGAGGGTTTACAAACTTGCATAATGTTCAATAAAGCTGTTTGGTTATTCCTTTATTTAGTTTATTTGACAATGATTATACATAGGCTTATTATATGCACAACTGAACAAAGAAAACTATCATAAAAATGATGTTTACAATGATAATTATAATATAACATAAATTATGATTCTCATCACTTGTAAATTAGTTATGGATGATTAATAATAATAACAATCATAACCTATAACTAGGGTGGTGTTGAGTCACACAAAGAAACTTTTTTAATGAGAAGATAAACTTTAAAGACCAAGTGAACAGGAATCCACTGGAAACATATTTATAAAGACCAGATATTTCAATAATGCCAACATTTCTCAATGTCCTGGCAAAGCTTAAGTAGCCAACACTTTTATAAATATTATTATTTTAGGATTAAAAATGGAATAGAAACAAAGTTCTCAATCATGCAAAAGATCACTACATGGCAACATAAAATAGTGGCTAAAATGCTATGGACTAGAGTTCAGTCAAGCCTGTTTCTTAATTCCACATACAGTTAAGGTCTGCAATAGCACATTTGTGCTGATATAGTTTCTTTAGTCAAGTGTCGTACCTTTAATATAAAAGAGTGGCTTTTTATTCCTCTGTGTCATCGTTAAACTTGTTTGTGTACATTGGTAACATAAAAAATCTCACGTAAATTGCAATTTCTATTGGGACTATGAAATTTTATATACATTATTAGAATACTTAAATCTATTAACTAAGCTCATTTGTATAAGAGACTAGATTTTTCTTCATTTGGTCTCTGACATTGACTCTGCCAATGATGTATGGGAATCATAAAAATAATAATTAAATAATAATAAAAATATTCTGAGAACCCTTTCAAAGTTAGAAATAATGTTAATAGTCACAAAATGAAGAGATATAGAGAATAGTTAAGCCTGTACTGAAATTTATCTGCTGTAGTAGGTGTAAGTGATCTGAGCTTGATAAACCTGATCTTAAGTGAGCACAAAGGGATTAACTCACCAGGAGCAGAAATGAATCCCCTGACAATAGAATGGTTGCTGTTGTAGGTGAATATAATATGGCTGGCCTGCTGTAATTCAATTTGCACAAAGTTAGACATGTGATCATGAGCATAAAGAATCAGTGCATCTGATTGGAATGTTCTAAAACTAAGGACAATAGTCTGATCCAAAACTCCTGGGTTGTGAGTAAGGTCAAATTTCAGGTAGGAGTTTGCTTTACCACTTAATGTCACTGCATCCTCATTTAAATCTGGAAGAAAATAAACAGATTTTAATTAACTCATTTACAAAAAAATATATCCTGAAATGGTTCCGTATGTAAATAATTCAATATTTAATAAATGCTTATAAAATATAATTTTGTATCACAGATTAATGTAAAGCAATATATTTTGATTTTTAAAGAAATAATCTTTAAAAACATATTCCTATCTTTAGTGTGTTAAAGCTCAATTAAAAAAAAAAAATGAAGTGGTGATTTCAAATCACACACTAGAAGAAGTACTTACTATGCTCACAGTTGTTACCCTGATGTGCCCATAGGTCTTGGCATCTACAAGTGTATGTGCCCCAGCTTTCTCTGCAAATTCCTCCATGCTGACATGGGTTTGGCCAACATGATGACTGACAGTTTTTAGATACTCCAATTGTGCTTCATCACAAATACATACAAAAAAAAGCAGCTTTTCATTAAAGCCATTATTTATGAATACAAAATAAAAATATTAAACCACTTCTTGAAATATATTCCTAATAAAATAATAAAAGGGAAACAAGGAAAAGAACAAAAATATTCCACACAATTAAAAACAGAGTGTATTTTTAACATCAGTCCATTCATTGCTGGATTTTTCTTTAATGATATTTTTAATTTCACTTACACAGAAAAATTATATTTAACAAGTTTGGTTGAATTATCTTCCAATGAATGACTTTTATGTTTTGACTCAAGCCATAATTTTGATGGATATATATATATTGTATATTTATATACTGTGCATTGACAGGTTTTTAAAAACAGAACAAATAATATACACCAAATTTCACATATCTTAAGTTTTGAAAAATATCAAGAGAATATCCACAAAACAAATAAAAGTTGCATAACTCAATGAAATTACAAATAAAAATGAAGTTAAAAATTAAATCTTAGTAAAGTAGCATACACAGTGTTAATATAGACACAGTAGCCTCCCTTGTTTATTTTTTACTAACTGATTAAATTCTGCACAATGTTGACAAAACCCGCCCTTCAAATAGCCGTCTGTTTCTATATATACACAATTTTTCTAAGCATCATGTGTTAATATATATCTGATAATCAAATATGATAATTGTTATGTTTGTGTATTTAATTGCATTGATAACACATAAACAAGATAAAACTTCAACACTTTTATTTAGAATTTAAAACAGGGAATGATACGATATAATGGTGGCCATAAGGTCTAATATTTCTATATTGTACTGGAAGTATGTAAGCCAATTACTGTGACAACATATCTGGGACGGAGTTTCTCATAGAGATGTTAATAATGTTAATGACACTTCAATAATGAAATACTAGATTTTTGTTTATGGTGGTTATAAATATAATTATTTAAAAAAAAACACAAAACCTCTATCTTTGTCTTAAAGTACCAACCTGTCATCAATAAGTTGTGTCAAATCTACTGCCTGATCATTGTAAACAAACCCACGAATGCACCCAGTCAAGCCAGGTTTGGTTTCATCACTAAAGCCTGAAATACTGAGAGCAACAAGAAGTGACTGAATATGATATGAATGCTGCTAAACAGATGAAATAAATCAAAATGATCAAAGGATAATTCTTAACAAATCTCAAGTATTCAGCTGTTTTGTTTTCTGGATATGAAGATTAACCATATTAACATATCATATTACAAATGTCTCTTGTATAGTTTTCTTTCCCATTACATATATGCAATTCATTTCTTTTGAATTATGGTATTAATCTGATATATGTAAATAAGAAATTCAAGTAAAGGATATGTTTGCACACACACACACACACACACACACACACACACACACACACACACACACACACACACACAAACACAAGCAAACACACATTCACACATTCACACATGCACAAACAAAGAAAGTTTCATATTTCTCTGCTGCATTTTTCTCCACAGAATCAGGTGTCCACCTTATTAGGATTTATCTTCCTAATTTAAGAACATATTCAAAGGAAGTGTTCCAAATTGTCTTGTCTGCAAAATAAAGATAAATGAAACTAGCTTCTGAAAAGATTTGTTTTTGTCCTTACTGCCATGCTATCTTACTTATTTAACCCAGGTTCTCCTTCTTGCTTCACACTGAAAGACGAGTTTAAAGTGTGACAGTCTGAACACCAGCGATATTTTCATCTAAAGTATCAAGTTTTTACTGTTGGCAGATGCCTTGCTGCTCAAGGTCTGTCAAGTATACAAGAAGATTTACATTTCATATCCTTTTTATTGCTTAGCTGCAAACATGTCTTGTACAGCTTGTGTTAACATTGGTTTTAACTCACAAATACTTCTGAGAGAGAGAGAGAGGTTATAAAGAGTGTACTTATCAAATTTGTGTTTCCACCCCCACCCCCAACCTCATCCCAACTAGAGAGGGACTTAGGAATTTGTTAACAGTTTAGAGAAAGCAAGTTATGTAAATTATGTTAAAGGACCTATGGGTAGATAATCTATCTTTGTTTAAGTCAGCTTTTCTTCATTATTTTTCTTAAAGAGCCTCTTGCATAAAATGTTTAAAATGGTGGGGAAATATACTAGTGTGGGTATTCCAGAGAACAGACAAATTACATGAGACCACATTATTTGCTTTAAAACAAAAATAACATTTTTTTCATCATTATTGCAAAAACACACTGTCTCAAACTCCATACTGTTAATTTTTCCCCTCTCCCCACGTTTTTTTCTAACATTAACTTTACTTACTCATTTGGAAGCCCTCCAATGTATAATTCACTATTATAATCCAGAATTCCTTTGACTGTAGAGTCTAAAGGAATAAGCTTCTGTGTCAAGTCAAGATTAAGTCGAAGATCATATGCATCATGCTCAATTGAGATCTGGTGCCAGTCACCCTGGTTAAGAGGTTGTGAGGTGCTCAATATCTCTATAATATGTGTTTCATTAATGAAGAAGTCAAATTCAACATTGTATGCTGCAAGAAACAATTAATAAATACTTATTAAGGGACAAGTTAATGCAATATAACTAATAATGAAATACAATAAATCATTAAGTCAAATATTTATTAATCAGGCATGGGAATACAAAATGTGTAAAACATCTGAAAAGATTGCTCACAAAACCTGCAGGATGTATAATATAGTTCTTTTTTACAAAAAGCTAACCAATGTCAAAATTAAATTCGCAAGTCATTTCACTCGGACACAGCTCTGAAAAGTATCGTACACATGGTTACTTCAAAAATGGGCCAATTAACATAAAAATGTGTGAGCCAGTTGAAGGGCAGCAGTGTGCCTATTTTTCCCATGGCAAGCATTGCGCCCGATGAGGGAAACAATGCCTGTATTAAGTTTAAGTTGCAGGTTGTTAACAAGCTGTGGCCATTATTGTTAGCGAGATGGTGAAGTGGCATCAATAATTAACATTTTCAAAAGCCAGCGATTAGTCATCATGGGGATCGAGATAACCAATGTTAAGTGGTGATTTTGGCCTTCTTTTGTGCTCGAGATATTAGGGTTCGGTGACATAAAAGAATCGCACATAACCGATGAGAAAATGCTAAGACAAAGAGGGAATTTGGCGGTTCCACTTAAAAAATGTCGATATAACAGGTTTGGTGAGTTAACTGAGGTTGAGATAAGTGGGTTCAACTGTAATTTACTAATTAATTTTTTTATAATAAGCTTGCCCCACAACATAACCTTGCAATCTTTAAAATAGAGAGGCCACTATTCATAAGCAAGACTTGGCAAGTTTTTATCAATAATGCATATTCTAGTATTATTTATTCACAGCTGAGGATACAATGTACTGTTAGTGTTTCAATCTACTGTTCCAATGTCATGTTTTACAAATAAAACAAATCATTCAGAAATATTGTTCAGCCAGAGTAAGTATTTAATGTATAACTGCAAATATAATGTTAAATTTAATTAATAAAAATTAAAGATTTGAAAAAAAAGGTCTGATATAGTATGAACACACCTGAAACTATGCTGAGAATAAACCTGTTGTTCATTTGTGTGTTGGTTGATGTTTGCATCAAAATTATGGCTCTACTTTGGTATGTTTTAAAGTGAAGTCTCAAGTCTCCTCTCTGCCAAGTGTGCAGTTTCAAGTAGCTTTCCTCAGTAGTAAGAGTGACAGAAGGATCCAAAGGCTGAAGTTCTATAACACCCAAAAATCAAAACACACTCTTTTTTGAAAAATATATATGATTATTGGCTAACTAAAATAAAAAAATACTAATAAAACACAAATTTAAGACACTAAAATACTACTGTTATTTTGCTTTGGTTTTTTTAATACAAACTTCTTTCTCTTTTCAGTTTCTCTCTACCATATTTGTCATTCTACAATCTTCTGTCTTTTCTATCTCTATATCTGAAATAACAGGAGAAATATGAGTAAATCTAATACCATTTCCCCAACACTGGAGAGGTCCAAGGGTCATATTGGCAAAGCCAACATTATCATCATTCTGCAGAAATGTCATCTCTGTAAATGGTAGTTGCTGCTTAGCCTGATTAAAGCCATCATCTGTTTTCATCATTTTTTCACCTGTGGAAATAATATGCATATGACATGAAGTAAAATACCCGCACTAGAACCTGAATAGCAATTCAGAAACCCATCATCAAGTATATTAAGAATCATGGTTGATAGTTAATATCTCTCTTACTAAATCAATAGTAACACCTCTATCACTCTTACTAAATCCATAGTAACAGCTCTCTTTTATAAATTCACAGTAATAACACTCTCTCACTCTTACTAAACCCACAGTAACATCTCTCTCTCACTCTTACTAAATCCACAGTAACATCTCTTTTTTGCTCTTACTAAATCCATATTAACATCTCCCTTTAACTCTCATCAATATCATAGTAATATTTCTCTTTTACTCTTACCAGTTCCACATTAATATAAACATTATTTTGACTCTTATAAACTTGTATTTACTATTAAAGCAGCATATTATTGTTATTTTTTATCAATATAAATATATCATCATTCTTTTCTCTTACCAGTATTATAGTGTCATCTCTCTTTTATTCTTACCAGTCCACATTAACCTATTAAATATAGCTTCTTTCTTTTTCTATTCCACATTAACCTATTAAGCTTCTTTCTTTTATTCTTTATCAACAAATATGTAGCACTTCTTTTACTCTATAAATGTAGCTTCTTTTACTCTTTACCAACTTAAATGTAGCATGTTTCTTTTACTCTTCACCTAAATATGTGTAACATCTTTTTCACTCTTACCGATGTCACAGTAGCATCTCTCTCCATTACAGAGTATTTCATCTGGACAAATGCAAAAGCCAGGCTGTTCTGAACCCAAGTAGTCCACCATTTCCCCACTAGCAGCTTTGAACAAAGTCTTTTTCCCAAGGCTGTAAATAAAAGTGATAAAACTACCCCAACAAAAATTACAAACAATTTGTTTTTATCACTCTCACTGTAGTATCAGTAATCTCTTCTTTCTTCTCCAATTATTTTTAATCTATTTTTTTCATTCACTGTTTTTGTTATAGCTGTATCTGAAGATATATGGAAAGAAATTGGAGGCATATATTAAGTACCATTTTAATTACTTCAATATTTGGCATTAAGCTAAATCGTTTGCAAAAATCCAATCACTGGGTGAAGTAAATATTTTATTATTTTTGAAGTATGCATGCAGTTTGTTTCTATACAGTAATCTGGCTCTTAAAATTATTTAAAATTTTCATAATTAGCCCCCAAAGGAAAAATTACAATTCTAAATTTCTGGAATCCATGAGATAATACAGAGTGAAAATGTAATGGCACAATTAAAACAAATTTAGTGAAAAATTATTACACTGAAGAACTACACTGTAATGGTACAATTTTATAAACTAGTTTAGTGAAAGATTATACTGAAGAAAAAAGATTAAACTTATGGACTTTACAACCAAACATTAGCAAAAGTTAGATTATGTATAGAAAGCTATAGTCAATGTATTGTGTTCATATTTAGTTACTTAAGTTTCTGTCATGAGTCCCTACTAAATATCCACATAAAATCATCATTTTAAAATAAACAACAAATAAAGAAAATTGGATAAAAATATAAAATAAATATATACATTCATTAGTAAATAAAATAAATGCTGTCTTACCGAATAGGAGATTGCAAACAGTCATACTTAAAGTATTGTTCACAAGCTTTAGAACTTTGTGTGAGGGTAAGAAGCTGATTTCTGTTCATTTCTCTGTAAACAATTAAACCAGTTTTTTTTTTAAACTTTAGTACAACTTAAATGAGTCATATATAATAATAGTAGCAAATATATTACATAAAATAGTTTGAGAAGCTAAGAATGATGCTCCTGTATTATTTTAAAACAAAGAACAAAAACAAAAGTTACTAACAAACATTTTGTAATCACACTAAATGTAATAATTGTTACTGTAATACTAATACACCAGTAATAGTAATACCAGGGCTGTCTATGAATGCATATATATGCTATAAACAGACTTTAATAACATTTGATGTTCTTATCAAGAAAAAACTCTTTGTGAGTGCTACAAGAACTATGGAGGCTAAGGTATGAAACTATAATTAATATAAATCATTAGAAACTTTTCTATTTATTATTTTTGCTGAGGTTTAGAGATGAGTGTGAAATAAAAGTATTCATTTAAATTTACTTCACCAGCTCTTCTCCTTTTGAAACATATCACCAAAACTGATTGCTTTAGATCTACCATTAAACAACTGCCCAACAAAGATTTATGACTTAACATCACCTAATATTTACTCATAAGGCGAAAGATAGAGGTGTCTAGAAAATGTGTGGGTAAACTATGACTGATTTCCCTTTGCTAGCATATCATAGGACAACTCTTGGAGTCTTGGTATTTGGGGAGTCAGTGACTTGGTCTGCATGGGAAGGAATGATGTAGTCTTTAAAGTATTGGGTACTTTTGGATATAATGAAAAATTAACACCTCCGAATCTATGCTGGCATTAAAACTGTGTTAGATTTACAGTTTGAATGAAGATGCACAGTTTTCTCCTGTCCTTGTTTTATCTGATATACCTTTAGGTAATCTAGTCAAATGATCTGTCCACTGTGGCTGTACCAAAAGTGTTTAGCCAGTTTTGTAATTTTTCTTTTTCTTTTTAGTCTACTGACATTGACAGGACATTGGGCATTCATATAAGGATTCATGAGAAACCATGGAGTCAGAATCTTCAATCTATTCATAATTCCTGCTGATAAAAGCTTATAACTTAGCAGTTTACTCTTAATTATTTCTTTCAGGAGACAAGAAAAGATGAGGATACTGCAAAATTTCATAAATTAATAACCAAGGGGAATGGTCATCTTTAAAATGTCTACCTGTGATTCTCTAATGGTTTACTATCAAAAAGGCTTGGCACACTGTTTCTGATTAACTCAGATAACTGCGCATTAACACCAAAGAGCCAACTGCAGAGTGATGTGTACATGTGGGCAATTTGCAAGGCTCAATACCTAAGTAAAAAGAACAGTCAGCATGAAAGAGTGCTTGTGAGTGAAGGTGACTGTATGCACATCAGCTTGTGTGTGTGTGCTTGCACTCATGGCCGCAGAAAATGAGATAACTTTGTAGATGCATGTCTAAACACTTTCTAAGCTCCCCATCAGCAATTTTTTTAAATGAAAGCAAAGTTTCAGTCTGAAAGTAATATAAGCAAAATTCAAAATAATCAACAGAAGAATAGATTATAATAAATTAATCTTGAAAAAATGTTATATTCTAGCCATGAAAAAAAACATTTCACCTGTAAGCAAGAGTATATTGTCTGTCTGCAAGAAAAGGTGACCGCACAGGTGTGTTCTTGGCAAAATTGTGTTCCACAACTGTTACTCCATAAAGGTATCCATTTTTTTTAATCCCCATGTCACAGTGGACGTAAGCATGGTCTTGTGGTCCAGGACCATCAACATCTATAATATAGACTCCAGACTCTATGTGACCAAACTGGTAGTAACTGTCACAATTTGTCTTGTACTTGGCTGAAATAAAAAAAATAAAAAAACAACTAAAATGTACTAAACCTACAGCATAATAATCTACAATACTTTTACTCTTTGTTAGACTTTAACTGCCTTTTCAGCAATTTCTAAGAGGTTTTCTTTTAACTATATCCATATAAAGATTACTGTTCAATAACATAGATGAATAAATTATTATATTTCTTTTCAGCTGGGCATATATCGGTAGAATTAACAAAATAAATCTTGGATAAGTTGTAAAAGTTTGTTAAATTTAACCTATGTAGATGCAATCGGTAAACACTTGATTATAAATAAAATGTTTGAAAGCACTTTTTTACTTTCTAATTTTTAATTAGATACATACATATGCTTGCAATTTATAATGTACAGTAGTACTACTCAGGATTTTTCAAAGGGTAAAATTTCAGTTAAGAAGAAAGTCTATTATTTTCTTATTTAGGAGTGCTTCCAGCTTTTGCTGATTACCCAATTTGATGTTAATGGTTGAGTAAGGCCAATGGGAAGGTTGGGGGGAGTATGGGAGATGGAATGAATGTCTGTTAAGTTAAACATCAAATTTCTACTGTAGAAAGGGGGCTACTATATATTTCCTTTGGTGGATGATATCCACTAGATGCCAGCCACAGATGTAACAGCTATGATGGCACCAGAGACTGACCACTGTTGTCATAATTTTTTTTAATTAATTTTTTCCACAAGATTGCCTTATTTTTAATAAACATATTTTTTCATATAATTTCTGTACAGTTTTTAAATTGCCTAAGAGTGTTTAGGTTGTAGTTTGAATTACATGTACAGGGATAACGCATTTTGCTTCTTTTCCATGTAATGTTAGGATTTTGGTTACTGTGTTGCAACTGTTCAAAAATGATCCTTGATCCTCCTCAGACCTAAGATTATAACCAGTTCAGTTTTTATTCTGTTTTTATTATACTGTTGTTTTATTGTATAACTTATATAATTGTATAATAATGAGAAATGTTAATTTAAAATAAAAATACTTTAATGGCACAAATTGGTATATTCTGTACTTGTGTAACTACTGTTAGACGATTAATAATTGGCATTATTATAAATATAATTCTTTAAAAGATATATGCAAGTTATATGCAACCAAGCACAGGAAAGATGATTTTCATTAATATTAACTTTGTAACATGGTAATATGATTAGTCTGGTTAATGTGTTGCAACTGAATGGCATCTACCGTCTTTTGATGAATTCCTGTGCAAACACCAATTGATGAAATATAACAATTCTTGCAGTAAAGTGTATCCAAAAGGTCTATCTTTTGCTGGTATAAAAAGAAACTATTAATTCTAATTTTACTTTTTTTTTACCCTCCTCTCACACTTATGGGAATGTCACACTTTCTAGAGAATCACCCATCTATTTAAACTTCCTAAAGAATTGTCCCAAAATCAACAATGCCTATTAAAGTTACATTAAGAGAACATTTTTTAACATAAATACAAAAGTACTCACAAAAATGGCAGGCTTTTCCCTCATAATGGAGATTTTTACAGTCACAATGAACACCATTCCAGTCAGATAGACACTCACTACCATGTTCACAAATGTTGTTGATGCTGCAGTAATCAACTAAGTAACAGCCATCCAACTTGAGTCCTATGGCAGTATCTGAATTAACTACTGTGATTGGGTCTAATTTCACTCCTTGGATCACAATCTTCTCCATGCAGCCCACATAGCCTTCATTTTCTGATAACAAAATTCATTGATTATTTAATTTGGATTTTTTTTTTAAAAAGCAACTCCCAAACTCTCTCAGCCATAAAAAAAATAATTTATGAGTTCATTAAAGTTTATCTCTTTGATTCCATATTGAAGAATGGCACATTTCAACAATTTTTTTTATTACATTCAAGATTCCTATTTGAAATTTACCCTTTAACAATGAAACTCTTGTAAAATGTTTCTCAACCTTTACTTTTGGTCACAGTCCTTAGTTACAGTCATGTATAAAGTATAAAGTACACACACACGTACACACAAGCATGTGCACACAAACTGGAACTTTGGAGAGGACTATAGACTTTAGGGATGCTGAAAAAATTAGATAAAATGTGCAGGTAGTACAGTTTGATTGACAGTGAAACTCCAAAGAGCAATTACAGTTGAAAGTCATGTGAAAATGTCATTCACTCTTTCTATCACAGTATCAGTGCTGTAATGTTTTATAAATGTTTGCTACTTATAGACATAGTAGTAGTAACCTATTGCTTGCAATAAATAACTAAACACAAAATTCTATTTTTCTATAAAAAGACCTGTATCAACTGTTTTTATTATTCTTAAAGGACATGTAAGTATTTTTAATCTGTTGTGTCATTTAGATACTGAATCACTGACTCATCAAATAGTGTCATGCCTTGTGCTGTACTGTTTACTCCCATTATAGGTCAGAAAAGGCTCAAGATTTTTCTTGGAATCTCTATCTACAAAAAATAATCAATATTTATATCAATAATATTAAAAATTAAATGATTATAATTAACAGAGGACATATGTGTGCTGATTCATTTTACTTGATACCTATTCAAATATGAATATATTTAACTTAGAAATAGCAATCTGGGGGTATCAAATGACCAAATAAATTCCTCATTTCTGTAGAAATACAAACACATGCACATTCATTTTTTTTTGCCTTTTTTATGCAATAAATATAATAATATAAACATAAATACAATTTATATGTTTAAAAATATTTTAAAACAAAATACTGCATGATTATTTTATCTAGAGCTTTTAAAGCACCAAATTGAAACTTGGCAGATAGCCATGAGTAATTAATAAAAAACTAAAAGTAATCAGGCTAAAATTACCGCAAAAAATTGCGTTCATTCAACTGTGTGCCTACAGTGAGTCAAGAAGCACCTACCTTCAGATTTCTGGGAAAAACAGCAATGGAAAGACAAGTTACAAGAGCTTCAGCCAACTACACTCCCATGCCATTTACAGGGCAGGCAGAGGAAAAGAAGCAAAAGGAAGAAGATTCTGAAGAAGAAGACTGAAGAAGATTCTGATCTAGATTATAATCTAGATGACTACAAGCTAGAGCTGATATTAGGGAAGACAGAAGATGGGAGAGAAAAAATAAAATTCATAACCCCCTTGACCACACATAAATTCTTGAGACACAGAACTTGATGAAGTTTTCCGCCAGCTACTCTGTATAATCTTTGAAAATGTTGAAGACAGATTTCACTAAGAATAAAGACAAAGACGCAAGCATGTGAAAGGAGTAAGCCATGTTCTCCAGAGATATTCTACTTATTATACAAAAGTAGAAACATTAAGTGAGACTCAGACAACAACCACCCCAACCAGAGAGGTGGAATCTAACACCAACATCATGTGGAAAATTCCATCTAAAATGAAAGTCAACTCGACTCACTCTAAAAAGGAAATAAGATATGCTTTTTTACAAATCTCCAAACAAGGTAAAAATACCAAACACCAACTACAACTATTGAAGAAGAGAAAATTCAGACCAGACATCAACCTCAATCAAAAAAAAAAAGACAAAAAGCAGAAAGAAAAAAAACTGCCTACACAAGGACAAAAAACAAACAAACAGATGAGATTGAAAGAAATCGTGCAAACAGAACAAAACTGTGAGATGAAGGCAGACATACCAACTGAAACTGAGGCCGCCCTCGATGAATATGCAAGGCTGCTTGAGGCGCCATCTCTCTCACCCTTGTCAGAGACCCAACAAAAACACCACCACAACCAACAACAGAAGTACAGCCAACAACAACACATGGTGGATAGAAATGATGGCACCCACCACAGCATATAAGAACAGTAGCAACAACAAACGTGTCAACAACAGCAGTCAGAACAACAATGGCCTCAACAACAATGCCAAATTAACCACCACCAACAGGGATAACAATGGCAGTACAATGAGCAGAGGGGATAATTTAACTACCCCACTGAGGACATGATCCAGCTGCTACTTGACCACCTTTACTGGCCACCAGCACCCATCTATATGCATCCCAATGGACACCAGGTACAGATGTGACATCAGCAATGATGACAACGCCACCAGTGAGGAGGTCAGGGTATATTTTGAATTTGTCTTTTTGGTATTGTTCCTTTATGCATTTACTTTGCTACATTAGCCAAATAACTGTTATCAGTTTATATTAAAAAACCTTAAATGTGAGGCTCTAATCTTTAATATTTGTGCTGATGAATTCAAAACTGGTGGTTTTTGTTGTTGGTAAGATTCTATTGAATAACTAACTCCAAAATTGTGAATAAACATTAAAAAGAAATTATTCATTTAAGTAATTTAGATATAAATTATATGCATACATTAAATTTAAGAAAATCTACATATGCAATGAAACATTTTAGTATTATTAATGTACAGTAAATACTAAAAGTAATAATTTATTTGGCAAATTAATATACTTTTTTAAAAATAACAATTTACTTTCCAAAAATTAAAAAATAGCAATAAAAATGAAAGTGCTATTAGTCTAATAAAGTAAGTTTATGTTTTTGTTTATTTTAAGAATATGTAGGAAAGAAAATATAAATATATTTTTGAACTTTAATGTTTACTTGCAGATCCAGGATTTTAATTCAATTATTATATTACTTGATATAAAAAAACAATACAACATTTTCTGTATAAAATATCTGCACATTAGATTTTAGAGGGAAGCTGACAATTTATATGTAATCAATCAACAATCTTTACTTATCCGCACTCAGATTCTTGTCAATGACCGCAAGAGTTTTAAAAAATATAAAGGTATAAAGGTATATGAAAAAATAAGTGAAAAACATCGCAAGAAAGCAGTAAAGATTAAACTGAAACTTATAAACTAAAGAAAAAACAGGTGCATAATCCCAACCATAGAAACAAATTCTATATTAAGTGGAAATGGATTCATTCCATCTAGGACTAAGACTATTTTCATTAAGATTCCAAATGTTGATTCTGATATTTAATTATTTAGGAGGAAAATGAGTTTCAGATAAGCAGAAATGTACAAAGGGGAGCAATTCCCATCCCATTAGTGCAAGTGGCTGCATGAATGACATTGTTCTGTCATTATTAGGGGTCAAATATGCATTGAACTTTGTCTGATTTCCTCATATCCACAATAAATATATTCATGTGCAGAATCAAACTAACTCCCTAGTCTTTTTAAGGATACAGGACAACAACAATAAAATACAACTTTTAAAGTAAATAAAAAAAACTACCAACATTTTATCAAACAATAACTGCCAAAATGTTACCATCAAAAATTAGGCCTATTCCTTCAAGCATTCTGAAATCCCATACTGATTAAATTAACAGTTTGTTGCTGTTGTTGGTGTAAATTATCTCTATAGCACATCAGATAAAGAAATCAGTCAATATATTATAATGTTTTAATAATGTGGTATTATATCTGCATATATAAAGAGTAAATGTTTCCTTACGTTTGTAGCTTCGAAGGCCAAAGCCCAACATTACATGCCCTCTGTGTTCCAATAATTTCTTGTACTGATTGGTGTTTTTTGACAGAGAGTCAACCTTAACCTTGGCTTGGCTAAGAGTAGTAAAAAACAAACCCATTTTAAAATTAATATTAGTGATATGAATTGCTAGATATAAAATCTAATGAACTGTTCCAAAAATAATCTAAGAAAAATTAACAATGTAGAGACTCCTAAATTATACATTTAAACACCTTGAGAAAAGCAATAAGTGAAAAAACTCAATGAATAAACAATAATAAGAGCAACTTTTTCAATCCTGAGCATAACCAGGAGAATTTTATAAACACAGAAAGCACAGAACAAGTGTATTAAAACAATAAATAAACTATTTATGCAGCTTTCATTAATCAGCATAGAAATATGACAAAAAATAAAAGCATTTTACATCATCAAATCTGGAGAATAATTTTAACATCATATTCTGCAAATGATTTTAAGCATCTAGAATCAGAAATGCAATAATTTGGCTAAACAGCTTTGTCCAAAGCTTAGGCACATTTGCAAATCAAGGAAATCATATATGAATAACAAAAAGAATGATGGTCTTATTCAGATAAATGAATAAATAATTGAACGGTGAAAATATGATCACTGGGAATTCACAGATGCAGTGACCTTTTTGATAGTTATGTATTTTCTCTTCCTTCTTTCCTTTAAAATTTGCAGTCAGGATTTTTATTATTTATTCAAAATTCTTGATTTTTACTTGTCACTGTATACTGCTTTCCTTATTTAGCCAGATTGTGTGCCTCACAGATAAATAACTACAGAGCAATTACCTATGCTCAATTTTAATCAGCATGCTGTGCCATTTGGCATCATTCACAATGATAGGAAAAGTGATGTTTTCACTGAAAGTCTCATTTCTACTGGATGGGATAAACACCATCATTGGCTGGCCATTATTAACCCATACCTGTAACACAAAAGTTTTTAAAAGTTGTCTGAAACATTAGTGGTCACTGGTAGATATGAAATGGACATGGTACAACAATATATCTAGTGACAGTGATACTACTGATTATGACTATAAAGTAAGTTTTCTTTGTGCTTATGTTTCATAGTTATTGAGAAAGCAAATATATCAATAACTGTGGTTAATGTTGATGTTTTATTGCTTTTACTAAAGACAGTATTTAATAACTGTAAAATGGTTATGATAAATGTTAGGATTGATGCTGTAAAAGCTATCATAAGTTTGGTGTTATTCTACCTGAAAAATAAATGATGATTATTTTGAGAAATAAAACAATGATGATTAAAACTAATAATACTATCAATAATGAAAATATGACGTTAGGAGTCTTTTAATTATTTTGTATCATAAGGATCATATTTTATATCTAATTATTCCAATGCTGCAAATATATAATAATTTGGTGGAAGTTGTTAAAACTGTTACTATTTTAAAAATGATTATATGCTCTTGATACAGAGAAAACTATCAAGATGGAATAAAATTATTTGTACATAATGAAATAAACTTGATTTTCTCTAGTTCAATGCTAAGACTGACAAATTATTAAAGGAAGATACTATTATTTTGAAACTCTACAATTTATACACACATAATTTATCTTTCTCATAATTTTATTAAATGCTATTTTAACATTTGGTGTGATTTGGGAGATATCCTTTTTTTTATGATGTAATGAACTCGAACTATTTAAAATGTATACAGCCACTTTACATACTACTACTACTACTACATGAGAGAATTGACCCCACATTATATACCTAACATTAATAATGCTTTTCTTTCTATTTCTTGCCAGAAAATATATAGTTCCTAGAGTTACAGGTTTTCAATTAATTTTTATAATAGTTTAGAAAAAAAGAAAAAGAAAATTAAAGAAAGAAGGTGGGCAACATGACAACTATTAAAATTAACAGTGTAAAGATGCATATAAATGTGTTATGTTAAGTTGTAAACATGGATGTGATTAAAATACAGTAGTATGAAAATTGGTCAGAGTTATGTACCATTAAAAGACATTACAATTCAAATTTTTAAAAAAATGTTTAATGACTCTCTCTCCCAGGTACATTTTCAAATAAGTTTCTTAAAATAACACTATAAAATACAGATTAAAATATACATTATAATAAAATGAAAAATAAAAATTTAAAATAATAAAAAGAAAATTTGTAATGGTTTATTAATTATGTATTTATATAACAAAAATGTTTATTTTAATTATTATATGAAAATTCTGATAAGCAGTGTTTATTTACAAGTACCTACTAACTTACAGCTTACCTCAAGGACACCAAAGTCATAGCCTTCTCCTCCATCCCTCCTTGATAATAGTTCCACATAGAACATTATGCTATTTAACCTCACAGTACGAAACTGGAACTCCACTGTAAGATTCTCACTTCTTTGATCAGTTGACCAGCCCAGTGCTGAAGCAGAAGTAGGAAATGATATTGGGATATCATGATATGGTTTACATCCAAATGAGGGTTTTTCTCCACCATGATACTTGCAAGATTGACTGTTGTCTGACAGCAAATATAACACGGACTTGTCACCAAAGTACACATTTTTCATGCAGCCAATAAAGTTTTTTGTTACTGGCAAACCTGAAGCAGACAATAAGAGGAGGATTGAAAACAAGATTTTATACTATATCAAATGTGCATGACACCTGCACCTGATATGCACTTGAAGTTAATATGTACAAACTATATTAGTAAAATTAAAATGAACTGTTCACAGTAAATAATTTACCAAAATTAAACTGGGTGACAGAAGCACTTAACATAATTATATTCATTGAGGCTATTCATATTTAAACTAATCCTTGCATATCAAACATTATTATGCATTATATCTAATGTTTCCAATTTTCTTAAAAGACTAATAAAGACATATATGTAATTTTATTGAATCAAAATATACATGTTCTTTTTCTTTTCTCAAAAAAAAAAAAGCTCACTATATAAAAAAATTACTAGCAATTGCACATTTTAAAGTCATTAAAGCACTGAAATGATTAGTCTATTTATTGAAACATATGATCAAACAAAATAATAATAAAGAAAAGAAAAACAAACAACAATAAATCAATGAAAACAAAATAACAGAAATATGAAGATGTTAATGGTCAAAATATGAATACCATATAAATCTGGTTTCTCTCATCTTATCTTGCCTAAGGCAATATTGATTCCTTTCAGCAAAATACCCTTGTTGCCCCAAAACAATGACACTTGAATCCTATATTGGTGTGTTTACAGCATAATTCGACATAATCAATAGACTAAATGCATTCAACCTCTCTGTGGATAACAAGAACCATCTACTTTCTGATTATTCCAAGAAAATTTTAATAAGAAACAAGCTTATTTCTAATTCAGTAATATTCTACAAACAAAACTTAACTCACAAATCAAATATATGAACTCTTTCTGAATACTGCATTTGCTGTATGACTCTTTTAACTCTTTTAACTGTTTGATATTTTAACTCCATTTAACATATCTTGAAATCTACTTTACTCAACAAGAGACACAAACACAAACACACACACACACACACACACACACACACCAGACAGGAAGAGGGATAGAGAGAAAAAGAGAGAGAGTATATTTGTGTTGGGAGGGATGAGTGGCTTTTCCATTTTCCAGACATTTTGCTATTTACTCCTCTGAGTGCAATCAATTCCACACTATAAGAAATAGCAACATCAGCAAGTCATACATTAAACACACCTGTCTGCTTCCCCAAAATTTAAAATATGCAATTTCTCAAACAAACAAGTAAAGGAAAGAGCAGATTTACTTTAAAAGAACAAATTTCATATCAATGATATGTCCTTGCTTAATTTCACATCAAGGTCTATCTTCATCAAAGGTCTTGTCTTGTCTTAATAAAAGATAATGAATGCTCATATTTTATATTGTTCAAATGAATGATTTGGAGTATAGGTCATATTTTTAGTTTTGAGAATATATAGTTCAGTGTAAAAAATGGCTTGACTTGTAGCACAGTAATGCTTTACATAATATATCAGGTACATGAACAATTATTTTCAGTATTTTTTAAAATTGCATTTATTCATGTGGATCACTCGCTTTATAATAAAATTCTACTATTCTGCTAGCAAACACTTTTATTACTATTTATTAGTGTTACACTGAAATGACACATATGGATATACAACAAACATACAGAAAATTTTATGTTTTACAAAGTATATATAATTAAATAATTATTTTATGCCAGTTTTTAAAACCTGTTTGAATGTACTTTATACAAACAAAAAGTATATAAGAACTGTCTTTAAAATTTTTTTTCGTTTTCATGAATGCCTGACACTTAGAAGTGATTTATAATCCTTCTCTCTATTTAATGCTTTTAGGAATGAGAGATGTTCTTATGCTGAACATGTGCTTACATCCCTTAGGAAACGACAGGAAGTATGGAAGAGAATTGCTTCCAGCTTGGGGGGTGAAAGAGATAATTACATGTACTAAGCTACTTACAACCCCATGACATGCACAGCTGGTACTGGCACCTCAAACCTCCTGCAGTCTCTAAGGCTATTATGATCATTAAACTCATTAACATGCTGAGTTGTTCCTATGCAAAACCTGATGTTAAGTTTAAAAAGCTGTTGCTCTTTAGCACAAAAATATCACCCCACCCCATAAAAAAAAAACACTCACCCAATACCACCCAACTCTGAGGTACATTAAAGGAAAAACACTATTAATGTTATGGCCCTAATTTGCTTGAAAAATACTACTAGTGTCAGTAATTAAAAAAACAACAAAAGAGGAGCAGATATCTTTTATTTTTTTAAACAGTGTATTCATCCAAGTTACACTAACACAAAAGTTAACAATTCACAAGACAAACTGAAACAATAAATGAATGAGAAAAGTTTAACTTTAAAAAAATTACTTTATATGATAATTATCTCAAAACTCAAAATTTCATTAAGAATGATAAAAGCACTTTTAATATAAATAAAAAGATATCTTTAAACAACAACAACAAAATTAAATGCACTGCTTCTCATTAGTGAGTTATTTAATAATGCAAGTCAATGTCCAATATTGATCTTATAATGATGTTTCTATTTTTTATTTGTACATAATGCATTGTCTGTTATGAAAAAGTGATTAATAATTGAAAAAGTTTTAAATTCACAGCAATCACTCAAGTACATAGGCATCATTTCTTGACAAATGACATGCATAATTTAAAAATATTCATTGTAATATTGATTGAAATATTTGTCTGAGAAAACCAGTCTTAAATAGTTTTATATATATATATATATATATATTTTACTGGTGGTGGTGCATCTTAATAACATACTAACCCTTACACTGTATAGTTGTTTCCATAAAAGACCTTGTATATATTTATCAACAAACAATGTGAGGCTCATTGAATGTCTGTTTACAAAAAATTAAGTATGTTAATCTAAATTTGTATTAAACTAAAACAACAACACACAAAACACAGGAAGGAGTTCACAAATGACAGAATAAAAACAAGAATGGAATTTTAGTTCATATACAGAAACTGAAAGTATTTCAAAACAAAAGAAATATTATTTGTTAAAGAATGGCAATAATTTACAATTATTTAATATTTAATTATACAATCCCAGTCATTTAAAATCTGTTTAGATCTGTTAATTTAAATAAACAAACTTTACAAAAATGAAGAATGATTGTTCACTCTACTACTATCTTAAAAGATATTTTTATATATGACTCTGTACTTTTGAAATAAATCAACGTTTAAAATTCAGATTCTGATAATTTAACATTTTAATATTTTTTTAATTAAAATCTATTATACTACACACACATTTTAAAATTAAGTAATAGATAATTGCTCTATATTTTTAATTTAAAAAATTCTTCTTGGGAACCAGTTGTAAACATAATAACTAATATACCATTTTGGCTTGATTCAAAGTTAACATAATGTCAACAAATTAATTCAACTGCAGCAGAAACTCATTCATCCAGACTAGATAGAAATATAGGTTAAATCTGGATAAACTAAAACTGGATAATCCAGAAAAATAGAGGGTCAATAAAGTCTATTATAATTTAAAAAGAAAATATTAGTTAAATACAGATTCAGTATTTACAAACTGGTTTTAATTAAAAATTACAATACAACACTCTCTACTCTTTCCCAACTATCTCCTCCACCCAACCAAAAATTACAATGCAACAATATCTACTCTTTCCCAACTATCTCCTCCACCCTAACACAAACATACCTAACACAACCATCTTCACAAGTAGCAAATGGCATGAAAAGCATATACATTTATGACATTTATTGTGCACTTAGCGTTTAATTATCCATACACCAAATTGTCACTATCAAAAGCTTCTAAACTGTTAGTCCTCACATTAGTTCCCCATTAAACCATTTTGAGACATAGCGATGCCTATTCTGTCTTGAATGTTAATGCAGATTAATGCAGTTTAGGTTAATCAACTCTCAATTATGTTATCAATACAAGAAAAAAGAGAGGTAGGAAACATGAAGTCAGCAAAAGAGAAAGAGAAGAGAGAAAGAATGGGAGGGAGAGAAAAAGGGTGAGAGGATGACAAAGAATACATGGTAAAGTGTGGATGAGAGAAATTGATAGTTGTGTTGTTATTGCTTGTTAATCTTGGCACTATGGATAAGTCATGCAGCAAAAAGAGTAGCAAGAAAAAGCTTAACACAAGGAATTTTTAAAAGTCTATATATAAAAGTACTCAAGGAAAAATACTCAGAAAAGCAGTATTTATGAATAAAATCAAGTTTAGTATTTACCCCTTGTTATTACAAAGTTGTTGCCACCACCAATGTAAGCCACGGGATCAAGGCTGAGAAAAAAGTAATTGTTCTTGATCAATTTGCTGCTAACATCATCATCCAAATACAAATGAACAGACCTGCCTACATGATGGATAGTCAAGTTATGCCACCTGTACAAAATATAAACAAAATATAATTAAGCATTCCAAAAATACAAATACTAATTTAAATAATACACCCAGTACATCTTTCCAGAATATCTCCAAGCATCCAATACCATCCATAGAATTTAATATTACAGTTCACATTCACATTGAGAAGCTCACATTACAGGAATCTAATATTCAAATTATAAATATGAATCCAAATAATCATGATAAGTGACAGCAAATTCTATTATACTAGTGATGCAAACAAAGTCTGAATGACAAAGCAAATGTTGATGTTCTGTCTCCTTTCTATGAATAATATAAAATTTTACATCATATTCCCCCCAAAAAAACTACTTAGTTTTCATTCATTACCAATCTTTAGTTTTGTTTATATTATTTGCTCCTGACGCATTATATTCTTATTAAATTATAATTTCCTGTGCATCAATATCATCAATATAGAGATCTCAGTTGTTTCAACCATCATTATGATTTTTCTAAAGGATCCCCAAAATGCTACTGTTAGCCATGTAAGGCTCTTATTGACCTCCTATCTCCTTAGTTTCTTGGTATTACAATACAACAAATGCACATCAAATTAGACATTTTACAATGAAACGAGTCCAAACATGAATTTGTAAACAATTATGCCTGTGAGGTTTTGTTTTTGTTTTTCAAAAAAAACCCAAGAAATAATGATCCTGATAAATTATAATTCTGTAGGTAGTAATTATCTTCAAATTTAAAAAATAAAAATTTAGAATGAAAGAAAGTAAACATTGGAAATACTGTAAACGTCAATTAAATCATAGTGGATTTTATCTTACCTTAAAAATATTTCAACTTGAATATTAAAAAATTTAAAACTGTCATTAACAATTTCTTTGTTATATGTCTGTATTAATTGTTAATTAAAGAACAGCAAAAAATAATAAATAAATTTGTATAAAATCAGATAATCAAAGTTTCTATCAGACTGCCAGATGCTATTTTTTAATGATCTTTTTTCCATCATGGCATCAGTGGGAAAAAATAGTGCTGGTGCCAGGTAGAGGTAACAAATTTTGTTGGTGTAGGACAGCCTAGTTCAATCAAACTATAGGAGGAAAAGATTCAGTGTGAACTTATTGGGTCAGAATATATTTTAATGCCTTAAGTCTAGCTGTAGTGTAAAATACTCCTATAACTGTGTGGGGTTTTTTTATTTCATAAGTAGCTGGATCGTTAAAAGCATGATACGCTACGGTACAAAAAACGCATTGGAACATAGGAGATGGCAATGCCTTTCGTCGTCAGTATGAGAGACATTTTAGAGTATACTTATCGACAGGTAGGAGCACTAGGGCACAGATCTATTCTAATACAAGCCAATGACAAGGGTATTTTATTCCTCAGCATGTTCACCTCAATTTTACAGTCCAGTAATGTCGTCATTCTGTTAGTCAGCAAAATAAGACGTCATCCTATTTGTTGTGTCATGTATTCAGTTTGTTTTATTTTTTATTTTTTTACAATGCATTATTTATTATTAATAAAACTGTGTGAAAATCATTTAAAGTTATTAGCCTATGATATGAAACTCTTTTTTGAGGGTCACAGTGGCCTATACCCGTGTTGATACGACCCACCAACGCCGGCGTTATTCATTGCATCACTGAGTTTGCGTTAATAGTAAAGGAAAGAAATATTCTTTGACTAAAATAGTTTTGTGTATGAAATATTTTTTAAATCATTGCTTTGTAAAAAAAAAAATGAATTAAGTAATCGTATTATGATTAATATAGGGCCTATAATGATTTGAAAATAAAAGCAGGAAAACGGAAGCAAAAACTAAAACAAAACAAAAAAATCCGATGTCTAGTTTCCTTTTCTTAAAAAAAACAACAACAGATAAATGAATGTAGTCCCAATTAACAGATCTACGTAAGAATAAGCTGGCAAAAATATGATCGAAATGGCTTGAACAATTTGAAAGAGGAAACGCACACGAACTCAGAGTGGGGACTAAAGTGACAGAAATTTGAAAATAAAACATATTCCGTCTTCAAGCATTATTACTTATTGTAAAACAAAGATAATTATCACTTTACTGTGACATTTAGTGGTAGATAAAAATTCGGATACAAAATTACCAACACAGCCATCCGGTCAATCTAACGATAGAGAACTGTAAACAGCGTTATTAGTGTTCTTAAATGCGATATTCTTATCCGCTTGTTAACAGAAAGTTATTTGTAATGAATTAAAATTGCTCATCAACGTGTAAAAAGTAAACCTAATAAATAAAAAAGTGAAAGGTATGCAGCACGTACGCATGAACTACGGTGTTGCGACTAATGGCCCGCACGTGACGGAAAGGTGTGTAAACGCCAACGCATCCCGGCAATGAGCGACCCAATATGTGTTCATCAGATATCTGACCGAAGGAATTGTATTTTGTAGCTTAGTGGGGTTCACCGAAATAATGGGTTCGACGTAGTTTAGTAGGGTTTGTTGTAGTTTAGTAGGATCGTCGTAGATACTACGTAGAATCCCATACCTTTGACTAAGGTTTCAAATTTTGTTGTTGCCGATTTTATTAATTCAGCGAAAAATTAAAATATAATTATGTCCAACTCTATGTATCTAATCTTTTAACATTAACTCTATGTATATAATATTTTAACGTTGACAATTAATTATTTGCTAGCTATGACCCTTTAACCATTCAGTAGTCTATCTAATTTAAACTAAAATTTATTATTAAACTTGGGGGAGGAGAGATGCGGGTCACCGAGTACATTTATTTTTTTTAAACTATGGGCGTCTAAATAGAATGAAGCTTTTGGAAGAGATAAGAGGACAAAGCAACTTTCTGTATGTCCTATGTGAACTCTACAAAGGATGGTATTTGGGAAAAGTGAATGATGTGGGTGTAAATACTGTGTTCAATGACTTAGGAATGCTTATTGAGTTAAATGACTTAGGAATGCTCATTTATGTAATTGCAGTGAACATCACTTACACTAGAACTTCCTTGTACACTAATGATGCATGCAGTTGTTAAAGTAAAAATGCAATTTAAAACATAATGTGTTTTATGTTTTTAAAACAAAACAATTTAAAAATAATTTTACATTTATAGATAAATTAAAAAGTAAATAACAGACAAAGTATACATGTATAGTCATATTTATTTTAAATTATGCTGGAGGCTTTTAAAGCATATGTGTTTGTGTGTGTGTGTGTGTGTGTAGTCATGTGCATTAGAAAAAAAAAGAAGGCTATTAAAGTATAATGTGTAGTCAAATATATCAGAAAATATATATCAAGCTATTAAAATAAGTATGTGTTGTCATATTTGTTAGAAACTAAAAATGGGCTTAGTGTATATTTGCAGTCATATTTATTAAAACTAAGCAACTAATATTATACTACTTCTGACACTAACACAGCAGGTATACTTTTTAATCTCAGCCCAATGGCTGTCTCGTTCTCATAAATCTTAACCATTGGATAATAAACTATTCATTCAGTTGGAACTGGTTGCATTGCATCAGCAAATACTAGCATATTCTCAATTTGAGTGTTTAATCTAACTCTGACACAAAAATACCATCGTAAGGAGTGCATAGGGTCGGGTCACATATTTATTAGAAAATAAACAGACTAATATTATACTACATGTACTAACAGTTATTTATTTAAATTTGAACAGGCTAATATACTACTACCAGTCATGTTTATTACAAAATAAACAGGCTAATATTATACTAATAGCAGTTGTATTTATTAGAAAATAAACAGACTAATATTAAAATACCAGTAGTCATATTTTTTTAATCTGAACAAGCTAATATTATACTACTAGAAGTAATATTTATTTAAATCTGAACAGGCTAATATGATACTACTAGCAGTCGTATTTATTAGTCGCTATAGATAAGTGTATACTTGCAGTTATATTTATTAAAAACTACATAGCAGACTAATATTATACTACTAGTAATCGTATTTATTATAAATTAAACATCAGGATAAATGTTTACTAGCAGGTTTAAAAAATCTAAACCCCGGCTAAATGTATATTTGTAATCATAATTAAAGTAATGGCCAACTATTTCTTAAAAGATCTTTACTGTTTTAGTGAGTGGTAATTCTATCACAACCTGCTAAGCATATCAAGCAAAACGGGAGTGGTGGGAAGGGAGGAGATAAACGTATATTTAAAAATTTTGAACGCCATGACGCCTTCTATTTAAATTCCGGAAGTGCGTGCGTATTTATTTGCTATGTGAAAATCCCAACAGTAGGTGTAGCAAAAGTTCGTGCCTGGCATGGAAGATGCTGGAATGTGACAAAACATTGTAGAAATTTTCAAGTGTACAAAATATAACGAAATCGCCTGGATTATGACAGAATAAGACAATGTGGAAAACAGTAGGATTTCCGAAGTAGGATAAACATTAGGGCCTCTTCCAAAATGTATTCTTACAGAACTAAGAAAATATGTGAGATTCTGACATATTTGCTACAGTTGCGACAAGCTAATCTTTTAAATATGACAAAACACAATAAGGAAAACTGAGGTGGTTAGTTTTTGCCTGTTTCGTTTTTCTAAATGTGACAGAACACGGCAGGGCTTTATAGGTATCTGCTTAAGTACAGGTATCTATATAAGTACAAGAGTCTTTTAAATAAAGGATCTATATAAGTATTAATATCCATCTATATCAGTCCTGAATGTTCAAAAGTCTCCTAGAACAGACTGTTCTTAAATAAAGGTATGTATATATCTACATATATCTGACTGCATTACAATCTCTTACAATAGATTGTTCTGGAATACAGGTATGCATACATCTAAATAGTTCTGAGTGCTTTACAATCTCCTACAATAGAAATACAGGTATGTATATATCTACATCAGTCCTGAACGTTCTACAAAACTCGCGATTAAATGAACGTTAATCTCGTACAGGCAGCTATCTATATCAGTCATGAATATTCTACAAATATCTCGATTAAAAGAACGTTAATCTCGATTTTAAGAACAGTCTTTAGTACAGGTAGCTATCAACATCACTCACGGAATGTTCTTTAAAAATCTCGATTACAAGAACGTCCTTTAGTATAGGTAGCTATCAACATCACTCACGAATGTTCTTTAAAAATCTCGATTACAAGAACGTCCTTTAGTACAGGTAGCTATCAACATCACTCACGAATGTTCTTTAAAAATCTCGATTACAAGAACGTCCTTTAGTACAGGTAGCTATCAACATCACTCACGAATGTTCTTTAAAAATCTCGATTACAAGAACGTCCTTTAGTACAGGTAGCTATCAACATCACTCACGAATGTTCTTTAAAAATCTCGATTACAAGAACGTCCTTTAGTACAGGTAGCTATCAACATCACTCACGAATGTTCTTTAAAAATCTCGATTACAAGAAAGTCCTTTAGTACAGATAGCTATCAACATCACTCACGAATGTTCTTTAAAAATCTCGATTACAAGAACGTCCTTTAGTACAGGTAGCTATCAACATCACTCACGAATGTTCTTTAAAAATCTCGATTACAAGAACGTCCTTTAGTACAGGTAGCTATCAACATCACTCACGAATGTTCTTTAAAAATCTCGATTACAAGAACGCCCTTTAGTACAGGTAGCTATCTTCACCAGTCCTAAATGTTCCGGAGTTGACAACTCGAGTGTTATGATTTGAATTTAAGAGCCTAAATTAACTCGACTTCAGTTCATTGTCTGAGACTCGAGACTTGCCAATTTTGTTAAACTGGCCTGTTGCAAATTTTTTTCCGGAATGCAGTAAACGTTAGTACCATAATGTAAATGTCATATCAGAATGAGTGCGGTGGTTTTAAAGTCTTTCTCAGTAAGCGGCAATAAACCATTTTCGCATAGTGGAAGAAATAATGCCCTCACAAAATGATTCCACCCCACAAAAAAAACCCCCAAACCTAAAAAACAACCCCAAGTTCTTTTTTCCTGAAAAAGTACTTCATGCGAACAATTATTTGCATGAAAATACGAGATTTGTTTTCTTAAAGGTAATTTGATAAAAAATATAGTCTTGTCAACATTGTTGTAGGTTACTTTTCTTTCGAAACGATGTAATACAGGGTAAATGTGTTCTTTTGTTGTTTCTTGTTGTTTTTAAAACTCATCCATCATCAACTTCCGGTTGTAACAGAGATGAACAACAATGCGAATATAATTAAAATCGATAAGCTTCGGATTTTCGAAAATCTTATCGATTTTATGTGTATGTCTATTTTTAAGAAATTTTACAGTAATATTTTATTTAGTACGCAATTTTTATATTTCAAAGTGGAAAAGGAAAAAAAAAATTAAAACACTATTCATATGTTTACAATGAGCAAGAAATTTCAAAATGGCATACACTTTTGATTTGTTGAAGGAAAAAAACATAATTAGCGAAATGCAAATATTGTGAGATTGTAATCATTGATGGCATTACAACAACTTCTAATGTTTCTAATATTTTGCGTCATATAAAAATCCTTCCGGAATAGGAGAGTATGAACACTGTGACAAACCATGATTAATCCCGACTCGTAGAATAAAATTCGGATTTCATTATCAAGCATGATGATCAAAGTATTTATGACATAAATCATCACAAACAAATGAGAATAGTCAGTTCTTTGGTTAGGAAACTAATGATCAATTACTCACTCCCAATTTCAATACCAGAAACACTTCATTTCAGGCGGTTTTGTCATGGGTTGGATCTCTAGTCTCGAGAAATAAGTTCTAACTTCGGTTATGACAGAACAGGGCAATTTGTGCCCTTAACGTGAAAGCCGATGCATTGGCACTTTTACCGAGGAGGACATCAATGCACTGATGCTCGACATCAGGTCATATCGAAAAATGACAGACCTTTGGAAGAACAGCTCACATAATAATAAGGTACACACCTATGGCACAACTATTGTAAGAAAGGCTCCTTGATCAGCATAGAGGTGAGAACATTGCAGAAGTGTTTGAGAACATGTACATTTGTTATGGCAGAAATGAACAATGTGTACCATAATGTAAAAGCTGATTTGCTGGCACTTCTTAGTGTGATAGTAATTATTGTTATGTATCAAAATTAATGAATTATATTTTTTTTTAAAAGTAAGCCTTGATACTTGATTGACTCGAAAGTAATTTTAGGAGCTCTAGAATCGACTCTCGAAAAGACTTGACCTGTAATGATTTGAGACTCGACTTGAGCTTAACAATGACGACTTGAAAACACTACTAAGCACTAGAGCTGCCTTTCTCAACCTTTTTATTTTATCTTGAAGGGACATTGTTTGTTTCATCTGTGCTCGAACATTTGTGCGTCATTAACAAACCGATGGCCGCCTATCCGCATCATACTGCTTTGTGCCTGGCAGCTACAACGAGTCCACATCAACGAACACTTAGACAATCAGGTGAATGCGTGTCCAGCTCTATTCCTTCTATTTCTAATTTTGTAATATAAAAGTTTAGTAGAGATTAGTATTAGTTTTTGATACAAACTGAAAGACAATGAACAATTTAAATTGAGGAGATTTAATTGTAACTTAATCAAGAACTAATGCATAATTTGTGAGTGTATAAATGATTTTGTTAATTATTTATTTATTTGTATAGTTAATAAAATTGTTGATTTATTCTTTCCACTTTGGATTAAGTCACTTGCTAAAGGAAGTATGTAGGTTTAAGGGTAGGGGCTGCCAAACATAAGTAAATCTAAACGTACTTTGGGAAAGAATCCCTCAAACTGTGTGAATGTGTGCGGGCGAAGAGAAATTGCTATAATAATACCTAATTAATACGAATTAACAGGATTGCATTTTCACTCTGGACGAGTAACACCTAGAAGAGGGAAACAATTAGCTTAATTATAGATTATAGGGCTTGCTTGACTTAGTCTCCCAGACGGCAAAGATGAAGACCCGGTCGAAGTGTGGGTTCTTAATACTTAATATTTGTAAATTCATTATTCATAGAACCTTGAAGGAAGGTTATATAACCCCACGTTTTTTCACAAATGCTAACAAGACAACGGAGTATCTGTAACAATTTATTTTGTACAAATCTCGCATCTTCAATCCTAAAATAATTGACTGAATAACTTCTTCCGGTATGGATGAGAAGAGGGAAAACTATTTCGTGGGAGCATTATTTCTTTCACCACGCGAAAATGGTCTATTGCATTTCACTGAGTAGGACTTTGGACTTTAATTGCGGCTCATTTACCGCTTATAAAACTGCCGCCCGCAGTTTTAGATGTATTGTTATGAATTTTAATTTGTAACCAAAATTAGCGGCATTTTCTGACAATTTTTCAACAAGTCGATTTAACAAAATCAAATTTCAAACAATGAACCCAAGTCTATTCACCTAGACGACTAAGGCGGACTCAACAACTCTAGTACTTTGTTAAATTACCAATTCCATATTCAAAGGAGCGAGCAATACATGTACTGGGGCAATTAAACTCTTCATAGTGCTGGCATTTTCTAACAAGAAGTGCATCAGTAGACAATTTCATGTATGGCAGCATTATGTCTGATTACATTGCCATTCAGTTTGCAGTCAACAAATAAGATTAAACATGTTGTATATAATAAGAAACAATATGTGAAGCTAGTGTAATTTATAAACATACAGTAAAAAGCATGTCATTAGTTTGTCCAATCATATTTTTATCAAAGGTATTCTTTCATTATTATAAATTGCAAATAAGGCTGCAATACGTAATACTGAACACGCACGCACAACCACATGAACATACAACAATGTTTTGTCGAAAAAGGCAGGAAGTAGGAATCGAGAGTGAATAAACAGAACGTGAATGATTCATTACAAGGGGAGGTACGATTATTCAATCTCTATTATTTGTTTTGAAAGGTCGCGTTCACTAGCTGCATAAACTTGTTCGCGAAATTATCGAGGGCTGCACATAAATAGTGCATGTCATGTATAGGCCTTTAAAGTTCCACTTTTCCAAACATAACACAATTAGGCCTTAAATGATCTGTACTTATTTCGCTCATAAATCTTTTTAAGTGCCGTAAATTACAGTATTTATACTTATACATTTAAATTATTTTTGTAAATGACTATATACATATAAACGATAATATGATGCCAATGTCAGTCATGTACCACATATTTTTTTAAAGGTTTGTATTGCTGTTGGATTTTTAATTATTAAAAAACAGCAATACATTGGTAACACCATCATCTGTCGTAATCATCTCATTATTTTAGCGAAAATTAGGGCCGCCGCCAGTAAAGTGCTATGTAGAGGCTTCAGGTAAATGACTGCTTTTCTTTGATTTCGAGAAAACATTTAAAATGTGGGAACCGGGTAAATTACCATTATAAAAGAACAAGAGAAATTAAATTTAAAATTGCGTTGTGCAAAATGATAACGGACCATAGCGATAATGTAAAATTTAATTACAAGTATAAGCACATAAGATTCCACATCACAGACTCCTCGTCAAACAATACAAATTAATTTAAAAGATTAATGCACCTTTTAATTTAATTATTGTTGGAGGGTAAAAGCTCGTTCAAAATCAACAAAACGCTAATTGTCTAATCTGCTTGACATGCTATTTGTAAGCAGAAATGGGGGAGAGGAGACAAAGTAAATATTTGATCGCCTCGATCAATGATCTGCTATAACTAACGCACAAAGAAATCAGCAAAACGCTAACTATCTAATGCAGGGTTTCTCAACCGGGGTTCCGCGGTTGAGAGAGGTCGCTAGGGGTTCTCCGAGATATCGGGATTAAAAAGAAAAATGAAAACAAAGCAACGTAGACATAGTAATTTTTATACTGGAGTTCCCTTTGAACTGGAAATTATATCAGGGGTTCCTCCATGGTGAAAAGGTTGAGAAAGGCTGGTCTAACCTGCTTGACAAAGCTATTGTAAGCAGAAATGGGGGGCGGGGGGGGGGGAGAAGTGTATGGAGATGGAAACAAAACAAATAGAGCGACATCATTTGATCGCCTCGAAAAATCAGAAATGATCTGCCATAAGTAACGTACAAGACAATGTCAACCTATGATTTATTTAATTCAAATGAATGGCGTAAAGCGAGATACCGGGGCCTGCTATATCGTTGAGATTTTCGGCATTTTATAAAAGGTATAAACCTCCATTTATTATTTTAATTTAAAAGTATTAATTAAACAATTCTGCTCTATATATGGCAAAACTTTTATTTTAGTGGTTGCAGGTCGGCATCTGGAACGTCAACAGCACTTAGTCTTTCGATGTTCCTGAAGATCTTATCTGGAAAGGTGTGTTTTCACCTGGTAATATAAGCTCTAATTATCTTCTCCTAATGCGAGCTATGGATGGAAGAGACTGTCAGTGTCACTTTAACCATGGAAAACGCAGAGACTAGAGCACGGTGTGCGTTTGTGCACGTGAATTTACCATTTGTATTAGTTACAGAGTATAAGAGAACCTTGAGAGTCAGAGTGCGTGTGAAATCAAAGTGGGAAGTAAGAGGTTGAAAGTAAGATGGGAGCAATAGTGAAGCAACATAAAGGCAAACTCTTATGAAAGCTCAACTTGCGTGACGTAAAGAAATGAGCTATATATAAATGCCAAATGCGCATTTACCATAGACGCTAAAATGCTTCGATCTTTTCAATATGGCGGACGTTTGGCGACAGCGAATTGCTCTTGTGTCTTCTCCATATATAGAGCTCAGTGGACGTATGTTTTGCGTGCTCGCTCGTGGCGAGTTTTTCCACGTTACGGTTACCCGACGATGGCAGCGAGCTACGGGCGAGTACAGACGAACACCTACAGGAATCAACAAACAAGAAACACAGACTTGTGCTCCATGGGCGCAAACGTAGGTTCGGTCTGAAACTGCCGGCCTTATGCCTGTGGAGCAAAGAAAATCTACAACAACCTTCAACAACAATTTGCATCAGTTCATCATTCGCCAATAAAGAAAACTACAAGCTACAGACACAAGACTCCATCTCACAACAGCAACTTCATCAACCTTACGTCTCAACGCATGAACCTCCCGCAAGATTCAGCGAGGACAACAATAAACATTCAACACAGACTACAGTTCGCCAGACGGGCTACCGATGGCGGAAAGAATAAAATTCTGCACGCCTCAACCCGACTGTGACAACACACACGGCGAGATAGTCTACCACCGCTACGGTCAGTCACAGGACGCATATCTTTTCAACATGAACAACTCGACAAAATAATCGCACTACAGATTTCACTCATCGAGAGTGGCAGAATCCATGGGCACAAAGACTGGTGAGTCTCAAACCTGCTGGTCTAGTGCCTATGGTACAAGCAACAAAACGAACAAGGTGGCTCTGAAACGACCCGAAATTTCAACTTATCGCCAAACACCAACCCGACGCACTACGAAAAAAAAAATTCAACAGTCGCCAACACGGAACAAGCGCCAACCGATCTCCACTTCCAACACCACCGTTCCCCGAATACTCGTGAGGGGAGCATGTCCTACTGGAGCACTACAGATCAGAAAACCTCTCTCTCTCTCTCTCTTTCTCTTTCTCAAACACACACCACCATCACCACCAAGATTTGGCACTTTATGGGGACAACAGTTTGTTACGAAAATATGTCAGCAATTTTCACTGAGTATAAAAAATACACACTGCAAGAATGCGATTAGAACATACAGTATTTAGTTTAGATTCACTCTCTCTCTCTATATATATATATATAATATATAGATGTCTAACAGAAGTCATCTTTAGCAAACCACATGCACAAGGATACAAGGCCCTTTACAATTTTACAATATGTAGGTTTAATCAAAATATGGCAGTCACGTATTTTCAGACTGCTATGCAACTGTATACAAACCAAAAGTAAAAGCATTCAGTATACAGTATGGATTACATTACCCAAAGATCACATTACCAATAACCAAACCGACAAGGGCAAACTCCACATAGCACCCCCACTATCACCACCTCCATACATTACATGCCATGCAACACCTTCAGACTTGAGTAGCCAGAGTAAGAAGTGGTCTAATGTTTGAGGTCACAATGTAATATTTTAAAAATATTAAAGCCTCTCAAATTCAAGCAAAAGGTTGTTCATAAACTTGAAACAAGTGTTTGCATATAACAAATGACTAATGATTGAGACATGAATTAAAACTTTGCAAACAGACTCCAGACAATAACCGACTGACACAAGATTTGCTACTGAATAAATTTGTTTGAGTTCATAAAATTATTATGCAAGTCACGAACAGGTCTTTGACCTAACAACATAAATTATTTTAAAGATGTTGACAAAGCTATTTATTTCGTTTTAAGTAGCGTTCACCTGCCTTCATACATTTAAAAGCCTCCAGTAAGAAGAAAGAAAGGAATAATGCATGATGAACTGTCAAATATTACTCAGAAAGTGATAAGGGTAGATCAACTTAACCCTCTGGTGCAAGAATACAAACACATTAAAAAAAAAAAAAAAACAGACAGGAATGTGGTTTTGCATTCAATGCCTGAATGGTTAGAGAACTAGTATGATACATAACAATTTGGCCGGCATTGAGGGTGTGGGGAAAGACGAATTTAGCAATTGCTCAAAGCTCCACTCAGGATTCACAAAGCCCGCACACACATAGGACTCCCTTAAATATTTTTACTATATCTTACCTGCAAACTGTTGCATGTACATATTATGGTTACATGGGCTGGAGAAAAGAGAAACTTTCTACAAGACATTATTATACTTGTCCACACAAAGAAGAAACATTTTAAAGTTTTTAAATTAAGTAAAATGTAGATTCTCACCTGTTGTCATCCAGACCAAAACCAACATTGAAGTCCACATCTTCGCTTCCAAAACCCAAAGAAACATAAAGAACGCCTGAATAAATAGAGGCTGTTATGTGATTATGATAAGGTGTACTTCCCACTGCATACAATAATATTCCTGATGGTCTGTTACTCTGAAAGTAACATTAAAAATGCACTTAATTTGCTTTAAATACTACATTTAAACACTGTGTATGTGTGTGTAGGGGAATGAGTGTGTGCATATGTGTTTGAGTGTTCACAATAATTATATATAATAATAATAGCAATGCCTATAAAATGCTTAGAATAAGTCAAACTATACTACACATTACAGATGTAAATACAGTAATATTATTCTTTTTTTATGAGGGGGTTAAATAATATTTTGTATTACCAGGCCATGAAACTTTTATTGAAAACGTGCAATAAAATCATATGGTACATTGTCCAGTTTTATTGAAATAAAAATATATGTTGTCAGGTATTATCATCTATTTATTTGTTTTATTGTACAACTCACTTCACTTTTTATTTTGTTATTTTATAACCTCTCCATTAGCATTTTTTAACATGTATGTAGACATTTTTAAGTGTTTGTGATAAAGTGTAATGTTACTTATTTCAGTCTTGTTTAGAGCTGCCAACATTTTGCCATTGTACTGTATTGATAATTCCACCAAGAAACATCTATGGATTTACATTATTCTTAGATTCATTCTTTTTGTTATATGCTGAATAATGTTAACTACAATAACTACATTTTAGTCCTAAACAATTATCCTACAGGTATACAAGAATCTTCTGTTATTTTAAAGAAAGTTTTGCACAAAAAAATATTGCATGGCATCATGCAGATCTTCACACTTTTAGACTTATAAAGTAAAGTGCATACACCTATCGTATATATCCACTAATAATTTGTGCCACTTCAATTTTGTTTTTTTCTCACATATGTGCTAAAAAATATGATGTGCATGCTAGTACCACATTACACCCCCACCCCTCCAATACAAACTGCAGCTATGCATATCTAATGACTCTTCAATTCTTTTTTTCTTACATGCACCACAACAGCTGCTCTCACAGCATTATTTTAAATTATAAATTCCAGGGTTGAAGATAGTACTTACAGAAAGCTCTAAATATTTTGTATATTTATATATAGTTGTGTGGATGTTCTTATTTCATAAGGTATAATGTACTGTAATTCAGAAATGTTAAATTATTTAAAGTCTACATCAAGGAGAATCCCTAATTAATGTATGCATCTGGAGAATCATGTGAGAAAAATAATTATCAGAAAATGGGTGAAAGTAAACCTTTCAAGAATTGTGTGAAACAATGTGAGTGTTTGTGTGTGAGGGCATATGTATGCATGTGTCCATGTATGCACAAAACAAATATCATACATATATATCTTTCAAAATTAACTATTAGGTTATTCTGGCAACTGTTTACCATAGCTTCTGCTTTTTGGTCAGTATTAAAAAGAATAACTTATGTGACTATGTGCAAGGAAGATTAGATAATTATCTACAATGCAAACAATTGGGTTGGCATTGAGCATAATTTATGTTAAATATCTGAATCAACTTGTAAACACAAATGCTTTGTAAGATTTGAGAAATACTTCTGATACTGCATGGTACAAATAAAACTTCAACTGTCATAAGAATGTCAAAAATCTAATTTGATAGTCATCATCAGTAACACCTGTCCACTACTCCCATAATTCTTCAATGACTAAATAAGTATATACCTTTCGTTAAACTTACTGAAGACAATATTACATGTGAAATAATGATAGAAGGTTAAATCTGTGAGTGTCATAATATAAATAAGATTCAGTAAGAAAATGTTTCAATTCAGTACAAGAGAAGTTACATGAAAATACCGAAGAAAAAAAAATGGTTCAGGCAGAGGTAAAACTGTTCAACTTAAAAGGAAAGTTTGAACTTAATTAAAAGAAAGCAAAATGTTATGCTCTACTATAAATATCCAGATAAAGAAATATAAAATTATAATTCAAAAGAAAACTTAAATGATTTTTTAAATATATATGTTATTTAATAAGCACTTTTTCTCCAAAAGGCTTATGCAATTTCTTCTAGTTTTTTTCTTGATGTTATAAATCATAATGACAATTTATTAAACTGCAAATAATTTCCAGTATTTAGACACGAAAAGAGACTTATAAGAAAAACTATTTTAATATACATATTTTTACAATTTAAAGAAGACAATTATTATTTCCTTAATATATTTAATAAAAGTATATTTATATATGACATAAAATGAAAGAGTTAATGGAAAAGATGGAGATTGTTGATCTTTAATAATGTTCAGTTTTTATGTACGTGCATGCTTGTGTAAATGTATGTAATGAAAGCAAATCAAATAAATTGTATAGCACTACTAGACCAAATAATTATATAGGTAATACATGCCACTGATAAACTCTAGGCAACTTTTTATTGAAAGAACTAAGCAAGCTTCCAAATCCTGATATACATAAAATGATAAATGCACTTACCTTGAACTCCAATGAAAATCTGTTGTTATCAGAATAGAAGCGGTTTTCTTCTCTTTCATAAAGCTTGTAAGTGACCCATTCATACCCACTGAAAGTGAGTGTTGATGGACCTATAATCAGTCATTTCAAACAAATATAACTATGAGATTAAAAAATATTTGTTGTTTTTTTAACTGAAAAATAATATAGTAAACACAAACATGACATAAAAAATATAACACCTTCAGTTTAGTAAACACAAACATGACATAAAAAATATAACACCTTCAGTTTGTAAGAATGTGCAAACTAGAAACCAGAAACTGTCAAAATACAGAAATGATTTCACCAATTAATATTAAAAATCAAAAACACAATATAAAGCAATTAATGAAGGTTATTTAGTAAAAATAAAAAGACAAATAAAGGAAAAAAGATAACAAATTCACTTAGAAATCTCTGTACTGAATGGGGCATTTGCTTTAAAATGTTTATAAAATTAAAAATGGAAATAAAATAAATTATTGAATAAAGAAGCCATCTGTAATTGTTAAATTGTGTGTGTGTGTGTGTGTGTGTGTGTGTGTGTGTGTGTGTGTGTGTGTGTGTGTGTGTGTGTGCGTGTGCGTGTGTGGTGTACAAATACATATAATAAAAATGCTCTTAATTTTACTGTTTATTTGAGGTGGGTGGATACTGTTTTCATTAACAGTGTAAGTCATGTAATAAGGTTTAAAATTTAAATATTATTTTCATCATTAATGACTGGTTAGTTGGATGGTAAAGTAAATGATAATGACAGGACAAATATATAGCTGAGCCAGACTATGACAAAAAGCAGCACTACAGCAAGAGATGATGATGGTGTTTCAGATTCATAGCTTGCATTCGGATGTAGGCCTACCGCTCAATGCCAACACATAAGCTTGATTGTTTGATTTCTGTTTGATCCAAATCCAAAGTTTTTGTTGATTTCTTCTTCTTTGATTAGGATGATGGCTGCTTCTGACGTCAGCTGATTCTGCTGCCTCGGATGAAGTATGCCATTGTTGTGAGTTGAAGATGATGAAAGACAGGATGGAGGGTTACTGAAAGAAAAGTTGTAGAATGGTGTTGATGAATGGTGGCCAATTTGACTGTGTGGCACTCATGTCTGGCCAGTAGAGGCATGCATTAGCCCAGTTGTTCATGGGCTAATGGCATGGTGGTTGGTGTTGTTCCTGTCATTGTCGCTGTCTCCAATGTTGGAAGGAGAAGGTGGATGGGGGTATCTTACAGAACCCAGACAAGTAGCACATCTGTACCTTGTGCATATGTACACCTGGGATGTTCAACCCCCTGACCTTCTCACTGGTGTTGTTGTCATCGCTGTCCCCAGTGGAATATGCATAGGTGAGTGCTGGTGGCCAGTACAGGCGATCAAGCAGCAGTTGTAACATGTCTGCAATGAAGTTATTAAAAAAATCCCCATGTCGTTGTCATTGTTAGTGGTGATGGTGGTAGTAGGTGTTATTTTTCCTTGTTTTTTCTTTGTCTGGTGCTTTTTCCTTGTTTTTTCTTTGTCTGGTGCTTTTTTCTTTCATTTCTGGTTTGGGTTTTTGTCTGAGTGTTGGCTACTTTTTTTCTTTTTCTCCGTTGTAGTAGTGGTAGAGGTTTGGATATTTTTTCTCTTCAGTTTCAGTTATTGTTGTAGAGAAAAGGCTTCCTTCACTGGCTGTTTTGTTGTCTGATTGGAGTTTGCTTTAATTTCTGGTGGAATTTTCCAAATAATTTGTGTGTTAGTTTCCTTCTCACATGTGCTGGTGGATGTTGTTTGTATATAACTTTCTGTTGTAGTTGTTTTGTTGAATTCTTGTAACATTTTTTCCCTTGAAGGATCTTTGTTATAGCACAGCCTCGCATAAACAATGATCATTTTTGGTTAAGAAGAGTAAGAAGTATTTTGTCATATGCCTCCTCCTTGTTAGTGTTTAGTTTCAAGCACTCCATTGACAATCATATAACGTGTAGTTGGTTATCGATAAGGAAATCAACCTTTATAGCTCTGTTGTAACTAGCAATCTCTTCTTGCGCTCTTGCTCTCCAGCCCTGAATAGAGTTTGGGTGTAGGAGGTTGGCTGCCATGTTTTTTCCACCCTGAAAAGAGCTTGGATGGAGGACAAAAGTTTTTTCCGCCCTGTATTGAGCAAGGGTGTAGAAGGTAGGACATCGTTTTACCTGCCCTGTAAAGGGCTGGGGAATGGCATTGACTGATGTTCTGGTGTTCCTCTTTTCATTTTCAAAATCCGGCAATCCGGCAGACTGGTGTCAATTGGTGGGTCGGTGAAAAAAATGGAAAAAAGGTTCGTTAATTTTGCGGACTTTGATACTCTTATTATCTCTAACACGCCAATAGGTATCTACATTATAAAAATGTAAGCTAATAGGTGTCTATATTACTTAAATGCACACTAATCGGTGTGCAGGCGGCAAAGAAAGCCGAAGCAGGAAATTAGAATGGTGCACTGGCTGTATAGTGTTTTCCGCTGCTTTCTATTTAACTGCAGACTGCAAATGTATAGTAAATGGCGAAAAGGATGAATGCTCGCCTCATAGAATCTGCTAGTGTCGCCGATGGTGAAGCCAGTATAACCATTTTTACTCCCAACTATTACAAATGCATACTATGCGCCAAATTATGTCTGTCTGATCACCCGACCGGAATCATATTACAAGTCGCACATACCAGGAGCTGGCGAATATGTCAGTCACCCTTAACCCGGCAAATTCACATTAGTTACGATGATACTGTTGACGCCGATTAGTTTTTAGGGTTAGGGTTAGATTTCAGATTAAGGTGTTTAACTCTGAAGTGGGATATTCTAAGCCCTTTTCTTCTTATTATTAAAACTGTTATTTTAATATACTGATGTCCATGTCAATATTCATTCCACTGCTTATGACAAATTTAGGATTAAAAAATATATTATTATTACTACAACAATGCATTATTATTATTACAACAATATTATTGTAATATCTGCACTAAATGGATCTGCAATGTGTGATAAAGTGAACTTTAAAAAATACTGTAAATGAAAAAAGTCGCTCTTTGCCGATGCAACATTGAGACTGATGATTTGCCATTTTTTTTACTGCCTACCGCCTAGTAGTAGTACGCAAATCTGGTTCACGAGTGACAATCCCAAAGATCGATCAATATGCAGCCGATAGTAAACAGCCTGGAATACATCTCATTACGTGTATAAAAAAAATCTTTAGAAGCCAATTAATTCACGTGGAGCATTTGCACGACAATTAGTTTATTATGAACGGCACTGAAAGAAGACAGCTGATTTGCTGTGAATAACAGAACCACTTTATTTTCTGAAATCAGATAAATTATTTGTTGGTATCGTTGTCCATTATCATTAGTTTCTATAGTTAGCTGATGCACAAATGTGATGCTGAAATTGTATATTTTATTTTTCTTTATATTAATATGGATGTAGGCACATCTGTAGCTAACAAGTGTGGGTCAGACACTTCTTCCCCAAACAGGGCACTGTGAGAATGAGTGGGTTTCTTAAAATATAGTTTTTACCCCATCAAGCAAGGGTTGTAATGAAATGTTTCACGATTTCCTCAGGAAAGCGGGTAACACACTCACTGCATTATAATTTCTTTTAAAATAAGCAAAGCATATTATCAAATTAAAAATTATTCTGTTTTTCAAAACAAAATGAAAAATTAAATTAAAACATATGCAACCATGATTATAACAAAACAAGCAATAAAATAAGTGATGGAAAAATAATGTCTCAACGATTACCCAATGAGAAATAAACGACAAGACCGATTGGTAGAAGCCAAAGATTGCCACTTATTAAAAATTCCTAACTTCAGCCCGGTTAATTTCTAATAATTTTAAATAATGAAGTGATGAGCTTGTATTCTGCAACAAATATTAAGTACAAAAATAACCAAGGAATAAATACATAAACAGATTTACCAATATCAGTTGAATTATAAGATAGAAATTCTTTGTTTTCAACATATCTGTATTGTTATATAATACAACACATGTATTCACACAGAGCAGTTTAACTCATAAATATGAGAGCCATTATTTAGGCTGGACTGGAACAAGAGATGCTTTAAATGGCCAATACAGTTATTTCAGTTAGAACGGTTCTTATCTCAGATTGTTAATACATTGTATGTACTGTACTATTCTACGTAAAAGATACACAGGTTCACATAGGTTTACATGCATACATACAGGTTCACACACATGTATATACACGCGTACATGTATGCATATACTCTCTCACACACACACACACACACACACACACACACACACACACACACACACACACAGGTTCACATACACAAAAAGGAGTCGGTGTTGAATACCTGTGCCATTCAGGCATATCTAAAGCCATTATAGACCGTGTACATATCTAATTACACTCAGGCAAGTTAGAGTGGTATTTTGCTTCCATTCAGTCAGCTTGAAACGCTCTGCCGGAGCTAATAATCAGGTGAGGTGATAATGTCAGATTTAACTCTTAAAGCTACATTAGCTGACAGCCCTACACTTAATGTACAATCACCTACGCCTGCAAAAATGTCCACGCCTTAAACAGGGTCTTCTTAACAGCATTATAACAGCATTATAGGCCCACGGGCAAAGAAGTGCACTTACACAACCACTCACAGGAATAAAAATTGACAGCAAGTAAGTACATACAAAGATAGCATGGAGCTCCCGGGCAACTGCACTGGCTTTAAATCGAAGAGAACAGAGACCATAAGCCGCTAAAATGTATCAAGCACTTGATGAACCATTATCGTATGACTACGCTCAAGTGAATGATAATACACTGTAAAAACAAACGTAATATAATACAATATCAAGCGACAGCTAGTACTAGCTAGGCGTACTATTTCAGCTGTAATAAAGATCGCATAGCGATGTAGTAATTCAACAATTGTCATTTTGCAAATTACTTATTAAAAATTAAATACTAAATAAACAAAATATTTCTGCGTTAATATATGTTATGCATGTTTTATGCTGGTGTGAATGTCTCTAAGTATTACAGTATCATCATCATTATTAGAATGTCATGAATAAATTGGAGATTAGTACTGGTTCAAAGAATAAGATTCTGACTGACGTGTACGACAGCCACTGCTCGAATTATCAGGCTGAACGTCAAACTGTCCATTCTATCAGATTTAATAACAAGTTGCTGAACCAATCAGGCTTTATGATAAAGTTGTCAAACCTATCAGTTGACCAACATATTAGGCTTTATGACAATTTGCCCACCCAATAAGACCTAGGTCAAGCTTGTCTTGAATGTGGGGAACGCTTCCGGCTTCCGCCGCTTTCGCGACCATCCTAGGTCAAGCTGATACCCTATCAGGCTTTATATCAAGCTGCCCAACCTAACGGACATTTATACTTCACAATGCGCAGTTGACTGGCTCGAGTACTACTGGAACTGTGAACTAATAATCCTAAGGTGCGGCACAGGAAGAAACGCAATAAATCAAATGAAAACTGTAGTGATATGACCTTGAAATAAAACACCAAAAATAATACTTTCTAAATAAATCTTTATATAACGACTACTATAATGATTAAAATAAATAAACTGATCTTCACTCGGTTTCACACATGCACGGTAAAGTGACATCATTTGTATGTTTGTCCACCTACGCTATCGCCTCTTAAAAGCCACACAGGCCTACTTTACAGGGCAAGGTCAGTAATCAGAGCCAATCCAGCAACAGTGTGCCGCTCATTTTACCTAAAGTAGAGACAGCCGGCATGTAATCATTCTACTTCAGGCTTATCACAAGTGTCTGATTTCAACTATTCGTCGTGCAGCTTACTCATTCATGAATGAAAATCGCCATAAAAAGATTAGTCTCTTCAGAATAACATTAATCAAGTATTTTAAGTTCTGCTAGTAAATGAAAATAATTAAAACGAGAGTGAAAAATGAGAGAAGAAAAAAACAATAAACATTTCTGAAGTTCTGATTGAAATAATATAGTAGTATGCCGAACATGTTTAATGTAGAGTTTTATATCAATTTTCACAAAATTTTAATTCATTTACTGTACATAAAAAGCTTCGCGACCTCATTATTCGGGAGTGTGCCACCAAGATAGTAGCGCTTGGTGGGTTTGCCTGTAACAGGCTGCTTGGTACGTAATCGTATAGAGCTCTCTTCTGCCCTATCACTCCAGTCCTAGATTTTGCATCGTGACTCTCGCAGAGTAAAAACTTCATGGCAGAGTGTTTCTCAATCAGAATATACAACTAATGAACCAAAATGACTTATCAATCTTTCTTCTCTGACCTTCTATCGTCGACGGATTCAACATTCGTTAAACAGTGAGGATACTGCGATATTTGACAATAAATGGTCAGGTATATAAAGTATATGGACGTATTGTGTAATCCTGATTTCACTTTTATTATGAACAAGGATAGTTATCATAGGATATTACTTACAGCATATTTTGGAATATAATAAGATGCTGAAGTTGTTATTTTCAAGGTCTGTTTTCATTAGAGTCTTATACTAATCTGTATTGAAACGTCAGCTTTTATATTATTGGCGGCTGTTGTTTAATGTATTGTAATACGTCACAGTTGGTCAACCAGCTTAAATTACTTAATTATTGTATACGTACATCTGTCAATACCGGAAGTTCTTTACAATGTGTGATGTGTAAGTAGTCAGTTCACTCCCTCAGGACGTACCTTAAATCTAACTATATTATTCCTACTGATTTATTATTCGCAAATTCAACTGGCATTCGCATGAATTCACAAGAACGTATCCCTCGCAAATGTGCATTTTACTCCAGAGCAGATATACAGCTAGTAACGCATGTTTTAGAATTGTTTTGCGGGTCTCAGTTTAGTATATCGATATGCTACTGTCAAACCGTTACCAAGTCATGGTAAGTATGTGAAATCCATATTTTTCGACTAATGAGCATTTTTTTAAAACAGATTTGTATACAACGAACACCAATCAACCTTAATAAGAAGATAAAATAAACACGGTTCCAAAATTTTGACCTTTACAAAAAAACAAAAAACTATTACATCTTGCAAGACTCATATTTTGTTGAGATCGTCACACAACAATAAAATAAAATCGATATTAAGTCTTTCAATAACAGGGTCTGTTGAGAAATGGTGATTCAGACACGTTCTTCATTTTCTCTAATTCAATCTCCGATGTTTTCTCACCGTCTCCCATGTTTTCTCAATAACTTTTCCCCCGTGTTTTCTTACTAACTTATTTCTGGACTTTTACCAATTCATCAATGAATTTTGTAAACATTAAGTGCACTCAGATGTGACTAATCGTCTTTTTTTTCGTTGCTCAGTCAGCTTCTGCCAGCTTGTTTTACTTGTTTAATTTTACCTTGCTATTAGAAGAACGGTTATAAATTACGCTGCAGTAGAGAATTCACATGTGAATAATATTGACAGACAGGATTTGCATTTCTTCTTTGCTGTTTATTGATGTTGCTGTTTAACTATGCTTTATTCTCTTGTATTTTCTTTTCTTTAAATTTGTTTTGTTATTTTAAAATAATTTTAAAATAAGCGTTCTTCCCTTTTGTCACAACTGATTAATATGAACAGAACGCGACAGTCTTGTCCAGAGCCACAACGTTAAAATAGTGGGACATTGCTTTGCTGTACGCAAACACGTCGTCCTTCCTCCCTCCTCCTTAACAAATAAAGAAATGTGTTTAAATAATACTAAGGCTTGAGAAAGTCATTCAGCAAGAGTTCTTTCACTCAAATATACCGAATTAAACAATCAGAATTAAGTAAAAGCATAATAATAATGATAATAGTAATACAAATATTAAATTAAAAAATATTTCTAACAATTAAAAAATATAGATTTAATATTATTTTGGGGTGGTTTTCGTTTTGGAATAACTACATCGCTTTGAAGACATTTTAAAAAAAAACTTTTTAAAGGATTTATTAATAATTCTTTTGGCACGACATATAAGAAAACGGTAGTTTAACTAAAAAGCGGAAGCGAAAGCTAAAATAAATAAATGAAAACAGAGTGTGAGAATTTGTAAATGGATGTTAAGAAGCTATGAAAACAAGTGTAGAATCTGCTGAGAATGATTCAAGTAAAAGTTTCATTTTAATACACTTAAAAATACGAATAAATTGCATACAATAAACAGCAATAACCTGTTAAATACTTCTTTATATCAGACTGCACAAGAATATTTTAGGTTATGCTAGTCGTTCGTAATTGGGGAGAATATTTATGTTGATAAACAATCTGCATGGTGAATTTAAGAAAGATAGAAACCTGCAAAAGCAGAAGCGGTATAGATGAAATGATTTTGATCTAAAGAAAAAATGTAACACATGGAACCAACTCAGATAAAATAAAGCTGTTTCCAAACAAAATATACATACCAAAAGAAAAGCAACAACAGAATCAACATCAAAAGCAATGAAAATTGATGTGTTATTGTCTATAAATGCTACATCGTAGATCGGCTAGCATACCGATCAAAACTTACACCGGAGATTTTCACATTTAAACCTACATTTAACAACTTAGACTTCCACATCTAAACTCACATCTGTGAGTTCCACATCTAACTTCTCATCCCAAACTTCCAAACCTAAACTCACATCCCAGACTTCCACATCTAAACTTTCACAGCCCAGACTTCTACGTTTAAACTCATATCCCAGACTTCCTCATCTAAACTCACACCCCAGACTTCCATATCTAAACTCACATATCAAACTTCCACTTCTAAACTTCCACATTTCAGACTTCCACATTGAAACTCTCATCCCAGACTTCCACATCGAACTCGAATCCTAAACTTCCATATCTAAACTCACTTATGAGACTTCCATATCTAAACTCACACCCCATACTTCCATATCTAAACTCACATACCAGACTTCCACTTCTAAACTTCCACATTTCAGACTTCCACATTGAAACTCTCATCCCAGACTTCCACATCGAACTCGAATCCTAAACTTCCATATCTAAACTCACTTATGAGACTTCCATATCTAAACTCACACCCCATACTTCCATATCTAAACTCACATACCAGACTTCCACTTCTAAACTTCCATATCTATACTCATCCCAGACTTCCACATCGAACTCGAATCTTAAACTTCCATATCTAAACTCACTTATGAGACTTCCATATCTAAACTCACTTATGAGACTTCCACATCTAAACTCACATCTGAGTCCTTTATAGCTAAACTCAGACATCTAATACTTCCACATCTAAACACACATCTCAAACTTCCAATCTAAGAAACTCATACATCCCAGGCAAACATACATCCATACTTGCACACTTCAGACATCCGGACTCACACAATTCAGACTTCCACATCCAAACATAAATCCCAAAATCTCAAATCCAAAGACTAAATGGACACATATATTTTTTTATTTGTTAATAATGTGCAAGCAGGGACAAAAATATTATTTAAAAAATTCCAATGGGTGATGAGCGAAAAATGCGTAGGTGTATGCTGACGAGAAATGACGAGTAATGGAAAAGGCGGATACCTTGCTTTGCACAAGATGCTCCCTCAAAATCTGTTCCAAAGCAGTCACAATGGAAGTCTGTATAGAGGTTCACGCACCTTCCACTGTTTATACACCGACCTTTTTCTTGACATCTGTCAATGCATCCCGCGGACACACCTTCTGCTACGTCAATAGGAATGTCTCTTCCCGAATATTTCAAATCTTTCATGCAGCCAATGAATGATGAAAAATCTCCTGAACTTGAATCTTTGGCGGCTGATTTAAATAACAGGAAAATAAATAAACAAAACTTATGGCAGAATGCTTGACAATACACACACAAAAAAAAAAAAGGAACAAAAAGATTATGTAGTTCCATTCCAAAGAAAAACGACCAGGAACACTACCGCTATTAATAATACTGATTCATCTGATTACTGTGTTTAATGTTTGTGTTGCTTAATTTAAAAGATAAGCAATTCTCCCTCCATTTTCTTTCGTGCATACACTCATACATATTATATATTACAAGTCAGTAAAATCATGATACTGCAAGTCACTTGTTAAGCTCCAATTACATCGTAAATACAGGACAATCCTCATCATAAACTGTAAAATATAAAAATCACGTCCTTTGCATTTTTCCCCCAAAAAGAAGCAATACTAATCCGTAAATGAAATCCCCAGATTAACTTCTATTATTAATAAAAATCAAATATACGAGCATGCACATCTTGTGTCTCTGTACTGTACATGTAAGATCTTAAAGGTGAAAAGTGAAACAGAACAAAACTAAGAAAACGTGCATATATTCGAAATTATCTTTCAAACTGAATATCTTTATTTTTTAAAACAAACAAACCTTTCATGAATGCATAAAAAAAATATTTTCACAAAGATCATACTGTGACAAAAAAAAAATTATTCCACTGCTATATTTTTTCTAATCGAATTATTAAGTTAATATTGTCAACATTTATAACAATCCACAGAGAATATAACATTTTGTAATATTTAGTTTCTAAGTAAAACTTTATAACCATGCCTTGTATTATTTTGTACACGTTGTATCTAGGTGATGTTTTTCTCTCTGTATAGTAATAGCAATGCTGGTCGTTTGGTTTACTGTCCTCTGTGTATGTGTGGGGTGAGTGGGTGAGCACCCATTAATTGGTATTTATGTTTTCCGCTGGAAGGGGCATCCTGAATGATTCCCCCCCCCCCCCGCCTCACCCGCTGGAACAGCTTATTGTCCGGATCACGCATGGCTGGGCAAGAACTGCATGGGTTCTAATCGGGGATCGCCACTCGCCTGGGCATGGCAGGTGTGTGGGTAGGATCAAAAGTAATGAATACAGAGCAAAAGATATATGATTGGGTCAGCAGAAGTCGCCAGCTGACCAAGTCCAAGAAATGTTACTCTGGATTAGAAGGATCAAGTAGAGAGAACCCTAGGTGGTGTCCCGCCTGGAAGTTGATCCATACCAACTGACGGAAACAAACTGCATATATATACATCAAATGTGGGTATGTGGCTCCCCCCTCCCCCACCAACGGAGGGCGGTTGAGGGGTGCGCCAAACTGGTGCAACCTGTTTCACCCCCTCCCGCCCTCCACCTCAGACGCACCGCGAGGCTATGGGGATCCCCCAGAAGCAGACCAAGATAGAGAACATCATAAAGATGAAAGGTCTATTGCGGCTTCTGGGGTGAGTGTAAGCGAAACACACACACACACACACACACACATGGGTATGTGGTCCCAATGGGGCACTCCAGATCAGGATACTGATGACGAAGTGATCAACTCAAGCTCCGGTGTGACGTAAAACTGCTATCGTAACACATACATATATGTCTATATACATTTACACACACACAGAGTGAAAAGACGTCTGACTTTGAAGTGTTATTGATCTCAATGTCTGCCCACCCGGTGTCACACTTTGGAAAGTTTGAAAGAGTGTTTGGCATCGTGGTTGTTTCTTTTTCATTGTTAGAATAGAATTAGAATAGTTGACTGGGTAGCGTCACGGGCTGTGGAGCAGCGTGACTTAGTGAGGGATCCGAGGTCTAGCAAACTGAGCTAAAAGTGTTGAACGTGGTCGTTTGCCAGCGTGACATTTGTGACAGTGGTTGGCGGACTAGTGAGGTCGACAAACATAGCTACAAAATTCCGATTCCTGTATCGGAAGGTTAGTTAGTGGAGGGTTGACAGTCAGCAGCTGCTTGTAACGATAGCTTTGCAGTCTTGATCTTGGTGTAGTCAAAGTCTGGACGGTTCTGTGGTAAATTCTGATATCTGTATGGGATGGTTTGTTTGTGGAGAGCTGAGGGTCAGCAATTGTGTTTTTGCTTGTAACTGTCTCGTCTGTTTCATCTTGTCACTGCAGCTATATGTGGCTCATGTTTACTCAGAATATCTAACTTTAGTTTAAATATTATTAATTAAAAGAGGGGTTAGTTAACTACTAAGGATTTGTGCCTTGATGTATCAATGAATGATCTTTTGAATGTATTTAATTTTTGACGATTTTCTTTTATCTTGATTTTGCTTGAAAATATTATTAGATTTAACTTTTTTTACTGTCTATATTTCATCAATGCTTTTTCATAATTAAAGATTGTTCATAGTCTGGTTCAATGGTAGAGTCTCATGACCATCTGTTTTATCGTCACACTGTAACTGTGATATTGTGGCAGTGTGTGTTTGTCTTCTCACGTCATTGACTGTCAATCGTGATGAACAGCAGCCTGTCAGGGGGTGGGATTCGAGCCGAGGAACAGAGTAAGTGCTTCGAATGGAAAGACTGTCCCATTGGATTATGGCAAAGGGTGTAACTGAGGAGCAGGTGGGTCAATAATTAGAAGCTAAATTTACACCGTCACTTGCAAAAGACTTTACACATATTATTGTTGATTTACATGAAAAGAAAAGTTAAAATGAAAGATAGTATCTGGTTTACTGCCAAACTAAACTGACATCATAATACTAATGAAACTAAAACCTAGCTGTTTAAACGTTTGCTCATTACAAGTGACTGCAAATATCATAAATAATGATTCTTAGAGAGAGAGAAGAAAACAATGTTGAATGTCTTATTTAAATTCAATTCTTTTAGAGATAATAATTCTAGGATACTTTAGAATTATATTATGGTACTAACTGGTAGTACTATTGAAGAAATTAATTTTTATGCTTTAATATTATATATCATCTTTTAAATTATACAATATAATTTGTATGATAATATATTTCTTTGTTCTTTTAGCAATGAAGACAAATGATAATATAATTAAATAGACCTATATATAATTACTAATAATATTAATGTAATTAGAGAACATCAAACTCACCTCCAAATTTAAAAACAGATGGCAATTGTGACCACTGAAGAATTTCTCTGGCATTTCCCCACAAATATGCTTTTAGAAACTGAATACTAGAATAATTTGCATCCAAGGTAATTTTTAGTTCTCCATCTGTGGAGTTGAGTTTCAAGTCAACAAAATGCCACCTGTTATCGTTCAGAGCTGAAAAATAGCCCAAAATAATACTGTGATACACTTTACATGTAAGCAGAAATCATTAAAGCTGTTATATATTACAAGTTATTATAGGTATAAAGCATAACATGTTAATATTATAGTTAAATATAAAGTTATTTCAATTCACTTCATTGAAATTTACATCTCTCCCTCCCCCCCCCCTCTCTCTCACACACACACATGCGAATCATTAAATACGTTCTTGGAAAAGGTGGAAAGACTACCGAGCGGCATACAGAATGATGATCAAACACTTCAATTATCACACCACATGGGACTTTTTTCACCACACAAAAACGTGCTGAGTAAATAATTCAATAAGAGATGACACTATTTTCTGCTCGAACATAAATATACACTTAAAAAAGCACTCATCATTGGAAGATTAGGTTTGCTTTCAACATCCCTTATAAAAGAAATACATTGTCTAAAAAAAAAAAAATTGCAAAATATTAATACTAAAATCTATATGTCAATATGTACCTGCATTAACATATTATAATATATCAGGAAATATCCCAAGCCGACAGACAAGGGAAATAACTCATTCTAGAACTCCACGAGCCAGTGACCAAAATTACGCACTTAAAAAAAAAAAAAATTATGCTAGGATAAATGCTCATTTCAAACTTCTTGTTTTTTATAAAGACTTGCATATGCTGCAAAACCAATGTTTTCTTGACTGCGATGGATCAATGCCATTCAGTCTATGACGTGTCAACAAACCGTCCACATGCTCCTGAAATTAATTTTTTAGAAATGCAGAATACTGCGTATTTTATAGAAAACTGCTTTCATAATGGAGTTAACCGTCGTCTTGAAACTCATCTGCACTGATTTATGGGTATCGTCTATTATGAAACCTCTCTATTCAAGGAACACTGCATGGAAAGGACAATCGTATTGATACAAAAAAGAAAAAGAGTAGGCCTAATCGTATGAAGGTGTTGCTCTTCTTTTACACAAAGAATAATAATTAGCAAATATCTTAGACTTAAATTTATATTATCAATAACTGTGTCCCAAAATGCAGAAAATAATTAAGTAGTTTTCATTTTATGTTGTTGCTTCTGTGTGTATTAGTTTAGGTAACCATGAATGCACCATTTAAATGCAGTAACAACGGGCTATAAACAATGGGACTATTATCTTGTTACAGAACACCAATTCAGATTTATAAATGAACTATTAATGAACATGAAAAACTGCTTTTATTTGTTATTCTGTCTTGTATAAATAAATAGTAATTTATAATGAAATATTATTATAGCATGAGTTTTTCATTTATGTAAGTCACAGCTGAAAGAGATAAATATAATTTATAAACACATGAAATACACGAGTATGTCAGAGTGCAAAACTGTTCAGGATCACAGAAACTGTCAATTTCTTTGAATAATTTCATTGAATTTGAGTTCCTTACGTAATGCATTATTGTTGATAAGAACTAGAGATATCCAGACTAAACTTTTGTAGAGATGATCGATGAATCAAAATCGTATATCATTTCACTGTTTCACATAATGTAGTAAGTCACCATTTAAAACTAAATGTTAATAAATACAAGGATAGTTTTGCTAAATTCTTTTAAAATACTTTAAAACAAAAATGTGCTGCAATAAAGCAGTAATTTACACCTTATACTATCAAAGCTTGTTCTTTTCAACTAAAACTAAAAGAAATGTAATGTAATTTGAAATGTTAGGAAATTCAAGTTTATAAAAAAAAGGGGTGGGGAAGAAATCTAATGTTACCATATATGTGCTTTTCTCTTGTTTCTCTTTTGTAAATGCAGATGTTTGTTGGATATTGTCGTTGTGCGTATATATTTATTTGGTCTGTTCATTACCTTTATCTTTGTTAATAAATCGTATGCGTTTAACTCGTAATTGTGCGAAATCCTGGCGAATTTCGATGCAAAAATTTTAAAGTCTTTAGAGCTTCTATAAGATTAAGTAAAACACACTTTAATAGTATTTTGTAACTTGAGACACATGCACAACACTAGCTCAGGTATTTGCTCAAGGCCTGAAAGCGTGCACATTTAATTTCAAGCGTGCGGGAACAACAAAAAAGTAAAAAGATTAACGACACGGAATACCTGTTTTCCAGCAATTTTAGGACTCACCTCTCTCTCCTTCACAAACAAACACACACACACACACACACACACACACAAAACACAACCAAAGCAAGATAAAAAGAAATTATTTTTAACGTAAAAGAATCGTAAATCTTTCAGAAAAAACACGAATTGTTAGCAACAAAAGATAAATTATATTATTTATCAATCAAGTTCAAAAGTTAAGGAATGTCTTCGAAAAGAGTGAATAACTAATCAAATTTCACACCCACAAACATACAAATACCGATATGAACAAGAAATTCTTAAATAGCAGGGAAGTTTTCTTAACCTATCTGAATAACCTAAAAGGCATTCACCGAGTCAGTGATGCTGTGCATGAGTTAAACAGAGACTGTAAACCCAGAAAGAAACACATTGGCATGGAAAATCAATGCTGTTACTGCCTTCACTAGTAGTATGGTCTTGCGAATAACATTTACAGTTCTGAAGTTTGCCGTGATATATGCTAATCACACAGACATACATACACACATGCAATGTATGAACATACAAGCACACCCTTTCAAACACATACAAGAACTTCTGCTATAAACATTTTTAACAGCTAATTTGTAAAGAAGCCTATAAAATTTCTAGACATCCAGACAATTTGCCATTCTTGCCGGATTGTGTGTGTGTTGTGTGTGCATATCAAATACACTCCAAATAAATCAACTCGGGACTAATTCTAGGCAGTAGCATTGTGAGATCTAAAGCAATCTTAAAGAACTGTTGGACAAATGTGTGGTTGACTGCTTTCTCTTGTCATTCCTTTTAATGTTGAAAAAAAAAATGTTTAAAAAAAAAAATCCCCAGAAAATAGCCGTCTATGAGTTCAGCAGCTTATGAATTTTCTTGACATTTTATAAAAACAACTGGCAAATATCGGGATGTTTATGCCAGATGTAGAAATCATCTTAATTATTCTATTTTATAATAAATTATAAATTATAAAAAATACATGAAAAATGGGTTATAAATGCATTAAGAAGTCATTTTAAGGAAAAGATTTTAAAAACAGAATCTACAATTAAAATATTTTAAAAGCCATGTTTATTATGCTTTAAATATTAATTGTAAAAACATTGTTTAAAAATTGCACCTTACATTACTAGAGTTTTAACTTTTATCAAAATTTTCTTTCACAGAATGGTGTAAAATTATAAGAAAATTATAAATACTGCAAAGATTACCTTTTCCCACTGTTAACGTATCCTGGTAGTGATTGAAGTTGTATCCAATTTGTAACTGTCCTCGTCGTAGCTCCACCAACAATTCATAGTTGTTGAGCAAAAGAAATACATCTTTATCATAATTTTTTAAGAAATGATGTACAAGGAGTCCATTGGGCTGGAGACTACGAAAACTCAGTTGCAAATGTTGAAACTTAACATTCTGCAGATGTGGCGAAAAACAAATGTGAGATACTCCAGGTATGCTAAATGTCCATACTTTGACTGCTCCACTGGATTTGAAAGTAGTGGAAGCGTTCAGTAAAGTAGTGGAGATAGAGGTCATTCCCTGGACGGAAGTTATGCCAGTGAGCGAGAGGACCATCGTCGTAATCACCACAACACCCACCATGTGGTTAGGAACGATGTATGGTTGATTCATATTCTGATACTTTTCATTAATCCATTATCTGAAAATATATATTTAAAATGAGACAGCATTTATTTCTGTTAAAAGAAGAAAGAAATCAGACAAACAATATAACTATGCATTTTTCAAAAACTGATTTCACGATTCGTGCGTTGACCAGTGTTAAAAAGTATTTCAGTTAAATACGCTTATAGTCCTATATTTAAAATATTATAATACCAACGCTTACATCCGAAAGATTTGCTGTTTTCTGAGGTATTATTCAGAACAAAACTATTCATCTTTCAAATTATGCTGCTAATCTCGGCCACAGGAAATAATGACCGCGACAGCACCATTATCACGCATGGGGAAAAGAGTTTGCATATTTGTTGTTGTTGTTTTTTTTATTGGAGTGAAGATGGTTTCAGATGTTGTCTTGCAACTGGGACATTCATTTAAGGTTAGCCATCTAAATGAAATGCTAGAAGGTACGAATATGTGATGTTTGCTTGACTGCAATATTTATTTACGACGCCCAAACATTTTTTTAATAAACAGAAAGCCATTCAGCCAACACTTCATTGACATTAAAGAAAGACAAGCATTTCCCCATTCCATTTCCTTATATATATATATATATATATATATATATATATATATATATATATATATAAACGTCGTATGTGTGGAGTGGCAAAGGCATTAATGTTCTAGCGAAAAGTACCTTGTCTAACATTATGAATAATAAAAATAAAATATAACATTGTTCAACTTTTTAACATTTAGTTTGATCATGTTATAACATTAAAAGTCTTTTGTTATGAATTTTTTCCTTTAAAACTCACCAGTTTCTTTTTTTTTAAAATTAAAATCAGACTTCAACAAACAATAGAGTTAATTTTACGCTTTTTTCATTACAATGCAATATTAAAGTTAAATCTCCCTCCCTAATAAATAATTTTCGAAACTATACAATTTTATAACATTGTAATGCCAAAAATCGCAAACTCATCTGATAAAAAAATGAATTTATTATTGTTCAATAAATAAAATAAATTTCACTGAAGCGAACCATGAAAGTTAAGCATCTTAGTGAATAATCCCGTGCCTGTACACGTGAGCATGAACTGTCTGTTTCAACTTCTGCATAAGAGACCATTCGATTGTAGCGTCGGTCATCACACTATTACGTAACCACAGCGCTAATGAACTAACCCTACTCGTTCTGACTCGTGCCACCTGGGACCCTTCGCTCACTAAATCGGCGAGACGATCACAAGAACCTAACAACGTAAAAACATAACTTAAAAAGTTACCAACACAAAGTGCATGATGGAAAAATAAGACAAGGAATTTTGGACAAACAAAGGAGTTGCTACAAGTATAGAAAAAATAACTTAGCTTACCCGCAGGCCTGATGCTGAATCATCACGGCGAATAACCTATTGTTTTAGACACCGCCGAGAGAATCAAACCCGATAAGTATATAGTCAGTCTGGACTTTAGTGCATCACTTGCAGAGAAAATAAGTCCCTAAGTTTTGCTGGATTTATTTAATCAAGAGCAGAAATGTACGTCTGGAAAATACTTGTGCAAACTAAACTTTTACTGTGGAAAGAATGTGGAATACTTTACAGGTAAATTTAATTGTAATTTTTATAAACTTCATTTTTGTATTTTTCTTCATAAAGAGAAACATGTTGAAATGTAAATATACTTTTCTCTTAATTAAGTGAGGCAATTATATATATATATATATAAAATATATTTCTTCTGACTGTTGGAGTCAGAAAATGTATAATTGAAAAAATAAGATGTATACTTAAAGTTATGAGAAAGATAGAAGCAAGGTAGGCTTAAGTATAGTGTTAATGGAGAGCTGACACGTACTAATTATTCTTACAGTGCTTCAAACCAGTCGCAGAGTCTTAGAGTCACAGAGTTTTCCTCAGAGCCAAGGCTCGATTTCAAGTCTCACGGTTGGAGAGTGGAATCTGAAGTCTGAAGTTGGAAGTTTGGAGTTTGTAGTCTGATAGTTGATGTCTGCAATTCCAAGAAATTTTTGAGTCCTAATGACAAACGAGGATGAAGCAGAAGACACTGCTGACGTAAAGCATCTTACATGCTATCCTTCCTTGTTTCCGTGTGTGGAACATTTCAATAATGCTGATGTGACACTCTACTGAACATTGAGAGCCGTTTTGGACTTATATCTGTGTTGTGAAACAAACTATTCATTGAGTGTGCATGTGTATTCAAATTGATTCTGTGTGCGTCGCCTGTATTCTGACCGACAACCAGATCTGGAAGCCCTGCTCGTAACCTCTATGCTTTTTATCAAGGTCAGGAAGCCCTGCTCGTAACCTCTATGCTTTTTATCAAGATCTGGAAGCCCTGCTCGTAACCTCTATCCTCTATGCTTTTTATCAAGGTCTGGATGCCCTGCTCGTAACCTCTATGCTTCCCTGGTCATATCAACGACGGGAATCGCAGTGATGTACACATGAATATTCAGGTGAATTCATATCCTGCTCTCAGTATCAATGTCTTGTGCTGTCTTTCTTTGATTATAACCTTTGTTGTTTTTTTTTTATATAATGTCTAATCATAACCTACTGTCAAGTTACTCTCATGGTTAGTGAACTTCTATCAGAGATTATTCAAATTATGAACAATAATTAAAGAGACCTATGAACTATTGGTCTGAATGGCTTTATTTGGTAGAGATTTTGAATGATATTAGCTCATTAGAAACTCTAACTTGTATTTACGCCTTGTGGTATCTTTATGCAAAATTCGTGTATATAATTTTATTGATTGTTTTCTTTATATGTTACATTTAATAAAAAATTATTAATTTTCACTTTTCCACTTTTGACTAATTAATTAAAAGGAAGTATGCAGGCTTAAGGGGTAGGGGCAGCTTATAAATTACAAAATTAAAGTCAGTCATGCACACTTTGGGAAAAGTCTCTTAAGCTGGAACTGGAGAACCTAGCATTATTATTAATTGCAGGAGGATATTTTGCTCTGGACGAGTAACACTTAGAGGCAGAGGATAATATCCGAATTATTAGTTTCTAAGGCTTGACTTAGTCTCTCTGACTGAAAAGGACGAAGACCCCGTCGACAGGTGGATTAAATAGATCATTAAATAAGAATTATCGTTAATCCACCTAGTGGTAGGACAATTATCACTTTCAGAAATATGATAAACAGTTGTTACATTAAAATTACAAAAATATTTCAAATATGTACAATTTCTTTCATAACATAATAAAATGTGTGCTATAACCTTATATTTAATGATGCTCTAAAAAGTAAGTGCTTTTTTTATTGTGCAAAAAAAAAAAAAAAAGAAATAAAAAAAAACAAAAACTCTTTATTAAAAAATACTTGTGTAAAAGAACAAAAATAAAGTTTCGGTTATGTTAATTTCGACCTTTCTATCTACGCACGCTATTAACTGTACCGACATCTATGGAGTTCTATTCTACCTATAAAGTACTGACATTTTCTTTATTGCAAATAAAATTCTACAGCGGTTTGTGCCTTGTGGCTCTCGACGCGGGAGTGACTGAAAAACGTTATTCCATTAAAGAAACCATAAATGTATTCTTGAATCAAGTACTGTATTATTTATATTTTTTTAAATAAGAAGTTTGCTACGATCTCTTTCGAATCTTGATATAAAATTACCCATTTACTACCCACCCACCCAATCCATCCATTTAACCACTCATCTATCTATCCATCCATCCTCTCCGTCTGTGTCTATTTATATATCTATCATTTTGATAATAACATGTATTCCTTTTATTTGGAATGGTGAATATCTCTATTCATTGGCGTTTGACTCTAAATATTGGTAACAACCAAAAACAAACAAAAAAGATTCGGGAATGTTTACTTTCATTACTGACTATAATAATATAGTTCTTTTTACACAAATAACCAGCCTACAGCGTAATCATAGTGACTGATTTAAATATGTATTTGAATATTACATTTTTTTGCTTTTGTTTTAGAAACAGCATTCTGAATCACAAGGGGGTGAATGGACCTTATTATACTCATGTCACAATTTTTCATTACTGTTTCATTCACACGAAACTGTATGGCCGGGAAAACTTCTCAAGACGAGAAAATAATCTTTACTCTAAGTGCAAGTGAACGAACAACCGAGAGTAAATATTGTGCGGTAAATATGCGAAGACCACGGTGGCGTTTGCTTGAATAGTTCCTTTCAGCATGTTAGAATGCCTCTTCTTGTCAACTTCACCTATTTCATTCTTTGCGAGAGGGGGAAATCAGTGATTTTTTTTTATTATATTTGTTTATTGACAAGCGCAATGCATTCGTCTATATATTCCAAATTCCAGAGAGCACTAAATGGATATGATACGATGTCAAGAAATGAATAAACCTGTCACAGTAATTCTTAACATAGCATCAACAGAGCAAAATTATAGAGAAAGCAGATTATATAATTGCATTTATAGTAAATTTATAACAAGCCTAAAAAAACAAACAGAACCAAATCGTTATTACATATGAATAAAATTTACTAATTATCATGAATGATGTCCAATAGGAATTTTAGTTTTGACAACTTGCATGAACCTACTGTTGACCTCAATAATATACTGCTGAATAGATATTTTTAATTAAAGTTCTTCAGTGGATAGGTTTGTGATTAGTAAATCGACAAACCAATACAAAACATAGTGATTAAATGCTTTTAATAAATTAAAGTTGTTAAATGCCTTGATTAATGTCATCAAACCGTTAATTTTCAGTTTGAATTAAAGTTTAATCAGCTTGTCTAGTGTCAACGTGCGCTTGTATTTATTTGGTAAACAAAGGTATCTTCATACTCTCTCAACCTCTTGATAAATGTACTTCAGCGAACGTGATCAATGTCGCTTTGATAAGGGATAGTCATTTGTTACAAAGAAAACAATAAGCACTCTCAAGAAAACATTTCATATGAAATAAAACTGGAGGTGTACACCAACTGTTCGATATTCAAAACATAGCATAAAAATATCAAATACACACATACATACAAACACACATTCTATTTACCTTGATGCATAGTTTCTAACATCACATTACAGATCAAATAACAGCTTTTATTCGTGGTTGCCAGGCACACAACAAGTAAATGGAATAGATCAGTGCGTCCTTTGTTGCAGGTTGGCAAAAGCCCGGCTGAATTCATCAATACAGCTATGTGTCTCTCACAATATTATTTTATTTTAATTTATTTATTATGTGATAGTGCTAGAACTTAAAAAAAATTGTAAAACAATCCTTTCTTTAACAATTCAATTTTGCACACTGAAAAGCAAAACTGCGCAATTGTATATCTATGCACATATAACAAAGAGAGCTTATCTGACAGGCTATGTAGCTGTTGTGAGTTCGTATTCCGTCCGTGACTTTAGGCGTCAAAAGAAACAAGGGGATCATTGGAGCTTCAAAATAATGGGAAAGGAAAAGCGTTCGATATGTTAGCCAGTATTATCAAAGACCCGTACGAGTACGATTAAAGGTACACAGTGTCAGCAGCAGGAAAAGTAAAAATTCTTTTGAATGTTTCACTACGCTGAAGTTGTACGGAAAAATGATAAATGAAAGTATCCATACTCAAATCTATGTGTTTAGAACATTTTCATGCACCTTAGATTAGTTAACATTTTAGTGACTGCAAAATAAATGCAATTAGGTAAACCTGAACTAGGCAGAAGAATCTAATACAAGAAGAATACAATAGTTAACAAAGACTATTCATGTATATTAATGAATAAGAACGCCTTAGTCGACCGATTTTTAAATGTGCAACAATTCAACTCTAAAGTGATTACTCTAGGTCGTCTAGGAATTTAATACATGTAGTCTGGACATAGTAGTAGCTAAAAAAAACGTAAGTGTTAAAGGGCAATAATTACATCGGTAGTTGTTTCAATATATATATATATCTTTTTTTTCTCACATTTAGTTATCTGCTAATAGCAGATAAAGTAAAGTTGAACTCTGTTTTTATTTTTATATGATGTTGAGCACTATTATTGGAACAGCTGTGCTTACTAAAAGCTAGTGGCTATATTGTTTTACTAAAGTTGAACTCTGTTTTTATTTTTATATGTTGCTGAGCACTATTATTGGAACAGCTGTGCCTACTAAGAGCTAGTGGCTATATTGTTTTCAGAACGACCTCATTAAATATTGGACGATGACTGGCGGAAGGATATTTAGGGTAAAACTTCACTAGCCACGAAACGGTAAAGACAATTTCTATGCTTGCGGTCTGCGACTGTTTTATTCATATCACAAATTCAAGATGTTCAAAATGGCAGATTTATTATCCACAAATTAATTTCATTGTATTATAAATCAGAATTAATCATATAACAAACATAATCTTATGACACCACAAAATGAATCTATGATATCATAAAATCGAAAATTAAGGTAAAACGGTCCATCACAGAAATGAGTTTGTGAAAATCAGAATACCTTAAATATGATATATAACCGATCCTTCAAACAATTAAAGTTTGGCGTTTAAATCGAACTTGGAAAGGTCAATATTTTATTTAGTTTACTAAATGTAACATTAAGCATATCATTTTGATATTCTTACTTGCCAAAGTGTTTAGATTTCATAGACTAAAAATTCTAAATAACGGATAATATTCACTTTAACGACTAGTGCTCAGATTCTCGAAAATAATCTTATTTACAAGTCGTAAAATTAAAATATGAAAATAGCAAGCGCACAAATAAACCAGCTAAGAAATTAAAGGATGGGTGGATAGAAAGGCAAGAAAGAGATAACCAAAAAGGCTTATACAACTCAGTGGCACACTTAACAAACAAATCTATTGCACTGCCAACATTTGATGATGGTTTTCAGTCAACAATATCTGGGCATGATATTCACAGAAATCATAATTGCTCCACTTTTTAATGTGTGTGTGTGTGTGTGTGTGTGTGTGTGTGTGTGTGTGAGAGAGAGAGAGAGAGAGACAGAGACAGAGACAGAGAGACAAAAGTTGTAAACTGACGGGCCCAATGTCAACATATATTATTTGCTAATTGTATGGATATAATTATGCAATACGGATAATGATCTTGATGATTGATCATGTTGCATGAAACCCTTAATGCTAAGTTAATGGCACAGAAATAAATATTAGGGCACATATTTCTGGAGGCATGTACATTAGTGGCGCTGCAATATGGTTAATGATTTTGTGCACGGTGCATGAATCTAATCTTGTAACGCTTCGTTGCTAGCACAGAGATACAGGGCCACAGATTTATGTGGCCTTTACATGTAGTGGAGTCCAGTAAGTTAAGTACATATAATGAAGTATCACTATATACATTTGTGGCGTTGCACAGCCAATTACCTTCACGTAACGTCTACATTCTACGACTAGCCTTTATCTGCAATAAACACAAGAGGATTTTTTTCTAATTATTTAATTTTTATATTCAATCCAAGTGTCAGTGAGAGGGGTGGTTAAACATCTGCAAGCAAACCAGTGAAACAAAACATTTTGACTGTAGGGGGTTCGCATATAAATCCCAGAGTCATCAGGTTATATTAGTGGAGTCGTACATAAAACCAACAGCTATCACTTTATGTCCATCTTTTTTTTCTTAGCTTTTCTTTCTGGTAGTAGGATTCGACAAAAAGGATACCAGGAGCCCTATAAAACAGTAGGAAATTAATTTTTAAAGCTCCGCATGCAGGTTTCATATACTGAATATGGAAATGGTTTTATACTAAATAATAATCAATCAGCAGTCCTGTTTCAAAACACAGAAGCTGTTCTCTAGTATGTTCTGCATTTTCCGACAACTGTGGTTATCAAGCTCTAAGGATTTTTATGAAAACGTTAATCGTATAGCTTTGCAATAGGGGTGGTCTCTAAACGTGGCATTTCTATTCAGTTTGTATATAAAAGACTGTTTGTCACGTAAATGAGTACTTTTTAGGATTAAGAAGCTAAAGTTATGTATGTGAAGAAATATAACGTCCACTATATAACGTACTGTATTATATCTAACTGGAGATATTCTTGCCATTTTGCAAGCAGCTTTCAGGGTAACCTTACAACATAGTCACTTCATGAAAAAATTATAATTAAAGTCCCGTTAAGTCCTAAGAACCTAAATGTTGACTTTAAACCCTCACTTTTCTTTAGGCCTAACTTGTGAAGCTAAGAGAAATGACAGGTTTATGTAACTCGCGTAGTAAATTACATGTATGTCCATTGGAGAAATTGCCTCTTCCATGACATAAATTCCACTTCTTCCCCTTTATTTAATACAACTTAGCAATCGCTACCTTTAGTTGTGTATTATTAAACGGATTTGTCACTGCTTATGAAAGAAGTCCTCCTTTTAAATAATATATTTAATCAACGACTTTGTATTATACTTGAACTAAATACAAAATTAAAATATTGAAGAATCCTATTTATGTCTACCATTTCTTTTCATGTCCAATCTCGTTTTAAGTGAGCATTTGTAAGTTCCTAGGCCATAAACAAGTGGAATTGTAGCGGTGGTTCACGTATTTATGGTGATTACCATTTAACGCTAACAACTCTTTATAAAACATTTTTAAAGAACTTTAAGAGACAACTTTTATTTGTTTACGATAACCACCGACAACGTGAGTGGGATTGTTGCAGTCGATCCAAACTAATGAGAGAACTATATAAAGCAATATATAATAGAATAAATTAATTTAAATAAACAAACAAACAAACAAAATAATGTAAAGAAGTTTATATGAAGACAGGTTCGCTGGTCGTTTAGCAAAATCTGTTATGTTTGTGACTGCATTCAGTTTTGCAAACAATCGATCGTCAGTGTGTAGTGTAATTTACATTAACTAATTTTCTGTACCAACAAATGCTATCCTCTGACACTGAGACGCAAATGCTGTATTGATCCATCTTATCCTAATTTGCTTAAAGTACCTGGCTGGCATTGCGCACTGACAACAGCATCGAAAAATACAAACCATATAAAAGCCCTTTTATCATAAATGAAATGATTGCATAAAACGTTAAAATAAAGGGAAACTTCTCTGGTGCAGCTCAGGACAGTTTGAACAAAAGTAATGTATTTACTTCAAATAAAGTGCTGACTGTTTAAATTCTTTTTGCATTTTTCTTTTTACTATTTATTTGAAAATAGCTTTAGCTATATTGGTGTTTCCATAACTTTCATTCATACACGAAATATGAAATAAACACAGTTATGTTTAGATTTTTCGTTACCAATTGCAGGAGGTAGGTGCAAAAACTCAGTCGAAGATTGTACTACTAAGGGACGAATGGTGTGGAAATTTGCCTTTCGCCATTTCTAAACTTAACAATTATACATCTGATGCCAATGTTAACGTGACCCGAACTTGGGCACTGCTTATGATGATATTTTTGAGTTGGAGTAAACAACTCAGGTGGAGAATATGCTAGAACCTGCTGATGCAAACAAGTTCCAAGGAGATGAGTAGTTTTTCTGACTAATACTGAATAGTCTCAAACTTGTTATAACAACTTCATCCAATGGGGATGACCGAAAGCTATTTTATTGAAGAAAGTTTTATTCTAATCACTTTGATTTTGACATAACTCATGTCCGGTCATAAAGGCGATCATTAACTTATGAAAGGAGCCTGCTTTTTTTTTTTTGTTGTTTCGTAACCATGTATCCAATTCAGACTCAGTGATTACTGCACTCCTTACATCAGACTCAGTGACTACTGCACTCTACCGGACCACGTTGGTGTGTGTATCCAACGTTGTCATCAAACTTATCAATAAACATGTTGCTGTGAGTTGATTCCATTCAAGAGCCAATAAAGTGAAAATTGAGGCTTGAGTTTGGTCTCGAGAATTCATGAAGATTATTTTGAACATTCCTCATGGTGTACTTAAGTGGTGCACACAAATGTTTTGGAACACTCCTTGTGATGTGCTTTGATAGCGCATATGAAGTTTTGGACGATTCACCACAGTGTGCTTTTTGAGCGCATTGAAGATTTGGGAACAGTTGTGTAACGTGCCCAGAAGGGGTATGTTGGACTGTCATCAAATAAGAAAGAAAGTGACTTGTTGCAAACCACACAGTGACGCTGCCACCATTGAAAGGTTATGTACATTGACTATAATTATTTCTCTAAAACTCCACTCATTTCCACCACATAGATGAATTATATCTATGAACTTGATTATGTGTGTGTGTGAATGTATGTGTGTGTTTATGTGTGTGAATGTTATTTTGACTGCTGATGTATATACTAGGATAACTGACTGAGTGTGATGTTTAATCAAATATTACTGTGGTGTGATGTAAATGTAAATGCTCAAAGTCGTCTTTCAATGGTACACTGAAATACAAATAGCTATACAAGATGCAGATAAACGGTAGACCTCATCACCTCAAATGATGAATTATCATCTTCACGCAATTAATACCTGTGGTATTCTCGTCAAATTCTGTCAATCACTGAAAATTCTAGGTGCCATTACTCATCAGTACATTCTTACTATACCAACAATTCATGAATATATTTAGGGCAAAAATCATAGTAGATGATTAAGGAGGAGAATAATCTCCCATTGCAATCTTCTCTCAGTCGAACCCACTGAGCTATATAACTTCTCGTGTGGTTCGTTAGTGCTTAACAAGACATGATTACTCGTTTGTGTCTGGTTTAACATATCGTCTGCTTCAGAAACTTCAAAATATAACTGCTTGGAATCATTCTAAGAGCCCTTAGAACTCAACACACGATTCTTCACTCATTACAACAGCTGCCGACTCACGACAGAATCAAGCACAAAATCTCCTCACTCTGCACTAATAAAGTGATAGACTGAGGCAACCGTGCATACTCGTGTACACACACAAACACACTCCAGCTCGACATATAAGTTTTCTTCTGACACTTCAAATCTTTTGAGAACCCTTTATAAAAACAAATGTGTGGCCAACCTTCTTTCTCAAATCATTGCCATGTTTGGTACCTACTTCAGTCTACTTTAAAGGGAGCAAAATAAGAAGTTGCGATAACAAAGCTTTAATAATGGGGTGTTAAGCAACGGCAGATTAAATCGTTTCTTAGCTGACAGCGACATGTACATGATTTTTATTTAAAATAAATTATCTTAACTGATAATATTTTTTTTTTTACTGACTGTACTTATGATAATATGAATTATGATCATCTTGTTTTAGTAACATAGCCGTTAGAATGCTATAACTTATCCATTATTTTGTAATGTATTGAAATCGATGTGTGTGTGAGAGAGAGAGAGAGAGTATTAGGGAGGTTTTACAAATTCCCTTATGACTAAATTTTTTTTAAAAAGATATATATGACTAAAATAAAATTAAAGTATTATAATTTCACATAAAAACGTCATCATTTATACAATCTGCATATTTTCATTATAAGTTTTACTTCAATTTATAAATTTTTGACAAAGTTCGTAAAGTTTAAGAGGATGACTATCCTCACCTTATTCTCAGCAGTTATCAGCAGGAAATATTATGTCGCTCGAACTTTCTCTCGGCACGTCCCTTTCAAATGCCAGAACAAACACAATTGATAAAATCGACAAAATACTTTCTTTAGGCTATGAAAGGGGAAAACGACAGGGCACATGAAAGTGAGACTGAAGAGACTCACTAGCGGAATATTTTGAGAAGATTCAGTTATCCACTATCCAAAGACAAACAGCAGCCAGGTATCTTCAAAAACTGGTCTCTCAAAGACGGCGTTCTTTGTTCAGGAATCAGAACGAATGTACACTGAACTTCTTGTTTATTTAATTATATATGGTCCGAAACCACTAACAAAATAGGTTGTAAAATTATCAGTTAAACAATACTTTATATAATAATATACTAAGTGCTCGTTCGGACTCTCTCACGCATAAATATTTACTGTATTGCTACAAAGAACTTGGTAAACTAATTTTAGTAATTAATGGTTGAAGCAGACATCGATGCCACTCATTTACCTGGTACAGGTAATGAGAGTCGATTTGTTGCCAATTGCATCGCAAACGACAAGCGTTATAAATAAACGAGCGGACAACAAGAAGCATTTAATTTTTTTTAAAATAAAAGCTAACCCCATTATGCATATTAAACAACAATACCTGACAAAGCTCTATAAAGTCTACTGACATGGAAAAGCACGCGGTGATGCTGAGATAGGTCACTAACCTTTTTATCGATGGAGGTTCCGCTTAAAAAGCTTAGCTTCGGGCGAAAAAAAATTGTATGGCTCAATCTAAACCGTTCCTTAGCTGCTGCTTATGTGCTCGCTATAATCCATCGGTTAAAAAAAAAAAAAACAACAAAAGGGAACCCGTGTGCTACAAACTATGTACCCACAAAAATTCTCTGGCAGATTTTTTAAAAATTGGAACGAGTAAGTAAGCCTTTTAGACGCTACCTTCACTCCATGGCAATATGGGCCTACCTCTCCTTTTCAAAACCAAATCCTCCCTAGGCAGTCTGCAAAGTCATTAGTTGAAACCAGGCGAAAAACTGTGCAAAACAGAAAACGGATATGTAACCAGATCTAGTACCAACAAACTCCCCAAACTGTCCATGATACTAAAATGTCTCTTGATTTAAACTTATTTTATTAAAAAAAAGCTAAGTCAGCAATAAATAAGTGTATCAAGACCAGTGCAAATCTAACTTGAAACAATGACACACACACACAAAGAAAACAGAAAGAATGATTTTAAAAAAATAAATATTTTTTAAAGTCATAAGACAGAAATGTTAAATAATATTTTTTTAAAAATCAATAAATGACAGCAAGTAAAAGATTAAATAATATTTGACTGGTGTATGAAATAATAAGCATTCACTATTATTATTTTGTTGTTTGTCATACAAACAACTCAGATATGTAAATGTTAATAGATATTTGCCATATCATATTAAAATGGACATGCATTACAAGAAGTTGTTTTTAATAAATGTTTATTATCATGATACCCTATTTACTTTAGATAAAACCTATTTGTTTTTCTTTAAATTATCTGTAGGCTAATCTGCCACTAACATCTTTTATCAAAGATTTTAAAATTTATAAAAAATTAAATGTCAGATTGAAATGGTGTTCAGGATTTAAAATGAAAACATTAAAAGCAGATTTGTGTTACATAATCCTAAACATGTTTATGACAGCTAATAAATTGCCCACAAAAGCTAACAATAAAATGTCAAGTCAAAATGTAATACAAAAATATCCTTTACAAAATCACTGTTTAAAATAAATATTACAATGCCATACAATTGCCAAACTGGAAAGTGTTTAAAAAGTGTTATAAACTGATAAAGTCTGATAAGTTCACAAATATATTAAATGGTTATAAATAATATTAAAATTTAGTGACAGTTTACTTTCACTGAATATTTTCAGATTAAATCAGTACAAGTAACTATTAGAAATTGAATGTGTGTCAAGCAGTGAAGCATTGAAATGTGGAGGGTTTTTTTTTTAATGACAACAAATATCAAATTATTTATAATAGTAAAATCACTGTAGATATATAACTATTATAAGATAAATTTATCATCACAAAAAGAAAATACAATCATCCATTAAAAGTATTTTTAAATGTATAAATCAATTTTATTCAAATCTAAAACGTTCAAATTAGTAATAATATTATAAATAATAATAAATATACTCAGTATAGTTGTGAATATGTTCCAAATCCTAATGAACTGTTACTGTATTAATTAGCAGAAAAAAAATAAAGATAATAACATTTTGATTTCACTTCAAATTATCCAAATGTATATTTTTTAAATTATAAAATTATGGTACTATTTGCAGATTTAGTTTTAAATAAAAATTTACTACTACAATTAAACTCCATTGTATTATGTGCTGTCATATTTTCTCTTGATATTTATATTGAAAAAGAAGAAGAAAATAATTTACTCTACCTTGCTAATCTGACAGCTATTATCATTGCATTATACTTATAGAGACATTATTACTATATTAGATTTACATATGAAAATGTGAATGATGGTCTTATTTTGCAAACGTATCAATGGTAAATTGCAATCAGTTCCCGGGCATTTAACGTGAGCTGTATATGAATAACTTGACTTATTATCTTTAACTGTTTAAGTGTCTGCGACTCTAATGTGTACAAAAGAACTCCACTATTCAGGGTTTTCCATGCTAAAAATGTATAGCGTTAGTATTCAATCGTATATATATTGATAAGAAATCCCAGAAACATGTGGCTAACATTTTCATTTTGTGTACAATCCGACGTCCAGACCTGCATATTAACTCAGAAATTCCAAGTACAGAATGGCTACTAGAAAACCAAATCTGCAATGTACCGATCACAGGCAGTAGCAACAATATTGATCGAGCAGACGACTTTCTTAGCATATTCAGGGCGCAACACGGTTCAGAACATTTCGATAGTCGACTGTGCAGCAACACTTGGTTTAATATTTTACAAGAATATATAATTTTCTATAATAAAATACATAGTTACCTTTGTTTCTTTACTTCAATATCCAACGGCTCATACATCAGTGCTTACAAAATAAAAATCGTCCTCACTATGTCTCGGCACTGATCAATAGTCCTATTCAACTCGCCGCGCCGATACTCGAGCAGACGATGATCTACGCCACCTAGTGGTGGAAATGCTGCGATATATAAGATAACTACAGGTACTGGGCTTTAGTTTTGTCGGAGTTGTCTTTCTCGAATCGATCCAAAATCAAGTAACACGAAAGGTTATCTTAAAAAGTTATTACATTTTACAATATTGATTTTCTCTCTCTTCTTCCCCAACCACATCAACAACTGATTATACCGGTAATTAATATTATACCTATCTTCTTAGAGAGTATATTCTTGTCATTAATGTTGCTTTGAATTAATTAACAGTACTAAATTAATAAGTATTTCAACCTTGTTTATCTTGTGTGTGTGTGTGTGTGTGTGTGTGTGTGTGTGTGTGTGTGTGTGTGTGTTGGGACAGCTTTCTCTAAAAAAAAAAAAAATAATAAAAAAAAAATAAAAGTTAGATTAATTCTGCAAGAAACTGTTGTCTTGTGCTTTTTAACTCAGTCCCAGCTATTTACCACATGACCTCAGAAGATAAACACGACGAAAATCGAAGAATTTTTATCCTAATAAGAGTTTGTAGTGTTGTTTGCACTCCAGACTATCTCTTTATTCTTCACACAATTAGTGGTATTGTAAGGAATAATGTAATTAAGCCAGTATTTATGGTTATGTTCAATGATTGCTGTTCTCAACCCACCACCATCACCAAACACAAGAGAGATATATGTCATAGTTGAAATATTTTACGATTTCAAATAAGCAGATAATGCAATTAAGAGCAGAGCATAGCCAATAGTGCCAGCCTTAGTATGAAAAAAATCACACACACACACACACACACATGGGCTATCTGAGTTCTCCTCCCCTACGCCATTAGTCCAAGAACGACAACTAGAATCATATGCATGTACTTTACAGAAATGTTGTTAGAACTGACAAAGTGAAGCTGTTATCGAAGAACAGGTAAAAGTGACCCATATGTATTTGCCAACATTCTCAACACCTGACTCACCATCTTACATCATTTAAATTATTGTTTTCACAGACATATCTTGTTTCAGACAACCCTGAATGGAAGAGTTTTTAAATTTCTGCAGTAAAAGAGAAAAGTTGTACCTGGAAACAATTTACTTCACAAAGAGCTAGAAAATATACTTAGCCCTAAAGAAACAGACCAGACCAGCTTGCAAAAAGGCTAAAGATAACATATAAACAATGTATGTGCAAATAATATGATTCCTCCCCACACACCAAAAAAAAAAAAAAGTCTTTTTGAAGCAATATTAAATTACAAAGAAAAAAATAACCTTGGATAGTATCCCCTTCAATAAAAACACGACAAACTCCACAATTAAAATATAAATATAAAATAAGTAATTTCTTTAATTTTTACATCTGAAGATACCAATTCATAACTCAGAGGTCGTTGACTACAACCAATGTAATTTGATCCAGTGGTGTGCTTAAACTTACATCAGTGTAAATTCCAAAAAGCTGACTGGTCCCAATGGCGTCTCATAGTGGTTGCAGAACAACTGATACCATTATTCAATATGCTCATTAAATTAAAGCAAAATTATGATGGACACCAGCTGACATAATTCGCGCTTTTTACCAAAACAAAACAAACATCAACAACTAATGCAATTAACTACTAACCGATCGTTGCAATCGATGGTATGCAAATTACTTGAACACATTCTCTACTTCGACATCAGTACACCTTGAAAAACGTGTTCTCAAACTACCGATACAGATTTTGGAAAAAAATCGTCTTTATGAATTTCAGTTCATTCTGCAACTCGGTGTGGACAACACTAGTAGGTTGTACTAAAGGGGAAAAAATCAAGAAAGTTCTCCGTTTAAATAAAACAAAAAACACTATTAAATGAACTACAGAACTATGGTATCTCCACCAACACTCACTGCTGGATTAAAGATTTTCTCTTAACTGAACACAGAAATTATATAGTCCTGCTGCAGTGATTTCTGGTGTATCAAATGGTCCGAGGTTAGGTCCCCTTTTGTCCTTCGTGTGCCTTAGCAGGAGAAGGGAGATCGGCATTGCTTATGCGTAACAGCAATTGATATTTAATGAATAATACAAATAATTTAATATTTTATTCAGCCCTGTGAGGCAGACCCCGACCCCCACCTACTCATATCCTTCCTGGAGATAAACCATTTTCTCCATGAAAAATTGCAGCTTCCAATATATATACTGTATATATTACTCAGAGGATATATATATATGAATATATGTATATTACTCCTTTCGCCTGTCACACGGAATGGGGGAGGAGGGAGAGAGAGAGAAAATGATGCCTTCATGCAAAATTATCATAGTCAAGCTTGTCGCTCGCTCTGGCCACCACAAGTTTGCACAAAATCTTGGCATCAGTACAAGAGGACTGTTTCTTATGCTTGGAGTGGATGTAAAGAAGTGTCAACCGAAATTAAATAAAATATGGGCAACAACTGTGAGAACACATAAATAGGTGCGCTACAGAAACCCAACTTTAGATTGTTTTCAGATCCACACTGACAATCTCCTCTAGAGAGTGAAGTTACCTCCTACTGTAAATTTTACCTTCTAGAGCAGGGGTCTCAAACTCATTTTACCTGGGGGCCGCTGGAAGTAGAGTCTGGGTGAAGCTGGGCCGCATCATTATTCCCTGCTGCCAGAGACCTGGCAACGCTTCCTCTTACATAGCTCAGACACATTTGGCTTCAGGGAGGAAGCCACTGAGACCCTCAGTAAGTTTGGACCTGAATTTTGACTTATTAAAGTTCATGGTGGAGAGGAGCTTTACACACAGATAGGTGCTCCCCAAAAGGCATTTGGTCCGCTTGAACATCCTGGAAAGCTCAGGGAAGGTAAGGGGCAATTCTCTTAAAAACTGCCCAAGCTTTTCTGCTTTTCCACTCACCTCCCTGAACTTGGCTTTGAGTTCAGAATTACAATGTATGTCAATTAGCTCCATTTGAAGCACAGAAGGGGAATCTTCCACATCGAAGGAGAAGGGGTCAGCAAATATTTGAAAGGTGGTTCTGTGTTTCTTGAATTCTGCAAACCTGTGATCAAATTCTTCATGCAGCTTTACAATGGCATCAACATACTTCTCACCACTGAATGGTGTGGCACAATCCATGAGTGCCTTACAAGCTGGGAAATGGCAGAGGTTTATCTGAAAAAGCTGGGCTTTCCATAACACAAGTTTTGTGGAAAATGCTCTGACATTGTCAAATGCTGCGCTGACAAGCTGCCCCTGGCCTTGTAATTTCTTGTTCAGTACATTCAGCTCTTCTATGATGTCAACAAGAAAAGCTAAGTCCATGAGCCATTTGGGATCACTTAGTACAGGAACAGCCATCCCATCCTTCTCCATGAAGGTTTTCACTTCAGCTCTCAACTCATAAAACCTCTTCAAGAACTGTCCCTTGCTAAGCCAACTTACCTTGGTTATTTTTCTGTTCTTCCTTTTCTGTTCTTTCAGTCTACTATTTTTCTTCTTTGCTAAACACTTCACCTGCTTTTTCACCTGCTGTTTTTTTCCGAACAACTCATCTGTGGGTAGACCTGTAGGGTCTATAATCTATATAGAATTAGCTTGCTAGATCTGGATGCTTTTGAACTTTGCTAAACAGTAGCAATATGTAACAGGCTTGGGAAGGAAAGTCGCCGAGTTTGGCAACACACCGTTACTGTCACGATCCTGAGGTATGGTAGCCCACAAGTGACAAAAACTATAAAACTCCCAAGCTGCGTGAGAAAAACGTGCGGGCCACACTATCACTAAACTTTGATATCAAGTGGGGGCCACAAAATATCGTCACGCGGGCCGCATGTTTGAGACCCCTGTTCTAGAGTAAATAATTATAAGCCAATGGACATGTTTGTGGGATCCCTGGATTTTGTAATTTCAGGATTTATTGCCAGCAGAGGTTATTACCATGGTTTCTCAAGTCCATCATTGTTAAAACTTTCTTTATTCTACAGCTTGTTATGCTATTTGTTATATATTGTTTGTATTTATAAATAGTTATTAAGATTTGAGCAAGAATGTGTGAGAACAAGTTTGTCCGGCTTTTTCATCTTTCCAAATTGTCTGAATGAGTGCAAGTGATGCTATTTTGTTGCATAGATATAAGTAAAATATATAAGGAGAACCATTATTATCTCAGTCTGGCATTTTGTTGCAGTCTGACCAGTTCAAGAACAAGACTGTTCATGTAACTTCTGCCTCAACGAATTATTGACTCAACTGAAAAGTTGTACATCTCAACGTCTACACATCAAACTACGTTTCATACTTAGAGACCAGAGACAACATGCAGATGCTGATTTTAAGCCAACGGGACAGGTTCCTCTTGGTCATCTGAATAGAAAGATAAAACAAAACTCTTAAGTCACTGTTACAAGATATATTTAATTTCATTATTTTGCACTGCATTACATTAGTTTTGCCAAACTGTGCACTGGCACTCCTCACTAATTGTGACGATTCTATAGACTGTAGAGCTATATTTTAATCAGAACATTAACTCCATTGTTTTTCTTTTTCCTTTAACTTCCAGCTCTTTTATTAAAATCGTATTTCTTGACTTTCCATTTATTGTCTCAGTATGTCGTGTGTATTAGTTATAGCAGGCGTGTCAAACTCAATCACACAGGGGGCCAAAACTCAAATCACATTTAAGGCCGCAGGCCAAACTGGATAAACATTCATTGAGCAGTGGAAAACTGAATCATTTTTAAACAAACAAAGTGAAAATAATAACAAACCAATGCATACCAATGTTTGCTCTTATGCCAGTTTGTCAGAGGTGGATGTTTGGCATCTTTTCTTGGCAACAAGTTTGTTTATGTTTGGAGTAAGTTTCTGTGTTATGGAGATTCTCAGGATGGACTGTAGGTGTTCATCACTGAGATGACTCCTGTGTGATGTTTTGTTGATCTTCATCACAGAGAACAGCTGTTCACACGGATATGTGCTACAAGGCATGCTCAAAGTTCGAGCCGCATGTAGACGAAGCTTGGGCATGGCTTCAGGAATGAAATGAGTGAACTGTGCGGGCCCCACAGTGTCGTACTTTGCCTTGTAGTGCCCCATTACAATGCAGCTCTATGAACTCCATCTGCAAATGTACAGGCGCAGTTTCACGTCGATGTCATATGGTTTGCGAAACAGCTCAAAATTACTTTTCTGTGCTTCATTAAGTCACTAAAGCACCGTACGAACTCAGCGTGAAGTGAGCTCAGTTTCTCAGCAAAGTGTGCGTTTGGGAACACCATGGCGTTGACTTGGTTCAACATTGCTTTGCAACAAGAAAAGTGAGACAATTTGCACTTTTGCTGTTCATGAAATGACAGATTTCCTCGATCAGCTGGAAAACTCTACAGAGAACTTTTCCCCGACTTAGCCACCGCACCTCTGTATGACAAGGTATGTCGCCGAAGTCTGAATCTGTTTCCTGCAAAAAAGACTGAAATTGGCGGTGATTTAAACCTTTGGCTCTGATAAAGTTGACGTTTTGTGTTACAGTGCTCATTACATGTTCCATTATTGAGATTTTACCACAAAGCGATCCTTGGTGTATGATGCAGTGATATGCTCTCAACTCACCAGTACAGTTCTCCTGCACCTTTAGTCGCATCCTTCCAACTTGTCCATTTTTTTCGCCGCACATCACCGGTGCTCCATCTGTTGTAAGTCCTACAAGTTTTCCCAAGGCAGATTCATGTCGATTACACTTTGACATACGTTGTCATAAATGTCTTCTCCTGTTGTTGTCCCAAGCATAGATTTCATGTCCAATATTTCTTCTGTAACATTCCAACTAAAATCCACTCCACGGATGAAGATGGCGAGCTGTACAGTGTCAGTCGTGTCACTACTTTCATCAACAGCAAGAGAGTATGCAACAAAGTCTTTGCTTTTTCGATCAGCTGTGTTTTCACCTCAGTGGCCATCTCACAAACTCGATCAGAAACCATATTTCTGCTAAGGCTTACATTTGCAAGCATCTGCTTTTTGTCTGAACACAAGACGTCACACATTTTCATTATGCAGCTCTTCAGAAACTCTTCTCCCTCAGTAAAGGGTCAGACTGATTTGGCGATCTCCTCTGCCACAATAAAACTTGCTTTCACAGCAGCTAACTTTGTGATTTTGCTTTGGTGAAAAATGCCTGCTGTGATGTTAGATTTCTCTTTAATTCTTCTACCTTCTGCTTTGCATTCAAGTTTTTCAACTTGTCTTGATGTTTAGTCCTCATAGTGCCGCCTCAGATTATATTTCTCGATCACAGCCACATTATCTCCACAAATTAGACACACAGGTTTACCGCCAATATCAGTAAACATATGTTCACCCTCCCAGGGGCTTTTCAGAAACAACTTTTCTCTTGGCCATTTTAACGGCTAGCTTTGATTTAAAGATTGTTCATCTACCGACAGACGCATGAGTGGATGACGTAAGACGGAAGGAGTGATGTAATATCCGGGCAATACACAACTTTCATTTCATATGTGCCAATCCAAAAAGAGCAACAGGACGTTGCTAGGTTATTGTAATGACGAAATCCACCTACTACTACAGTTTAATTTTCACTCATTCTGATCTACATGGGAATGCTCTTAGTTTCGTTCGGCAAGGCTGCTACATTAGGGAATTTGATTTGCACTCCAAATCGCCAGGCCATTAAAAAGTATTTTTGCCTAAAATTCTCTTGCAGGCCAGATGTGGCCCACGGGCCTTGAGTTTGACACCTGTGAGTTATAGGGACTGCATTCACCACAGGAGTCTGGGGGCTTAAAGCTAGATATTAATTATTAGGAGTTTACCCTAAGACTAGAAAGTTTGTGGCGTGTCATCTTTGTTGTGCATCCTTGCATCTGTTTATTAATTGTGCGTGCATGCGGCCAAGAGACGGGGCTAGTTTCCAGTAGCCAGGCAACCAACACTGTACTTTTCTCGTCTTTCTCTCCTCCTCCACTCACATGTAACAATACACCATATGTAGTATTTTATATAGTTAGAGCACTTAGCTCTTAGGTTGGTTTACTTTGCAGGCAGTTGCTAGATAGGTCACATTTGGACTAATTGCAGAGAAAAATTTAACGCAGGTAAATCAGTCATTTGGTATACTAATTTTTTCAAAGAGCAGACTTTTATATAAGGTCTGAAGTGCAGTTAGTAGATGATTTATTGAGTAAATGTATGTTAGACAGATATTCCAAGTGATGTTCCTACATAGATAATATGCTTATATAGCAGAAAATGATCATTTTAATAGGTCGAGTAAATATACACCAGAATCTGTCAACCATCCCTGCCCACAGACCTCCCATTCAGTATTTTCCATAAGCACTACACAATGACATATTGTTCGTCCTGCAAGTATTAAGTGATTATCGACATGGTCACCTGCATTGACTTAAATCAACAAATAAAACTACCTTCGTTGGAAAGCATCATCCCATAGAGTGAAAAAATGTCACCTATTTATTTTTACTACGACATATATTTATGCACCACAATAAAACTACCATTGTCTGCCAGTTGTGCTTCAGACTGTAAAAACAAAATATTTACTCTGTTAAAGTTCTTTTTTTGCTCAGACAATGCTGGGTACATCTAACACTTTATTAGCTAAATGACTTTTGACTATGCTTCTAAAGCCAGTTACCAGACTATACTTCTAAAACCAGTAGAGTATGTTTATTAGCAAATGACAGTGCAGTTACCAAGACAATTAAAACACATGAAGAGTAAATGCAACTACATTTAAAAAACAAAACAAAACAAACTTTGACGCTTCAGGAATGTTGAAAATAAATGAAGCACAGACTTTCACACCCCAAAGTATCAACTATTGAAAACAATAAACACTAGAAATCACAACTGTTAAAATTCATAACCAACCCACAAAGCAAACAAATATTTTCAGATACTTAGGAGTATGCATCCAACCCCAAGGAACAAAATTAATACAAAGTTTAACACATTACATTTTTTGAAACATAACTTCAAGTCATGTAATCAGAAAATCTAATTAATTCATGTCTTAACACATGATGAATACTCCAGTTCAGTTTTTTGGGGACTCCTTCACCACTTAAATGTGCACAAACAAGAGGTTCAATTTGATGCTAGAAAACAATATGGAAAAAGAGTGACACCAATTTCCATGATCTCAATGGAAGTCCTAGCTGGGAGAAGAGCACAAATTAAGGTTATAGGTCACATCAATGCACAAGCACATCAACACCTGCATAAATAATACAACATTATATATCTATTCAAAATATATTCCCTTATGCGAAACTGACACACATAGGCACATCTAGTACTGGGGTCTAAGCAAGTATAAGTGATACTTGCCAAATTGTTTAATTGTTAAAAGAAATCATAAGCAATATTCCTTCAAGGGAGTTTTGAAAGAATAATTTATACATATAAAGAGTAATCCTAAACGTTCTTTCAATCTACAGTATGAAAGTGTTGTATATTAGAGGTTCCATAAACTCTAAAATGAAAAATGCCATGCATCACAACACAAAGTCACCGAACTTTCACTGATTTGCTTTCTGACAAAACTGAATGACATTCAGTTCTTTCCCTTGTTAGTTTCAAGTCTAGGCAACAAAATTATTAGTCCTCAGTTTAGGTAATAAAACTAATATGCTCTTCTGGCACCAGGGTATCATCTTGTCTATCTGTAATGTTTATAAAAATAATATGTAGTTTGGTGAGCATTCTGCACCCAGCTATGCATGTGTTTGAAACAGCCTTCATATTATTTTACTTTGTGACGAGTGTTCTTCCTATCAAAAGGGATAATCTACAATTGTACCCAGTTTATAACTACTTCTCCACTGGCACCTGTTCAATGTAGATTACAACATATATTAAGATATCTTTTTGTTATGCTTCACCTTCTGGTTCCAATCTTATCATGTGTATCCTATTACAAGCTTGCATTCACTTTTTCCCAACATTTAAACAGTAATGTCAGTGAACAGTCATTTGAGATAGAGTTCATCTACTTGGAATTTGCTACCTTTTGATCTCACATACAAATAGACCATAGCTATTTATAAGACAATGTCAAGATATCTCCATGCTATTATTTGTTTATTGTATTTATGTTTCTCAAATAATGCATTTGTTATATGTTGCCATTTTGCATGCAGATTTATTTTGCTTTGTTAATTTATCTTTAGTTTTCTTTTGTGTTCATGTTATGTAGTCTGATTAAAGACCTTGTTTTCTAAGTGTAATTATTGTAAAAGAGTATAATTACTGTAAAAGAGTTTAGAATTTTTATAAGATTTAAGCATTTTTTTAAAATGCCTTTTGTTTAACTAAGATTGGACTATTTAAATGTTTATTTGCATTGTAGATTGTCCCATAATTACTACAAATGATTAAAAATGAAAATACCACTTTAAAAAATTTGCAAATTATAATGCATATTACAGTTTAACTAATTCAAGAATAAATGCATTCTAGAAAAATTATCACTTTCATCCATAAAACAAAACATAAGATAAACAACAAATTTATTAACTATGTCCAATATATAGTAGCAAGAGTTAAGTGTACAAGAGTAATAAATACTTTTGAAATATATACACAAGTGACAACACTGGGGTGGGCGGGTGGGTGGGCACATGAATGGTGGTGCACTGGAATGAAACCAGCTTAAGACAAAAAAAAAAAAAAATACTCAAAAAAAAAAAACAAAACAACAACTCCAACACAGATCAATGTTGCACACTTACCAGACTTTATCAAGTTAGTGAAATAACCATCTAGAATATACTTATCAGAAGACACACACCAAGCTATACAGTTCAGTACAGTTACAACAATGGCAAATCAATCATGCTTAATACAGTGAAATTATTAACATTACTCTAATCCAGCCAAACATGAATCAAATATGTGGACTATTCTGAGATAAAACTATAATTTTAAAGTCACTTAAAATTAATTTCTTTAACCACACATTATATTAAGTATATGTAAGATTTATTTCATATGGATTTCCTTTATTAAAAAAAAAAAATCAATAAAGCAACTTTTTTAGCAGTGCTAGTAAATGTATCAAAGTAAATTAATTTAATCTTACTCCATCAAAGAGTGTATACAAAATAAATACCCCAACCCAACCCTTTAATAGTAATGCTGCTCCAACAAAATACTTTGATATACATAATTAGTATACACTTCTCTATTCAGAGAATTGCTTTTTATAAAATCAAAAGTTGCAGCCAATAACCCTCAAAATATAACAATCCTATAGCAGTAAAAAGCATTGAATTGATGTTTAGCTAAAATTAAAAAAAAAAAAATGTCCACCCACACCTCACCTTTATAAAACAAAACCATGGAGACTTAGTACATCTGAATACTAAAAATAAATTAATCAATCATTATGTTTATTTTTAAAATGGTCATTAAATAAACAGCCAGCAAATATATTTGCCTGCTTCACCTACAATAAAAGGCCAGTAAAAATCCTGATACAAGTTAAACTCTAGATTTGATAAATAATAAGCAGCCACAAGTTGAGAAAATGTGTACCTAATATATAGTTTTACAATACATTTTTTTTAAACTATCCATGTAAATAGAAATAATAATAAAATATTCTTTTGCATCAATCAACTTTAAAGATGTGAAAACATTCTATTAAACAGATTGATTTGTAACTATATTTTAAAACAGAAATATTAAAAAAACTGAAAGCCAATTAAATTACAAAAAAAAAAAAAAAGAGACTCTTATTCTCTAATGTAAAAGCCACACTTAACCAGCTACCAATGATGGGATTGATTTACTTTATTCAATAATGAAAATGATTATTGGAATACAAAATGCTGCATGTACTCCTGTGACTTTGAACATGTGATGCTTCATATAGTAAACTTCTCATTATATGATATTTTACTTTCAAATTATAGGTATGCATGTATATCATACCTCACTTAAAGTCAAGTAAATACTGCAATATAGTGTCTAAAGTTTGGCGAGACACCAATTACATATGTATATATGAACACACACACACACACACACACACACACTAACACTATGCAGACTAGATAATACACACAATTTAAGACACATCAGCTAAGATCTGACTACTGTCACAAACTTGTCGGATTACCATAAACTATACCTGTCTTAAACATACAGGTTTAACATTAACTCTTTATATAAACTTCTGGTTGTTTACAAGAAACTGTATGTACTTTGTATCAACAAGTAAATCTTAGTCATGCTTTGATGCAGACTGAAAGGAAGCCCAAAGATGGTAAGAGCATAGATGAAAATGTGGTCACAGTCTCCAATCAGCATTAGTATGTGAAGGACCTGAGTTGATTATCTTATGCTCAAAAGGTCAAATTAGCAATAAATATGCAGCAAATTCAATAGCTAACTAAAATATTTAGTGCCATTCATCAAAGTGTTCCATGAGATGGTAGCAGAAAGGCAAAGGTGGAAGGAAAATATTTGTCACTTCCCTTTTGCCTGAGGTAACAATAAAATAAAATTAGAAAAAAAGAAATAAAAAATACCCCGAACATTTAAGATGACAAAAGTTTTGTTACCAACAATATTTAGTAATCATGGTTGGAAATTGTTTCATAGCACATTACCTTCAAAACATTTTGGTTACATGCTTAGCTAACAGATGAATTTAGAATGCTTTAAAAGCAGTCTGAAAACAATTGTGAGCTGCAGAATGTTTATAGCTGTAATTTGAGCACAATTCTGTTTAAAAACCGTTTTGTTTTTTTTAATTTTAAAAAGGGTGATTGAAAAAAAGAAGACAATATATGCTGCCATTACTTGACTTGATGTGATGCAAATAGAACAATAAATTGTAATCTTTTATATGCATTTGTGAACAATAACAAATACATTTCTAAATCACAGATCTATTCATGGATGCATCCATTTTTATCTAAAGACAATTTTAAACATAAACATTTAAATTAGCAGTGTACAAAGCTCTAACATTCATCCTCAAATGTTTTTTGTTTTTTTAATTAATTAAAATTTTGTATTAAAAAATGTAAAAAAAAAAAAAAAATGCTGCACTCATGGACGATGTCAAACCATTTGGTTTATTATATTAATTGCTGTTTAAAAGTTAATCAATTGTGGTCATTTCTGACTTTACATAAGACTCTTTTAACTCACTGATTGAATGAAAAGCACTAATGTGAAAAGTAATGCCCTCATTTTTGCATTTCTCTTTCCTTAAGAAAGCTATTTATCTGCTATTAAAACTTTGTTAAAACACCCAAACAACATATATGTTACAAAAACACACAGAAAGTGCACTAGCAACAGACAAACAAAGTTGCAATTTTATAAAGCCAAGAAACATTGTATAAAATTATTTTAAAATGTTAAATATTCATAAATGTATTTATGAATCCTCTCATAACATTATTAATTAAACACAGAAATGTATATGTTATGTGAAATTGTGATGTGGGTATGGAAATTATAGTAAATAAAAAATCTAAATAGTGAAACAAATTTTGTCAAATAATAATAAATGGTACAAATATTGTCTTAGACTAAAAAAATCTGTTTATGTGGGTTCATTAAAAATCATATTCAGTCATAATCACACTTTACACCACCATTATGTTTTACTAAAATTTTCTTTTTGGTTTGCAGTGAAATTGTTTTTCTGATATGTTTTACTTATTTACACTTCTATTAGTAGTTATTGTTAATTAATGAAGGTCTTGCAATAAAGTATGAGAGTTATAATTAGCAAATTCACTAGAAAAATGCAGCTAATTATATAAACAAGTCCAGAAAACTCTGCAACAGTTTTTCTGATTGGCTGAAAAAAGCCGTAAGCTTTTTTACAGAGCTTGATGACCAGAGTTTGGTGCAAATGTGGTAATGCTATGTGAGGATTCTAACATTAAGCAATATCATCTATAGAAGGCCTAATATTTTTTAAATAAAATTGTAAAATATCCTTATGTGAACTCAAGTTCTGCACTGGTGTATAAGATTCATCATTTACCCAGGCATATGAAGCTGTTATAGTATTGATGAAATTAGAAGGGATTCATATAAAAATTTGAAGATAAATAACCAACAACATGGGTTACCTGCCATGTTTACCTTTAAAAAAAAAAAAAAAGAGTTAAAAATGCTAATCTGGAATATGAAAATAATGTAGACTCTCAATTATCCAGGACAATTAAAAAAGAATAGGGTGACACAAATCCCAAAACCAGAACAATAAAAGCAACAAATTTAAGCATTATTTAAGCTATTAGAAAAAGTAATCCAAAACATATGTTTTAAAATACAAAATGATTTAAAGCATAAACCAGAAAATGATATATTGTACAACATATTTTACAAGGCCCAACTGACAATCTTAAATCAAAACCATTCAATGACCTAATTATACTAATAAAAGTGTTTGTTGATCATGAAACAGAATGTTATAGATGTGTATATGATTTAGTTTTCCTTCTTTAAGTTTTGTCATTTTCATGTATAGTTTCAAAATGCACAAGATTTGATTTGATAATAAACTGCCTTGCTATTTCATCTAATTTCCTATGATTTATTCAGAAAAAAAACCCAACCTAATTACAAATAAAAGCACACAGTGATTTGTAATAGAGTGCTGTGGACTCATAAATTTGATTTCAAGGAAACTGTTCTTTAAGTAGATAACTGATCCTGGATAATCGAGAGTTGACTCAATACATGAAAAAGAGACAAAAGTCTCGAACAATTATAGTGCAATAATGATAACATATTCTTACTATCTATCCCCTTTAAAAAAAAAAAGTACTATTTTGTTTATGTAAAAACTGCCAGATTCACTCATAGATCTTGTAAGGTCACTATGGACTCACCAAATCTGTTATCAGATACCCAAATATATTAACATCGTGCATCAACATCAACACTCCCTCTTAATGATCTACTACATTACTATGCAGCTGTTTTAACTAGATCTATAAGAAAAATAATCTAGCAAATTCAAATGCTATACATATTATTATGGTGAAAAAAATGTGTGCCTTAGGCACGACTGATTTTAGGCAACGAGTGTCTAAAGTATAAAATGAAATGGTGCAAACTGTTTAAATGTATCATTCCACATGCCCCCACCCCCAAAAGAAACAAAATTGCAACCAAAGTGCACTTTGACAAAATCACTTAAAAACTTCAACCAAAGCACAAAGAACCTAGTTAAAAATTAATTTAAAATGCAAGGTGATTATTATTTTTTTAATAAATGCAATTACTACATAAATTCCTTTTAAATTATTGTTTTGCAGTTTGATAGAAGTTTGCATCTACTCCCCACCCCCTAACAAACACATGATTAGATAAGTGTGAGGTCATCTAATCGTGAGATGAAGAAAAATTCTTGTATATTTTTTAATTTACTTTTTAAAATTATAGATTTGTAATTAACATAAATCAAATTTCTAGAATTTATTTGACACTGAAAATGTAAACATAGGAAGAAACAAAGTGCTGCTAGAATTTATTGAAAAGGACAATTTCAATTTTACTGAATTATATCAAGTAAATAAAAATTAAATAAAAAAAACCCACTGATGAGGGAGATATGCAACAGCTGTTATTATGAAATTCAACAGCAAGAAATCATCTTTTTTTTGGTAAATGTTTATCTAATCAAAATGAAAGGAATAATCATAAATATACAATAAAAATAACATTCTAGCCTTCTGCAACAAATTTAAGTTCTGGTTTGTTTCCCTGTGTGTAAAGTATAATGGCACTGAAAAAATACACCCCCCCCCCCACCCCACCCCCAAGAAAATGAAACAGAGCAAAATTAAACTTGTCATATCCTCTAGACCTTAAATTTTGATGCAGTGTTCATCAGACAATTAAAATTGACAATTAACAAAATAAATCTTTACAATAAAGATAAAATATACAAAACATTATATAAAGTATAAACAGGGTATTCTTAACAACTGTGATAAAGCAAGTTATGTTAAATAAAAAAATATATGTAAAACACTTCAGAAATAGAGTATTTGAAAATATTTACATCCAAGATTCAATCATTTCTCCCTAAACCCCATTGCAAGAAAACTACCCTTTTGACAGACTCCCCATTAAATGAACTCTCATCAATAAAAAGAAACGTATTTTATTTTTTCAAACTATTTACCAAACATCAATTAAAGGATATGAGAATCCTTAGAAACAAACAAAAAAACCTTTTATCATTCCACTGTTTAAAACTTTTCACAAAATCACTATCATTAAATTAAAAAAAAAAATCAACTAATATACCAATTCAAATTCAGAATATTTCCACTGAGAGGCTCCTTTAAAATGAAAATAAAGAATCCAATGTATTTTACAGAAGAAAACAAAATTTCTACATGCCAACCATTATATATATTACAATATTTTGGTAACCAGTTTACAACCACATAACAACACTATACCAACAACATTAAAGAACAACAGTCTTTCTTTCCCAACAACATAACAAAAACGGGATACAGTGTCATATATTCAAACCAACAATTCAATAGATGTTTTGATCAATCATAACTGTCCTAGGCATGAAAGTGTTTTATAAATTAAAAAAAAATTTGCAAACCAAAACTGAATAAAGTGTTGCTTTTTTTAAAAAGCAACCAACTGAATTTCTTATTTTTAGATGCCCAAGTTCAAACCACTCACCAAAAGAATCCCCCCACCCCACCAGCTAAAAAAAAAAAAAAACCAACAAAAAAAACAAACTAGAATTTAAAAAATCTATCACAGAACTGTTTTGTTTTTTTTTTTGTTTTGTTTTATAGCAACAGCTATGCAACTCTTAACTTTCAGCTGGTGAGGGAATAACAGAGAAGAAAATGCACAACACATTAACAAACAAATGATGATTGGCCTACCACTTCATGCCTCTAACTTGTTCAGTTTGTGTAATATATTAATTTTTTAAAATCTTTTCATTATACATAACTGCCTGCTAATTTTAACTAACAAATGGATGTTGAACTGCTAAATATTTGTACATGAACAATCTTTCAAGATAAATCACAATTTTGATCACCCGGAAACTAGAAATGTTTTAGATCTATGTTTACAACTGCTGTCATATATTTTAAACTTTACATTTATTTGGATTTTTTTTTTTTTTTTTAGCAATATGCAATAAAGGAAGAGTTAAAAATAAAGTGATGATACAATATGTTTATGAAACACAACTCTGAAGACTGACACCTTAAAAGTATTCTTAAAAAAAAAAATAAGGAAAAAAAATGCATTATAAAAATGTGTATGATATTGATAAAGTTTACCATTACAGTCTGTGTACCATTTTGCAACAAGACTAAACCACAATATATTTCAATGGTATATTTAGTTATTTATACTGACAATGCAAAATCTAAAACCAACACATAAACCTTACTTCAAATAATAAACGAGATTTCATAATTTTTAATTTGATTAAAACAAAAGAAAAAGACGGGAGTGAAAAATAATATCAATTTAACTGTAAGATGTTAGCAGTGGAAATGTGTGAAGTGGAGTGTGGGAAAGGATGGAAGGGGAGGGGAGAACACTCATCAGTGTGAATGATCCAAATGTGAATTACAGGGGAAAAATAGTCATTAGTAATAAATAGTTTAAATGAAAAAACAGATTCTAAAGGAAAGATTTTTATAAAATTATATTGCAGAGCATATAATGCTGATTGTTTATTTCCCCAATATAGAAATCTTTCTGAATGGACCAAAATGGAATGCAACAAGTACATGCATATAAAAGCAGTGTTCGATGGGAAAAAAATCAAATGCTTGGTTGAATGTAGAGAAATGAAAATTTCCACATCAAAGTAGATCTTCTATGGATTATATAAGTGAATGTTTAAAATGATTCTGTAGATAATTAGAAAATTAAAAAAATTGCCATTTGTAATGTGAAAAGAAAATCTAAACAAAGGTTATGTATTTGTTAAGCCAATCATTGATACGTTCTATGATATATAAAAAAAACTTTCCTTACCAAGTAAATTAATTTCAAGTTCAACAATATGGTCTGTTATTTTTGTTTTACATATTTGATTTGTGAGGTGCTATGCCTGAAATAAAAATAGATTATAATTCAAAATTAAAAGCATTCAGTATGATCCATAATTAAGAACATTATATTATTATGTATATATTTAAAAAGATATCTATATACCACACCTCAAAATAATGAGTATTAACGAGGGAAAAGTAAAACCCAGTCAACCAGAACATCAAGATTAATGAAATACATACTGTAATGAAAATCAACGTGTAATAAAAGCTAAAACACATAAATAACATGAGATCAGAAAACTATTATTACTTATTAAAAAGTACCTTGAGCAAAATTATTTATTAGATAATTTATTTTTTTTTAATTTTAAAAAACCTATATTTAGTTTTTCCCCCTCCACCCCCCTCCCCCAATCACACACACAAAAATAAAAATAAACAAACAATAAAGCACCAAAAACTAAAAAGCAAACACTCCTGTAACTTCATTAGTTAGAATCTCTAATGGAAACAGGTCCCTCCCAAAACAAACCCCAAGCACTACTTACATATTAACTAGGTACTGGCCACAAAACAAGACCCATGGGACACTATCACACTAAAATATTAACACCCCATACGCACACGCACACACACACACATAAAGTTGCATTGCTTGCAATTCGTATGGTCTTGATCATGAAAACCATTGACGATGAGTCTTCAACACAAGAATGAAAATTCTTCTGAAAATATATATATTATGTGCAACTAAAGTGGTCACCAGTCATAATGTTGGCATCATTTCTGGATAAGCCAAGTCCCTGATAGACAAATTAATGATTAACTGATGTCAAAATGTTGCTGGTGATAACAGTAATTGATGTTGAAATGTTGGCTCATGATTCAGCATGATTAACTGAGCTGATGTTGAAATGTTGGCTGGTGATACAGCATGATTAACTGAGCTATATTGAAATGTTGCATGTTTAAAGAGAACTGATTATAAAATGTTGCAGGTGCTACAGCATAAGAGAATTGATGCTGAAATGCTGCTGTTGATACAACAGCACTGCTGCATGATTATGTAACAAGTATTTATCTCCTGAGATCTTTGGTGGCAGAAGACACAAAATAAATTACATTATCATGATGATAGAAGCAAGCCATTTTCAAATGAATTTTTACATTTATAACTATAATAATAATTCTATTGTCATCTATTCTACATGTATCAACTTCTGTCTCTTCCATTCAACTATCAAGACACTTAAAAAATATGTACACACAATGTGAAGTCACTACCTAGATGTCACATAACAATAGAATCTAAAAATAAATAAATTATAACCTGAATATGCAAACATTACCAAAAATTATAGTTACATCAAGACTACCAAAACACACTTTATTTTCTTTCAACTAATCTGATAATTCTATTTACCTGAATGCTGGCATAATTTTCAAAGACCTATAATCTAAACTGAACAGATATAAGCAAAACTTAAAAAAAAAAAAATACTAAACTACACTAATTGCTAAAATTCCATCAAAAAAAAAATAAAAAGAAGTTAAAACCAAACTAGTGACAACTGCCTACTTTTCTTTTTGCAACAATAATATGAAGCAAGTGGAAGATAAACTACTGAAATATTTGGGACCGATTTCACTTTATGTTGCAAGCCCTTCTTAATTCTTCAAGTTGACATTTCTTTTTTGTGAACAGCCCAAGTCTTTTAATAATGGCAACATTTTCTGAACAGATGATTAGTCCTATTATCTTGTGGCTTTCATCTCTAGTCACAAATATTGCACTAGGTTACCAAAGCTTTCAAATTTAAATGCTCCTTAAGAATGACAAACACTGCTGGAAGCATTCTTTCAACTTCACTCTTAAGTTCAAATACTCCTGAAGAATGACAAACCCTGCAGATAGCATTATGTCAGTTGATAGATACTATATGTTCACAAAATAGATCAGTGCCAAGATACTGTTTAACTAAAGTATTGCTCAATGATGGTTGGAAGGGGCTCTCTTAAAAGACTGCTCTGCCAACTACAGAGCTAGTGTTTATAAACACAAATTAAGAGTAAAAGACTATCGAGATGCCTAAAGTTTTTCCTGCTTGATTGTTCATATAAACACAAATTAGGAACAAAATATTAACAAGATGGCTCAAGTTTGTCTGCATTAAAATGTACTGTGTATTGGCACTCAGTGGTTATGTTCTGCTGAATTTATGAACAGCAAGGTCAATGGCACCAAGAGGTAAAAATGAAAGGGCTCCATAAAGATAGTTGATTAAAATTGGTGTATTAATTCACAAGACTTATTTACAGGTTATGCTTGTTGCAAGCTGGTGGCTGAACTGGAACCTTGCTTTGCTGTGGAAGCAGAACAATCCAGCGAAGCTCTGAAACAGGAAGGAAAAAAGAAGAATTAATGACTTTATTTAAAACCAGTCTACTAATTTTAATGTAGTCATCATAAATAAATTAGAAAAATAACTAAACTACTACTACATATAAGATTTTTGCTTCTGTTGTGATATTAATTGTCATTTTATTACAACCAAACTTTTACTTTACACTTCTAGCATATATAATACTTAATGTTAAGTATACCTTAGGAAAGAATACTTTTAACCATAAGTCTCAATGAATTCCTTAATTTGTATGCTCAGACAAGTACATTCACATAAATATATACTCATAAAACATTAAAAGTAAAAAAAAAAAGAAAAAAGAAATGATGTTTATAATTATAAATTTATGTAGTACGATGAATGAATTGATACATGCCCTGAGAGATGCCAATAACACTCTTGAAAGGACATTGACTTTAAAAAAAAAAATCTTAAACACAAATATCAAACACCTTACAAAACATGGACACAACAAATCATTTGTAACTGTAACGTATAAGCAGTAAATATGGAGAGAAAAAAACTGCTTTAAAATTAAATCAAAATATCATCTTTAAAATTAGCTCCTTTGGTACAACAAACTTTTCTGTTATAAATAGTAAAACAAATTTCAAACCTAAGACAAAAATGAAAGGTGTCACAGCAACCACCATTCTGATCTTTACTATTCACATAGTTTTAAAAAATATATCTCTAAATAAATCAGTCTTTAGGGTATATTTAACACAGTTCAAAAAAGCAATAATAAGAGAAATTAACCCAACCGCAACTCACATTCATTCTGAGGAGTTTCTTTGCCCAGGTGCAAGATGAAAAGGTATTTCAAATAACAATAGATACCAAACTACCATGTACAACACCAAACATACCCTAATGGTTGATCACACTGTTATGGGGTAGGCTCCCTGAGTAAGGCTGCCACCCATGAGTAGAACTGGCTTTCCCCATGTACCGCAAGTGTGTGCTGTGATGTCCATCCCTTGATACTCTTAAGCATGCTGATGAAGAGGAGAGGACTTGACTGTTGAAGTTGTGCCTACTTGGAGTTTGGCTGAAAGGGTGCTCAGACTGTTGCTGATATGAAGAACGTGAATTGACTGACATAGATGCTCGGGGGTGTTGCCCTTGAGTTATGGCATCAGAGATGTTGGTTCCACGAGCAATGTGATTATTACGTCCAGAATATCTGCGTGGACCCCTGCTCTCCATTGTTCTGTTTGCTTTATTTACTGTTCCAAACTGTGTTCTATTTGTTCCATGATGAAGGGTGCCTGGGTTCTGAGAATTTTGTGAGATGTATCCCAAGGATACAGAAGAAACAGTTGGAGGAGGCTGCAGTGGAAGGTAGCCAGGTCTATGACTTACTGGAGGTGGGGAGGTGTATGTGTTCAGCATAAAATTATGACCGGGAGGTGGTTTGGTCAAGTCAGGCATGCCTGAACAATTCCCAACTGGATATTTGCTGCTGATGTGCGTCATTTGATGATGTCCCTTACTTACAATGGAGTTGTTGAAATATGAACTCTGATTACTGGCAGAAAACTTGTTCTGACCATGATGTGATCCTGATGATGTGTTTGAAGCATTATGATCTCTCTGTGGAATGCCGCTGGGTACATTTGAAATGACCATCACTCCCCCACCGCTGAAAGAATTTCTGTTGATAACCTGCAGATCAGGAGTTTTCAGTGCTGCTCCACCCAAAGATGATAAATTTTGAGGACAGCATGATGGTACTGTATTTTTATTGAAGCTCTTTTTAGTAGTCAATACCTTGGTACTATTATCTTTATTAGAAGGAACTGTATCAGTTTTGGTTTCTTCAGTTCTAATCATGTTTGGCTCTTTTAAAGGTCCAAATAATGGAGATGCAGACTTTGAAAAAATGGTGCTAACACTTGGACTGCTAGATGATCCAGTATTATAGCCACTGCTTGAACTCTTGTTTTCAGGCATTTCTCCATCACCTAAATTGTCATCATCACTGCTTGTAGTAGAGGAAATGCTACTATAGCTGGCATTGCGACGGGACTGGCTGTTCCTGGCACATGAGCTTCTATTGCTGCTATGACTTCTACTCTGTGAGGTGCTCCTACTGCTGTAACTGCTACAGCTACTGGAGGACGATAGTGATCGGTGACGTGAAGCCCTATCTACATCCTTAAAACTATTAGCAATTCCTGGAGAACTTTGCTTGCAGCTGTCAGAATCCTGAGGTTTCTCAGAATTCAGCCAATAATCAGTTTCCTGTTCTATATAAGGCTCTGGGGAACCAGGTGGCGTGCATGGCCCTTTTTTAAAACGATATTCTGGAGTGGAAGGGGAACTGGGAGACTTTACTATTTCACTTTCCATGCAGTTTTTCTTGTCTTCCTGCCCAGTGGATGATTTATCACAGTAAACAACTGTGCAGGGTTCTTTATCCTTTGCAATGGAAGTGTTTAGGCAATCCTTACTGATTGCAAATACAGTATCGAACTGATCTGATGCCTCAGCATTACTTGCCAGAATATACTCTTGGCTCATTTCATTTCTTTCCTTCTTCAGTGGCACATTGAAATCTTTGCTTATGCTATTTTCAGCACAATCTGGGAGAAGATTTTGATTAACTGAACTGTTTAAAGCAGAAAGTTTTCTCTCCAGTGAAGACTCAGTCCACCTACTTTTACCTCCAGTGCTTGAACTGGAGCAGTCTAAATAAATAACCTCTGAACTTGGTGATGTAGGGTTAATAGTTCTAAAACTTTCCTGGTTCACTTCCTTCTCTCTTTTGGGGACATGAGAACTACATAGTGCATAAGCAGCTGAAGATATTGACTTTGCTAGAGACAAGTTAGAAATGTTTTCTTTTTTATTTCTTTCAAGACTTGCTTTTGCAGATTCTTGAGGCAGAGAGCTCTGAAGTGAAATAGGCGCTGAAGACATCTTCTTTCTAACAGGTGAGTGCTCATCTCTATCTTTTGGCCGTTCTTCACGTTTTATTTTCTTCCCACTAGCCATGTGATTAGGCATTGCAAGAGAAGGATTTCTCAGAGAAGCTGATGATACTTGTCTAGTATCTTCCGCATCATGAATTGTGCTTTCTGATCCAGATTTAATGGAGAGAGCAGAGCAGGGTCTTTGTGTCAAGAGCATTAACTGTGAATTACCAGACTGACTACCATGCTTGGATTTTACTTTTTCTATTTCTTGACAGTCTATAGTCTGAGTTAAGTTATCTACATTCAATATTTTGTCTGAATGCTCAGTCTTTGGGCCTCCCCTAAGTGAAGAATTATCATCTGATATTTTAGAACTTGTGAAATCTGTAACTGCAGAGGGTTGTACCTTCTGCAAGTCTGCTACATAAAATAAAGATGATCTTATATGTTGTATAAAAAAATTATCTGTTTCTTGCAAGTGGGGAGAAGTCGGTTTTGAATTATCACTGCTGTCATAATTCTGTATCACTTTATCTCTTTTGCTATGTGATATCTTAATTGATGCATCAGAAACCAACTGTGAAGAATTCTCTTCTGCAAGTAACACTCTACATTTGGATTGAATGCCATTTTCTGGACATGGAATAACAGTTGTTTCACATCTTTCCACTGGGAGACAGTCAAACTTCTGCTGGCCAATTTTTTCTCCATTATGTTTAGATGATGAATAGTCCTTGTTGCTCTTTTGTGTTTTGTGATCTGTGGTGTGAATAAGTTCAGATTCAGCCAAAGCCACAAGAGCATCAAATCCAGTGGTCTTAAGTTCAAGCTGGTTTGTGACAGGCTGTGATTGCTGGCCTGCATTAGAGTAAAAAGCAAAAAGGAACAGGGTTGGTGCTGGAAACCTCACCATCTCTGCTGTTTGTTTTTCTTTTGCAGCAACAGCAAACAAACATTATTCAGTTGTATCCTAATTGCAGCTAATACAATTTCATTTTTTTTAAACCCACTAAAATATAATCTTTTTATTGTTTATATTAAGTAATGATAACTAACAATAACAGTTATTTAAAAATTGTATTAACATAATTTTCAAATGATGTAAAATATTTAAATCACTCCTCTAGATCTGGACACATGCAGGATACAATCCATTATTTGCTAGAGTTCAAAGGGAGTACATTTTAAAATATTTACAAATAATATTTAATGAAGGCTCTAGAATCTTAGACACCATTTAACTCATCTCTTATCATTATCTGGACATCTGTGTAATAACATCATTATCTGCAGTTTTACTATGTGTATTCTTTTAAAAATATTCTTTAAAAAAATAATTAATTTAAATTTTGTTACATACATCATGATTTATACCCACCCCCATTCCCCTTTGAGCAAATGCATTCATTACAAAGAAGAGGGCAATTTTAATATATAATTATGATTAGATTAGGTTGAAGAAATACATTTTTTATTTAACACACCTTTTTCTTATTCTTAAAACAAAATTAAGGAGTACTGGCTTGAAGTTCTCATGCTCACTAATGATTTTGAGTAATTTATAAAAATTTCATTTCACAATTTTTAGAAAGGATAGAAATTTGCTTTGTTTTGTTCTATTACTTGAGCATTAGTGTTCATCCATCACCATTCATGGAACTGTTAACAAGCTCTAAAGCAGGAGTAAGGCAGTCAAAACTTGCACTTGAGTGGAAAGGGATGGTTTAACATAAATTATACAAAATAATTCTTATTTGCTATTTAGAGAAATCATGTCATTTGTATATTTAAATTTTGTTTAAAAAAAAAAAAGAAATCAAATACTAGCTTAATTTTGGTCTGCCATGTTTATAGTAATGCAATACCAAAGACAATTAAAACAAAAAGTGACTGACAATTTAAGTCAGTCTATTAGAATTATAGCTATCTGGTACACCATTGTGATGAGGCCACTACCACCCAGTCTCATCACAGACAAGGTCCATCCCCTCTCTTTCTGTGTACAAGTTTTCTAATAAAGCTCTACTATAGTTATTTACAAAAGTGCAGAAAAGATTATGGGTATAGTCCCAACCAACTATGTAAGCAAGGCAACATTGCTTTAAATTACTAAAGCACAATGTCCATAGAAAAGTACACAAAGACACCAAAAACAAACACAAATTAAAATTGTTCTATTTTAGGAATTATACCATAACTGTTAGGCAACCAAGAAATCAAGACATTGGTACATTAAAATAAAAAACAAAAAAAACTATTTAACTAACATGAATTAAATGCAAAACATTTACCTAATCTTTAAAAGATCAGAAGGCATAGTGCTTGTTTTTATTGTTTTCATTGCTAGATAAAATTATTTAAATTTCTGCAATGGTGGGAATGATATAAGTTACAATATTTCAGTTGACAAATTTCTCTATTAAATTAATTTTTATTCAAGTTAAGTAATAATTCAGTTAAGTAAAGTTAAGTTTAAAACAAATAGAAATATCTATTTAGTATTACAATTGTTATGCAGCGGAATGATTATTTAAGGCATTGCAAAACAGGCACATTTCAATTATTTAAAAATTAAATCATTAAGCATAAAAAGAAAATGTAGTGCCTATGTATACATATTACTTTACTAAATATTTTAAGTTCACTTAATAACATTCACTGAAAACTCTGACAATTGAGATAAAACAGATTTTTCAGCCTGATACATTTGAAATCGTACCAAAGTTGAAGAGTTCAGTTCTCTTAAACTACAAAATTACAAATATCAAATGACAGATTGATTGAACATTCTAAGGTATGGACCCTTTATGTCTCATCAATTTGTGCAAAAATATATTTAGGATACACTTTTAATAGTGATAGGAAGTTAGAGGGTGGGGAGAGAGAAAATGAGAGGGGAGATGTTTTTTTTAGAAATCATCCAAACTTTGACATCTATAAGAAAAATTCCCCTTCTTTTACTCCCTAAGGCTCGGATTTAAAACTTACAATGAAATCACATTTAAGTGGCCAGTTTGGAAAGTGGTAAGAGTTTGTCATAATAAATACTTTGTTAACTAATGAATATGCATTGAGTAAGAGTTATTTAATTAATATGTATTAATCTATCAACAAATGAGATACCTAATACGTCTTTAATATGCCTTAAGTCTTGGTAGACAAAGGTTTCCCTTGCATGTTTACGTTTACAATTTTGTGATTTTATATTCTTTCATTTGAATAGATAGGAAAGATATGGATTAAACACTTTCTAGGAATGTCAATAACAAATTAATATTAGATTCTCAAATCCACACAAGACAAAAAGTGCAAAAGACTGAACATGCAAGCGAAATGAACTTTATTTCACAAGGGGCTAATCATTTAACATTAAAAACAAAGAACAAAACTTATGAGGTGATAAGATATACTTAAAATGTATAAAAGCTATTTTCCCATCAATTATGAATACAGGCAGATTATAAATATAGTACAGTTGTATTTACATGCTTGATGTAACCTATATGACACATTTTTGTAAAACAATATATAAATATATACATCTTTGCAAACTATATTAATAATTTTTTTCTTTTATTAAATTTTATGGCAATAAGTCAAGAAGAAGTGTAAGTTTAAAGACTTTATAAAAAAATATTTTTTAATGAAGGTATGTACATTAATTTACAGAAATACACATTTCAATATATTACAAAGCCTACATATTCTAAGCATCTGCAGAACCATAGAGAATAATACCCGTTGCATATAATGTCATGAAATCCATATAATGTGCACACACACACACACACACACACACAAAGGAAAGAAAAGAACATCCCAATAAAAACAGAAACTACAAATGACAATGTCAAGAAAACTGCTAAAAGGGTTTACAGTGATTCACACTTACACTTTACAGATAAGCTCATGAATTGATAAAAATAACATTTTGTAAAACTAAAAGGGATTAATTAATTCGTTATCATGTACAACTGTGAATAAAACTATGAAGTGATGACATCTCCTGTAATACTAATATATGATGTTAGAAAAATTATTAAAGTAATTCTCAATTTAATGATAGTTTGAAGGGACATTTTAATATAAATAAATGAATTAAAACCCAAAAGTTGCATTTAAAACTAAAGTATAACTGTAATGTATTACAAATTTATTCACTCTGTAAAAAGCTGCACTCTTCCCAATTAAAAGAAAAAGAGAGACATAAATACAACCCATGATCAATGTTGGATGTTTTTTTTTAAAAAATTCTTATCAAAATGAACTGTTGAAAACATAATAAAGTATAAAATCAAAGAAAAACTAATAATAATATATAAAATAATGTAAATATTAAAAATTAATAATGCTAAACTCCAAGAAATTTTTTTTCTATTTAAACACACTAAAAATGGAATCACATTACATTTCTTTTAATTTAACTTTAAGGCGATGTGCAGGTCTGTAATATAGCAATTTTGGTAATTTTTGTGTGTTTAGACATTTTTACGTATTTGGGCAATAAAAACTATCTTCTTTTCATTTCTAATGGTTATTTAGTTGAAAAATGTCTCTAATAAGTAATATTCTGTAAAAATTATTTAAAGTAAGTAATCCACATGCGGAAATTTTCAATCGACTTCTATAATGATGATTTTCAACACTTGACAACGCACATTTCTAGGAGACAACATGATTATTGTCGCATACCGTTGTGTTCATCATTTCTTCACCTCTCTCATAAAAGATTGTCCTTCGTGAATTTCCGTTTTATTTCGGTAACAATACGCCCGGCTTTAACAGTACACAAGCACAATGCCTTCCATGTATGGTAGTGTGACGTGAAGGCTATGATACAATTCACTTGACTAGGTCATGTGGTGCTGTCGTGGTGATTTTGTTTACATGTGCAAAAGTCACGCTTAGCGAAATACTTGTGAGTAAAAATGCCTCCTACAAAGCAGTCAACACTTAATTTAGTGTCTAAAAGTAAGCAAAAGAGAAAGAAGCATTCGCAGAATTTATGGGGAACAAAAACAGCAACAAGTGAGTCTAAATGTGCAGAAGTCAAACTGAGCATTTCGTGTTAATGACAGACAGTTTACTTGGCAGAACAAGATCATAGTTCAAGAAAGACGCATATGAAAGTTTGGGTAGTTCTTGTAGTCAGCATCAATGATAGTGGGAAAGAGATTGTAGAGGCGAAATTCAAGATGCAAAAGGGGCATTATCAATTTCAGAGAAGTGGAGAGTCTTGCTGGCAGTCTCTGTTGCCCTCAGTGTAAAGGTATGAATCTCTCTCTACTGATTCAAAACCGACGCATGGTTTTGCTGTTTATGCTGAAGTGCACTCTATGCCAAGAAACAATCTATGAAAATTATCCTGCCTCCAACTAGTCCAAGGATACACAGTCAAAAGTATCTGACATAAACAGGCAAGCCATTTATGCTTCAATGATTTGTGGCATGGTGCTAGTGCTCTGAGAAATTTTTGTGAGAATTTAGATTTGCCAGTATGAAAAAGACTAAAATGGCATCATTAACCATGGTTTTTCTACTGATGAGAATCCACAACATCAGTTTTGTCCAACTAGAGAGGACTCTTGGTATTTCTTCCAAAAAGCAATTGCATGACATAAGCTCTCAAGCCCGCCACCAGTGGTTTGTACACACACCACTAAAAGAACCCAAATTAGCTGAGCAACTTCTACCAATTTACAGCCGTCTCACACATTTACTCTGCAGGTGTTGCTCAGGAAAAGAAACAATGCAAATGAAAGTTTACATAGCTTGATTTGGTCCAGGTGTTCTAAAGATAAATTTGTCTCAAGAAAGCATGTGGAGTTTGCCATCATAACGGCATTGAGGGAGTTTAACTTTGGAGCTGCTGCTGACAGTGTCAGGTTCTTTGGTATGCAAACAGACATCACATGTCTAGGCTTTGTGAGTCAAGAATGAGGATAAGACTTAACAGCACAAAGTATGTTAAAGACAAGGCCACAAAACAGAGACAAAGTCAGGGCTGCGAGAACCCAAAGACAAGAAGAACTTAATCAGCTGGAGGGTGGCCCAGCCTATTTAGCTGGATTGTTCTATGGTGACACAATATACTGTCTGGAAACAGTTTTTATCAATATCTTGTGTTTAATACAGTTGTCTGGTAAAAATGGTGGGTTAAAATTGTGTGATTACAAATAATGAGGTTCTGAATATATTCAAAGTGTTCCCACTTTTCTTTGTTTTTTCGCTTTTGCATTTTTTTTACACTTGAGAATTGAATATTTTAAAATCTATTCAGCTGATCCAAAACTTTACACAGTCAAACAACTCAATTAAATACACATAATCACCATTGGATTTTAATATATGTGCAATACATTTGAAAATATGACATTTCAAAGAAATAATTTACGATAAAAATTATGTCGCTTTTACAAAAAAATAAATAAATAAATTTCTATCAAGGATACGGAGTACAGGTATGGTAATTATGTAGACATAACAATAAAGTAGCTATGTGCAAAATATTTAAAAGAAATGTTTAATAGAAATTGATAAAACTTGTTTCTAAAATTTCAATATGGCAGAAGTTTACACATCGTTTCCATAGGAACCGCAAAGCCAACCATCAAGTTCACTATATTTTCACACTCTATTTACCTCTAGTACTTAATACAAAACAATAAACAAAACAACTACGAAGTAATATTAAAAATAAATAAAAGGTTTTTGACCCTCACATCGCCTTAAGAAAAGTGAAAATATATTCTAAGTTTAATGAATATCCATCCTACTTATAACAATATAAGTTTAAAAAAGAAAATGCAGTGGTTTTTTTTTTTTAGTGCAATACAATAAATGAGAAGAGAAAAAGGGGAACATTAAAAGCAAGCTCTACTGCATACCAATTACAACCAAAGCACACTATTTTTGAAACACTAACAAGGAACAAGGAAATACATGTAATGAATGTGATTGTGTTAATCATGTAACGATTGAATCAGAAAGGAATATTACAAAATGAAAACCAAGACAAGATTTATGGCCATAAAAAGAAACATAACCTGAGTATTTGTTATTAAATGATTTACTATTTATATTAATTCAGATCAAGGAATTGAGTGCTTCAAAACAACTTACCTTTTATGATTTTGTACAAAAATATAGTAATTATTAACTATTGACATAAACAGAGGTATATCTTGATTTATAAATGAGAAAACATTGTCTGCCTTTGAACATGATAAATATATTGCTGTGTGACACTGTGGCATGATGCAACTACCTGTGCTACCCTTAACCATATATTCTTCTATAGCATAAATGACTGCACCAGAAAAGTGTAAACAATAATAAAAACAGTAGGATGCAACATTTTAATTTCATATTTCATAAAGCATGCAAGCAAATGTCCTGAATGTACGCACATGCAAGTGCACATTATAACTAGAAGTTGAACAAACTCAGGTTGCATTATCAAAGGATATAAGTATGATTTTGTTTAAAGTAATAAAATGTAAAAAAAAAATTGATTGTTTTTAAGTAGTAATTATCACAGAAAAAGTTAATACTATACTAATAAAATACACACAGTCTAATGGATAGCAGTTTACAGAAAACAAATTTTCTTTAAACTAGCAAATTACAATAAATATCTTTAACCTTTTTATGCACCACTAACCATGCATCAATCCTTACTATACAATTGCTACATTAACTTAAGACATCTATGAATCACACTAACACCAGAACTATCACAATTTCAAAACTTAATTCACATACAAAATAATGAAAATGAAATTAGTGTCAATGTTGGGGAAAATAACATGGTTTTCTGACGAAGACAATTGCAGGTGTTTTTACTTTTCCATCACTTTGTAAACTGTCTTAAAGGTACATGACTTTTGTCAGTGAAATAAATAAAATGACAGAATTACCATTCAATACATTCATGCCTGTCAAATGTCATAAAGTGTCCAGCACTGAAATCAGAGGTAAAGTACAGGTACACATTTCATGCCATATCTGTAGTTTTATTCAGTCTTAGTATGGAAGATGTCATACAAATACTGGAAAGCTCAAATGTCAAAGTTCATCAGGAGTGGGAGGGGCTAATACTATCATACTTTCCCTGACAATCTTCTATATATATATCTAACAATTAAATATAACAGGAGATATATGTTGCAAGAGTGGTGAGTATAGGTGGTTTGATTGCATTAAAAAGATACCAGCTATGTAATATACCCACCTTTCTGACCATTTGTGGTCAATGTTGGCGGAACTCTGGCAAACGCCAATTGCTGCCCACCATTAATTGCTGCCATCTGCACAGTAGTTTTGCAATGCCCTGGTGGCATGACAGATGTTCCGAGAATACTGGCAACACCCTGCTGTGATCCAGACAGCTGTACATTTGTTGATAAAGACACAATCTTGTGATTGGTGTGAGCAGATTGATGTGGCACATGATTTATAGTTTTCTGCTGTCTGAGTTGCTTGGGCTGATGGTTATTAAAGGGTGTAGTAGTAACAGCTGCTGTGTATGCGTTTTGCAAAATGGAGCTAGAGACAGGTACTGATGAAACAGAACCTACAACAGATTTAGAAATAAGTGCACTTGCAACAGGCAGAGACACATTGGAACTAGATGCAGATAAATTATTGGATGTTATGAGCTTGTTGCTACTTGATCTTGACTGCCTGCCAGTACTCTTGGCTTGTGTGGAATGTATTAAAACCTGTCCCTGATGCCTTGATGATAAAGATATGCCAGGTGCAGACAAGAGTTGTGGATTGTCAACCAAAGTATTACTATTACTACTTTTCATGCAATCCTGGACAGAAGTACTGCCCTCACTGACTGTAATGATGCTCAAGTCATGCAAGGAAAAGTTGGGATTGGGGCTAATAAGAGACCGGGCAGATGAACAACTGCCACCAGACATTCTTCCTGCATCAACGGTCATTGTAAAGGGAGATGATGTCAAAGGAATAGTCAAGGACAAGCATTTACTTGTTTTGCTAGAAACACAACCAGTGAGTGGTGCAGAGTTATTAAACACAGGGTGGGCACTAGAAAAGCTTGGGACAGGCATGCTCAGTGCTTGAGCTACTGGACCAACAACTTGTGTGCCAGCCAGTGATGGTGCAAGCTCTGGACAAGAAGGTGCACACTCTGAGCTGCTCTGGCTACTCGGTCGACTGATAGGAGAGTAGTTACTCTCTGCACGATGCTTCTGTCGACTTGCAGAGTCCACAGTTTCACCCCCATTTACTACTTGGCAACTATTTCCAACACAGGCAAATATAGAATTGGAACCCAAGTCTGCATTAGGCACGGATCGACGCACATTATCAACTGGATACTCACGAAGTCTGATAAGGTCTTGGGCAAGAGAGATTCGCTCTCTGCTTTCTTTATCACTCCATATGTTACTGTTCAAATTTTCTGGCAATGCATTTACTGGAGATGAAACTGGAGCTGAAAATGATGACAATGACATGCAGCCTGAAATATCTTTGTTAGAATATGTAACTTTACAATGATCCTTGATTAAAACCTCAGGACCAATTTTTCGAGAATTTGCAATTTCAGCAATATGGGATGATTTTAAACCTTCAATCCCATCACTCACTTTACGTTTTTTCACCCCATTCACAGAGTCTAAAATCTCTGATTTGATATCAGACCTCCTCTGATTAAGAAGAGCCTGATCAGCAACAGGCAGCAATGCTTTAATGCCCTCCTGTTTAACCACACTGTTTGTAGTAGCCTTGGTCTTTTCCAGCAGACCTTTTATGGTTAGATCAGATGGGTGAAATTTTGGTTCCTCTTTGATTACATTCCCAGATCCACATAGATTGACAGTCCCCACCGAGGAAGATATTGCATCAATAGAATTTTCACCCAATAGTGCTGCAGTAACTTCAGTCTTAAGTGTGTGGATAATGTGGCTAAAGGAATCTAGATTTTCCTTCATTTCCAGTTTCTCCTGTAATTTCTTATCTGTGGAGCCTCCTGTCTCATTCACCAGCTGTACAGGACTGCCACCAGATTTACGTTTAACAGCTTTCCCTGCCAATCCTCTTTTTTGAGATACAGATTGGTTGTTGTGATGTGTGGCAATGTCTGCTGCTGCAGACGTAGAAAATGAATTCAAAGTGGAGGCTTCTGGGCTCATGTACTGATTGTTTATGTTTTCCAGTTGATGCACCTCACGTTCCAGATGACTAACCTGCTGTAGTAGGCGTTGTTTGGAATCGTATGAAGCAATGACTTCTTTCAGAAGACATTTCTGGGTCATTAAAGGACGTACATGGCCATTCTGAAGTGGTAAAAAAACATGCAAAACTTGAAAATGGCAGAATTAAAACATTTACATTTAAAAAAAAAAGAAGAAGAAGAATAAATTGATCTATATTACATGCTGAATATTTTCAAAATATAATATAGGTCAGCTGTGTCTAGAAGAATAATTATTATATATTTTAATACAAACAAAAGCCAAACACATTTTAATGATAATCGCTAACAGCTGTAAATAAGACAGTTTGATTGTCACAGCTATAATGCAAGTAATTAAAGTAAACAGATTACCTTTACATGTTCTTGAGATTAATAAATATTAACATATTTATGGTGATGCATATACACAATAGTACTTGTATACAATTAACTAAAGCATTATTTAACATTAACAACTTCCTGCTAAAGTTAAATCATCATCACTGTAACAAAAAAATAAATAGAAGAATTAATTACAAACCTTTCTATGGATTTTTGAAACACCATTCAGCTCTGACAGAAGTTTCTGAGCACTAGTCTAAAGAATTTAAAAAACAAAAACATGCTGTTATTTATTTTTTAAAAGTTTTTATACGAGGCAGTCAAGTGTATAAGTACATTCAAGAATACTTAGTGTTCTAAGTTAAAAAAAGGTGGATTTTTCAAAATATTTAAAATGAGAAAATGATGTGACAGTGCATATTAAGCATAGACTGCTGGACAAAGAGAATAGAATTTTCTTCAGTCAAATGCTTTTGCTTTCTTAAAATACTTACCAGATGTGCACAGCTTATGAATATTGACACTTTACTATAAACAAACACTATTTTAAGCCAAAGTACTAAGTTGTATGCCCTTTGCCTAGTCCTTAGTACTGCATGAAAAATAGCAAGGTTGATACAGCGTAATGGTATGCACATCCGAAGTGCCTGGTGCCTTGATATAAGGTGGTCCTTGAGGTCCAAAACAATCGACAGCATTGTAAATGTTATGTAGAGATATCCTTTCTGTCACATATGAACAATCCATGTCACATAGGCTACTGTTTATCAACTTAAGGTTCACCCTACTTCACCACATGTACTTTATTTAAACCATGTAATTTAAGGCCTGTCTTCTGTATATCCAGTGCATTTAGCTTTTTTTGAACATCCATTGATTTCTTTTTCCATAAAAAGACATGGTAAAAATCAAAACTTACACAAACCGTATGCCAAAAATTCCCAAGAAATACAATTTATAGTATGCATAGTGCTTGAGTGAATTCTATAATTAATGTATAGTGTTTGACAAATGAGTATATATGAATGGGAAGAGCTGACAGCGCATATGGTAACCAGACTCATCTGAAAAGAATCTCTTATTTAACCATAAAGTCGGCCGTCTAGAAGGGTGACTGGTTTGGAACAAAATTACCAAAATTTTCTCTTGACGGCCCTGGTCAGTCAACTCTAACAACCATGTTTTTAATTGTTCAAAAAACAAAATATTCAAAGAATGTACTTTGAAAAGATATGTGACAAATCTGTGAAGAAAAAGTGTCTGTTAACTCTGTTTAGACAGTGGTAGTATGTGTTTGAAGTTTTTCAAAACAATAGTGATCATTGTTAAGCTGTTTACGAAATGGCAAGTACATATATATACTGTATAAAGTCTGCAAAACATTTGCAAATTGAATCAGTTGTTTTAATACAGTGATGTTAACTTTGTATATTTGAAAAGACTGGATGGTAAAAAAAAAAAAAAAAAAAAAAAAAGGTGGTCTGCATTGTATCAGGTCCACTATATATCAAGGTGCATAAAGTTGAGGCACAGTGTATAGAGAATTTTTTTTTAACTTAGAAAAATTCATTTTTCAATAGTAACCAGCACAATACCTTAGAATTATGAAGAGGCAATAAAATTTCCTAGAGCAATTGTCTCTAAATATTCTATAATTGTTTATAACATGCACCAGAGTATTCCACTAAATATAAAAACTGATTTTAAAAAAAGTTCTGGTCTGGTCTAAAAAAATTATTGTTTCTAGCAAAAGAGGTTGTCAATCTGTTTGATGCATTGCCATTCTCGATAAAACTCTTGCAGCATTTTCAAAAACTTTGAATGTTGCAACAAAACTTACATACAATTCCAGCTATGAGGAAATGTTTAGGATTAGTGGGAAAGTGGCTTCCCTTTGTTTAGATTGTTCTTTTCACAAGAGAAAACCTTGTGGAATTTTTCCATTAAAGTGTCCAACTGATTGATCAGTCATGCTGCAAATGAATGAACTGAAAATGTGAACAAGTATAGAAAAAAAAATTAACAGTATATAGTGAACCTAAGTGAAAATTTGAATAAGTACATAGTGAACCTACCAGAAAATTGGAACGTGCACGCAGTAAGCCTAACAGAAAATTCGAAAGTGCACAGTGAGTCTGAGAGAATATTTGAACAAGTACAGAGTGAGCCTAACAGAAAATTTGAACAAGCACATAGTGTGCCTAAGAGAAAATCTGAGCTAGTCTTACCAGCTGCAACTGCTCAGATTCAAGGCACCGAACTTGATGCTGAAGGTCTGTGTGTTTCGTCTGCAGATTGCGATTTTGATGCACCATGCCTTTGGCCTGATTTAAAAACTCTGATGGTGTACTGGCATCCATGCCCAGCTGAAATCACAACAAGAGTAATTACTACTTGCCAAGCAGTTACTTTTAGCAGTGCTAGAATGAGAAACACATACCAACTGCAAAGTGTAGTAACTGAAAAAACATTGAAATAAATATTTGGAACTTTCAACCTGAAGTGGATAATAAACATTAGCATATAATTTTAACAGTTGACAATTACTTTTTATGGTTATATAAATAAAATAATGCTGAAATATGAACAAAAAATTGTTTTAATAATTTTGTGCACCTATAAGTGCTTATTACTTAGTTTGCATTTTATTACTGTAAATGTATATCAATGAGTAGAATGTCATTTTTTCCTTGAATTAGCAATTTCATTCATGTACAAGTTTGAATCTTGTGTATGATATAGCAGAATGGCCAACAAAGCTGTCAAAATTTACAAACTTTGAACAAAAACTTTAAATCCTAGATTTTGTTAAATGATATTCGGAGATAGCAAATTGTCATTAATTATTTTACAGAATTGAAGAAATCCAAACTTCAATTATTCTGACTACTACACAGCTGACTTAATTATTCTTCAATTCATGTTTTGTTATAGAACCTCTAAATAATTCCTATTTCCTTATCAGCTGACAGACAGCCTCATCTCATGTATCAGGTGTTAATTCTTCTCATGTGTTAATTCAACGTTTGTGTGTGTGTGTGTGGGTGGGGCGGGGGGAGGGGAGAAAGAGTGAGTGAAAAAAAGAATAATTATTCAAAATTCTTTCTACCCAACTAACAATAAAATTCAGAATGGCTATGACCTGTGATAATCTCCATTCTGGAATTAGAAAATGTATTAGTTATATCCACAGTTCACCAAGCAGGAATTCCTGGTAGTTTTTCTGAATATTTTTGTGTATGTAAATATTTGATACAGTATTTATTTAATATAAATAACTTTACTGGTGGTAACTTTTCAAAAACAACATTATTTTCAAATGAACATTCACGTAACAGATGGGAGTTTTACAATGACATTTTAAAAATAAATTTAATAATTAGAAGAAAGGTAGGAATGCCCATGTGTAACAACTCAACAAAATATAATAATTACAGTTATTTATGATAATTAGTTATTAAAATATTATAAACTATCAACTAAAAAGAATAGATAATAAATTATTTTGTATTTAAACAGAAACATTTTCTTAACAGACTTTGTTTACTTTGAAATTAAACAAAAGAAAATCTATTGATATATAATAAATGTGATTACTAACTTCATTAATGCGAGTTTTAAGCAACTCCACACTGTCTTTCTGCAGTGTGCTTATTTGTTTTTCCAACAATGTCACCTTGCAATGAAGGTCGTGCTGGCGACACTGTATTTAAACAAAATATAAAAAGCATTCTTAAATTATACAGCCGTATTTAGCATTGTAATGCATGTACAAATAGTGAGAATTATCAACAAGTCTGACCAGTCATGGTTCAAGTATATAAGTGTAATGATTGTCATAATGATGGTTATAAACAAGATTACAATTTACTTTACAGTAAATCTATATAATAAGAAAATGTTTTGAAAGGTGAATGAAAAACACATACCTACATGTCTAAAATAGCAAACAAGACAATGATATAATTATGTTTCTAAAATATCAAATAGGGAAAGTAGAGTCATAAAATCATTAAAAATACATAACATATGAAAAGTGGTGTCATAAAAACAAAAAAAGTACTTAACATAGGAGAGCTTTTACTTTTGCAAAATTGCAAATACACAGTAATCAACCACTTATATTTACAAGTACTGATTCAAAGAAACCAAATGTATGCCCAATATTTGTGTTAAAATTTTGTAAAAGACTGAAATAAGCTTGTGCTCAGCTTTTGACAATAACAAATGGCAAAAGAATTATAGATTTAAAAAAACATAATTGGTTGAATGAGAGTAAAAAATATTGGAACTGACCTGCTCTTTTTCTACTTCTTGCTGAATATCAATACGAAATTGTGGAGTTTGCATGTGAGCAACAAATGCCAAATACTGATGACGAAATGTATCTATAAAAACAAAGACAACAAAAGCACATTAATACTTTTTAAAAAAAATAAAAAAATCCAAGTTCTGATGAAAGTTGTACTGGTTCAAGTTCAACAAGATAATATTTAGTTCAAAATATAATTCAGTATGTATAAAAGATTTCATGAATTATACAAAGATCATAAATACATATACACACTATCCACTTTCATGAATTTTATTTTTAATTTGTTACTTAAATATATCTAGAAAAATGACAAGTGCTTGCTTTCTGGAATGTCTCAAATGTTTGGAAACACCTAGACTCTATAACATGCGATCTCAAAAGCCAAACTTACCTAGAAGCTGGTCCAGTGCTGGAAGCACCTCTAAAGAAGAAATGGTTTGTTTCTGGGTAGAAGGTTTAAATGGACCAGTTGAGGTTGCAGTCATCCTCCGGTCATTATATCTGGCACTGTCTTCACTGCCTATTACAATACAAAAATAAAAGTTGATATTACTACATCTTCAACACTGATATCAATACAATACTGAGCTTTCGTCACTATTATTCAGCTGGGACCATTTGAAAATTCAAATATATACTAAATCTTCAATTTAGTACAGTTGACAAATGGTTTCTGAATGCAACCTATGATACTGATATTGAGTGAAGATCTATGACAATAACAACTATCTTTGATCAACAAAAAGAAAAAATGTCTATATTTTTAGAATCTGGTACAGTGAGTTTTGAAATCTGGAAACATGAGTTTCTCATTGCAATACAAAGGCTGAATTTGCAATAGCATATATCATCAACATTTTGCTCTAATGATTTGACTGTAAAATTTTCAATGAATTCTTACACGCAAATAAATTACTTTGAGTAAACCTCTGCTTACAATCAAACTTTACAAAGTATAACAGAGAAACATTTTCATGACATACTAAACAGAATGCAAACTTCTTTTCTTGATTCTGATGGAAATTCTTCTCCTAATATAAAACTATGTTGTGAGTAAATGGTAAGTTTGTTAAGTTTCAATTTATCATTTGGCTGGTATCAAAAACATCTATCGCAACAGTCAATTCACCAAAAGGAAAGAGAATTCCAATCACAAACTTTCTCAAATAATTTTTCTTTCACATCAAAATGGCTATAATCTCAAATATGATGAGTAAATTGTAAATGTTCAGAGTCTACAGTCTAATGGCTATAATCTACAGTCAAAATGGCTATAATCTCAAATATGATGAGTAAATTGTAAATGTTCAGAGTCTACAGTCTAAAGTAAATTTTCGGTTAACACAAAGGGGAAAAAAATCAGCAAGTCTCAGTATTTCAAATCAAGCTTCATCAGTGGTTCCTTAGATTGGATTCTACATAGCAATTTCTGTTGTAACAGTTATCATCATTTGAAGCAGATTTCAACATACTGAAATTTTTACCGGACTATTTTGTATCAATTTCCTATTGTGTTTGGTTGCACCTTGCCATATAGAAATGATTGTGTGTGTGTGTGGGGTACTCTCAACAAACTGAGTACTTTATTAATCTTTTTATCTTTCTTGGAAGTTTGCACAGGGCCCATTTGACCTTGATAAATTTGCCTGAGATTTATACTTCTATGGTATGACATCTATTAAACTTGCAAGAGAAACTTATCTTTCATTCTTTGAGGAACACATTTCAGTTGCAAAATGTTGATAAAAAAAAAAAAAAAATCACTTCAATAGTCAATCATGTAAATATAATGGCATCAGACAAGCAAACCAATATTAAAGATTCCCACAGCAGGATCTGATGAAAGCAGTATTAATGGGAATAAATTTATATATAAATCCTAAAGACAAGTAAAATAGAAACATTGTCAAATGAATACAAATTTCTGTACAAAAGAACAAGACAAGAGTAGTGGTGTAGATAATCTGCTAAAATCTCTGATTTATTCTGAGAAATAAGCAAGATGTACATATTGGTAATCCCACTGCCAAAACAAAGTGCTAGAAATAAGTAAGATGTACATATTGGTAATCCCACTGCTAAAACAAAGTGCTAGAAATAAGTAAGATGTACATATTGGTAATCCCACTGCTAAAACAAAGTGCTAGAAATAAGCAAGATGTACATAAGGTAATCCCACTGCTAAAACAAAGTGTACCTTGGCCAGCTGTAGAGAGGAGAGTGTGAGTGTGTAGTAAGTTGAGACTATCCAGAGCTTGCTTTTTGTTGGCTTTGCACCTGCCTCTGTGCTTTCGGACAGCCTTGTTTCCAACTTTGATTTCCTCTTGTGTACCTGCACCTGTAGCAGCTGAAAACAATCATCTATGAAATTAATATACTTAGTAAAAATATGTGTACATCAAACTTATACCAACATATAACAATGCTGTTATACTAAAATTGTTGTTGAGGCCCTTTGTTCCACGGGGAATCCAAGGAGATAAGTCAAGTCAAGTCAAGTATATATACTTTTATACTAAAATAAAGAAGTTACATTTTTAGATAAGATTAAAAAAAAAGTTAGTACAATGTCATCTGCTATCAGTCAACTATATCTGATTCTCAAAAGAAATAATTTTCTTTCAAAAGATGATCCTCTCAAAATACATGGTGACTTTTTGCTTTAATAAGAAAAAGACCTGAATAAATCCTTCAGTTAATTAAATGCTCTACATAAATGGCATATTTTATGTGCAAACCCACTTCTCTACTTCCTGAGCTGAAACAGCAAAATGCTCAGACTTAAAGTCCGTCTAGTCTCAGTCAATTAAAATGAAAAAAAGGGAAAGTTCTAGTTTTTTAAAGCATACGCTTTCATAGGCTCTGGTTTAAACCAGTAAGCTCTTCCGGTTGTGTGATGGACAAAATGGATTTCAAAATGGATAAAATTGAAATAATTATTTATCTCTGCAAATAAGCTCATGGTGAGTGCATTAAAACGAAAGAGCAAATTACACGGCTAAGCCACTCACCTCTCCTTCTCTCCCTTCTACTGTGTATGACACCATTTACCAAGTGCTTCATATTCTTCTTACGGACACGTCTCTTAAATGTTTTGGCAACACTTTTTTCAGCATCCGTATTGGCCTGACAAGACAACAGAAGCCAACAACCACCATTCATTCTATCTAAGTACTGAAAAATGTATGACAGGAGACTTAAGTCAGGTCTCTAAAAATGAAAGCCAATAATTATACAACACATATTCTTCAAATAAGGAAGAAATGGTATAACAATATCTTCTGTTAGAAAAACAAATGCAGCAAATGCTCACTAACCCCCACCCCACCCCCAATCCATAGAGACACTTTCTTTTGATGTCTAACAAATTATTTAAAGACTAAAAATGGGAATCAAAATAAACAATATTGCAGATAATAAATTTGTAGCTCAATTTCTATTGGTAATTTCAATGTTTTGAACAATCCAGTCAAACACTTCATTTACAATCTTCTAAACCTATTCTGGATTAATTAAGGCTCAAAGTAATACCAACAAAAGTAAATAAATGTTGATGAAAACAGAAGAAAAAAAAATAGTGTAGCTCATGGAAATCATAAATACATTCAATAAAACAAGAATTTGGTCCAAAAAAAAAATAATAAAAGAGATTATAATTTCTTGAAAAAGATTGGCAATACAAGTAGGTAAAAGTTGTCATTCTGACAAATAATAAATCACATTTGATTGAAAGTCAAATTCAGTTTACATGAAAAGTAGTATTTTCATGTTTTTTAAATAATAAAAAACTTTACTACCAATAAAATTTATGAAAAAAAAAAAGATGCCTTTATAACAATACAAGCACTGATAATGTTTAATTTTACCAAGTCAAGACAACAAATATGCAAAACTGTGATGCAGTGGGACAAAAGAAAGAAAACACTCACAGAACTATCATTATCATTCTGTGAATCGCTTCCTCCAGAGTTTCTATTGTTAACCCACTCTGTCCACTGTCGTCTTGTGGTAGGACCTAAAATATTTCCAGGAGGTTCCAGGGTAGTAATGACCTCACTGACAGGTGTGGAATTAGGGGTGTTGCTGTTGCTATTGCTGTTACTATCATCATTCACTGTGCTGCTGGCTGTGCTGAAATTGTCAAAGTCCAAAGCCTTAGCCGCCTGATATGTATGATCACCCACGTGGCCCCATTCTTGCTTACACCGCGAGTTTTCCTGTTATCAGTAAATAACATTTCAATTAACAAAGAAACAAATATATAATAAAAAATATAAATAAATACAGAATTGCCGCTGACTAATACCACATTTGATAATATATATTATTTTTAAAAACAGCAAAATGCTAAAGCTATATATATTCATATTTCATATGAAAGGAAATGACGCAAGCTGCATGAATGCAACTTAGAAAATTGTAAAGTGCTTAACAGTAAACTGTTACAAAAAAAAAAGGAAAAAATGTTTATATATCACAGGATCATCATAAAAAGAAAAAATGTGTATCCCCTTCCAAGATTATTTTTTAGTGGTAAAGTACAAATCAATATTATGAAAGTGTAAGAGATATATTACACAATGAAATTATCAAAAGATTAGAAGGAATGCAAACTAGCTGTACAGAGTTCATAATGTATGTATGAAGAGAGAGAGTGCGAGTGAGCATTGATTGCCATAATTATAATAATTAATTCATTATAGCTAACTAGTACTTTATTTTTCTAAATGAAAAGAAATGCCAAACTTTCTTTTGAAATTTTCAAGCAAGAAAGTTCCAAAAGTCATTATCCAAACTTAATCAAAGATAATACCTTAAAAAGAGAATTCTTGACAATTATTATTTTTTTTTTAATGTAACAGATGGTGGTAATGTTTATTTTTATAAATAGAAATTATCCTACTATTTAGAACCTATCTAAACATAGGGAAAAAACACTTATACAGTACAGGTAAACCAACCTTATCTTTACTATTGATATTTTTACACTGGGTGACAATGCGCCCTTTGCGGTCTTTTCTAGGTTCCTCAAGGGACTGTAAAGAATAAAAGCATATTTACAATCAACTGAAGAATACTATTATTTTTAAGGAGTTAGGCTAATTTATAATGAATAGTGAATATTTATCAATGACAGAACTAGAGAAAATAATGCAGATATAACAATATATATATATATAAATATATTTTTTTAATTTTTTAAAAAACTGTCTGAAAAACTAAGTAAAGTTCAAATAAACAAATTGAAATTATTTTATTATTGCTGAATTGTATTATGACAAAAGATTAAATTAAAAAACAAAAAACACACTTACTGCTGCCTTTGGGTTCTTGAGTCTTGCAAAGTACTTTTCTAGCTGTAATTAGAAACAAATTGTAATAATATCCTACTGAAAAACTAGCATAGACAAAAGATAAAAACATATAAAAATCAAGCAGGCTTCATCAGTGGTTCCTTAGATTAGAATCTACAGAATTTCAGACTATCATCATTTCATCATTTGAAGCATGTTAACCTTGAATTTAACCATGGGTGCTGAAGACCAAGAGAGTTCTTTAGAAAAGCCTAATAATCTTGAATTATGATCAAAACAAGAAAGAATTAGACTTGCAATTGACTTCCAATTGCTGCCATTATTTATATTGTAGAAAGGAATATGGCACAAGGACACAGAGAGGATCACCTCCCTTACATTATAATTGTTAAAATACTGTCTTTAACCAGTTTTACAAATGGTTTCATATGAAACAATGACCTAACCTAATTGCCTGATTGATCGGATTTTATGCAAATCATGTAAAAGATTGGTTGAGACAGTCGTCTGCTAAGAGCTCTTCAACATAAGAGTCCATTTTAACTTTCTGGAAACTCATTTGACAGTCTTAACTTAAAAAAAAAAAATTTTAACGGACATGTGTAACTTTTAGGGGAATGTCTAGTAGATAATAATAAAACTATATATATATATAATCATTGCACTGTATGGTGCATACAACCAGAATGCAGGTGGTAATTTAAACTTTTAGAGACTTATGAACTTATTTGGGTACACAATAATTATTTTCTAAAAACACATGATCACTCTTCTTTTCTCAGCAGGAAATTACAGAATTCCATTTATTAAACAAACAATGTTTATCTCACTAAGCCCCTTTTCTTTTTTAAAAAAAAAGAAGAAAATTATTACATTCATTTTTTAACTAAAAAACTAGCCTGGCATAGAAATTATTCATGTTCTTTTTGATAAAAAATTACATGTATATAGTTACAAAAAATAAAATTTATGTTAGTGTAACAGTGGACAATATGTGTGGTGTGATTCCACCACTGCAGAAAATAATCTGGAAAGAAATCACGAATTAATTCAAGTTAAGAATCTGATTTAATAACACAGTTTTTATACTTTATTCTGTTTAAAAAATAATAATTGAGGTAAACTTAACATTGACAGATACTATTAAAATTTATTGGTTTTGTTAAAAAAAAAAGACCAGAAAAAAATACAAACCAAAGTCCTGTCGATAGTATGTATATAGTATGCAAATGGCTTGCCAGTCCAGGATACAGCACCACACAGTGGTGAAAGCTCTTGCACATGCATAATAGTACCAATGTCTGTATAAACAAAAACTAAATGGTTTACAACAATCACAGTAAAAAATACATTCACTGCACAAATGATACTTTACAACAGAAAAATTGCAAAACAAAATCCACAGCTATAATAAAATACAAAATCCAGTTATGAATGAATTCACAATGATTCTTTCAGCTTTCAGCAACACCAAATTGCCCACCAGAACACAAATTTTAGCAACATGGTACATTGTATTTACACCAAACACTATTTTTAGATCAATAAAGTTCTCAAAATCTACAAAATATTTTTAAAGAATGAGATGCTAGATTTTATAAAAAAAGTAACAAATATGGATATTATTTTTAAATCACCCAAACTACAGTAGATTCAGACATGTAAAATAGCAAAATGAGAAAAAGCTGGATACGGAGAATGAAAATGCCTTTTATAATTAATTCACTCAATAATTAATATGAGCATTTTGATTACTGTGCTAGTTTGAAAAAAATAAGAACTGATTAGCAGAGACATGCTGTCACAAGGAACTAGTAGAAATGTGAAAGGAAAAATTTAGTATGTCCACACGATAAAGATCTAGAATTATCTATCCAAGTCTCAACAAATTAGCACTCAAATGCTATTTCTAGTATTCTTTCTTTAAAATATTTTTTTCCAGAATGGCATGATAAAATATTGTAATTTTTTTTGCATGTATATAACAAATCATTTAAAAGAAAACAACAGGTACACAAAAGAAGCAAACATTCAAACAAGACAAAAAACCAAAAAAAAACGAACATCCCCAAAAATTTAAATAGTCACAACAGTACTAAAATAAATTTATTTAAAAAAAAAAATTGTACAATGTATACTATGATATTACTGGACCAAGAAATGTTGAGGTACAAAACCCAAATAAACCTACTTTCATGAGACCTTTTGTCTGTTATTGTCTGAGACTTCTAATTTGGGAACTATACAGGGGAAAAAAATTAACATACTCACCGGTGAGATTGCGATCAGTGATTCTGAAGTTGAGTGGACAGAATGCCTTTGATGAAACAATTTTAGCACCTTCCTTCATGTTTGCAAACATGATTTTTAACTGCATATAATGTAAAAAAAAAACAAACAATTGTTAGTGCTTGCTAAGTGAACAAAAATTGGAAAAGCAAAGAAAATAAATATCATTTACCTCAGTGAATACAAATTCTTACATGAGTAACACAAAGTTTAGCATATCTGGTCTGGAAAATTTACATTTGAACAAGCAAACTAGTTGTTACTAGTTTGGTGAATTTACATTTGGTAATGCTAGCATTAACTCAATGCTTTAAAAATAAAAAGATAAAAAAAAAGATTTAAAACTAAAACAAAAATGTTTCCAAAGTTCGACTGCACAAAACCCCACCACCCTCCTTCCATTAATGTTTATCTAGGTTGGATTTTAACAAGTAGCTGTTTTGTGTTGGGGGAAGGGGAGGAGGTGACAGTTTCTACAAACATTTATGATTTGTGAAGTATGACTGGTCAAAACAGAATAAAGTCAAAGCCTGTGATTGTACAGCTTGCTGTCTTTTCAATTTCCAAAGCAGTTCTCTTTCTTTTGTATGGTTAAGTCAAAGAAATGGCTCCTAATGAGAATCTTAATTTCGTTCATTGATTTGTCTGACTGTACACGATGTAAAATGTAATTCTTATATGGGGCCCCGTTCACAAGTTGTTATTTTTGTTGTATATCTCACTCGCTTTACGCAGCTATATATCTTACTTTATGCAGTTATACATAAGACAGTATTTATGCATGACAAGATAATAAATGATATAAGTTTTCTTTCTTTATTTCATTATTCTGAAGATAATTTTAGGGTTTTCCAATCTTAAGGCCACACCACTACACGAAAAGATGAAAAAAAAAATTATTTACCAAACTACAGTCTTCAAATTTGGAATATAAGTTGCCTTTGATATAAGAAAGCAATATTAGTTGTTTTTAGAAATTTATTAATGAACAAAAACATCTACTATTTCAAACTTTGTCCAAAAAATTCATAAAATATTTACTATATAAGTAAAAATTTTGAATAAGGTTATTCCTTATCTAAAATAAAAACTAAAGTTATGTACCGCAGACAAAAAACTTTTAAATTATAAAAAAGTTATGAACTTGTTGCAAACATACCAGTCAAAAAAAAAATTAATTACATAAATTATAACTTTAACAAATTTGTAAAATAAAAACTATTGTATATAGGCTTTCATGCATAAATTAACATTATAGCTGTATAAGAGGAACAAGTATGCAAAATTTCAGGTACAGAGAATAATTAAAACTATTCAAAAGGAGGAGTGGTGATTTGAACACTGGAGTAAAAATGTAGTTTTGAGAAAAATGTAATGTACAAGACAGCAGAACTTGTAAACTATGTTCAAAGTTGTTTATTTTTTTTGTATAACTATACGATATCTAAAGAAATTGGACTACTGTTAGCAACATAGAGTTAAAGATTCTGTCTTCTACACCCTCATACCAGTCTTTTACCAAATAAAAAACCAGACTAATTACAAGGAATTAAAAAAAAAAATCAGATCCACATTGTAAAAAATTTGGTATTTATGTTGTCCTTGTTAAGGGAAACATAAAACCAATTGTTAGTTTTAGAATATCTTCTTTAGAAATAATATAAATATATAAAATACCAAAATGAAAGCAAATCAATTAGACTAGAGGAAAACTGAATTAAAATCTCAAATTAAAATGTTCTTAAAGATTATTCTTCAATAAGCAAAATTAATTAAGAATTGGATATCATTATTATTTTTTATTTAATGTTTTATGCCTTTCTTTAAGTGTATTTATTATTATTATGTTATTTAACAGTCATGTAAATATTTTTGTTTAAAAAATAACTTTCCCTAATTATTATGCGTACTGTGTAGGATTCACAAATAGAGTGTAATTTATAATACATTTATTTATTCCCCCACTGATATATTTCTAAAATTTATAGTAAAAATGATGAAAACTAAAAATTGACATAATGCCATAAATGACGATCAGAACAGTTTTGACATAGGATATTTTTCACATTGTCAACAAATTTTTGTTTTAAAACTCAAAGCAAACGCACTTTTAGAAAAAAAAAGGATTTTTAAGAATAATTATTTGAATTGCTATTGCTTCAAGAGGCCGTTTTTTTTCTTTAGCATTGCAATTCATCAAAGCAGTACCTCAGAAGAATATTACATATATTATCTGATATATAAGGAGGATATGCTTTATTATAGTAAATATTTAGCAAATGTTACTACCAAACTGCAGATCTGTTTTTTTGTTTGCACAATAGAGTTAGATTTACAGATTTCAGTCTTAATTAGACTTGACTTAGTTCTCAACCCTAAATATGCAAAAATTTGTTATTCTATCTATACAATTCATTTGTAGAATGCTAAGCAAGAAAGAATTTTGAAATCGTTTCCATCAGGGCTTCTTTGAATTTATTATTATAAGTAGTAGTAAATGAAAATTTCTTGTATGTAATCAAATAATCCAACTGAAGAAGTACAGTTTAAAGTTGTGTTTACAGTGTTGCTCAAACACTTTATTTTGTGATATGTCAACATTGATAATCTACAAATCTAACAATATATAGAGGATTTATAAAAATAATAATCACATAACTAATTAGAGAGACAACTATCATTACAGTAATAAATATATGAATGCAGTTTGTGAAATACAACAGAGAATGAGATGACAAAAATGTACTGATGACTGCTGCCTATCACATGATTTTTCTACAAGGGAAAAAGTGCTGAATATGTTAGGTTTTTAAAAATAAAACCAATGCTGTATGACAGGAACTGTTCTGAACAGAAATAAATACTTACATGATGATCCACCTGAGGTCCAAAGGCAAAGTTGTTGACGAATATCACACTGAAGATAAAATATATTAAATTCACTAAATTTAAATGAATTAAATGTACAGAGATGTTTAAACAAAAACATGCAGGTAGATAGGAAACTGTACTAGATGAAACTCAAGAAACAATGCAAACAAGTTCATGATATCTTAAGTCTTCCAAGGAGATACATTTATAATTTAACATATAATACCCAGCATTACCTATAATACAAACATATCAATAGCATAGTATGATAAAAAAATAACAAAACATACAGATCTAAGAATTCTGTATAATCTCCACCTGATTTGAAAGTGGATTGACAGTCTGAACATAAGCATTGAAGAAGAACTAAAAATAGGCGGAAAAATGGAAAGCATTTGTCAGGTGACCATGACAGGAAAGAATTGCCTCAGCAGCCAAAGACCTCAGCCTTCTGAGACATTTTTAAAGGAGAAGCAACAGCAACTACAGCTTTAGTAAATGTTACTGGTGACTGAAGAAAGAAAATCATAAAAGTCCTGTTAACTATTTACAGGGCGGAACGTTTTCCTTTTTTTCTTTTTTTTATCTCTGTGCAGGCAAGAATTTTCAAGATTTCAGTGAGATTTAGGGTTACGTTAGTAAAAATATCATATCTTAGGTATTAATGCATATATTTCAATGAAATGAAATGCAAAATGAAAGGAAATGAAAGCAGCTTTATTAATATCCTTAATTGAAGTATACTTTAGGCGTTAAATTTGAATCCATTCATGAAAATATATATTTACACAAAAAAAATATTGTCTAGTTATTGTCCGCTACAAACACTAATTACACACATTTTGTTGATGACAGGTACACTAACCTGTCATCAGACAACCAATACATCTCTTTTTTTGGCAGGTTGTGAATTCCTATCAAAATCATAAGTCCAATATAAGCCTTAATTTCCTTCAAACCTGGATCGACATTTTGTTTTTCCGCAATGTTCGGACGTGCGTACTCATTCGTTTATTCCGCTATCTTGTCAAATGTTTCTTTGAAAAACTGGTAAAAGAAAGTCAGCTGAGTACTATCATTATGTTACAGTAACATTTGGCCCCATTTCTGTTATAAATTCTAATATATATATTCAGTGCTAAAGTACTACTATTCCAACCGCGCGTGTCTCCAGATACCCCTTCCTCCTACTCCTCTTCGATATCCTCAGAATCTGACGCACTATCCTCCAAAATTTGAAAGATGCTACATGTGCACGCTACTGACACTAATGTCACTTCTAATCCTATCGTCCGATTCAAAATCAACTTCTCTTACCCCATTATCCGATAAATTGGATCCAGTAAACTCCTCATTATCGATCGACGATTCTAAGAAATCCATCCAAACGTGAAAAACAAAGAAAACTTTATGAAAAAATGAACGAAGCAAGGAGAAAACGTTTCAAAATGGTGCAGAAATCGATGTACAAACGTCATACTTCCTGCAGCCACCGGAATTCTCACGATTTCTCAAACGATATGAGAAGAAAAGAGCACTGGTTGATATGGACGCCTTCGGGCGTTTTGCCTGATATGACGTTATGGCAGATTTGGGCTCTCTGCCCGGTAAAGGGTTAACTCAATGGGAGTTAGTTTTAGGTTATCAAAGCTGTTACTGTATCATACATATGGTCTTTGTAAATGTCAATTCAGGGAAAAAGAATAAAGAAAATATAAAGCAGGCATACTTACGATGCGCTTTCTATTCTCTCCTTTATATCATCTACAAGAAAATCGCCCCTCTCCAGCTGAAGAAATGACAAAATTAATATCAGAAAATGAGAGAAATGGTAAATTTTATGTGTCTTTCTCTTGTTTAAATATTAGATGCATGTAAATAAATGAATGGTTTTCTTTTGTGATTGCAATCACAAGTTCAATTCTTGTGTGATATAGTGTCAGGACCATTAACTTGTGCACTAATTAAATATTTCTTTATTACAAGAGAAAATGAGAATTATGAGACAATTATTGTCAATAATACTGTTCATATCACAAAGTGAAGATCTTTACAAATTTGTTATAATTTGCAACTGTCCATTTGTGCAATGAAAGTTGGAAGATTGCTAAATCTGTGTAATGATAAAATATAATTATACCACTTTACAATTTTTCAAACAAAATCAATTGTGTGTGTTTGTGTTTATGTATGTGTATGTATATATAAATATATATATAAAAACAGTCAGATTTCTATAATTCAATAAAATAAACAGCCAAAATGATTTTATCTTGTAAGATGCTGACATTTTCAACCTAGAAAACACTATACTGTAACTAATAACAACACTATTTTCACTAAATTATTAACCCTTTGAACTCCATGCGCCTGTACGTAACAAACCGCTAACCCGAGCTTTTAAAACATTTTAAAAAAAAAAAATTTTATGAGAAATCAGTTTGCTACTCAATGTGTGAAACACTTAATCGCCAAAATTCCTTCTTGGAATGATAATCTGACCAAAAGCGGCAGTTAATTCGAATGCACAGGTAGTCTTTGCATGCAGAACATCGAAAGACCTTCGCCATACTTAGCCTTGTACACTACACTGAACTACGCAGACACAAAATCGTTGGAAGAGTTATTTCTAGGGTAAGTTAGCATATACCGATGTTGTAGTTTATCGGGATATAATTTTATAAGTTCATATCGCTATTGCGGGCCACCAGGAAATCTGAATTTCTGGTAATCCTGCTAAAGCGGGATCTCGAGTTCAAAGGGTTAAGTACCTGATGAGTAAGCTTAGTTTTCAACTTCACTGCTATCAGTAAAATAGAGTTAACTTGGCAGAGAGAAATAAATCAAAATCATTCATTTTATTTTCTACCATGAGGTACTTGATGTATTCCGTTATAACTACTTACTGCATTTAAAGGAATTTGTTAAAAGATACTCACTAGATACATCCCCTTCGTCTTGCCATAGAAAGACATCCATTTCTGGAACATCATATCCATATCCTGGGAGATAGGAAGATGAATGTAGATTAGAAAAAAACATGTCTGTTCCAAAATATTTTATTTCATAGCAGTTACAAGAGCAAATTGATTAAAAAATTAAATGCAGAAATTACACTGTTGCTCTAATATTTTCAACCCCAAATGCATTTGTGTTTTTTATTAGTATATATAGGTATATTATTTTACATCAAATGCAGCCCAACTTTTTATTAAAAATTAACAGTAATTTTTTCTTCTTTAAAAAAAAAAAAAAAAAGAGTACTTAATAATGTTTGAAAACTGGTTGTAAAAGAAAAGCAGCTAACAACAGACAATCAATATATTCTGTAATCTACTCTGATATTTTTGTTATAATTTCTTTGGATCAGAATACAAGTAAATTTAATTTATTCATTAAAAAGAGAAAGAATGAATTGAGTTCATGAGTGTACGTGTGTATAAATATGCGTGTGCAGACATGCACGAAAGAAAGTTTAAGGCCAGAGTTGACTGAAAAAAATTAGAACTTTGGTTATCTTTCAATTTAAAAATCTTGTAAACAGATATCCTAATTTCCATAGCAATAATTTGCACTTATAATCAGGAAATTAAAAAAAAAAGAAGTAATTGTTCATACATACCAGACTATAAAAATTTATTTCAATGAGCAAAAATTGCAAGTATTTACTGCATATCATTTTGTACTTTCGTCTTATGCATCAGAAATATATATCTCCCTTACCTCATTATGCAAACCATGAAAAGCAGGCAGCAAACATGAGATAAAAAAGAGGAATTCAGACTGATGTATATCGTAGCTGGTCAGACTTGGACACCCACGAAAACAATGGCTTCTGAATTTGACATGAAAGATTTAGATAAACAGACATTGATTTATCTGCTCACCCATTTCCCACCTCTCACAAATTTCATGAACCAGGAAAGTCACGTCAACATGCTTGATTTACAAGGCAAGAAAAGACCTCAAGCTTTATGACTTCACATAATGTCAAGCCCATTCAATTTAGTAAAATAGATAATCCGACTGCTGCTTTAAACTGTGTACATTTTAAAAAGTTACAAATTTATAGCCACCAAAAGACAATTTAGAATGAAATGGTAAAAAAATATTTTTTTATAAAAAAAAAAAAAAAAAAAAAAGGATATTTGTTATTAGAAAGAATTTTCAAAAATATTTGGAAATAAACTGAAATATGATAATAGTTTTAAAAAAAAAATAAAACCAGGAAATTTTAAGCCCCCCACAAAATGATGGGTACATTTAATATTTATAGTGTAATAACATATATATAAATACTGAAATATGTATAAAAAAAAAATCTCAATATTTTCAAAGCAGTGTTTCAGTTTTGTATTTATAAATAATATCTGAACAAAACCCACCAAAGTTTAAAAAAATATAGCAGCCTGGCCTTAATCTGACTGACAGACAGATAGATGAGTGAGTTATTTCAAGAGTGAAATTAGCAACTGTATTTTTCACAGAAATATCTAGAACAATTTTCAACATGTGACAAAATGCAATCGTTTAGGGGTCTTATTTAAAATAAAAAACTGTACACAAACTGTTCTGCATAAATTCAAACGTATATTCTAAAAATGCAACATTATGAATCCCGAATTATGTAAATAAACCTCAAAGCTTATAAATAGCTTCTAAGGTAGATTAATTAAAAGTCACCAAACATGTGCATGTACATTCTCATTCATTTCAAGCGCATGCTATAGTACTGTAACATATTGCAGCCATATTGGTCTTCTGTAATCTCGATCATCAGTTATCTCGACACTTTTTGGCAAACCCTTAGGCCGTCGACATATCCGGGCTCGACTGTAATTTATTTGCATTTTCTTAATTTAATAAAAACAGCAGACCTTAACACCAATCATTTCAAAAATGATTTATTTCAGAAGCTAGTGGGGATATTTATTTTATTGCATAAAAGAGATTTTTGTTTACCCAAAACATTTTAATCCATAATATATATTAAAGTTGTGAACATACATATCTCATAAAGAAATCAGTCCATGGCCACAGGGATACAAAAAAACTACAATGAGTAAAATTTACTAAAATGGAAACAGGGAGGGCCATGTACAGGGACAGAAAAACTACAAGGAGTAAAACTTACCAAAATGGACACAGGTGGGCCATGTACAGAGATGTAGAAAAATTAAAGGGAGTAAAAATTTTCATGAAAGACACAGGTGGGAGTGTAGAAGCTAACAAGTATGAATGAGAGAGCCAAGAAGCCATAAATTTTGCTTGGAGGCACATTTACCATCATCACCAACAATATTAAATAATTATTTATAGTTTGCATAAAATAGTTTGTTTACCTGGCAATGCTAGGTCTTTGTGCTAGTGGTAAACCTAAAGAAAACTATAGCATCAATAGGGGGGTAAACACATACCAGGGAATGACTTGGTAGTACTAGTCCGGACTATAAGACATTCCACCCCACCCCTCAGACCCAGTGAACAATGGTTCTGACACAAAAAAAAAACTGCTAGGACAAGGAAGATACACACTACAAAGAAAGCACTGCAAAGGGTAGCTATCGTTTGCACAGATATCTAGACAGGTTCTACTTCTCACTCAATTATTAAATCAACAAAAACTGGAAGCACTCCTGCTAAAACAATCAGTCAGTTAAATATAATCTAAATTATTTTAGTAAACACCAAATAACATTACATTACATACACTGGCATTGTATATTAGATGTTACCCTTTCTCAGTAAAAGACTTTTAACATTGCAATGAAGACATTTGATTTTTTTTTAAAATTCTTTCTGCACTCGATTTTTTCTAACTGTAATTGTAAAATAATAAATTTGTAAACATGCATTATAAATTAGTTATTTATGGCATAATTTATTTTCCATGCTATTAAAACAAAAAGATATTCATTGTTAAGACACCCTTATCGTGAAGCCAATCCTACCTTTGCATACTCAGCAGGCCACTCGGCCTTCTCAATACCATAGCAGAATTTGCAGGTAGTTGCTGCAGCTACCTGTAGGACAACCTGTCCAACACCTATTAAAATAAACAATCAATTATAAATTAAAACCACTAAAAACGTGTAGAAGCATTTCACACCAAATTTAAGATATATTTGCAGGAATTATTCCCCTACCCACTTTAAACTCATTAGATTTTTTCATTTGGGACTATTTGAAAGTACAGTCTTTTCAAATAAACAAGGTAAATTTGAAAATATAATCCACGAAGAAATTGTATCAGAGCAAAGAAATGTTTGGAGCAAAATGAACGACTATTTCATTAAGTGTGAATTATAGCAATTGGCAAACACCAATGTATGATCTTGGACAGAGGCCTTTACATGAAAACATAGTAAGTTTATTTTGAAAAACAGATACAACGGTATGATAACTCACCGCTGCCTAAATCAATAAAGTAATCATCCTTGCCAAGATTTATAGTCTTGATGATCTGTTCCACCAGCTCAAAGGATGTCTCTCCATACACCTGTAAGACATTGTTTGTTTCACATTTGCAGTTTCACTAATGTATGCAATTTGCTGGAAGAATCTAACTGCAATTTTTCATTTACATACTGGCATAACAAATGTATGAGCTATATGTAGCCCAAATCAGAGTTTTTAAATAATACTTGTTCAAGTGAAGAATCTTAACATATCTCACTGAATTTGAACCTACCAGCTGTTTTACTAATGTACAATTATTTCCCCAGACATTCCAAAAGGAGGATATCTTTTAGTTAGCTAATAAACAACTGTCAAGAAACCTTTTAAAATAAACCAAACATGTCCTACATAGTAAAGGAAGCAAATCTGCCAATGACATTTCTGAAAACAAAAACATGGCTATGTGCAAGCACAAATCACTGCATTTTATAACAAATGCAGTGGTACATGTGATACCATTTATAAACAACTGCTAAAGAGATAACAAAACCATTTCTGCCTGCTGATAACTTTCTTAACATGTTAGTAAATTTTTTATATAATAAAGTTAAAAACAAAAGCTAGCTTGATATGATGCAATACAATTCTGAGTTTTAAAACTATCATGTCATTAATTTGAACTCCTCACTCTAGATTTCCTAAGAAAACTTTATGAAAAAAATGAATGCTGCCACATAAAAACACTTCAAAATGGTGTGGAAATCATTGTACAAACGTCATGCTTCCTGTAGACACCGGATATGATGTAAATATGGGAAGGAAAGAGCACTGAAAGTGCACTGTTTGCTATGGGCGGCATTGGGCGTTCCGCCCCGTAAAGAGTTAATAACTCTTCTGATCTGCAGAAACTTCAAAACACAGTTGCTTTGATCACTTGAAAAGTCCTAGAACCCAACCCAAAAGCCTTCTTTTTCAATCCATTGGCTGCCTTTTCATTACAGAATCAAACACAAGGTCTTATCACTTTTCTCTGATTCACTGCAGACTACAGACATTTCTACATAGGGGAGAGTGCTCTAAAAATGCACATAAGTGACATAACTTAAAAAAAAATTAACAAAACTCTATGTATAAAATGAAACATTTCACTGCTCTAACCAAAATAATAAATATCTAGTAAACCAAAATAAATCTGATTACATACCTGCAGAAACAATAAACAAGTGATTCAATGACTGACCTCTGGTGAGAAGGGTTCATAGTGATTTAAACGTTCTGGGTCCTTGACAGCATAGTTGTAACACTGCTGTATAATATGCTTCACTAAACCCATGCATGCCTGCTGTCGGGGTCTCTGCTCCAGGGTCGAACCTTTCCACTGTACAATCAGAACAATTCCTCAGTCAAATTCTATGTTCCACAATTCTGATGTGTGAAAGGTTGCAAAAAGTTGTTAATTTACATTATTTGCTTTCTTTTATTTCCAGTCTACCAGCCTAAACATCAGAAACGTCATAAAAAAAACCCCAAACCAATTACACCCTTTGACACAAGAAAACTATTCAAATACACTTACAGTAATGTTCCTAGAAATTGTTGTGGAGACCATTAATAATATGAATACCAATACCCTAGATAAAAACAGGTGCCTGGTTCCAATCTTCTCATTCAAGAGAAATGAGCAATGAATGTGTGTATAATATTGGAAGAGACAATATAATTACAACAGACACCACAGAAATATAAATTCAAGTGATGCTCTTTTCTCTCCTGTGAGGTACAATAAACACTGAAAGGCTTTTCAAGGACATTACAAATAATGTTAAATACACACAAAGATTTATTTTAAATGCCTAAGATTGAAACTTGCAAATATGATCTTGATCCCTTTATTAATTACAAAAGACAGTACTGAATTTAACAGAGTATAAGGTTATAAAAAAGAACTTATAAATTCTGGAGAGAACAAATTTGTATAATAGATTATTTAGCATGAGAAAAAAAACTATAAAAGACAATTTAGTTTTAAATTTTACAAGGTGAAGATTGTGTGAATGTTGCATCAAGACAAAACTGAAAAGTCATATACACAAGACCTCCACATAAAACATGGCTTACAAATATATTTTTCACTTCAATTTAAATAAAGATTACTACTAGCACAAACTGGCATTATTAGCTATATTGTCTACAAACAAGTATAGGCATCCTGACTTTTGTGTCTAAATAAGTAGATCATAATAAGGTGCATTTCATATTAAGTGATCAAAATTAGTTTTAAAAATAAAGAAAGAAAATGTGAAAAAGATTTTAGATGAATTTTTGTTCCTACAACTTGCATATGACATCACCGTTAACAAGTTTTAATTATGTGCAAAAGTAAATTTGGAAATTACTTGCTGCAGAGCCAAGTTATAAAAAATGTAAATGATGATCAGGAAAAAGATATATTTTTAAGCCCACAAACTCAAGGAAACACACAGCAAAACTAATCTTCCCACTTGAGCATTTTCAAGCAAACAGAATTCTGTCAACAGGATGGCAGGTTTCACAGGTGCACATGGTAATGACAAAGTAACTGATAAAGAACAGTGAATATTATTATTTTGAAATTAGCACTATTTCACAGTAAAACTGTGTGATCACATATTAAAACAACTGAGAGTTAAGAAGACTTGTGTTACTAGAAAATTCCAGCCAAGCTGCCAAAAAGAGCAAATACTGAACAGGAATACAATCAAACACCATAAAAATATGCAACATTCAAAAATGGTCACTGTGAAGTGGGTAAAGGCACACAGACAAAAGTGAATAAGCAAACCATGAATACAGTCTGTATAGTCCATATATATTGAGAATGTACTGTATATACAAACTATTTTAAATTCTAAACTTGTCATTACTAAATGTGAGTTTAGACAGAAAACAAGCAGAAAAATAAGTTTATTGTCAAACACAATAAAAGTGTGCAGAAAGCATTTATTTATAAACATCACTTGAAAATCACAACGTTACTAATATGGTAACATATAATCAACTGATGAATTGGAGTGAATACAATAGTCAACATTTGCAATTTATTATTCATATTAATATTAAATTCTTGCAGAACACATGAGATCAAAATATGGACAAGTGTAACATGCAACTAGCAATATGTTTTATGAAGCGTTTCATATGATAGATGCTAAAATTACTGGAGATGTAGTAAAAACTTACTAGCTGTCTCAAGCTGTCCACAGACTTGTTGTACCTGTCGCATACACTCTTGATGCTCTCATAACTGAAAGAAAATGTCTTTTGAAGAACAAATGACTCTTGGAATCATACTATTATAATAAATAAAAAAAAAATAATTAGGTACATTTAACAAAAGTAATATTTTTCTTAGCAGTGGTGGTGTAATATACATGAGGTAGTAGGTGGTTTGACTTGGGTGTAGCATATATGATGACATGAATGTTCCTTTATCAGTTCATGTTGTATTTTGCGAGCAATTTTATGAAACAAAAGCCCATTTTCTTTTGCAATTTATAATAAACTGAAAAGTAAATTTTGCATTATGTTTTTTCTTGTTGCGTTGTGATTATGTTTATTAGAATTGTTGGACTGTTTTTCAGTGTGGTTTATATTTTACTTGTAATGAATTTGGAAAATCACATTAATTATGTCTTAAAAAAAGGTTGACCACAAATAACAACATTAAATCAATGATATCTCAAAAAATATTGCAGCTATCATCAAAATTTTTAAACAAACTTATTTCATCAGCATTAAAGATCTGTACAAATTATTGGTGTCTGCATTAGGTTGTCAACTTGAAAAAATCCAGGCATGCAATTTTTTATTTATGATTGTGAATAGATTTTGCAATTTGATGAAAGTTTTCTTCTCAGAAACACTTGCCATGGTTTAAAGGAGAAAACTTTGCTTTAAGTTTCTAAAAAATTATAATTAACCAGTAAACTCTGGTGATTAAAAAAAATTGCTGAAGTGGAATGAACAGACTAGTATTAAAAGTGAAGACCAATTAGAAGACCTATGCAACTGACATGAAAGACCTTTCAGATTTGACATGATCCCAAATAATGCAACAAATATGATTCATTGTGTATAGTGTAAGGGAAGTGTGAGAAAGGATCTGTACATTGACAGGACTTGAATTGTCACCACTTTAGTCACAAAACAGTACTGTTGGTGATGTGGTGTGATATGCACTGACATAATTGTGGAAAGTGAATCTGTGACAAAATTAAAATGGTGCAATGAATTAGTTTAGTGGTTAATGACATTTTATAATTTTAATCTTGCTATTATCATGTTACACAATGGTAGAATAGTTAATGGACTTAATTTCTTACTTTAGTCCAAGAAAGGCTTGAAATAAAGAAGCTCCACAATCTAGACTAATTAAAGGACACCAAAAAAGAACAAGGTTTGTGTGCAAGTATACAAGTTGTGTTTAATGCAAAATTTCGTTATTAAATCATCATTTAAATTATTTGAATGACTATCATGAAATCACATGATATCATGACACTAAAACTAGTGTGAATCTTTCTTTTTTTAAAACACAAGCATACCTTTTCACATCATAGTCCTGCAGGATTCGACATTCCAAAATCTGCTTCAATTCAGAAAATTCTCCACATGCCCACCTACCAAAATAAAAACAAAATTGTAGTGATAATACAGCTAGTACAAGTATTACCAAGAGAAAGCTGTTCAGTGTTTCTATAAACATACAGATAATAACATTAAAATTATTACTATTATTTAGTATTAATATATTACCAAACAATAATATATATATATATATATGAAGGAAGTATAATAAAAATACAAGAAATCAAATATATACTATTAATATTATAACAGATTTCTCTCCCTCTATTTCAACCATTCCAGAGTACTGGTAACACTAGTATGCGACTTACTTCAAAAGGTAAAATTTAAAAAATACTTTCATATAATATAAATGGGAGTAGTAATTTAGATTAAAAAAATTTTACAATTTTAAATTTCACAAACAATAAAACTATATAAAGATCTTTTATAGCAAAATGTAGAATATATGTCTAAAATCTCTGGTATTTCAGCAGTTTTCAACTCTAGTGACCATGCATATGATTCACTATGGCTAAGAGAGCATCAGTTATCAAAATAGTTATAAACAGTGATTCACTTGCCGTTCCTTGTTCATCTTATTTCCCCAATACAGAAGAGAGAGACGTTTTTTTAAATTGTACAGCAACCTATAAAATTACCAAATAGTTTTGAAAAGCAGCAACTGCAGAAAAGTTTCTACTAAAACTAAAAGGAACTGATGCATATGTAATATGAAATTTCAAAGATATTCTAAGAATCTGCAAGGTAAACACAAACCACAGAGACTTTATCTGTTTATATTTTTTTTTTTTACTAATTCTGTTTTTGTTTGTTTTATTTTCTCAGAGGCTTTAATTTAATTATGAAATAAAAAATTGTGCAATTTTTTCTTTTAAGTATTAGTCAAGGAGCACTGCAAATATGTGCCACAGTGATATCTGTGTGGTAACACAATTCGGGTATGTAAAATTATGCACTTTTTTCTTTTATATTTTAGTCAAGGTCAAAGAGCATTGCAATTCTGTGCCACAGTGATATCTATGTCAGTATGTGTGTAATACAATTCGGGTATGTAAAGCAGATATGATATTAATTATTATGCAATTTTTTCTTTTATTCAAGGTTAAAGTGCATTGCAATTATTTGCCACAGTGATATCTATGTGTGTAACACAATTCGGGTATGACATGCATTTTTTTCTTTTATATTTTAATCATGGTCAAAGAGCACTGAAATATGTGCTACATTGATATCTATGTCAGTATGTGTAATACAATTCGGGTATGTAAAGCAGATATGACATTATGCAATCTTTTCTTTTATATTTTAGTCAAGGTCAAAGAGCACTGCAATTCTGCACCACAGTGATAATATATCTATGTGTGTAGCACAGAGAAATGAATTATACAATATCATGAACAAAATTATGTACTCTGCATGTTATATGCATATAAATGTGAACAAATTTATGTATTCTGACAACACGCACAAAACAAGTAAATGAAGCAATTATCCCAACATAGATCAACTACATTTTTTTTTTTAAAGTACCAGTAACTGAGTAAGAGAAATTATACCTGAAAATCTTTGGAAAATATCTACATAGCCTGGTAATCAACTAACATATACTAAAATAACTAATAATTAGTTTAAACTGTTTGTGCGAAAGCAGGATTAAGAATGAGAGAGAGATTAATATTACAAGATAAGTACAAAGTCTAAGCCAGTTTCCACTGTGAAGTTTGGTATAATAGATGTTAAGAGCCTACAGACATCACATCTGTAATTTGTTGTGATTAGTTTGGTATTTTCAAAACTGTTTATAGAGGTGAGACAGCAAAGCTAACAAACTTTTTATGTGTGAATTACACTAATAGTAATACAGCAAAATTTTAAAAAATAGTAATAGAAGACAAAAGCTGTGGTGATAAAGTGCCTCTTTTATTAATTTCAACCCCCACCCCAATCATAATAATTATATAAGCATAACAGATTAAATTAAATAAATATAAGACTCTAGACCAGGGTTTCCATAAGGGTAAGGGGTCCCCAAGAGGTCATGAATTAAAAAACGAAACTTCATACATATAGTAATTTTGTTATGCTTGGGTTCTCTGAAAATTATGTAATTTCAAGGGCTCCTTGTATAGTGTAAAACTTAAAAAAGGTTTTGCATCAGTTTCACCATCACCATTAATATGCAGCAATAGACAATATTAATTATTATTAAGTTAATTTAAGCTTTTAAGTCTTATCATAAGAGACAAAATGGCATGACTACAGAACATGTGAAATTTAAAAACTATAACAATTGCACATTTGATTAGAAATGTACATTGCCCATTATGCATGTGTCTGCCAGATAATTATAACTCAATTCAAGAAAAAAATCACACAAATTATTAAATAATAAAAGGGAGCTAGGTGAATACAGTAATTTACAACTGCAATGTGTGCCTGTTGCTCTTCCGAAAAACAAAACATCAAAACACTGCTAGTGTACTGTTATTGATCTGTTTTCTATGAAACCCCATCATAAACGTGTCTAGTCTTGAGCTCAGAAAATGTGTGGGTGTCTCAGTCAGTTAACGTCATCATATGTACATCCAAAAACCAGTTCAAATAATACTGTTAATTACATACTGATGTAAACACGTCTTTCCGTCATGCGCAATTCTCTTGCTATGAGGAGGTGGAGTGTGACTTTCAGTTAAACATAATTCTCTTGCCATGAGGAGGATGTGAGTGGGAACCCACACTAGATAAGCTGATCTGAGATCATGGTGTCAGTATGCATATATATACACACACAAAAGTGGGTGTAACCAGGAAGGTCAAAGATGGTGTTATAGATGGTCTTGATGCTTATACTACTATAGTACTGAACCTATATTTGTAATAAAAATATCTATTTTAAATATTACTGTTGAATTAAATTTATTATAAAACAAATAAAATAAAAGACCTTTAAATAGTTTATAAAAATACACCACCACCCTTTCTATGCAGATGTAAGTTTAATGTAACTATACAGAAATTAAATAGACATTAACATTAATAACAGAAGCATTTCATTGTAATATATTTTTTTAAAAACCACTCTTCACTGGTTAATTAAAATAAATAATGAAATGACAATTAAATCAATACAAAATGATGAAAAATAATATGTATATGGTCTTGCGTGGTTGTGATAAAAAGCAGGTTTATTGACAAAATATTTCATGAATGAACAGTGTAACTATAACTAATAGTATAAGAAAAGTTGTCAACAGTGCAAATATAAAATATATTACTAAAAAGTAAATATACACAAGAGATGATGGGGGTAAAGGCAATGACAACAAAGTGAACAAAAAAGATTACACAACTCTCAACATTATTATGATTATAATTACATTTACAGTAACTAATTGCCTATAAATCTTAACATCTCATAACATGAAATGACACAAGACATATTTTGAACATATGCACCTAAACAAATTTAACCTGAGTATTAATTTCAGTAATCATGAATCTGTGTAGACAAATAGTATTTATTATTATCGTTCTTGGGGCTAATGAAACACAGGGTTGATCTTGAAAAATAATAATCATGGTTTGTATTTTCTAGAATATGGGCATAACAGTTTGAAAAGAAGTTTAACCAAATTATGTATTCTTACTTATCGTTTTTTATCGGACCACCTTTGGATACACTGGTGAAAATTACTTCAGAACCTAACTAAATGTTTTTAAATTTTTAAAGGTAAAATACATAAATTATGCTGTATTACTTTTACAGTTATTCGGGAGGGAGGGGGGAGAGATTAATTATGAAAAAAAATTACTATGCAGTATTTCCTTAAATTTACTACTAATGTTAGATAATAATAGGAAAAATATATATTAAAATGATTTCATACATAGATTTGAGTAAATTTTTAAAAAAGCAATCAACATTCTCAATGGACAGAGAAAATGGTTGTGGTTGGTAATTCAGTCCAAAGAAGGAAAGATTCTCCACATTAAAAAAAATATTCTAGTTGTACAGTAGGACTATTAGTGGCGTTTATTTATTTAAGTTTATCAAACTACACATGAGCACTGACACCTCTTAGATCATTACTAACTTTATAATATTTTCTTTCAAAATTAGAACCATTGCAAGCTGAAAACTAATAATGGCTTATTCATGAACGAAAATGCATGCAGCTCTATTCAGCAATGCTTTACCTACTTATACTTGTCCATTTAAAACTTTAAAAAGGGGGTTGGGTGGGTTCAGATTCACCTAACTAACTGCACGATAAATGGTGCAGTCCCAGAGACATATAGTTTCTAGATGGCAAACCTATTGTCATGATCCATTAGCTAGAAATGTGTGTAAATAAGCGCAACGCTAACAGTGTCTGAAAAGAAAAAAAGTGTTCACCATCAACAAGCTAAGACTGTAAGAGTAGCAAATGTGACTATGATATGTAGCAGTCACAATGGATTTGTAGATTTCAAGGCTAAGTAACAGAGGCTGATCAGTGTCATTCAGTCCAAAGAAAACAAAAAAGAAAAAATTGTTATGCTATATAAATAATCAATATAACTAGAATGAAAGAGAAATATGCTGTTTGACAGGATCAATTGCTGTAAGCTTTTATTTTAATTTTTGATTTATTAGCTTTCATTAAATCCCAGTCATATTAGCTCTTTTATATACTTACATGAGAAACATTTCTTTGTAAAGTACACTTTAGTTAATGTTAGGTCAATACCATTCTCCAGTTTTCCTTCTGCATACACATCAATATTTTTTATTTTGACATCGCAAGACCAACAAAACCTTGATAAGGTAATATAATTGAAGATAGCTAAAGACATGATCAGAGAGGTATATTCCAACCTTGAATATACTGTACACTAAACACATTCAGAAACAACAAACTATAGTAGTGGGTAAGCCCTGTTGAATAATGATGTATTCAGAGTGGTGCCCCTTGAGTCACAATTAGAAATGGGGTAAACCCAAATTAACAATGATGCCTGAACCTAGTACTGTGCCAGTGTGCATGTTGGCTTCAGAACTAGTAGGCAATCTAGCACTTCATAGAGTAAGATTGTCTTTTTCATGTTCTTACAGTATTCTTTCTCTTTACAGTAAAAATATACACAAGACGAAAGGCACTACACTGTCTAAATAAATACAAAAATTAGCATACCATTAATTAATAAAAAATTAGCAATATTCAAACTGCAAAGGAAATTTTGTTAAGGTGGCACACATGGATGAAATCCACTAAATGTTAAAAAAAAAGAAAAAAGTATCAAATTCAAATAAATGAAATTTTTATTTTAAATTTTCAGCAACTGATAAAAAAAATGGTTGTTTCAAAATATATACTCACTATTCTGATGACTTTACTAATACTAGGTTTTGTACCAAAATTATTTATTTAAAATAAACATATTTTCAAAAACTCAAAATTTGTTATTCTTTTTTCACAATAAGAAAACCTTAAAATGCAATGCCTTCAAAATTGGTAGTCAATTAATATACTGTAATACCTGGCTTCTGAACCTCTGGCTAGTGTGTAGCAATTGTTCAGCTGAAAGAGTACATATTAAATAATACATTAAAAAAAAATAATTAACTCTAATTCCATATCTATAATCAAACATATAAAAAAGTTAGAGGTTCAGGTGCCAGCTTATGCTGTCCTTAAATGGTTCAAAAGTTTGGGCAGATATCTTTAATAGTTTTTGAGAAATCCTGCAAAAACTGAAATTAACAACTGATTTTCAGTTAAAGCCCCAGCCTGGTATAGAAATCCCTCCTCAGCTTACTGCTAATCCTGCTGAAGTTTTTACTGATATACCTTGCTATAAAGTGCTAAATGATGTTCAATAAGTCCCAGCCTGGTATGGAAACCTCTCCTCAGCTTGGTGCTCATCCTGTTGAAGTCTCTTAATTCTGGCCTTCTGGGAGGCCTGCAAAGCCTGGCGCTCAGCATTCTGAATGCACGGAACATCCTTTTGCTAAAAACACTGCCTTGCAAAGTGCCCAACTTCAAGTTGCAGTGCCCTCAACATAGGCAAAAGTCAGAGCACCATCAATGTACACTCCAACAGCAAGTGAGACAGCAGTATTGACAGTCAAAAGTCCATGGTTCTTTTGTTTTGTGCAAGTTTCCACACTGAATTATAGACTCAATAGAATTTTGCGAGCAGCCTTTGAGGCAATTCTGCAACAAATCAGGCTAAGTCTATAAAAACTGGTCTTATAATTGTCATCACTGCCTCTGGAAGATTATTTTTATGAACAAAGTTTTTCTTTTCTTTGACTGCCTTTTTATATGGGCAATCTTCTGAACAAAAGTTATGCATGGGTTCATCAGTGCAAAGTATGTGAAAATAGATGGCCCAGATTTGTTCTTTCATTTTGATGAGGTTGTTTTTATTTCTTCTGATAGCACTGCCATATTAAAGCTATATTTTATCTATCTGTCTGTTAGCCTGCCTTTACCTTGTAGTGATTTACCATCTGAGAGTTTTGTTTTTTTAATACTTCTTTTTAGATTTCGGAGATGGCATCCTAATCCCTTTTGAAAGCACACTCTAATCTATGAACTTGTACTTCTCCATATGGCTTACATTCTGCTATCAGTATTGAGTATATCTTAGGTTGTAATTGTCAACAGAAGCCTCAAAACAATCTTATAATTGCTTCTTCTACAGACCCTAATAACCCTACATCAGTACATGATTCAATGTACAACTGTGAGATGCCTACCATCTCCTATAGCTTGCACTGTTTCTGTCTCCCTTCTTGATTTGCACTGCCTGCTCCTGAATCGAACACCCTATAACTGCAGCAGCTCCAATCATAGAAGAATGACCTGGAGTCATTTATCATAGTGCCATCTGCTAAAGCATCTACATGTCTAACCTCTATTACGGTCTAGGACTTCAGCTTGCTTATATTCTCTTTCAGCTGCTTTCTGCATAGAATCCTTTTGTACTTGGAAGCAGCACTCTGAATAGTGTTGTTTATACACTGATATGTACAGTTATGCATAGGTGGAGGCAGATCCAACACTCCACACACTGTACACAATTCAGCGCGATCTGCACCAATGCAGCGCATAGCAAATGCTATACGACAATTTAAAGAATAATTTTAAAGATATTTACCATATTTACTATATAAGACAGCTGTTAAGAAAAGAAGTTTATTTTTTGCAATTTTTATTGCTACAGTCCAAAGAAAATCTCTGACCCTAACCCCTGTCAACTAAACTAACTATGCCATGACAGAAATGACATGACAAGTTTGCAGATATGTTTTTAATTAGAATGTCAATACTTCTGTTTCTTTGTGGCACCTGATCCAAATTATCACTATTTACACTATTAAAATCAGTATCACTACATTCGTTTTGGTTTTTTTCAATTCGTTCTCGAACTCAACGTAGGCAACATAACAATCATGATTTTTTTCTTAGTTCTTGTGGGTGTGGCACTTTGAGTTATTGCTAAATCATATATCGGTAAATTATTTTCGATGCCACTGATAACATACCATAAACCAGTACATAGTAATTAGTATTAAGCTGTCTGCTACTTGTGTGCGCTGACTGCCAATGAAATTTTTGCTTTTTTTTTGGTCACTTTCCTCTTAGTTTATTTATTTCCAGGCATCCTTTACAAACTGCTAGGCCATTCATGGGGTAAATAAATTTAATATAAAAACTTTTTATCAACAAAACTAAAGCTATTCATATACTGGAAGTGCCAAATAATATTTAAGAAGGGTGCCAAGTGTTTTTCAAAACATAAGGGGGTAATTAATATTTTATTAATAGTAATTTATTTAGTATAGCCATATATTTCACCACTAAGTTTGGTCAAAATTTTGGTGTCTCCCACAGTATACCCCTCTCTTTGATTGAAAATATCTTAAAAACTATTGCGAATTTTCCAAAAATAAATAGCTGATTCATAAAATTCAGCTATTTTTCTATAGAAAAGGCCAATACAAATTTTTATGCTTTTTCAGCTAGGTGTGCAACATCAATGGTGACTTAAAAATTTAGTGTTGGTAGCATAACTAGGCCAAACACTGCAGTGAAAGTTATCTTAACATTTTAATATTTTTAACAATAAAGAAGTAAACTGCCTCATTAAAAGCACCACAGCATTTGTTTCACTCAGTGAGGTTTTTGGTCAATGATGGTATTAATTATTAACAATTAACATAGCGACAAACAATATGAAATATTGTTATGAACAAAAAATAATTAACAGAACACACATGAACAAAAACAAATAGGCCCTAACTTGCATTACTATAATTTAAATGAATGGATTACATGAAATGCCCATGATTTTGATGACAAATTAAACAGCCTAAATTTTAAAAGAGGAAACAATCCAATGCATTTCCAAACTTTTTGTAAACCTAAATATAGCCCTTATCCTACTGCACTAATAAACAAAAACTATTCAGTCCACAAACTTTAAATTAAAATATTCTTCCCTTAAATTAAAACAAGCAGCATTAGATATACTAAGCATAGTTAAAATAAATTTTAGTCTAGGTAACTGATCCTAGGTAAGACCACTCGCTATATGGAGACTGGAGACAACGTCACTTTTTGACTGAATTCACTCTTTTTCAAAACTGTCTATCTCGGTAATTAAAAGAAAGAAATGGTTGGAAATTGTTTTAACAAATAAAGGAATCTTCCAACGTTAAATATAAGTTTTGTTTGTACATTTGAATGACGTATTTATTACGTTTTGATCGATAAACTCACAGTCGGTAAAGCGTACTAAAGTACCCGTGGCGAGATTTGAAAATGGCTTACCTCCAACATCGTTTTTGGGTATGCTCACATAACGCGCTCTAGCTTTTTTGAGATTCAACCAATAAAAATAAATCTTATATCAACGGAAAGCTAAGATAATGACCTTTAACATAAGCATCGGTTGATTTAATTTTTTAAAATTTTTATTGTAGAAAATGATAATCCAAATTATGTGTTATGTTTGACGCATTATAACTTCGAAACCCATTATCATCTGTTCGCCTACTTTATACTGTTGAAAAGGTCATCTTTTGCCCTTTAAAATGGTATATAACATGTACCGGAAGTCTCTATAACGGAAGTTCTAATGGCAATGAACGCGAGAAACCCTAATAGTTTTATTCGCGCCCATGCCGAAGTTGACGAGAGATCGCCATCTTGGACTACACGTGTATTAAAATGGATCAACCAGACAACATTTTGCGTAAATTTTAACAAAAACTATTAAATTTCATCTAAATATTGCTACTGTAAAACGATTATTTATTATTTTTAAGTTACGATTTGTTAGAAAGTTTTATTTTGATCATTAACGAGGTTAGCTAAACATCGGCCATTTAAAGTACGGTTGCAAGAGGGTGATGATTTGTTAGGACAAACTGCTCATATTAAAAGCAGTCCTATACAAAAAATACTGGCTGCAAATGATTAAATGATGATTCATGATGAGACTTATTTTTTTAGAAAATATTTTAATTAATCGGCGATATTTTAAATTAATTTTACAAAGTACCAATCCAAAATAAAGAACGACAACTTTTAATGCTGGCGGATTTTTGTCTCTGTGTTACTGTCTGTAGCTGACCAGTACTTTTCATTATTTTATTATAATTCGGATTTTAATAAACAATCTAGTAAATGATGAATGAGAATTTGTCATTGAGTGACCGTTCAGGGTAAAGATATATACTAATATAGTAATAAGTGTATGTGTCAGTGAGTGAGTGAATCGATGTATGGTAAAAATTGAGATCAAGACAAGGATGAGTAACATGCTACACACACTACAGACATACAGTATACACTAATATAGTAGATATATAATAAGTAAAACTATGAAAGACTTTAGCTTTCAATTTTCAAGATATTTTTAGAATGTTAATGTCTTATATTATGAAACAAATAGACACCTATTAAAAATAAAGATACTAATAATTACAATTGCTATTTGAAGGGGACTAAAAAATAAACTGCAAATAGTAACAACTATTGAACATTGTAACAATGTAAAAGTATTTTATTAAACTAAAAGAGTATCACTCTCAGTTTTGCTAGCTTTGAACTGTTTTTAAAATTGTGCTGTTCTTAATACGTTGTTAATGAATAATGGACAATTAATGAATTATATAACTTTGTCAAATAGTAACTGCAAATAGTAACAACTATTGAACTAACATTGTAACAATGTAAAAGTATTTTATTAAACTAAAAAGAGTATCAGTTTTGCTAGCTTTGAACTGTTTTTAAAATTAATGTGCTGTTCTTAATACTTTGTTAATAATAGAATTAAAATCAAAGCAGCATCTGTTCATAAGTTTATATTTTTTCTTCTGATCATGTGTTACGCGAATATGGGTGTATCAAAGTATATTTATGCATATGTGTGAATGTGTCTAATATCCACAAGTGAAAAGACATTAAAATTAAATAAATCAACTAACTAGTTATTGGCAATGCAGTTCATAACAAGCAAAGAAATTGACTGAACAGGATTTACAGGGCTGATGTAGGTACACAAATGGATAGTTCATGTTATGACATATGGTGAGCATTATTCAACTTATTCAGTTATTGCTAAATACATGCACATAAGTATGCAAAATATAATTTATGACTTTATTTAGGTTAGAATGATCATGCTGTCAGTTATAGAAATTAGAAACACTATTATAATAATAACTGTTTTGTTTGACCTATTTTTCTCTTAAACAAGTGAGTATTAATTGCGATTGTATTGCAAAAAGCTATATTTTTCATATGTTATATTTATTATTTCTAAATCTATTAAACAAGATTGTCTAAAACTTCACTCTGGAAATGTCTATACTCCAAAGAGCAAGTATACCAAATCTGGATGATGTACATGAAGTAGTTTTTGTTTTACAAGACTCCAAAAGAGACATTCTGTTTTTGACCACTTGCCGTTTGAAATTTTGAACAAAATGCTATTTTGAGAGGACTGTATTTCATTTTCTATGCATCTGTGATCCTTAAAAAAAAATCAGCAGTATAATTGTGTTACAGAGAGTTGACATAGCAAAGATGAACTGTGTATGTTTCATAGTTTTTGTTTTGTGGTCATTTCAAAAGGGGGTTTCGTGAAATCTGAGTTTTTCTGCAATTTACATCAAACTTTGAACCGTCATAACTTTTTTTCTATTAAAGCTAGAGCTCCAAAATTTTGTATGCAAACTTACTTTGAGGTACATAACATAACCTGCAAATATCAGCTTATTTGACCAGACTTCAAAATTTGAGTGGTCTTACCTACTGATCCACCTTGAGCACAAAATTGCAAACATTTCCCGGGAAGTAATGGGATAAAGAGGAAAACAGTCATAACAGTGAAAATTACATCATACTAATCCATTTTAATACACACTGTCAATCATGCTTCCGATTTTGGGAAAGCTAAGGCTGCCAGTCTCGCATGCCTTTATGAGGTCATCGAACATTCCTTCAGGGAAACCGCGGGTTTTCCTTTGTCACGTTATACTCGAAAAGACAAAAGGGGAAGTTAAACTACTGATTATAGAGGCATGCTTAACTGTTGTTTTTTCTGGCCGGCAACGTTCAATGCATGAATGTTTATCAAAACGGAAATCATGCAAACTCAACACAATCATGAGTCTCCCCATTTGCTAACTGAGCTCTGAGTGGTCGGTTCAGGCTTACTCCATGCGGTCTTAATGTAAAATATTCGGTACAAGGGTTTAACGGTTATGCACAAAATACACTGTTAGAAAGAAGAACAAGTAGACATTTTCTTTTATATCTTAAACTTTAATCATATGCACCGACAAGATTAGGATTGCACTCGAGCACGCTGCAAAGTTTTAGATTTCATTTTACTATTATTATAAATGCGACCCTTTGACCGGACTATGGCGTCGTCGACTCGCGTGGCATTGACTTTTTTTTATTTTTATGACCTATCTCATTTAGTAAAGAACGAGCATGTTCAAACACGCACAACTGTCAAACTTACCGAATAGTATCGATGACTTCGCAGGCTCCTTCTTTTCCATCCTGAAAAATATATATAATTTAAACAATCAAAATACTGAAAATGAAAGCAAAACTGAGATGTGATTTGATGTTTCAAGCACGCACGCGCACACAGAGTATGTCCGAGAACTAGTTAAGCAGAATCGAAGACAATCCCATATAGTGTAAAATATACTTACCGATCCTGATACAGGCCAACTGTAAGTGATCGAATCCCCTCCTACAGGACTGTGCAACTTTAATTCCAACTCCATGACCCTTTCCTCTCTTTTCTACCGTCCATCAGACAGCTAACAATCAACACACTCCTCTCAATCAGTCTTGTCTAGTCCATTTTCACCCTGTGACCCAATTTCAGCGTTGGAAATCTCGAGCAGAGCTGGTAAAATCACGTGGAAAAGAAACGGCTCTCGATTGGTTAAAGTTACTATTGTCGGGAAACCTCCTCGTAAATGGCGGCTTTCTTCGAATTTACACGTATTTCACTTCGGATGGTTTCATGTTTAAATTCCGTTTCTTATCATCATAGTTGTACTGTAAACCGATAAGGGAAAATAGTTACAATGGTAAGATGGCTGAAGTATGAAAGTGATAATGATCTCTTCTCAGATTCTTGTATTCAGCTTCACTTTGTGTAGCCCGGCGAGAGAATTAAAATCTAATTATTAAGAACAAAAAAGAAATACTAGTCAAAACTATATTTAAAAAAATAAATTAATTCTAATTAGTAAGTAACAAATATTCTTTCACCACTGGTTGATTTTCTTTAAAGTAAGAGCAATCATATCTACCAGTTGCCGTTTGATGAACGTTTCGATGACTACGTAGTGAGACTGAGACTGTTACTTTTCTCTTCTAGTTATTTACTGACGTCACTTATCACATGGACGCGCAAATTTACGTGTTTGTCTCCGCCCACTTTATTGCGAAAGGGGATTCCACTTGGAATGGAATCTCATTTATTTTTCCACTTTGGTTAATAATTTATGCGTTGTGTGACTCAGTCCTTGAGTTGTATTATAAATAACAATGTTATGTGAAATATTGGTGGAAGGGCGTTTGAGTTTCTTGTTTTGTATGCTTCATCAATCAAACTAGCTTATATTGTTGTTACACATTCATTATTGTATAACTCTCACGTAAACTGCATCTCCCGTTTCCCCAAAAAATCGTGTAGGGGTGTTCGTGGGATTGTTTTAAAATTAATAAAATTCATGCTGTTCTCTAAAATAATAAAACCGTCACATTTAGTTAAATGTAAAATTATAGTAAATTGCTTTATTTATTACTATATTGGGCCTATTTAAAATTATATCAAAAAGTATCATTTTAACATTAAATGCAAATTACCTATTAAAATAAAAAGTATCAATCATGACATTTTTCACTAAACAGATTCTCATAATTATAACTTCAGTTCTCATTAAAATGTGTTCTTTCATTTGTGTTATCACTTTCTGTTCCTACTTTTAATCATTTTTGTTAATATTTTTAATAATTTTATTTTTTAAAAGTAAGATTTTTATTTTTTCAGTTGCATTCTTTTTGTGTGGTCACGTTTCTTCTCTAAATAGTAAATTGTAAAAGTCCTTTGATGTGTGTGTCCAGCCCATTAAAAAAAAAAATCATCTCAGTAAATTTTTTCTTCTAAAAACGTTACAGTACTCTGATATTGGTGGATTTGTTTTGCTCTTAATGATATATAATATAAATAAATGTTTATCTTTAGGTTAAGGTTAGAATAGATTATCTTTACTGGAACTTAATTCATTTTTATAGTTGACAAAGCATTTATAGAATCCATTCTGATTTGTTGTTACAGTAAGCCTCATTAAAATAAATAAATTTTACATTAATAAAATAGTGAATTTTGACCACTTACAATCAAATATTTATTTTGTATCATCACTTTAATTGTAATACACATCCTTGATCTGTTTTTACTTGAATTTGGCCATTACTAATTGTTTAATTTAAAAAAAAAATGATATTGATGTGTGGTATTTTTTATCATCCCATAAAGCAAATCTGTTTCTTTGGGGTCAGTAGACTAAATTTAGACGATTTTCGTGGGGCAAAATATATGTTTTAATTTATCACTATTAATTAGTATTAGTATTTCATATTAATATTAGGACTTCATATATATATATATATGATTGTATGACACCAGTGAGCTCTCACATTCGCTTCGAGAAGCTTAATTTATAACTCATGATTGCCTGAAAAATGAAATATACATTGTGTCTCCAATATAAGCAGTTTTACATTTAGCTAGATTTTCACTTTTTACCAATCACTTAAGGCTTAGTGCAAAGTCAATGAAATTCCAGGAAACAATCTGTAACATTCTTTAGTCATGTGAGATATTAATTTAAATTTCTTCCATCTTTTGATTTAATTTAAGATGTATTATTTAGGACTACCTAAGCTATCACTCAGTCGAAAGACATTTTAGTATGCATTATTTATAAAGCATTCTAGGTCAATTGTGTACAAGCAGGAACTATTTACATAAAGATTGTTGCCACAAATGTTTTGATATGTTACCTTATATTTTGGAAAATATAGTTGTATATGAACCAGCATTCACATACTTTATTCTTTATGCAAAGATATTGTATACTATTTTTTACTGTTTATATGTTTCTCAGTATTTTGTTAATCTATTTTCTATGAGAAAATAGAAAACATTTCTATCTTTCTGATATTCTGTAGTTTATTTTGTTAAATGTTCCCTGCCTTCTTAAATATTTTCATAATGTAAAATTTCCTAATGCACAACATTATTTTCATTTTATTATTTTGAATTACCATTGCTGCCATTTCTGAATCTATTGATATATCCCTTAGTCTTGCCAAACATTGGGGCACCACTGATGAGCTGACAACCAGCTTCCTCCATTCCATTCTGTTCTCTGATAATCTTACTGTATTGCTCAGCTTCAGTCCTGTCCACACTGAGATGTTATCCTCCTATCTTTTCCTGTCTTCCTCTCCTTGACCCTCCTTGCACAGCACCTTGCATGATTGTCTTGGCAAGCCCTGTTGATTGTGTGACATGCCCATACCATTCCATTTTGCGTTTTTTTTCCACAATGACCAATAGCTCTTCATAGGGCCCAATGGCTTGTCTATTCTGTCTCTCACTTCGTCATTTGTGACATCTCTATACGAAATGCCAAACAACCTTCGAAAGCATCTCATTTCACTAGCTTGTATCCTCCTTTCGAGATCCACATATAAGAAAACAGATACAACCAAGGAATGCATCAGTCTGATCTTTGAGCTGACTGAGGTGTTTGACTTTCCTAACTGTCTTAAGCCTTGCCATTGCTGTTATTGTCAGTGCAATCCCTTGTCTGTCATGATGACTCCTAAGTACTTGAATTTATTAACTGTTTCCAGTTTCTGATCACCAATCATGAGGTCAGTGCTGATGCTACTGGTGTTGTTGGTCATCAATTTGGTCTTCTCTGCACTGATTTCCATACCAAAAGCAGTAGCTGTTCTGTCCAGTTTTTTCACCAAATGAGCTAGCTGCTCATTTCCTGCAAAGGCCAATGTCATCAGCAAAGCTTTGCTGATACTTATGAATATATTTTTTCAATACATGTATTCATCTGTGTAAACTTAATTCTGTTATCATCTGTTTATGCTTTATAGTTGAACAGTTATGTGATTCTGTCTCTATGTTTTTATAAAATGATATATTCATCTGTTTTACTGATTAGCTAGACATTAGTTTTTTTTATCTAAGACTATGTAAAAGTACCCTCTGTGTACACATACTGTTTATGGTCATCTTCGCCAACATTATAAGACACCATGCATGTTAGCTTGTACTAGATAATTTTATTACAGCATTCATAGTGTTAAGCATAAATATATCAGCATACACTTTTCTTCACACAGAGATTGATCCCCTGTGGCCCATTTCTGGCTCAGTGGAACATGCTGTGGTTTAATACCTGTGCTATTAGTTGGTTACAATTCTACTTCTTCTAAACCTGTATTACCAGATTGCTACCATTCTACACTGCTTAGATATGTATTACTTTAGTGGCTACTATTCTACTCTATTTAGACCTATATTGCTACCATTCTACTCTGCTTAGATCTGTATTACTAGGGTGGCTACTATTCTACTCCATCTAAAGCTGTATTTCTTTCTTTGGCTGCTATTCTACTCCATATAGACCTATATTACTACATTGCTACCATTCTACTCTGCTTAGATCTGTATTACTAGATTGGCCTACAATTCTATTCCATCTAGACCTTTTATTACTAGATTGCTACCATTCTACTCTGCTTAGACCTGTAATACCACATTGGCTACTATTCTACTCCACCTTGATCTATATTACTATATTGCTACCATTCTATCCTGCTTAGATTTATAATACCAGATTGGCTACTATTCTTCTCCACCTAGACCTATATTACTATATTGCTACCATTCTACTCTTCTTAGATCTGTATTACTAGATTGGCTACTATTCTACTCCATCTAGAGCTGTATACTAGGTTGGTTACTATTCTACTCCAATGTATTACTAGATTGCTACCATCCTACTCTGCTTAGACTTGTATTATTATTACTAGATTGGCTTTCCATTCTTCTCTCAACTGACCAGCAATACTAGATTGATTACAGTCATTATACTCATCCTAGATCAAGCTGTTAACCTTCTTCAGTCAGCATCCCAGCATGGGAAGACATTCACTGCAAGTCTGCAGTCGCTCTTGAAGCTTTATCAGAAGATACATTGCATATCAGTGATACTGTCATTTTGGCGCCACAAACTTTGGTAGACTCTCATCAACCTGAGTTCACTTATGAGTATTCACTCTTACTATGATGCAACATTTGTTATATAGTCTTGTTTATATTAACTGTGTATATCTGTTATATCACATGTAGACATTATTTTGTTTTAATGTCTCTCAGTCATTGGTCTCAGTGGCCATTTTCGTTGTCTATTAAAAGTCCCCAGTTTACCAGACTCTCTGTTCATTCTGACAGCTGCTTACTTCTGTCTAGCCATGATTGCATGTGACTGGAAGGGGTATGTTAATCTGTTTGAAGTGCAATCATTCACATCAGATTTATTTATAACTGTTGATATAATCAAGTTAATTTTTGTTTAAACATGCTATTTTAAAATTTATTTTAAACTTTCAGCGGCGAAGTCAAGCTCCTAGTCAGAGGATATTTTTCAGCAGTCAGCATGTTAAGAGAAAGCCAGATGATGAAGAATATCATCCACATGCAGAAGGGGTTTGCTATAAATAGCTAACATATATATATATATATCTACTCTGCTTAGATCTGTATTACTAGATTGGCCTACAATTCTATTCCATCTAGACCTTTTATTACTAGATTGCTACCATTCTACTCTGCTTAGACCTGTAATACCACATTGGCTACTATTCTACTCCACCTTGCACATTATCGCACACACACATCCCACAAGTTTTGTTGGAACGATTGGTCTAAGCATTGCCCAGCGTATTCATTTACCTATCTTTTAGATTCGAGATTGAGGAGAACATCAGTTTAATAAAATTCTCATTCATTGAATTTTACACATACATGCCAATAAAGTAAGAATCTAGAAATGACCGTGTTATAACTTATCTTCATGTTTTTCCCCAGTATTAAGTGATTTGCTATATTTTCAAAAATTGTCTTTTTAATTTTTTTTTGTTGTTTGTTTTAATCACTGGATATGCTAATAATTTTATTAACCATATTATGAGTTTGTTACAGTTTTTATTTTGTTAAGAAATAATACAATCATTGTTTCTCTAATGTATTTTTTTCCATCTTTATGTATATCTTGTTAAATACACTTTAAAAGTGGTACTCCAAATATGTATATAGCATGTGTTTTATTTAAAATTAATATTTGACATTTTTCATATATATACATTTGTAAGGCTCACTCGATAATCACCTTTCAACTAGAACAGGCATATCTACCCTTCACTGCAACCGGCACCAAATCGTGAAGATAATGGCTGATGACCATAACAGACATTATACAGACACTGCAGCTCTTTTCTTTTCAGTTTGATTAATATTTTACAGGAGGCCCTCATTAAAAAAAAAATCCTGTCCAAGCCATTTAAAATACCAATTCCAAACTATCAAGGTTTGTCTGTTAGATTGGAGTCCCCCTCTTCCCAACCATGTCCTCATCCCTTAATGAAATCAGTGCAAGCTGGAAGAGCTCCCCTCAAAATAAGTAAGCAAGCAATTAATATATGCTTAAAATGCATGTATTTACATTTCCCAGTTTTTGTATAGTCATATAGTCATATCTGCAATATCTATGAATCCCTTTTGGCTTTGTTCTAGTGTGAGATACTCAAAACCATGTCCTAGTTTGCTGCATCTGAAAATTTTGAGATGTCCTTTTGATAACTGCAGTGAAATATGATACATACACATGATGTCACACATGATACACACATTTTATGTATTTCAGCTTGCTATGACTTCATGCTCTTTTAATTTTTCTTATGACCTGTAGTTACCATCTTCATTTACAGTCGGCTTTACTACTGTCTGAGTTTTTATTACTCATTGTATGAGTGGTTTTATTTAGTAGATGCCAATCCATGATACATAATACAAATGAAAACTGTATTTCTTCCATTTCCAGATTAGTTTTCATAGAGAGTCTTATGAAAGATCAAAGAAGATATTGTTTGTTGTTGTTTGTTCATTGAAGAGGCTTGAATGTATGCAAAGTGTGGAGGTTGTTTTCTTTTTGAGTTTACACTAAGGGGTTATGTCTAGTGGGAGTCACACTAAATTCTGACAAGGAAGGTGTATTACTACTGTAAAGAATTTTCACCTTTTGCAGGTGTGATTAAGTTGGAATGTACTTATTTTAATGCATAGGGATACAAATTTATTTTAAAACAAAGAGCATTGCCAAACAATTCCAATAATTTTCAGCTCTTCCAAAATATGTATAAAGTGTGTATTATTTATGGATAGTGATAATGTAAAATAGTGACAGATAATTAATATATTGGTTTAAGTTGTTTGATTTTAGTGTTGTATTTAAATTCATGTAATGCATTTCAGAAAAAGAAGTACAAGCATGATGCAGTCTACAAGCCTTATGAACATGTTTCGCCTTATCGGCAGCCTCTGACAATTTTGACAAATGTGTCAGAAGCATCTGATGTTTCTTGTCATGTAGGTACATCAGTTGAAAAAGATGATGCCAATTAATGTTATGCTTTTTAACATCAGTGTTTTATTACACAAATCCTATACATTTATTTTAAATATCAGAAAATCATTTTATTATATTGTAATTCAAATTGTTTTGTATTAATTGCATGCTTACATCTATGCATATGTGCATGCATGTACATACACACACACACACTCATACACACATCTACATAAAACTGATAAAATTATGAAAAAGACAAAAGCAGCACGTCAGATTTATGTGATATATATATGTACTACTCTAAGTTTATAATACACTACATTAACCCTCGAAAATTGTTACCATGAGTAACTGGCACTTTGTTATGACAGCTTGCTAAAGAAAGAATGCCAACATTAGGAGGGGTGGCAGGAGCAATTACAACAACAATTCAGGTTAACTTTGAGTATATAATAATAGGTTGAGTAAACAAAAAGAACTGACTATACATTTCTTTATTTAAAATCATTTTTCCTAACCAATAAATCAGCCACTGTCATCTTTAACATTTTCTTTATCTGCATTTCAAGAGTTAATTTTTGCAAAACACATCTACTCCAACCCAATAACAATAGATTCACCCGCTCCTACAGATTCACTGATTTGCTGTGATGTGCTGGGAAATTATTGTTCCATGCAATTGGTTTCAGTATTACTTTTTTTAAAAAGAAAAGAAATATATTTGACTGCTTCATTGTCAGTCACTATGTCAAAGGTTTTAATTATTTATATTTTTTTTAAAGTAACTATAGAAGTGGGTGATAAATAAACAGCACTGTAAGATTTGAATGAACACAAAATGGAAAAGAATAAACCTAAAACAAAGCCGTCTGGAAACTAACACAACACGTGATCCAATGTCTGACAGGGACAGGGTGCTTGCTGATGCAATCACTCCTCTGAATCCGAACTGATCTGAATATTGCTGAGTTATTTCTGTACATATGCACAGTTGACAAAACACCTAAAATGCCTCTCACACATAGTACGCATTCAAGACATACATATACATTATTATTGTCATTCTAATTCTGTATTCTTGGCAATCTTGACTCGCTTCTAACCTGAAACGTAATTCAAATTAATTGCCAGTAATTAATTTTTTTCTTTAAAAGTAGATAGTCCTGATTTTTTTTGTGTGCAAAAAATAGCACATTACAAACTGTTTGTCATTTATCAAACCACACCTCTTATATTCACAATACAAGCAATATATTATATATGTATGTATTTACACTTACATATATTAGTCATATTTCCTGTGGTTGAAATGTTGGCTGTTTGATTAATATTTTACAGGAGGCCCTCATTAAAAAAATCCTGTCCAAGCCATTTAAAATACCAATTCCAAACTATCAAGGTTTGTTTATTCTTATGTTCAGATAATTTTGATATTATCAGATGAAGTTACTTTAATCTAGTTTCATTCTCTTTATTCATGCTTGAATTTAAAGAAATAAATATATTCTCTCAACTTTTGATCTTTTCTCAGGAAATCCTTTGATTTTCAGATCTCTTTCTCTTCTTACATTGCATATAAATATCTCATTATTTAGTATTATTATTAGATTTATTTTTCTTAGTAGCTTTTGAAATACATGGTATAACAATTTTGTTTGGTTGCTTTTCTTGATGTTGATGGAAAAATTGTTGTTTTTTCTTTTGTTCAGGGAGCACCTTACAAAGTAGAGCTTTGGGTGTCCGCAGACAAGGAGCCAGACAACCACTGCACGATCCTTTCGAAGAGGGTGCACTAGTGCTGTTCATTCCAAAGGAGCTGGGTGTTCATGAACTGATGAAAACAGATCAGTCAGTATTTTGTTTTAGCAAATTCTTTTTCTCATGCAGAATTGTGTAGATTGTATAAATATCTGAATAATGTTATGCTTGGTAAAATGTATGAAAAGTTTCATAGATGTGTGTATTCAGTGTTGTACTGAAAATACAGTGTTTTACTGAAAATATAATGTTATATTGAAAGCAATCAGCATTCTTTTTTTGTAGGAAAAGAGCACTTGAAGTGAACAATCTATTAATGTTTTCACATTTTGTGTGATATAAACATCCTCACAGTATTCAATTGACATTACTGCAAATTGTACATCATCCTATTGGTAATCTTTATTATGGGTTAGTATTGTTAAAAATAAATTAATATGTGCAAATGACTTATTACTGGTAAAATATAGAGTTCGGTCTAAACTCTCATCTTCTAGTTTGGAGAAGATACAGCTTTAATTTTAACTGTAGGAGGGTGGTAGCATAAAGCAATGTTGTCTGTATATACTTCATTTTGACCTAATTAATAGATTATAGCACTTGTGTAATTAGGAGTAAAATTGATTTAAAGTAATAAGTTTGTCCTGAATATTTACCAGATGTATAAGCCATAGGGACATATACACACCCATGTCCTTATCAGCACACCAGGAATTTTAGGTTCCCACATAGATTGCAATGGAGAAAATACAAATAGAAAATTTGCATGGAATTGTCCACCTCTTAGCCCCCAAATCATGTATCTTGGAATTTCAGGAAAAACTTATTAATTTAAAAAAATCTTTTATCCATCATACAACTAAATGCATTTACAGTAGGAGAATCTCTATTATACAACTAGATGTACATACAATTGGAGAATCCCTATCATGCATCCAGATGCACATACAGTAAGAGAATCCCTGTTATACAGCCAGATGTACATACAGTAAGAGAATCCCGGAGCAGATGTACCGATAAGTTATCAGCAAGATGTTGTACAGATAAGTTATCAGCAAGATGTTGTACAGATAAGTTATCAGCAAGATGATGTGCAGATAAGTTATCAGCAAGATGATGTACAGATAAGTTATCAGCAAGATGTTGTACAGATAAGTTATCAGCAAGATGATGTACAGATAAGTTATCAGCAAGATGATGTACAGACAAGTTATCAGCAAGATGATGTACATATAAGTTATCAGCAAGATGTTGTACAGATAAGTTATGAGCAAGATGTTGTACAGATATCAGCAAGATGATGTACAGATATGTTATGAGCAAGATGTTGTACAGATAAGTTATCAGCAAGATGATGTACAGATATGTTATGAGCAAGATGTTGTACAGATAAGTTATCAGCAAGATGATGTACAGAGAAATTATCAGCAAGATGTAGAAAAAAAATATCAGCAAGATACAAGAGAAATTATTGTACAAAATTCTGGGACTGGATGGATCAACTTCATTTGACCCTTTAAAAGGTCAGAAGCTAAAATAGACATACACTAATGAATAAAAACATTCTAATGTACCTAATATATGCTCAAAGTACTGGACTTTCTGCTGACCACAATACACTACTATTGAGGCACTGAACAGCATCCTTTATGTCTTTATTGTATTAAATGTATTCTTTGCTTATTTGTCACACTTTAGAATTTTGTTTAAAAGCAGATTATTTGTCATTGTAATATGGCCTCAGTTTGATTAAAAGTAGTCTATGTTTATATGTCTCACATTAAAATTTGTTTTTGTAATATGGCCTCATATTTTATTGAAGGAATAAACTACCAGTTCATGTTGTTGTGGACCCACTTCTGACAAAGGTTCTACGACCTCACCAAAGAGAGGTTTGATGACAGTTTTTCCTTTCACATTTGAAACATTAAAAAAAATTTCAGAATCTTAAAATCTGTATTGTTTTTAAATACATATAATGCCAATTGTTTATTGGTCATGGAGGGCTTAAATAAAATATACAAAAGCCTGAGTCATATAATTTTATTGTTTTTAAATAATGGTGTTTGTTGTTTTGGTCATAGAGGGCTTAAATAAAACTTGTAATCACTCTAAATCTTTGCATTGTTTAAAGAAAATGAATCAGAAATGATTAATGTACTCAATAATATTGCATTTATTTCATTTGAAGATTTTGACCTTGCTCTCCCTTTTGCAGGGTATCAAGTTTATGTATGACTGTGTGACAGGACTGCAAATTGAAAATAACTATGGCTGTATCATGGCTGATGAAATGGTAAGAGCCTTGTATATGTAGAATGTTCAAAGTACGTAATTAACAGACTTTCAAGAGTGATTACTTTTGCACTGGATTGACTAAAAATGCTGTCGACTACCATTGCCAGTGCACTTTATCAATAAGTTTATTTTCTAAATATATTTTTATTTTGATGCTGGAACCTCTTGCTTGACTAGTTTTAAAAACAAAATTTATTATAACAACAGATTCAAGAGAATTTTGCACTATTTTTAAACCAACAGTATTTGTTCAAAATCAAACTAAAATTGTTGACATGTCAAGTAATCATAATGATCATGTTTGACTGACTATCTCCCTTTGAATATGGTCACATCTCACTATTCTATTTACCATTTTGGTAGATTATACCCTGTTTTGGGCAGGCTTGTGGTCAGTAATACTATTTAAGAGACTTATAAAAATGCTTTTCAGTAAAATATAAATAAATTATTTGTGTGTATCTCTTAAAGAGTCTTCATTTCTCAGATGTAAATACTATCCTGACATACATTCACTCATTGTACCATTGTGTTCTTACACATCACTTGCAAATTCGTCATTCACTTAGTGTGTATGGAACTGTTAAATTTTTATTTTCAGGGTCTTGGGAAGACTTTGCAGTGTGTTGCTCTTCTGTGGACCTTACTGGTATGCTTTTGTTGGATTGCTCTTTTGTGTTATTTTTTTTATTTTGTTGCTTCAGTTTAATGCAGTATTACACATTCACAGATTTCCTGCTGTTGCTTAATGTCAGGTGATCACATTTCTCTAGGTAGATCAGTTTCCTTTGAATAGTAAATATTTCAGAAATAGCCAGTTAGAAATTTTAAAAGCCACTTTTCTTCCAGAACTTGACAAATATTAAATGCAAGTCAGTTTCCTTTGAATAGTAAACATTTTAGAAATAGCCAGTTAGAAATTTTAAAAGCCACTTTTCTTCCAGAACTTGACAAATATAAATAACTAAGAAAACACTAATAAACAGAAATTATGCATTATTTATTATGTATATGGGTATATTTATAATGCAGACTGTTTACCTATTGCACAGAAAGGTTTATTTATTATGCTTACAGATTTGTTTATTATGATTGTAATCATATAATCTTCAATTCTTTATCTGGGTGTAAGCTCAACTATAGATTTGCAACTTAAAGTGTTTTTGAAATTTATAGCCAATTGCTAAGTTGAAGTTAAAAAAAGTCTGGGGATTTAGCCACCTTAACTAGTTTGAAGATAATTACAAATAAACATATTTTTCAGACAATTCCAGAGTGAGGAATAATCTTAAAGCATTTCAGGTGTGTTTTATTTTCAGTAGCATATTTATATTTGAAAAGAATCATTACTTTATTGTTGATAAATGCTTTGGTGTTTTGCCCTATCTTCCAGAGGCAGAGTCCTGATTGCTGCCCCATGATTAGCAAGGCCATCATTGTTGCTCCTAGCAGCCTGGTTAAAGTAAATCAATATTTATCCTCTGTATGTGAGCATGCATGCATGTGTGAAAATATTTCTGTACTTAAATATTTATGTGTTCATTCATATACATGTATGGTTATACTGCTTTTTCAAATGTTATAATTTACATGTTTTAAAAAATATTCTCAAATATTGACTTTATTTTCAGAACTGGCAAAATGAGATCAACAAATGGCTTGTAAATAAAATCACTGCCCTGGCTATTGACTCTGGAACTAAGAGTGAAATAGACCGAAACCTAAGTCAGTGATCAATATTGGAATATAAATATATAATATTATTGTTCATTTAATCGAGTGTAAATTTAGTCGTATAAAGAATATAATTCTAAAGTCAAATCTTAAATTGCATCATTTAGAGTATGAATTTATTTTTTCATGCACATGCATGCACACACACACGCACGCACGCACTGACGACCATCAAGCTGCAAGGGTTATAGTTTTTAGCACATTCAAAGACAGAAAAGCTTTTTTTCGTAGTGCATCTGCCCCTGTTGTATTGTAGTGATTCTATTAAATAAAGTAAATCTTTGAAGTGCTACTGCTTGTACGTTTATACCCTCTCCCTCTCCGAATGTGGACAGCTGATAAGTATTATGGAGAAACTTACTTCAGTTTATTATTCAAACTTTTTGTTTCTAACTATTGATTAATTATATTTTCAGTAGAAAAATACTGATATTTATTTAATAATAACTGGCACACAATTATTTTTACATACCTTGTAATATTTTGTGTTATTGCTTGATACTGATAATGAAAGTGAATTCTTATGTTTTGCCCAGCTCACTTCATGCACCAACAAGGTCGTCGCATCACCCATCCTGTGCTCATCATTTCGTATGAAACCTTCCGACTTCATGCATCAGTGCTCCATAGTGGCACAGTGGGGTTGGTCATATGTGATGAGGTTTGTTTACCAAAGGTTTTGACAGAACTGTATATTTAAATGTCTCATATATAATGTGTGTGTGTGTTTGTGTGTGTGGAATGTGTTAGATGTCTATACATATGTTGTGTATGTACCTATGATGTGTCTGTGTGAAAATATTTCCATCTGCATGTAAAGCAACAAATATATCAATAAAAAATAGGAATTGATAAATTTAATTCATTTTTATAGGGTCATCGATTGAAAAACTCTGAGAACCAGACATACCAAGCACTATCTATGCTGAAAGCAGAACGCCGCATCCTGTTGTCTGGTACACCAATTCAAAATGATCTGCTCGAATATTTCAGCCTTATTCACTTTGTCAACAGGGGCTTGCTAGGTAGATCTGATTCTTTGTTTTCTGTAGAATAAATGTCAGAAATAAAATTTCAGCCTTAATCACTTTATCAACAGGGCTTGCTAATTCTGATTCACAGTGTGTATCTTTTACAATGAATATAAAGAACAAAGCTTTGTGTACCTTTTTAGAATGAATATCAAGAACAAAACTTTGTGAACCTTTTTAGAATGAATATCAATAACAAAATATTGTGTACCTTTTTAGAATAAATATCAAGAACAGAACTTTAAGACATTTCTCTCTAAAAATAAATTATCCTTGTGAGCAGCTTTGAGTTGTGTAACGCTTTTGATGAATTTTTGTGTGATAAAATGGTAAGATTTTAACATTTTTAGCTATTAAATGTCTTTCTTTTTTATAAAATTTATTTCATTTTAAAAAATATTTTATAAAGAAATTCTTTATCTGTATTCCATTAACACGAGAAATTTGATTTGTATTTTATTTTTTCCCTTTAGATTTTAGATTTGTATGTTTTTGCATACTTGGATGTCTTCTTTTGCAGAAAATTTATATTTTCTTATTGAAAATTGCAAGTAAATTTGTATTTTAGTCTAGCCCATTTAACAATGCTTATCCTAATTCAAGAATTAAATTGCCCAAAATGCACGTTTGGTTCACATTTTCCCCATTTTTTGTGTGCGCATAGAAACATAGCATATAAAAACAATACCTTATTATAGCATATACAAACAATACCTCATTATCTCCCTTACTATATTAATGGTTAAAACAATTTCATTACTGCTCTTAGGGTCTGACATTTGACCTCTACAAAACCGTTTTTAGATAGTTTGCAATACCATATAAAAAAGCAATCTCATTGGCTGAAATATTGGTATCTATGGTGCCTGCTCATGTATGTTTCTTAGGAAGAACTATTTGAATTTTTTCAAGAGATAAAATGAACTCTATTAAATAAAAGTAATTTCTTCTTATGAAAGAAAATCAGATTATTTTTCTATACGTTTATTTGCAATTAAAAGTCAGTTCTCAATGAAATAAGCAAATTGGAATAAGCAAAATTTGGTCCCGTCAGAGATTGGCAGATGAAATTTGTTTCAAAATTTTACTTACAGCAGTGATATGCAAATGTGAAAGTTATGATTTTGACATTGCAAATGTAAAAGATATGATTTTGACAAAGTATAAATCTCTGCCTTCAGTGATATTCAATCTGCATCAGAAACTTTATAAAAAATAAGTTTTTTAAAGTAATTAGAAAAGAACTTTAGAAATTTTGTGTTTCTGGTTCTGGTTAATTACTCAATGTTCCAGAACTTTGGTATGTTTCTTTGACATAACTACTTAAAACTTATGCATGGGCAAATGCCTGTCTTCATAATTCGCTATTTTTTAAATTTAATTTAGTTTATGGTATTTTCCAAGATAAAAGATATAATTAAATATATAATTAAATATTTTAATACACAGGCATAATTTTTTTTTCAAGGAAATGCTCTTAATGAAAATAAAACTGATTTCAGAGCTTTATCTTGCAAGAATGTTAGAAAGTTTTAGCTGATTTTCAAACATTTCATGCATGTGATAAAATTAATAAAATAAAACCTAAACATGATATTCTAAAACTAATATCAATATATCTTTTCTACATCAAAGACAACTTATATCCCAAATTTGTAGAATAACTTTTTTCTTCTTTGCATTTTTCAAGTACTCTCGCCTCAGTTATTTTTTATCTTAATATTTTTTACAAATTATTAAATCTCTAAACTGTAAACAGGGACTGCTCAGGAGTTTAAGCGCCGCTTTGAAACACCTATCTTGAAAGGAAGAGATGCTGATGCCAGTGATGAAGAACACAAGAAAGGTGAAGAAAAACTCCAAGAGGTATGTCAGTATTTTCTTTCTTAACACATTCATATTTAAAACATCAGACCAGGCATATAGATTTGTGATTAAATCAAAAGCCAGAAACTTCGAATTGATGAGGACTTGCAGACAATGTACATATCATTCGTGTATAAGTACTTGTAATCTGCTCCCTTTCTCCCTGTATGATCAAACAAAAGTCAGTAACCACAGGTCATTATGAAATGAAGAGCCAGAGCATAAAGGACTGATTGCAGTCAACAAAGGTCTTCTCCATATAACATTTACATAATAATGGTAGTCAGCATTGGCCTTCTGTGCATTATACTTACATGGTGTGCTAGATATACAGACAGCATTGGTCTTCTGTACATCATACTTACATGGTGTGCTAGATATACAGACAGCATTGGCCTTCTGTACATTTTATATATATATATATGTTTGAGAAAACATTTAGCACAGACCTTCTCCGCATCATATTTGTATGATGTAGTGGTAATACAGTCAAATACAGTCAACATGAATCTCCTCTACATTACACCTATATCATGTAGTACAGAAGCCTTCTCCATATCACACTTGTATGATGTACTGGTAATATATCCACCTGGACCTTCTCTGCATTACACCTGTTTCACATGATATACTAGGAATATATCTGCATGGACCTTCTCTGCATTACACTTATATCACATGACATACTAGGAATACATCCATATGGACTTTCTCTGCATTACACTTATATCACATGACATACTAGGAATACATTCATATGGACTTTCTCTGCATTACACTTATATCACATGACATACTAGGAATACATTCATATGGACTTTCTCTGCATTACACTTATATCACATGATGTACTAGGAATACATCCATATGGACTTTCTCTGCTTTACACCTGTTTCATATGATTTACTAGGAATATATCCGTCTGGATTTTTCTCTGCATTACACCTATATCACATGATTTACTAACAATACATCTGCCCACTTGAACCACTTGTACAGTCCACATGGACCTTCTCTGCATTAGACCTACATTAGGCAAAATACTGGTATATACATCTGCATATCGTTCTATATCAAATTATGTATAAATTCAAACACTTAAATTACAAATCCATATATGTATTTATTAATACACATTTATACATACAATGATAATATAATGATTTATGAGCTACAGAATATTCTTCCACATTATGAAATTTACACAAACATAACTCTTTCACAAATTCACCATCTAACACAAATATAAAGTGAAAATGACAGTTGGAAATTGTAAAATTATGTAGTGAGAATTATTAAATTATCACTAGAGTTCATTATAGTTTTCCATAAAATATTAGGCAAGGTATTAATATGGCAAGTAACAGAATGAAAGTTTATTTTCTAAAATAATGCCAAGCAGACAAGATATTAATATGGCATGTAACAGAATGAAAGTTTATTTTCTAAAATAATGCCAAGCAGACAAGATATTAATATGGCATGTAACAGAATGAAAGTTTATTTTCTAAAATAATGCCAGGCAGACAAGGTATTAATATGGCAAGTAACAGAATGAAAGTTTATTTTCTAAAATAATGCCAAGCAGACAAGGTATTAATATGGCAAGTAACAGAATGAAAGTTTCATTTTCTAAAATAATGCCAAGCATACAAGGTATTAATATGGCAAGTAACAGAATGAAAGTTTATTTTCTAAAATAATGCCAAGCAATCTTGACAGATAAGATGAAACTGGCACTACTACTATTTTCTAAAAAATTTTTAGAATGCTATGCTGAAAAATTACAAGCTTGGCTGAATCATATTCTTATCTTGATTCATTCATAAAATATAAACCAGTCAGAAGGATGTGTAACACAAGCACATAGGACTTTGATGGTAGCATATTGTTGTGACCTCACTAAATGGGGACAGGTCATCACTTTCTTGTGAGTTTGAAAAAGTTGGGCTATCTTATCTCACCTCCAACTAGTAACAACTATGAACTCAGGTTGAAACCAGCTGCTATCCAGTTAAAGGAAGTGTTATGTAGCTCAAGCAATTTGTACACCAGTCTATACTTTGTGGATTTGGGAGATCAGAAGAATATCTGGACTGAATCTGTACAGGACTGGATGAGGAGTGGACACAGTCCTATTTAGAAAGACAAACTTATTCAGAGTTCAGTTGAGTACAAAAAATCATGAACTGCTCTTTTCTTTGATGTTTGTCAGTGTGTGCATTTCCAGGTTGTAGTGTACCTATTTTTGTTAGTGTGGTTTGTTATATTCTTAGTACATTGATTATGAAAATTAAATTTCTTCCATTAAGAAAATCTTGGCAATCATTTCTCAACCCATTTGACTTAAACATATTTTTAACTATTTATATGCAGCTTGCTGGAATAGTAAACCGTTGCATCATACGGCGAACACAGGCCCTTCTTGTCCAGTATCTACCTGTCAAAGGTAAGCTGATTCTTGTTATTACAGTTTTTTAAAAATAATTAAATCAAAACGGTTTTTTGAAAGAAGATATTGTGTGTTTTTTAAAAATATTACAATATAATCTCATACTAAGATGTTATATGATTTGGCATATTCCTCCAAGAACCAATCAATATGTGTGTTTTTTTTCCAACAAAATATTGCTTTGAAATCTCATCATAATGGACCAATTGATACATCTGTTGTTAAATAGTTGTAATTTCAAATTGGAATACTTAATTTGTCTATTGACAGCTGTGACCTACTAACACATGACAACTAGATTTCTGCTAGATTTTTATTTCAACTATCAATGAAATAATTAATTATTGAAAACAACAAGCAAAAGTTGTAAACTTAAATTTAGAGTTTAAATATCACTATAGTTTAAAGTTGTTTTATATTAATTTAAATTGGAAAGTTATGAAGAAACTCATAGTAAACTAAAAATTTAGAGTTTGTAGGTAATGTAGCATTTGTCAGTTGGCACTGTTATTTATTGAATTTTGTATTTGTTGGATATTAACTTTCAACTTGGCTGTTTTTGTTTGCAGTGGAGTAAGTTATATATAATTAATTGACAACTTTGTGTCATTGATTTGTTGCATTTCCCAGTTTTCATCTTACCTCTTTTTTATTTACAGTGGAACAGGTTGTATGTTGTCGCCTGACACCTCTACAGTCTTCACTGTACAAAGCATTCATGGCATCTCAGGCTGCTCAGTGTCAATTAGCGTTGGATGGCAAGGTGTCTGTTAGCACACTTTCCTCAATCACACAGCTCAAGAAATTATGCAATCGTAAGCATTTGTCTTCTCCTCTTCTACTTTCTCATCTTGTCACATTTTGCATTAATAGATTATATTAGATTAGTTTCACAAGAAACTGCTTTATTTTTCTTTTTTTAGAAAAATACTCTCTGTGTGTCTGATGTGTGTTTATGCTTTCTTGTTTCTTTTGGGGATAATTTTTTAGATCCAGATCTCATCTATGATAAGTGCGTGGAGCGCAGTGAGGGGTTTGAAAATGGGTTGGATATCTTCCCTAGCAACTACACTACCAAAGTGGTTCGGCCAGAACTGTCAGGCAAGTAAAGGTGGTCTTGTCTAAGCAACCCCCCACAGAGACATTTATACTCCATTAAATTGCTATTAATTTTTTAATAACTGTGTACAAATGTTTTTCTTAAGCACTAGAGGAGTTTTATACTTTCATCAGAAAACATAATATATAGGAGTGTGGATATTTTGAGTATAATGTGTACTTTTAAAATGTAATATTTTGTCAGTGTATTTTTAGTTGTTCAAATTGGGGTGTGCATTATAAATAACAGAATTAATTTTGTAAAAATTTATTTTAACATAAACTGTTAAAAGTTTGTAAATTTCCATTTATGAATGTCAATAACTCATGCTGCCACTAATTAAAGTAAATATTTTTGCAATGTCCATCTATACAAATACAGTACTAAAAGCATCTGAACTTGAAACTAAACTTGCCACTAATGTAGGGGAGTATTTCTGATTTTTTTGTGGATAATGGCTGTTGCCTTTTTTATTTCAAAGCAACCTTATTTGAATAACATTATATGAGAAAATTTATTATTTTTTTAATAAGACAATGAAGTATGAAAAAAAAACATTGACCAAGTGAAATTTTTCTTGCCTTTTCTCTGCTATATGTGGCCTTAATTTGTTGGAGTGGATACATCCATAAAGAAAGAAAGAATTATCAGTAAACACACCAGTACTATAAATATATGACCTTAATTTTTTGGGATGGATACAATCATAAAGAAATAAATTACCAGTAAACATATCAGTACTATAAGTATATGGCCTTAATTTGTTGAAATAGATACATCTATAAAGAAAATACCAGTAAATACATCCATACTGTTGATACTGGTAAACTGCTTCAATTCACTGCATACATCAAGAAAAATGGCATGGACACCCAGGTGCTTTAGTAATTAAAGACAATTCATATGTGCTTGCTAACATAGAGAGAGACATGTTCAAGACTCTCTTTTTATCCACCTGGGATGTTGGAATAATTTTGGCTCTAAATTCCAACCTTTTGGAACCTTTTGAAAAAAATTCTGAAACTCTATTTTTTAATAAAAATAATTTTCTTTGGTAGCTTTAGCCTCATCAAGCAGAATTTCAGAAACATTGCAGTTCATAGTTTGTCCAGGAATGTTTATAATACTATTTACAGTAATGGCTTGGTTAGTTACAGATCCTTTTTACCTATTAAAGAAAAGCCTTCTAGATGATGGTAGCTGCTCACTTATTATCTCCCCTCTACTGTCGTTCAGGACCAGTTAGAGCACTTAAAGAAGAAAAAAAGATTACCTATTAAATCTAAACACCGTGGTAATACAGATGACAATAATCATTCTGTCATTCAAGAACTATTTAGAAAACTTAAAATTTACTGTCTGAACACCATAGGTAGAATAAGATCTTGACCCTTTTCACTCTCCTTCTGTGAGAAATATTTGTAGTTTGAGTCAAACCATTGTCACCCAGATGTAAATTGTTCATTAGAGTTTAAAAACTTATCCAGTGTATCCAGACTTTGGTTAGAGCCCATAAGTCTATGGCCATTTCATGTAATTTAGCTTTTTATAGAAATGTAGCTCTTAAAGATATGACAGCTGTGACATAGAGATCTCTTTCTTTTACCTTCTCAAGGTCTTATCTTACATCGTTGCCCTTCCCCCCTTTTTTATGTTAGAGTTCTCTCTTATACCAATATGGCAACTATTATATTTCATTATATATTATATTATTATTATATATATCATGGCATGTATAGGGTGGAAAGTAGACCCTTATACCATCTAAATTAGAAATACAATATATGTCTAAAAAACGAGTTTGCCTCTCTTCTTTGGGCACTATGGCAATAGCTCAGTACGTCTCTGCAACTTTACAAGATAAGGATTTCCCCCCCCCCCCCCATTAGCTTGCCCTATATAGAGTGTTTTTCTTTTGAATTCATGATGGAAAAATACCCTTCTCCTGTTCATAATTCTCCTCATGCATACTCATCTGGTGGTATGATTAAAAATAGACATTTTTGTGGTTAAAATAAATTATTTCCTGAATAATTACCAGATGTGCACATACAGAGGACCTCTCTATCTCCCTGCTAGCTATCTTTTGGCTTGAACTTGCATGATAATACTATACTGATGATACTATAATAGGGGTGGAAAACTTGGTGATCACTTCGATTCTGTTATCTCTTATTAAGTACCTTTTACACAGTACCATATGCATGAGGGTTCCAGATGACTAGTAGTTAGCGACATTTTTTGTGTGGCAACTTTACTGTTAGTAATGACAGCTTTCTATTTCGTTATTATGGCAAAGAGAAAATAAGAAAAAAACTGCCATTGTTTGTTTTTGTTTTTATTGAGATTGTTGCAGCATGTTGATGACTATATGAGAATAACTTGATGTATTATGTTACAGCATGTTGATGACTATATGAGAATAACTTGATGTATTGTTACAGCATGTTGATGACTATATGAGAATAACTTGATGCATTATGTTACAGAATGTTGATGACTATATGAGAATAACTTGATGTATTATGTTACAGCATGTTGATGAGAATAACTTGATGTATTGTTACAGCATGTTGATGACTATATGAGAATAACTTGATGTATTATGTTACAGCATGTTGATGACTATATGAGAATAACTTGATGTATTATGTTACAGCATATTGTTGACTATGTGAGAATAACTTGATGTATTATGTTACAGGAAAGGTAGTAGTTTTGGACATGTTGTTGGCCGTAGTCAAGTCAACAACTAGTGACAAAGTGGTGCTTGTGTCCAACTATACTCAGACTCTTGACCTCTTTGAGAAGCTTTGTCACCAGCGCAAGTTAGTTTATTGTTAATTTTGTTGTAATTGTACTTATAAAAGTATTTTGCATTTGACTGTTTATGAATATAATGTGCTTAGAAAGCACACTAACAGAGAAACAAAATCACAATCAAATTGTAGTTTGGCTACATTTTTGGTGAATAAAAATGTTATATATAATCATCACGGATGCAGTTCTCCCAAAATCAAAACACTTGGCTGTACATGGATTTTATTTTGAGATAGACCAGACTTTTGCTATCCATATTTGGTTTGTACCACACTTTGATTCTGAATCCTCGAGAGTGGCACAATTTGTCAATTTCAGTAAGATACCTTGAGAGTGGCACAGTTTGTCAATTTCAGTAAGATACCTTGAGAGTAGCACAGTCTGTCAATTTCAGTAAGACGTATTTCATCCTGTTTTAGGATGTGCAAGCATTAGAAGGTAAATTTTTTATTTGCTGATGTAAAATACATCCTTTTCTTGTCTGTGTTGTATAGTTACCATTATTTCCTTTGACAATTCATATATTTAAAATGCTGTGCAATCATTTTGCTATTTAGATAAAATTGTTCCTCTTCACATTAATTTTGTAATCTCCAGTAATGTCAGTCATTGAAAGAACATGCGCTTCATTTATCTTGCAGTTACAAGTTTGTTCGCCTTGATGGGTCAATGTCAATCAAGAAACGAGCCAAGATTGTGGAAAGGTTCAATGATCCTTCTGTAAGCTCTTAATGACCATTTCTTATTTGATTTTGTTTTACATAGAATACCATGACAAGATTATTATTCAGGGGTGCTCATATAAGTTTTTGCACATTTTATAATTGACATTAAAAAAAAAAAATCATTGTATATTTATGAATGTATTTGTAACCATGTCTTGATATAGCTTAGGAATATGATGCTTGTAAGTGCTTAGGATCACAGTGTTTTTAAGTACTTAGGAACATACATCATTTGTAAGTGCTTAGGTGCATATAGTGTTCGTAAGTGCTTAGGAAGATATTGTTTGTTTGTGCTTAGGGACATAGAGTGTTTGTAAGATCTTAGGGGCATAAAATGTTTGTAAGTGCTTAGGAACATATTTCATGTAAGTGCTGACATCTATTACTCTATTGTTTTTGTTAACAATATTCATCTGCCTGAAATTGAGCCCCTTTCACTCAAGTCTTTCTCTATAAGAGAACCAGGACTGAGATCATGCAGTTTCTTCTTTCTTCCTGCCACAGAGTCCTGAGTTTATATTCATGCTGAGCAGTAAGGCAGGCGGCTGTGGTCTGAATTTAATTGGTGCTAATCGGCTTGTAATGTTCGACCCAGACTGGAATCCTGCCAATGATGAGCAGGCGATGGCAAGGTGCTGGCGTGATGGGCAGAAAAAGCAGTGTTACATCTACAGGCTTATTGCGGTCAGTAACAGCTTAATATACATTATAATTTGTTTCTTCTTGAGATCAGTGTAACATACATTATTAAATATTGTTAACAAAAGTTATTAACATATTGTTTATAATATTATCAAATATTGAAACCTTTTTGTTAATAAAACATACTTTGCTTTATCTATTTAAATATTTTAATGCTTCATCCATAGCACTAGAAATTATCTTTGTTGGAATGTAATTTTTTTTTTTTAACAATCTTATTACAGTCATTAATAATGCAGCTATTGATAATACTTTTTTTCCTCTTGCTTGTCTTGAATTGTGTTCTTGTCACAGTTGAGAATTATAATATATCTTATCATTTAATAAACTTCTCAATAGACATTCTACTGCTAATGATAATAGTCTGGATTTAATGAACCACCTTATACTTTAGACTCTCTTGGCAGTTCACAAATGGTGTTGGATTCAACAGTCTCTTACTAGAGAGAAATAGTGTGTCCATTGAAAAAAATCCAATCAGTTTAGATGGATTTTGAACCCATGGCTGCATAACTTTCTAGGATGAGAGCAGCACTGATGAATATTCTTTCCTGATTTCTGAAGATGAAAGTTTTGATGACAGTAATTAATTAACGGTGGATTTGAAGGAGACTGTACTATAAAATCAGATGTTAAGCCAGAGGTAGAATTTTTTTTGTGTGTATTTGAAGCCTACTTGCTGCAACTTTTGCATGTTGTCTTGTTTGCAGTGCCCCAAATCTAGAGCTAAAGCAATACAACAATGGTACCCAGCTAAATATTCAGGGGTTATGTGAACATGTTTGTAAATGAAAGTGGTGCAGTCAACCTGTTCATAGTAAATGCTGTGAGGAAAATATTTATTTATCTTAGATTGTAAACAACAACATTTAATGTACATCATTGTTAGTACAGGAAAGAAACAAGACTACTGCATTCTCAAAGCATAGATCAATTAAAGGGAATATACTTGGTCTGCATGTTGTTGTTTACAATCTAAGATAAATATTTACACATATTTCTTTGTGTATACATATATTTTTAAAATAATATTCTAATACCATGTAGAATAGCACTGTAGTTTCTATATATAAAACTTTTCAGTTTTTAAATTTGTCATATACATTAGCAATGCTAGTATTGTTAATGTTATTATGTTGAAATGTAAATCTCTTTTCCTAATTCAGCTACCTCACCACAAAGGATTTGAATAATATTAATATGCAAATGAATATAAATAATATTTTAAGTGTGATTTATTTATTGTAAAACATATATTACCATGTAAGTGATGCAGCACAATTATGATACTAAAGTACTTTCTATTTACAGATTTAAAAAAAAAAAAATTATTATTTTTTAAAACAAATTGAGGCTATCCCAAATATACCTGTGGATTTCTGCATTTCTTGGTTGACCTCTTTCTTCACAGAACTGTGCAAATGCATTCTCCAGTATAGCCATATTGAGACACACAACAAAAAAGGCTGGATGGTGTGTTATGTAGCTATAGCCTGCACAGTGCATCTTGTAAAATTTTTGCCTTCTTCATAACAACACTTGCACTCTTTTTTTCAAAGGCTGAATTAGACATTTTCACATCTGCACCAAAAAAATAAAGATAGAAAACAGTATTCATGCAGTAATTAAAAATACTCTTGGTAAATGAATAATGAACATTAGTTGATAAATCTCTAAAAACAGTTGTAATGAATTTTTAAAACAGATACTTTTTGCAGTTTTAACAGAATACGTAATATTAACAAAATTATTAGTATAATTAATTAAATATCACTTAATCAACTGTCAGTGAATATCTGGTATAAACATATTGTTGTTGTTTAATTATTTTGCAATATCTGATTTAATTTTTAGAAATCAACTGAATAAGATGCTTTATATGTGAAATATATATTCATCAGACTACTATCATCATCTTTTAATATGAGTTTGTATAAATGCATTTTATTATATCAGGTGTTAATTGCATCATAATATTTTATTTTATTTAATTACTTTAGTATTTGTTTTAATACTATTCATAGCATAAAATAAATGTTTATGACAAATTTTTTTGAAAAGTTAATCTTTTAATCTATCCACTACCAGGACCAAAACTGGTCCTTATTTTCTTCTGTTAACTTTAGTTGGTAAATCCGTTACAAAGCATTTGATCATTATTATTATGCATCTGCCATAAATACATGTATAGAAATGAATAGTTGAAGTAACATGATCATAATTAATTCTTTTACTTTACAGTTTATGGTTTAATAATACTGAATATTAGCAAAGTTATAGAATTTTGTGGCACTAATTATTCCACCATTATTAAGAAGGCAAAATCTGGGATTTTTTATCAATTTTAAAAGCTTTAGATTTACAATACTAAATAAATAAAATAGTGCACAATGCAAAAAATAAACACACACACCACTTATACAGGCATTCATGCATAAATATAGAAACATTATAATTTATATATATATATAAAAGAAACTACTTTACTAGTAAGTAAAGTAATTAAAAATTTTATAATGACAATTACAAAATTGTACTTAAAAAGCTTTCTTCATTCATATAAAAATCATACACAACTCATTTTAATAATAGTTATATATGTCTATGAACTTATCGATGACTAAAAATGTACACTATGTACTATATTGACTATATCATAAAAATAACTTACCAGTCATTGTCTTCATCAATCATTGTGTCTTTGGCATCTCCAACATCATTAGAAATGGTATGCAAACTGTCATCAGTATGACAAAACTCAAATGAAGTACTGGAGAAAATTATATTGGCAGCCATTTGACCCCTTGCCTGATGTCACTTCTGTTTGTTTTTACCGCAAGGACTTGCGGGATTATGTACCTTAGTAATGAGGCAAATTGTTCACAAACTTTGTTAGACCTAGACTCCATTTCACTTGGTCTTTAACCTATTAACTTTTTGTATTTTGGTACTAGTTGAGCTGAGGATTTAGTATTTCATTGCATTGAAATAAAAGCTTTATATTGTTTCCTTAAGAAAATTGTTGTCTTGAAGCAAAATCTTACATTGTTGTCTTAAGGCAAAGTTTTATATTGTTTTCTTGAAGCAGTCTTATCTTGTTGTCTTAAGACAGTGGTATATTTATCATCCTACAGCAGTCTTATCTTTTTGTCTTAAGATAGTGATTTATATTATCATCCTACAGTAGTCTTTCTGGTAATCATTTGGAATAATGTTTGTTGTTGCACATGACTTAATAATTCAGGAAGATGCTGTTTCACAGAGTTCACTTTTGACAGCACTCTTAAACTAGTTAAAGTGTCAAATTGCTTACTTTTGATTTTCACACTACAAATACTGCATGTTTTTGTACTGCAATACAAAATGATACCTTGAATATTTTAAATGTTTTCATGTAACAGACAGGCACCATCGAAGAGAAAATATTTCAGCGTCAGGCACACAAGAAGGCACTGAGTAGTTGTGTTGTTGACAAAGAAGAAGACGTGGAAAGACACTTTTCTCTTGGAGACCTTCGAGATCTGTTCACACTCAATGAGAGTACGCTGAGTGACACACATGACAAGTATGTATATTATTTGAATTAAGCCCTATTTGTCTATTGTTGTTCATCTTGTCATTCTTGAGATTTTTAATGGAAGACTATCAAGTTTTCTATTATTGATTGTTCCTAAACTGTTCATGGTGTGCATGTCAAAATTTTTTACACTCAACATTCTAGACATTTAGTATTAATCTTTAAGAGAGAGAGAAAAATAATAATAATCTTTTTTTTTTTATATAGTTATTTTTAAATAAATAGTTTTGAGCAAGGTAGTATGTTTTTTAATGACTGTTAAGTGGAAATATATGTATTTTAAAACAAAATTTTTAAGGTAAATCAAGTTACTAGTATATTACTAGAGCATGAAACAATGCATTGGTTAATATTATAGCTCTAAAGTAGTCATATAGTTGTCTGTGAATGAGTGGAGACATACAGACTAAAGAACAGAAACATTTTAGCTCCCATTGCTAGTTACTGGAAGACAATAAGAAATGAAACCAGTTTGGTAACTTAATTTCCTGCTCATTGATTATCACTCTACTGGAGTTAGGTCAGCATATTGTTCATCTCTGAAGACTACATATTAAGACTGATGAATTTAGTTCCTGCTCACTGTTGTATTACTGCACTGTAGTTAGGCCAGCATATTGCTACATCTCTGAAGACTACATATTGAGACTGATGAATTTAGTTCCTGCTCACTGTTGTATTACTGCACTGTAGTTAGGCCAGCATATTGCTACATCTCTGAAGACTACATATTGAGACTGATGAATTTAGTTCCTGCTTACTGTTGTATTACTCCAATCTGGTTAATGCAGTATGTTTATTCAATTTCACAGAAATAGGAAACAGTAAGGAAAAGTTAATAAAATCAATTTGTGTTTGGCATAAATGCATTATATGAGAAACTCAATGAGTCAGGGATTGTTTATATATGCATACATTTTATATATATTTTATAAATTTATTTGAATATAAATTTACATTTATATTCAGTCTCTAAACCTAGTTGCCAGGTTTGCACAATTTTGCTTTGCACAGTAATTGGCTGTTAACATTTAAAAAAATCTTTCGTCTCTACATATTTACTACTTGTATAAGGACATTTTAATAATAATAATAATGTTAATAATGATGGTAAATAGAACACTTTCTCTTATAATGCTCAAATTGACATAAAATGAAGTTTTCATAAAGCCACAAGACATGACAAGCATGAAGCAAAGAAATATATTTACAAAACAACATAGATAAAATGGATTTAAAAATAGTTTGAATAAACAGTGACACAGGAAAAAGAGACAGTGCTGTTCTTTCTGAAAATGTCCATGTTATCTCAGATCAGAAGCAGTATATTCCATGAAGAGGAACCCCTGATAAACAAATGAACCATATAACTTAATCCTTGCTTTTGGAATGTTGAAAAAATGTCTCATAGTGAGTGTTTCTGGCATTTTCTTGAAAACAGTCAGGTATTTAGGGCTAAATACGTGAGATAATCTTTTGTTGTAGTCTTATGTGAACAAGTAGTCTGTAGTCTTCTGTGAACAGGTAGTCTGTAGTCTGCTATGAATGGGTAGGCTGTGCTCTGCTATGAACAGGTAGCCTGTAGTGAACAGGTAGGATTACTCTGCTATGAACAAGTAGACTGTGGAAAGATAGAATGGCATGATTGATTCTTAGTGATCTAAGTCCTACTGGCGTGTTTTGTCATATTTGAAGTATTTTCCCCCAAGAAGATATTTTGGTAGATCAGAGAGAAGAGAATCACAGCATTTAAGCTAAGAGAGCACCCTTGTCTCGTTTTTCTGGTGTTTGCTTCATAACTCATGCTGTAATTATTTCACAGTTTCTACAAACATTATAGTAATTTAGCAAGGCTGTTGTTTGAAGGCAAATTAAACATTGAACTTTACCTTAGATCTCTGTGACAAAGTACATATTTTCCCACTTATCTTGGAAAACGTTTTTCTTCTATGAGCTTTCTTTTCTTAGATTTAGAAATGGATGTAGAAGCCATTATTGAGATGAAGGGTATAATAAAAAAATTATAAATCCTCACACTGAAATCCTTTATCAGTTTGTGACAACTGGCAGAGAAAAAATAAATTAGAATTATGTCCCTTCACCCTCACTAACTATTCCTTCATTATAAAGTTGTAACAGGTCTGCTTTTAGCTACTGATGCCAGACTGGTCCCACTCAGGTTACAGTCCTAGGTTTAAAGTTACTGAAGTGAGCCAATGCTGTATTTTGTGATTGTTCATAGTGCCTTCTTGTTCATCCCCATATTATCTTATTTTATAAGAAAAGTGTTGATTGCTTGGCCGGCCGCGCGTTTGAGACCCCTGGTTTAGAATATGGTCTTTTGTGCACAAATGGTGAGTCTTTTCTTTAATATTCTTTTTTTTAACTTCTCTATATTATTTTTTCATTTTCCAGATTTAAATGTAGTCGGTGTGTAAACAACATCCAAGTGAGGCGTCCTCCTGTAGGAAGTGATTGCAACTCTGACATGTCCCAATGGCATCATTGCGCAGACAAAAAAGGACTGTCTGATTCAATTTTGAAAACTGTTTGGAATCCTGCAATATCTTTTGTCTTTCATCACTGGTCACATGAAGAGCAGAGAAAAACTGTTTAGTTGTGAGTTGGGGTGTGGATTTCTGTTGTTCATTGCGACTGTTGTCATGAAATACACGTGCAAATGTGTCTAACAGTGGTTCCATTTTTTGTTAAGAAAAACCTTTTATTTTATGAACATTTATACTTAGCGGTCTGATATGATTGAATATTTTTGTAAATAAATGGTTTCTGTTTGTGCTTTTAAATCTGTTGTTAAAATCAGTTGATAATTTATACTGAAATAAAAAATGTACATACTTAATTAACATCACACACATCCATAGTAAAATCTAGCTAGCAAGAATTATAAATTTATTTATACTCAATGTTTTCTTATGAGCAAATATAGCAGTTTTTGCCCATTAAAATGTAATGGTTGTGTTGGGTCTGCTTGAACATAATAAAGAATCAAGTGCAACATTTATGAAAATTCTTCTAGACACAAATAGCTTACTTTTGCAAATTATGCATTTCTGTTGAATACGGAAATCATTCTTTAATTAAGCCACATATACCCCACCCCCCCCTTTTCAGAGTACAAATATCTGTGTAGAAAGGAAAATAACTCTAGGTTTTGACCTAGGCCCTCGGTACAAACTGTCAGTGTATATATTCCTAGTTTGTTGTAAAAGTATGCTAATTCAGTTGGTGTAAAATTTAATCAGCTTTATTTATTACTTTTTATTTTCCCTTATTGAGCACAAATTGAAAAAGATGGAACAAAAAAATTTCAAATTTTGAAAATAGTTATTCAGGCCATTCAACATGTTCACTTATATTTATGTCATCCTTTTGTGATTCAGTGTAGGATAGTGTGAGCTGGTTGCAGTTAGAAAAGTGTGAATTGCAATATGCAATTGCAAGATTATTCCTTTAGTACATCAATAGAACTTTGTTTGAAATTGAATTCTATCATTGTAAAAAAAAAAAAAAAGTTTTTGCTGATACGACAGGACAGTACATGCATAAATACCTGTATTTTTTCCAAACATCCAAAATCAGATATAGTTCTAAAAGGTGATTTAAATTTTTTTTTTAAGGTAGTAAATGTACAGCATGTATATATATTATCATCCTATTCTCCACACAATTTGATTCCTTGCCATATTTTTAGACAGCACCCCCCAAAAAAAAATCACCACAGTAAACTTTACTGTAATAATTCATTTTTTTTTTAGTATGCCATTGAAATATATTTGAATCAGCACATACCAAATAGTTTTATTGCAAGACATTTTACATGGCCATCAAGCATTATAAGCCTTATAGTACATGTATTCATGACAAAGATGTACGCTGAAAATTTTGTATTTGTGTATGCGCTTTTTTGTGGGTGTAGAGAAAGCAACCATACAAACTGAAGGCATATGCATTACACTTATTTATATTACAGTTTCTCCTTTGGCTTGGACTATGTTGATATTTGTAGTCACTAGAACAAAGCACACTTTAAATGTATTATATTCTAAATGAATCCAGATAGAAAGGAGCAAATTAGGAAAGAGAAATAAAATTTACTATACAAGTATTAAATTTGTGATTTTGTGTTGTCACTATGTCAGTAGCTTGTGAGGTGCATTGAATTTGATGGATGGGCTTTAGAACACCAAGGTTGAGATTTGTGAAGAAGTGAAATGAAATTGTATAATAATCCAGAATTCTGTATTGCAGCATAGATTAAGGTATATAGTATATATATATATAAAACAGCATTTTGCTTATCATCAGAGGGAAAAATAAGTGTTCACTGTTTAGAGAGAAAAGTAGCAGCATCAGCATTTTCTGGTGTATTTCATGTCTTACATATCTTAAAATTGACATCTCCATCCACATTCAGCATCCTGATCAAAATAAGTTACAGGCCTCTATAGCCAAAACAAAGTTCTTGACTGATTGCTCTTCACTGTCAGTTAAATTGTGTCTATAAATCATTTGTTGCACATTTTTTTGAGAAAATTGATTTATAAGAACTTTAACATGAGACCAGTTCTTTATAACCTCAGTTGTTTCTATATATGAAGTGTTTCTTTTTTTAAAATATCCCTTTAACTGTAAATCTACTAATCAAGAGCATTATAGGAAATATTTTCAAGACAAAAATTTGCAGAATATTCAGGAATATTTGTGATTCTACACTTTAAAAAAAAAAAATCATAGAAAAGATAAAATTAACACTAATCTACAAAGATTAAAATACTGTATTGAAAAAGGCTCAGTGATTTAAGATGTTTTGCATGTTTGGTAGGCCTAGGTATGAGTGCACAAGTTCTTGGTTTTTTTGTTGCTGCTATTTCCAACTACCATGGACTGATAAGAGTTGGTGGGTAACAACAAAAATTTGGAATATGCAAATAAAATATTCTTTAAAAGCATGCTGATAAGATCATTGTCAAATGACAACACATTAATGTTCTGAGAAATGAACTACATGTGCCTGTATACCAAATACATTACTTGAAGTATATATATCAGAGTAAAATAATGAAAAGTATTTAACTATATAGTACATCTATATACATAATTTCTGAAATAACCACACTTGCAGTTGATTGCTACCTTAATGGTATTTTACATAACGTTCACCAACACTTGTCAGGTTCCAAAATTTGGCAGGTCACTATCTTTCCAGCTCATTTAAAGTGGAATTTATGAACAAGTTTGTTTTAGATTTGTTAGTTGCACACAATTATAAACTTACTACTATAGACTACTGCTATGAACAATACTAATGTGTTTTAGTTTAACATATACTAATATAGAACGGAAGTTAGTTACAATGTACTTGAATCTTGAAATGTATTGAATAGATCCTGATCATAAAACTATTTTAACACCACAGTAGGCCCAAAATATGAAAACCTCCCAACAGGATTAAATTACATTTTTAAATTGTCAAAACTTGATGCTTTCTATTAATATATTTAAGTCTCTAATCATTCTTTAAAAATAAAATTTTATCAATATTGCAATCAAACATCATGAAAAATGCAATATATATATAGGTTACACACACACACAACCATCACAAAAACAAATATAATCAATATTTTGTTTATTAAATTAACCACACTGTACAATATAGATTATTTAAAGTGACAAGTTTCATTCCTTTTTTCAGTCAATAAATATGCATTTTGCTCACACACACCTCTTATTTTCAGTTTTGCATACTTCTTGCACACAAAAACAATTAGATCAATTATATTTATCACATTTTTCATGCAAAACCAATGTCTTCTAGTCAGAAGTGTGGTACAGGGAAAGAAAAGCCATTAAAAAAAAAAATCCACTGTTCCAACTCCTCCAGCTATATACAGTTCCTAGCATCATGGGAACAACTCACACATGACTCACAAATTCCAAAACACTGACAGCACAGGCTGCCAAGTGGCTAAAATAGATATGCATGCTGTGAAGGCCACACTTGTGTACATAGAAAAACTCGGTTAAAGGGTGGGGTGTAGAGTCACCTACATTTTTCTTGTGCTAAACTATATGCACAGCTAGACTCTTGCAAAAAACTTTAAAACCTAGCCATCTGATCTAACTGCCAACAAGTGATTTTTGTTGTAGAATTCAATGTACAAATGAAACTGCAAACTTGTACATTACTGTTTGAACTTAAAACTGAAAGCATGCTTTTCACCTAAATTTAAATAAAAGTACATAACAGTCTGGCTGTTTATATTAAAAACGCTACATAACATACTGCTAACAATATGTACAATTTCTAGATTCAGAAAGTCAATGCTATTGAAATTACAATCGTTACATGCATTACAAATACTAATTTAGTTTTGTAAAGCTTACGCCTATATATTTGAGAATGGAATTACAAATTTCGCCATTAAAAAAATATTAAAGAATATAAGCTATGCCTTTCAAATTTCGTTAAATGCACATTTCACATGAATAACAGTTATTAGCATTCTACACTTTGCAAACTTATTAGATCCCCACCCCAAAATGGAAATAATTTAAGTAAGCAGCCTCTAGCTACCAAAGTAAACATAATTAAACCTTAAACAATTTGACATACTTTTAACCATATAAACAAGCAAACACATTTTCGAGAGGTCTTACAAATAATGAACATGTATATATATATACACACAACAACAAAAAAATAACGCTATACAGTAGTACTAGACGGCGATGGAATCAAGTCTCTTAAAATATCTTTTGCAGTAGGTTCAATTCTGTCAGGAAACACAACATCGAACTCCACAATTAAATCACCTTTTTTGGTGGGCTGTTTAGCATGTGGCAACCCCTCTCCTTGAATCCGCTTTTGTGAACCCGGCTTGACAATGTCCGTCAGTGTCAAAGGAATTTTGCGGCCACCCAAAGTTGGCACTTGAATCGTTGCGCCACAAAGTGCCGCTCGGAGCGGAATTTTCGCTTTGTATCTAATATCATGTCCATCTCTGATAAAGGTAGAGTGGGGTTTGTCTTTAATCACAAACACAACATCTGCAGGTATACTATTAAGTCCCTGATCACCTTCTTTTGGAAAAGTTATTTTGGTACCCGGCTTCCAGCCAGGTTTCACGTCAATCTGCAATATTTTGTCCTCCATACGGAAAGTACGGCCGTCTGGGTTTAACGCTTTCCGCGTGATTTTTAGTTTCTTCGTTGTTCCATGCAGAACATCTTCAAGTGACACTTGTAGGTCTTTTACTACAGCTGGATCCTGGTGTTTACGTCGCGCCATACTGCTGAAACCACTTGTTGATGGGCCTTGTCCGTGACCGAAATGTTCGAACGGATCATCATCAACGTCCATGTGGTTGTCACCGCCAGAGAAATGGAACATGCGTGGACCACCACCGCCACCCATACTAAAGAACGAACCGAAGGGATTCTCGTCGCCAAAAAACATACGGAAGGTTTCGTGAGGATCGCCAGAGAAAGTGTAGCGGAATGTCCCGCCACCTGGACTTCCAGCAGATTCGAACCCCCCGCCGCCAGGTACTCCTCCTTTCAGTCCTTCCTCGCCGTATTTATCAAATATTTCTCTTTTTTTCGGATCACTCAAAACATCATATGCTTCTGCAATCTCTTTAAACTTATCTTCGGCACCGGGAGATTTATTTTTATCAGGATGATACTTCAGCGCCATTTTTCGATAAGCTTTTTTCAGTTCATCTTCTGAAGCACCCTTGTTCACTCCAAGGATTTTATAATAGTCTTTACCCATGATATAATTATTGCAACAATGAAGCAAGTTATTCCAAATGAATGATCAACAGCGTAAATCTTTCTGCAACTGCTTGTTATAACAAACTAAGACAAGTGAACTCCTTCTCAAACTGCTGTATCTGTACTAAAGAGAAACGTTGACGGTGGGTTAAGTAAAGAACGACAAGCGCTCTCGAAGTTTGCCGAATCTGCACGAATGTTCTGGACTGAAGGGTCACATCCGGTGAATATTTCAACCAATCAGAGTTCAAGATAATACAGTTACACTTTTTGGACAAACTGTTGAAACTAATCGAAAAATAACACCGAAATTTTAAAACATAAAAATAAATATACAGAACTTTATTTTAAAAAATTACAACATGCGAGCTTTACAATAAACTGTTGTTATTATTGAAGTAATTTTACTAAAGCATAGCGATTTATAAAAAGAATTTTATTCATTAGCTTTTAAGATCACGGACAAAACAACAGTCTGGATTTTCCCAGTCGAAACAGGTTTTTAGTACGACTGGATATTTGTGTACTTGTATTTTCTGTACACTATGTATTTATTTTGTTAGTGTCAGTATTGACTGTTTACCCTAAATCTTTTGAGAAGCGCCTCGAATAGTCAAGATAGTCACATGCATACACAACACATACATGTTTGTGTGTGAGGGATATATTTATCGTATATATATATATAATGACAAGATTCCATTGCTGAAAATCTGTATTTTTAAGTGTGATCTGTGATCTTCAATGTTTTGATTCAAACTTGAGCTCTTGTATACTGCTGCAACTACTTAAATATTTTGATTAACTTTTATTACAACAATGCTTCATTAATGCAACTAGTAAACATGTATTTATTACAAATACTTCTTGCACTTAGATATAAAATAAACCTGATTAGATAAGGTTTAATAATAAGATAATCAGAAAAAAATGACTCAATTTGCGGTGCGCAGTCACCTCTTGATATTTCTCTCGGTTATCAATTTTTTAAAATTATTTCTTATCTGTTAAACAGATTCTATTGCAAATAAGCTTTTAAAATCACACTAAACGCTATAATTTTCATACAATATATATATGTGCTAAGTATTATTTCCTGAAATGTAAGTGTGATCGTTCAAAGGTGCTGTTGTTAAATCTTTATAATTATAAATATAATGCTTATTATCATTTATTAAAATTACTTTTAGCACAGGTGAAAACTTTAGGATTAGCAGCAATAACTACTTCTGTCTTCTACAGGGTGGATAATTGAATGGGCATTTTTTTATATCTAAATTTGGCCTTGGAAATTATCTACCTATTATTTTTAGAAACATTTTTCTTTCTTTATAAAGGTAAGAATAAATTTTCCTGCCTTATACATACTTTCATAGAATTACTCATGAAGGTGCATATGCTCAGTAGAATATAGAAAGGATACAGTCTTGTGCACACTTTTGGGAGTTGAATTTTTGTGTGTTATGGTTTGTTAGGGGTCATTTTGGCAGTATAGTACAACAGCAATGAAAAAAATTAGACATCTCTCCTCTCCTTACTTCTGTTGCATCAATTATATAAATTTTATATATATTTCCTTATACTCTTGGTAACTCTACCCATATATTACAATATATGCAATAAGAAATGTTATTTATTATCATGACTCTCATCTGATGTAATTTATACTAAATTACAGTGCAGGGTGCAACAATTTTTTTTTCCTGCCTGTTCTTTGGACAAGTGGCTCAGAGCTTTACATGCTCAACTGTTTTTTTTAAATCATAATAATTCAGTATACCAATATATTTATTTTAATTAAAGTATCATCTCTGATAGATGTTCTTGCCATGATGAAAATATGTACAAGTTTATTCTTTTTCAGAATATCTATCATGGTCTTCAAAAGTGTGGTTTAGATGATTGCCCCTTATTAAGTAGAATACAGCAGCAGCAACTGATTTTTTTTTCTTTTAAAAAGTTATTTTTCATTACATGAATTAATGTGAATGAAACTTGTAAAATTTTGGTAAGACTACATTTTAAAGAAGAGAAAATAAATTTAAAGTAAAATCCAAAACTAATTTTACTACATGATAAACATCAAAGGTGAATCATATGGCATTCATGCCTGTCATAGCATGCTTACACACATCAACAGATTATTGTGCACTTTCAAGATATTCTACAGCCAGGGGAAGACAATGCTTTGTTATATTTTTAACTTCAGTTTGAAACTACTTACAAAAGACATTAATACTGTTAACTGGCATAATTTCATTTGTCATTAGCAAAAGCAAGATTCTGTGTATCTTTGGGAAGATTTCTTTAAAATTTTGTACTCGTGTACATTTTTTTAATTAACCATTAAATACACATTCATAGTTTTCATGCTCTAATAAACTGTGGATGAAAAAATATTGGTAAAATTGTAAAAAAATATTGAAGCAAATGCTCTTTAAAAGTAAGATTTCAGTGCAAAATATGTTAGGAATAGATTACATTTATCAAAAAGAAAAACTAAACAAATCTCTAAAATTCCCTATCACTGAAAAGTACAGTCATGACAATCTTTTATATAGGTCTATTTTTGTCTATCCAACAGTTGTTCTACCAGAGAGAGGAATTCATACATTCTGTTTTGTAATTTAATTTGCAGAGTTGCACTATATGATATGCAGATTTTGGTATCCAGTGCCAAACACCTTAGGCATCCTGCAACTTATGCAGAAACCAAGCCAAAACTAAAATGTCTGCTTGCACATGAAACCGATCAATCAACAGCTTAAAGACTCACTCCAGGTCACACATCCATACCTGGATAGGTGCAGACAGTAGAAAGAATAAATAGAGAAATATGAATGAACTTGTGATGTTAATAACAGAGGATAGGTTGAGACTGCTGGTTCAGTATAGATGTTAAAGAACAACAAAAATAGCATGCTAAAATATAGAGCAGAACAGCTTGTACAACAAAAGACCAAAGAAACTGTTTATATTTGTCAAAATAATTATAAACAGTATTTATATGCAAGATTTATGCAAATAATATAATACTATAAATAAATATTTCACAGGTAAAAAGGCTTTTAAATGAGCATAGGTTGATTAGTTAGTCAGTCTACCAGAGTTCAAACTCTGAATACAAATATATTGCAGATGTGCAATACTTCTCCATTGTGATTTCTAGAGCAGCTGTAGTCTTGCAGAGGACATTTTCCAGGCAAGGCTGACAGGTCTAAAAATGTAAAAAATGTACAGTCCCTCTTCAAGTGGTTCACTTTATCAATCCATGTACTTCACTGTTCCATTATATTGGAACTTTTTCCTGATCAACAAGATGGTAATGGTGATGAGTTAGAGAGAGGATGATAACATGGTTATGAACAAAAGGAACATAAACTTCTTTCATTACAAGACAATGGTGACTAGTTAAATGAAGGAAGGTAACAGGTAACATGATTTCAAATTTTTTGATGGAACATAATTTCTTTTCATTACTAAACAAGGGTGGCAAATTAAACAGAGGAAGGTTCTAAAGAAAAATCTTTCATTGAAAGATGGCAATGGTGACTCTGAAGGAACATTCACCCAAGAAATATTGAGCTGGAACAGTCACATTTGAAAGCAGATATGCTAAACTATTACTGCAAATGATAAACCACACACAAATGTATTATTTATTTATTTATTTAAAAAAGTCTGAAGTCAGTTGTATTTATATGTTTTACTTAACATTTTATATAGAAATATGAGAACTGTCAAGAGTCCACACTGGGACATTTACTTTGTGAATTCAAAATCATACTCATGCATGCACACACAAAAATTAGTTTTAAAAAACCCCAAAAGTTTATTACTATGCACAATACAAATTAATTACAACATAAAATACAATATACTGATATGTGCCATTGTTAGAAACAAAACTATGTACAAACATTTTTTGTCAAAATCATCTTAATAAAAATGCCATTTCAAATATATTTTAGTGAATTATCTGCATTCAATACACGTAGTTCACAAAATGTTTGATCACAACCCTATCCAATATATGAACTGTAAAAATATCTCTTCATAACAATACAGTTGTATTTTACATTGAGTGAGTGTATATTAAGTATTACAAATTTTAAAATACATTTACAATTGTGTTTTGTTCACTTTTATTAGTCTCTTTTATGCCTATCATTTTCACACACAAACCAAATTCACAAACAATTGTAAAATATACATATTTTTGTTGAAGAATTGCTGCCTTGCCAAAAAGTACTGCATAAATAAAATATATATTTTGCATAATTTCAGCAAATGGAGTGTGTGTATTTAATGTGTACATGCACACTAATATATGTATGTGCATCTCAGTGATGACAAAAAATACCAAGTACAATGAACTAATAATAATAATAATAATTAATAACTAATAACAACAAATATTTAAGGGCAATTTTGTTTTATGTCCTGTACATAAAGCATTATGAAATTTGTTGTTGCATGATTAATAAGTTATTCATTGATTCAATATGATAATTGAGACATGACCCTGAAGACAAACAAGTGTATCAAAAATATGTATGGCAAATCAGTCTTCCTTATAAGAGGCAGACAGAGTATAGAGGTCAATAACATGATTCTAGTTTTGTTGTTTCAAAAAGAGTTGTAAAACACAAATTTGCACTTCAAAATAAATTCTAATTTTATATAAAGAGTGAAAAAAATCCAACTTATAAGGCAAGAACAAGTGCAAATGGTAAACCCATTCCTAGTGCTAAGGAAGTTTTGAATAAATTGTTTGTCTCAGTTAACTGCAATGAATATTTCATTCAGTTTCCTTAGGCTTCAACAATGCAAATCAATCTCATTCCCATGAAGAAATCTTGAATAAATTGTTTGGCCAAGACCTCTTCATTCAGTTTTCTTAGGCTTCATTCAACATTGAAACTAAAGAGGGGTTTGGCATTTTTAAAGACTATGTCATGAACAACAAAGTAAGATGAGATCACCTAATGGTTTTATTAGTTGTCCAGTACTAATTTAAGTGAACAAATTACAACGTTTTGTGGAAACATAAGCTCAAATCTAGCATGATGTAAAATAGGGAATTTTGCAAATTACTACTTTAAACAAATCTTACTCTTAATGTCATCAACAATCACATTTGTTATTGCTACCTGAATACTCATTGTAAACTAAATTTCATTTTTTATAAAATATTTCACTTTTGCGTAGTTATATTTTGAAATTTTAATTGTTAAGCTGTGAAGTGAAGTGCCCTATCATAGTTCAAATGTTGTCAAGACCAGAACACCACATGCACGCACGCACGCACACACACACACACACACACACACACACACACACACACACACACACAAAGAGTAATTGATGTTACCAGACTTAAGAAAATAAATCTGCCCTAGCTGTTACCACTTTATCATACAATTTGCATTGTCTTCCAAAGCCTGTGAACAAGCCTCATTTTCTCTTATAAAACACACACACACAGTATTACTAAGGCCTGAGAACAACACAGCCTTGTTTTCTCTTGTAAGACACACACACACACACACACACACACAGTATTACCAAGGTCTGAGAACAAGTCTCATTTTCTCTTGTATGACACATATGCACTGTTAAGGCCTAAGACTGACAGCCTATTTTTCCTGTAAGATACATACAGTTTTACCAAAGAGAGAACAACTTACCTAGATTTTCCTTCAGACACACACAGTATTACCAAGGCCTGAGAACAACAAAGCCAAGTTTTCCCTTGTAACACACACACACACACACACACACACACACACAGTATTACCAAGGCCTGAGAACAACAAAGCCAAGTTTTCCCGTGTAAGACACACACACTGTACTACCAAGGCCTGAGAACAGCATAATCTAGTTTTGCCTTGTTTGAATACACACAGTATTATCAAGGCCTGGGAACAATAGCCTAGTTTTCTTTTGTGTGACACAGTTTTACCAAGGGTTAATAAAACTAAACTGACCAACATATTACTGGTTTTGGCACACACACACATTGTTATGTAACAAACATACTATTCCATCTCTATTGGCAGAATTTATGGCTATGAAGAACTACAAATAGTCTTGAACTTGTATGATAACATTTTATGGCTATGAAGAACTACAAATAGTCTTGAACTTGTATGATAACATTTTATGGCTATGAAGAACTACAAATAGTCTTGAACTTGTATGATAACATTTTAATGGATATGAAGAACTACACATGGTCTTGACATTGCATGATAACATTTAAAAATCAATCAAAACTTCTTTGTGTTTATTTACTAATGATGTGAAATTCTGTGATGGCATTTCTAAATACTCTCCAATATTTATTCATGTTACATATGAACTAAACAAACTGAGTACAATAACAAGTTTAGATTTTTTACTTGCACTTTTGAATAAACGTAGCCCATAGATGTCACACATTTTAAACATTTGCTAACAAACTCAGGAAAATTCTATAAGTTTTAGTTTAATGTTAAACCAATGACCAATGTCTCCCTTTTCCTAAATGTTTACTTTAGATATTTTATTCCACTTTTAATTTATGAAAACAATTTTAATTTGTAACAGTATTTATACTTTATCCAGAGATACAAGATCATGATGAAAATTCAACTGGATAACAAAACATTTTTATAAATTCTAATTTAGATAACATTTTAACTTAATTAACACATTCTTCACACAACTATACAAAGTCTGTTTATATATATATATATGAGTTGGACGGAAATTTGGCAGTTTGTAAATTTGTACATTTTAGTTTACAACATAAAACTCATCTAAACGTTATGCACATGTTCATGTCAGAATAATACAGGGTGGGGGGAGGGGGGGGGGAAGAATTAATACACATACAAATATACTTTTCCATAACCTTTTTCTTTTCTCTTTTTTGAAAGGATGAATTACCAGGGAGAAACATTTATAGTGATTGCATTATCTAAAATATTTTAAAAACTGACTCAAATCATTATTTATCAAAACAGTATCAGATCTTATTCAGTGGTAGTTTTAGGTGATGTGAGAATGATGCATCAGGTAAATCCACTTTGAACAAATGCCTCATAATAAGGATATGTGTGCAATTCTGCAGCCAAGCCCTCACTGCATCTAGATACAATGAGTAAATTAATTTGTTATATCTGTGAATGAATGAGGCTACACATCACATAAAGATATATCCAGAATCTGTATTTTTTTCAAGTAAGGTTGATAAACCTCATAATCTCTTCACTACTTGGAGATGCTCTTTATTTTGACGACATACAGCTGTAATTTTAAAACAATGGCAAAAACACGGCAAAAGTAATTAAACAGATCCATGTAATTGAAAACATTGCAACATAAAGAAAACAAAATGTAAAATTAAGAGATTATAGATTTAAATTCTCAATCAAGACTGCATTATCCATGCATGTTTAGAGTTGTTTGCTTATAAAAAATAATTAGCTGCGTTTAATACATAAAAACGTCTTTGAACTCCAGTGGAATGTTGAAAAACAAAATTACAAGAATCACGCTATTTAACGTTCATTTGAATTCGCCTTCTTTAGCTGTTGGAATAAACCATGAAAAATAATTTATTTTCAGAAATATGATTTAGTCTCTTATGCTAATATCTTTCACTATTAAAGGAGAAAAGCTTATCAAACTGATGTTTCCTTCTTTAAGATACATTCAATAAAGTACTTGTCAAACAATCCAAATATAACTGGAAAGTATCTTTTGTCAGCATTAAGATGCAAATTTTGTGATTAAACTTTTGAATCATAATCTCAAAATACTGCCCTATTTTCATGTGGATAATGTGATCAAGAGTTACATACTTTATAGATCACACCTTTCAAAAATCTTATTCAGATATAAAAATATTCTGGAATGTTCAAGATAATTTTTTAAATTTAAAATTTAATTTAGTATTACAATATTGCTATATATAGACTGGGGGAAAATGTATGCAATATCACACTGCCTCCATAATGATACATGATGTTGAAAAAAAACCCCACATAATATTAGCCTGGGGCAGGTTGCTGAAAGAAAATCATTGATCTAATCAGGAAAGAGCACTTAGGCTTTAATAATTCTCTTACATTAGTTAATCGCCATTACTAAAGATCAGAATAAATCCCTGCAGGATTATCACAGCACTAAATCGTTAGCAGAGAAGGAAATTTGTGTCAAACTGTCATTTGGGTACATTGGTGAAAAGGGTGACAAATTTTAATGCTTTGGACAGTGACAGATTGGCACAGGATTACTAAAGTATAAATGTCAGCAGTAATTATCACAAGAAAATCTTTCAAGTTTCTTGCTAGTTCAACATGTTAATTATTTACAGGAGACAGTATTATTAAACAAATACCTTTTCTTCGGACAATCGTTTGAAAAAGTAAAATAATTCACCACTGACTGGTCTATTGCTCACGACTTAACAATTATACTATTTGGTGCACATATGAAAGCTGAGCCATTTTATGTTTAAGTTTGATGACTACTTTGGTAAGAGAATAAATTTTAAATGTATTTTTTAATTTTTAATTTTTATTTTTTAATATAATTATTCCAGTGTCTTTTGTATTAAATTACTTAGAAGTATTAATAATAGGTTCCAGCTATTTTTACAATAAAGGGTGTGCAAACAAACACTGATACTAAACAAGTTTGACTAAATTATCTCCCTTGAACATGCTCACCCTCTTATCAGATTTTATCTACTGGGAGAGCTGTGCCTGCTTTGGACAGCATAGGCAATTCATTAAATGAGTCTTATCCTCCTTCATTTTAAGAAATTATCAAGAATGTTCAAAAACACTTAACCTTTTCAGTACCATGATATTATCAAGAATGTTCAAACATGCTAAATGTCGGTGCCAAGGATTTCTAAGCCAAACTGACAATAAGTTGAGGAAGAAAACAATCTAGCTCTCCAGAGAATTTAAAATATAAAGTTATGCTTTGCTTAATGTTGAAAACATTATCTTTGAGAATACTGTACTTTGGACTTTATGTATTTATATTCAGTGAATTTAATATTTACTTAATGAGATAATACTACTTTTAAACATTTCTTTTTATTTTTGCTGTGCTGCATTAATAGTCTTAATTTTAATTCAGCCATTTGGCAGAGGATTAAATAATGAATTATTTTGCCCAAATCTCTACTTATAAAATAAACAATCTAGTTTTTTTTTTAAACCTATAATAAGCAGAACAGTATATAAAATAATAATGTTAGTTTGTTACAGAAGTGGTCTTAGAAATAGTGTTGCTCTCTGCACCTCCTTGTCATGCATAAATACTGACCGGTTTCTTCTATATGCTGGAAAAGTGTGTATAGAAGTGTAAATTCTCAGTCATTAAATTCCTCTCTTTCGAAACTGACATGTCATTCAAATATGTTCTCCATCATTAAATCTCCCTCTTTTAGAACAGACATGTCCATCAAATACAACATTCTCCATCATTAAATGCCTCTTTCTCAAAACAGACATTTCACTCAAATACATTCTCCATCATTAAATCCCTCTTTCTCAAAAACAGAAATGACACTCAAATACATTCTCCATCATTAAATTCCTCTTTCTCAAAAACTTTTCTGACACTCAAATACATTCTTCATCATTAAATTCCTCTTTCCCAAATCTGGCATTTCACTTAAATACATTCTTCATCATTAAATTTCTCTTTCCCAAAATTGACATATCACTCAAATACATTCTTCATCATTAAATTTCTCTTTCCCAAAACATACATTTCACTCAAATACATTCTTCATCATTAAATTTCTCTTTCCCAAAACTGGCATGTCACTCAAATACATTCTTCATCATTAAATTCCTCTTTCCCAAAACTGACATGTCACTCACACATTCAGTGACTGATTTCTCCATGTCATTAGTGACAACCACACTGTGCTGACGCTGTATCATTTCTGACACATTCAGTAAACTGAATCTTGAGCAAGGCACAGTGTGTAGAATTACAAATAAATCTCTTTCAAACCTGTCTTTAGGGCAATGTTATTAATTAAGAGTTAACGATTAACTACAAGAGACCTGTCTGTGTTGGTAAACTTTAACAACTGCCAGTGCTATTAGCAGGAGAAACAAAGACAGCTGAAGTCTTTGAACTAAGGAGAAAACCAGTGAAGGCTGTGGTCTTTTGCCTGTTATCTATTTACAACAAGAAAATCTAAATATCTTATTTATATCACTATAGGGCAGGTATCTAGGAAATGAAAATTTATGAAAACAGTACTACTGAATATTTGGTCAGAAATGGCACGATAGGTGACTATTGTGCAACCAAAGGCACTGAAAAGGTTAAAGACATCATTCACAAAACACTAAAAGGTTAAAGACACCATCAAGTGTTCATTAAGTAATTGTGTTTTTACTCTTATGAATTTTCTATCACAGTAATTATCATTGATTTAGCTTAAGAAAGAAGATCAAAGACAATGTATCCATTAACATTAACTCACATAAAAAGTAAATTTTCAAAGCTTTTTCTTGTTTTGTTGACTTATAGGAACAGATGTATAGGACATATGTCAAAATAGATGAATTTGATATAAATACATTATGTACTATATAATTTGTATGGCACAACGTATCTTTGTCCCAATTATGTTTTTATGCTCAATTTTTCTTTTGTGTGTGTATAGAGTTTTCTCATTGTTAGTATTTGTAATTATGTTAGAAAAAGTTCATTTTACACTGCAAACCACGCGATCATTTTCTTTGTGGTGGCAGGTTTGATGAAGATTAACTTTCAGTATCCCTTTCTTTGTGGATGGCAAAAACCTAACAAAACGACAAGCAGTGTGTCTATGTGCAGATGAATAACAAGCAGCAAGTGTAATCATGACACATTTTTCAACATGATTTCAGTAACATTTACTATTAGTATTCCAACTGCTCTGAAAACTGCATTTTTAAATAGCTGCCAATCCATATTCCTGTTTCATGTGCAACATGGCATTTCTGTAAAAGTTTTCCTTAGTGCTAAACATCTGGGTCATTGGACTGAACAGATATAACTCTTTTTCATAAGCGGATAACAGAATCATATAAAGGTAATTACATATTCAGTTGATAACACATTTTTTCATGACAATAATTTTTTCCCTAGTGATAATTCTGTGGAAAAATTAACCCAAAGAAAAAATGTACTGTAACAGAAAGTTTATACAGCTTTGACTCACAAGCCTTTGTTCATTTATTTTTTTAAACTTGATTATGGTACCTTTGAAATTAATATTAGAATCTGAAAAAATGGGGAAAAATAATAAAAATTATTAAATATTCATAAAAACGTTAATTAAAAAAATAAAATCTCTCTTTTTCACTGATAGTTATAAAATAACAACACAAAGATCATAAAATAGCACAAGTACTACAAAATAACATAATGATGCATGCATTATAAACACAAAGTATGCTAAAATTTGCATAAGAACTCTATTTTAAAATAAAATTAAAAAGGAAGTTTGATTAGTTGGATCAATAAAATCCTGAGCCCAAAACGTCCGACTGAAGGATCATTCAAATCTTGGACCTAAAAATGTTTGATTTGTAGGATCACTAAAATCCTAGGCCCAAAAAGTCTGATTTGTAGGATCACTAAAATCTTGGGCCCTGCAGTTTTGTAGCAGTAAATTACAAGCAAGAGATTAATTCATCAATAAATTTTGTACCAGTACATCCTAATTACCAACTCTCCACCTTTCATCAGTGATTTTAGGATCACTCAAATCTCAGGCCCAACAGTCTGTAGCAGTAAATTACAAGTAAGATATTAATTCATTTATGAATCTTTTTTCACCAGTACTTTTTGATCACCAGCTTTCTATCACTTTCTTCAGTGAAGACTCCTCTTGAATACTTTAGCATTCTGTCAAGTGAAGAAGTTTTTTAAAAAAGCTATCCATCCATTATTTCATCAAAGCTTAACATTTATGGAGTGTAATTCAATTCCAGCATATGCTTTTAAAATGTATGGAGATTATTGCTGGTAAAATTACTCACTTCACATCTCTTTCACAATATCCTCAAACTCAAAGATTATTTTAAAAACGTAAACATTCTAATTCATCTTTTCATCACACAAGGTTGACCTTCTGAATTCTTTCCACCTGTAGTTCTACTGTAGCACAAGTCTTCATAATATTCACAGCATGGGTGTGGTCGATGCTACGAAAGTCAATGTTATTTACCTGTTAAAAGAAAAAGCATGGATTAGACGAAAAAATAAAGTGTTTCTTTAACAAAAAAAATTGACTGCAAGAATTTGTATTAAAGAAATTACAAAATACACTGGAGCATCAATATATCAAAACTATCATTATCCAATTGAGTACAGGATCCAAGTGAAGACCCCTGAATGAGGAAATGAAGACAACTAAAATGATCAGTTAAAAGGAGACAGGAAGAATTTGATGAGATCAGATGTATACCAGGAGCTACAACAGAAGTAATTTATCATCCTCAGAAATGGAGAAAACTAGAAAACTTTTTTCTTCTGTTCTAAGCAAAGGGAGAAAATCCTCTCTCCCACCCCATGCCTGCTAAACAGACATTTTTTTTGTTGCTTGATAGCTTTGGAGTAAGATATAAATAGCATCCAAACCATGAATACCAATCACAGTGTTTTGGAATTTGTGCCCAATTGTCAAAACAGTATACATGCATGTGAATATCAATATACTTAATGTAGCAAATAAAAGGTTTTTAATTTCATTATTAATAAATGGAATAATGAAAAGTGTTATTCTAATTTGATTCAGTGCAAAATGTTATATATGTATCTGCAACAACCTGACTAAAGTCGCTATAATTATAGGCTACAGAAAAATAATCAATTTTGGGATACTTTAAAAATCACTTTATTGATTATTATGTTGCAATAATCCAAGAGTTTATTGCCATTTGAACAAGAGATTATAGCTTTTTAAAGCGTAAAATGACTACAAGACTACAGAGTGTGTGTGTGTGTGTGTGAACTCTTTGATCCAGTATGGGACTACTTCATCTCTATTAAATCATGCCTGTTTGTATGGTATTTTTAGCAAATATCACATTGAGTGAGAAGGCTCTTTGTTTCTATTTATAATACATAGGCCATGTGGCTGCTCATAAATCAAACACAAAGACGCCTAATATTTATTTTTATGGTCCTTCACCTTTTTCATTATGACTTTGTCTGTGTGTTTCTTAAAAATTAATTTTAGGAATGAAACTTTATTTTTAGCATGCAGTTGTGATTTATTTATGGTAGTGCAGAATCTGTCTACAAAATAATTTTATAACTGTGCAAAACTCTGCTTTCCGGGGTGTAAATTAGTTCATTTTAGAAGCTAGGTATCGAGTTGATACCAACTGGAAGTAAGCTTCGATGGCATGTACCACTCGTGTATATACTGCTGAACAGAAATGTTTTAGACGACAATACTGACATTTTTGATGTAGCAGCAGTGACAATGATGAAAATATTTAAGCAACTGATGAAACAACAAATTTGTGCTGTTTTATCTGGTCTTTGGAGAGACCTACACAGGTCAATGCACTTGACCTGACTGTGAAACTGCCTGCTCAGCCAGCATTGTCATTTGGTCAATTTTATCAATTTTAATTATTTGTGTGTTGTTGATAACCTACATAATTTTAGTAAAATTTATTATATCTCAAGATCTGTTTTTTAAAGGTAAATTAAAGATATTAAATAATGCTTAAAAAATATTAAGCAGTAGGCCTACTTAATAGCTTAGTACTTCTCACTATCTAAACATTCTATCTTTTTTTGTGTCTTTATGCAACAAGACAAACCAAGATGTGATTAAAACATCTTTTTAAATCTTTTTCAAGGTAATATTTGATTAGATTGATATAGTCCACTTCATGTTATATATAGTAATATATCTACAGATTGGAAAAGTTACACTAAATTTCATTCTTTGAGGATGTAATTCAAACATTTTTTAAGTTAGTAGCACGAGACAATTCCCACAGAAAATTCTAGTTTTCATTTAATAATCACGTAAATATAATAATTTTTATTTGTATTATTTCTCCCCTTTAATAGTCCAGGGAGTATGTACTTATTAAAAAAATGAATAGTGAAAAATACGATCTGACATAAATTAAAATGGTTTCTTGTCAAATAAACATGGGATTCTGTATTTTAGTAAATTAGAAAAAAAACCATTTTTGAGTTATTTTCACTTTAGCTGGCTTTTTGCAGGCAGTAACACGTATATGTATAACTTTTACCTGTTACTTATTACTGCAAGTAGAAAGAATACCTGTAAGATTTTGTCCCCTGGCTGAAGGAATGAGGCAGCTGGTCCTTCATGGTGAACTTTGGTTACAAAAATACCCTGGACCCATAGCAGAAAGAAACTAGTTTGAGTCCAGCAATTACAGAACTCATATAGAGTATTATTTCTTCTCTGTCTCTCACACACATGCAAGCACACACAAAATCTCTCACACATGCATGCACACACACACAAAATCTCACACACATATGCACGCGCACATACAAAATCTCTCACACACATGCACGTACACACACAAAAGAGGCCAAAATCAAGCAAAGTAAAAATCTGATTCATTAATTTTTTGGGTGAGACTTGGACAAGTAAACAAATTTATACAAGTGAATGTTAATTACAAACAAATGAATAAAGAAAACAAAACCCAACCTGCGCATTTGAATAAATTAGTAACATTCTATTATTTATGACAAATAATCGTAGATTTAGGTTCTTGCATTTTAGTACCATTTAATACAATAATCAATATGTGTATTTTTATAAATACCATATCTCTCTCCCTGAAAGGGTTTCCTTGGGAACCAAGGCCACCAGCAATACTGAAGCCCAGTCCTGGATTCTTTCGAATGAAAACTCGGAACTGAAGCAAAGTCATCAAAATTTTAATGGCATGCACTCATTAAACTTTAAAAATTTTATTTATTTACAAATCAAGGCCCCCATTTCTTTCAGACCCCCCACACACACACAATAAGTTTAAAAAATTCAATGCTACAAAACTTAATAGGTTAAATATTCATTCACTTGCATTACAATATAGCTTTCCTCACTTAATGACCTACTTGTTTAATGACCACTTGCACTTGGACTAGCTCTCTAGATGCAAATTAAACAAAGTTATCAAGTTGAAGTTTTTTTTAAGACCTTTTCTTCATTCAGAATAAATAAAAACGATTATGACCAATTTGCTTAATGACTAGTCAAGGCAATGGAACTCAGTCATTAAACGAGGAGTGCCCGTATATACAAGCCTTCTTTTATAAATAAAATCCAAAGACTATTAATGATCACTGGACTAGTCTAAAATATCTTATGAGTCCTGTAAGTAACATGTACAGGACACAGTAATTTTTAACTGTTTTTAAGTTTGAACTGTTTATAATTTTTAACTGTTTGTAATTTTGAACTGTTCATAATCTGAACTCTTTGTAATTCTGAAATGTCTGTAATTTTGAACTGTCTGTAATTTTAAAAATGTTCTCATCTTGTAAATTACACTTTCTACAGAATCATCCTATTACAGTATTAGACTAAATTAATTCTTAGCAAAAGTAAATAAATGAGTCTTGAAAACATTCATCAATAATATTCTCAATAAATAATTAGAAAAATTCCTAAATTGTACAAGAAATTTGTTATTTTACAAGAATTTGTGGCCATTAAAAATTTTATTTTGAAAAAATCCCTAAACTAAAAAGTCTTTCTAGTTAGATACAGAGACCAATCATACTATTTTAATTTAGCAGTTGTTAAATATGTAATATCTTTATCTCAGCTATTTAATTTATACTATTTATATTGTACCATTTAACATTGCTACTATCAAAGTAAATTTCATGTCATTACCACTTCTCTTGATTCTTGTGTTGTACTCTCAGACAGCATGTGCTCTTGAACAGAGTAAAATCCTTCCTCTTTTACAGGGGTAGTCTCCCTTGACGGTGTGCCCTGAGAAGAACTGTTTCTCCGCACTGGTGTATTACGATAAGAGGGAGGCGTGGAAGAGTGAGGTGATCCTAGACATATAAAGAGAAACCAAATGAGAATTTTGAAACAGATCAGCCTTAAATCAGTAATACTGATTTGATTGGTTTAAAAATCATGTAAAAATATACATTACAAATAGTGAACAGAGATTTTAAGAAAGATATTAAAAATAGTTTTTCAATCAGCAGAAGACTGATAAATTAACAATTTGATAATAATGAACAATCAACAGCAACCATAAGGTAAAGTAACTTGTTGATATCAAATGGAATCTGAAAAAATGTACTTCTTGAATTTATATTATTTATTTACTCTAGCAATTATTGCACGAACATTATTTTAAGGGATGTGAAAAATTTATGAACATGTTCTTATTGAATGAGTGTTTATATAATGTCTATGTGTATTTATATGAGTGTATGTGTGTGTATTTACATGCACATTGTTACTGCATCAAATGTGTTAACATTTTTATATTATTTTCTAAAACATGCATGCATGCATGCACACTCACACAAACTTTTCCAAGATTCAGTAATATTGCAAAGACAGATTCCATTCCACTTTAAAGCAAACCTTTGACATTTTGTCCAAAGCCAAAGCCAACATTCATTAACTGTCACTGACCTGACTGTCGGTTGAAGTCCCCTACACGTTCATAGATATGATGACTGTGGCCATAACCACTATCAGTTGAGCTGGACACTTGAGAAGATGGCTCCTGTATACTCTTGAACATGGCAACATCTTCATATCTCATCATCACCAGTGGATCTCCAACCTCCAGAGGTTCTCCATAGGGGTTTGGATATGCCTCAAAAGTTTTCTGAGGAATAAAGGCATCATTACACGATCGCCCTTCAAAAGAATTAACTCTTGAACCAGACTTATCCTTGGAAGTCAAGGAAAGGTCAAAGTTACTGGGTGAGCCTCTGGCACCAGTGACACTGTCCAATCCACCATAATGGTTATTACTGACCGGAGTAAGGTTATCATGAGATCTGTCCACCACATTGACTGGGTAAGTGTTTGAGTGACTGAGAGCAGAATTCTGGTGTTCTGTAAAAGCACTACCACTGCTGACTGCAATCTGGGAGCTGCTTCGTTGAATTCCATGTGGCATGGAGGCAGAATAATCCAGACTAGAAGACCTATTAATGGAGGGAAATTCTGAGTTTACATGTGAGTGGTCCCTCCGAGTCCTTCCTTCACTGGGACCAACACCACCACTAGCATACATATCACTAGTCCGTTGTGGCAGTGGAAGCTGGTCACTGGGCAGAAATTGAATCTCAGGAGATCTATGCACAGTGACTACTGCTTCATAATCTCTCTTATGGACATAATCTCGTCCCTTTGAGCCACTGGCTTGCTCGTGTGCTCTAGCTTCATCCACATGTTGCACAGATGTGTACTCTGGGTTAGAGTAGGAGCTGGAGGAAAAAGTACTTCCTGCCCCATCACGAGGTGACCTGGGTGCAGTCAGTGTGTCTGCAGCCAACTGCTCAGATCTTGATGATGTTCCAGAAGATCTTCTCTGCTGATGATATGGAGGTGCTGGATAATATGGGGGTGGTGTCTGAGCAGAGGGGGGCTTTGGCATGGATGCTGGTAATGGGCTCTGCTGTAAACAACAACAGATGTAATTCTCAACAATTCTCTTCAATTGTTCAAAGCTGAATATTTTACCAAAGCATTATTTCTAGCTTTCTAGCACTACTGTAAAGGTTGAATAACAAATGTAATTCTCAACAATTCTCTTCAAAGCTGAATAATTTACCAAAGCATTATTTCTAGAAACTTTCTAGCACTACTGTAAGGGTTGAACAAAAAAGAAATGTACACTTTTAAAGAGAATTTAAAGACTAAAACTGCATATTTACACAAGTTCACAAATATTTTGATAATTCAGTGTCAATCTCAAATTTGTGTGGCAAGATATTCAAATCCTCCCCCCCAAAAAACAACAACACGCACGCACGCACACACAAAAACAAAATTTACAATCACTATCACATACCATTTTATTCACACTTGGGAAATGTAAAAGATACCTTGAATTTATTTGTGGCTTCTACAATATCTGTTGCTCTGAATGATTTTACAGAACCTAAATGAGTGAGGAGTGAGGAGAGGGTTGGAACAGCCAAATATATGCACTACTTTTCATATCCTGTTGTGAGTGCATTTAAATGGGCACTGCTTTGGGACACTGCACTAAAGCTTCACAGAGCTGTTTTTCAGATGTATTATGAATAATAGCCAAATGCCAAACCAGGTGTGAAATAAGAATTCTTTTCAATTTTTAGTGGCCAGCTTAAAAATGCTATTCACCACAGAGACATTCTTGTAAAATTATATTTTCAAAATCAGATGTTAGGTATCTGATTTATAGCATTGAAAAAATCTTTCCAAACAAAATTAAAAATTTTTAAAAAGAAAAAAGAAAGAAAGAATAATTTTAAAAAAAAGTGTGTATAGATATTTTACAGCAAACCAATATGGTAGCTGTCCTGCATGTTGCTATTTACAAGAGATATTTAAACAGTGATGGTACATGACTAAAACTTACTGAAACCAAGATCACTCACTCCTTAGAGATAGTGTTGAAGGGTGAACTCAATTTTCCTCAGGTGATTGATTTCTGGTGCAGAATTTGTGTTTGATAAAAAATTGTGTTGTAAAAAGTTTCCCAGATATTTTTTTTTTTAATAAAAATATATAATATAATTTTTCTACACATCTTACAAATGCACTGCCAGATATACAGTACTTATTCGGGTTAGGTCACAGTTGTAAAGTTGATCAGTCATAAATCGCTTAGGTCAACAATTAGCTGTAACAAGCACAGAGGGTCAGATAATGCATTATAATAGTATTTCTAAATAAATATTTAAATTTTGATAAAAATAAACTAATAAGACTAAAGAAAAATGTGCATTTTATTAGTAAAATTATTTTCCTATTGCATATAGCTGAAATAAACATTAATTTGTGTAGATATAATGACCCTTTGCTCTTTGTCAGCAGTTTTATCAAGGGAATCAACTATGATGATATGGAGCGAGTCAGTCTGATACTGAGTGATAAGCATACTATGTAGTAGGTGAATCGGCATTAGCTGCTTTGTTATTAAGTTGTGCATGACTCTTGCTGAGTCAGTTATCACCCCTTAATCTTGGGACTTGGTGAAGCTTGCTCATGCTGATTAACTGGCTATTTGTAAATCAAATAAAGATCAGTTACTAAACAAGATTTGTCTGACTTTTTAAATAAAATTAAAAAAATATATCATTCCTGTTGCAAGCAGGACAAAGTTAGGTGGCATAGCACCCTGGATTTGTTAATATATTACTCTATTACAGCACTGTCACTTACACCACCAAATTTGCATATACTGCAGGAAACAGTTAAATCACAAACTGAAATGTACATTTGAATATTTATGATGGCAAACTGATTAAATTTACCATTGCTGTAGATTTTAATTTTTTTTAAAGACTACAGCAGAAGTAATATAATGAACTGTTACCTTTTGTCTTATGTAAATAAAAATTGTTCCAAGTCCCATCACTACACGTTGAACACTTACCCTTAAATTATGTGACAATGGTTCTTTTTTCTTGCTGCGCTCTTCTAGTACAGTGTACAACTCTCTGTGCAGTTCTCTGTCTTTTCGAAGTCCTACAGGTGAGTAGTATGGGTTGGAACCTCCAGCCATCTGTGTGAGCAATGGTGATGGAAATCCTTGGGGTGCCTGTGTGCTGACTGGGGTGCTCTGATCCTGAATCATGCTGCTGTTAAACTGTGATGGAGACAGTGGTGGCTGCTGAAGATGTTGTAAAGAGGCAGAGCTTGGACGGCTGTTTTGTGAAGTATTAGGATCAGCTGATGGAAAATGTGACTGAGGACCTATGTGCCTTCGAGCCATGCTATTGTCCAATTTGCCTGGCTCAGGCTGAGTGTTCAGGTCCTGAGGCATGCTGTGAGCATGATATTGCTGCAATATGGGTGGTTTGGGAACAGGAGAGTTTGCAGTACCTCGTCCACCACCTCTACCCCTCCTAGCATATGCTTCCAAATCACTTACATAGCCAGCTTCTCTCCCCTGGCCTCTTCGGCGAGACCTTGACATGGTTGGCTGTGATCTCACAGATAATGTGTCAGAATGAACAGTTCTGTGTTCAACAGTGCCATGGCCCTGGAATTTTAACATATCTTGTTCATTTTTGCACCCAGTGTCTGAATCATATTCTCTCAGTCTTCGTGATCGACGATTTGTAGATCCCCGTTGTTGTAGCCGTTGCTGAATTAGAGGTTTCTGATATAAATCTTCAAAGGTCAGTGCAGATGCCTTTTGTGGCTTTAGCTCCAAACCAGGATCTTCAGGAGTGTAGAGGTTTGGTGTGGATTTCCGTCGGGCTGAAAGAACACCACGCCCATCTTCTGCGTCTAGAGCTACCAAGTTTTTTCCACCTGAATGGATATAAATTTTCATTAAGAAATGACTTAGAGTAACGTAAATTACATTAGATATATAAAATATTACCAAGTTTTTTTTCTCACCTGAAAGATATAAATTCCATTATGCAATGATTTATTAGAATACAAAATATACCAGATATAAGATACTGCCACTCTTAGCTTTATAAAACATTCTTAAATAATATAATGCAAGAGAATTTATTTAGAAATATTAACAGGAAAAAAAGTGATAAAATGATGGGTATAAATTAAATGCATAAATAAAATGAATCCTACTGTTATAATGTTACATTTATGTCAAAGTTGTAATTACTTTTATAGAATCAAATTATGTTATTTATAACTCTGTGTGTGTGTGTGTGTGTGTGTGTGCTGTGCTGTGTGTTTGTGTGGAAACAAGGAACAAAATTACAAACAACAGAACATGCAATTATAATTAGTCATGCAGAAAAGATCTATTATTAAAAGCAAGGTAAAAATTTGTGCAACGTATAATCATAAATCATAATGCCTGAAGAAAAATATAGGACGGATTCCAGCAGCGATTATAAAGTGAGTTCATTATTTTTATCGTTATTAATTCAGATACTGTTAATTTCTGAGAACTGCAGTTATTTAAAACAAAATATTGTAAAATTTATTTATTTCTGTAAAACTGAGGCTAGATGACCTAAATGAGGTTTTGTGTTAGACATCATTTTAAAAATAAATATATATTATTATTACTCAAGCCACATGAATGTCACTCATTTAAATTTTTTACTCAGGACTCCAGCCATATGAATGTTACATTACTCATTTTAATTTTATGCTCAGCACTCCAGCCACATGAATGTTACATTACTCATTTTAATTTTGTACTCAGGACTCCAACCACATGAATTTTAAGGGTGTTAATTATATTAAATCTTAGAAGTTCATTTACAAGTGAAACTTTATATGCCTTGCTTTTATTAAAAACTTATGTAAAATTCCTGCTCCATAACAATGAACTATATTATAATAAATTAGACTCATATAATTAATTAAATACTCATAAAACTGGAGATAAAAGACTCCATGCTAGTATTAACTTAAAGATAACCTGACAAAAGTGACTCCATTTTATTATTTGTTGTACAAATTACTTGTGATCAGTGGTGGGTTTCCATGTTATTATCATTTTTACAGATAACTTGACAAAAGTGACTCCATTTTATTATTAGCTGTACAAATAAATTGTGACAAGTGTTTCTATTGTAATTATTAACTGCATGGATAACTTGACAAAAGTGACTCCATTTTATTATTAGCTGTACAAATAAATTGTGACAAGTGTTTCTATTGTAATTATTAACTGCATGGATAACTTGACAAAAGTGACTCCATTTTATTATTAGTTGTACAAATAAATGGTGATAAGTGTTTCTATGTTATTATTAACTGCATGGATAACTTGATGAAAGTGATTCTATTTTATTATCAGTTGTACAAATAAATGGTGATAAGTGTTTCTATGTTATTATGAACTGTCCAGATAACCACCTGAGATAAGTTACTCTATGCCAAAAATACTAGCTGAGTATTAATTATAAAAGTAAAAAATACATGAAAAAGATAAACAAAACAATATTTTTTCTTTTAAATGTAGTTCATGCAAATCACCTCACACTGTGGAGAAATCATGTGGCCCGAGAAATTAAAGTATACAATGAAACTCATGATTAATTATGCAAGAGTTTATTTTTAAGTATCTGATGATTTAACCTTTTTACTCATGCTGCTATCAATTAGAGATGTAGAAATGCTGAAAAATCTCAAGCAGCTAAGCAAAATTAATAAAAAAAGGAAAAAATGTTTCTATTTATCTGGCATGCTAATACATTAACTAAAAAAAACCACAAAAAAAAACCAAACAAGACCACATTACTTCTTTCTTTTTCAAACAATCAACAGATAAAAGCTATTAATTAATGTTGTTAGCTAAAATTGCTAAATAATGAAGAAGAAATTATTCCAACACTTTTCATGCTTAATTTCAACAAAAAAAAGGTTGTGATACAACTTATTCTAAAAAGATGCATGCACCAAATTAAAGAAACCACAGCCTAATGTATCTGGGATAAATCAAAAACAGGAGAGAAGAAAAAATCTGATATCAAAACTACCAATACAATTTCTCTGAATATAGTGCTGATTTCTTCTCATCTTGCTTTTATATTTTAGCTTCTTTTCTTCTTCTTTCTTTTCTATCTTCTCATCATCTTCCTCCAACTGAAAATAATGAAGCAACTTGCCTCGGCTACTACCTTGAGATGAAACAAAAGACGACAAATCTGGACCATCTGGCAATGAGTGGCGATGTTGCATGCGTGCTTTGTCCTTCATTTGTTTTTCCTTAGTAAACACATAACCAAGCATGTAAAAATTATGACACATAAGCAAGTCAAAATTAATAAAATAATAAAATTTTTAACAATAAAATTAAGTCTAAATTATGCCGAGCAAGTCAAAATTAATTTAAAAAATTAATAATAAAATATATCTAAATTATACATACAAAAAGCCAAAAGCAAGTCAAAACAAATAAAATAAACATACTAAATAAGCAAATAATAAATATAACTATATGATTAAATATGCAAATAATAAATATAACTATATGAAAAATATGATTAAAATCTCAAATCAACATATCAATAAAAATTTCAAAATTGTTAACAAAAGAAACATATCAATAATAAACTTTAACAAAAAAAAAGAAGTTATTAAGCACACAACAAACAAATCAATACATAAACAAAACATAAAAATGACAATTATATAAAAGGCATCACTAATTCTTCAGTAATTTACAATTATATGTATGAACTGTACATGTTTATTATTTATTTTTTAAATAAGAGACTGTGTATAAATTTTAAGATAAAATGTAAACATTAAACAGTCACCAAGATCTAGCTCTTAATAGAAAGTACTTTAAATCTAAGCTATAAGTTGAATACAAACAATTTTTCATGACATTTCTGTACTATACAAAAGATTTTTTAATCTTTTAGTAGCATTTTGCAGAGTTTTTATTAATAAAAGATATTTGTCTACATTAAGCTGAGTTGAGAAATATGAAGCTCATTCATTGAGTTTTAAATTTAACAGTGTATCTTGTCCTATGGATATTTTACAAATAAACAGGGAGTTTGACAAACTGATATTTCAAAAATAAAGAAAAGGTTTGTCATATCAATAATTTGAGAAAAATAAATGATTTGCTTTATTGAAAATTTGTAATGCTACCTTTTCAAGAATGAAGAACAGATTTACCTTATCATATCGATACAAACGGTGAGTTTGAGGGGAGTGAGGTTTGGTTATTCTTGCCTCACGTACTCTCATATCCAATGACCCATCAGATGGCCCATAGAGGAAGTTAGCATTGCCCTGCTGTAAATGGTTAATAAAATGAGAAAATGTGATGCAGTGATGTTAGAGAAGCAAAGTTGTTAATGATGCCATAACAGTAACAGTATATGGCATTCAAAATGAAATGGTTAGATCTACAACTTTCAAAAGGTTTTAGTTATTCAGTGTTGAATGCAACAAAATTAGTTTTAAGTGCATGCAACAATATGTCCAATTACAAATGCTATAAGTGCACATTCGAAGTTTACATTAGAAATTTAAGAATATTGTCTTCTTTGATCACTTTGTAATAAACTTACTAAACATTTTTTGTTTTCATGATTTATATACATCAGTTAGTTTAATAACCATAGAAGAATGGCTGGTGAAAATATAATAACATTTAGTACTAAGAAAAGTTAAAAGCAAAAACTTTACTATTCTGATGTTTCTCTCTTTCTTTTTTTTTTTTTTTAACAAATAAAATGTGTTCTGGAACCAATAAAACAATGAGCACTTTGGCTCCACTTAACCAATAAATTATATATTGAAGTCCAAGTTTTAATTTATCATGTAATAAATTTTATGACAAAACATCACAACAGTCCAACTTTTAATCTATCGTGAAATATATTTTCCGACAAAACACCACAGTCTAACTAGAATGCATACCGTTGTATGTCAGTGAGTGCTTATTTAGGATAGTAGTATTTTGGAATTAACAACAAATGGAAACACACACACACCTCCCACTGTTAAATAAAACATGATAAATTATTCTTTTGTTCAAATTATCAGTTATTAATTAACTTTACAAACTTACTTTTATGAATGGTTGTATAAAGCTATGAAAGTATGCTATATCTTAGTGTCATAACTGATTGTCAATGGCCAGCAATAAATTCAAAGTATAATAAGTACAAGTATTTCAGAAAATGTTTTGACAATGGAATGTGTAAGTTTATGTGTTAAGTTATTGTGATTTATTTCTAATGCTATATTAGTGCTTTCCTTTCATTTGTACATGAAAATATATTGTAGCTTAAGCAAATGCAAATAATATATAAACTTTTATATAACAATTCACAGACAATATTCTTGAATATTATATGCACTTTTTCATTTTGCACAAGTGCAAACTTCCCTATACATATCTGAAGTGTACCAATACAAATTTTACCACTTTGTAAAAATTACTTTCACCTCTATTGGGATAGTGTACTGATATTTATATGCCACTAACAGACTACTCATAAAAACCGTGACACTTGCAAAGACAAAAATCAGTTCACAAACTCTTATATCTAATAATTAGAAAATTTTAATTAAATATTTTTTTTTAAAAGCAAAAGCCACAACAACAAAATGTTATTGCTCCAAATAGAATTGTTAAGAAAACATCAACACATGATTAGTAATATATATGAAGATAAATCAGTTAGATGTACATAATAACAAAGAGCAATATAAAGTGAGTGTGTCACAAAAGAAAAAGCAAATCATGATATACCAACAATAAAAATCTGCACTACATAGCATGTGTCACTACCTCCTGCTGGAAAACAATTTTATGGTCCACATGAGGTGACCAGCTGGTGGGTTCAGTACTGTCTCCAAGGGTTTGCCGCATGGCTAAGTTGCGCATGTGACGTGCCTTCTCTCGCATTTCTTTAGGGTAAGGAGTTGGACATCTCACCAGATGACCCTGTAGATGTGGAAGCCCACCCATAGATATGTGCACAATGCAGGGGTCAGACAGCATGCATGGAAAACAGTATTAAATGAACACCCAACAACAACAAATCTCCACAAACATAACACATAATAACAACCTTCACAGATAGAACACCAACAACAATGATCTTCACAAATAAGTTAAAGTTATAAATTAAAAGCATGGCTGCAGCTATGAGATGCATTTCATGAACATCATTTAAAATAATTTAATTTTAATAAAGAAGAAAGTCTCACAAGAAAATCTGTACAGGCTTTTCAAGAACGAAACGTTTCATAAAATAATTTATAGAATGAATAGATAACAAGAAAAATTTATACAGGAAGAAACTAAGTGAAAATTGCAGGTGTTCATGTGTGTATGTATATGCACATGCACTGCAAAACAAAAGTGTAAATGTTGGTATATGTCCATGCATATCACTGTACAATGAAGAGAATTTAGGCATTTCATTTATAATAATATTTAAAACATTGAGCCTTTCTACAATTTAAGTCTAGAACCTTAAACTACATGAATTGATAAAAAAAAATTTAGTAATTGCTGTTATATTAAAAAAAAGCATTTAATTAAAAAGAAAGAATGAAATACAAAATATGTAAGTTTGATACTTTAGTAATATAAATTCTTCATTTTAACTAGATCCAAACACTTTTGCACTTTTTTCTAGAAATACAGATGTAAGAAGTATAATTCCACTAATTAACTCTTCATATCTAAACTGTCACATACCACCTTTCAGGAAAATATTTTAAATTAAATTTATAATTCTGAAGATGTGATTTTTAGGGTCAAGTGCATAAGGACTATTTTGAAACTGCATACAATTGTACATTTGCTACTTCTGTAAGCAATTTTATTACAAATATTCTTTCCATATAATGAACACAAAAGACTTGTTTTAAAAGTCAAAAGTCTATGACTAAAAATATAATTTAAAATATTTCTAAACATTACTTATTAATATATTTCCTTAGAAATTAGCACATGGTAAATATATTGTCTTAATGTCATAATAATATAATGTAAAACCTAACAATAGCTTACTTTTTCCCCTACTATAATAAAAACAATTTTTACAATTTTCCTACTCACCAAAATGTGTAATAATTATAATTACTACAGGATTTCAACAAATTCTGATGCTTTAATTTTATTTAAAATTCAACTTCTAATTTTAAGAAAAAAGTAATATCTACCAAATATTTTATTATAAAAATGTTAAGATATAAATACTGTCTTATTATAATCAACAAAACGAAATACAGCACCACTCAAAATAAATGGGATATTATGAGTTAAATAGGACCTTTAGTAAAGAAAACTAGTTAGGTATGGCACATTTTTAGCAAAGGGGTACCTTACACAGAGAGTTAGTGGAAAACCCAGTTAAACAGTGTTAGCACATAATGTACACTTTTACAAAATATAAAATTGTTAAGCAATACATGAAATGCTAAATAATTCACTCACTTAGGGATATTATCACAAGTTAATAAATTAAGTCAATGTAACAGAAGGATAACCTGCTTTTACCTCTTCATCATCATCATCAATAAAGTCGAAATGGATCTGCTGCCTCTGAAGCCGTTCTTCATCCCACATGGAGGGGTGGAAACTGTCACTGTCTCCATCTCCTCCATTGTCATCTGCAACCGGGCATTAGAAAGATATTCATAAAGACATCTAAAAAATTTTTAAAATAGGCCTTTTCATATTAATTTACAAACATTTTTCAATTCACATTTCATATGTGAAGTGCTTTCAAGAAAATAATATTAACATACGTACACAAAATTAACAACAACAAATACTAGCAAAACAGGGACAAGATCACAAAAATTACGTCAAAACAGTAAACAAACATAAAAAATATCAGTGTCAGAACGTACCATTATCAGAATTTTGCCCTTGAGGTAATAGATAGCAGGTAAGTATTTTACGCTCTGTCTCTGGATCATACTCCGACTGAAGAGGGATCAGAGGCCGTGTCTGAAAAAACAAAATTTCACTAACATAATTTCACTAACATATACTTTACTAAAAAAAGCAGTTGTAAATTAAAGTGTTTATCAGTAAATAGTTTAGCTTATTTATTTTTTTAAAAAACAAGAACAACCTTTTGAGTTCATAAATTTGGACAGCTGTCAATTTTAATTAAAATTATTATTAACATCAAAAAAAAAATACTGAGAAAGTGACAAGTAAGAGAATATAAGCATCTACACTTAAAATGGACAGTTAAAAAAGTCCCAAAAGTCCCAAAATGGACAGTAAAAAAAGTCCCCAAAGCACATCAGATGCCTGAACAACTGTAAGAAAACTAAATTCTCTGGTTCCATGCTAAGAATCTATAGAATATTATGATATTAAAATCGTGAAATCAAAACACTGATTTATCAATTTCGAACTGATTTTTTACCTTTCATTATACTTATTGTGTGGTAATAATAAAGACAGATTTATCAGTCTGAAAATGATTCTTACTGTGGTTTACAAAAAGCTAAAAACAACTTACCTGATTCTCTGTAAGCCATAAAGCTTGCAATTCCTTGAGCTTGATAATGGTAAATGGCAGGTGTCTGAGATGGTTGTTACTCAGATTTAAAACACGTAGGCGTGGAATGCGGCCAAGTTCATCAGGTATATAGGTAAGTTTATTGCTCCTCAGTGACAGTACTGTGATTCCACTACAGCTCCCAAGCTTAATGATAAATAGGTGATAACAAGATAAACAAAGCTAAATGATAAATAGTGATAACAAGATAAACAAAGCTAAATGATAAATAGTGATAACAAGATAAACAAAGATAATAATAGGTGATAAGAGGATTTTAATAAAGCTTAACAATAAACAGGTAATAATAAGATAAATAAAATTAAATGATAAATTAAATGATAAATATTTGATAGATAAACATAAGCTAAATAACAAATAGGTGATAAAATTATAAACAAATCTAAATGGTAAATAAGATAAAAAATATGATAAACAGGTGATAACACATTACTAAAATGATAAAAAGGTGATAAGTGACTAAGTGATAATCAGATGATAACAAGATGCTAGATGATCAACTGGTGATCACACTTTATTATTAAGAAATAATGAGGTAATAACACGTTGCCCAATGTTGTTAACAGGGTGACAAGTAACAAAGTAAAAACAAATGATAACATGTTGACAAATGGTAAATGGGTTATAAGTTGTTATTAAGCAAAAAGAGGCAATGAGAAAGTTAATTCAATAATTCATTACCTTAAACACTGATTGAAAACTGTTTGGAGTTAATCAAGTTCAGAATTAACCAGGACTATTGGTTCAGTTACTAAGAGATGAATATGCATTTATTCACTCAGTGCTTTAAGAGAAAAATCATCTGAATATCTCAACACTGTCTAGTCAAAGATGATAGAAAAATTATCTAGCTATTAACTGTCTTAACAGAATGTCATCTGAATATCTAAACTCTAAGAGGTGATAATGAATTCATCCTTTTAAAGACAATGTCAACAACACATTAAACAGATTCATTCTCTCAAAGACAGCATGGAAAACAATCTCAACATCAAGCAGATTCATTGTATCAAAGATAGCAGGGAAAACAATATTAGATCTAACCAATAATTCTGAATTAATAATAGAGAATGGGAAAGATCAAGAAACCAAATCTTCAGTTATCAACTTTGGATCAAAATAAAACAACTAAAGACTGAAATTTGATGATTAATAACCCAAGATCTATAATCAATCCTAGTAAAAGAAAAAGAAAGAGAAGTTACAGAATTTAATCCTACTTTTATTTCATGGAGTAAATGCTGGATTTTGAACAACTAATATCCACAGAAAGTGAACAAGAACTTCTTAGGTAAGTTTTAGAAGAACTAAGGTGTTTCTCACACGCACGCACCCATTCCCCCCTCCCATCTCCCATTAGGATGTTAGGCTAATAGAGGACTTAATGCAACAAATCTTACAATACAGTAATTACTGTTTTCTCAAAATCACATTTTGAAGATGGTGAGTACCCCAGGGAATTTTTTGGAAACAAAGCATGATAAATATATAAAATAAACTGAAAACAAAATATTGGTGTAAAGTAATAGAAACAATTTTGAAATTTATTGCTTTGGATTTTATTGTTACCAAAATAAGAATAAAATTTACCCTGCTGATCTTAATTTAAAATGTCTTTATTATTTTTATTGGTCACACCTATCACCAAAGTCTCTGTTACAGAATAGTGGGTCATTAAAATATAAATAGTCATCTTATTTTGCTTGCCTTTAACATTTACAACAATTTCTCCTAAAATTACGATTAAAAAAAAAGAAAACTGATAAACTTATACATATAAAAACCAATATATATTATTTGACATTTTATTTTACTGTTCTAGTTGCTGGTGACCACCCACCTAAAAGCCCCTTTACTGTATGAAAAGACACGCACAGAAAACACACACACACACACACACACACAAACATGTACTTTCATTGTATGAAAAGACATGCACAGAAAACACATATACATACACATACACACATGTACTTTCATTATATGAAAAGTGCATGCTGAGAAAACATACACACACATGTACTTTTACTGTATGAAAAGACATGCACAGAAAACACATATATACACACACACACACATATACTTTCATTGTATGAAAAGAGCATGCTGAGAAAACACATACACATGCACACTGTCACTTGAATACATTATGCACACACATTGTCTCATGCTGGCACTTTACATACATACACTACCACTAGTAATAAATTAAACTATGATACCTCAGCTGGTACAAATGTGAGAAAATTTTCATCAGCATAAAAGGTGCGCAGATTACGCAATAGACCAATGCTGGCTGGTAGTTCATCCAGATCATTTAGACTAACATTCAACTCTGACAGTGATGACAGCCTGAAAATGATTGGGTGAGAATAAAATCTTGATCTAGTTTTAAATTAGAAACATAAAGAATTTTTATCCAATAAATTACAGAAATAAGGCAGCAGATAAAACGCTACAGCTCTTTATGGTCTCAAACTTGAAAATTTCTTGTACCTTAATGATTGCTGAACAAGAAATTTTTTATGCAAGTAGTAGCTATTTAGAGAAAAGCATATTCTATTACTTCTGTTAAATATTTAATTTATAAATGAAAGTTTATTGCAGTAAACAATTATAAAACTTAACCAGCCAATATCAGATCAACTCAATATGAGACTGAGTGAGGTCTGATATTTGCAGAAATATAATATTTTAAAAATTTAAGTAAAATTTTATTTTATTCTTCTGGTAATATGTGAGAGTTAAGGCCACCTAGTTAATGATGATGATTATTATTATTATTATTATTATTATTATTTAATTAATTAATCATCCGTAACTAATTACAAGTGCTGAGAATCTTAATTTTTGTTATTAATAATTCTCTCATAGACACCACTTGTCTCTCTCACTTGGCAGACATATGGGCACTGCAAACGTTTTCTTTCTTCCACAACATTAAAGACAACATTTACTGTCAAACAATATTTCTGTAGATGGAAAACTTCTTATTAAAGGGGAAGAAAAATTCGTCTTTAATCTTTATTTAGTGAGTCCTTATCCCCCACTGTCTTTCCAACATATGATTATCAATATGTGTAAGAAGGTCAATAAATTTAACAAATAAATTTATTAAATTAACAATCAAATATATAACAATATAATCAAAGAGCACTGACAGTTACATCACTTCACAACAATGTTCGATTAACAGTGGACAATCATTCAGTTTATCTTAGCATAGACATAAGCAGTCAATTAATATCAATACATAATCAAGCTCATGGATATCATCATGGAAATGAGAATGGAGTTTTAGAGAAATAGTCAATATACATAACCTGTTCAAAGAGGGTGGCTGTTGCTGGCATGTGTTTCACAATCATGCAGTTTGCAATAAGTCACTGCCTTTCATATCTAGGCGAGAGTTCATGTGTCCCTACTAGAAACATTACATAACTTTTCCAGAATCTTTGAAGCACTCTCCAATTTCATATGCGCTATTAAGCACAAGGGATATTCTTGAATTTCTGTGTGCGTTTACTCAACACACCACAAGGAACATTAAAAATAATCTTCATGAATTCTCAAGACCAAACTCAAGCCACAATTTCTGCCATACTGGCACTCGAATGGAATTCATAGAAATCAACTTACGGCAACATGTTTTACTGACAAGCTGATGACAATTCTGGATCCACACACCAACTCAATCATGTAGAGCACAGTAGTCACTGTAGCGTGAAGTGACAACCCAAAAAGGCTTGCTCTGCTATGCAAAAGTCAAATTAAAGCAGCACTAAATTTCAGGCATTTTTCATCTCCAAACTACTTTCTCTCTTACAAACATTCTCAACTTACAAATCCTGCAACAATTTCATTAGCCTGATAAACACACAGCATAATAAATATAGCATCAATCAAAATTCACAAGTATACTGTACAACATAGTCAAAATTAATGAACATAGAAATAATGGTTTCAAATCATAGATCAATAGCAAAAATGTACGAAATATTCTGAGTCCATTCTTTCTTTATCAGTCAGTTAACATACCATAAGCTAATGATAGCCTTTATGACTGGACAAGTTCTGTTCAAATTCAAAGTGATTAGTATAGAGTACTTCTTCAAGAAAGAAACTTCCAGTCCATCCCCATTGGATGAGTGTGTTATGAACAAGTGTGAGACTATTAGTCAGAAAAAACTACTCACCAAGTTGGCACTGGTTTGGATTACATTAGCAATTTTCTAGCATATTCTCAACAGGAGTTGTTTATTCCAACTCTGACACTTACAAAAATTACCATCATAAGTGTCCAAGGTTGGGTCACTTTGACAATTTAACAATTTATATAAAAATTAAGTTAAAAAAATAAGGACAGGCAAATTTCCACTGCCACACTATATTTATAGTCTATGATCTTTCTACAGTTAATATGTTGTAGTGTAATTTTGTTGTGGTGAAATGCATTAATTTCCTAATATCAATGAATGCAAGAATTATCAATGCCGAGTATATATTTTGCCAACTAGTACATGTTTGGATAGGTGCCTTCAATCCATTGCTGGTATTACAGTCAAAACTAGGGAAGAACTTTGCCAAATATAAAAACTACAAATAGGGTAGATAGCTCATAATCTAGTTATCAACTGCCAGTAAATTTAGCACAATTTCAGGAATATATTTCACAATATATATGCTCTATTAAGTGCTGATCCAATTAGAAACTGAAGCATGACTTGCAAAAATATTAAGACTTTAAGCACTGACACAAGTTGAATTAAATAAAATTGTGGAATGAATCGATAGCAGTTTTACGTCACCACTGGAGTTTGCATTGATCATCAGATGTTCTCTGATCTGGAGTGCTCCAGTGGGACCCCACAGCCTCACACTTGTGTTTGAAGTGGAGGGCAGGAGGGTTAGCTGAAGGGGGTGAAAAAGGTCATACCAGTTAATTTGTATGTACACCCTCAACTGCCCTCTGTCGGTGGGTATTAAATAAAAGTAAAAGTAGTGACCGTTTAAAACCAACTATGAGTGTCTCATAGGATAGTTCGAGAACATGTATTTTCTTTCAAAATAAGCTCTCTCAAAGTTTTTGAAATTGTTAACAATTTCCTGGCTGAGTGTGTTGTTCAATGTACAAAAAAATAAAATTGCAAAAATTTGTACTTTCTATTAATTCTTTACCACTACTTCATAATGAAAACCACATTTAACAGTCTCTGATTTGAGGAGAGAGAACCACATCTGAAAGATACAGTATGGTAACAGCACAAAACTTTATTCATCAACTTTGTCATTATTGAAAGTAAATGTTATTGATCAAAAGTAATTTTTTTCTTTTTTATTCCATACTTAATTATATATGGTAATTTGATTCCAATTAAATATATGCTAGCTGGCAAGAGTGTATTTGAAACTGTTCAATACATCAATAATCTAATCTGACACTACACTTACGTTAATTATTCAAATACATAAAATTAGTAGGAATAAAACACTTTCAAAGTATTATTTAATTTATATAAATTTTACTCTTTATAATTTTAATGAATTTTCAAAGAGTAAAAGTACTATGAATTCTCAACTAAACTTTTTAGAACTGTCATATTTTACTTTAAGATTTTGATTCACCTATTTATATGAATGAATGAGTCTCAAAAGAAACTAAAAGATTTTCCCTACCCTCCAATTGTTCTGGGCAAAGTTGTCAGTTCATTGTCATCCACTTTTAATGTAGTGAGATTGGAGAGATTTCCTGCAAGTGAAAGAAATGATTATTACATACTGATTCATGGTGATAAAACCTGATTTCCTAACCAATAAAAATTGTTTTCTCTAGCTCTGAGGGTGATAAGCAATGAGATGGCTTTTTTAACTATGTCTTTGTTTCATTTCATTCTTATTCTAATTTTAACATTCTCATCCAATTCTTATTTTTGACATCTCCTCAAACCTAATTCACAGATTACCACCAACAATATGCAGTTGTATTTTAGTGTACTCAATACTAAAAACTTGGAATATGCAAAGTACATCTGACCTACACTTTTATCACACTTAAAGTGAGCAAAAAGGAAATGTGATAACAGTCACACAGAGATTCTCAACTTTATCAGCTGCATTTTATTGCCATCTAATTTATTTAAACCTATTTTTGTAAAATATTTGTAATAACAATGTCTAAGAAAATTAACTCGGGCTTTCATGAGACAACAATTCAAACTCTGATACAGATTCACTCTTGATCATTATGAAATTTCTATCCTCAAAATAAATTGTACCTGATTATTTCTCTTCTAGTTCTTCTGCTATAAAACACTTATAATTATTTACATGTTATGCAAGCTTTAATATTAAATTCTATTCAAACTATACATCTATTTCCTTAAAAATTATTGTGCTTTTGTTTTTGCAAGAAAATATTTTCTACGCCAGTCTTAAGTTCAAATTTACAAGCAAATCACTGATAAACTAAGTGTTGCTTTTCTTCTGAGATGCATGACATAGTATAATAAGTTCTAAAGATCACACCAACCAATGGAATCAGGCAAATTCTGAAGACAGTTGCCACTGAGGTGCAGATCAGCCAAGGACACACATCCCTCAATCTCTCCTGGCAAGGATTCCAGATTATTTTTTGAGGAATCCAAATACATAAGCTGTTTAAGGGCTCCAATTGTCTGCCACGGCAACAGATGCATATTATTTTTTGAGACCAAATGAAAATACATGAATGAAGTTGTTATAAAATTAAAGACTGAAATATTTTACTCATTCAGCAGATAGGAGATATACAAAACATAGTGTACAACTGGGGTAGACAAATTCAAGGTGCCTAGTCACCCTGGTACCTGAAAATTTTCATCTGGCACTAAATTGTCTTCTCCTGTCTCTTTAAAGAAAAAAAAATGTGCTGCTCATGAAGAAATGCTGGCTCCCAAAAGTTTTAGGGTTATCTACCCTTGATGTACACCAACTAGTATTCCAAAAGTTTCACTTAAATCAAAATCAAGATTAGTTACCATTAGAGCTCTTCTAAATGAACCTAATCATTGTTTCATGTATCTACTATTATTGTCAGAAACCTAAAATTATTTCAATTTAAAAAACAACAATAGCAATAAGCAAAAATACAATGCTTAAAAGAATAAAACACAAACAAAAAACCTCATACATGTGTAATGCTTGTGATCTGGTTGTTGTCACACCAAAGCTCAAGAAGATTCGTCAGATTTCCGATCACATCGGGCTAATAGAAAGAAAATAAAGCACAAGAGTTATACAGATTACTTGGGGAATTGAGTTAGTAATTTATTTATTATATCAAATCCTCAGATGATGAAGAATGTATGAAATAAAATAAATGAAAACAGATTTTGAAAACAAACATCTTTTACATGCACTATTTACTTTTAGGGCAATCAAAAAAACCAAAGATGTTTTAGCATGCTACTGGAAAACTCAATTCCATATTAATTTTTTCTGATTTAGCAAAAGCAACAAAAAAAAATAACCCAACATGCTTACTAATTCTGTGAATTCATTATTCCCTATGTCCAGACGTTCTAATTCTGTTAAACGTCCAAAAGATTTGGGTAAAGTCTTTAAGTGGTTTTCACGGATCTCAAGAATTTTCAATGTGACCAATCTGAAAAACAAATGCCAGAAATATTGAATGATATTTTTTAAAAATACATATGCCAGTAACAATGAAAATCTATAAGTTGCATGTTCTACAGATGATAAACCAAATACAGATAATCAAAATGACGTACATAAAACAAATAAATATAACAATTACATAAATCAAATTTAAAATCACACAATAAAATTTCTAATCATAAATAAATTTTATGAAAAAATAATTAAAAAAAGAAACAAATAAAAATTAAAATATGTTAAAATAAAATAATATAAAAAGTCAACATTTAAATTAAACTTATTTTTTTTTGTCTAATGCACACTAAAGTAGTGTGACTGATGATGTGATAGAAATAAGTTGTGTGACTAGGGCTGCCAATGGTACAATTGTATCCAATTGTATCCCGATGATACAACCTTACCTGGGTAATTAAACTAGGAGCAGGTTCCTGAGAAAAAAGTGATAATCTCTGACAGTTAATTAGTTGTCTATGTCAACACTGATGTAGTGCAGTGGAGATTCCTTGGGGGTGGGTGGGGTAGGGCAAGTAACAGATTGATGACACTAATAGTTCAATGCATCATAAGTGAGTCATTAGTGTGACATGACCGCATTAAACATTCAGTTTTATTGCATGCATAGACATAAACACTGTTTGATAAAAAAAAACTTTGTATTTTTGGATTAATAAATTTTAATATATATCTCTATTTTTTTTTTAAATCATGGGCAAAATACTGTTTGTATGGAATCACATGAAACATCTGGATATTAACACAACCAAAGGTAACTTGTGTGGAGACATATTGTCTGTAAAAGGCAGAAAACATTTATTCTTAGGCATTTACTCTCTGTTCATCTACTGGATACTGGACATGCTATGTAGCATACAACCGCCAAGCACTGAAAACGTTTTGATTCCCATATTATCGAAACATTCTATTAAAGCTTTCTTATACTGTGCCGTCTGTGGCACACCATAATGGTAGAAAGATCCATCAGTACCTTTATCAGCAATGGCTTTTGAGACACAAAACAAGTCTTAAGCCAGAATGCAGGTTGCAAGCCACTGTAACAGTACAAATCAAGGAAATATAGTCCCCAGTAAAACAAGGTCACTTAAGATATGTGCATAAATTTATGATGGGTCCTGGGCACCTTTTCCAAACTTCTGGCAGAAATGCAGAGTTTAATCAAAAGAAATATGCTATCTGACATTGAAATAAGCAATGTGACACACTGAAATAAGCAATATGACACACTGAAATAAGCAATGTGACAGAAAGGGCATTGTGATATTTAGATGTCAGCATTGTAATGTCCGGAAGATGGCATGATCTACAAAGGTTGTGTGTTTCTCAGGCAAGAGCAACATGATCAACATAAATGGTTAGTGAATGTGACCCATCCTCTGAAATGTGCAGTGACTATACAAATGTGCAGTGCAACTACAAAAATAGGTGTGTGACTCCAGAAATGGGCAGTGCAACCTGCAGATATGGGCAGTGCAACCTACAGAAATGGGTAGGGTGACTACAAAAATGGGCAAAGTGGCTATAGCAAAGGGCAGTGTGACTTCTGAAATGGGCAGTAAAACCTACAGAAATGGGTAATATGACTACAAAAATGGGCAGTGTGACTACAGGAATGGACAGCAACCTACAGAAATAAAAAGCATAACCTATAGAATGGGAAATGTTTCCTAAATATATGGACAGTGTGGCCTATAAAAATGGGCAGTGTGATTTACAGAAATGGGCATCCTCTCAAATATTGTCAGTTATGCTTTGATTTAGAGGGAATCAGCTGAGTATTGAACTAGCATTTATCATAATGTTTCTCCATAGCCTTCAGCACAAAAACCACACACACATGCTGAGTAATTAAGTCTACAAAAACTGTATCACCCTGAAATACTTAACTTATTGAATGTTTCTCCATGACCTCAGTACAAACAAACACACACACACACACACACACACACACACACACACACACACACACACACACACACTGAGTCCTTAAGTCTACAAAAGCTGTATCAGTATGAAATACTTAACTTAGTGAATACTGAACTAACATATAACATGATGTTTCTCCATTGCCTCAACATGGCCACAAACACAGGCACAATGAGTACTTAAGTCTAAAAAAAAGTGCATCAGTGTGAAATACTCAATTTACTGAGAAGCAAATGGCTTACTTCATGCTTTCGAGCATGTGCTTGAAAATAACAAATATCTTTTATCTACTAAAGAACGCCCCTTCATTGTTCCCTTCCCAGCAGGTGCTGGGACAATGTGAAAAGAAGGTACTCAAAGCTATTCATATTGGCTCCATGACAGTGACAGACTGTTATTATATGCACTCACACTCACACGCGCGCGCGCACACACACACACACACACACACACACTCACTCAGATGCACTATAGTAAAGAAACCTGACAAGAGATAAAAAAGAAGGTGGGAAGAAAGACTGTAATAACATACTATTTCTACTACTCTTTAGTTTTATGACCTTGACTAGCCAGCAAAACAGAAAGGTCAGAAGGTAATGTTACAAGAAATGGGGGTGGGGAAAGACAGACAGATGATATTCAGTTAAAATTAAAATAAAAACTTGAAGAATAAAAGTAATATTTCATATCTACTGGCTATATGAGGACTTTAATTATCTACTAAACTATTACTAATCATTGATCATTTAAATTAATTTTACCAAGTATGCATGGCGAAAGAGTATGTCGTTTTGTTTGTGCCAGTAATTTGGTTTTAAAAAATGAGCATTTAATATTTAAATAATCTATCTAGCACATTGGTCTGTTAATGTGCTAGATAACAAGCTGTACTACTACTAGACAAACATATATGATAGGCAAGTGGCCATCCATACGGCTAATGTCAGTTTGTGCTGGCTAGTTGCCCTGTAGAAGAGTAAATGTTAGGTCAGCTATATAAATGAATGTGTGATGCTAGCGCTAGTTAATGGTTATGATTAATATTATTAATTAATTACCCATAACTAACTACAAGTGATGAGAATCTCAATTTATGTTATTAATAATTTTCCACAAGACACCATTCGTCTCTCTCACTTGGCGGATATGTGGGCGCTGTAAACATTTTCTCTCTTCCACAACATTAAAGACAAACATTTACCAACACAAAATATTTCCATAGGTGGAAAATTTCTTATCAAAGGAGAAGACAAATCTGTCTTTTAATCTATATTTAGCAAGCCCACATCCACCCACTCTCTCTCTAACATATGGCTATCAATATGTGTAAGAAGGTCAATAAATTTATTAATCAACAATCAAATATACAACATATAAATATAATCAAAAGAGCATTGACATTTACATCACTTTATAACAATGTTCAATTAATTCTGGACAATCATTCAGTTTATCCTAGTCAATTAACATAAATACATAATCAAGTTCATGGATATCATCAAGGAAATGAGAGTAGAGCTCAGAGAAAAAAATTAAAGTCAATTTTTACATAACCTTTTCAAAGATGGTGGCTGTCACTGGTGAGTGTTTACAATCATGCAGATTGCAACCAGTAACTGTCTTTCATTTTCAGGGGCCCCAGGTGTCCCTTCGAGAGGCACATTACACAACTGTTCCAGAATCTTCGTCCCACTCTCCAAGCACACATTAGAGAATCATCCTGAATTTCACACGTGCCTAAAGCACATCAGGGGAAATGTTCTTAAATTTCTGTGTGCGTTTATTCAACACACCATGAGGAACATTCAAAATAATCTTAATGAATTCTCAGGACCAAACTAAAAAAACCCACCATTTCCACTGTGTACTATTAGCTCTTGAACGGAATTCACAGGAATCAACTTACAGTAACACACTCTACTAATAAGTAGATGACAACACTGGATTCGCACACCAACATGACCAAGCTGAGTACACTAGCCACTGTGGCATGACGTGACAAAAGGAAAAGGCATGCTTTCTCTGCAAAAGTAAATTAAGGCAGCACCTAAATTTCAGACATATCTTATCTCTAAACTCCTTTCTCTCTTACAAACATTCTTAACTTACAAATCCTGCAACAATTTAGTTAGCCCAATACACACACAGCATGAGAAATATAGCATTGATCAAAATCAAAGGAGAGCAGATCATGAAAAAGTAAATATCTCACTACATGATGGAGGGTCAATTGTTTTTCTCCAACCTTACTACTCAAACCAGGAAGCTCCATTCAAACAAACCATAACACAGATCTAGTTGTTCGATCTTGGATGACAAAAATGAATAACAGTCGCATGCACAAGATAAATAAATATATATTTTTTTACAAAGTAAATATAAGAACTAACTACTGATAATCCCTAAATTCATAAACAAATGTAAATGTCATACCAGGTGACTGTCTGCTTTATTATTAGCCCAGCATGACTGAGATAGTTCTGCTAGCTTCAGCTATATTTAAAAGATCGAATTTCATGGTGTGGTCCTTGGCTAAAGGTATTCCAAATCTGAAATAGGGGACTGTACAAACTACCACAACAAAAAATGAATAAGTTTCTATTCTAGGGTTTTATGAAGTGATTAATGCTTTTTGTTCTTTGTGGCCATTTATAGAGATGTTCAGAACAAGGGGTTAAAAAAACCCTAAAAAAAAAAAAAATCAAACAAACAGCATAAAAAAGAACCCCCTCCCCCCAAACAAAACCAATATAGACAGACAGACAAGCAAAACAACATACTACATACTGATAAATATAAGTTATATGGAACACAATGCAATGAGTGCATTCAGTGTGGATTATAAAAAAAAAAAACGTACTGTATATCTATGTTAGTGAAGATGAAACACAGTGATATATCTCCCTTTAATGAAGGTTATAAAAAATATTCACATATAGTGAACACAGTCACCTATTTTTTAGCATTTCAATCTTCTATGTAAATTTGAATACTGCACTAAATATTAATGAAATGTACTGCACCCTCTCTGTACACATACATTCAAAATTGGCCAGTCTGATATTGGCAAATTACTGAACATTGTGAGCTTTAAATCATTCTGACTATCATCAAATAGTAAATATTGTGAGCTACAAAGCATTCTGATTACAGACAAATTACTAAATATTATAAGCTATAAAATAATGTGACATATAGATAAATTATTAAATACTGTCAGATAACTATGGCTAATTACTAAATACTGTGAGCTATAAAGCAATATGACAATGGACAATTTAATACATTTATGAGTTACAAAGCATTCAAATAACAGATAAATTACTACATACTGGAAACTAGTAAGCATTCTGACTACATATAAATTTTAAAATGACTACGGTAAAAATCCTAATGTTAGTATAACCGAACTTACATATTTTTTATTACTAATTAGGCAGGTACCCTCAACAGTAACCACCAGATAGTATGAGGTTAATTAGTACACTATATACTAATGTTTTACTATATTATGTTCTTTCTCACAAACTGGGAAAACTAAAAAGAAAAATATGTTAATGATTTGTTTATCCACTTCTGTGGGAAAGATGTTAACAAACCATCAGGGAGCTTTAACCAGGAAACATCATACAAATAAGGCAAGGGTACATGATACCAGCATTAAAACAAAAGTGTAAAACAGGATATTAAGCAGTACACATTCAGTCAAACAGCTGTTACAAACTCAGCCAGATAAAAGAGTTCACCAGTGTCTGGTAGCATGAGTTCTGTTGTGACAACATCACTACTACTAATCCAGTGGAGGTTAAGGCAGAATTTCACAGTAATTCAGCTAATAATTGAGCACATATATATATATTCATGATAGTTATAAATCCTATAATCATTTATTGAGTGGAGTCTCCATATTATGACTGATATATCTTCAATACCTTCCAACGCATCATCGTCAGTACTTCCAAATGTTATTTTATATTTTTTTAAAACTCCAACATTATTGACCAAAAGAAAAATATAACAATTATGAAAAGAACATAGAGGAAGGGAGAGATTTGAAGAGAAAAGGAGAGGACAGAAAGAGAGAGAGAGAGAGAGAGAGAGAGAGAGAGAGAGAATAGTTAGCTAAATATAAATTTAAAAATGACCCAAATTGTATTTCAGTGTTCAAGTGCTACAAAGGGTTCTGAATAAAAATAACACTGAAGTGGTGACCTGTTTTACTCATCAAGGTTAACAACACCTGAGAGGATTCACTTAAAAGGGCACCTATGTTTGGTGTCACTGACACACTGACATAAAATTCTCACCTGCCAAAGCTGCCAGGGAGGTAGTCAAGAAAGGTGTCATTCAGATACAAGTGCGTTAGGTTCTGAAGCTGTGTAAATCCTTCTGGAAGCCTGTGGAACAAAAAGTACACACATGCAACAGTTCTGTTGTACACAAATACACACAATACAGTGCTGACGTCTATAAAAACACACACTTTAATGTTTTTTTGTACAAAAAACCAGCATAACGTACACTTTTGTTGAAAATAAAATATTCTCACTCTCTCTCTCACACACATATGCTACAGTTTTGTTGTATACAAAAACTATGTAATACATAAGGAATGACAATGCAATAACAAACAAAAAATGCAGGCATATTATAGTTTGTTTTTATACAACCACATAAAATACACTAGCAATGAAAATGTAATAAACAAACAAAATACAGGTACATACACTACAGTTTAGCTATACACAAACACCTTACACCTAGACATATGGTCTTTAGAAGCCAAATTTTAGGTGGAGTAGCTATTGTATCAAACTTACTTTGCTGGAGCATCCCAATTATTAAATGTCAGCAAATAATTAGTTACCACCTCATATATGGGTGTAGCAAAATGAATTTAATTTTTTTAAAATGGTTTTAAACTATCAACAGATTTTTTTAATCTGTTAATGTTATGACTTTAATTAAGACCGGCAGGCAACTGTTTATGCAATGATGAATGGTGTAAAAGTTTAAAATACTGTAAATACACCAGGCTTTGTGTTTGGACTTCTGATCTAAGGCTTGTAAATTTATACTTACCAAGTATACATGCAGTAATCATTAAATGCACAAACATCACAGATGCATGTAGCAAAGGAGATAGAAAACCATTTATATTTTATATGAATGAAAACACAGAGAAGAAATCCACCCATGAAAGGGATGTTAAATGCTATATTAGGTTGACCAGACATGGGTGACATTTCTTTTCAATTTCTGTATCACTTTTACAATACACGATCTTTAGCTCCAACTGGTAATCAAAAGAAAAGGTTGTGGAGACCAATTTACCCCACGGAACAAAGATATGTCCATCAAAGATTTTAGATTATAGTAATTAGTAGATTGAAGTAGATTAAAGAATTTAAATAGAGTTTCAATTTACAAAGCCAAGGTCAGAGCTTTAAGAGAAAGTCAACTGATGATTTCTGAAATTCAATAGAATTTCACTTTTTGAAGCTGATTTCTGATGCTGAACATTTATTTATTTTAAATGAATTCAATTTCTGCAGGATGTCAGTGGGCAATGACCACATATAAAAAAAGGGTCAAGAAAAGACTCCAAAATACTAATCACACTAAAATACTAACAAAACTTCAAAAATACTAACCACTCCATAATACTAACAAAACTTCAAAAATACTAACCACTCCAAAATTTCAAAAATACTATCCATGCCAAAATACTAACAAAACTTCAAAAATACCAACCACTCCAAAATACTAACCACTCCAAAATACTAACAAAACTTCAAAAATACTAACCACTCCAAAATACTAACCAAAACTTTAAAAATACTAACCACTCCAAAATACTAACAAGACTTCAAAAATACTAACCACTCCATAATACTAACAAAACTTCAAAAATACTAACCACTCCAAAATTTCAAAAATACTAACCATGCCAAAATACTAACCAAAACTTTAAAAATACTAACCACTCCAAAATACTAACAAGACTTCAAAAATATTAACCACTCCAAAATACTAACAAACAAAACTCTAAAATACAACAAAAGTTTAAAATACTAACAGAATTTCTAATGAGTAATATTTTAGTGCAGTTGTCCTTGACCTTTTGTTGCCTCTTGTAGCCTATACTTTACTATCTACCCTACAGTGTGGAGACTTTCAAACTGCTTACTCATGCACCCAACCTATTCCCTTTTAAGCTTAAATGGCATTAAAACATTTAAAAAATTTATAAATTTTTTTTTTTTGTAGATCAAATGCATCTACTCATCCACCACCAACCACACAATGTCTTGGTGCAAATGTCCCTCCCTGAGTGCAGTACAACACATTACAGTGTATTAAAAAAGAACCTGTCTTAGAAAGCATGCAGTCAAAAACTAAAACAACCTGATTAAGTGTGTGTGTGTGTATGTGTGTGTGTGTGTAACTGTATCTAAATACAATTTAACAATTACTGTCTTTGACTAAATGTCAACAAAAATAATTACAAATGATAGAAAAGTGTTTTAAAAAATTGTGGTGCCACCATTACATTAAATAACATTTACACTTCAATGGACACAATACTTCTAGTTCTATCCTCTACCAGTTTCTCAAACACAAAAATATCACAGTGCTAAATCAGAAGTGAAAATCAATATAAGCATATTGGAGATCTCAAGAGTTCCAGATCAATGACTCTTTGCCTTGCTCTTCTTAACAATAACAAATGATAGTTTAAATGAAAACTAACACCTGATTTTGTCTCTGATCACCATGATGGGAGAGGAGAGAGAAGAAGCGTGGTGAAAATGAGTTACCCATTGAACAAAATTGATACCAGATATATTTAAAGGTAAGTTTTCACTTAATGACCGAGCTACGTTTACTTAAAGACCAGGTTATGCTTACTCAAAGCCCTTTGAATTTTGCTGAAGCAAAGGAAACTATCTTTTGTGTAAATTTGTCATAAATCAAACTGGCCTTACTAATAACAAAACAGACAATAGCTGATGCCTAATGAGCCTTGCTCCTGTGATTTCAACATTCATGGCTTATGACTGAGCCTAGATCACAGCTGAATTAAAGTGGTTATGTTCTTCGTTTGGAAAATTTTCTTATGATAACCTCTAAAAGCAAATGACTATAGGGGAACATCGAGACTAGCTCTGTTTATTCAGCATAGTTAATCATTTCAGAGCATTTAAAGCTACACACATCCTCAACATTTACTATAAAAATTGCCCAATGTGGGTGGAAAAACCAAAGCCAACTTTAATCAAAATAGGTATGGGGCATTACTTGAAAATAGCTACTAAAAAGTGAATTATATACGTAAAGCAGACAATTTGATCCTCACTGTAAAGTGAATACACACAACAAACAGTATGATCATTGCTTGAAAATTGAATAAAATGTCATGACTGGTGAAAATGGGCCTACTATTAATCTGTCCTGTGCAAACTTTTGACTAGTTATGAGAAAAGGGTCGGCTGTAAGTTTTCTCTGATAAGCGATAAAGCACATCATGCTATCTGCAACCTAGGATCCTAACCTCATGACCTGAGTCCCAAATGCATGACCAATAGACACTCCTTTGCAATTAGTTAACTGATCTCAATGTGACTCATGGGAGGGATAGCAGTGGACAGTTGAAGTTTTGGGAGAAATGAAATGGTGAAAGATGTGGAAATTTGACTGGGAACATATGCTTATTAATTATATGCAACTCCAATAAAACACAACTGTCTTTAATTCACCAATTTTTCCATTGGTGGTGGTCAATTTGTGTTTGTGTTATGAAAGAAAATGTATCGAGAACTTTATTTTTGAAAATCTGATACGTAGGCCAGTGTCTAGATAGCACTTCAATACATAAATCGGCAGAAGCAGACAAGGGACCTCCACTGGTGGGACAACAAATTCAACCACTGCGTTAATGCAGGAGTCAACTGAGAAAGTAATGATAGCGACCTGGCCACGCCCAGCAAGACACCTCCACTTTGAAAAACTGCCCTGCTCAGCCTTTTGAAAACTATGAAGTGTATCAAATTCAAAGACTGCTCATTGCTTGAACATTAACACACACACACACACACACACACACACACACACACACACACACATGCCCATACACAATCTTTCAAAACAGATCCATGCACATGTACTCAGGTTAGTAAGCCTTTATAAGGTCAGAATTGAAAGTCTGAAACCCATTTGTTTACTTTTTCCCCCACCCAACCCAAGTGATTAGTATTGGCTGAAGTAGTAATGCAAATTTAAAATAAGTTAATGTACTCAATCAGAAATACCAACCTGTGTAACTATCAACACAATTGCACTACGAGACCGTGTTTGGTGGGCACATAGAGATCAAAGTAGGCTTCATTGACATACACCCGGTTGAGATCAAAAGTAGACTTCATTGACATACACCAGGTAGAGAGCACTGTAGGCTTCATTGACATACACCAGGTAGAGAGCACTGTAGGCTTCATTGACATACACCAGGTAGAGATCAAAAGTAGACTTCATAATTGACATACACCAGGTAGAGATCAAAAGTAGACTTCATTGACATACACCAGGTAGAGATCAAAAGTAGACTTCAATGACATACACGGTCAGTAGACAGACAGAGATCACTTTAGGGTTTATTTACATACACCAGGTAGAGATCAATAGACGGCTTCAATGATATACATGGTTGGTAGACAGGTTGGAATCAATGAGGCTATATGACATACGTTGGGTCAGTATACAGGTAGAGATCTCTGTAGGCTTTATTGACACACTTGGTTGGTAGACAGGTAGAGATCATTGTAGGTCCTAGTGATATACACGGTCGGTAGACAGGTAGAGATCATTGTAGGTCCTAGTGATATACACGGTCGGTAGACAGGTAGAGATCATTGTATGTCCTAATGACATACACGGTCGGTAGACAGGTAGAGATCATTGTAGGTCCTAATGACATACACGGTCGGTAGACAGGTAGAGATCATTGTAGGTCCTACTGATATACACGGTCTGATGTTTACAATGTTCAGTCGAAGACTTATCTCCGTTAAGTCGATAAGAAACAACAAATCACTTTATCACGTGAAGTATGAGTACGTGAAATATTTGTTAAAGTCAGGCAAGTCTGACTGATTAATACATTTGTTCCTATTTTTATTAAGCAATCAATATATTTTACGTTGTACACAAATGTGAATATAAAAATAATTAAAAAAATATATGTAAAATAATAAAGAAGTAACGGCAGAGTAAGCAGGCGATTTTACTAATCACAGATTTTTAAGACGGAGAATGTGACGTCAGCGATAAATTGATATTTCATATATGTTCAACACATCATACGAGTGTGCGTGGTGTGTGCGCGCGTGCGCGTGTGCATGTGTTGTGTGTGCGCGTGTGCATGTGTTTTGTGTGCGTGGTGTGTGTGCGCGTGCGCATGTGTTGTGTGTGCGTGCATGCGTGTCTGAAGTGGAGCTCTAGTTTGTGTGAATGAGTATGCTGAATTTGTACATAGAGCGAGATTTTAGTATCCCACACTTCTTTCCGAGTGACGGAAGTATGGAACGTACAAACCTGCATACCAGGATCGCTGACTTGGGATTTGTACGGACACTACTTCTACACAAAGACGTGACGCTCTTCTGGTCGTACTCGTACGTGACGCTCCTATGGTCGTATTCGTACGTGACGCTCCTCTGGTCGTGCTCGTAAGGGCAAAAGACGTCCGACTACTGAACCACTACTCATTCCCACCCCATCCCTCCCACGAAGACAATGCGCCAGACAAAATCTTTTTACATACATCTTGCCATGCGTTTATAAGATACACGCACGATATTGCACTGGTGCACGACCTCTTAAGGGTGTGAGTTGTATTAAATCTTACTTATATATCCGTATGTACTCTAAACAACATCTATAATTCAATCACAATGCCCGTCTCACGAGGTCGACATATATCTCAAGATCCCCACATATTACCCTTATCATGATGACCATACGATGTCCATATTATCATGAGCACCATATCACATCATATCCATTATCAGGATGTCCACATAAATACAGTATCATTAAGCCCACATATACACATCACGATGCTCAGATAACATCCGCTATGACGCATGCGCACATAATGTTTATATCACGATGTCTACACCGTAATGTCAGTATAATAACACCCAAACAAATATGCCAATTTAATGCACACACAGTATTTGTAAAATACTGACTTCCGTAACAAATGCCCACATAATGACCGTATCATAATGCCCACAGTGTCCGTATCATAATGCCCACATAATGACCGTATCATAATGCCCACAGTGTCCGTATCATAATACCCACAGTGTCCGTATCACAATGCCCACATAATGACCGTATCACAATGCCCACAGTGTCCGTATCATAATACTCAGTGTCCGTATCATAATGCCCACAGTGTCCGTATCATAATACTCAGTGTCCGTATCACAATGCCCACAGTGTCCGTATCATAATGCCCACAGTGTCCGTATCATAATACTCAGTTCCGTGTTTACATCGAATGCTCTAACTAACGCGTATTATAGGTAAATCAAATTTTCCTTTCGTGCATAGGTGTGACCATTTGTTTTATTTCTATTTCATTTCATTCTATTTTTTATTTTGAAGACCAATAAGGAGTCTTATGGCATTCCCGCACAGGAGTAAAATTAATTCTAAAAAAAAAAAAAGATTAATCTAAGTTCCGTAATACTAGTTCCATACTTTAAAGTCGCCAGCAATCTCATTTCTTGACAAAAGACTCCTTTGATTGGTTGATTTTTTCAGTTCAAGTTCATCTTCGCCCACTTGCGTTTAAATTTATCCCCTTTAAAAATAATTTAAAACAAATGTTTTATATAGGTATACTTTTTGTTTGCAATGCCATTTTGTAAAATCTGGATAGTTTAAGTTGGCAGTCCAGAACCATCTTCTAATATCCAATCCAGATCTAACATCAAGTAGCAACCTTCTTTTTTTAAAATTTTTATCTCCCTTCACAAGTAGGGACCACTACTCTAAGGAAAGGAAAAGGTGTCATCAAGAAACACGCCTGGATTAAAAAAATAAAATAAAAATAAAAATGTTGGAGTATAATTAAGGCCGTACACCAATGCCCCTAACTGACGTGTTTCTAGCGTCTCGTTTCCAAGGACAGACCTGTGTCCGCCTTGAAAGCCCGCCATGGTGAGCAGGTGCACGTGTCTAATAATGTCTTATCGCCACAACGGGAATGACGGCGAGTAAATCCCAAGTCGGCGCTTTCTTATTCCACAATGCAGTTAAGTCAGCACTGATTCTGATCTCATTTAATGTCGTTGTAGCCCCGCTCATGTGGAAGACTGCATTTCCCTTGCTCTCACTTGAAGGTAAAACCTTGACAATTGTGCAAATTGCCCGAGGCTTTCAGCGACGCGCTGATGTAAGGTAGGATGTTTCTCATAATCCAAAGAGTGATGGGAAAATAAGTGTTAGGGGAAAGGAAAGTGCAGGTCAATCCTACTTTCATTAAACACAGTGCATTCACTTTTCGTGATATGAATTTATAAAACATGTCAGTGAAGTTCGTTAGTCGTCCTAAAGACTGAAACATTCAAAAGTGTAAATTTAATGAAATACTGACAATGCTCTCAATGGAAATTTTATTGGCGCAGAAAAATCTGAAAATATCTTTTCAAAATGTCATGCTAAAATACAAGGTAAACACATTTAAAAAAAAAACACGCTATCAATGTTGTTATCAGCGGTTGAATGATACATCCTACAACCCACCCAAATCACGAAATTGGATCTAATACCTGAAAAACTCATGTAAATACTGACAATTTGCTTGGCAGTCCCAGAGATCAATGGTCTGTTTGACATATTCTGCTATATATCTTGATCAAAGATGACTTCTTAACTGCTGAATATTTTTTTTTATGTTGAAAAAAGTTGACTTACTGCTGAGTAGCTTTTTTGCTGACTGCTGACAAGTATTTTGTTTTCTCTGTTTGTTTTAAACTTTTCAAATATAGCATGCAGTTCGGTTCTTTATTTTTTTTAAAGACACAAATGTGTACAGTGTAGTTACTCAAGTTCACTGTATGCAAACTGTACAGCTCACTCCATCAATTTCCTTTTTGGACAACTGTACAGATTACTCCCTCAATTTCCTTTTGGACAACAGTACAGATCATTCTCTCAATTTCCTTTTGGACAACAGTACAGCTCAATCCTTCACTTTCAATAATGCACAAATGAAAGAATACTCCTCACTTTTCGTATGCTCATGTGTACAGTCCAATACTTCACTTTTGTAATGCACAAACAAGTATAGTTGAATTCCTCACTTTCTTTACTTAACAAAATAGTTCAATTCCTTATTTTCATGCACAAACTTTCTATTTCTTACTTTTTCAAATGTATGTGCACAGTTCATTCAATTTTTTAATGCAAAAACTAGTAAAGTTCAATCTCCCACTTTCTTTTTGCACCCATGTACAGTTGAAATTTTTTTTTAATGCATACACACATCTGCAAATCCATTTTCTCACCTTCCTTGCACTCAATTATATGGTTGAAGACATCGCTCTCCTTGTGTACAGAGCACTTACACTCTTCAAGTTAACTCAATTAGAGAAAAATCACACAAGACTAAATTCCACTAAGCAATATTCTCTGAGGAGGTCCTGTCATGAGAAGATAACTCTAACTTAATGCCATGCACAATGACTGCACATTTAGTGTTACTGTCAGTTCTAAGAACCCAAGTATACTAAGGACTATATTAATATAAGGTTCACTATAAAACACACCTGTTACTTTTGCCAGGAGATACTTGTTTTAAAATAAGCATTAGTGGGTACTATAGATTTTTAATATGAAAGAAATATTGAAGACTTTATTTTATTATAATATACTACATGAACTAATGTTATCCCCACAAACCCTTTTCAGTATTACACATAATGATTTTACTTTACTAGCAAAACGAGACTGAAGATACAAAAGTGTACAAGTAAAAAATACAGAAAAAAGGATCGCTTTCAGTCTCAGAGCCCCCCCCCCCCCACCCACACACACACACACTCAACATACACAAATAAAATATAATTTTGATGCAAAGTAAACACTGACAAAAGTTAGATTTTACACTTCTAAACAAAAAAAGATAATACTTACTTTCCTAGAGGATTGACACTTGCATCAACAATACGCAGATATTTGCAGCATTTTATGTTCTCAGGTACATCAATGATACCTGTGTTCAAAGCAAAGTGGTGAAAAATGTCTGAGAGGAGGGTACTAGAGTTTTAGTAGGAAATAGGTTATTGGACAAATTAGGTACATCAATGATACCTGTGTTCAAAGCAAAGTGGTGAAAAATGTCTGAGAGGAGGGTACTAGAGTTTTAGTAGGAAATAGGTTATTGGACAAATTAGGTACATCAATGATACCTGTGATCAAAGCAAAGTGTTGAAAAAAGTCTGAGAGGAGGGTACTAGAGTTTTAATAGGAAATAGGTTATTGGACAAATTAGGTACAATAACAATTCTCAAATGGTCTTAATGTAATTATGAATGGTGTCATTCACAAAATCATGTAGCAAAAGATAATCACAGTTATCTAATGGTGTTTAAATAATCATTAATGACACAATTCAAAAGCCAAACAACTACAATTTTTTTAATGGTCTTTTAATGTAATTGAAAATTGTATCATTCAAAAACTATGCAACTAAACATTACAAGTACAATTTCTAATGGTCTTAATGCAGTCTTTGATGACACCATTTTAAAGCCGAAACACTACAACAAATATTTCTAATGGCCTTAATGCACTCATCAATGACACCATTCATAAACCATGTAGTGATATAACATAAAACAAGCACATTAAAAAAAAAAGATCTTGATGGCACAATTCAAAAGCTAAACAGTACAAGTATAATTTACCGATGAACTCAATGTAACCATTGAAAAATCATATAGCACATCAAGACAAGTACTATTTTTGAATGGTCTTAATGTACTCATTAAATGATGGCAGTCAAAACCAGCACAAGTTATTTTGCTGGTCATCTTTAGATTTTCTGCATTCTTGACAAAGTGAAGACAACATTCATTACTTCAAATGAGGTTAAAAACTGAATTACACTCAATTAACATGTATAAACCATAACCATAACTGGCTAACCTTTATGAACCATAGCCATTATGGTTCCTTGACGATTGGACCTTTTGTATGTGATGACTATAAAGTATACATCTAGACAGATCTAACCACTAAATGTGGGAATGCACCTGATTAGAAGTGATTTCTACATAGAAGTATGTTGAGGCTTTGGACCTACCTCTGAATCTGTCATTCTGTGTGCCTGACTCTTGTTTAACCCACTAACTAGCTACCAACTATCACAACACCTGTACTACTAGACCAACTACCATTCTAATCATCCTTGACTAAACTATCAGTCTCCCATTTTCAGTCAGCAAATGCACCTGGGAAGACAGCCTCAACAATTACCTGTGTTCATTTCAGAACTAAAGATAGTTCTAAGAACCTATGGTATTATAATCAATAATAATCGTACTGTTACCAGATAAAGAAAGTAGAAATGTGTTCATACGTATAAAGAGCTCAATCTGAATATCTGATGAAATAATGTAAATAAATTGTACTTTTCCTTAGGTGAAGTGAAATATCTATATAATATTAATGACATGGTGACAAGTCTTATAAGCAGAATATCAATGTTAAATTTAAATGTAAATTTTATTTATTTTAAAATGTTTCAGTCTGCACTGAAAATTTGTTAAGGTATTAACTCTTGTTAATTAAACATAAAGTATATCTTCAGTTTTCATCATTTTGTGTTCAGATAGGTTATTACTCAAATTCAAAATCAAAGATAATCAAAATACTGTAGTTTACTACACAAAGACTAAATTTCACTATGTACATGTAACCTGTATTTAGGTATAGCTGAAATTAAATCAAGTTCATACTCTACCCTATCATCCTTTCCAGCAATTTAATTTTTTTTAATTTACAAAAATAAATGGTCTCAATTTTTCAATGAACTCATTTATCAGTCGACAACTTTCGAACCAAAGTTATCAGATTGTGATTTATTCATTTAACTGTGGCAACAACTCCAGAAACACTTGAAAGATAAAACTGTTAGCAATGTCCTAAAGCGCCACTATCTGCAGCACAATCCAACATTTATTGGTGAATGTTCTATGGAAGAGCAATCGTAGTGAATGGAATTTGTTATAAACAGAGCACTTATGAAAAAGCTCTTGTGGTGAGTGGAATATTGTGCTAAAGAGTGCTACCGTAGTAAATGGAATGTTGTGAATGGAATAATTGTTATGGTTCATGATCACTTGGTGTGGTGAATGGAATATAACTGGAGCACTCCCAATGAGCAAGATGTTGAGGTGAACAGGGTACTTGTGATGGACAATTTGTATGAGTACAGATGGTACTTGATGGAGTGAATGAGATGATTTATCAATGATGGAGTGAATGAGATGATTTATCAATGATGGATGAATGAGATGATTTATCAATAAAACGTTCGTGAATGAAGCACTTGTACGTGGAACACTTATGTTGATTGGAATATTGAAGTGAATTGGTGAATTGAGCAATTGCTATGAATAAAATACTGTGTGAATGGAACATCTAATGAATGGAGTGCTTGTTGTGAATGGGAGGGATACGTTTGGTGAATGGATACTTGCGGTTAATGATGATAATGTGCATGCTGGGATGAGTGGAACAATTGTGGTGACTGAAGCACTTGTAGTACTGTGACTGGGATGAGTGGAACAATTGTGGTGACTGAAGCATCTATAGTACTGTGCATGCTGGGATGAGTGGAACAGTTATGGAGGATGGATTTCGTTCGTCACTGATAATTTACTGTTTGATTTAATTATAATTAACTGACTACTTCAACAATCACAACTAAATACAAAGAGTAAAATGGCAACAGAGAATGGCAATGGTTTACTGAATCAGCAACTGAGCAAGTAAAACTGTAAGAAAATTTTTTATGTCGTTACCATTCTTGCTGAAGTCCAGCTCCTCCAGGTGGTCAAGACTAGCAATGGCAGGCGGGATGCTAGTGATTTCGTTGTCACTTATGCTTAATTTGCGAAGTCCATGGCAATAAAACAATTCCTATGATGTGCAAAAGGAAAATAAAAATAAAATCAAAATGGTGATTATTTCCATGTGATCAAACTTAAAGAGTGGACAGTAACCATCTCTATGCTGTCAGCGTCAGATGTTAAGAGAGTACAGAACAGTTACTACCCCCAAGTCATCAAAGTTTAACAAAGGTCAAAATAGCCACTATTTCCAAGCACAATTAGTGAATCAACTCATATTTTACTTCCATTATCAAACAGATGTCATGATAATTTAAAACCACTCAAGATTTGTCTTTTTAATTGTAGCTTATATCTGATTTAAACCTGGTAAAGTGTAAGGCATCAAACTTGATATTTTAAGTGATAATTTTGTGATCTTGCTGGATTTAAACTGGAATATATATTATTTATTACAGAATACTTTAAAGACTAATTTATAGACAGCACTCTGTTTATATAATGCCTCAAGACAAACAACAGCAATCAACATTGATCTTTAGATGACTGACATTAAAGTTAAACTGAGTTGATTAAGCATATTTTTCACTTGACATGTATCCACATATCTATTACAATTTACATACATTTAAGTAAAAGACTAGTCTCTATGTCACCCAGTCAAATGCTGTTTAATGATAAGAAACAAATAGAAAAAGGTTTATTTTTCAATCAATCAGTCTTATTAATTATTTGTTACAGATATGCATACAAAGACCTAAATGTACCACTGAATCTCTTTAATTATCTACTATACTGGATAATATATACAAAGGCCTATATCTACTATACTGGATAATATATACAAAGGCCTATATCTACTAGTACTATACTGGATAATATATACAAAGGCCTATATCTACTATACTGGATAATATATACAAAGGCCTATATCTACTATACTGGATAATATATATACAAAAGCCTATATCTACTATACTGGATAATATATATATACACAAAGGCCTATATCTACTATAGTATTCACTAATTCAGTCTCATTAATTACATGTTACAGATAAAAGTACCACTTAATCTTGCTAATTTCAATACCCAGATCTGTATAAAGTCCTGTACACCTACCACTTAATTTTGCTAATTTCAAGACCCAGATCTGTATAAAGATATGTATACCTACCACGTAATCTTGCTAATTTCAAGACCCAGAACTGGATAAAATCCTGTATCCCAACCACTTAATCTTGCTAATTTCAAGACCCAGATCTATATAAAGTCCCTTAACCCTACCACTTAATTCTTGCTAATTTCAAGACTCAGATCTGTATAAAGTCCTTTAACCCTACCACTTAATCTTGCTAATTTCAAGACTCAGATCTGTATAAAGTCCTTTAACCCTACCACTTAATCTTGCTAATTTCAAGACTCAGATCTGTATAAAGTCCTTTAACCCTACCACTTAATTCTTGTTAATTATATGACACAACATAAGTAAAATGATGCCTACAAGCCATATTAGATAATGTGCTTACCCTAGGTAAGTCACGAATCTGATTTGAATCGGTGTACAGTTCTTCAAGTGTCCGCTCAAAATTGAAAACATCTCCAGGTAAATCTGTAAGACTGCTGTGTCGATAATCTAGGACACGTACGTCTTCTTCAATCTTTGGACGGAGGCAAGGACACTTACGAACAAATCCTGCCATGTCACAAACTGAAAAAAAAACCAAAGTAAAATCCAAAGAAATTGAAAGGAAAAAACAAAATGCGAAGCAATATAAATTTATGCAAATGTGATACAATTTTGTACGTACAAATGTGTGTGTGTATGTATAAGGTGGATTAGGACAGTACCATGGACTCTACACTAGCCTTTCTCAATGATTTAACCCTAGAGGAACCCTTGAAATAATTTTCAGGTCTCAGGAAACTCTGCATAAAAATAAAATTACTATCTACGATCCTTACTTTTTCAATCACAATCCCTCAGGGAACCCCTAGTGACCTCTCAAATTATTATTAAAGTTCAGTGTGTTTAGTTTATTAAAAAAACTCTATGATTGTGTAGTTTTATTACTTTTATAAAGCTTTCCTTGAATATGTAGCATATTTATTTTATATGAGAATTCATTTAGTGTGTACTATTCTACTTTGTGAGAGAATTCCTTGAGAATTTCTTTGTTTATTACATTGGAAAATTTGTTAGTGTGTAGGGTGTTGATTGCTGATTTCATGAGAGAATTCCTTGAGTGATTAGTATATTTTACTTTGTAAGAGAATTCCTTGCATGCACTGTATGTTTATTCATTAGAGAAAGTATGTTTACCTTATAAGAAAATTCCCTGAATGTGTAATATGTTCACTTTGCAAGAGAATTTATGAGTGTGCAGTATGTTTACTTTATAAGAAAATTTTTTGATTGTGAAATGTGTTTACTTCTTAAGAGATTTCTTTGAGTGCAAAGTGTGTTTACTTCATACAATAATCCCTCAAGTGCATAGTATGTTTACTCAAAAGAGAATTCCTTCAGCATGTAGTACATTTACCTGTAGAACATTTACCTCATTCAGATAATTTCTTGATTGTATAATGTTTATTATGCAAGAGAATTACATATTTTAAATATTATAATTTATATTTACTATATTTCAGAATGTCTTGAGTGTAGTAAGTTAAACAGCTAAGCACTATGTGCAAGAAACAGTTTGTAGGTATGATAAGGATGAAAGGATGACAAACTCTTGTGCTGTGTTATGAGGGAAACTACTATAATAATGGCCAGCAAGTCAACTTTCATTTTCAAAAGTAATAAAGAACTCATCCTGGGATTTAATATAAGTTATTAAAAAAAAAAAAGAAAGACAAAAGATCAGTCAAGTACTTACAAGAAGAGTTGAGCTTCTTTTGACTTTCTATCCTTTTTCCCACTCCATCACACAAATTGTTATTTACCTAGCACTTTTGAGCTGTTGAGAAAGAAGATTATATGATTAAAATTACAAGTACATTATTAATAACATAAATCAACTTAATTATTGTCAGAAAAAATTAAAAGTATTTATTAATAATTAAATAAATGAAATTTATCAAACAAATTTGAAATCTCTAATCTTTTCTTATTTTTCTTTTCTTTCTGCCCAATCATTCAATTATTTATCTTTCAAATGAGCCTTTCTAATGAATGATTTTAAATAATTCAGTCATTTAACATGCATCTATTAATTTACCTAATGAACATTCATTTATTTTAATATACACACAAACTAGTGTAAATATTATGTGTCACTGTAAAGCGTGTATATGTAACATTATCTAAAATTATGTTTTTAGTATGTCCAGTCTACAAAGGCATACACCTACATCCAGAGTTCATTAAATTAACTTGAATTTGTATAAATAGTAATCAAGCAACCCTTCAATTGTTCAAACTCAATACCTCAACCCACCCAAAAAAAGGAAACAAAAATCTAAAGGAAACAATTATAAATGCATTTAAATGAATAAGATTAAGCTGAAAACAGACACCAAAGAAAGAAATAAAATTATAATATGAATAACTGTTAACTTTTTACAATGGATGAATAAACAAATCATTTCTGAATAAATCAAAGATTAAATTTGTCTGTTACAAGTGTTAGTGTCAACTATAGAACTATAAAATTAAAATAAAAGTTATGGCAGTATAATATTTCTTAAACTTAAAATTGTGTGAATAAGTGTGACTGATAAATCTGTGCATGGCAAATCAATGATCTGGTAAGAAAATACAGCTTATCAGATTAATTCAAATCTTCAGAATGTTGGAAAATCCCCTTTGAATTAAACTGAAGATAATAAATTATGCTAAACAAATAGCACACACACCCCCCCCCCGTCAAATTTAGGGTTATGGCTTGCAAATGTGTGGTTGTGTGAGTATATATGCTATTTAATTTTTTTTTATCAATGAATATGCCAGCAACAAGTTGGGTGAAAGACTATGGTGGTAGTGGGCAGGGATTTGTCGGACTGAAAACAAAGCACTGCTTCCATGTGCTTTACTTTTTCTCATAAATTGTCAGTAGCACTGATAAGTCAACCAGTCTACTGAATGCTGTTATGTACACAAGTGCTGCTTAAGTCAACAGTGTTTGTCTTTTCCTGTCAACTACTGAACTAGCCTCTATAATTATAAACCTTACTTGAATATGATTTTATGCTCAAGTGTTGTAAGCTTCAATATCATCCATATAGAGAAAATGCGTGTTTGTATGTGTGTATGTGTACGAGAGACAAACAAATAAATAGACACATTAATAGAAGCAGACAAGCAAGCACATGACAGACAAGATTAGACATTTAGAAAAACAAGTGGACAGATAGAGTGACACTGACAGATAAGCAGATATATGTTAGGTAAATGGATGGATGAACAGATGAGATAGATAGATAGATAGATAGATAGATAGATAGAGAGAGAGAGAGAGAAAGAGAGAGATACATAGATATTTGTTGAGGAAGTGGATTAAAAAGACCATACATGAACAGGAACACAAGAACTGCATATGTTTTCATTGTTGAAAATGTACTTTGGTTTTGTAATTTACTGTACACATTAATGGTCATTTAGCAAGTTGGGATATATGGTGAGTTGAAATTTTTCTTTCAGTGAAATACTATGGTTAAAAACAGTTATAGTATAAATGCCTACAGTTGTTACCTGACAGTTATACTTGATATTTCAGTTTGCAAACTGAATGAACAGAATAAGCTTGATTCTTGTTTGATCATCTCAAAGGGCATGTTTGCTAGTCATATAGATCTTTCAGGCATTTCCTACTTTTAATCCAAACTTTGCTCCCATCTACAGAGTTGCCAATGTGTCACTCTCGCGTTGCTAAGGTAAACATCCTCCAGGAGTTATCCTAAGTATACACTAATTACTTAGTCTTTAATACCAATCTGCAAAATAAACTTAAAATGATCATATCAGCCCATGAATAATATGTGTCTCTTAAAAGGTACCATTTCACTATATAGGCCATATTTCCATAACATGTTGCTTAGCACATTCTGCAGCAGTTCCAATGAGGCAAATAAATGCATTCTTCCCATATCCAACTGGAGCCATTTCAGATTATTCAAAATCAGTGCAGAAAGTCCATATATAAGTTTAGTCAATCTGGTCAATGATAATAAATTTAATAATACTAATGAATTAGGAATGAGAATTCAATAAAGGAATCCAATCTGATTCTTCAGATTTATCTGGACAGCCTTTCAGTGTGTTAAAGGCAGATTTTAAGCCATGGATTTAATTATTATATTTATTTTGATTTTGATTAAGCATGAAATTTAGATAAGTCTGAATTAGGTAAATTATCTGTAGATAGATAGTGGTCAACTATAGATTTAGTCTTGGGTGGAAAAGAAAACATAGGTAGAGCGATGCCAATGCCACCTAGTTAATGGTTATGATTATTATTAATTAATTAATCATCCATAACTAATTACAAGTGATGAGAATCTTAATGTTATTAATAATTCTCCAGCAGATATCACTCTTCTCTCTCATGTGGCAGATATGCATAAGGGCACTGTAAACGTTTTCTTTCTTCTACAACATTATAGACAAACATTCACCACCACACAATATTCAGAAGGTGGAAAACTTCTTACTAAAGGAGAAGACAAATCCATCTTTAATCTATATTTAGTGAGCCCCCATCCACTCACTTTCTTCTCCAACATAAGGATATCAATATGTGTAAGAAGGTCAATAAATTTTAACAATCATGACAATTCTTCACTAAGGTATTGTTTAAACAGTGTGTGTGCGTACGCGCATGCATGCCTGTGTGTTTGAGAGATAATTATCAAACATTACTACATCCAACATATCTCTTTAAAGCTGTTTATTTTTTCCAAACAAAAGTGCTAATAAAATCTGTATTTCTTAATTTTAAACTCACTCATAATACAAAGTGGTAAAGTATTGTGAAGATTTATCAATCATTGCTTTTAAACTTGCCAATAAGGAAGCCAAAAGCATTGCGAAGAGTTGACATTTATTATCTTTATGTTCATCTTAGCACCCAGTCATTTATTACTTTTAAACTGAGTGCAACACAAAGAGATGTCATTTATTAATTTTAAACTCAGTTATAACACAAAACTGAACACCTTAGTGAAGAATTGTCATGTATTACTTCTTCACTACCCTTACCATGAAGACAACATAGTAAAGATTTGTTAAGGACAAGGACTATACTTTTAGTTTTTAAACTAACTGCAACACAAAAACAATATATATATTTCATACTTACACAAAACATGAACAACTCTGACACAAAAGACTGGTTCAAAAGCTTGACTAATAAAATACTTATACAAAAATTGATTGATCCATTTTGACAGGTAACAAACTATCAGCTTATTTTTAAAAAGTACAGTCTTTCTAAGAATAGTCACTGAAGATTTCTCCCTTATGTTTGAAACTTTCCCCTCTCAAATTCATCGACAGCCACAACTCTACTGACACCTGGATATTGCAGGGTCACCAGGAAAGTGTGGCAACATTTGCCATCTTTTTAGGCCCTAATGCTGGATCAAATCTGCCCTTTCATTCTAATTTATATAGTAATTAGTATGTCAGATTATATTCACTATTTTTCTACTCAATTTTTGAAGTGTAACATAACACTCACCATTTTACTACTTATTATATTGACTCTCTGTCTAGGTCTCTGGGATAAATCTATAGAGAACTACACCTTATTACAAATATTTTTCTGGTAAATATCTTTGTATTCTTGTCAACTTCTTCTAATACAGAACTGTCTTTTGAAGGGTTTGTTATAAACTGATGAAATGAATATGTACCTTCAACTTGTCTCTCTCTTACTCTTAGTCTTTTTTTAATCTATGTTTATGACTGATGCTTGAAAATCTGTTTAAAATATTCTGTCAATCAAAAATATATCCTTTTAAAACTGAGTAGCAAAACTGCCACCATGCAATGGCTGAATTTAAGTACACTCTTTGTGATCTATTATATATATATAAATGTATGCATATAGCTAGTTTGGGTATGATTCAATGTCAGTAATAATGGAATTCTCCAAAATAGGAACCCTCTGAACACAGCAGAGACCATGGTATATCCATTGTCTGTTCTATAGTTATGGCAAGATAATAGCATTTCACTTCGTAAGAACACCATTATTATTAGTAGTAAGGTTTGTGTATGACAAAGAGAGGTTTGTGTATGACAGAGAGAATGACTGGCAAAAATAGAAGAAAAAAAAGAGAAAAAGTAAAGAAAAAAAGAAAAATTACAATTGTAGTTTAATAATATTTCACTGTTTATTTTATAATCATGCTTCCCACAGGTTTATTATTAACAGTTTTGCTTAGTGATCTCTGGAAGATTCTTTTAAAGGTACACAAGATTGACCCAGAAAAGTGAGTACTGTATTGAACAACTCCACGCGATTTCAATCAAGGGCAGATTCAGCCAACATAATAACACAGTGACAGCACGTGATCACTTCTTGCCGGTGCAAACAGAGTTTTGTAACTATAAGTAGCACTGGTTTGCTCAGTCGACGCTGTCTAAGTATCTGGTTCAAACTCTCGGTGATAATTTTCAAAAATCGATTTCTGCAGTCAGCGTGACCCGAAACGTAGATTTCCTGGTGTAACCAAACGCGCTGAAAATAGCAACACGTCTGGATCAAAGCCCATTCGAATCTAATTATGTGCACGCGCAAATTTCTTGCTGTTTCGAGTATACATGTATAATAATCATCAATCAAGCCTATTATTATTTAGATGCCTGCAACCAGTCACAATATTAAGCGAGGTTGTTCAAAGGCGTTGGGCCTTATCGTCCACAAGAGAGGTCTAATTAGTGAATGGCGCGTCTCAAAGCGTTGAGCTAAATGATGGATTGGTGGGCAAATGGCGGATTGGGGGAAAAAAAACAAGGACCTGAAAATGTCGATTCAGCATTAATGACTGATGAGGTGCTGGTAATGGGTTAATAGACAATGCATGTAGGCAGCATATTTTGCATGCAATCTAATTATTTTGTTCAAGCGAGAATACAAGCTTATGTTGTGTTGCGGTAGGTGTTAATGCCGAGTTTGTAACTTTTGGCTAAAGTTCGGTCGTTGACATACGGCACCAGGCTCTGTGAAAACTATATCATCTCGCGTTGTGAGTTATGGTAATGTCAGAAATTGAAAGAATCTCAGAAGATAAATAAATAAGAAGAAGACGAAGATAGCAAATAATTTAAGTTTAAACTTAAAGAAAGAAAACAATAAGTATAAAATAACTATTCGATATTTTAATAACTTGCATGCACGCACACACATAAAGGCAAATATCGAATTAAAAAAAAGAACAGAAATCTGAATAGGCAGGAGCTAAAATATACGCTATTTTTGATTTATGACGGACGGCTTGTGAACAATAGAGCGCGTTACCGATCAAAAGAGGTCACCGGTATTATATCGGTGGAGGAGCAAAAATTACCACACACCTGTAACGTCGATAACGGAATATAAATTATCACACCTGTAATGCATCTGTAAACGAACAAAAGCGGTCACTCACCACCCGTATCAGTAGAGACTCAAAAATAGTCATGCACCTGTAATATTTTGATAAAAGAGCAATAGTGCCAAAATACTTGTAATAATGTACATCAAAAAAGGAATAAACGAGGTCATGCACCAAATATTTCGGTAAAGAAATAAAAATGATCACACCCGTAACATCGGTGTAGGAGCAATACATCTGGTAGGAAACGCAAATATGGAGACGAAGGGGCGGGGATGTACATTTCTGCATGTGAAATTGTAAATTTCCAAACTTCAATACAACACACATAGCCATAGCAAATATCCTTTGTACGCTCGATTTAATTTCCATTATCATCACTTTTAGAACTATACCAATAGTTATCAATGAAATTCTAGGTATGCTTAGTAAATGTGTATTGCATTTTGAAATATCCTAACACCTTGTCACAAGCAATTCATTATGGGCCTCAGAGGGTCACTGTATAGATACAAACCATTAGTTTACAGTGCAGAGTGAACTTCACTGGTTAAACTAGGACACAGACGATATCTGGAATTCAGTTTGTGGTATGTTTCAAGAAAATATATTTTCTGTATACCTGTACTTTCCTACAGAGAAACGCGCAATTAGTACGTTAACTTCATGAATAACACTTAACCCGTGACGGTGATATGTGCCAACTAGTGGAGAATAATTGAAGCTATTGAACTGCACGTTTTAGAATACAGATTTGTAATGTTCATAAAATTAAAATAAGTTTTAATTGGACACAATTCTGTTTGTTGCTCACATTACCGCAAGGACTGAACACATTTCTAATGTTCTTGTAACAAGATGGTCTGTCACTGTTACGTTTCCAGTATTTATTTAAAGACCCTGCTTAGAATAATTAAAAGACTTTAAATATAATTAATTCTTCCTCTCATATTCTACGCAGACTGGTTGCTCAATTTATTATCTGACTAATTAAAAGTGCGTCTTGTAGTTCAGACGACAAATTTACAGACTAATAAACTGCGAACTTTTAGCTAGATTTGAAAACAGTTAAATCCCTCTAAATTAATATGCACTCGTCATCAATCTTTCTGCTCATCCGCCCCCATTCAAATCTAAGAATTAATCTAATTGGTCTATTGTGCATAGAAATCAACTACTAAGAGGTATTAACAAAGAAAATAAGATTTAATAAAGTTTAACAAATTAACAATAAATCGAATGCAACGCGAATAGTCTTCACTCTGTCTTTACGCGCCTATGCCTGATTTTTGTCAATCTAAATTGCCAGAAAAGTGTTCCTTTGAGATCTGTACACTTGATTTTGCACTTAGCTCTATTCTTGTATCCTTGGTCTCAACACTCAGTCATGCCGGTTCGTTCCCTCAGTCCCCCTTTAACGACACACGTGGTGCATAAGGAATGATGTCCCTTTGTTAGTGGCTAGGAACTGGAATTTTTGCAGCATGGCCCTCAGAGTGGATTTCGACACGCTTATACCAATAAGCTAATGCAGGTGAGGCATGGGTGAACATGAACCATGAGCCGACCTGTGGATGCAACGTGTTTGGATATAATTCTCAACCTAACAGGTCCTACTTAGGCATGGCTCAATTAAATGCGCTGAACAAAGAGTTTTCGACCTCGCTTACAATTAGATTTTAGAAAAAATATAATCGTCTCACATGTGTTCCATTTAACAGTCATGACGTATGAAGCAATAAAATAGATACAACGTTAAATTAATGTTCATACAAGGGGTAATTCAAGCCGACAGAGCGCTTCACAATTTACAATTTAAATTACACGCAATAATTGAATTACATGAAGAATTCATATCGAGCGCAGCATTCTGGCTCTTAGTGAATTAAAACAATATAAATTAAAGTACAGAAATGGAAAAATGGTTACAATAAATTTATATTCCGTAACGTATAGGTTTTCAGCTATTTCTCTGAACCATGCTCAAGTGTATATGGAAATCATATAATACATAGCACAAATACATACTTAAACAATACATAGGCAAATACTATTAAATAAAATGATACCTTTGAGAGAAGTCGAAGGGTACCTTGATTCTCTATGGCGCCGGCTGCCTCTCACGACCCGAGTAAGCTGATGGAATTAGCTAAAATGTGCTCGAAGTGAGGGAGCGGAAGCGTGTGGGTACATATATAGAAAGGTATATTGCGTATCACGTGACTGTTCGCAAAGCATGTGGTTGGTTCGAGAACTGGACAATGGTCCTAAAGTTACATAACATCTTGACCTGTTCTAGAAGCACCTAGAAAAAGGAAGCTTTGAACAAAGGGCCAAGGGTTTCAAATATTCGAATTTGAAGTAAACAAGGCAAGTGGGTCACGAAGTCGGACAATTTTATCAGACTGTGACACCCCCTTGCTTTTGAGGCGTTTATCTTGCCAAAGATAAAATGCCTCCTACAAATTATGTATGATAAAATGTAGAAGTCCACAATGAAGAAAAATTTACACAAAAAAAATTTCGACATTCCTAGAAATAAAGTGTGCAACTATATTTCATATTTACAGGAAGGAATCCGTAGGGTTCAGTTAATTGATTAAACAACATTCTATCAGTACCGGCACTTGATGGCATCAAGCACGACTCATGTAATCTGCGCCAACATTCAAAGACCCTTTGATGTAATGAATATTTGCGTCATACTGTGTCAGAAACAAAGACCAACGCATTAAACGGCTGTTCGTAAATTGCGCCTGTCCGAGAAAGGCCAACGGCTGGTGATCGCACTCAATGACAAAGGTTTTTCCGTACAAATAGTTTTCGAACTTTTTTATGGCCCAAACTATTGCAAGACATTCCTTTTCACTGGTGGAATATTTCTGTTCAGTAGTTGTGAGTTTACGGCTTGCATATGCAACTGGGTGTTTGGTGTCATTGTGTTCTTGTAATAACACTGCTCCTAATCCTGTGTTGCTAGCATCAGTCCTTAACAAGAATGGTTTTGTCAAATCTGGCAGTTTAACAACTAAATCTGAAGTCAGTCTAGATTTCAGTGTGTCAAAAGCGTTTTGGCATGCATCAGTCCACACTACTTTTGTAGGCATATTCTTACGTGTCAAGTCAGTCAGAGGACATGCAATGGCACTAAAATCTGGTACGAATTTTCTGTAGTAGTTAGCAAGACCAAGAAAACTTCTAACTTGTGTTTTTGTTAGCGGTTGTGAAGTGTCCTTAAGTTGTGCTATCTTAGCTTCACTTGGCGACATAGTTCCATGACTCAACTTGTGTCCCAGGAAGTCTAAGGAGAATTGTGCTATTTCACACTTCGTAGGGCGGGCAGTGAGGTTGGCTTGCTTTAATCTGGCTAGCACATCTCGTAAGAGTGTTAAGTGCTCCTCCCATGTCTGGGTGCCTAGAATTAAATCATCCATGAAGTTCTCAACTCCACGTCCGTACAGTGGTTCTAACAATGACCGCATCATTTTAGAAAAAATGCTTGGAGCGTTTGAAACTCCGAAAGGCATAACTTTCCATGTGTAGTTTCCTACTGGTGTAGTGAAAGCTAGTATGTGTCGATCAGTGTCCTTGACCTTGATTTGCCAAAAACCGCGTGACAAATCTATTTTGGTATAGTAATGAGCGTTAGCTAGCTTAGTGAAGATGAGATCCGGATCAGGAAGAGGTTCGGCACAAAACTCTGTCACTTGATTGAGTTTGCGGTAGTCTACGCAAAAACGGAACGAGTTATCACGTTTTTTAATCAACACGATGGGTGATCCGTAGGCACTGTCAGTCTTCTCTATGACCCCTAGATCTAGCATAGTCTTAATCTCACGTCTAACGTCATCTATCTTAGCGTGTGGCAACGGATACGGCTTCAAACGTATCGGTTTGTTGTCAGTCAGCTTCAGTGAAAATTCTATTAAGTCTGTCAACCCTGGTTTGTCTGTCAGAGTAGATGAGAACTCATTAAGCAATTCATTCACTTCTTTTTTCTGTCTTTCTGTCAAGGCTTCATTCACCCTAACGTCTTTAACAGTCTCCTCTGTCTGTAAAGGACAGTTTGGTAAAGTACCAGTGACGCAATCAGTCTCCCCCTCGTCTTCTGTAACTATCGTCGCTACGACAAAATCAGCTTGAGTGGTTTGATCCTCACGGCTTATGTACTTTTTGAGTAGGTTAACATGAAAGATTTTCTCTCTCTTTCCTGTCTGCACCTTATAGTTCAGTCCCCCTAGCTTGGCGGTAACTACAAAGGGCCCCTTCCATTTCATCTGAAGTTTGTTATGTGCTTCAGGAAGCAACAGTAACACTTTGTCATTAACTTCAAATTCTCTAGGTTTGGTGTGCTTATTGTAATATTCTGCCTGTCTAGACTGAGCTATCGTCAAGTTTTCCCGTGCTATCTTGCCTATAGTTTCAAGACGGTTTCTTAAGTCAGTGACGTATGTATAAGTTGTCTTAACTTCGTCATCTGTCTTTTCATCAGTCCAAAGTGCCTTCAAAATCATCATCGGTCCGCGTACAGTACGTCCGTAAAGTAGCTCAAATGGTGAAAACCCGGTGGAAGATTGTGGCACCTCCCTATATGCAAATAGTAGGGCAGGGATGTATCTGTCCCAGTCTTTCGGTTTATCTGTGGCGAGCTTTTTAAGTGCTGTTTTTAATGTCCCATTGTATTTTTCAATCAGACCATTTGCCTGGGGGTGGTATGGTGTGCAAGTAAGATGTTTGATGGAAAGTAAACGATTTACTTCCTTCATTACGTTGCCTATGAATTGACTCCCCTGATCCGTCAAAATTTCAGTAGGAATTCCAACACGACTCCAAAGACCGAAAAGGGCTTCGGCGACAGTTTCAGTATCAATATTTTTCAATGGTACTGCGTCGGCGAATCTTGTTGCGTAATCAATAGTGGTCAGCACGTATCGATTACCTCTCGTTGATGTGGGTATTATAGGCCCAATCAAATCCAATGCTACGCGCTTGTAGGGTTCACTGATCAGTTCAGGCTCTCCTAACGGTGCGGGTCTGATTGAATTTTTAGACTGTGTTCTCTGGCATGTGTCGCAACTTAACACGAATCTACGGATATCGGCAGTGATGTCCGGCCAATAAAACTCACTTGTAATACGACTAGTTGTTTTTTGTACACCCATGTGTGCACCAAAAAGACTCTCATGACCTAATCGTAATACGTCATTTCGTTTGGTTTGTGGAACGACTAATTGTTTCCGAAATTCGTCTCCCACTTTCGAATAGCGGTACAATAAACCCTTTTTCAGAATAATGCACGCTTTCTTATTCGAATCGTCAGTGTTGACGTCACTAACAAGTACAGCTTGTCTGCGTAACTTGTCTAGTGTTTCGTCCTCAGCTTGTAATATTTTAATCTCGCTAACTGTTGCTTTATCTACGGCTGGTGCGGCAGACATCGGTGCAGTTACAGATTTGTCTTTACTACTCGCTGCTCTGGTTACAGCGTTAACCAGTGGTGGTTCAGTTGAAGTTTGTTTTTTGCACGGCAAAACATACTTGCAACCAAGGATCACGTCATGCGGTGAGTTTTCCATAACTGCCGCTTTGACTGTTCCTTCTACAAAGTCTGAAACAATCGAGACTTCAGCTACTGGTAAAATGTCTTGTTCGCCGTTTGCAAAGGTGACAGAGATTGTCTCCCCTGTGTAGTCGGTACGGTTAACTAATGATACATTTACAATAGCGTCTAGCTCACACCCTGTATCAAGCAAAGCGATTGTATCGTGACCGTTTGCCTGTACTGGTGTTCGATTCGACTTTTCTGTTTTAGGTGTATGACTTTCTACTGCGTAAACTTTAGCTGTTTTCTTTTCAGGACATGTTCGCGAAAAATGGCCACTATCACCACAAGTGTAACATGCAAGATTCTTTTTATCTTTCTGTTTGTCGGACTTGTTTTTAGTGTCGGGTTTAGATGTTTTATCATCACGCTCACTATGTGCCTTCCCGTCATTTTTCTTATCCTTTCGAGTCTGCGGTTCGTTCGGTCGAGACTTGTTGTTCGCGTGTGCGTTCGAGAATTGAGAATGTGCGTCATCAAAGCGATCGGCGGCGTTGCCTATCTCCTCTAGCGTAGATTTTTCCCTTATTGCTAAGTGAATCAGTAGATCTGATTTGTATGACCCGAGAATATGGTCTTTTACCATTTCATCCCTAAGACCTGCGTACGTCTGTGGAGTTTCGGCTAGATCTATCCATCTTTGGAACAAGTCAGCTACGCGCCGTATGTACTGTGCGTGCGTCTCTGAACTGGCTTTCGTGGCCTGTTTAAACTTACGTCGGTATGTATCTGCTGTGAGTTTGTAACGTTTCAATAATGCGGCCTTGACTGTGTCGTAATTATCTGACTCAGAATCGCTAAGCTTATTGAACTCGTTTTTCGCACTGCCCTGCAATAATCCCGATAAATTTATCGCCCAATGTTCCGCTGGAATGTTTGTTGCTCTGGCTAACTTTTCAAACGTTTTTAAATACGCGTCTATTTGATCTTTGTTCTCATCAAATGGGACCATATTTATCCTTGGAATGATATTTTCAATTCTACTGTGATTATTTCCATCGCTAGAACGCGAATCACCACTGCTTCTGCGATCACGGTTTGGATTGGTAACTTCTAGTTTCTTTACTTCCCATTCTAACCGCTTTATTTCTGCGTCTGCGGCGATGCGTTTGGCTTCTGTATCCGCTGCGATGCGTTTTGCTTCTGTGTCCGCTGCGATGCGTTTAGCCTCGGTTTCAGCTAGTCTTTCAGCCTCTAACTTCTTAGCTTCGCGGGCAGCTAACCGTTCTTCCCTTTCTATCTCTTGTCTCTCTTTTTCCGCTTTTTCCGCTTTCTCTAGCTCAGTTTTAATGTAGCTAGTCAGTTCGTCACCCTGGTATCCTATCATGATACCGGTTTCTTTCAGGTCTTCGATAACCTGTTTGCGATCCATTTTACTGTCTTAGCGCGCTGGCTACAATAAGAATGTATCTCGTGAATTGTGTGTTTTAACCGTCGGCGATAACTCCGCTTATCCCGAAAATAACTTTTAGGCTACAACCTTACAAAAATTATTTAATTTACTCAGAACACCTTCCGAAATAAATTACGCGTTAACTCTTTACACGTTTCACCTGCTTGTCACAGTGTCCGCTGTTCCAAGACTTCCGTAATGTCACGGCTCCTACCATACAACATTACACATTATATCTAGCACCCTAAATATAATAGTCCGAAGTCTGTTATTACCGATAACTCTCCTAGCTGGCGGTATAACCTTCGACTCCTCGCAATGAAGTACTCAGTAATACAATACTAAATAAATCATTCAATAGCTAACATGACATATTTAACTACGCTTAAATATATCAACATTAACTAACATGCACGCTACTCTGCAAAAGAATACATGCACATGTCACAACAAAAGCAAAGAAAATCAGTGATACAAAAATCAAAAGAACAATTGGCAATTCTGTTCGTTCGTTCGTTTCTAGGTTATGATGCGCCCTATGTATAAAAATGTTACAATTTACAATTTAATACATATCAATCCCGCGACGACCCACACTTGTTACGTTTCCAGTATTTATTTAAAGACCCTGCTTAGAATAATTAAAAGACTTTAAATATAATTAATTCTTCCTCTCATATTCTACGCAGACTGGTTGCTCAATTTATTATCTGACTAATTAAAAGTGCGTCTTGTAGTTCAGACGACAAATTTACAGACTAATAAACTGCGAACTTTTAGCTAGATTTGAAAACAGTTAAATCCCTCTAAATTAATATGCACTCGTCATCAATCTTTCTGCTCATCCGCCCCCATTCAAATCTAAGAATTAATCTAATTGGTCTATTGTGCATAGAAATCAACTACTAAGAGGTATTAACAAAGAAAATAAGATTTAATAAAGTTTAACAAATTAACAATAAATCGAATGCAACGCGAATAGTCTTCACTCTGTCTTTACGCGCCTATGCCTGATTTTTGTCAATCTAAATTGCCAGAAAAGTGTTCCTTTGAGATCTGTACACTTGATTTTGCACTTAGCTCTATTCTTGTATCCTTGGTCTCAACACTCAGTCATGCCGGTTCGTTCCCTCAGTCCCCCTTTAACGACACACGTGGTGCATAAGGAATGATGTCCCTTTGTTAGTGGCTAGGAACTGGAATTTTTGCAGCATGGCCCTCAGAGTGGATTTCGACACGCTTATACCAATAAGCTAATGCAGGTGAGGCATGGGTGAACATGAACCATGAGCCGACCTGTGGATGCAACGTGTTTGGATATAATTCTCAACCTAACAGGTCCTACTTAGGCATGGCTCAATTAAATGCGCTGAACAAAGAGTTTTCGACCTCGCTTACAATTAGATTTTAGAAAAAATATAATCGTCTCACATGTGTTCCATTTAACAGTCATGACGTATGAAGCAATAAAATAGATACAACGTTAAATTAATGTTCATACAAGGGGTAATTCAAGCCGACAGAGCGCTTCACAATTTACAATTTAAATTACACGCAATAATTGAATTACATGAAGAATTCATATCGAGCGCAGCATTCTGGCTCTTAGTGAATTAAAACAATATAAATTAAAGTACAGAAATGGAAAAATGGTTACAATAAATTTATATTCCGTAACGTATAGGTTTTCAGCTATTTCTCTGAACCATGCTCAAGTGTATATGGAAATCATATAATACATAGCACAAATACATACTTAAACAATACATAGGCAAATACTATTAAATAAAATGATACCTTTGAGAGAAGTCGAAGGGTACCTTGATTCTCTATGGCGCCGGCTGCCTCTCACGACCCGAGTAAGCTGATGGAATTAGCTAAAATGTGCTCGAAGTGAGGGAGCGGAAGCGTGTGGGTACATATATAGAAAGGTATATTGCGTATCACGTGACTGTTCGCAAAGCATGTGGTTGGTTCGAGAACTGGACAATGGTCCTAAAGTTACATAACATCTTGACCTGTTCTAGAAGCACCTAGAAAAAGGAAGCTTTGAACAAAGGGCCAAGGGTTTCAAATATTCGAATTTGAAGTAAACAAGGCAAGTGGGTCACGAAGTCGGACAATTTTATCAGACTGTGACAGTCACATCCACATCCACCCTCCTCTAAAAATAGACTACACATAAACATACCCTCTAGAAAGGTTGACCCTTATCCCCAAGCTGAAACATACCTGAATGTTCCAGACAACTCACTAAGCTAACCAATCAAAGCACAGCTCATCCACATGAACGAATGTACCAGAAATGCACCTGTAAATTGTTGGTCGAATGCAGCTGACCACCAAGGCAACACAGATTTTGGCTCCTGGTATTAACAAAGTATATTCATACTACTAACCTTATCACTGGTTATCTACTGAAGGAAATCATCATCTGTGTATATTACTTCTGAATGTATATGGTTTTGCTTATCTAATATTATGCTCATGTTTATCTCTTGACATTAACTATAATTTATATTGTTACATTTCGCTGATGATATTTAAGTATATGATGATCAGAGAACACATGAGGATGGTTTCTTAGCCCATGTATATTTTTTGGCAGATTGGCACTTTGTCTGAGACTCTATCTGAGATAATATCTTGGGTGTCACTTTATTATGTGGTTGTGATGAGCAATGGATTGTGAAGCAATGCCAGAATGGAACAACCCATGGGCCAGAGACAGTTCCATGGAGCTCATATATATGTATATATATATATATATATATGACACTGGGACCCAAGACATCACACCAGGGAACCAAAGCTAAGTGACTATAAAACCAACAAGCTGTACAGCTTCAATCAAGTTCTAAACAAACTCTACCAAAGTACTTTAGAGTTCGCTCAGAAACATTCAGTGTTCTCTTATATAAACTCAAGCATAGTTCACTCATATGAATGAACCAAATAACTACTATAGTGCCATAGGACTCAAACAGATATTCTCTTGCGACACCACATGGTCATGATTAAAAACTTAAATAATATATCAAATGCTAATTGTAACTGTTGAACTATTTGCTATATGCAGCCATGCTGTCTTATGTTATTTCTTGTTGATACACAGATTACTTGTGTTAGTGTGACTCACTTACACATTATATATTGTATTCTGTCACCTATATTTACTTACTATCCTGGCTGTATGTATTAGGGTGCTCGAGCTATCTTCAAGAACAATCACTCTTCTATTCTACTTTATCTATCATTCATCTTTATAACATAAGGTGTGTTTTGGAGATTAGCCTAAGGTTACTGGTGGCCTAGAGCAGTGGAAAATTAGCATCTTGCCCATCTCCCAGCAAAAGGTCACATGGTCCAATATGACTTTCCAGCATGATGGTCTTAACATCACTGTCCAATATGATTTTTTTAACATAATGGTTCAATATGACTTTCCAACAAGATTGTCTTAACACCTCTGTGCATACTTCAATGACTATCTGTTTATCATTATTTAGCAATACTTATTAAAAGTTTTGACTTATTTAATATTATTTATTTGGACATAATATGTTGTATAGACATACCTTACATATCAAATGTATACAGGAGTAAAAAAAAGTATTAAATGTAGTGTAGGCCTACACTATATATTCATTTCATTTGTTCTTACATAGCAGAATTAATTATCTCTGACAATCAAATCATTAGTGATAATCATATTAAGCTGGGATTTGATAATAATAATGTAGAAAATAAGTGATTATATGGATATCTGTAAGAACTGGCAGGTATGAGAGATTTTCTTCATCAAAGGGTGAAACCTTGCAAAACCTTGCAATTTTTTCGACATATTTTGGAAGTTGGTAAAGAGAGCACTGAATGTAAGTACTATTACTACATTATGTTTAACTACACCTCAGATAGGAATTGATTTTTTTACAACAGCAACTGTCAGCCATACGGAGATGGGGAGGGAGGGGGAGGCATCTGTGACACTTGGTCGGGAAGTGTCATCAAGCCGGGTTACTTAGTGCGCTGAAGACAAGAACTGTTTTCAAACTGATGTGCACCCCACCCACGACCCACCCCTTGTCCAGCAATGTGATGCGGCGCAGTCAGCCTTATTCTGTGGCGATTTTCGACGCACACCTGTTTGTTTGTCGGCAAACATGATGACCGGCCATTCCACCAGCAGTCCGACAATTCAGCCCAAAACACATCCGAGCGAAATGTCCATTTTAAACATATTTACGGACAGTGCGGATCACACACAAGCTTGGGATGACGAGGGTACACAGGCGTTGTATGACAACGTGGGCAAATGAACTAAATAGTAATAAATTAAAAAAATTAAAACAGAAAAACGAACAAAACTAAACTGATATATGTGATCGAAAACAAAAACTAAACATGTTATGTATTACATTTACAGGTAAAGCGTGCGTACGCCCATTGTCAAAAGATGTTCTGAGCAAGTAATGGATGTCGGCCATTAAACGAAGATCAATACATGAATAAACGCTGCAACAAAGTTAAGCGTAGACAGAGCAGAGGGGCCCCGGTCCATTGATTTGAAACAAAAACTAAATATATATATATATCGAACAGACTGAATCAGGATCTGACTGGATCATCTGAAAGTGATGAAAACTGGGAGAAGACAATTTTATTAATTACCATGTGAAGAGATTTTCGTTTGAGTGCAACCGATTCCTTTTGAAAATAAACTAATAAATAATACATATAATTTCAATCCTTTAAAATTTCCTGGTCAAAGTTAACAACTTCTAGAACTCTTGTAACTTTGATGCTATGTCGATCATTGAAGTCAAGACCCACAACTCCAAGACCGTGCTGCTTCAAGAAGAAATACACTGCAACCCAGAAAGTGTTGCTAAGTAGCACAGAATGGCAAAATCCAAATGACCGAAACAGACCCGATTTCTTTTTTATTTCGTTCAGTAAGCGCAAGACCCTAGTAAAAACGACGTTTTGCCTCTTGTCAAATGTTCTACTTTCCACAGAAACAAGAAGTTAAATAAAAACCCAACGACTGTCTAGTTCCCACCCCCCACTCCGCTGTCCCCAACTGCAAAGAACATCTGTTTAAACAATCACATACAAATAAGCATCGGGACATGTATCTTCGAAAGTGGCGTTCAGATGTCAGTCTTGCGCACCACGCACGCACGCACGCACGCACGCACACACACACACACACACACACACACAGAGTTTGAAACGTGTTTTCGTTGTCTACCTGACTTGTGTTTTAACATGCGTTTTTGTTTGTTTGTAATTGAAATAGTACAGAACAATTCAACAATAGGCAAAAAAGACATGCAAACAGTATCACTTACGCAAACAGCTCACTTTAATTTCCCGCCTACCATAAAAAATACCATCACAAGTAAGAAGCATCCACCCACCCCTAAACAAGCAAACAAATACACACACACACACAAACGGAAACTTTAAGACAGTGTCATAGACCTTCAGTTTGAAAGCGCTATGTTGGTGTTTAAGTTGTGTACTAACGGTTTATCTAAAAATAATTCGCACTGATTTTAGCGACAATGACTGGCATATAAGTGCCGGTAGGCCGTTGATACTCCCTTCTGTGATTACATTACATGAGATACAATTACGATAACTGCGTGTACGGCCGACTTCAGGCAGTAAGAGAGGAGGGGGGAAGGGGGTTTATTACTAAGCAAAGTAGCCATCTTACTAAATACTGTCTTGCGGCCGTTCGAAATACCCACAACAAGCACGTTACGAGGGGTCCTTTTATTGTTTTTCACGATTTTATACCACAAATTCAACCTACTCTGGTGGGCTGATTGTATATCATAAATTCATTTTATGACGAATCACAATTACTGACATCATAAATGACGTCAAAAATGAATAAACGACGTCAAAATGAATAAATGACATAAAATAATGAATAATGGTCTGTCACAGAAATACATTTATGATTTTATCATAATCAAGAAATTGGAATAGCCTGGTTTTCTTATCCTTGTAGGTTAATTAAATTCTTGATACGCAAAATTGTGAATATAAAGTAAAAAGGCCCATCATAGTACGCCACTTTCCCTGGCTTGATGTACTCATTGTGCTGGGAATGCAATAGTACTGTTACCCTAAGTCATCAATGTAACGAAAATACATTACCGTTACCTGAAGTCGTCAGTGTAATGAAATATAATAAATGACATATTTAGATAATGTTCATTTCTACACTGACATACTACCCCAATGTTGATTAGTGTACCATAAGATTTATTATATTAATAGTAAAATGTACAGCACATGCAATCACACTCACTACCACCACCATTAACAAAGCAGCTCTTTCTGACTTTCCGGCAAGAATACGTCACTCTTCGGGTTTCTATGAGACAAGGACCGACAGTAAGTTTTTTTTACAAAGGGTTTTAAGTGAACCAATCTGCTGCGCTCGTTAGAGTAGACTTTTTCAACACTTCTTTCAGATGAGTCTGTTCAGTAGTAACTTTATGCCCGTGTGAATGGGCAGTAAAACCTTGGAGGATTAAGGTGCGATTTGATTTTTTTGACGCCGTCCCTCGATTACTATGTAAAGTCACAGTTCAAAGGGAAAGAATGCGAAGGAGGGCAAATGTTCCTAAATAAAGGAAACAGCCATACAGATACATGCACAGAGTGACTCTCTCTTACACACACACACACACACACACACACACACACACACACACACACACACACGTACGGCTACAACTCAATGGCCATGCGATGCATCATAATAGGACATTTAGCTTATAAAACTAAGTAAAAATTTATCGAAAGTTTACATTTTACTAAGTAGCTGTTGTTGTTTATCCTGAAAAAGGAGAGCTGGGATGAAGGAAGGAGGACTCGGTTCCAAATCAAACTATATACAATTTAAAACTTTCTATTCATAATAACGATATATGCAAGTATTATAAACAGTTGTAATTCACTGTTCTGGACAAGTTCATTTGGTTCGAACTAAGAGGATGGCAAGAAAATTACTATGTAAGAATGTAGGTAAGTTATAGCGTGTTTTTGTGTGTGTGATCAAAGGAATGATGGTTGTGATTTAATTTTAATGAGACATCTGTAAAACTTACAAATACAATCCGCAGGTTAAAACATAACTTAAAAAAATATGTTTTTGTTTTTTTTTTAAACGAAGGAACCTTCATCCCAAACACAGAAGACAAAAGTAACTTACTCAATATTTTAATTAACAACAGTAACTTACTCAATATTTTAATTAACATTTAATCAGAAGAGTGGTTCACCTAGATAAAATTAATGAAGAATGTTGATGAAGTTTGTGGAGCTTGATTGACTGGTCGCTATGTTTAGGTTACGGTCTCTCTCTAGAATATCAAGGGTTCTAGACTCACTCGCACTTCGGTGAGTTTTTTTTTCTTTTTCTCCAAATAGACACGCCACCCTTTTCGAAGCGCGAGTGCTTGTCAAACTGTGAAGCGCACAGAAAATCAATCAATATATGAATCGGATATAGAACAGTCTCAATGACTGAAACGCAAAGAGATCAGTCACTATGACTGTAAAGCACACAGAGATAAGTCACTATGACTGTAAAGCACATAGAGATCAGTCACACGGACTACTATAAAGCGCTTAGAGATCTGTCACTATGACTGAAAAGTGCATTGAAATTAGTCCCCGTGACTCTAAAGCGCATTGAAATCAGTCACTCTGACTTTAAAGCTAATAGAGATAAGTCTCAAGGATTGAAGCGCATAGAGATCAATCACTATGACTGTAAAGCGCATACAGATCTGTTACTACGACTGTAAAGCGCATTGAGATTAGTCACTATGACTGTAAAGCGCAAACAGATCACTCTCAATGACTGAAGCGCGTAGAGATCAGTCTGTAATCAGGAAAGGCTGATAAAACTCCACAATACTTGCATGCTGTTCTTCTTCCAGTAATTATAAAAAATAAGAATCCGTTCAACTTGTACGTTCAGTTTGCATCCACACCCACTATGCCTAGCTACAGAAAGTGAGAAAGAAAGAATTGTGGAACGGAAGAGAGGTCCTTCTTTTCTCAGGCCCCCGAACTTCGTGGTGCTGGAACTTTCCATTCACTGATCCTTCGAACACTTTCTAAGACGCTCGCTCGCCTGAGTTTTAAAAGCACTCGCCGCCTCGTTTATTTCTGTCAGTCTTTCAACGCGAGAGGATTCGATTGTTCAGCTATTCATTATTAAATCGCCCTTCAATTCTGCGCTCAACGCTCTACTTTAACCTGTAATTCAGTATAACGTACTGCCTCGGCGCAATGAGTTATGCCTGTGCTGCATGCCAATGAGTCAGTATGACAGATAGCGTATTGTGAACTGACTCCCCCCCACCCCCAATCAAACAATAGAGAACATCAACAATATCTCTCCACTCCGTAGCGGAAACCCCCCACAACCTGAAATTTAACTCCCAGCAAACAGGCAATATTACATACCCTGTCAGTTGGCGTGTTCGTTTGTTTGGTCTTTTTTCCTACTTCGACTCAGTAATTTTTTTTTTAAATGGGTAGTATTTTTTAAAAAAATCCTTCGTTTTGTCCAGCGTGAACGACTTTCTAGCACGTTTACCGTAACCCTTTCCGATTGCTGTTATCCAGACAGATGTCGCACGTGTTGCTACTGCCTAGTAGGCTTGTGCAATAGAAAACCTCAGGTTGTGCAAAGATCTTGCAGACAGGTTCACAGCCCTTAATGACGGTGATGTCCCAGTGTCGCTAAAGCATGCTGGACGTGACGTGACGTAAGCATCACGTAAACTGAGGTCATGCTGTATAAGAATGGACGCAGAAGGACGGGAGGGTTTCCAGACCACAAGCATTTGCAAACTAAGTTTTGATTTACTACAAGATTTGTTTGACACATGCACTAAGCTCTGCCCTCGGCTTGCCTTTCGATTACCTGTACATCTATCTACCCGGCCGTCCATCTTGCCTTCTGTTTCTTTCAATGTGGAGAGGATATCGAAGTTTAGAACACTCGAACATAAAATCTATACTTCAGTGGTTTACAGTTGCTAATATTAGTAATTCGATAAAATGCGATAAATAAATAATGAAATAGTATCTCTTTTTCTCTCTCTCTCTTTCTGGACCACTATTAGGAGTATACACCAGCAGAAAGGGAAAAGGAATAATTTATTAAATATCAAAAATAATTAAAACTTCTAAATTTATTTTTAAAGAACAAAGCAATCCATAAAACGTATTTTTAAATATGACATGGGGATGAAATGAAATAAACCGGATGGAACATCAACTGCATGGACTGGACTGGAAAATGCTGCACCAAATGCTACAGACAAACAGTTATTCACAGCAAGCGCTGCCAAGAATAATCAACTAGGCCAGGGCGTGTACCACACGTTTTAATTATCTCTGATTTAACGAATCATGTAATGACGACTTTGAAACAGGCAATGAAACTACTATAGATTTTTGAATATCGCATTTCTAGTGTGCGAGATAAAGAACACAACCTAATGAAAATGATACCTGTGGTAAGCATACAGTCTTGGATTATTTAAAACGGGGTGATTCGATGACGTCAGTCTCATGCACAACAAAGTGAAAGAGTGATATTAAAAGATGGTTATTTATGGTGATTAATGGATCCCAACTATGGAATTTTAGGTAACAAAGCGAAAGATTAGTAGTAATAATACATGCATCGACAGTTTAGGTGACCGCCCTGGCACTTTAATTTTTGTTTAATTAAAGTGAGCAGAATCAAGTGAAGGTAAAAGTCACAGCAAACGCGTCTGTGTGAGGAATATCAATACAATTAACACAGCCATGACAAACTCAAGATTTACAGTCCGCTCCTGACATCTCCATGTTGAAATTGTAATTAGACCAGTGAACGTGACGAAATTAGTACGGCTTCGTCCAACACTAAGTGCTGCGGTTTAATCAGCGCGCATAAATTTTGGTTCAAAGGCGAAAATATTTTGGTTCAAAGGTTAATCAATGAACAGCAACGGCGAAACATTTTGGGTCAACGGTCAATCAGTAAACGCAAAAAAAAAAAAAAAAGAAAAAAAAAAAGGATGCTTTTTAGCTCAAAGGAAAAACAGGTAAGGTAATACACCTTGTTTCAAGGTTTTTATTTTTCTTAAAAAAAAAAAAAAAAGAGATGCTCTTCATCATGTACACGTGACATAAGTGAAAATGACGTGCGTTATAAATGTAATCAAAGGTGGTTAAACGACACCCCCCCCCAAAAAAAAAAATAAATAAAATAAAAAAAGGATGCATTGTAGTATTCATAAAGGTAATTAATGAAAACGGCCCAGGTGACATACCCTGGTTCATAAATCTAATCAAATCAAATGGTATAAACTGGCCCATAGGTCTAATCAGTGAATCGTAAAAAGGGCGGGATAAATTGGTTATTAAGTCAATCGGTTCAATCAATAAACATGGTGAAAATGATGATTTATTTTATTTCACATAAAACCAGCTATGTACGTCAGGGTATAACTTTTATTCTACATTCAACCAGCGTTGTTCGTTGGGATACGGCTTTTATTCCATAATTCCGAGTAGCCTGACTCTATGAACACTCGCTGTTTGTTCAAGGTCAACTAATAATGACATGGAATAGTTTGATTTAAAACAGTTAAGGATCCACTCGGAAATTGTCGAGTTCGTATTCAACTTTATATTTATCTGTTTTATCATGATATACATTTTAATCACAAGAAATGAAAAGCGACAAGACGCTTAAATAATGACAAAAATTATTTTCTGTTGCTAAGGCAGTCGAATATTAGAGTCACAAGCAAACGCACGCACGGACAGACAAACTTTGCAATAAGAAGAGATCCAGGACTAACTGAAAAAATAAAAATAATTATTGAGTACACGGGGACACACATACACACAAACAGTGCCACGCTTTCTAATAGCTAAACAAGCCAACATCGTGGGTAATAACTCCCAAACAACCCAGCATGCTGTTGAACAAACACAACTACATTTATAATCATTTGGTTCTTTCTTCACCGAACACTACTGTTAATAGTATTATATTTCCTCACCGAACACTACTGTTAATAGTATTATATTTCCTCAATGCGAATGTTTTCGAGACTGTGAATAGCATTTATTTTTAAATCTTCCCCCCCCCCCAACTCCATACACTCTCTCCCTTGTGCTAATCTCAAGGTATGATGGGAAAGTTTCATTGAGTCTTCGCACCCGTGATTTCTCATTTCCGCATTAATTCACTTACTTACCCTATTTGTATTCACAAGACTTGTGATATCAACGTTATGATAATAATACAACGCGTTTTAGGGGCGAAAATATTAGCATCACATATGGTCTTTGTACTACAGGCATGTAAGTGGCCGTACGCTTGTTATACTGATGAAAATGTGTACTACAACAAATGCATCTAGCGTTAAAAGACCCCCTTCCCCAAGAAAATCTAAGTAATAAATAGCTAATGCACTAGGGAAAAGACGAGAAAGCAACCTCGTCTAGACCAGCGGTTCTCAGTCCTTTTGCTGCAATGCCCACATTTAAAATTCAAACATTTTTGCGGCCCATGTGTTAAATAAAGTTAATAAATAATAAAGGTTTTAATATTTGCAAGGTATAAATATAATTTTACAACGTATTATGTTATATTTTTCTCTACACGTTTAACTGCATATTGAATTGCTACACAAAAGTTCTTTTCATTTACGTTTGTTGTAAAAGAGGCACTGTTTCCGGTTGGGTAGCATGTCCATTCTGGCTGGAATTTGTGACAAACACAGACGAAAATCGTCCTCCACGTTTTATTCTTGACCGGTTTTTGGTTTTCTTGGCAGACAATGAAACCTCGCATAAATAAATTGTTGAAAAAGGTAAAAGAACTTTCATCGCCAGGGCTGACAACAACGGATATTGCAACGAAATAGTGCACCAAAAGGAAGAGATATCCATAGCGGGGTCGTTAAATTTTGGTTTCTAAAGTGCGATCGCTAGACAGCTCCACTAATTCTTCTTGTGCACGTCCGGTAAATTCAGAGAATTCACACTGGAAAGGATAACGAATCCAGTCGTAAGCTTCAATGTCTTCGGGCGTGAAGTATTTGTCAAAATATTTAGCAAGAGATATCATAGGTTCTTTTATTACACCAGTGACCCCTTCCAACATCTTGCCATTAACTTCACTGACCTGCATAAATTCACAAAACGAGTGAAACATGTTTTGTGAATTGTTCTCGACTCGCGTGCGCCAAAGTCGTACTTTCTTCTTAATGGATGCAACTTTGTCGTATGTCTAGAGTATACTGGCATCTTCACCCTGCAGTGATATGTTCAAAATGTTCAAAAGGCTAAAAATGTCAGGAAAGTATGTCAGCTTGGCTAGCCACGTACCTGCCAGGTCGAGATTGTGTTCAGTCAAAAACTGCAACAATTCTAAACGAAGCTCAAACACCCTTGCAAGGACTTTTCCTCTAACAGCCAACGCACAGTCGAGTGCAACTGGAGATGCTTGTGTTCTGCAGTTGTTATAAAGTTGAGCAAATAATCGACTGTTCACTGTTCTAGTTTTAATGAAGTTTACAATTCGTACACAGTCTTCGAGTACAGTTCCCAGAGTTTCATTCAACTTCTTTGAAGCCAGTGCCTCGTGATGGATCATGCAATGGGTGCCTACAATCTCGGATGACACTTGCTTTATGCGACTTACAACACCACTGTTGCGGCCAGTCATTGTGGCAGCAGCATCTTAGGTGCAAACACCGATGCAATTTGTCCATTGCAGTCTAAAAATTGTGAAAAACTCGTTTAAAACACGAAATATTTCATCGGCCGTCGTTCTCGCTGGCAATGACTTGCAAAAAAGAAATTCTTCTTGCATACTACCATTTTGCCAACAACAGCGAACTTAAACAAGCAGCTGAGACTCGCCGGCGATGCCAGTAACTTGATTAAGTAATCGTTCATTAGCTGCGCGACAATGTCCTCGGACATTTCAGATATTCTTCTGCGGACTTGTGTCGTTCGAGATGGGAATGCTTTTCAGTTTTGCAGCGTATTCTGAGCCGAACAATTCGTCACGAATCTCAACAGCGGCTGACATGATAAGATCTCCATTCGTGTGCGGTTTCTTTTAGCCATTCTCAGGACAATCAAGTACGATGCTTTAAGAACTTTTGAGAGAGATTTTTGTTTTTAACATTGTTTACTATATTCTTCGGTTTTACGTTCGAAAAATGTTTTGCTTTTATTCTGTAGATCTAGATGTCTTGTAGTTAGATGATGACGCAATTTCCTTGTCTTCATTGCCTCAGTGGAGAGGATTTGCAAACAAATAACACACTGTGGCAGATTTTGGTCATTTGCTGATGGAACGAAACCGTACTTAATATACTCCACATCATATTTTTCGAGCGTATTTAGTTTTCTTACAAGTCTTAACAACTTTAACGTCGTCTCTCGATCACAATCACTTTCACTACTATCAATTTGTTTGCGTATTTAGTTTTCTTACAAGTCTTAACAACTTTAACGTCGTCTCTCGATCGCAATCACTTTCACCACTATCAATTTGTTTACTTATTTAGTTTTCTTACAAGTATCAACAACTTTAATGTCGTCTCTCGATCGCAATCACTTTCACTACTATCAATTTGTTTGCGTATTTAGTTTTCTTACAAGTATCAACAACTTTAACGTCGTCTCTCGATCGAAATCACTTTCACCACTATCAATTTGTTTACTTATTTAGTTTTCTTACAAGTATCAACAACTTTAATGTCGTCTCTCGATCGCAATCACTTTCACCACTATCAATTTGTTTACTTATTTAATTTTCTTACAAGTATCAACAACTTTAACGTCGTCTCGATCACAATCACTTCGCTGCCACTACTATCAATTTGTTTGCGCAAAGTCGAAGGCTTACGTTTCACAAATCGATTCATTTTAGCGCCTAATGTTTAAACAATAAAAATGGCTCTCCGAAAAGTACTTAAACTGTCGCGGGTAAAGTTTTAGTTAAACTCTCATCTTGTACCATAAGCTGACATGACGCACGCAATATCTGAATTTTCAAAATGAACGCTGCTTGAATCTGTCACGTGATCGGTTGCCGCACCAGTAGCCTTTTACTCCGCCCTTCCCATCTTTGACTGGACAGGTTAATTGCGTGCAGCGTCAACTGCCTGATTTTCCAGTTGAAACTGTTCTAGCAGCTGCACTGTGGAAATCCTAGCGATCTATAATTCTGCCACTATGCATTGCGTGAAAAATGCGGATTAATTTTTTATTTTATCTAATTTTTTCTCTATTTTTTTGCTGATTGAAACTTCAGCGCGGCCCACAATACTCCCTGTCACGGCCCACCTTTGGTCCGAGGCACATCGGTTGAAAACTACTGGTCTAGATGTTACATTCGTGAAGAGGGATAAAGGAGGAGGGTGGGGGTCTCTATTATTACTGATTAACCTTTTTAATCATTATTGATTAACCTTTTAGTTTTCATTAACCGTTTTGTTATTATTGATTAACCATTTTAGTTATTATTAACCATTTTAGTCATTATTGATTAACCTCTTGACTGTTCCAGTCCATCATATCTGTAAACAGGTTATCTGAATTCATCCAAGGCGCTGTCATTCTTTTCTTCTGACATCTGAATTCTAATCACTGCTTTAATGAATGCTCCAAGCCAGTCCGTTGCAAGTTGGAGCAATCGCTGAATGAACTGCATCACAAGTCAGATACAATACTGATAAATCAATCAAGACCAAGTGGACATGATGATAATCTATTTGAAAACAGATCTCGATGAACTGTTAATGTAAACATACCCTGTAATCACATTTCAGTTTTTTTTTAAAAAGAACCTGTCCATATTTCACATGCACCGCTTTTGAGGGTTAAATGACTGAACACCTAAAATCGAACGGCTGTATTATCGATCTGCTTATGAGTAGAAAAGAAGATAAAAATGGTGAAAATCCCACAAACAGCACTCACAGCTTAACGGATCGAAGTAGGAAATAACAGCGTTCGGTCTATGACACAATCAGAAACAAAGCTAACTTTTTTTTTGACAGACATACCAGAGGGTGGGACCCCTCTTCCAGCCCCCCCCCCGGGACTTTCTATAGATGTAACTATTACAATGCCTTTATTTGATTAACCCTTAATCTTATCCTCCTGACTAAGCCGATATTAATTACACTTAGGACACAGATGAATGGGTCAAATAACACTTCTATGTACTCTTACATAAGCACCATTTCTAATAAATAGTGTTATTTCAATCTCGTCTGGACTTTAATAATTCTAGACACCGGACACCAGAAAATAATAATGAATTAATTTAATTCCTATGACAGGTAGCCGATCGACAGATAAGGTCGCTGACCAAATTCTTCTGTATTATCGCTCGGGCAAGAAGCAAAACTGTGCGTGCCAGAATGAAGGCTCATGTAGTGTAGTTATTCTTTATTCGTACTGATTTCAGGGACAAGAGCAAATCCTTTCATAAGCTTAATTTTCTTATCAGATCATATGTTTTAACAACTTAAAAGAAAAAAAAACCACTGATAAAATCAATGAAAATGCGATTGCAATCTAGTTTTATTGTTAAAAAAAATAAAATAAAAACATCTGGCTTTATCCGGACAGCAGTGCATCTCGCCAAAGACGAGGACATAATGAACGCCGTTAAGTGTCGTGTTGAGAGATGAAGCAACGCGATAAGTGCGACCTTGAGTAAATCACATTCGCCCTCGCCAAGCCAAGAGCGTCATGTCTAAAGCGGATAATGGAGCAGTTCGCGCAATTTAACTCTTTGCCTGAGAATTGTAAAGTTTTGCTCGGGGCATTTCTGAGTTTGATTAACAACGCCGCCACTTATAACCCACCCACCCGACAGTTCAAGTACCAGCAGCTGTAAGCGTGCACATGGCACACACTGCGCGAGTTTATTTAACACGGCTAAAAAATATTTCTCGGGCTGTTAGAATTAGGGCGTGATCATCACACCTTTAGCACTAACAGTCAGCTAGTTCTAAGCGAACGTAATTTTATAAATATTAATATGTATCCAGCACATTAGTGCGTGAATGTCTTTTGTAGCTAAGCTAATCGTTATCTGACGGGTGTGCCGCAAGCGTTTCGAAAGAAAAGTTTTAGTACAAGAAACAAACAAGCTTCATTAAGTCCACGTTTTCCTGCTTCGCGAAATTTATTCCCGACAAATTGTCGCCTGGTAAAGCTCGCCCTCAAACAGAAAATGCTTGTTACAATCACAGCAAGATACACTGAAAGGTTATCAAGCGTAGCGCTTCTGGAATGTGTCAATAAGAGGGGGAGGGTTGCACCCCGAAATGTACTCGTGTAGGTGAAAATGTATAAACTTTCACTTGTTCTACCTATCAATGAGAAAAATATGTGTTGTAATTTATTTAGTAAATTAAGATACTGTGTGTTCTTCTTCTTCTTTTTTTTTTTTAAATAAAAAAAAGACATTATAAATAAAACTGGAAATGGTACCCGATGACGTTAAACATAGTAGCTTTATGACGTATCATATGATAACCTGAAAATACAGACCGGGAAAGTCGAACCAGGTCTTGTGTCTTGCACAAAGTTGCTGGCATTCGCAAATTAACTGGAACAATTTTGTACTCAGTTTTCGAAGCAGGGTCGCCATGCAACGAACCCGCGCGTTCACTTAGCAGCTAATGTGAAGAGAATTTACAGTCATAATAATACCGGTCTACTCAATTCTTTTCATTTACGTATGGGGAAATTTCGCCGCTATCTACAGTTGCAACATGTCACAATACAAACCGACAATTCCAATTTACTTAATGATCAGCTAGTATGTTGGGCAAAGTACTCACTTCTCAGACTCAACACACAGCAATCCATGAATTTACTGAACTAAAGCGATAATTAAAACACGTCAACACAGATTTGCACATTCTTCTGATATAAAATATTTCCTTCCTGTATTTTTTAAAATTACGTTTTATTCTCTCTGTTGTCGTTTGTCAATCTGTTTAAAATGATGATTTTTTATAAAGTGCATCACTTTAACTGCAGTCCCTAAATTTAAATAATTGCTCTACAATCCAAGTTACATCATCACTTAAGTAACTAAATGTTACAGGACTCTAGAGTGGGAGAAATAAATCTGTTAAAACTGCTGAGTACACAATGTTATACAATATCCATTGTTGATTTGACTGATGTTATGTACAAAGTATGTCATACCATTTTTTTTTTTTTTTTTAGATGATGGACGCACTTGTTACTGAACAATGAAGTCACTTCAAGAATAGGTTAGTTTGAAATACATCAGGATCAATCAGTATTAATATATTATGCAGGGGTTCACAAATTTTGTGCAAATCTGCATACTTATTTCTACATTTTGTACTCTTTGTCTCTCATACACTTGTAAAATTTATAAGAATGCTACATTATTATACTACTTGTATTTTATGTGTTTTCTTGTTATATGTTTTGTTTTAAACAGGATTACTACATTTTCCCTACTGATTGTAATTCTAAACTGATGCACAAACATTTTGCTGTCCTTTACAAACTTAAAAGCTTTACATTTTGAAATTCAACACCACAGAATAAAGACAAATAACATATATTTTTCTGGGTGTTTTTTGTAAGGATTTTACTTTTTAGTAAACTGTTGTTAAAAACTGAATAATATCCTTGTGAAAGGTACAGTTTGCTTATTTTGCATATCAATGTTAATTAGATAAGTTTGTATTCCAGATTGTTTGAAGGAAGAAGTTGGTTATTAAGAGAAATACCTTGGCAAATTTTATTACGGTTATTCAGTCATTTAACAAATTAGTTATACTCTTTTCAAACACCTGCATTTTATGGAAAATACCAAGTCATGACTTCAAAACGTTCTTTTGTTAAATTTCAATATTATAAATGATGCTCAAATATCAGGACACAATGGCCACCTACACTTGTGAACAGCTGGTCTTATGTCATACAATCAGGTTTAGTGTGGCATTATTTATTGAACAAACAAAAGTTTTCAAGGATGGGCAGAAGAAACTGGATGAAAACAAAGAAAGAGTTTAATGATTTATCTGATATAATCTACTTATTAATTATCAGTTAAGGAGTGTTTTAAAAATTTACAATAATTTAATCTCAAATTAAATATGATAAAAGAATAGGGTCTCCATTTTAAAATGGAGAAGAAACTTTATGTAAATATAGCCATATAGTTGTTCTACTGCATGCATATGTCAATGGTAAAAAGAGTTGAATCAAGCACTAAAAAAGATTGATAAAGGTTAACATACAAAATTGTAACTTAATGTAAGGTGTAAGCAGTTGATAAATGTGATTCAACATTTGTTTTCCTTCCTGTAACAAAGATAACCATACTCTTACTGTCAGAAATATTAAAAAATCAGGAACGAAGAATGTGTAAATGTAGTAAATATGTGTAAATATATAGCACAAGTGCAAGAACACCAATTAAAATATCTGCATTGTTCATGCTTTCTACATCAAATGATTTGTTAAGGAAACATTCTTTAAAAAAAAAAAACCCTCTGTATTGTATGTGCAGTCATAATAACATTTATGAGAAGAAAGATACAATGAATTTGTGAATATAGAGGTAATAATACTAACAGAAAATAAAAACAAAACCAATGTTAAGAACACAAATGTTAACACAAAATTATTACAATAACTTATGTAAGACTCTTACTAAAAGTAAAACTGTCATTAGTATTAATTTAATAGAATGTGCTGTTTCCTCTAAGTTTTCAAATATTCTCTTCTAAAAAGTAATTCTGTCATGACTACTCTCATGTACTATTAATTTGTATTATACACAAGAGTTTACTTGCTAGTGTTCAGACAATATAAACATTATAAATAATAATTATATCCATCCTCATACAGATATCTTTTTATAATTATAAAAATTATAATTTTATTTAAATCTAAGTTAATGTCCCAATTCAGGAGGGTAAGAGTAAGACTGAATATATGAATCTTAAGACATGATTACATAAAATACTTCTGAATCAATCAGTGTATGAATATGAAATGCAACTTTTATTAGTTTTAAAGCATAATGATTTAAAATGTGAATTAGTTATGTCCCAGAGATAGTAACAAAATATACGAACAGCTATCAAGATGTTAGACAAACCGATACATTTATATTGCCTTACATTAGTTACAATAGCTTCATGCATGAATTTATGCCAAAGAGCATTCAAAGTAATAAATACAGTAAATTTTGTAGGAAGCCAGTTTGCAATAAAATAAAATATTAAAGTGAAACATCATGTAATGTGTGTATACATAATATTAGTAAAATAAATATTTTCACAGCATTAATATTTTTTTTTTGAAAGCACCCAAAACCGTATGCATTCTGATCCCCTTTTTAAAATTAAAAAAAAATTGACAGTCATTCATGGTGTGAGTAGTGTGCTTCAGGTTACTGAACATGCCTTCTGAGTTTGGGGTGGGATATACTTGACATTACTTCAGAACTTCACAGTGAATGAGGTTAGGTATGCTAGAAATTTCTTCAAAGTTCATAGTTTGGGATGGAGTATGATCAAGCTTACTTCACAAGTTCATAGAGTTTGGGGAAGGGTATGCTTGAAATTACTTCACAAATGCACAGAGTATGGGTGGGGTATTTTAGATTACTTCACTGATTCACACATTTTGTGGTAGGACATACATGAGATTACTTCACAAGTTTAAAGAGTTAACTTCTTTGAGAAATCAACAATTAATAGTGTTATTAACTTTTAGTATTAACTAATAAATTTAATCCACCCTTGGTAGCACAAATTGAGTAAATGAACAGGAAAACAACTAATATAAAGACATAAGCAGATTTTTTTAAAAAAAGAAAAGAATAAAGAAAGAATATTATTATTCATTTCTATATTAATATAACAGGCATCTACTATGTGGTACTGGTAACTGGTTATTTTTGCTTTTATAAGGAAAAGTATATAATGCAAATATTTTATCTAAATAATTAGAAAAAAAAAATGTTCAACTTATTTTTTTAAAGTTTGTATTTTAATTATTAATTTTAATTCCAGATCCAACCCTCAGTTGTAAATAATATACTGATTTAGTTCTTTACCAGAATGGTGTAAAAAAAACCTCATGCATTATTCACTACAAATTTCTAATGATTTATGCTTCATTCACACAGTGAGAGTAATATGGCAAATAGGAAAGGAACTAACAAACTGTATAGTTATCATGCCATGCAATATATAAAGTGAAAGTGATACAACATGAATAATAAATGTAAAGGAGAGCCATTAACAATTACACCTATACATCAAGCTTACAAATGATACTTTTACAATGTTTTAATTTTTACTTAAAAAAGCAATTAATTTATTAATACCAACTTTGGAATGCTATCAATGCATTAAAGACTGCTCATTTAATGTCACCCACATATAACACATATGATTAGACACTGTCCATGACATTCGTGAATTAATATCTGTTCATTAATGTCACCTACATATATATATATATATAGTGATATAGTTCTTGAACTGACAGACCATAACATCAGTGAATTAATATTGTCTGTCCATTACTGTCACCTACAAACTGTCCAAGTGATCTGACAAGATCAGAACATCAAATGAATTAGTGCCTGCCTGCCCATTAATGTCACTTATATATATAGCCCATGTGATCTGACACTTGTCTATAGATTCAATGAATTCATAGGCCATCCGTCTGCTTACCAATTCACATGCTAACTGCTATGTAACCCATGTGATCAGACACTCTCCATTTACAAAGAGAAGACCCTTTACACTGCTTTAATCTTCACCAATAACTGAATAAGACCTTATAAAACACAAAATGCATATATATATATATATATATATATTTGTGCAATTTAAAATAAAGCAGAAAGGTACTTACTGTTCAATCTAGTCTTGTGATTGTGTAAAAATGATTAATGTTATTGTATTTAATTTTATGAATATCTTCAACTGATATCTTTTACTTTAGTATAAATAATTATTTAAAATTTATTTTATCAAAGCAAATAGGTCTACAATATGTATATATATAAAACAGAGTATCACTAGTATCAGTTAATAATAACATACACATTAGATGTATTATTACTTTAATAATAGCAACAGTAATTAATTATAAGTAAAGTTAACATTGCTGAACACAGCAATAAAATTAACAGGTATTCTGGCTTCTGCGATAGAAAGTGGATAGAACAGTACACTTCAGAAATGTAGTACACTATAGTATTAAATAAATATCTTAATATTTCAGTTCATCGTATGTATAGAGAACAGCATAGGTAATATACTAATAATTATTATTAATGCTACCACTATGAATATGAAATGTTTACACATTCTTTATTTACTCTTCACAAAGTAGATTAAAGTTATCTTTTATAATTATACCCTTGCTTGAGCTTTCGTCATCAGAATAATAAAATATTCGTTAAGGTACACAGCCCAAATTAACATAACAGCATAATTAAATGTTCATTTAAGATATACAACCAAATTAACATAATAGCTAATTAAACATTCATTTAAGATTACATTTACAACCAGATTAGCATAACAGCATAATTAAATATTCATTATTATATATAGTCAGATTAATGTGCTTTCAATAGACCACTGCCTATCAAATATCAATAATATCTAATCTATAATTTGTAGCAGTCATGAAGAAAGCAAGTTTTGATTGGACCATACAAATTACAATATGGCAAAATATTTTTATTCTGAGTTTAAACTTTAATTAAAATCTCAACACATTACATTCTTAAAATAGAATGTACAGTAAACTCATGAATTAACTGATCTTGTTGTAGCAAACTTAAGATTTTAATGGCCCAAATCTACTAGATCCAAATTTTGTCTGAATTTCAGGAAATAAAGGACTTCACCACCAACTAGAAAAAAGTGCTGTTTAGGCAAACAGAAGAAAAGTTAAAATAATTCATACGAATATTAGCATAACACAAATAAAAGAATAAATTATTTATTTGCTAAAAAGTAATAGTTTTCTTGGTGTCCAGCTTTTGATTGCTGTGAATTATGCTGACAAAGAGTACAGTTACCGTTGTTATTTCAGTAAAGAATTATTTATAATAAGGTGTTATCATTGAAGTAGATTTTCTCATGTATAAATGTCTTTCTGTGCTCTAAAAATCCCATTCACCAACAGACATTCACTTTAATTTAAAGGACACCCTTTCCCCTCTCCCCAAATTAGCATATAAATAAAGAGTTAGAAACAATACTCAGTATCTATTCACCTAACACACACAAAGACTATGTAGGTGTTTCACAGTAATAGATTTATTTTTTTTACAGAATCCAGTTACATTTATAAATCCTTGTTTAAGTTGGACTTGAATTCTAAAAGTAAAATGTAAAAATAATAAGAGCTCATGTATACTTAATTAACTTTTCACTTCAACTTAAGTGTCAGTTTAAATCGTGTGTGCTAGTGTAACTTTAAGCCAAGGTAGACTATCCACACAGTATTCCTTATACGCTGTTATCTACTCCAACATTACTATCCACACCACAACACACTCCAACATTAAAATCTATGCCAAGACTCACTAAACACTATTATCTACTCTAAAGTTATCCACACCACAAAAAAACCACACTCACCTAGAAAATGTTTCTGTAGATGTGAAAAGGGAAACTATATATATATATATATATATTGCATGTGTGTGTGTGTATGGAAGTTGTGAAATGAACAACCAGATAGTGAATAGTTAGTCTGGAATGTGCACTATCAATTCTCAAATATAACTTAAATGGAGTGACAACAACAGTCAAATCCTTTCATAAAGGGCTACATGTAAGAGGCCTACTTGTAACTGAAAGTGAGTGAATAGTCAATTCCCACATAAATAAAACTAAATTAAAAGTCAATTCCCTAAAAGTTTTTTTTAGACTGAGAACAATATACAATTTTTAAAACTAGAAGAAAATACAGTGCAGTTTAAAAAAATAAAACTTAAAAAAAATAATCCAAAAATTAAAACATGTGATTACTGAACATATTAATCATCATTATTGGCCTCACTTTTCTGTTCATTTATTCACTCAGGATCAGTGATTATTCCATACAATGCCGAGCTTTATTTCATATTTATTCATAACTTAATACAGGTTTACCTTAATATAGGTCCTAAACATTAACCTTTTCAGAAGCATTTTATGTGAAAACACCACCACCGTAAATACAAATAAAAGCCGAAAGAAAAAATATTTTAAAAAATAAAAAGTGTATGTGTGAGTGAGAAGGGGGGGGGGGGAGTGAGAAAGGGTAGAAAGGAAAAATGGAGAAGTGTACTTGTTTGCTAAGACAACACAGCCGTGTCGATTTGTGAGCTGGGGGACTATGTGGGTCTGTGCGGCTTTGAATCTACCTTACCCCTTTCCAAACGTTGATGGAACAGCTTCGATCGCCGCGAGTCCCACTGCGCAACTCTTGTATAATGCGTTCTTGTAGCGCGCAGCAAGGCACAGTAGGCCAGAGGGCTTACAACTTACGGTGTCCCTCTTGTACTGAAGAGTTTTCTCAAAGCATCGAACAGATCATAACGGTCTGAAATTCCACTCAAGTTTCACGACTAGTGACGTAAGGAAATAAAGAAACAATTATCTGTCTAGAACTTACAACTTCATTAGTCTGTGTAATCCACAATTCCGGAAGCAGAATGAATAAACAAGGTAGTCCAACGGAACAGGTAATCCATGCGCAGCACTCATTCAAACGTATTCCACTGGACCGCCATATTCCAAGAGTGCACTCACGTGACAGCGGCAGACGGCCGATGAAAGCGTCGCGTGGGGACCTGACAAGCGTACAGCGCGCGACTCAAGTACAACGAAGACCTGGAGCGAGAAGAACGGGTTACTTGAACGGCCGAGATGCGGGAGCACCGTTACTTGAAAAGTCAGCGGGGTGTTAGTATTGCAGTTCGGTTACTGAAAAGTCGTGTCAGCGTACTTTCATTTGTACACCACGTACATGTAACAAGTTAACCATTTGTAACTGAAAAACTTTTCTATCATTTGTGCACGTACATGCATCTAGATTCTAGAAGATGTAAAAAGTTGACCATTTTTAACTGAAAAACCTTTCTATCATTTGTACACTTATATGCATCTAGAACAGTTTTGCCAAACTTTTTTGCAAAGAGGGCCAGATTTGGTGAGGTAAATGTGTTGGGGCCGAACATTAATCGAATTTATAGGAAAACGTAAATTTACGGAAAAATCCCATGTCTGAATTGATTTTATGACAGGCTCGAGCCGGTGGAAATTTGAACACGGGCTTAATTGGCTCGCGGGCCGGACTTTGGACATGCCTGATCTAGAAGATGTAAAAAGTTAACCATTTTTAACTGAAAAACTTTTCTGTCATTTGTACACTTACATGCATCTAGAAGATGTAACAAGTTAACCTTTTTAACACTTAAAATCTCTTATCACTGGTAGTTAACTGACTCACTTCCTACTAAGGTAGTCAAATAAATATTCAAAGCAGTTAGGCAGCAAGGGACTGAACCGTCAACGGGAAGACAAGAAATGGAACTTCCAAAGTAACTAGGTGGGAAGAGATCTAACCTGGAATGAATGACCAGAGATCGAACCTCAATAGAAGGCAAGATATGAAACATTTTACAGCACGCCAAGAAGTAGAACCTGTAAAACACTGCAAGAAGTAGAACCTGCAAAATACGGCAAAAAATAGCACCTGCAAAACACGGCAAAAAATAGCACCTGCAAAGCACATATATTAAAACCCTAACCTGGAGTGATAGTGGGTGGATATGGTTTCGTTAAAAGTAAATAAAAGACCAATTTTTATTACTCCATTAGTAAAGAAGTTTCCACCCGCAAAAATATTGTATGACAGTAAAACGTCTGTCTTATTGTCGTGGAGAGAGAAGACTTTTACTACATCCGTATAATCCGCCAAGTGAGAGACGGGTGGTGTCTCCTGGGAGAATTATTAATAAACATAAATTAAAATTTCTCCATCATTTGTAATGTGTTATGGATGATTAATATAATAATAATCATAACCAGGAAAAAAAGGGGTACATGTCACTCTGACCAAGCAAGTAAAGACCTCGCATTGGGCAACAAGCTGTATAATAATTATTTGAATGAATACTAGAAGTTTGTCGTCTGACAACATGATCCACCAGTATAGGAAATGTTCAATGAATAATTAATGAGCCTAACACATTTCACCCACATATGGCATTGGTAACTGTTCCATCAAGTTCTTGAGATCTACCCATATTCTTATTAGACTGTAACTGTAAACGCCTTAGAGTAAGTATCGCTTTTTGGAATCCAGAGGAACCTGTCGACCTTTGTCATGTGAGCTCACAGACTATTGTTCTCTTAGGGAACTTTTGAAAGACAGTTATTTCCAGATTAATAGTATTTAATAGCAACTGCTAAATTGATTAATAATGATTTATACCATGTCTTGATTTTCTATTAACATCTATGGAAAGGTGCATTTGTTTAATCTGTTTAATCTATTAGTAAGTACACAATGTTTTGACTGAGCATCAGTACATTAATATCAGCACTCGATTTAAACACGTACAACATATCTGTCACGTGACTTTCGCCCTCTTTTCAGCAATGCACCTTTACTTAGGTTTTAATCCCATAAAAGAACTTGTTTTGGAAAAATAAACGGATAAGGTTAAAATTTTAGTATAGCTTTATTTTAATCCGGGGAATGAAAACAACGATCGGCTGTCATCTATAAACGCTTTGAAAACTATTATTTTTGTTGGGATAACCGTTTTTGCTTCAAGTTTAGTCATTAAATGGGTTGTTCTGGAAAATTCTCAACATTGACAGACCCTGATGCCTAAAACAACAATATGTGCGAGCAGTCTGGGGTGAAATGTGAATCCGAGTTTATCTAACGTGTGAATAGTGTCTGTCACAAGTCGGTTAACAAAATACAGACAGCACAGCCCCGCGATTGTACAGGCTTTGTAATTAAAACTTTTCAACTTAATGAGTGAGTCGAATGCTTTTTATTGTACATACAAATATTGTTGAATAACTTTTTGTTGTTGTTTTCTTTTCTTTATTCTTTTTATTTTAAAAGTAAAAAAAAAAAAAAGAATATTTGATGTGAACAATCATGATCAGATTCTCTAACAGCCTTGCTATCCTTAACTGGTGAGGTCATAAAAAATTGTCACTGGGCTTGGTGGCATCACAAAGTAATGTGGTATATTGTTGGATTTGGTGACGCCATCAAATAATGTGGTATGGAGGGGGGGGGGGGTAAACGTATTTACAACACAAAGAAACCAAGGTCGACCTACAATACAATTATGATTAAAACAAGATAAACAAAGATTAAGAATTGATAGACTTAATAGTACTCCATTACAGTGAAGTCCCTTAAAAGTTTTACTTACATCAGCAATGAGGTATCAGTTAAAACGACATGAGAAATTACAATATAATTCCAAGGGTAAAAAGTTTTCTATTACTACAAAGCAGCACACAGCTAATAGTCCAATTTGCCACTTCTACTAATACTTTCGTAATCTGAATGTTACTACCCCATACTCTGTTTCAGTTTTTATTCAGTATAAATTACTAATTAGTGCCAGTTTATGACAATTTACCTGGCTCAATGATGAGGAAGGCTTTATCTTGCATAGTTTTAAGGTAACTATAGTATTGACCTGATCAGTTGACATATATCGTCTCCTTCCGCATGTCAGCGCAAAACACTAAAGTAATGCTCAAGTTTGTTTACTTAATCACTTCAAAACACTAAATAATGCTCAAGTTTGTTTACTTATCACTGCAAAACACTAAATAATGCTCAAGTTTGTTTACTTATCACTGCAAAACACTAAATAATGCTCAAGTTTGTTTACTTAATCACTTCAAAACACTAAATAATGCTCAAGTTTGTTTACTTAATCACTTCAAAACACTAAATAATGCTCAAGTTTGTTTACTTATCACTGCAAAACACTGAAATAGTGCTCAAGTTTGTTTACTTATCACTGCAAAACACTAAATAATGCTCAAGTTTGTTTACTTAATCACTGCAAAACACTAAATAATGCTTAAGTTTGTTTACTTATCACTGCAAAACACTAAATAATGCTTAAGTTTGTTTACTTAATCACTTCAAAACACTAAATAATGCTCAAGTTTGTTTACTTATCACTGCAAAACACTGAAATAGTGCTCAAGTTTGTTAACACTGCAAAATATTAAAGTAAAGCTTAAGTTTGTTTACTTAATCACTGCAAAACACTAAAGTATTGCTTAAGTTTGTTTACTTATCACTGCAAAATACTAAAATAATGCTTAAGTTTGTTTACTTAATCACTTCAAAACACTAAATAATGCTCAAGTTTGTTTACTTATCACTGCAAAACACTAAAGTAAAACACAAATTTGTTAATTATCACTGCAAACACTAAAGAAATGTTCAATTATTTATGATTTATGCAAAATACTAAAGTAAAGCTCAAGTTTGTTACTTATCACTGCAAAACACTAAAGTAAAACACAAATTTGTTAATTAATTATCACTGCAAAACACTAAAGAAATGCTTAATTATTTAAATTATCACTGCAAGATACTAAAGTAAAGCTCAAATTTGTTACTTATCACTGCAAAACAATTGAAGTAATGCTCAAATTTGTTATCACTGTAAAACACTAAATGAATGCTCAAGTTTGTTTACTAATCACTGCAGAACAATAAAGTAAAGCACAAGTTTGTTATTTATTACCACAAAATACTAAAGTAATGCTCACATTGTTTAACTGTCACTGCAAAATACTAAAATGAAGCTCAAGTTTGTTACTTATCTTGCAAAACAATAAAGTAATGCTGAAATTTGTTTACTTATCGCAAAACACTGAAATAAAGCTCATGTTCATTTACTTGTCACTGCAAAACATTGAAGTAATGCTCAAGATTTTTTTTTTTACAAAATCATTGCAAAATAGAACTTGCATCGTCTCTCAAAGAATCTTTCCATAAGATTCTCTCACTAAATTCAGAATATGGACACCTCTTTGTAGCAGTAGAAATCTCAAGTGATATCCCTATTGGCAGGCTTTAATCTCAAACAATAACTACACCTATAACTTCAATCTCCAGATGATATTCCTCATTGGTAACCTCAAACAATAACCACACCTATAACTTCAATCTCCAGATGGTATTCCTCATTGATAACTTGAAACAGCACTTGAATCTAGAAGCAGTCACCTTCTGTAGCCAGATGCATAATGTGAAGTAAAAAGATGGGGTGGGGTGGGGTGGGGGGCTATTACTGGAACAATAAAGTCAGATGCATATTGTGAAGTTTAAGGCATCATTTGAACAGTATAGCCAGATGCATAATGTGAAAGGGAGGTATAACCTGAACAATAAAGCCAGGTATATGATGTGAAATGGAGGTATAACCTGAACAATAAAGCGAGGTATATGATGTGAAATGGAGGTATAACCTGAACAATAAAGCGAGGTATATGATGTGAAATGGGAGGTATCACTTGAACAATATAACCAGATGCATATGAAGACGATCTGAAAGAATAACTGAATTCTAACAAACATTTTCAGTTTTATTTATTTATTTATTTATTGGAACAATTATTATTTTCTATTACTTAACAATAAATAATAATTTAATCGCAGCTGATTCGAAATAAAATCGATTGAATGAAAACTAATCTAATAGCCTTGGATCTAATGCTACAGTTCAGCTGGTTGGCATGACAGGCAATTTCGAGAGAAAACATTGCACATTACGGTCAAACAAAAAAAATCGCTGGAAATACTGAAGATCAATTCAAACACATTCCACGCTTTAAAATATTACCCCTTCATTTTTATGGGGAAGAGAGAGGGAGAGAGATTAGTTGGGGGGGGGGGGAGGGAGAGAGATTTACTGAAGACATTAAGTGTTTACTATAATTAGAACAGGCCATTGGTCGCTAGTCCTTACTGGCAAAAATCCATGGGATAACTCCGCCACACTGAGAATGTGCACGTTGACGTCTGCTAAAGTCGCAAACAGTTTCCCCTGGAGTGTTCGATCGAGGTAAGGAATCTCTTGGCCAGTTTGGAAAATCTGTTATTAATATTTGACACCCGCTCTGATGACCCACTAAAGAAAAAAAATGGGGGGGAAGAAGGTCATTAAAGTTGCTTATTGATTGATTGATTGATTGATTGGTTGGTTGATTTGTGTTTATTATCTACTCCCAACATTACACAGATGGCGCTTTGGCCCTATATTAAGTGCATAAGACTGACTGGAAGTATAATATGAAAAAACATATTCACTACTTCAGCACCTCACTCCTTTGCCTCCACCCACTTAATTAACGCATTAAAAAAAAAAAGTCGTCCATTGCGCTGTACTCAATGTGGTAATGCGATGTTACAATCGGAAAGGCGTTAAGTGTTTGATAGAGCAAGTGCTGTCGACCAAGCTCAGTATCAGCTCGGATAAAAATGAGCTTATCACACTAAGAGACCTCGAATGTTGTTGTTTTTCAAATTTAACCATAAGAAGATTTAACCAGAGACATTCGCACCTTTTAAAAAGCGAATTACCTTTGACCTCTCGTGGTATGTACGGGAGTGCCAGTGTGTGTTCATGTGTGCGTATGAATCGGTGTGTCAGTGTATGATTGAATCAATGTGTGTGTGTGTGTGTGCATTAGTTGGGTGGTTGAATGTGACTGTTACTGGTGGTGTTGGTGTATTTAGGTGTGAACGGGGAAAAGAGATTACTAACTCTACTTAATTTTTATAACTGCCGTCATTACCTTCGTAATTATCTCTTTAAAAAATAAAATTCTTTTTAGCTTTAGAATATATATATATGTTTGAGAGTTCACGATTAAAAGAGTAATTTTATTCCATCAGTCAATTTCTATCCCCAAAATGTCTCCTAATTACCACTTATTTTTTCCCCCTTCTATAACAGTCAATTGATTTGATTGACGTTGGGTAATGCTGCTGTTATTCACCAAACGTCTCCATGCCGGTCAAACCTCGCGTAACACTTTAGAGTTACAAACAAATTCACCACAGCTTTAGACAATTCGACAGCTTTAAAACGATTCGCATAGCTTTAAAACGAAAAAGCAACACTGGATAGTTTTCACAGCGAGTCCTCTTTGACATCGATCGTGCCCTCTGACCTTACAAAACTTCAAAGAGATGGACATGCGTTCAGATCTCTATCTGATGCTCTCTAGACACCCCGTGTTGGTTTTCCTAATTTGTTTTCAAACAAACTGTAAGCGCTCCAAACTGCCACTCATCGCCTTGCAGAACATCGGATCTGCTCTATGTAAACTCTTTGTAAACGTGTAGGAGACGAGAAAGCCATGAACTGCAGGAGACAAATAAAAACCCAAGTTATACTGGACGAGACGAGAAAGTTTTTATTGCAGAAGACGAGAAAACAAGTTATATTGTCAGAGACGAGAAAACTAGTTATATTGTCATATTATCTGTGGCGAGAAAACAAGTTATATTGTAAGAGACAAGAAAACAAGTTATATTGTAAGAGACAAGAAAACAAGTCATATTTTCAGAGACGAGAAAACAAATTACTTATTGTGAGACAAGAAAACAAGTTATTTTGCAGGAGGTGAGAAAAGAGCTGTAAGTTCTCTTGTAGAGGTTGGAAGGTGGAGAGCAGCATTCTTTGTACGCAAGAAATGGGCAACTGGTTGGTTTAATGCAGGAAACTAAATAAAAACAACCACAAACACATTGTAATCTGGAAGTCGACACGATGAACATAACTCTCGAGAAAACACCGCATTATCAGAAGAAAACAAGTTTTGTGTTAGAGACCAGTCAAAACACTGACCACGAGCCCCAACAAAATATTACTTTTCTTTCAATAGTCCCAACATAAATTACACTGTACTTCCATTTCTTTCTTTAGGGCTAAAAACTAGTGTTTCTACAAACAATAAACATAAAACCTAATACATTTTTGCACTGTCGGCACAGGATAATATAAAGATTGCGAAGCACGTTTCAACTCAGAAATACATTCAATTTCGCCTTCTTGCAGTTTAGATGTGTATTATGTGACGCACAAGACAATGGCGTTAGACACTTTTCAAAATTAAAACTTCCTCAGCCATAAAGAACATTGATTAATATGACCTACTGAAACACTGCAGCAAACGTTTTTCTTTTTTTAAAAAAAAAATGACCTTGAAAGTGTTGAACTGATTGTAGGAAAAGAAGTGGAACTATTCTTTCATAATAGGCAATGTTCTGAGAACCGCCCTTATTCCCGATTGCCAAGTGCATGTTTAATAATGAGCCTGAATACGATGGGCATCCATTCCACTGAACACATCTACCTTTTAGATAAGTCAACCATCAAGACTGTGAACAAGTGCTGGACTGTGTGAATGAGTGCCAACAGCGAGGGTCATAATACCTCCTGGAAACAGAGTTGTAGTGATTGTAGTTCTCTTTATAGTCTCACTAAGTTTTAGCTTAAGCAAGTATAGTGTTGTTCAATATATTTTGAGTTGTGTTTGAACCACTATTATACTTGATTGGGTGATTAACACAACTATAAACCTCCTAGCTAAATATAAGTTAGGTTTAAATAAATAATTGTTTTTATATTTAATCCTTTGTGGAAATTATTTTGCACCATTTGACTGAACATCTAGTTGAGGGCATCCATCCAGAGGAAAAATGAAACTACACACCATTTAATAGTTACAGATGGGTCTTGGGTGATGGTGGTCTTGCCGTATGGTAACCTACCAATACGATCAAGCCCTTTCAAGCCATTCATTTTCAATTTTCAATTCAAAATTAAATTTGAGTTGCATGCACAAGTAACTGTAGCAATGTCTGTTTGTTATTATTTACAAACGAGGCGAACTAGCCGAAATGTGCATGAAGAGCAGATATGTGCCAGTTATGAGTGATGCTGAGGCTTAGGAAATCATCGGGGTTTTTTTGTGTGTGCTGATGTTTCGTTAATGGACATTTACAAACAAATTATGATGCATACCAAGTCAGCTTAAAAATGGAACTCGTTTGTAACTCAAGACCCAACTGTAGTTTTCATAATCTAAATTTTCTGTGACATGCACATATTTTTTCCCTTGAATGTGTCTGTAAGAATGTATATATATATATATGTGTGTGTGTGTGTGTGTGTGTGTGTGTGTGTGTGTGTGTGGTGTGTGTGTGTGTGTGTGTGTGTGTGGTGTGTGTGTGTGTGTGTGTGTGTGTGGTGTGTGTGTGTGTGTGTGTGTGTGTGTGTGTGTGTGTGTGTGTGTGTGTGTGTGTGATGGGAAGGAAGTGTAGTAGTAAAACCTTTGATGTCCATCCTTAGGTCCTTTTGCATTTCTCTCCTTTTTTCATCCTGGAAAGCACTTGAAGCAGATTTTTGAAGTACACAAGGCCAGCTGACCACTCATTTGATGGGTTTGCACAAGTTATGGCTACTACTTGTTCTCCATTTTGCTTGGCAATATTACACAATACCTATAGATTAGAAAGATGTTGAAAATGTTTTAACCTTCTTGAACTTGAACTTTGGGATCCTCTATATAATGAGCTTTAGTGGGTCAGGTATCCCATTGCACATGACGACATGTGAACACTCAAACCTTTACCATGTTATTTAATTTTACCACATTTGACGTAAGGGGAGGGGGATAGTATAGTCTTGCATTGTTGCTGTAAGGAAGTATTGTTTAGTGCTATTTAAACTTTCTGAAAATTACTGGTTATTTTCCACTTCATGAAATATTTTAATATTGCATATTTCTTTTATTTTTTTAAAAAATTTCAATGCTTCCATAGTCTGACCACTGGTGCTTTCTGTTTTAGTATTATTTAATGAATATACTTTATAGCATTTTCTTTAGCTTGGCTACATTTGACAGAAAAAAATATGTTATTTGTTCACACAGTACAGCTATACAATTATGTGACTGCATTTCTTGCTTACAGGAAATGATATATTTAACTCTTATTTTTGTTTAGCTGATTACTAAAGCATAAGTCATTCACTCTGCATCTGTCTGTACGCAAGTAATCTATACTACTGTTTTGACCTAATATTATGCAACATTGTGTATGTTAGTTGTACTAGATAATTTTTGTAATGTCAGTCATAGTTTTACGTATGAATATGAGTATGCAAACCTGTACTTTAGCTCTCTGAAGACTGTAACAATGTAGCAGGTCCAAGGCACGCCTATATAGGTTATAACTATTTTATAGTGGATTCTATGCTGGAGACCTGGAGTTTTCCCATGTTGAAACACTTCCTACATAAGTATACACAGAAGCTTCGATTCGAGTTTGTCCCAATACTGACCGAACGCTTAGTACTCCTATTTCAGATCTGGCTTGAATTTGGATGCCATTCCAATTCCACCAACTCTTCTCTTCATTCTGTGGACTATCTAGATCTGTGATGACGTAATTGAGTGAGACTGTGGATGATCCATCTATCTGTTTGTCTGGTGTGAGAACAGTCACATTATTTTCTGATTTTGTTCTTGGATAAAATGCGGAGTGGAGGGGGTGCGGCTCACGACACCAAAATCTAAAGTCGCATTCACCCACCCAAATACCACCCTGACTTTAACAGAATTGTGTGATGTATTTTTTAAGACTCACTAACATCAATTAAATGGGTAGCACATTGCTTCAAATGTCCTGATCAGAAAAACTATGTACACACTGAACTTCATTTATTTCCTGGCTGTCAAATTCCTGTGAGTTAATCGCGTGTTATGACACGAGAATGTAACGAACTGAGCTCCTGCATACTCCACAGCTTAGTAGCTCTCTCTGAAGTTTGCAATTCTGGTTTAACTCTTATCAGTTCTACTCTCTGTTGTTGTCATTTATTCTTCGAAAAAATAAAAATAGGAAAAGAAGAATGCTCAGTTAAACCTAGTCATTATTCGCTTAAGTCAACAATCTTGAGAACGTCCCAGATAAGTCTCAAGTGGGTGAGATGGGTACCATATGAATTTTTTTATTTTCGTGCGGACCTTACGTTAGGATTCCTTCCATAAATGCACCATTTCCTTGTGTAGAGTTGGAAAGACTCGCCGTTTTAATATTTAATAATTAGTTTTAAGATTACATACAGCTATTGTTTAGGGTTAGGTATTAATTTGATTCCAAAAGTTGCATGCAATATACTTGAGGGCAATATACTTCTTTAAATGAATTCTACTTGGAGGTCATCATTCCGTGGATCTGAGGATGAGGAGAATTGTTACTTTAACAGATATGCACAATTAGCGAGAAGACACACTCTGGTTATCGTGCAAAATTCGGAGAGTAGTTTGGCTTGGAAACTTTGCCACTGATTTTTCCAAGGTTCGATTCTATTTTCTCTCATTGTTAATGTGGGGAACGCTTCCGGCTTCCGCCGCTTTCGCGAATTTTTTTTCTCTCTCATAAGTAGTTTTTACAATATATTGCTTTGACACTGATCTCCTATCTAGGGTTCCATTCTTTAGCTACATATGATGTTTACTTTAATCAGCTTAGATTTCTATTTCAACTCATTTCAATTTACTTGAATACACCTGCCAAATATATCTGAAAATTTAGTATTTCTTCGCATAAAATTATCCCTAAAACATAACATCTACATATGTTTCTACAACCGGAAACTATGAAAGTGAACTCGAGTTAAGCCCCTTAGCTGATATAAATAGTGTGCTATTAGTAGTTATGGTTACCAAATTCAGTATTAAAGATATTCACTGTTCTTTAGAAAATTACTTTTAAATGTCCTTTGCTATATTGGAAAGTTTTCGAAAGTAGACAACTAAAATGTGTAGCCAGTTTGACTTGATGTTCAATAATTCAACCCCATCACCTCTTCCCGGAAAATTTTATTATGAGTGTGGTATGAACTTAACTGCTGTGTGCTGGCATGATGTAATTTTGTGTGGTAAGAAGTCATTATGATGTGGTGGATAAAGTCATTATGATATGATAAAAAGTCATTATACCATGTTGAGAAATCATTGAGTGACACGTGCGCCACTTAGTTAATAAAGATACTTATTATTGTTAATTAATCTTTCATAACTAATTTCAAATGATGAGAATATTAATTTAATTTTATTAATGATCCTCCAACAGACACCAATCGTCCATCACTTGGCGGATATTTTGGCGTTGTAAACGTTTTCACAGTTCCACAACATAAAACAACATTTACAGTCACATAAGGTTTTCTGCAGGTGGAAAACTTCTTACTAAAGGAGAAGATAATCCAACTTTAATCTATATTTAGCGAGCTCCCATCCATCCCCTTTCTTCTCCAACATAAGCATATGAATATGCGTAAGAAGGTCAATAAATTTAACAATAAATTTATTAAAAGAAAAATCATTATAATATGGTAAGAAATCATTATGATGTGTAAAGAAGTCATTGTAATGTGGTGGTTGAGATCATTATGATATACAGATATAAAGTCTTTTGAATGGCCATACATTTACGTCCGTTTCCAAGGTGTGCTTATTTCGCATATGTTAATATGAAGCAATAAGTAATTAACAATTCTGACAATAAAACTCTGTTGTCTCAGAATTACAGAGCAAATGCGTTAAAGTTTCTGTGTGATGTACGCATTGAATAAGCATAAATTTCAAAGATCGCCTCATACCCCTACGGGATAGAAAAAATAATTTAGTTGTAAATTGCTTATAACAATCTAAGAGATAGATCTGTCTAAATTATTCAGTTATTGAAAAAAAAAAAAGAAGACTTCGATTAGAAAAGTCTATATTTTAATTAAAATATTAATTCTCATCAAAACACTCTTTTATTTAATATATGGGTTTGTTCTAGTATATAAAATACTCAAATCAAATAGGTGTCCTATTTTAATGGAAATTCCGCTTGTTTTACTCCGCCACTTAGTAATGGTGAGTAAGGTAAGTTACTACACTAACTCTCACTGTCACTGTATGCATGAACAACGTTAAAGCGTTGTGACATCAAGAAATGACTGCCACGCTAAAGTGTTGTGATGTCAAGAAATGGCTGCCACGCTAAAGAGTTGTGACATCAAGAAATGGCTGCCACGCTAAAGAGTTGTGACATCAAGAAATGGTTGCCACCCTAAAGTGTTGTGATGCCAAGAAATGGCTGCCACGGTGAAGTATTGTGACGCCAAGAAATGGCTGCCACGCTAAAATGTTGTGACATCAAAAAATGGCTGCTACGCTAAAGTGTTGTGATGTCAAGAAATGGCTGCCACGTTGAAGTGTTGTGACGCCAAGAAATGGCTGCCATGCTAGTGTTATGATGTCAAGAAATGGCTTCTACGCTAAAGTGTTGTGATGTCAAGAAATGTACGCGTTAACTACGCTTTCATATTATTTTGTGGCCGGTCAAACATAGATATGTCATCGTCTGCGTCCTTGTCCAAAAGTTTTGACATCAAACCGTAATGTACAATTACACTTAATTTACTAAAATAAATACACAAGTTTAAATTGCATACATGAAAAAATATCATTTATATTGGCACTACTGTACTTTTTGTTTCCTCTCCTAAGTAAAAAGTTGTCAAATATGATATTAATAAAAAAAAGAGTTTTTAGTGTAACTACTTTGGCAATTCGTGACAATTGTTGGCTTTTTAGGTCAAGATTAAAACAAACACAACCCCCCCCACCCCACCAACAAATTTAGGAGAGCAATAACAAACGACAAAACATCGCGCACACAACAAGAGGAATCTTTTCGCTTTTGAAACCTAGCTTTACATCATAATCACCAGTTGGTCAAAGTTGAGACCTAGCTTCAAGTCATAACTACCAGTTCATCAAAGTTCAAGGACACTGGTACCGAGGTAGGCATAGTGGATGTGAGTTTCTAGTTTGATTATTATTCAATGCCTTTCCCTGCACGGTTTTAATACCACGGTTTGTATGTCGTCAGGAATTAGGAATTACACATGAAACATATTATCCTGAACAAATTGGGTGTACGTGCGGCAATACCCGTCATTGAACTCTGCTGTGACTGTCACATTCACGCATGACCCACTCACCACCACCCACCCCCCTGCTCTGCCACGCATATGCAACGCACGCACGCGGTCATACATGCATGCTCTCTCTTACAACACACGAGACAGAACTGTCTCAGTTACCTTCCCACTGCCAAGCTAAACCAAGTGACGGCGATGTAAAAGAGATTATCTGAAGACGCCTGTTGATGAGAGCCAGGAAAAAGCTTCAAGGATTAAATTAAGAAAACACGTCTCGACAACTTAAGTGTTGAACAGGCAATGAAGTTTTCTCTTTGATGCCATTTATCATGGGTCTAATCCTTACGTCACTTTCTTTATTCTCTGTCCTAGTACCTGGCCATGGATTGCATTCGCAGCTACGGGATAAACGACGGGGCGATAACTCAGCGCAGTAGCTAGGATTGGTGAAAACGGTTACTAAAGCAGAACACTTAAAGCCGAATCGACGAAGGGCTTATCATGGCGATGGACTCGAAGCCATAGAGATAAATGTTTACACGCTTCATCTCTCTTCGTTTTGACACACTGTCACCTAGAAGTGCTAAGTTGTAGACGGCAAGTAGCATTACACAAGTTAACGGTTTATAATTTATAATCGAATGTAGCAACACCTCCAGTGGTACGAGTAACCCGATTCATCGTCTTGTACTCGCACGTTACATACGGTGAAGAGACGAATATAATGAAAAAGAATTAATACTCAACAAGAAAAACTAAAAAAATTCCCACTGACCCGAGCGGTGCAAAGTTTGGAAAAGACGGACTGGAAACCGAGAAGAAAGAAAAAGACAAAGCAGAAGCATTAACCAGTCAGCAAATGGCAAAATAACTGTCATTTTAACCATCAAAATCACAATGAACTTAACCCATCCTTCAGTCAGAGGTCCAACCATATCACCTTGTCAACTGGAGACAGTTTATTGTTGTGAGTGTTCAAATATTGATTTTATTAGAATGAATATGACTGTGCTTTAGTTGAGTCTCAAAACTGAACATCACCCAAAACTAAAAACTAGCTACAAAGTACCAAGTCTGAAGAGCGGTTGAGCGACCTGGCAATTTTGTCAGTAGAAAATGAACGTGCCCCAAAACTTGACACTTTGATAGTGGTATTTTGCGCAAGAGAAGACGCGCTAAAAAAAACGTTTTAGGATTCTTCGCTTTAGAATACAGAGTAGAGTGTAGACACTTGTTTAATTTAGCTACAAGATTTATACTGTACGCTACCCCCCCCCCCCATCCCCGTTTGAAATCGAAGGGGCCCGCATCAAACCTCTGCACAAGACCCTCACAAAACAAAACAAAATAAACTTGCTACGCCACTGATCCTCAGTGAATTTGTTTTAAGTTTTGCATTCTGGAGGCTGGTATTTTCATACAGGCCTATCCGTTTAAAAACTAAAATAGGAAAATAAAAATAAAAATAAAAGTAAGCCTCACTGAAAAATTCACTACCTAAAACTTAAATCGAGTTGTCATGATGAAATAAATATGAATGGAGGATGGATACTGAAAGTTACGATCCATTTAGCAAAATGTGCCTTGAAGTTACAGGCTTGCTTTCTTTTATTCTTCTTCGCTCTTTAAAACTTAGATCCCTAGCGATTGAAGTCGCATTGGATTTACTTCCCTTTCACCAGAGCAATGGCGCAGCGTCTGCAAGGGATCTAATTTCTACACAAAAATCATTTACAAAAAAAAAATATTGCCTATTATTCCTTTCCCGTATTAATACTTAGTAAGCTGAATCGTATCTGTCGGCTCAAATCAATCAATATCCATTCTGCGATGCGGTTTAATTGGAAATATAGAGTTATACAATGCTGACTTAGTAAATTGACACGACTTAACCGCTACTAGAAAGCTTTACAATAGATTTGTTGTTTTTTTTAAAGTAAGAAATCCTCCACACTCCCATTCCCTCCCTCTCTCTTTTTTTTTTTTGAAATAAAAATTTGTGTGCAATACAAGACACAAGGTAGACAACTTATGACTATTCTCAGTTTCAGAACAAAGTAGTTTCCCATTAATAAGAGGCAATAACATTTACGTGCACGATCTCCTTACATAATATACAATGCACAGACACAGTATGTACAAGTAGCGATAATAATACATTGACTGGAATGAAGAGTTTTCTTTGTGAGCCGTTATATTTTCATTAATATACAAACGAGCTCTGTTTCTAAAGAAACCTATATTATAATGAGCATTCATAAATATCAAAATACGGAAAGGGCGTATTTTTTTTTTCTTTTATGAAACAGTAATTTGTTTCTTCTGAGGTATCCATCAGATTACCTTTACTAGATTTAAACTAAACTTTACTTTCCGAAAATGCCTCAGAATAGTTTGCAATCTGCCTTTCACATCTGAACATGTGTTCACAAGTAGAAGGATATTATGTATGTTTATATATATGCACCATATATTGAATGGAATGGAATAACTGTGTGTAAATGCACACGCATTGAATGGAGTGTAATAAATGTAATAAATGTGCACATAAATGCACCATACACTGAATGGAAAGTGGCACTGTATTCTTGCAATAGCCAGATAATGCTGAGAGCTGTAATCGTATTATCTCTGTTCTCTGCTGTAGCTATTTAAAAAAAAATATATATGTATATATTTTGATTCAGTACATCTTGTATTGATTTATATAAAAATAATTACAGTTCATATATTTATTTTAAAACTTACAGCGTTTCGCTCTTATTTGCACACAATTTCATTTTTTCATTTACAGATTTGATCTGCATTTGCAAATGCAAGTAAGTTATGATTAGAATGTCATGTTAGTGATGACTTTTAGGATATAACTTTTCTAAATACTTTTATTTACATTAAATATATTAGTGAATGTATGATTACATATTTTCTATAAATGTAACCCTAACCTATTTTCTTCAAAATATTATTTCTGAAATATGATTCATTTTCATGTGGAGCCTGATGTCATAAATATAATTTTGAAATTATTTTGACAAATTTTCGGTAGTGCTTAGAATTAAGGCTAATAATAATATTTCTGCTAAACATAACTTGTTTCATTTACAAATGCAGCAGAAACTTTATTACTATTGCCTGTAGACGTTAGTTTGTACATTGAGTAATGATCTTTATTAACTACACAAGTATATTTAATTAGTGGTAGCATTGAGTAATGATCTTTATTAATTACACAAGTATATTTAATTAGTGGTAGCATTGAGTAATGATCTTTATTAATGACACAAGTATATTTAATTAGTGGTAGCATTGAGTGATGATCTTTATTAATTACACAAGTATATTTAATTAGTGGTAGCATAAAAAGAAAGTGATTCACAACAGAAGAACATTTTATCAGACGGACAAACTACCAATGAACACTCGTATAATTCTACTGAACATTTATTAGACGTGACAAACTACCAATGAACACTCGTATAATTCTACTGAACATTTATTAGACGTGACAAACTACCAATGAACACTCGTATAATTCTACTGAACATTTATTAGACGTGACAAACTACTGATGAACAGTCGTTTAATTCTACTGAACCAACAGACATTATTCCATTTTATTGGCTCGTAGTGTTCTTATGTACACATTTGAACTCTTTTTGACTTCCATTTGTATTGTAGTTGATTAACCCTTGACTTTTAATACTTCATTAAATTAATTTTTTTTTAAAGAGTTAACCTGCCCTGGCCTGAGATACTGTGGGTTGAGTATTTTTAATTGTCTGTTGTTTTGTCGCATTGTACTTTGTTTCTGAACGTGACATCATGTTGCCCATAATAGACTGATCAGAGGGTGGGGTGGGGGGTTCTCGAGCCATAGAATAGTGTAGGTGCTGTTAAATGGGGAAAATGGTTATCTCCCTTCCCCCCTCCAACCCAGCCGTGTTAGCTAATCTGTAATGTGAGATTATGATGATTTAATAAAATGAGAAATATATTTCATAACCACTCACTTAACCCTTTACGTGATGACGTTCGGGCGGCATTAGCAAACTAATACCTTATTTCATATCATATTATAGCATAGAATTTAGTATCATTATCATATCAAATCATCATCACACAACATCATAACGTATGTTATCATTACTCATTGAATTATATCACTCTGGTCGTTTTATATTATATATCATACTCGCACACTGCTAATATTTTGTTATGTATTGCATCGCATCATATCACACCACATCACATCAAATCTCTTTTATCATATCCCATCCAATTCCATCACGTCTCCTCATATTCTGTCCCGACCCGTCACGCCTAATCATATCATATCTTTCTTTCTTATTCTTTTCTACATCATGAACGTTAAAGACGTTAAGTGACTGTGAGTAGTTGTCACGAGATAACCAGAATGACGTTTAGCTGTAGCTTTGATACATCATGAACGTTAAAGACGTTAAGTGATTGTGAATAGTTGTCACGAGATAACCAGGATGACGTTTAGCTGTAGCTTTGATAATCATGAACGTTAAAGACGTTAAGTGATTGTGAATAGTTGTCACGAGATAACCAGAATGACGTTTAGCTGTAGCTTTGATACATCATGAACGTTAAAGACGTTAAGTGATTGTGAGTAGTTGTCACGAGATAACCAGAATGACGTTTAGCTGTAGCTTTGATACAGCATGAACGTTAAAGACGTTAAGTGATTGTGAGTAGTTGTCACGAGATAACCAGAATGACGTTTAGCTGTAGCTTTGATACATCATGAACGTTAAAGACGTTAAGTGATTGTGAGTAGTTGTCACGAGATAACCAGGATGACGTTTAGCTGTAGCTTTGATACAGCATGCTTGCAAAATGTCCAGACATTAATAGCACCCAGTTCTTCTAATGAAATTATCTATCTGGTTTTGTATGTTCACCTCCAAACCCCTACGATCTTAAAGCACGACCATGGAGTAAGATGGTCTCGGTCTATTTATTTCTTGTTGCCAGAAAGCAAATGGATCTCTGGCAGAACTCTGAAATGTTCCCAGTCTGACATGTCCGGTATTCTGCAAAAGAAAGAATGAGAGACTATCAGTACGAACACGCGATCGCAACATAGAAAAGTTTGTAAAGAATCCCCTCCCCTCCCTCTTTTGTTTTGTTTTGAAAATCTCTCTTTAGATTTAGGTCTGTAGTCAACAGTTCATGAAGTGTTTGTTAAGAAAACTCTCTATGGAGACTTAAGTTGTCTGTTATCAACATTTCATCTTATTCATATTATAAGCGTCACAGTTTCGATAAATTGTTATCTCCACAAGAGTGCATGTTGTCGGCGGCGGTGACGGCGATACGAAAGACAAATGTACAAGAGTTGTATAAAAGACAAATGTACAAGAGTTGTACAAAAGACAAACGTACAAGAGTTGTACACAAAAGACAAATGTATAAGAGTTGTACAAAAGACAAATATACAAGAGTTATACAAAAGACAAATGTACAAGAGTTGTACAAAAGACAGATATACAAGAGTTGTACAAACGACAAATGTACAAGAGTTGTACAAAAGACAGATGTACAAGAGTTGTACAAATGCTTGAAGAAATGCAGATATTTAGAGAACCAGGTATTGCTATAGGTTTCCGGATAGCTTGTAAGCGGCACGTGATATAAAGTCTGTAGCGATTCTGGTTTCAACACAGCTAAATGGTACATGCTCATATTGATAAATATTTGAGAACTGGGTGATGGGGTTACTCATGCGGGTGAAAATGAAGTTAAGCTATCTCTCCGGTCACAATTATTGGAGTTCATCCAAACAAAATACCCATTATCAGCTGGGGGCTGTCTGGGTGCAGCTCTAATTGTTAAGCAGTTGGAAATGTATTAACACATATTGATTAGACATTCTATAAACATTCAGCACTGACAGAGGTACATGGTACGTAATACCCGTAATGAAGTATTATTCTGACCTTCGTTTATATATACAATACAGCTCATTCGAACGTGATGCAGTTAACCAGACATTACTATAGACATATTGGTTCATCTAAATTGCACGTGGTACAGTACTCTTATAATGACATCTTGTGATAGTTTACCTACATTGTATGTGTTACAGTACTCTTATAATGATATTACTATAGACATCTTGTGATAGTTTACCTACATTGTATGTGTTACTGTACTCTTATGACATTACTATGGACAGCTGGTACTAGTACGGCTAAACTGTATGTGATACAGTACAGTTAAATAGACATTATTATTGGCAGTTGGTATTGTACAGTTAAACTGAACATAATTCAGTTAGCTAGTCACTGCTATAGACATCTGGGAATTTTATATCTCATCTGTACTTGATGCAACAGGTATTACTCTATATAGACATCTGGTACTAGTATACCTAAATCTTACTTGGTACGGTATAGATATCTAGATTATTACGGACATTTGGAAGCTTATATTTTAATCACACTATTAACTAGATGTTACTAAGATATATGGAATTGTATATCTTATATTTTCGTCATAAAATTAACTATAGACAACTGACATTAATACAGCAGAATTGTACGTGATACACTATAGTTAAATAGACATTACTATAAGATCTGATATTTCTACATTACTGCTAAATTATACGTGTTACAGTTAACTAAACATTACTCTAGACACATGGCGTTACTACTGCTAAATTATACATGGTACAGTTAACTAAACATTATTCCGTAAAATTTGTCTTACGGCTACGAAAAACAATTGAAATTGCAAAAAATAAAAACGGTTAGCGAGGGCCACACTGACTGGCCTGGCGGGCCAGGTTGTGGCCCACGGGCCGCTTGTTGCATACCCCTGCTCTAGACACTACTGCTAAATTATACGTGATACAGTTAACTAAATAATTACTCTAGACACATGGCGCTACTACTGCTAAATTATACGTCATACAGTTAACTAAACATTACTCTAGAGTCTAGACACATGGCGTTACTACTGCTAAATTATACGTCATACAGTTAACTAAACAATAAAAAGTACAGACAAATTATACGTAATATGATTAAGTAGATATGACGACCCCAGCTTTTTCCATTATATTCTTACAAAGTTATGTCCACAATCACTAGAGATTTGTGTTTAAATTAAGATTTTCCATTAGCCTTGAATTAAGGTAAACAATATTTAGCAGCGGTTCTTAAACAGGGGTCAGCGGAACTGTTTCCGGGGAGAAATGTTATGTGAGAATGCACACTTATTCTTTAAAGAAATATTTATAATTCAGAGGAAAGGTTTTCTCCCATTTTTTTTTAGAAGGCAAAGGGAGTCACCAAGCTATTAATGATTACAGACAGCTGATATATAAGAACATGGCAGTTTAAGTATTACTTTTATAAAAATACCCGATAGAAACAACTTGATACTAGATATTGGACAACACCGACTTTATTCAGGTTGAAATGGATATATAGACGGCATAAATCAGCTGGTGCTGAGACTGATAAATGTTATTGCACTGTTTATGAAATCGGATCTAACTCTGTGGTAAATGACGTCATATTAGAGGCAATCATAGACACTCACTAACGCGATTACTTTGTAGAGTTATATATAGCGCCAGGGCAACTGTAGAACTCCAGACAGTACTTGTGTGGTAAATGACGTCATATTAGAGGCACTCATAGACACTCACTAACGCGATTACTTTGTAGAGTTAAATATAGCGCCAGGGCAACTGTAGAAAGAACTCCAGACAGTACTTGAGGAAACGAGAGTTCTAATTTCTCGCAATGCTGACTATCTGTTTGAAGGAGTAGTATAGTTGTGGATAGCCACTATTCCCATACAACAGTCATCATAGTAGGCCTACGTTCAATAGGGCAGCATATGATACTGCAGCAGGTACTCAATAGCCAATGGCTTTGTCTAGGCTTAATATTCACTATTAAAATAGTCAATTATAATTAATTGGTTTACATTGGACTAATAAGCATTAAATACCAATAATAATAGCTTTACCTAAGCTTAACTTTCACTAAATAACCAGTTATAATGGGTTGGCACAGGACTAACCAGGCACTAGAAACCACTTATAACAGATTTGTTTAGGCCTAACCTGACGTTAAATAACCACTGATAACAGGCTTACCTATGCTTAACCAAGCACTAATAAACCATTTATAAAAAGTTTATCTCACTTAACCAGGCATTAATAAACCATTTATAATAAGTTTATCTCACTTAACCAGGCATTAATAAACCAGTTATAATAAGTTTATCTCACTTTACCAGACATTAATAAACCATTTATAATAAGTTTATCTCACTTAACCAGGCACTAATAAACCATTTATAATAATTTTATCTCACTTAACAAAGCACTAATAAACCATTTATGATAAGTTTATCTCACCTAACCAAGCACTAATAAACCATTTATAATAAGTTTATCTCACTTAACCAGGCACTAACTAACAAGCGCTAAATAACCATTTACAATAGATATTACCGCGGCTTAAACATGCGCTAAATAATTAACTATAATAAAATGACTTGGACTTAATATAATGTACTAATAATTAAACCGGTTCAATACCCTTCCCAGTCTCTGAGATGTTCTAGAAGCCAGTTCAGTACAGAGTTCAACTGAAGCTTTCGAAGAGCGCGGAAAAGGTTTTTGGCGAATTTCTGGGGACGTGAGCACGCCATTCTGGCCTTGTGAAGAACCTTGCAATAAATGTTTAGTACTACTGTCAGTACATAAAAAGCCAATAGTCAAACTTTCTGCAAGCTTTAAGTTGTAAAGCTCAATAATCAGTCAGTTATCTAACATAATTATCGAATGTCAAAGAGCACTATGAAAATTTAAAATTGAAATGGAGTAAATTATACTCTAGTGTAATCTTAACCTCTTTCTCTGTGTCCGTCCGTCCATCCATCCATCCATCCATCCATCCATCCATCCATCCATCCATCTGTGTCTGATTATTTGTCTCTGAATACATTCATTCAACTGTCGGTCTATATAAGTGTCAGACTGCAGACAACTTGTAGCTTTTATACGTTTATACATGTCTGTCTTTTCTTTCTTTCAATCTCTTTCAATACTCCATGTACTCGCTATCGTTTTGTATTCTTCATAATTCTACAAGAAAAAGTAATCGTATTTAATTATTAAAAACTAGAGGCATTTAAAAACGATTAGTCCAACAATGAACATTCTCTCTTTCAAGAAAAAGAAGAAAATAAAAAAGATAAGCTACGATTGAAAACAAGAAAAAAAATTAACAAAAAACCTTTTGAAATCGGAAACATATCTACAACCCTACACATAAAGATATAAACTGCAAATAAAACTCACATATACATTTACTGCTTACATACTTTCATTAAATACGCAAATAAAACTCACATATACATTTACTGCTTACATATTTTCATTAAATACGCAAATAAAACTCACATATACATATACTGCTTACATATTTTCATTAAATACGCAAATAAAACTCACATATACATACATGCTTACATATTTTCATTAAATACGCAAATAAAACTCACATATACATTTACTGCTTACATATTTTCATTAAATACGCAAATAAAAGTGAAAATGAAATATGTTTGTGTGTCGCGTGCATGTATAAAGCATTCAAAACGCACGGCATATTTTACTGTTAATGGTAAAAGAGATTTTAAATGTTGTAAAAAGAATACATATAAAAATAAATCAGACAGTAAAGTTTCCAAATACAAATAAAAATAAATCGTACAGTAAAGTTTCTAAACAATAGTGAAAAAGTAAAGGAAATAAGCACAGGATGATAAAATAATACGAATACACTCACTAAGGACCCCAACCAACAGAAGTTAAAGTATATAGAGAGAAGAAAAAATTCAACAATCACCCCATCCACCGCCCCGAGCACCTAACAAAGCAGAAACAGAAAAAGTAAAACTCAACCTTAAATAGCAATAAAGCATAAAAGATTAAAATAAAAAAAGCAAACAAACAGAATTAACTAAAAAGGATTAAAAATAGAAACAAAATAACAAAGTAATAAAATAAATGTAAATAATAATATTAATATTAACAACAGTTGCGCCAACACCATTAATTTAATCAGGAGATCACAACCTGTTCGTGAAATCGAAATGCCATTATACCATTAAAGTTTTAATTTCGGGCTCTATGCTCTGTGACATAATACTTTCAACTTCCTGAATCCGCAGGAATAGCTCGATTCCCAAAGGCATGACGGAATATGTAGGAATTTCCTTCGCCAAGTCGAGCAGTAGAATGTCTGTGAAAGGATCTGGAAACCATTTATAAAAGAGAGGACAATGACACTCGTTTCCTGCAGGATGCCTCACAATGGTCAAACAAGCACTTTCCTGACCCCCCGTCACCCTCTAATAATCGGGTGATGATTAATGTGATGTCCTTGAGATTCAAGGTTTACTTTAATTTGTTCAGTTTATTTGTGTTAAGCAGAGTTGTTGATTTTAAAAACAATAGAAATCTTTGGAAAAGGATTTTATGAACAATGGAAATCTTTGGGAAAGGATTTTATAAACAACGGAAATCTTTTCCAAAGGATTTTATAAACAATGGAAATCTTTTCCAAAGGATTTTATAAACATTTAAGAGGTTCACACAAAAAGGCTAATCGAGAAATGTTTGGTTTAGAAACGCAGCCGTATTCCGAATCTGATAGATGATAATAAATTGTATAATTTGAAGTTATAAATATCTATGGCTAGCACAGCAGCAACAACAAATGTAACATTTACGAGCATGCACACATACACACACACACACACACACACACACACACACACACACACACACACACACACACACACACATGCATGCATTAATAACGATCTTATTTGTACCTCTGCTATATACAAAGCTCTAGTTTGTACCTGTGTCTGCTATTAGTAACGATCAGGTTTGTAACCCTGTCTTGCTATTTACAAAGGTTTGTCTAATTCTGGCGAGAATTATATTTCAAGCGTGAAAGAAAGAACAACGATAAACACGCACCGTTAATTTCAGGGGACTGTGGCTGAGGGAGCTCCGGTTTGTCGTGGTTCTCTGCAGGAGAGCAATCAGGAGAAGGGGTCACCGACTTTGCAGGGCTGTCTGTAAGAGGGCGATCAGGTTCTAACCTAAAATCCAAGACGACAAATTTTTTCCACTGGAGTTCCTTGTCGTTTTTCAGCGCCATTTTACTCTTCTCTATATCCAGGGTAACGCTGACAGCCTTACTCTCGTTCGTGACCTGAATTTGAAACCCGCAACTGTTTCCGGTTTCGTGAGTGTGAATTCCGTGTTGGAAACAGATGACCACGCAATTCTACAAATGTCATTATGTAAAATCACTTACTCATGAGTAATTTATTATCGTCTGCATTTACTTAAAATAATTAATAACATTGTTAATACGATTAAACGTCAATGCAGAAAATATTCTAACACACTCTTAACAATCCCACCACTTATTCAACAAAAAAAATGGAGAAAAGATCAAACCTGAATTTTTTTTGTAATAGAAAGGAAATAATTCACTTGTAATCTTAGCTCAACCAAGGAATTGCATTTTCTGAAAACAACTCACTTTCAAAAGAAATGTTAACTTTAAAAAAATCTATAAATAGAAACTATTTATGAGTAAGATATATAATAATTCTTGTGCTGAGTTTCCTTCTCAAATTCGTCTGTGTGCATTCTCTGTAATACAGTCGTAGCTGAATTTTATTTTTAAAATTAGAAAACAAAGAGAAAAATATAATAAAATAAAGAAATATATTACGAAGGGATGCTATTTTGTCTTATAAAGGGCGTGCACCAGTTAATATAATGCAGACTTAACATATTCTTTCTTTCATTCTTTCTTTCTAATAAATATTTTTAACTGAACTGACTTATAGCACATTATCCACAAGAATATGCATTTTTGTGTGTCTTAACTCGCAGACACAGAGACAAACCTGAGAATTAGGTAGGATTAAAGCGTCGTTTTGAACAGAGATACAAAACTGTGTTGGACTTTGCACGAATAGGCGGTCGCTGACCTTGACCGTACGATAACCTTTAGGCTCCTGCGCATTCGAGCAATGCTGTCTCTCTTCCCATGCTTTCACCTCTACCTTAAGGTCATAATACGGCTCTTAATAAACAAAGAATGAAAAGTGTGAAAAAGATAGTTATTCAGTGTATTGTACCTGAATAGATACCAGTTACCTTATAGAAATATCTCAATGATTTTTGATTCTCTATCTATCTATCTATCTATCTATCTATCTATCTATCTATCTATCTATCTATCTATCTATCTATCTATCTATCTATCTATCTATCTATCTATCTATCTATCTATCTATCACGCACGTACACACCCACTCACAGAGTATTAATAGTTGACATCACGTCGTGCACTCCAGTCTTCCCGTACATAAGGGACACACCAGTTAATTATTATTTTTTTAAAGTGGAGAACGTGACTTCTAGTGCAGACATAATTTATTAAGTAATGATCGAGACTGGTTGCTATAATCAGCCACAGATTATTTATTTTGGTTGTTTTTACTGTGTCATTAAAAAACCCTGGAAATTCAACAGTTCGAGAGGGTTAGGGTGAATGTAGGTAAGTCGAGATCTAAAGTCCGAAGATTATGCATAGAGTTAATGTGATTCATTCATTTAAATTTAATATTTTTGGAGATATATTGAAATCTATCCGGCTTTTACTCTGTGTCAAAATTTCTTTCTACAATCTACATTCAGGACTTGGTTCGCAACAGTGTCGGGGTGATTACAGACTCGGAGACGCCAGAATCCGTTACATTTGCTTCAGTAACATGAAAATCTTCCTGTTCCGGTTACTGTGATGAAAACTTTAAGAAATTCTACCGTCACGACTTTCTGTTTCGTTAGATGCATTGCAGAGTCACGCTTCAGTCAGATGAAGTGCTTGCACGTAAATCACTGTCTTTATCGTTATGTGGTGAATCAGGTTTCTCACGCAACCTTACGGTTCATTGTTATCGCTCTTGCCGCCCTTCTGCACTAGACATTTCCGCCATTTATTCTAATTTTTTTTACCGTCTAGAAAGACTCTTTTATAAGTTTGCTTTCTCTGTCTTTCTTTTCAACCTCACGTCAAAGGTTCCCATCATGTAACAAATAAATCATTTTAATAATTAAGACTATTTAGCTATTGATGGAAATCTGATTTCATTACAATAAGGCCTTTGCATTAATGTCTTTACACGGACTGTTCCTATGCAGTCGCTGTCTGCATTTACTCTGTCTGTGCAGACACTATCTTTGCAATTTCTGTCTTTGAATCCCCTTGTGCAAAACTTTAAAGGGAAAAAAAAAAGGATTTCTCACGATTTTCATCTTGAGCCCTTTTGCCATGCACGTAGAACCTAACGGGTGTTAGTCTCAGTTTCAGGTGCTGCCTAGCGACTTGTCGACGGATTTCTTCCTCTCGTGCCTGGGGTCTTGTCTGTACAACAGTGGTCCTGAAAAAGTGTGCAAATCGTGTCACTGGACAGGAAACAAAAAGGAAAAGAAATGTTCTTGTATGTCGCTCTTGTAAGCTGATTGCAAGACGTGTCAATAGACTTATCTTTTTACGTATTTTAAATAGAGCGGTCACATCAATATAGTTAAGTGAGGCGAGGTTTTTGAAGACAAAATTAATGAGAATTATTCTGAACGTGTGTTCCTGTGTGTTTAGAAGAAAATATTGAATGGAAGTTAAGTTGTAAGCGTGCCTGCATTTATTTTTTAAATAACAAAAGCTATTTCTTCCGCATGTTTGAAAAATAAGAACATTGCTACGAAAATAAAGTTGGTCTGTAGGCCTACATAAGTGTCTGTGAGGTTAACGAAGAAAAGATATGACAGAGAAAATAAACCTAGTGTACATATAACTATCCTATCATATCAAAGAAGCTCTTTGAAGAAAATATATTATAGAGAAAATAATTTAGTTAGTTTGATTAGAAATCACGAATCCTGCAAGAGAAATTTCTATACAAATGTGGTTCTGCGAGCTCTTAATCGGAATCATGCCAAAAGTTGAATGCTGTGAACTGAAAATAAAAACACGTTTGCGGAACAATATTACAAAGCATAGACTAACACAAATATGACGTAATAAAGGTTCGTAGTCAGGTACTGCGACTGAGCAAATTTGCCTGCGCATATTTATGAAATAATTATCGTACTTATGCTGCTAATATTTAATGTAGCAAGAATTGAAAGCAGACTTCGTGTATTGCACCTTAAGAAATGTGTAAGGAAGTCAGATTTCTCCAAAACCACAGCTAAACAATAGCCTGAAGCAAGGTTACCACATCACCCTTTGTCGAATTTTTCATGGTTGAAGTTTCTTGAAGTGAGCAAATCAGGCTGTGTAATAAACAACTCACCCAGTTGGGTGATCACGTGGCGCTGCAGTACTCTACCCCTTACTCACAACATTTAGATAGCGACACATAATTTCTTTCCCATAGGTAGGACTTCTTACTTAAGGAGTAATTAGATCCGTCTTTAAATTAACTTTAACGAGCCCCCATCTACCTACTATTACTCCAGACATATCATTTAAATAGTATGCATAAAAAGGACAAGTAAGAAACAACAATAAATTTATTAAATCAACAATCAAACCATACAAACGAATATAGTTCAAAAGGAACCCATACACTTATACTATTACAATGGATAAATGTTCAGATAATGTCCATCACCTATTCAGTCTCTACCCTAACACTAAAAATATCAATAAAATCAAATTGTGAGTGTTGTGTAACTGGAGAAAAGACTCACATAGTTGCATCGCAGGATTTTTAGTTCATATATTTCATTCCTCTGGGTGATGAACAATAACATTATGCTTAATTTATTCTTTCAATGGAAAGTTACATACTTCTGTGTGATGAACAATATTATGTCTAATTTATTCTTTCAATGGAAAGTAACATCTCTATATGTGAGGAACAATTGTATTAATATGTTTAATTTATTCTTTTAATGCATGTGTATATTTTTCAAATTTCAACTACATTTTTATTGTGTGTGTAGGAACAAATACATTTTTTTGTGTGTTTAGGAACAAATACTATTTTGTATGTAGGAACAAATATTTTGTGTGTGTGTGTGTGTGTGTGTGTGTGTGTGTGTGTGTGTGTGTGTGTGTGTGTGTAGGAACAAATAGTTTTTGTGTGTGTGTAGGAACAGATAACTTTGTGTGTGTGTGTGAACAAATACTTTTTTGTGTGTGTAGGAACAAATGTTAGGTCCTTTTGTTGAAAGGTCTTCAGGCAATGGGGGTGGGGACTGCAGAGTCAGGAGTTATGCCACTGATGTATTTATCAGTTATTAAAAGTAATTTTAACAATTTATCATAATTGATACATTTTATAAAATTTGAATTAGTTATGAAAATAAACACTTACATTTCATTTATCCGTGTATGAAGAGTGATGCTAGAAGTTGTCTGACTAGCAAATGCAGTTTCAGGTGACTTTTTCCAGTGGCTCATCTCTTTCTCTTCATCATCCATGTCATTCTCTGGTGATATCCCTTTAAGGTTTAACCTGCATATTTGTGACAAACAAATATCTCCAATACCCATTGCATTTAAATTCTGACATCGTTCACCAATGCCAACCTTTTGAAAAATTGTAATAGCATCATTCTATTAATATCCACCAATATCACCTAAAATTTAAGTTATATATACCATTAACATTCCCCAACTTCCAACGCTCATGTTCTGATGGCAACATATTGTTAATAGCTGCTCTTTATTTAAGTTTTCGACAACTGCATACCATTTGTTTGAGTTTTGATAACAATATACCATTACTCTGACTCTCTGAGTTCTAATAACAACATACTATTAATATACACTGAGTTCTGATAACAATATACCATTAATATTCATTCTTTGTTTGAGTTCTAATAACAAGATACCATTAAAAATATATGCTCTCTGAGTTTTTTTTCATTTTAGTTCTGATAAAAATATACCATTAATATACTCTGTTTATCTGAGTTCAGACAGCAACACACTATTAATAACCCCCCTTCATTTTAGTTCTGACAACAATGTACCATGAATATACACTCTTTATTTGAGTTCAGAAAGTAACACACTATTAATATCCACCTTTCATTTTAGTTCTGATAACAATATACCATGAATATACACTTTTTATTTTAGTTGTCAGAGCAGAACGCTACAAATGTTCACCATGCATTTTAATATTTGTGCTTCAGATCAGATTCTGAACTTGATAACTGTACTCTTCTCCCTTTGATATTCGAAAGTTTCCATGTTTGGAGTAATCAGCCTCTGTCATGTGTATTAACTGAAAAAGATTCTTCTTCTAATAATAAAAATATTCCACATCACCCCTCAAGAAAAAGTTAACTACTAAAATAAAATGAAGCAAAACAAAAATATCTTGCCACTGATACTATATCATCTCCCAAGAACACTGTTAATTTTAATGCTCTTCGTTACCTCAACGTTATTGTTCAAAGGGGGCTAATCCACCGAGACGAAATGCATGCAGTAATATTATGTATATTAGCTACAAGAGTCATAATTTAAAAAAGAAAAACCCAAATATCATAGCCCATTGAATATGGATTATCAAAGCAAAACATTTTCATACTCTCTGGTGTAAATGTGAAGCCTGTCTTCCTTTGTGAACTGTACTGGGAGCGGCAAAAAAATGTTGAGAATCAGGCCAGTGATGTTTTCTACATCACGTGATCCCGTCACTCGGACGAAGTCGCTCATGCTTCGAAGAATTTGTGAGTGTCTAAATTTAGCTGGCTCATTCTTAGTGTCTGGAGCTGAGGATATTGCTTGAGGATCTTTCTGGACTGTAACGTCATCCAGAAGTTGTGCACCCTGATCCAATTCTTCCGGCTCGATAGGGGGACTTGGCTCCAACTGTACATTGGTGAGAAAAACAGAAATGCCGATTTTCTGTATTCCAAAAATCACATAAAACATTTACTTGGTAAGTCTCGTAAGATCCACGATATATGGTGGAGTAAATTTGCCTATCCCTATTTCTAAACTTAATTATCATATAAATTGTTAAATGTTAACATGAACCGACCTTGGGCACTGCTTATTATATTTTTGTAAGTGTCAGAGTTGGAGTAAACAACTCAGGTGAAGAATATGCTAGAACTTGCTGATGCAACCCAAACCAGTTCCAAGCAGATGAGTAGTTTTTTTAAATAATAGTCTCACACTTATTCATAACAACTTCATCCAATGGGGATGGACTGAAAGTTATTTTGTTGCTGAAAATCCTATATTCTAATAACTTTGATTTTGATTTTGTCATAACTTGAATCCAGACTTGTGGGAAAATCCAGGAAGGCTTGAGTTGCTATCTTAAACTTACATTCCTGAGCGAAATCAAGCGGAAGTGGACGATTTCAAACTTGCGGCTAATACATAAACTTGTGAAAACTCAGGGAGACTTGAGTTACTAGTACTTAAAGGCTAGCTGGTACACTCAGTGAACTCCCTATTGGTTGTCCATCTTACTTTTATTTTGAGATGTTACATTTTGCGTATGTTGGCTGTGGTTGAGGGGAGGGTGGATACGTGAGGAGCGAGCATAATGTGTATTGTTAAGGCATGACTGTGTTCAGGCTTTGCTTGACCGGTGAGTTCATGACAACAGATTGAAGTTAGAATATAGATTTTGCCCAAGCGTGAAGACATTTGATATTGCCCATGATTCAAGAATGATGACTAGAGACATCGATTGCAAGCGACAATTGATTGGAAATTTAAAAAACCCAAGTGTAATTAAATGATCGATAGGTCATTTGAAACAATGCTAATGAAAACCAGGGACAGTTTCTGATGGTTTATTCTTGTCCTGTGCAACTTGATTTTAACAGTTTCTCAGAGATCAGTGATGTGGGAAACTTGATGTTAACTGTTCAAGGACTGAGGTGAGGAAAATTATTCTTTTATTTGTCGCATATGGAATGACAGCTTGATTATTTAACATTTGAATAAAGATAATTTAGTAATTTTCAGAAATTTTGGGAATTTTGAAATGCACAGACTTATTCACGCGGCAGCAGGTTTATTCACACGGTACCTGCATTCGAACTACTGCATCCAATGGCGCACCTCCATCAGGAACCAGCGCTTGTAGTTGGACACTGGGATTGACGGATGACTGCACGGAAGAGCTTCCATCTCGTAAGAAGAGCGTGTCCGTCCTTGGCCGGTACACTAGAACCAACGAGCCGTAACCGTGGAGCTGAACATGCACTACTGCAGTGGCAACCCGTGCCGGTTGATCTGTTTGACCCGACGTACCCTGTAAACATGTATATTTAAAGTATACACTTTCACTAACTTAGACAAACTTACAAAAATTGAAGCAACTCCAATCCCACCTTTGAAAGTAAATAAAAGGAAATAAAAGAAATCTGACAAAGTGTACAAAACCACAGCTCCATGCAACAATACCAAAAAAAAAAATAGGGATAATATATGTCAAAATATTTATCAAGACAAACGAAATGGAAAAACTACCTAGACACTTTGTTAGCCAAAAGTTAAATGATCCTTGAAAAAACGTCTTGATGAAAAAATATGCAATAATTTTAACATGCATGCTTTGTATGTATTATATATCTATATCTACAAACACACACACACACACACACACACACACACACACACACACACACACACACACACACACACACACACACGCGCATGTATTATATATATATATATATTAGACAAGAGAAAGAGTATTTTGTCTGGTCATATTTTAATGTTTTTTAGGAATGCAGTCGCTTGCAGGTCACACGAACTTGATCGCTCTGCTAACATGGATTTACTAAATCCCTACAAAAGAATAGTGTACGTTTGAAAGTAGATTTATTGGTTGTATTAATTTATTTAATAGGTACAACTAATGTATACTTGAGAGACTAAGTCCTATAACTTTCTAATGTAGCGATTTTACTTTTATATTACAGTCAAATAAGTTATATTTAAATTGTAACTGGCACACGTGTCATAATTTTACCGAATAGGTTTTATTTTCCAACAAACGGCACATCAAAGTATGAACTGGTTAGTGGACTAGTTCTTCATCATCATCATCATCATCATCATCATCATCATCATCATCATCATCATCATCATCATCATCATCATCATCATCACCACCACCACCATCATCATCATCATCACCACCATTATCATTATCACCACCACCACCATCGTCGTCGTCATAGTCATCATCGTCATCGTCACCAACATTATTTTATTTATATGATTAAAACAAAAGAATGTGCAGTGCCATGTGATCGCATTATAATAATTCCACCCTTTAGTAACAAAAATCCGTAACGGTGATAATTGACAATGAAAGAGGCGTCGCTCTGTCCGCTGGATTATTAAGTATATTAGAATGGGCCAACAAACAATTTAAAAAGTTTGGAACACTAACATGTTAATCTAAGGATGGAGAACAAACGAAGTAAGCGACATTTATTTCAAGACAACTCTATATTAGCATGTTCGTTCAGGGTCGACATCGCATTTAATTATTTTATTTTACACTAACGTGCTTCCGTTCAGAAAAATGCTCTTGAGATTCTCCTCCTGGTCTGTCTTCTTCTACAGCATCTTCAACCGTTGCAAGGAAGTTTTGCTCCTCCTCAGACTTCTCTTGCCTCCGAAGGACCAGTTCGTGTAGTTCGTCCACCCTGTCGTGTAAAGCGAAGGTCACGATGACCGAAGTCTCGAGGCTGCTTCTGTATTCAATCCCGTGACCCCAAGGTTTCTCGCCGTCGTGCCAAGACACGTGCAAGTTTGGGTGTGAAGGCGGGTAGGTGCGCATGATGACAGCCGTACACGCAGTCTGAGACTCACTCAGAGCTATGGACATTTGTCCGTCTTCTGACGTGATTGACTCCTGTACACCGGATGTGAGGAAATAAGGTTTTGGCCTGTAACATAATTATGTGTGAGGTAGTAAATTTGCCTATCTCTATTTCTAGACGTAATTGTTATAGAAATTGTTAAATTGTCCAAGTAATCCGACCTTGGGCACTCCTTATGATGGTATTTTTGTAAGTGTCAGAGTTGGAGTAAACAACTTGAGAATATGCTTGAAATTGCTGATGCAATCCAAACCAGTTTGAACTCAATGAATAGTTTTTATTATCCAATGGTTAAGATTTGTGGGAATGAGACAACCAATGGGCTGAGATAAAAAATTTAACTGTTGTAGAAAATTCTATTGTCTAATCACTTTGAATTTGGAGTGGCAAACTGTCCGGTCATGAAAGCGACAGTTAGCTTAATGGTGTGTTAACTGACTGAGAGAGGATGGACTTAGAAATATTTCATGCATTTTGCTATTGATATGCTATACTTGTGTTTTACATAGAGATGTATTGTGTGAGTAGACTATTGTTTCTACAAATATTTGAACTAAAATACTCATATATAGTATGCTAAACACTTGATATTGTTTCTATTGAATGTGCTTATAAAATTGATATGCTGTATTTATTATGCTGTGTGCGGGTATCAGGCTAATAAATGCTGTTGCAGGAAACTGTAAGTTGAGACTTGAATGCAAGAGAAAATGGAGTTAAAGATGAATAAACTGAAACTAAGTGTTTGTTCCCTGATTATATTTTACAAGGAATAAGCAGTCTTTCCTTGTTTTCCATCCATCCATCCATCCATCCATCCATCCATCCATCCATCCATCCATCCATCCATCCATCTATCTATCTATCTATCTATCTATCTATCTATCTATCTATCTATCTATCTATCTATCTATCTATCTATCTATCTATCTATCTATTCCTAAAGATAAAAGTGAAACAAGATATTTACTCATGTAAGCGATGCTCACGGAGCATTACACGGAGCTGAAAACAGTTTTTTGGAATCACGTGATTGCAGGCATGGTGGTGCTAGAGAAAAACAGTGAAATAAGCATAGAAAATGAAAAGAACGGAGTGAGAAAGGAGGACAACAGATTAAGAAGAGATTAACTAAAAACTACACAGAGAGTTGTTTCTCTGAGTGACTGATGTTGATAGGTTAATCTTATAATCAGTGACTAACTTTTCTGAGTGTATCACAATGAGTGTGTATGTGTGTGTGTGTGTGTGTGTGTGTGTGTGTAATGTTTTAATATTAACGACATTATTAATTAGAGGATTATATCATATCATCCATATTAAACTTTCTAGTTACCTCCCTCTCTCTTACAACATGGATCTGTATATATATACAAGAGAGAGAGAGAGAGAGAGAGAGAGAGAGAGAGAGAGAGAGAGAGAAAGAGAGAGAAAGAGAGAGAGAGAAGCAAGTAGATAGATGCATATATGCATTGAGATAGTTAGACGTATGCTGATAGGACGATATATATATTTGACAAATAGTGTGATTTTTTAAATAACATTATAGACAAATATAAAAAAATTAAAATCATGCCCTATTTTGGATATTAGGGTTGGCACCAGCGAACAGCAGCCACTCCACCGACTCGATGCTTTTATGCTTGACTGCCTCGTGCAAAGGTGTGTCTCCATTCTAGCGAACAGTCACAAATCATATGTTAATGTACTTAAAGGTACATGGAAATTATACCTCCATTCTAGTTAACAATAAATTATTTCATGTTTAGTATATAAAGACACACGGAAATTAAGTCTCCATTCAAGCAAACAATCACAAATCATATGTTAATGTACTTAAAGGTACGTGGAAATTATACCTCCATTCTAGTTAACAATAAATTATATTTCATGTTAAGTATATAAAGACACATGGAAATTAAGTCTCCATTCTAGCAAACAATCGCATATAAATGCATTTAAAGATATATGGAAAATGTGTCTCCGATCTAGTAATTCCACCACAGGTGTCAGATGTGTGCACTTAAATGTAGGCCTATATGGAAACTCAAGGTCAAAAAGATAATTTTCCTGACCTGGAAGCACACTATATTAAAACTAACGAAAGTGGCGCCAGACTAACCTAGTACTCTACACTCTACAGCAGACAATTTTATTTCAAGGGAGGCTACTCACTTTGTCCTGTATATTAATGTCTATTCCTGGCATCATGATCATAGCTGAGAGAGCGTCGACATTGTTACAAGATGCCGCTGTATGCAAAGCTGTTTGACCATTCTAGCAACAACAACAAAATGCCACAAATTTATTATTACATACGTATACAATACAGATGTTTGTCTACCATGTGTGTTACATAAGTGCACAATAAAGTTGTTTACATATATTTATTGTTTCATTCGCACACATTATAGCTGTTTACTGTACGATATATGTATTACTTCATATATACATGTATTACGGATATCTCCTGCATAATATATTTATTGTTTGATTTGTACATATAATACAACTATTTTATGTACACTAAATTTATTATTCTATTTGTGCACATACTACTGCTATCTTATGTACAATATATTTATTATTAAATATGTACACAAAATACAGCTATCTTCTGTACAATATATTTATTGTTTCAATTGTACACATAATACAGTTATCTTCTGATCAATATATGTTTCATTTGTACACATAATACAGTTATCTTCTGATCAATAAATGTTTCATTTGTACACATAATACAGTTATCTTCTGATCAATAAATGTTTCATTTGTACACATAATACAGTTATCTTCTGATCAATATATGTTTCATTTGTACACATAATACAGTTATCTTCTGATCAATATATGTTTCATTTGTACACATAATACAGTTATCTTCTGATCAATATATGTAATATATATATAAAGAACTGTTAAATATATATCACTTGATTCTTGTGAGTATTTCATTTTGCGTACCTTGTCTGGTGTGGATGGCACGGCGCCGTGCTTTAGCAACAGGTGCACTACATTAGAACTGTCTGTGACAGCACGGATGGCCAAGGTCAAGAGAGGCGTTCTTTCCTGTGAGAGAAATTACCAGTACTAGAAATGTAGCTTTCATGCAAGTAATGCTTACTCGCCAATTTGCTATAAATGCATTATTTCAAGCAAACATGTCTGGGAAAATAATTTAAATTCTATCACATTCAGAATAATTTGTGTGAATGGTAGTTTAACAGATTATCCTACTCAAACCCTAACCTGCTTAATCCCGCCCGTATCGCAGTCAGAGAAACTAGGTCAGGCCTCAGAGAAATTAACCGTTATTTAATTTTAAATCTATTTTGTCTCTGAGCGTTATCAGTTCAGAATTCCTATAGCAACATGTAAACTCAAACGTCTCTTGATCATATAGAAATTCTGGCCAGGGGGACACTTTGCTGAATATTCTATTGTCTGACTTTTTACATAATTAAAATGAAGCCCCCACCTGCTAAGTATTCGCATACCTCCTTCTTGCTGAATAAAGAAGTGTAAATAACACAAATTTAACAAGCAAGTTTAACAAGAAAATATTTGATACATAATTGTAGTAGTCAAAAAGGCAGACTAATTCTAAGTCTTGTTCATATGGCCTAAATTAATGATTGAATCAAAATTTGAATAGATTAACTTGAGGCATCCTTTTCATTGGCGAACGAAATTTGGTGCAGAGTAGACTTATTATTAGGCAACAGCTCACAGTCTTGTAAAAATGTTTATGCCCAAGTATAGTCAATTATGCAGACTCCCATGTCTCCACTTTGAGGAGTGCCAACATTATATTAATATTTAATATAATCCTTTATAAAATACTAATGGTTGCAGATACTAATAAGAGTATGAAATGGGAAGCTTACATCACAGAAATATTTTTAGGAGGAATAAATTTAGAACTGTCTGCTCTTAACTAACAATTAGCATTTTACCAGTATTTTGTAACCTATCTTATCGAAGAGTCAGAAAGAAATCTAAAAAATGAATGAGAAAGACACTTAATTAAATTTGGAGGATTTATTAATTAATAAAAATATAATAAGTAATAAAAAATAAAATAATTAATTATTACTTAAGCCATTTGCACTTTGTTGCAACTTGCTTCTTTATTATGAGTGTGTGTTGAAAGTGTGCATAAAGTTCGTCTTTTTTTAACTACTTAGTTGAAATATGTATAAAGTATGTCTTTTTGTATAATTGCATTTAAAGTGTGGACAAAGTGTGCTTTTTATTTAACTGTTTAGAATGTGTATAAACTACACTTTATTTATAAAACAGTATTGAAGATGAGCTGAAATGTAGATCTTATAAAACTATTTTGAAATTGTGTTTATTATAGACATTACTTATGAAACTATTTTGAAATTGTGTTTATTATAGACCTTACTTATAAAACTATTTTGAAATTGTGTTTATTATAGACATTACTTATAAAACTATTTTGAAATTGTGTTTATTATAGACCTTACTTATAAAACTATTTTGAAATTGTGTACAATTATTTGTTAAACTTTCCTGGCATTTGAAATCTTTTACTATCATTGAATATTGCAATATCTTTCTTTTGATGAAATCAAATACCACCATTCCTACTCACTAACGTGCTCTCATTTCCACCCCCACCCCCTCAAGTCTCGATCCATTCGTTATCACTCCATTACAAAAATAGCTTGAAGACTCGAGTGCAATTCAAAGGGAAATAATTTTAGTACCTGACTTACCGTATCAGTAATTTCAGCCAGAGAAGCTCCACTTGCTAACGCAATATCCAACAATGTCCTCACCGCAAACTCACTTTCCCTTCTGAGAATCGCATTTACTAATGACTTTGCCATGGTTCGTGTTGTCCACTTGCGTTTATAGCCATTAAAGGTTGTTTTTCATCAAATGGAAAAGAAAGGATCAAAAGATGTATTTGCGGTCTATTTGAACAGCAATTTAGAGTGATATAGTAATCCTTCTCCCTTGTTTGTTTGTTTGTTTGTTTGTTTGTTTGTTTCTTTGTTTCTTTGTTTCTTTGTTTCTTTCTTTCTTTCTTTCTTTCTTTCTTTCTTTCTTTCTTTCTTTCTTTCTTTATTTCTTTCTTTCTTTCTTTCATCAGAAGTCCCACCCGAACAAAAGGAAAAAAAGGAAAAGGAAAAGGACAGCAAAGAAGTGAAGCATAATGAAAAAACAAACGACCCACATCTAGCTCAGTTACGTAACCATCAAGTTTGAAGGAAAAGTAAAAGAAAATCTAAATTATATCATCAGAAGGTGAGATTTAAGATTTTACGAACTAACACGACTTTTAAAAGTTAGTACAGGTAATTGAGTTTTCTAGTTTGACACTTGTACTTTTCCAACTTAAAGGCCCGGCCCAAGGGCAAGGTAGGCAAGAAAACATCTCTACTGCACGTCTTATGTAAATGTCTTTCGGTTTAGAAACTGTTCTGTTTTCTTAAGACAGTCGTAATGACTTCAAAATGTCATAGCCATTAGTATATGTCCGTCAAATCATTTGACGCTAAAAGTTCAAAATTAAACTAGTGTTGACCGGCCCTGCACACTAACGCTCACCGTGACGTGTGTGACCCCAACAAGGCGATAAACAAATGAAAGGGAGGTCACTGTGAAGGCAAGAAAAGAGGGTGGTAGTATGCAAAAGCAGATTTAGACTTTGAAGTGATAAAGATTGAGAGAGGTTGCGCATATGCACCGTACTGATCCCTGCTTGAGATCCATCCTCTGACCCTACAAATTTTTTTTTCTCGGTTTCCCACCCCACCTCCTGGGTTGGTCTACGGTTTCAGCCAATGCAGCTAAAACAATATCTTCTATTTCACTATCGCTTTCAATGATTTCTGTAACGTCCATGGAAGAAGCCATTTTGTATTATCGTAGCACGTGACATTGCTATAGAATATAGATGGTATGAAGGCAGGGCTAAATATATGTAACTTGGAAGTGTTATGTGACTTTGTTTTACCATGTGTGGACAGGGCAGAAAATGTATTATACGACATGTTTTCCTGGACAGTTTGTTAAGACAATTGTCTTACAGTTTGCAGAGGCCTTAAGACATATCTCACACAACAGCCTTATGACAACTGTCTTACAGTTTGTGCAGGCCTTTAAAGCGCATTGCCTAGTCTGCCACCATTTACGCAATGCCTTGACTTGTGAGTTGTTTGTCTCTCGGTGGGCTGTAGTCACTTATGCAATGCCTTGACTTGTGAGTTGCTATGCATATTGATCGGTTGTGATGTCTTATGCAATGCCATGACTTTTAAGCTGTTTTAACTTTCGATCTTTGTGATCTCTTTTCCTACGCAGTATCTTAACTTGTAACGTATCATGGTCAAAATAACGTTTTCTTTTGTCATATAAGAATTTTGAATACAATTGACTGGAATGATGTAATAAAAACACTTAAATTACAATTTCTTTTGGGGGGATGAGTTTAAATCAAGCCAACATCTGATAGCACTGCGCTGTGAGAGCGAGGGTTAATCAGTGGGAAAAGAAACCCATGAAAAATTTCTCCCACACTAACGTATAGACGTCTGTTTAACTAGATGCTCAGGAACTACTGAATGCTTCCAAGGCCTTGTCTTAAGCCTCGGGTGTTAATTAGTCTGTGTATTGGTTGGCGTTGGTCTGGTCCTGCGCCTTATTTAGTTAGCGTTTAGGACCCATTCTATAGCTGTATCTTTGTTCCCCACTTGAAGTTTGTCTTGGTGTAAATATTGTCTTATTTATTTTGGGGTGTTTAGATTTTTATTCTTGACTAAAACGATGGCTATCCACAATTTTCCGGACCTTTCTTAAAATAAACGTCAATTTCGGTGACATTTGTAAATCCTCAAGCTTTCTGTGGTCAACTTCCGGTTCTGTGAATTTGTTGCTGAGAAAATATATTCGCTTTGAGCCATTCATTAGAAGTTAGTTATTTTTAGAATCTCAATCGCAGAATGGCTACGGTAGATGCGAAAGCAGCCATCTACGATATAATACAATACTATTGCAGTTACAGGCGAAAAAAAAAAAGAAAGAAAACAGCAAAGCCAGCAATAGAAGAATACGCAAAAAACCTGCACACAGACCGATGCCAACAATAGAGGAAATTAGACACACAAACAGACTACATAGCGCCACTACAAAAAAACAAGGAAAATAGCTACACAAACAGACTATGTAGCGCCACTACATTAAACAAGGAATAGAGCCACACTAACAGACTACATAGCGCCACTACAGAAAACAAGGAATAGAGCCACACTAACAGACTACATAGCGCCTACAGAAAACAATAACCACACTAACAGAGAGGAACGAAACTCAAAGAGAAGAAACACAGCCACCAGTCTGCAAAAAGAAGAACAAATCTCTACAGACACTGACTCTCGCCACTGCAGAACAACAGACAGAAAAAAAACAACCATCCATTTAACTACTACAGACACCCAAACAACGATTAACACAGAGGACAAAGAAGAACAAATAGACCAAACACCAACAATGGACGCCAATATCAACAGAAACAACGAAATTGAAGAAAAACTCACCCACACTGCAACCTCCCAAACAGAAAAAAAAAAAAAAAGAAACGAAGAAATCGCCCACCAAAGTGGATTCGAAGAGACCAGCAAAAAGCAGAAATACTCCGCAGACAAAACCAACAACAGCACCCCACAGCTACAGTGACCTACCATCAAGAAAATACCAACAACCACCAACCGAAATTTTACGGTGGCTCTTCATGCTATCAAACAGTGAGTTCGGGTACATTCAAGCGACTATGCTGGTCTCGGAATAGACAAATCTACCAGGAAGTAGATTACGGAGACGTGCCATGCGAGTAAAAAAAAAAAAAAATGTTGCTTGGGGGTTTCAGTTGAAAGGTCCTCTTGTTCCTCTTGCATATCGAAACGGAGTGAGTGAAAAAAAAATCACGTGATGAAAAGATCTCGTGATGAAAGAGTAACAAAACTGGACCAGCCTATGGAGAAATTTGTTTATTTTTACTTTACCGTAGGAAGTTTGGAGTCAGTTCTGTTGGGTTTGGAGAGTCGACTCCCCCGGGAAAAGAAGTCGTATTGCTCCGTACAGCTGCCTTCAACATTCTCAGTACTTGACTGTAATTGTGTTTTTCATAAACGACTATTCACGGGAATGCACTAAATCACTATCCATAAGAATACACTAAATTAGTACTCAAAGGAATACACTAATTCACTATTGATAGAAATGTACTAATTGGCATTTCATAGTGATATACTAAGTAATTATTTAAAACGACGCCCCCCAAAAAACCAGGAAAAGACAATTGACTCGAGATTTATACTGGTAACTAGTGCACGAGGTGCGTGGGCAATCGGATTTTGTAGATGGGGTGGGGATGGGGTGAGGGCGACAATGATTGATAACCCGCCAACTTCAGACAGGCACAGCGGTGAATGTTCCTAGATAAAGTCACACAACAACTAAACAAATGAATCTCGATATCTCAGTAGTGACATTTATTGTGACCAAATGATCTAATCATATCTTAAATACGTTGAAAAACTAAAGTTCGGTTCTGACTTGAATAAATATTCCTTTAAGTATTAAAATAACTATGTCGTTGGACGATACCAGCTATTCGATTTTCAGGGTGTGTTGATCAAGAAATAAAAGGATTACCATTGCAGGGCGAGAATATTTCGATTGCCTACTTTTATATCAGCTTTCAGAAATAAAATGATTTTTTTCACGAATCCTAGAGTTCCCGGCAAAAAGTTTTTGTTTGACTCATCAGGTCATTTCCTAATAGTTCTTTGTCTTTGGTTACCTGATTAGTGTTGAAAAATGCCTAAAGTCTTAGTTCAGAGGAAGGTGTCCTTGAACTGATTAGTGAGGTTGGAGATGATCTTAAAAATCAGGTTCGACAATGTTTCTTTTGAAAGCAAGGTTTATTCAAATGCAGTGTAGGTAAATACGTTTTCTTGCTAGCTTGTAAACAAAGTATTGTACCAATCTAGCAAGAAAACAAAGTATTGTAACAAAGATACTTCACTTAAAATCGAAAACAGGACGTTGAAAAAAAGTATTATAACAAAGACACGTCAATGATTATGAAAAGCAAAACGCTTAACAAGTATTATAACAAAGACTCGTCAATTATTATGGAAAGCTAAATGCTTAACAAGTATTATAACAAAGACACGTAACGCTTAACAAGTATTATAATAAAGACACGTAACGCTTAACAAGTATTATAACAAAGACACGAAACGCTTAAAAAGTATTATAATAAAGACACGTAACTCTTAACAAGTATTATAACAAAGACACGTAACGCTTAACAAGTATTATAATAAAGACACGTAACGCTTAACAAGTATTATAACAAAGACACGTAACGCTTAACAAGTATTATAATAAGGACACGTCACTATACAGTCAACAACAAGACGTTTGAAATGTATTCTACCAGACACTACACTTGTAGTTCAAAACATGACACTTAAAGGTGTTGTAACAATGACACTTCATTTGCATATGGAAATAAATGGTACCACATCTTTAAGCAAAATACGTGCCAATGAAGATAGAACTGTTTTAGTATAAACGTGCCTTTATTTGTAAGCAAAATACATGCAATGAAGTTAGAAACGTCTTTTGTGTAAACTTAACTTACTTGTAGCATACACATTTGGCAATGAATGGCTAAGCGTAAGTGTAAATTAACTTTATTTTCCGGCAAAACATACTAATGGGGTAAAAATGTCTTCGGAGAAAATTACTTTTATCAAAATGCTAATGAGTGTAGCACATTTAATAATTTAACTACTCTTAGTTGTAACCAACACACGTTATGAAGTTAGAAATATCCCTATGGTAAGCAACACACGCTATGAAGTTAGAAATATCCCTATGGTAAGCAACGCACGCTATGAAGTTAGAAATATCTTTATGGTAAGCAACACACGTTATGAAATTGGAAATATCCTTATGGTAAGCAGCACACTATGAAGTTAGAAATATCTTTATGGTAAGCAACACACGCTATGAAGTTAGAAATATCCCTATGGTAACCAACACACGTTATGAAATTGGAAATATCCTTATGGTAAGCAGCACACTATGAAGTTAGAAATATCTTTATGGTAAGCTACCCTTCGTTGTAATACACACATTATGATCTAGAAATATAACATGTTATAAAGTTTGAAATATCCTTACTCTAAGCTAACACACACACACACACACACACACACACACACACACACACACAGAGACACACACATTTCCTCATTCTGTTCTCTCGTTTATTAAATCCGTTTTGTTTCTGTCAGAAATATCTTGGACTGTTAACGATGTTGTACTTGTTCTCGAGCCGGGGGGGGGGGGGGGGATATTTATAAATTTTTCCAGACGATCTTCTCATTATACATTCAAGTGGGAGTGCAGACAATCTCTACAAGTCTTTGCGAATCAACTTAAGTGCTTGTAAAGAAAAGTTTGACATTACTCACACTCTAGTACTTTTTTTGCACTTCTGGTACTTATTGAAAAGAACACGTGACATGATTTGTTTTCCCTCTCCCCAAATATACAGCTACTCACTATTGTAGTTGGATTTCTACTCTTCCAAAACATACAGTTACTCACTAGTATAGTTGGATTTTCACTCTCCTGAAACATACAGTTACTCACTAGTATAGTTGGATTTTCACTCTCCTGAAACATACAGTTACTCACTAGTATAGTTGGATTTTCACTCTCCTGAAACATACAGTTACTCACTAGTATAGTTGGATTTTCACTCTCCTGAAACATACAGTTACTCACCATTTTAATTAAAATTTTCCGCTGCAAGTAATAAATAACTTTTGTTCCCGCAGAATTGTAATTTTATGCCTTTGTGCTTTTTAGAAATATGTATGGTTGTTTGGTTTCCCCCACAAGTTGTTTGATCCTTCCATGTGTTATATGGCCCGTCTTGTAGCTATTCTGGGAATGAAAGGCAACATCTTCTCAGACGAAAGCACTAAATCTTAGAAAATAGCTTTGAACCCCTTTTAGAAGAGCAGGAAGTACGACACGTTGTTGACACGAGTGCTAGAGATGACATGCGAAGTAATCAGTCGATGACTCCATTGCTTTAAATAGCGTCTAATCTCGTCCTCCGATCAATCTGTGCACAGACTCGCGGAACTTCGAGCCGCGTGCATAATAAATGAAAAAGCTGAGCGAACAGTTGAGCGCGCTTAACATGTGCATGAGCGCCACATAGACGTAAAATAGGTTAGAGTAGCGTCCCGTTGGCAGCCAATCGCTGACGAACTCTACGACGAAAGCGTTGATGACCGACGGAGTCACGCAAATGACGTAGACGTAACAGACGGCGATGAGCATTTTCGTCACCCCAGCTTCTTTCCTCTCGACCGTCGACAGCATAATCGACTCCTGTCTCCACGCCATCGTCAACCTCAACCGCACGACGGTTGTTGCAGTGCACAGGATAACGACGATCAGTGAGGTGGTAGGGATGAAGATGGCGAGGAGGTAGTTGTACACCAGGTTGACGAACATCCTGTGGGTGAGGTAAAATGGACTCTCGGCTGCGAAGTACACGGTGCTGTTCCGAGCTGCGTCTCGCCTCGTCCCCACCACGAACTTGACATCGAAAATGCCAGAGCTGCCGAGGATGAAGATGTAGACGAGGACGATCGTGACCAGCATGGTCTTGGTCTTGAGGAACTTCTTGGCCTTGAAGGGACTGACGACGCAGACACACCGCTCCAGAGCGACGATCATTGTGAGGACGTTGGACGTGCTGGAGAAGCCCCAGTAAACCCCGATGACCGTGTTCAGGCTCTGGATCTTCCAGTAAGCGCCCACGTCAGGAGAGATAAGCGTCAGGATGCTGAAGGACTTGTAGGCGAACAGTGAGAGGAGATAACCCGCATCAGCCAGAGCGAGACTGAACAGACACAGGTTAATTCTGTCGCGCAGGCCCTGGAAGGAAAGATACGAATCTCCTGCAATTGAGCACTTTTAGATGGGTTGGCAAAAGAAAAAGAAAAGTTTTGACTGATTTTCAAATACAACAACAAAAGAATAAAAGGAAACAAAGGAATCTACGTATGTGTCAATGGTCCACAACCTGAAAACCCACTGAATGACTGACTGTCTCAATAATAATACCCTCAACCCTCAGCTTGAAAATCAATTTTTTTTCGTTCAGTGATAAAAACTAGCTATAATCTTGACTGTCGGTGATTGTAGCTTTGCTCTCAGCTTTCATTAAGAAATAAGCAAATCATATAACATCCATTTAATCAGAAGAAATACTTTTGTCACCTGTTTGAAAAAGATAAACATATTGACGACATTGGTGCCGACTCCAATGACTGTGATTGCAGAAATAACGCCAACATTGATGACCGTTTCTACCATGTAGGACGTGTAGGCGTCGACGAAGTAGTAAGGGGTCGTTTGGTTTTTTGACGTTTGGAGAACGACGGCCGTTGTTTCATTGAGTAATTCCATCAGTGAAGTCTCTGTCCGTATGCATGTTGCTGCGCGTCTCAATGTCGTGCATTCTGTCGTCAACATTGTGAGGTGCTGCTGTATGCTTGTTGAGTTCATTGGTGTCATGTAGCCTGCTGGTGAGGTGGGTGCTCTTTCAATGACTAAAACTGTTATGGCCTTTGTAATCTATTATAAATTAAATGCCCACACTGCAGCGGAATTTGCATTAAAAGTATTTGTGCAGCTTTCAAGGCTAAATTTGTGTCGATGCTATTGTCTTGAGGCAAAAGCGGTAAATTATTTAAATATAAATTCACATTTCAGAATTTCTTTTTTAAATTTCAAAAATAGTTTTGAAATGCTTGTACTGGTTTTGTGGCCCAAGATGACTTCGTTTGCTTGTTGGGCTGGAAAAGAAACGTGCACACAAATTCTGAATTAAATGGACAGTATTCCTAAAGAATTCAAAGTCGCCCAAAATGCCTTAGATAAATACCGGCAATCAGTGATAATGATTTAGTTCAAAGTCGCCCGAAATGCCTTAGATAAATACCGGAAGTCAGTGGTAATGATTTAGTTCAAAGTCGCTCAAAATGCCTTAGCTAAATACCGGCAATCAGTGGTAATGATTTAGTTCAAAGAACAAAGACCGCAACAAACTAATATCATTGAGTACCACCTAAAAGGAGATAATGCTTTTCTACTTCACTTGGACTAAGCCATTCCCACTTACACAACGATTAAAATCGACGTTTACCAGTCGCATGCAAAATCCGAAACGGGGTTGCTAAAGACATCGCCCAGACCCATTCAAAGCTATATATAGAATTGAAAAAATCGTAAGATCCAGGAAAGAAAAGACTGAAACACCAAACGAATTTACCATAAATTAGAAGTAAAAGGTAAAACTAAGAGTGCATTTCTCTGTGTCATCTTGACAGACAACCACTATCTCAGTGACTTTTACAACAGCAGCCAATAGATCGAGACACGAAGGCGGTCAGTAAAACGACCTTGGGAGCTAAATTTCGAACCATGCTGAGATTACATCAAGTCTATTTCGATCTCTAAACTCTAGTAATGCCCTTAGCAAACAAACTATTTCATCACTCAGATAAGATTATAAAAGTTTCATTTACCTTTGTCAATCTAATACCTTCAATATCAGCTCTGTGCCCAGAGTGGCCAGCAACCAATACAATTAATTATCAAATTAAGGTCTAACAAAACCCGCCACTATAACAGAGCGTGTTCAGAATACTTGTACAATTAATTATCAAAGAAATGTCTAACTAAACACCTCGCCACTGTAGCAGAGCTTGTTCAGAATACTTGTACAAATAATTATCAAACGAAGATCTATCAAAACATACTTTACTGTGCAATAAATGCTAAACAATCACCCGGTTAAAGTAATCACCTCTCAAAATCCGTCTAAGCTGTGCAGCTAACAGAAGAGCAGAAACAGGATTAAGCACCCCCCCCCCCAAACACACACACAGTAATTTACACTTAACTTTCAACCAGCCGCACTTTTGTGGCAACCACCACCGCCCGCCCTACACAGATAAGCAGGTTTGAAAATGTTGATAAAAATATTATCGTAACGAATCAAAACAAATTTTAAAACTCGCTGACGACAACTCTACAGACTGGAAGAAGACAGCTTACATAATCCAATGACAAAACTATGGTTGGGGTATGCATACCTAATAACTCAGACATTAATTTCAGAATGACTGACAAAACTAGGGTTGGGGTATGCATACCTAATAACTCAGACATTAATTTCAGAATGGCGCCCAACACTTCAGCTATCAGAACTGAAATGACAACCATTCTCCGTCAATGAAAATAAACTAGGTTACAGACAATGTCTTACAGCTGAAATGACGGTCATTCTGATTGGTACCACTCAGCCAATGAAAAATAAACTAGGTTAAAGTCGTCGATGTCTCACAGAAATGACGGCCATTCTGAATGGTACCACTCAGCCAACGAAAAATAAACTAGGCTAAAGTCAATGTCTCACAGCTGAAATGACGGCATTCTGAATGGTAACACTCAGACAATGAAAAATAAACTAGGTTAAAGTCAATGTCTCACAGCTGCTGACTCTTGGAGATAGCTGCACTCCAAAATCATATCGGAGTGAAGCCCGACATTTGGTATCTGTTACTAAACTTTAAAAGAAACTTAGTGTTGAAGATGATGAGATTAAACTAATATAGATATCAGCACATATAAATATACCAGACAATGAAACTTTGATAAACCATCTAATAAAGAATGACCTAGAATACGAATATTTCACCCCCCAAATAGGACAAATTTTGCACTGCTTGAAAGCAGACAGCTAAAATTTGGCAAATCCAGGAACAAGAGCTGGTGAAAGCTGAATCCCGCATTTCTATCGATGGTTAAAAGTACGTATAGACAAGTTTTGCAGGGAATTAATCCATACCAGCACCCTGTTTCTGCGAGGATCCCCACAAAGTAGAAAACTGTTATTTAAAAATGTACATTAGTAGGATAAGAACGACAAAAGTTTTTAAAATGTCTAATTAATAAAAGCACTCTGGCAGTTATATCAGGAGTCCTTACCCCGCCTAGGTAACAATGAATGTCTGAGTAGGTTATTTAAATGATAGTTTCCCCATCCCTTTCACAAACACCCCCTCCCTAAATAAACATATGGGACCCTATTAAAATTAAGGCGCATATCGACTAAGCATCGCCCTTCCATGAACAACAATAGATAATTCTACTGGTTCCCCTAAATACACATTTTAAATATAATAATTATAATCAACAATAATTAAAAAGTCAAGATAAAATAAATAAATTGTGGGTAAAATACAGTAAAGAAAGGTGTCAAATAGATTAATAGAATATAATGAAAGAAACAAAGGGTAATATGGAATAAAACATAAAGTAAATAATACTAATGTTAGCAATACCAGACCTAAAGGTAGGTGATGAAAATATTAATAATACATTAATAAATAAAATGAATACAAAAACTAACTTAAAATTATCTCACCCAAATTTAAAGAAAATATTAAAATAAATCCAAGGAACACGTTACCAGGAGTTGCGTCCCTTAAGCTTGCGTTTACCTGAAACCCATTCCACCTTACTCTGGTGAGAAATCGCTGTAGACCGGAAGCGCTTCTCCTAATTAAAACTGACTGACCGACAAAAGGCGACACTTAACGTTTATAGAAATGAGACTTAAACACTGTATTTTAATTACCGGACACAAAATCCTATGGAAAACAATTAGCTTATAAACATAAAATCGGGCTTTTAAGAAGCATGATGATGGCTGATGAATACGAGTATGCTTTACATCCTACTAGTATTGTGTACTGTCTACGAACATGGTGTAAAATCTGTGACTGTTGTGTACAGCTTACTAGTATAGTGTGTACTATCTACGAACATTGTGTAAAATCTATGAGTGTTGTGTACAGCCTACTAGTATTGTGTGTACTGTCTACGAACATGGTGTAAAAACTATGAGTGTTGTGTACAGCTTACTAGTATTGTGTACTGTCTACGAACATGGTGTAAAAACTATGAGTGTTGTGTACAGTCTACGCATACACTTGTACGAAAACCCTTACGAGTATGATGTTTGAAAAAACCTACGAGTATGTTTAAAAAAAACCAAGTCAGAGAGTAGCGAAAACAATTTCTTTATATTACCTTCCACTGATCATATTTTCGCTCAAATACCACATCTATCTACCTGCACCCCCCCCTCCCCACGATAAAGAGCAAATTATACTCATCCCAACCAGAGAACACTTAGCATGGCATTTATGCTGAAATTAAACTGTACGTAAACAAATTCGATTAGAAAGGAAAATAAAATAAATGAGTTATAGAATAAAATGAACAGAATATGCCTAATTGTTTCTTGAAAAGTATTGTCGCAATTGAGTCTGAGATTAATTGATCTCAGGAAAATCAATATTAGCAATGCAATTAAAAAGATTTTAAAATTGTTTAGAGTAGTTGCTCAGGGACTCCAGTTTACCACTTGAAAAGAACTTAAATGTTACATAATATATCTCACGCATTGCTGGCTTTACAAGAGATATTGATTTAAATAATTCTTAGTTTCTTTGTTTGTTTGCTTGTTTGTTTTCTTTCTTTCTTTCTTTCTTTCTTTCTTTCTTTCTTTCTTTCTTTCTTTCTTTCTTTCTTTCTTTCTTTCTTTCTTTATGTTGATAAATATACCAGACAATGAAACTTTCTCCTTTTGTTTGTTTGTTTGTTTCTTTCCTATTATTTAGTTTTGTCCGTTTCTGTTTCTTGCCTTCCTTTTTGTTTCTATGTATGTGTGTGTGTGTGTGTGCGCGCCTGCCTGTGTTTGTTTTAATTTTTATTGTTTCTTTCTTGCTTTGCTTGTTTGTTTGTTTTTTTCTTTCTTTTTCTTTCTGTATATTTACTTATTTCTGTCTTCTTTCTTGAATAGAACCAAGTTTTGATATGTTCGTTCGTTCGTTACCTTCTTCACTACTTTCGTGCTTTTTCCTTTTCAAGAATTAATTTTTAAAATAATAATTCTTTAATTCTTTTTTAAAAAAATATATCCTCCCAACCCGAAAACCTTGAATGTTATATATTTTAATAGTATTTTAAAGTAACTGAAACACATTTTCATATTTACCTAGGCACTAGATTTTATGCAGGTGAAAATGCCAAAGCTGCTTTGAACATTGCGTTTTTGTGTGCGGAGTCATAATTCTTTGTCTAGATTCTAGATAATACTTAACCTGCAGCTGATAATGGCAATGTTGCCCTGATGTGGAAGTTGTCATTAACATGGATTTGTAGGTCATCTCTTATTGAACTCGATTGTTCCACTATTTACTTTCTATATTTTTTCTTTTTATAATTTTGAAAAGAGTTTATTTAGAGCCATTTTATGTGAGCAATGTGTATTTAAATTCTTAAATGAAGATATTTTATACAGATATGCCACCATTGTGTGTGTTGCCTTAAGAGCTTGAATTAAACGCTGCATTAAATATTCTAATACGGGAATATTTCATTGTTCGTTTCTATTTTTATTGAATTATTTTTTCGAGTTTTCAGTTTTTTAAATTTCTTTCTCTGTTCTGTCCTATCTTCTGTTCTATCTTTTCTTTTACTTGAAAGTCTTAGTTTTATCAGAGGGAAAAAGTGAAGAAATAATGTGCATTTTATATTATTGCTGGCCTTTATCATAACCTTACTTTTTATTGCAGTCCTTTGTCCTAGCTTTAACTTGTATATTATTTTAGACCTTTAACCTAATCTTAGTTTGTATGTTTGTCTGTTTGTGTGATTGTGTGTGCGTTTCTTATTACTATTCTGTATTTGCAGACTGTCCACATTGTAATGCATAAATACTGACGAGGATATTATTATAGAGGAACATTTGAGGTAATGTATAAATACTGACGAGTATATTATTATAGAGGAACATTTGAGGTAATGTATAAATACCGACGAGGATATTATTATAGAGGGACATTTGAAGTAATGTATAAATACTGACGAGTAGACGAGGATATTAGGAAGATTTGAGGTATCATTTGTCCTGTGTTAATATCTTAGCAAATGACTCCAGGCTGTGTAATTCTGGATGTGTTATTGAATCAAAGCAAAATATATCGAATAGTGCCGAGTATTAATAATATCAAGAGCTCACTATTAAACCCAGAATGTCTTAGTAGCATAGAGTTCTTACGAGTTCCTAACAAAACCGACAGCCTTACTCAGTAGCATAGAGTTCTTACGAGCTCCTAACAAAACCGACAGCCTTACTCAGTAGCATAGAGTTCTTACGAGCTCCTAACAAAACCGACAGCCATACTCAGTAGCTATGTATTAAAACAATTCCTAACCGCTCTTTTAAAAAAAAAATCCAGCCAGGCCGGTAGCTAGAGAGTTGAAAGCAGTACTTGTATCTTTGCTGCGCTTGTTATAGATTTTTGTTCGCGTTTAGAAGTCGAACACAAAGGTTTTCTTTTTGTTATATTAAAGTTGTAAAAACATCCAAGTGTATATTTTCGATATTTGAAAAAACATCAAAGTGTGTGTTTTCGATATTAAAAAAAATCTCTTTTGTTATAATAAAGTTATAAACACATCCAAGTGTGTGTCGATATTAAAAACATCTCTTCAAAAGATTACAAAAGAAACACGATAATTTGTTTCTACATAATTATATGCTAGTAAAATTATTTTGGAAAAGGTCGTTTTATCAACTGATTTGCATTGTTCAGGTTAAAAGTGACTCATTTTCTGCATATGATTTTCTAATGTGCGATTTTTATGGAAACATGACAGTTTAGTATATCTTTGCCGTCATAGCTTGAGGTATTTAAAAACTTCACTAACCTAGTGTACTTAGGTTGTGATATATAAATCCGTCACTGCTTTAGTGGTATTTAAATCCATCACTGTGTTGGTATGCTTAGATTATGGTATTTAAATCCACTACTGCTTTGATGTCCTTAGGTTGTGATATTTAAATCGGTCAATGTTTAAGTGTGCTTTAGTTGTGACATTTAAATCCATCACCCCTATGTGCTTAGGTTGTGGAATTTAAATCTGTAACCGCTTTAGTGTGCTTAGATTATGGTATTTGTGGTGGAGTAGATTGGTCTATCCCTATTTCTATACTTAATAATTATATACTTGTTGCCAATGTTATCATGAGCCGACATTGGGCACTGCTTATGATGTTATTATTATTATTATTTTTTTTTACCGAAGTTTGAGTAAACAACTCAGGTAAAGAATATGTTAGAACTTGCTGATGCAATCCAAACCAGTTCCAAGCGGATGAGTAGTTTTCCTGACTAATAGTCTTACACCTGTTCATAACAACTTCATCCAATGGGGATGGACCAAAAGTTATTTTTTTGAAGAAAGTCCAATATTCTAATCACTTTGATTCTGGTCATAAGGGCGATCATTAGCTTATGAAAGGAGCGCACCATTTTCTTTGATGCTTTTGATCCACTTTAGATTGCAGTGACTACTGTACTCTACCAGTTCATGTTGATGTGTGTATCGATTATTACCATCAAACTTATCAGTATTGCTGTAGGGTTGTTCCTGTGAATTCTATTCGAGAATCAATTGCTGTAAGTTATTTTCTGTGAATTCTATTTGAAAGTCAATATGGCAAAAATTAAGGCCCGAGTTTGGTGTTGAGAATTCATGAAGATTATTTTGAACATTCCTCATGGTGTGTTGAGTAGCGCACACGAAAATTCTAGAACACTTTACTTGATGTGCTTTAGTAGTGCATGCAAAGTTCTCGACGATTGTTTGGGGTGTTGGGTGAGGGGCAGTGTTTTGTTGTTTTATGATAAACCTTACAACATTAGCCAGCTTTTTGATTTTGGTATTTGCAGCTTAAAACACTTTTTTCCTGGTCTTTGTTTTTTTAAAATTAAAATCTCATATCTACGGTACATGTGATTTATTCCAATGTCTGGATCCAACTTTAGATCTAGGTTTGATTGTACCACCTGGAGTTATAACCTGAATTCTTCCTTTTATCCAGGGTCTGGATCCAACTAAAGATTGGACGTTCCAACCAGGAATCAATAAGACCTGAATTCTTCCTTTTATCCAGTGTCTGGATCTAACTAAAGATTGGATGTTCCAGCCAGGATTCAATAAGATGAGTGGTTGGATCCCACCTACGTAAACTGTGACGTAAGAAGTTGGATATATTACCTTCTTTATTCGTCACTTGCGTTTTTGTCCGTGTTCTGTTTTCATTACTTATGGTTTTTGTCTGTGTACTTCGTTATTTTGATTTTGTCCACGTCCTTCTTGCGTTGCTTGAACTTTTGTCCGTATTCTTTCATCGTCACTTGTGTTTTATCTTTGTTCTTTCATCGTCACTTGTGTTTTGTCTTTGTTCTTTCATCGTCACTTGTGTTTTGTCTTTGTTCTTTCATCGTCACTCGTATTTTGTCCGTATTCTTTCATCGTCACTTGTGTTTTGTCTTTGTTCTTTCATCGTCACTTGTGTTTTGTCTTTGTTCTTTCATCGTCACTTGTGTTTTGTCTTTGTTCTTTCATCGTCACTCGTATTTTGTCCGTATTCTTTCATCGTCACTTGTGTTTTGTCTTTGTTCTCTCTTCGTCACTTGTTTTTGTCCGTTGTCACGTGTCCAGTTATAATTAATGACCCTGCCGCTATATCAGACTCTAAAATATCAATATTAGATTAGAACAGGAAAAAATAAGCCAGCGTAAACGTTTTAGTACACTTATGCTGAAAGTACTGTGTTTTTGGGTCAGGACGTGATATATTTGGAAACCAAGACTGTGTGATGGCTAGCACAGTATCGGTATGTGTCTGTCCGCCATTGACACAATTCTATTCCACTGTTGTTGTATCAGACACACAGATCATATTATATTTATTGACTTTGTGAATGTGTTGTTACGTGTCCAGTTTTTATTTATAGACCCTGCTTAGGAATTTATAGAATTTTAATTTAGCAATTTAAATTAATTTCTCCACATTGTCCTAAACAGACTGGTTGCTCAAATTCATCTTTCGCTTCCTATGAAAATGCGTCTTGTAGTAGAGACAACAGATTCTCGAACAGACAAACTTGCGTACAATAGCTGGTTTGGAAACCGTTAAAACTCTCTTAATAATTATGCATTCAGAATATTACATTTAGCTCAATCAACCCCCATCCAAACCACGATTAGGTCTATACACGCATAAAAATCACTACGAAAGAGGTCTTAACAAATAAAAGAATTTAATAATTAACATTTAACAATAACAATTTGGTTATGAAGACACAGCTTCAGATTTAGAACTAAGGCACTATATTGATGCGATTATTCACTACGTTAGAGTTCAATGTTACGAGAAAGTTTTGTACAATACAGGTTTTGATTCGGTTACATCGAGCAGGCACTTATCTGGCTCAATGGAGTCTTGATATACATGTGGTCTTAAGGCCAACTTGATCCTTTCCACATATCAAGCGATACATGCGTCGGTACTTGTCAATAGCTTCAGTAGCCCATCGTCTCTCGACAGCTACACTAGAGGTGTACTTGGACGTAGTATCATCAACAATGGTGGAACGGTACTTGTAACGTAGTCCGACCAAAGTTAAGTAAGGAACATGAACCAACGTAGAAAATTGAAAGTAGAAACGTTGATAACGTAGAAACCCGCTCTTCTTATAGTAGACTTTGCATCAAAGACAACGGGTTCCTCATGTTCCTATCGACTCAGCAATTATTCGGCGGCTAACGAGCTGTGAGCTGGATATGTGTGTGTCGGCTGGTCTGCATCAGGAGTGAAGAATTTTACCACGTGTCGGTGTATTTATTAAAATGTACGAATGCATCACGTGACTGGTCACGAGGTGACGCTTGTGGATTCGACCTACAGTAGACCATTGTCTAAAAGTTACATAACGTAGAATGAACTCTCTGTTATTTTTGAATACTGGTGTATGTCGGGAAATGCCCTAACAAAGGAACTTCATTCGAATTCAGTTTGAATCTGCAGAACTGGGCCAAGAGTTCATGACACAGAATTTGGTCAGAATCTGTCACAGTGTTAGTCATCTGAATTTTACTGCCTGCTCTTGAGTCTGCCATTGGTAGGATCATATTTCACTGACTTGCTCTTGTATCAGCCGTTAGTAGGACTTCAATCTGCTGGCTTGTTTCTGTTTCAATCATTGGTAAGTCAATGTTCTTATACTTCTCTCTTCGTCTCCTGGAGTTTTATTTTTATTTGTCACCGAAGAAAATAAATTGTCGTGAAAACAATCTTGATAATTCCTTTTCCTAAACATTAATCTCTTTTCTTTTAGCAATATGTTAATCTCTTTTCATTTTAATATAATTATTCCCCTTTTGACAGAAATTCTATTGTGCTTGTACTGGTTACAGCAGTCTTCATTTTTATGACTTGTAAATGTGGCCATATAAATTGTTCACGTGTTAGTTTTTTAATTTGAAAATGTAACATTATCAATTAACTATTTTCTCTTTATTATTATAACTATTGCCTATTAAATTGATTTTTTTTCAATGTCATTTATAAATTTGATCATAAGAATTGCTAGTAATTATTTTTCTCTCTGTTGTTAAATAAATATATGTTTTGATTTCAGGTATTAATTTAACAAATTTCAATTTATTATCTCGACAGCAACATACAATACATTTTTTCACAAATCTTACTTGTCTACACCAGTATACTTCATTCTAAGAACAAACTAATTAGTAATAAATTTTCTATTTACTGTCTCTAATCTAGTCCATCTCAAATTAATCTATCAACTTTCAGTCTGTCTACTGATGTATCTATCTGTTCATCTCTATCTCTTTAATTATTTATTTCAATCTTTGTTTATTTGTTTATCTCGGCATAACATTACTTACCTTTCGACATTAACTATCAATGACCTAACTCTACTGCCAAAGGCACTATGGGAGCTTACTCCAAAAGCAAATTTCTTCCAACTAGAAAACACAGGGTTATCTATACTTGTCGTGTGTGAATGCAGGCTGTGGTCAAGTTAAGGACTTGCTGATTGTAGTTTTATGTATTTGGCTTTATTCCATAATTACTCGTTGAATAAAAGTGAAATAAAGTTTGTTTTAATGTATATTAGCTAAATAATTTCTGACCTTATCCAATTATGTTTATGATTTAAAGCGTCCTTGAATATAAAATATCATGTCAATACTAAAACTTGAATTATAAATGTTATGCGGTATTTTTAATTGAAAGTTAATTGTGCTTTTTTCCAGATCTGAATATAAGTAAATCTGAAGCTGTATGTTGTCTTTATGAAAAAGCTCTTTTTCCACGAAATAAATGTGTTAATAAATTAAATGTCGTAACGAGACCATCTACTTGTTATGATACCTGTTTACTTATTTTGTCATTTTATTATCTAATAACGAAACTGTATTTGCAAATTTTCAAAATTCATTTTCACCGTATCTTATACACTAATGCAAGTTTACTTTCACACAATGAGGACGTCACAAAGATTTTAAGGTTTTGCAAGTTTACTTTCACACAATGAGGACGTCACAATTTTAAGGTTTTGCAAGTTTACTTTCCCACAATGAGGATATCCTTCTATCTCTGCTTCAAGTTCATATTCCTTTTCACCTGTTGTCGGAGGACCACGTGAGGAAATCTGCAAGCTGGCAATAATGCCAAACTACAAAACTCCTTCCATGCAGAGCACGCAATTCTCAAAAACTGTTCTTTTGTTCTCATTCTCTCGTACACAATACCAGCTAGTTCTTAAACAGTTCTCAAAAAACTGTTCCTTTGTTCTCATTCTCTCGTACACAATACTAGCTAGTTCTTAAACAATGCGTACAACTACAAAATAATATTTTCAGCAAAAACAAAAAAAAACAAACAAAAAACATTGCCACGCTGAACCCCTGTAAACATTTAAAAGTGCTTCACAATTTACACGTTCAGAAAGTATTTCAAAAAGTCATATCCATAAATCATCATTTCCAATTGACAACTTTCTGCATTAATACATTATTTAAAAGTATATCACATTAGCAAACAGTGCGGGTGAAACTGCACACACACACGCGCGCGCATGAACCAACAATTTGAACCTTGGTCTTATATGCATATTAATGATCTTATATGCATATTAACAATAATTAGATTTATTAATAAATGTTATGACCTAGCTCTTAAATTATGTTCGCTGTGAAGAAATATACTGTGTGATTGTGAATCATGTATAACTTTATTAGTTACACTTTCGAACTTAACATTTAAAAAGCTTTAAGACTTATCCGTGTGATGCGGCACTAACATGAAATTTCGCGGTAATCGGATAGCTGAAATATGAATAAGGAAAGAATCATACGTGATTCGGCAAACAGAAACAACAAAAGAATTTTTCTCGGCAAGTCCATTCCTCTTTTCCGTGACAGTATATATTCAATGTAATGTGTATTATGCCATAGACATACATGTGAGCATTTGTAGCTATGTTTGTTGATGCTGTTTTATCATTTTACTTCTCTGGTTTCTATGGTCCCCGTCAGTTAAGAGGCGGGCGTTTTACAAAAAAATACTTTAAAAAAAATAAAACGATGGCTATTGAAAATAACCTGTGTGTCATCATGTTGTGGCAAACCATTAATAATAATCATCATCACAGCATTAATACACTGGCATCGTCGACAGATTTAGTCTACCTCTATGTACTCATCGATCCGTCGACACTGTCTACCATCGGGCACTGCGAGCACGATTAGCGATGGCCAAGAGGGAGTAACTCCAACTAAAGATAAATTTAATCACAAGACTTGCTTCAACCCAGCCAATTTCTTGACCCTTTGAAGTACTGTGTGTACTGAAAACATGAGGCCAGAAGAAGATGCCCCCCCCCCCCAAGCCAACAAGTCAACGCAGCTCGAATTGGGTACACATTTCACCCACCCACATTTCACCCCCCCCCCCATGTCTCCGGCCAAACACGGCAACACAGCGGCAGTACGCGCTGTGCAATGATCAGAGAATACCAACAGACTTTCGCTTCTGATACATTAATTATTCATGCTAGTGTTTATTAAAACGTGGCAGGGCACGTGAATGTTTTTCTAGAGATTAATTTTTAAATAAAAATAGTGTTAATGTGTAGGACAGTAATTAATATATAAAAAAAAAAAACAAGGACAGGAACTGATACCAGAAGAAAGGAATATATATATACAAAACCAAACAATAACAGTGACGCTGACAGTGTGAACTCTCAATAACCGGTTGAGAGAACTATTTTTTCCTTGTAAGTGTTGTGTTTTTTGTTTGTGTCAAGCCTGCCTGACAGCTCACGACACACGATTCCATTAAAAAAAAAAATATTCATGTATAAGGTGAAGGAAAGTTTTCATTTGTATTTTCAATTTTTGCTCTTGTATTCGTTATGCTATTTTTGATGTGGGCTTTTATATGATGTGGGCTTTTATTTGATGTGGGCTTTTATATGATTAAGCTTAGCAATAAAAATTGGGTTTTTATAGAACAGAAAAATATTATGACTGTACTAAAAACATTGTTTTATATGAAGTATTGTAATGGGAAATATATATATAGCTTACAATGTTTGCACAAGCAATTTTAAAATGACGCTGGTTAATTATTTTTGTAGGGACTTTTACCTGTGTTCATTTTTGGAAAAGTTAATAAATGTAGTGTGGCAGAGTAAATTTGCCTCGCCCTATTTCTAGACTTAATTGTTATATAAATTGTTAAGCGTATAAAAAATGCCCGGATGGTCGCTACTATTTTAATAGAGGATGATGCTACCTCTGTACCCAATGCAAAATCTGTACCACACCCAGGTTTAACACATATTGAAACTGTTGGTGACGTTATTTTAAATCCAGAACTCTGAGACTTTGAAGCTCAACAGTTATGGAGTGTAACGAAAGACACTCACGTCATATTTACTGATAAACCCGGAAATGTGCGAATTTAAGGTTACACTACAGGATATTAATCTGATCCACATGAACTTGTATGATTTACATTATGCTAAACGGGATGCTGTTAAACAGGAAATTGACTCTATGTTAGCCTTAGGTATGATTGAGAAGGTGGAGTCCCCGTAATAGCTCTCCTCTTGTCCTAGTTAAAAAGAAGGATGGAACGGACTGATTTTGTGTGGACTACAGACAGCTGAACAAGTTGATAGCTTTTTCAGCTGAACTGATGCCTGAACCAGAGCACATTTTTGCTCAGCTAGTGGGGCAAAATATTTTTCTAAACTGGATTTGAAAAAAGGTTTTTGGCAAATTCTAGTTTGTGAGGCAGACAGGCCAAAATTAGCATTCAGTACACTTGATGGGCAATATCAATGGCGGGTAATGCCATTTGGCATCCTCAGAACGCCAGCTGTTTTCACTAAGATAATGAGATTGCTTATCAAACCAATGAGAGAGGAGTCTATCTCTAACTTAACTCAATAGTGTGTAAGCTTAGGAATACTCTGCACTCTGTTGATATATGGTGGCAAGTATGCTTGACTACATGAGGGAATTTCTGGTACAAGGAAGTTACTGGAAATTGCTACATTGCTACATGAAGGTTTTCACTTCTGCTCTCAACTCATGAAACCTGTTCAAGACCTGTCCCCTGCTAAACCAAAGTTCCTCATATGCTGACTCTATTTCCTCTAAAAAGGTATGGAATTGCCAATGCTTTAACCCTGGATCTGATATGGTTGATGCATTTCACAACATCAGACATCACATTGTCAAACTTCAGGCATTTGCTGTAAAGGGCCTGCTGATGTCATAGGCCTATGCTTTGACAGGCTCCTGTAGTATATTGCATACATTAGCAGGCAGCTAACTCTCACAGAAATGACAAAACACATTCACTTGATTAGGAATCACGTCAGTGTTTCAAGTACTTTTTTTTTAGTAATTATTTTATGTAATCTTTTTTGTAGGTATATTGTTTATTTAGGGAAAAACGTGTGGGCCGCACTTTCACTAAACTTTGATATCAAGTGGGGACCACAAAATATCATCACATGGGCTGTGAGTTTGAGACCCCTGTTTTAGGGCAAATGGAAATATTTAAAGTGAACTGCTGAAACATGTGGATATGACCCTAACCTCGGGTAAATAGTAAACCCCTAGAGAATTTTCAATGAAAATCAGAAGTCACTTAGAGGTATGCAATATTAGTAGTAAGTCCAGCTCATGCATGATACTTCCATCTATGAATGGGTATGTGAGAAACAACTCATTAACACTGGGAACTCTGGGTCAGAGTATGATATAGGCATCATTTGACAGAAGGTGAGAATGCAAATGAAAGGATGGATTTTGGTCACCTCTCTAAACGACAACCTAGATGTAATGTCTAGCACAGTGGAAGTCTGATGTGCTAAGTATTAAGAAAGCTTAGCAAAAAGAATGTGTGAAATTGCACTAATTTAATGAGAAAAAAAGAGTGATTGATTTAGAAATAGATTTCAAGATCATCACATAATGTTTTTTTTCAATTTTTTGATTTTGCAAAAACTAAAGGTACAATATTTGCTAAAGATATTGTGTGTATGAGTATTTGCTAAGTTATGATGTACAAAAATATGAATATTTGAAGGAACATTATTTATTCTAATCTATAATTAATTCTTTTTCAATATAGTGAAGCATGTAACCTGGAGAATTAGCTTCTGTCATTTTCTATCATTCTCATTTTATGTAAAATTCATCTTGTGATGCACATATTGTCTTTGATAGTGTTACATGTTAGTGGGGGCTCCACTTGAGGGGCTCAAAATGTGTTACTGTCATTCGAAATCGTGTTGTCATAGATTTTAATTAATTTACAGGCGACCAAAAATTATATAAAAAATAAATAAAATATATCTGACTTTAGAACGCAATTGTCACAGATGAGCACAGAGGTAAAGTGGTACTATTAATGTTTATTGTATCATTGACAATAGATGGATACAAAAAGTGCTATTGTTATGCTACTTTTGACAAGTAATGGATATAAAATAAAAAGTGTTATTTCCGCTACTTTTGACAATTAAAGGATACTAAGGAAAAATGTGGTTTTATTTATGCTACTTTTGACAATTAAAGGAGACAAAGTAAAATGTATTATTCCCGCTACTTTTCTCAACGGCAACTAATGAGTACAGAGACAAAATGGTGACAATGATGCTATTTTATCCATGATAATTTTTGGATATCCAGTTACAAAAAATCCCTGGCATTTTTATGTTATTTTTAAGAATGACATTTAAAGGGAGGAGTCGAGTTTCTGTCCGAGTTAAGGTAATAAGCGAGCAAATTTTGCAACGATACAAGCAGAGTGTCTGAGTGTATTTTTGAGATGAAAAATGAGCCTGCATGAGTGCGTGGGTGTGATTCTAATAAAGGCGATTTTCTTTTAAGAGCATGCATGTACGTCTGATAATAATAATAATGTTTGCAGGCAGGGCTAGTGTTCTCTAGTTCCAAGCCAAAAAAAACTTGCGTCATTGAATAATATTGAATTCATCTCTTCAGCTGTGAACTTCCCTCGGGGAACAATGTGAGACCTTCCCTCAGTTTATTTGTATAATTGCATTACGGATGATGGGTCTTTATTTAGCATTAGGGTGTAATTTCTAGCGAGTGTTTCACTTCAGGACTTCACGTCTGTCCTGTGCACTTACTTTAACAGACAATTTATGTGCTCATGTTTATTCGTGTCATCGATTTGTGTGTGTGTGTGTGTGTGTGTGTGTGTGTGTGTGTGTGTGTGTGTGTTGTATGTGTTGTATGTGTTGTGTGTCTGCATATATGCGTGTGGTGAGTGATTGTGTGTGTGTTGTATGTGTTGTGTCTCTGCATGTGTGCTTGTGGTGAGTGTGTGTGTGTGTGTGTTGTATGTGTATTTATGTGTTATGTGTCTGCATCTGTGCGTGTGGTGAGTGATTGTGTGTGTATGGATTTTGTTGTATAAGTTCAGTAAATAACTGGTTATAGGAATATAGCCAAACTGCATGTTGATTATTTCCAGTATTATAAACAGGTAGATAACTCCAATATTTTCTTTCTACGGTCAGCTCTTTATTTTGCATGAAGGTAGGACACAACTCCATTGAAAGGTCCGTAACTCCACTGTTTGCTATGAAACTCAGTTGATTGTTTTCTTCTGAAAGTCACGTAATTAGTTTCTATATAATGTGCAAATTGACAATTTCTCCACTTTTATCAAATGTTTGTTAATTTCTGTGTTATTGGCAAACTAGTAACTCCGCTGATTTCTTATAATCTTATCAGAGTGAATTATATCCTGTATACAGACAGATAGGGCAGATAACTCCATTAATGTTTTACAGAATTGTATCAAAGTTGCGTGCATACAGGCCAGATAATTCTACTGCTTTATCAAAATGTTATCAAAGCTGGTCACCTTCTGTATTCAGAGGACTGATAACTGCAGCGTTAAAAAAAATATCACTGCTGTTACTTCCTATTGGAAGGACATTTACCTCTTCTTCAGGTTTCATTTATATCATAATGCTTTAAAGATAAAACCCCTGCTTAAAGAAATACAGCTTCTGATAGAGATAACTCCAACATTTACTTACAATCTTACCACAGTGTTGGTTATTTCCTGCAAAGTATACGTAGGACAGATAACTCCAGTTATAATTACAATCTCACAGTGTTGGCTATTTCCTGCAAAGTATTTGTATGATGGATACCTTCAAAATTTACTTAAAATTCTCTCCCAATATTGGTAATTTCCTTGTAAGTGTATATAAAAACTGATAACTCAGGCGTTACTTACAATTTTACCGTACAGTTACTATTTCTGTACACATGGAGGACAGATAACTCTAGCATTTACTTACAGTCATAAAAATGTTGGTTCTCCTTCTTCTAATCAGTTGTTCACAACAAGATCACGTTTAGTCTTTGCAAAGATCTGAGGTGAGAGAAGTCCTGTTTTACGATGCATTTGCAAACTGGTTAGTCGCTTAGATAGACCAGTTTCCAGAGTTACCATATATAGTAGTGTTACTGTGGAATCGTTCATTATTGTCGAATAGAAAATTTTAATTTTAGTATGGCACATCCATCATGAATTGTAACAAAATAAATATTTATTTGCAACAGTGTGAGGTAAATATGCAAGAGCATTGCATCCTAGGGCAAAGATCAGCAATGTTTGTCTGGAAAGATTCAGGATCCCACGAACGCTGTGATCATGCTGAGAGACTGGTTTGAGACAGGACATGCTGTGTGCGTGCCGGGAGACTGGTTTGAGATAGAACACGCAGTGTGCGTGCCGGGAGACTGGTTTAGACAAGTTGTGTGCGAGCCGGGAGACTGGTTTAGACAAGACATGCTGGGAATTTTGAGAAACAGCAGGGTTGGGTACGTGCTGGGAATGTGGTTTGAGAAACAGCAGGGTTGATTACGTGTTGGGAGACTGGTTTGAGAAACAGGAGTGTGAGTGCGTGCTGGGAAACTGGTTTGAAAACAACAGATTGGGTACGTGCTGGGAGACTAGTTTGCGAAACAGAAAGGTTGGGTTCTTGCTTGGAGAGTGGATTGTGAAACAACAGGGTTAGTACGTGCTGGGAAACTGGTTTGCGAAATCTGTCTGTATACAGGATTAATACATACTGGGAGACTGGTTTGCGAAACAGCAAGGTTGGGTACGCGCTGAAAGAATGGTTTGAGAACAGCAGAGTTGAGTACGCGTTGGGAGACTGGTTTGAGAACAGCAGAGTTGAGTACGCGTTGGGAGACTGGTTTGAGAACAACAGGATTTCGAGAGATATAAACTGAGATCAACACCCTGTATCTCTTCCATTCATTTGCTAGTTACTGTTACTTACCACCGCTAGCACGCCCCCAGTAACGAGACAGGTGAACACCCTTCATTGTTAGGGTGCATTTTTCTAACCGGTGATAAACTCGCAGTGATGATCACAGAGCAAGTATACGCACATCCCATTTATCAGTAACAACAGACACTCTGTCAATAAATTATGCTCCTGAACTAGTCCAGTGGTATAGGAACACGATTATCAATAAATTATGCTCCTGAACTAGTCCGGCGTTATAGGAACACGATTATCAATAAATTATGCTCCTGAACTAGTCCGGCGTTATAGGAACACGATTGTCAATAAATTATGCTCCTGAACTAGTCCAGTGTTATAGGAACACGATTGTCAATAAATTATGCTCCTGAACTAGTCCAGCGGTATAGGAACTCGATTATCATCGAAAACCTACATCAGTCGACACGCTAAGTCAGTCATACTTACGGCTGACAAGACCAGATAATGACGTTCCCGACGATCTGGATCATCAATCAATAAGTTAGGACCACACTAGTACATTTAATTCCCGTGTAAACTGTCAGGCGAGAGAGTTCTTCTTGTTTTCATCTTCTTCCCTAAAGTAACCATCTTCTTCTTTAGGTTTGCAGCGTTCAAATTAAAGCCGCCCGCGGCAAGAGGCTGTTTGGGGCTTTGGTTTATTGATTTAGTAAACGGACGTGCTGAACTACAGTTTTCGCGCTTTTTCATCATACTGAATTATACCTTTCTTGTAAACTTGCCCTCACTCTAATCATATTAGAATTATATAGCTCTTGTCAATTATTCTCTTTAAAAAAAAAAAAAATCATGCCCTTTATCCTTGCAATCTTTTTCTTCTTTCTAATCTCGTTTTACATAGACATGACTTGCTCCTCTTTCTCGTCTATTTTAATCATACTGAACTACATAGACATAACTTTTCTCTCTTTCTTGTCTATTTTAATCATACTGAACTACATAGACATAACTTTTCTCTCTTTCTCGTCTATTTTAATCATACTGAACTACATAGACATAACTTTTCTCTCTTTCTCGTCTATTTTAATCATACTGAACTACATAGACATAACTTTTCTCTCTTTCCTAACACACTGAATTAAATAGTTCTTCAAAACTAAAAAAAAATTATTATAAAAATTTGTAAGTGCAACATATAGCATACACATTGTAGGAAATATTGAAATGAACTGTAATAATTAAATAAGCAGGTAATCAGTAACGTTAATAAACGAATGAAAATATAAATAAATAATTGAACGAACCACTCAAGAAGAGACCTATATAATACCAACCAACCAACTAACCAACCAACCAATCAATCAATCAATCGATCACACATTCAGTCGGGTCTAAATCGCCATAGTGCAGGAGGTTTGCAGCAGACACGGACAATGTGAATTATAGAATTCTCTGGCAGGCAATTCTTAAACACAGGTTCTTTTTCAATGTTTCACCTGTCCGGCTGACCGGACAGTGTGAATTATAGGATTCACTGGCTGGCAAGTCTTAAATCCAAGTTCTTTCATTTGATCTACCTGTCCTGCTGGCCAGACGGTGTGAATTACTGGATTCGTGAACAGGCAAGTCTTAAATATAAATTCTTTCTATAGTTTTACTTGTCCTGCTGACCGGACAGTGTGAATTATAGGATTCGCTGGTAGGCAGGTCTTAAATACGGGTTCTTTCTATTGTGTCACCTGTCCCGCTGACCGGACGGAACTAGAGGGGTAACATCGCCAATGATACTGACTATCATCTACTTCCACCCTCCGCGAAATCAACTAATATTGAAATCAGACGTTGAAACCAAATTAATCAATCATCTGCTTCTTTTTTCCTTCTGCATAATCGCAACCCAGCCCCTTCTCCCCCACAAGAAAACCAAAACAAAACAACTTTCTGCGCGCCAAATTTAACGTACCTGTTTATAAACGAACTTGTAAGCTTCACAGATGCTGTTTTTCCAATCTGTCTACAATTTTCTGGCGCTCTTTAAATCACTTTAGTTGAAATGTCAATGACGAGCGATGTGAAAAAAATCTTCAGAAGTTTACACTATAGCAGTTTGAGTATGCCCAGGCACATTTCCAGTTTTGTCGATAAGAACAAGGCAAGCAGGAAAAAAAAAACCTCCTCAAAACTGGTGAAAACAACAGACGGTAAATATCGGTGAAGAACCCAAAATTTAATGACGATTACTGATACATTTTTCTGTACCTATTCCACAAATTGGCATTAAAATGCAGCAAACTTTAATCACGACCGCTCTTTAGTTCTCACTCACTCACTCACTCACTCACTCACTCACTCACTCACTCACTCACTCACTCACTCACTCACTCACTCACTCACTCACTCACTCACTCACTCACTCACTCACTCACTCACAAGAATGATGAGAGGCCTAACTTGACCAAAGATGCTAAACCTAAATGTGGCTGGGCTGAAGAAGTCGGTATCTTGGCTCGGTTGCACGACAGCCAACTAGCACAGTTTTCGACCTAAACTGGGCGCCAACTAGCTTAGTTGGCTTCTAAGCTCTATGTAGTGTTTCACGTATCCTTGGACGCGTGCCGCCGCCTAAATTAGGTCGGAACTACTGGAACATCAGTGGCATTTGGATCTCTGTTTTCTCAATACACGTCTGCAAACACAACAAGGAATGAAATGGGAAAAACTGCTACCAGCATGCGCAAGCTTGACCTCTGTCTTTCTTGTTGCTGCCATATTGTGAGGTACATTAAGATTATTTTGTAAATATTGATTACACATTGTGAGGTACACTAAGATTATTTTGTAAATATTGATTACATATTGTGAGGTACACTAAGATTATTTTGTAAATATTGATTACACATTGTGAGGTACACTAAGATTATTTTGTAAATATTAATTGTATATTGTGAGGTGCACTAGGCTGTTGAACTATATGAGGCGTCACCTAGCGTGACTATATGTAATGTAAAATAACTTGACTATCTGTAATGTAAACTAATCTAACATGACTAATATAATGTTAACAAACGCGAGTATGTAATGTAAAATGAGTGTTGTAATGTAATCTAATTTTACTAATGTGATGTAAACTAACCTGTATGTATGTAATCCAAATTAACTAAGTGTATGTAATGTAAACAAAGCTGAATATATATGATGTAAACTAACCTGAGTGTATGTAATCTTAAATTCTTTGAGTGTACATGATGCAAATTAATCTAAGTGCATGCGATATAAATGGCCTGAGTGTATGTGATATAAATGGCCTGAGTGTATGTGATGTAAACTAGCCTGAAGGAACAAAATACAAACCAATGTGAGTGTATATAAACTAATCTGAGTATATGTAATCTAATCTGAACGTATGTAATGTAATATAATCTGACTGTACATAATGTAAATAATCTGAGTCGTATATAATGTATCAAATTTCTGTGTATATAAACTAATCTGAGTATATATAAACTAATCTGCGTGTATATAATGTAATCTAATCTGAGAACATGCGATCTGCACTAAGCATCTGTGTCAGTATGTATGGTGAAGGGGCTAACCTGGGTGGTTGTTTACGATGTACTTTTATTTCAATAGTCCGACTCTTGTTTCAGTCTGTATCACATCGTTACATTGTGTGTGTAACGCTAAGGAACAAAGTAAGGAACACAACTTCTAATTATAATCTTACTATCAACTCTGTTGTCTCACATCCTGTCAAAATAGTTGTTGCGATGCATAATAATTACTTAAATGGTAGCATAAGTTCACTATATTATGTGACCATGTCTGACGTAACTACAGTCTTCAGTAGAAGGCACACATAAGTTCACTATATTATGTGACCATGTCGGACGTAACTACAGTCTTTAGTAGAAGGCACACATAAGTTCACTATATTATGTGACCATGTCGGACGTAACTACAGTCTTCAGTAGAAGGCACACATAAGTTCACTATATTATGTGACCATGTCGGACGTAACTACAGTCTTCAGTAGAAGGCACACATAAGTTCACTATATTATGTGACCATGTCGGACGTAACCACAGTCTTCAGTAGACAGCGCACTATCGAAAGATATTTGCAGTGCATGACAGGTAGGAACTATGCGACATGCTCACACTGTTTGGTTGCATGCGGCATATCCAAATTGTTTATCTGTATATGCATATTTTTGTCTGCATGTGGCGTATCCAAATTGGCGTATCCAAATTGTTTATTTGTATGCATATTTTTTGTCTGTTTGGCTGCATGCGGCATATCCAAATTGTTTATCTGTATGCATATTTTTGTCTGTTTGGCTGTGCATGTGGCGTATCCAAATTGTTTATCTGTATGCATATTTCTGTTTGGCTGCATGTGACGTATCCAAATTGTTTATCTGTATGCATATTTTTGTCTGTTTGGCTGTATGTGACGTATCCAAATTGTTATATTTGTATGCATATTTTTAATTGTTTGGCTGCATGTGACGTATCCAAATTGTTATATTTGTATGCATATTTTTAATTGTTTGACTGCATGTGACGTATCCAAATTGTGCGACTGATTGAATCTTTTTCACTGTTTGGCTGATGTGACGTATCCAAATTGTGTGACTGTACGTATATTTTTCACTGTTTGGCTGTATGTGACGTACCCAGATTGTGCGACTATGCATATTTTTTCGCTGCTTGGCTGCATACGATGTACTCAAATTGTGAGACTGTGAACATATGTTTCTTTATTCTTTAGCTGCATGTGACGTACCCGGAATATGTGAATCCGTACTTCATTTTCACACTGTATTATTGCCTGTGACGTTTGATAACTTGCGCTTGCTCTATATATTGTTGTTTGGATAATATGTGTCATACATTGTTGTTTGGATAATATGTGTCATGAATATTGTGTTGGATTGCGCACGACGTGTAAATATTGTGACGTTCACAAGGATGAAAAACTTGCAAACGTCACAGCAAACCAGATAAGTAAATGCATAACTGAATCATATCGTTTCAACCGAAACAGATCGTTTAAGCACAAATAGTAAATCGTCAAGAGTAAATGAATTATAGACACAGGTTTAATGAACCCTATTGATAGCAGTACTATTTAATAGAAGCCAAGAAACTGACACACATGGAGTAGAGAGGGCATCCTTTATTTTGATTTTTTTAAACGGAATTTAAACACATGAAAGTTAACTTATTGGAAGCATCGCAAAAACACTGGATTTGAACCCCATTTCTCTGCACAGTCCTGGATAATGCACCTGTACGCCTACACGAGGCAGTTAGCTGTGGTGAATCTTGTCTTTCAATATTCTCAAGACTGCACCGTAAAATTACAAACAGCTTTTAACGCTTTCGAGAAAACCATTATCGCATCAGCAGAATAGAACGACCACTCCCACCGTGGACGTTGTCGGCAAGGGAGATAACTACTTTCGTCTCGTTTTTGGCTTTGGGCCATTTTTAAAGGCGCGCTTGTAACACTCGGTAGCGATTCGTAGCAACCGCTGCTTATCAGTTGAGAGCATGGTCTTACTACACATTTTTTTTTATGTTTTTGACCAGTTCAGTTCTATAGGCACCTGTAACATTCTGCTACAATACGTAACAACCAATTATTATAAAGTAAGCTCATAGTTTTACTACACATTGTGTACAATTTACAACGTTAAGTAAAAATAAAATGACGAAGATTAAATTATCTGATATATATAACCAATGTCATATATAACCAATAGAAGACCACATACATATAACTGTTATTAATAGTTGCTGACGTCATAGTTGCTGACGCTCGCCGCTGTGAACAGTTTACGAACACACTTCAAAACAAATTAAACAGGAGATAAACATATTTCTATCTCAAGTTGTTTTTCTTTTTAATGCAACCACCTAGTTGGCAGCAGATAAAAACACTTTACACGAATCCCTAAATTTATCACCGCCTGATGATCCATTATTTGGCTAATCGTCCTGAGAAATCAACTCTGTTGGAGTCGGCAGCATCTCTTTGAAGTAAAACTGCAATGCGCACATAAATAAACAGATTACACGCCTACCGGAAGTAGTTATCTGATGAGAATGAAATCTTTTGGCAACTTTATTGACTTTTCATCGCTTTTACTTTTCAACGGACAGCAAGTAAGTGCTTTATTAAATCCGATTTCATGGAAACCAGAAACACAAGGCAAAGGTTAAAGTCGCAACAGAGAAACCATAAATAACATGACAATGGTTAAAGTTGCAGCAAAGAAACCATAAACAAAAAGGCAATGGTTGAAGTTGCCTAGAGAAACCAGAAAAAGGCCATGATAAAAAGTTGCCACAGAAACCAGAACAAGAGGAACAAGAGAAAGGTTAAAATCGCTTAGAGAAACCAGAAACGGGCAATGGTTAAAAAGTTGCCACGAGAAACAATAACAAAATAATGATAAACAGTTGCCTAGAGAAACCGAAAAGAAGGCAATGATTAAAAGTTACCTAAAGAAACCAGAACAAGGTAGAAGCTAAAAGTTGACTAGAGAAACCAAAACAACTCAATGGTTAAAAAGTTGCCTAGAAAAAACAGCAGAAGGTAATGATATAAAGTTATCTAGAGAAACCAGAATAAGGCAATGATAAAGGTTGCCTAAAGAAACCAGAACAAGGTATTGGTTAAAAAGTTGTCTAGAGAAACCAAAAGAAGGCAATGATTAAAAGTTGCCTAAAGAAACCAGAACAAGGTAGTGGTTAACAAGTTGTCTAGAGAAACCAGAAAAAGGCAATGATAAAGGTTGCCTAAAGATGCAAGGACAAGGAATGGTTAAAGTTGCCTAGAGGAATCAGGACAAGGCCATTGTTAAAGTTGACTAGAGAAATTAGAACAAGACAATGTTTAAAATGTTGCCTTGAGAAACCAGAACAAGTGGTTATGAAGGTGCCTAGAGAAACCAGCACAAGGCAATGGTTAAAAAGGTGCATAGAGAAACCAGAACAAGCCACGGTTAGTCACAGAGAGAAATCAGAAAATACAAGGCAATGGTTGAAGTTGCCTAAAGAAACAAGGACAAGGCAATGGTTAAAGTTGCCCAGAGGGATCAGGACAAGGCCATGGTTAAAGTTAAAAACCAGAACAAGGCAATGGTTAATAAGTTGCTTAGAAACTAGAACAAGACTATTGTTAAAGTCGCCAAGAAAAACCAGTAAAAGGCCATGGCTAAATCTTACACACACTGTTTCTTATGAGTCCCACTAAGACACTGTTCACCTCAAAATCCAACAGGTTTCTTGAGAATGGGCTTTGCAGGCATGTCCACAGACCCATGAGAGAAGGCGCGAGGGCGGATGCTAGTTACGACAACACTGGTGGCCAGCGGAGATCCCTTTTCCTCATCCGCCCAGTGCACACGGGCGTGGTCAACGTCCAGCCTGTGGAAGGGCAGAGGAATTCGTGGCAAAAGTCTCCTTCGCATATGAACGCTCACATCACTTTGGGAGCGCTGGCGGTACTGCTCATTGTCTGGTGGCACATTGTTATTGCTGGAAATCCCCACTTCTGGCAAGCCACGACTGGAAACAAAGCCAGCGTGTTGTTTAGATGTGTGCGAAGTAATGTGGGTGACACTAAACATGGGAGAGTTTAGGGTGTGATCGGACGATTGGCGCACATTGGGAGAGGAGGCCGAGGACAAGGAGTCCAGGTGTTTCCTGGGTCTGGCGATGTCAACCGTGTCTGGTGGTGACGTCAGGTGTCGGACAGCCACAGTGCTTGTGGGGTTAGGGCGCTGACTTGCAACCGTGCACAGCTCCAGCTTCTTACTTTCTCCAGGTGTTCCTAAACTGTCATTCTCCTTATCGAGCTCCTCTAGTTCTTGCCACCCATCTCTATCTTCTTGGGTTTCGAAAGCACTGTCCCATCCACCTGACTGGTCAGATGGCTGGTTGCCTGGAGGATCGGACCTGGGATAAAGTCTCGATAACATCGCATGAGAGTGACCAGTAGCAGGGGGTTCATGTCCATCAACCCGAGGATCCTTCTTATCTATTTGCATCGTCTGCGACGAGGAATCTCTCTTACTGTGGGCAGATGATGCGCTCCATTTCACAATGTGACCGCCAGACTTTGGACATCCATCAGCAGTGTCAAATGTTCCGGTTCTTTTTGCGGGATGCCCGCCAGTGGCATGCTGATTTCCCATCGGATGACTGACTGTTTTGTTGTCACTGTGATGATTAGGTCTAGGACCTTTCAGCTTCGTGTTTGACTTTGGAGAGGTGGACAGCCTGAACAGGCTCCTGTGGTCATGAACGGTTAGCACGGCTTCTGGACCAGAAGACAGGCTGGGATTATTGCCCATCCCTGGAGATCCTCCACCAGAGATATGGCTGTTTAAATCTGCGACAAAGTCGCAGATGTCGACTGCATGGGCACGCTCCTGCCCAAGGTCCTTGGCAATTTCTTGTTTAGAAGTGTATTTTCTTTTTTGAAAATTTTCTTTCTCGTCCTGGGCTCTATCCGCATTTTGAGTAAACCCGTTTGTTGCGAAATGCTGCCCGAAGTAAAATATACTTTCCTGTTTCTGCCCGACACGAGGGCCTGCTGATTTGGATTTTAGCAAAGATGCGATTCCAAGATGGTCCTCGCCCTGTGCACTTGGCACAATTTGAACATCAGGGTAAATGACTCGTCGTTTTCCCTCTTCACTCGTTAGACTGTGTGAACAAGAAGCATCGTATGAGTTGACAGCAGACAACAGAGCTGACGAAAATGAAATCGGTGAGGATGACTTTTGTTTGGAACGGCTGCGGAAATCCCCCAGCACGTACTCATAAACGTCTGAACCCGGCGGCAAAGTTTTCCTCGGAACGCTGTCTGAATCTGCCGGACACAAGTGTCTCGGACTGTTGTCTGGGCCACATAGCAAATATGTCTCTGGAATGTCATAAGAAGCAGGAGGCGAGTTTATCCTAGGAATGTCGTCAGAAGCAGGAGGCGAGTTTATCCTAGGAATGTCGTCAGAAGCAGCTGACTGTGTCGGTTTCCCCGAAATGTCGTCTGCGATGACTGAGAGGGATTGGCTCACGGCCATGAGCACAACACCTGCAAACAACAACAAATCATGAAATTTACGCGTAAATTCACACACGCAATTCAACGAGGACACACCTTGACCCATTTCACAGCTAGTTAAAGTAAGTAAAGAGTGACGTAGTCTTGATTACAACTAGGATAGAGAGGTAAAATTAATGCCAGATGAGAAACACTGGGTAACTAAAGAGTGATTGGGGAAGGAAAAGGTCAGAACAGACATAAAGCGTTACAGTTGTGAAAGAGGAAGTGTTTTAGCAGAAAGTGTAACAATTATAAATCTGGAGTTGCGTTTTAGCAAGTGTGCAACAAGTATGAAAAGGTGTGTTATATTTCATAACTAATATGACAAGTGGTGTTATGCTCCAACGGTGAAAATATGGTAGAGGAAAATGTGCTATGGAAATGCCAAACCCGTCATAGCTAGATGTTAAAGTCCAGCATTAAAGAACATCTAGGAATGAGATTAAACTTTCCCTAATGTAAAGCATTCCCTTTCCTACTTAATGCAGTCTCAACTTGTCACACGCACACGCACACACACACACACACACACACACGCACACACACACATACACACACGCACACGCACACACACACACACACGCACGCACACACACATACACACACCTACAAAGACATACACACACATACACTCACATACACAGACATACACACACACACACACACACACACACACACACACACACACAGAGACACACACGAAAACCGAAGAAAGTTTTCCATAACTCATTTACAAAGCTGGGATTTTCTTTCAAGTTATCGACCCTCTTCACGCCTAAACACATTTCAAGAATAGTGTTCTTATCACAGCGCTTGGTAAACTGTCTCAACTGTAATAAGAAATTTTCTTTGGAATAGTTTGTTGTTGTTGTTGTTGTGTGTGCGCCAATATCGGCACGAGCCGACAGTAACCAAATTGTCGTCGGTATCAAACCACTTTTGATTAATGGAACTGTTATCTTGTCGCTCGCCTGTAGTGCACACGTGACTGGCCATCACGATGGGATTCTCCAAGTCTGGCAGTTTGTATTAGAATATCGCCAGAACAAATCGGAGAACGCCATTAAAACATGTTTTCGCCGATCGCGTCTGAGCCTAGCAGTTCGCGTTTCCAACGGGAATCCAGCAAAAATCGCGATAGGGAAATCGATCTCATGAATCTGCGAGCAAACACTGCTGCGATAAAATTACTTGGTCAAACAACTAGCCTTGCTAAAGGTAGCTTGAACCATGCCGGGAAAAAAGGGAGGGAACCAAGGTATAAACATCTTTGACTGATTGGTCTTCACCAAGACGTCCTCCTCTAAAAAGAAACATACATGTAGACTGAAAGAATTTGGACACTAGGATTGTCTTGTTTGTGCATACAGATATTCTGTCCGTTGACAGCATGTGAATCCACTATTTACATTCATCTACAAACTCTAGATGATAGAATAGAGTCTTGAATCACTGGTTAATGAACTTTTAAAAAAAATCATCAAGATGGACAGTAGGAAGTAGAATTATCTGCCAATAATCTGCATATTTATTTATTCATTCTAAGACACACTAGTATCTATAATCAATTGTCCATGCACAAATATCAGCAAACGGTCAAGCTCCCAGTCGTTTGCAGAAGCATCACCCCCGTTTTGCATAATTATGCACACTCATCAAAGTGGACATGAGTCTAGACTAATGGCGTCTATTTACAAATTTACACAGTCGGCTCAATTATTTGGTAACAAAGTGGACATGAGTCTAGACTAATGGCGTCTATTTACAAATTTACACAGTCGGCTCAATTATTTGGTAACAAAGTGGACATGAGTCTAGACTAATGGCGTCTATTTACAAATTGACACAGTCGGCTCAATTATTTGGTAACAAAGTGGACATGAGTCTAGACTAATGGCGTCTATTTACAAATTGACACAGTCGGCTCAATTATTTGGTAACAAAGTGGACATGAGTCTAGACTAATGGCGTCTATTTACAAATTGACACAGTCGGCTCAATTATTTGGTAACAAAGTGGACATGAGTCTAGACTAATGGCGTCTATTTACAAATTGACACAGTCGGCTCAATTATTTGGTAACAAAGTGGACATGAGTCTAGACTAATGGCGTCTATTTACAAATTGACACAGTCGGCTCAATTATTTGGTAACAAAGTGGACATGAGTCTAGACTAATGGCGTCTATTTACAAATTGACACAGTCGGCTCAATTATTTGGTAACAAAGTGGACATGAGTCTAGACTAATGGCGTCTATTTACAAATTGACACAGTCGGCTCAATTATTTGGTAACAAAGTGGACATGAGTCTAGACTAATGGCGTCTATTTACAAATTGACACAGTCGGCTCAATTATTTGGTAACAAAGTGGACATGAGTCTAGACTAATGGCGTCTATTTACAAATTGACACAGTCGGCTCAATTATTTGGTAACAAAGTGGACATGAGTCTAGATAATGGCGTCTATTTACAAATTGACACAGTCGGCTCAATTATTTGGTAACAAAGTGGACATGAGTCTAGACTAATGGCGTCTATTTACAAATTGACACAGTCGGCTCAATTATTTGGTAACAAAGTGGACATGAGTCTAGACTAATGGCGTCTATTTACAAATTGACACAGTCGGCTCAATTATTTGGTAACTGCTGCGAAGCGCATTACAAAGAATTCGAGGTCTCGGATAACGAAAGCAACATGAAAGAGAGAGAGAACGAGGGACGGGGGAGTGGGGGAGATTTTGTACTCTGCACTGGAGATTTGCTGTCCACGATAAAAGGAAAACAAATAAAAAGTATTCTTTCAAGGTGCACAGCGATATATATATTATATATATATATACACTTGCTGACGTCAGAACGTCCCGTTAACCTCGAAAAGAAAAATCGTAACTCCGAACTTTGGCTCAAATCGTTAAATCATTACGACGACATTTGCCAATTAATCCGTTCGCCAGTATGGCGGTGTTCACCGATATTCTCGATCCGCACGCCAAACGGTTTTGAAAGACAGGAGTTATCTTTTCTTTTGAGGTACTCGTATGTTTGTATAATCACTGATTTGGTTTTCTCTTCTTGTTCTATTTTTAAAAATTGATACTTTTATACCCTAGGTTTGCGGTGCTTACGGTTTTATAACATTAGGAGATAATCTTTATGCTAAGGGGAAAGAATTTGCTTTTATGAGCATTAGGAAACAATCTTTATGCTAAGGGGAAAGAATTTGTTTTTATGAGAACTGTATCAAAGTGTACGGAATTTAAACACATGGCGATATTACACGTCTTCGTGTAAAGAATTTAAACAAACAACAACGTCACACGTCTTCGTGTAAGTGTAAGGAATTTAAACAAACAACAACGTCACACGTCTTCGTGTAAGGAATTTAAACAAACAACAACGTCACACGTCTTCGTGTAAGGAATTTTAAACAAACAACAACGTCACACGTCTTCGTGTAAGGAATTTAAACAAACAACGTCACACGTCTTCGTGTAAGGAATTTAAAAAACAACAACGTCACACGTCTTCGTGTAAGGAATTTAAACAAACAACGTCACACGTCTTCGTGTAAGGAATTTAAAAAACAACAACGTCACACGTCTTCGTGTAAGGAATTTAAACAAACAACGTCACACGTCTTCGTGTAAGGAATTTAAAAAACAACAACGTCACACGTCTTCGTGTAAGGAATTTAAACAAACAACGTCACACGTCTTCGTGTAAGGAATTTAAAAAACAACAACGTCACACGTCTTCGTGTAAGGAATTTAAACAAACAACGTCACTCGTTCTGATGAATTTGGAACAATATGTATACTCAGCGACCTAAAATTTATCGGTCGCCACAGTTAATTCCTAAAGCGAGACAATCCCTGTCCAGGTAATCGCGAGTCGAGTACATATTCAAGTTAGCAATAGGTCTAGAATCAGCATATCTTTAATCACTTATGTACATTTATTTAGTTGTCCACAAGGCATAAAAATCAAGATACCTGAGAGAAATTTACATTCATCAAGATGTCCACGAATCAAATCTGTTCACATTTACGTCCATTAAAAGTGCTGCGAAAGGGGTACAATCATGACATCTCTACACAATTATGTGCATTCATAAAGTTGTACAATCATGACATCTCTACACAATTATGTGCATTCATAAAGTTGTACAATCATGACATCTCTACACAATTATGTGCATTCATAAAGTTGTACAATCATGACATCTCTACACAATTATGTGCATTCATAAAGTTGAAAATGGGGCATCGAATCAATATATCCGTACATAATTATGTACATTCATGAAACTGTAATTGGGGTCTGGAATGTGAATATCAAGTACATTCATGAAAGCGTCAGTAGATCTTGGACATTGCGCATAATTATATACATTCAAAAAGTTGGTCAAAAACACTCTATATATGCACCATCCTATTTTCACGGTAATGCCTCCTTTGAGTTGCCACGGTAAAATCTCCTAGTTGCCACTTTAACACCGTCTAAGTGTCATGCCAACGCCTAATTAGTGGCCACGGTATCACTTCCTAAATGCCACGGTAGCCCCCCCCCCTCCGCTATTTGTCACGCTAATATCTCCTCGTTTTCACACTAACATCTCACTAACATCCCTTAGTTTCTTGCCTGTGTGAAATTCAGGAAGTAAACTATCTGAAATAGATAAAACAAGTAACCTATCGGAAATAGACCAAAAACAAGTAAACTATTTGAAATAGATAAAAACAAGTAAACTATCTGAAATAGACCAAACTAGTAAACTATCTGAACTTGACTAAAACAAGTAAATTATCTGAAATGGACTAAAACCAGTAAACTATCTGAAATAGACCAAACTAGTAAACTATCTGAAATAGACCAAACCAGTAAACTATCTGAAATAGACCAAACCAGTAAAGTATCTGAAATAGACCAAACCAGTAAACTATCTGAAATAGACCAAACTAGTAAACTATCTGAAATAGACCAAACCAGTAAACTATCTGAAATAGACCAAACTAGTAAACTATCTGAAATAGACTAAAACAAGTAAGCTATCTGAAGAATACGAACTGTTCGAATTTTAACTGATGACAGTAATGAACTGGCAGAAATGACGTGTGACAGAACTGAAACATGATAGAAATGACGTATGACAGAAATTACGCACGACAAATGACATATTTCAGGACTTTTGTTGTACTGTCGTGGACGTGAAAGCCGGAAGTTTTTTCTTTCCTTTTTTTTTTCTTCTGGAACCTTGATTTCCATTTTATTGAACTGGTGAGCTTTGATGCAGCGTGTTTGAGCTTTAGTGAGGATGGCGGAACGAACAAAAGAGCGGGCCAGTGATTTGTCTGCGGTGTAGTGCTGGGCTTGAATAATTTTGTACACGTATGAATGAGAATGTATTGTGCAGTAGTGTATGTTGTTTTCGGAATTCATTCATTACCGTGAGAAAACTGAGTAAGTATGGAAATTGTCAGTGTATTAACTTATCATTAAACAATGATCTATAAGAACACGATATATATACGGTATAAGATTAAAGTCCAATATTCTAAAGCACATAGTGACTCAGTGACCTCTCTCTCTAGTTCACACTAACACCAGTATGAAATGGAATTCCATTAGATTAGAATTGAACTGTGTCCTACTGAGCTTTGCCCGAAACAGTACACCCACGAAGCAGCAGGATGCCGAACGCAAACAGGCAAGTATACAGCTAAGAGTATCAAAATACAGAAAGTCAAGGTCAAATAAGGATGTCCGGGTTACGACTAGTCTGAAATATATAGCATGTTTATATGACACAAACAAACACTTCTAGTGCTAAGAAGATTGCGCAGCCCAGCACTTCGTCCTCAACACGCACACACATCTTTTCGCAAACAACTCACCTGAAAACCTACAAACTATACTCAATTATAAATCTTGGCTGACCTAGTAGGTTTTGCTGTAATAATTCACCAGATATTTAGCCTAACTACTGGCCAAAGCCCATACAAAAACCAGAGCCAGCCCCAGCAAGTCTAGAGAGATATACAGACAGAGCTCTTACTCTGTGTACTACAGTGTCTTACTTTCTAGCTTGATTTTGTAATTTTGTTGGATGTGCTGTCATGCAAGACTAAGGGAAGATGTCTTGACACGCATTTCTATGTGAAGATATCTTGACACGCATTTCTACGCGAAGATGTCTTGACACGCATTTCTATGTGAAGATGTCTTGACACGTATTTCTACGCAAAGATGTCTTGACACGCATTTCTATGTGAAGGTGTCTTGACACGCATTTCTACGCGAAGATGTCTTGACACGCATTTCTACGCCAAGATTCTTGACACGCATTTCTATGTGAAGATGTGTTTGGTGGACAAATGCAAACCTGAACTACATTAACTGCATCAAAGTGTTTTAGGAAAATTGGCTTGCAGTAGATTAAGATTATATTTGCAGACTCATTTCAAGAAGTACTCTTGATTTATGGGACCTTTGATAAAAATCTAAAATCTATTTTTCCAGTTGACTTCTTTGGTTCCAGTGACGAAAGGAGTCAAAAGGGGCTAACCTCGGAAAAGCAGAGAAATAATCAAAACACTTCACAAAGCAGAGCGTTGTATGTTTCCTTCAACAAGACTGTTTTTTGCTGTGTAGTGCAAGGTGTGTGATATCAAATAACTGAATAAATCAAAAACCTGCTGTGTATTTGTTTTGGCCATCTAGTGCAAGGTGTGTTTCATTTTTCCATGCAGTGCAAGGTGTGTGTTGTCAAATAATTCAATAAATCAATGGCTGACCGCACTGTGTGTTTGTTGTGCAGAGTGATCCTTAAACAAAGTGTAAAAGCATTTGTAGAAATATGTAATATATGTAAGAAATATTTAGAGGAGCGTGTAGAGTTTAAGCCTAATACGTGTTATAGTACAATTTGATGATGGTGATCAGTAGTAATGGTGATAAAGCCGAGTAGTATTGATGATTAAACACAGTAGAACTGATGATTATGGCGAGTAGTATTGATGATAACACCGAGTAGAACTGATGATTATAGCGAGTAGTATTGATAACACCGTGTAGAATTGAAGACATTGTGCAGCAAGTGGTCCCATTAATATATCATTATATGCACTCCAGTTACGCAGTAATGTGTTGCTGCTGTTTTGTACAAGAGTGTGCGTAAATAACATTATATCTATGTTCTAGTAAACATTTCATCAATCGTACAGCTGTCTATGTTCTAGTAAACATTTCACCAATCGTACAGCTGTCTATGTTCTAGTAAACATTTCACCAATCGTACAGCTGTCTATGTTCTAGTAAACATTTCACCAATCGTACAGCTGTTTATGTTCTAGTAAACATTTCATCAATCGTACAGCTGTCTATGTTGTAGTAAACATTTCATCAATCGTACAGCTGTCTATGTTCTAGTAAACATTTCATCAATCGTACAGCTGTCTATGTTCTAGTAAACATTTCAATAGTACTACTCTCTATGTTGTAGTAAACAGTTCATCAATAGTACTGTTGTCTATGTTGTAGTAGACAGTTCATCAATCGTACTGTTGTAGTAAACAGTTCATCAATAGTACTGCTGTCTATGTTGTATTAAATATTTCATCAATCTCACTGCTATGTTCTAGTAAGCACTTCATCAATAGTACTGCTGTCTATGTTGTATTAAATATTTCATCAATCTCACTGCTATGTTCTAGTAAGCACTTCATCAATTGTACTGCTGTGTAACAAAACACACTTCAGCACCTGCTTTTCAGTGTCGTAATTATCGCATCGCCAGGTTCCAGCGTCTAAAATGGAAATGAAAGTTGACCGGGTGTCACGAGTACAAATTACTTTAATCTTTTAAAGTGGGGAGTATGTTAATTACGTGTACATTTTAATGTAAACGTGTTTGCAAGATTAAGATAATCGCTAGATTAGCAAAAGAAGTATTGTACTAAAAAAGACACTTCGATGGAATGAGTAAACTGCTTACTTCGAGATGGTATTTGATTACATAATTATGAAATATACGCAGTTGTGTAAACCTAATTTTGTTGATGAAAACTCTTTCCTACCTCGTAATGTGCATTCATAAGGTTTTTTATTAGAGTAGAATAACTAAAAATTAATTTAACACAAATTAGCCGTGTCAGTAGATGCTGTTGCCGTGGAACGTAATACAGTATTTTCCGATTCAATTTCTAATGGTCAGGAAGGTATAAATGGCGAGAACACATAAGGTTTAAAATTACAAGAGTCAATTTTCTTACTGATGAATATTTAATGTGCTGTGCTAGGTACAGTACTGATTTAAACCCGGTACAAAACAACTCTATAAAATTCACTCTTTTACCGTCAACAGCAGAGTAAAAACGTCATCTTCTTGGTGAACAAGTTAGTTGTTAAGTTTACTGGAGTGTGAAGGGCAGACGCACTTTTCTTGGCAGGACAAGACCACATACAACACGCGGGCACTAAAAAGCTATTAGTGGACCTCACACAGTTTTAAGTGTAAAGCTAAAAAGTCTATTGATTTTATTTTTTACTAGTGTTATAGTTGTCGACTACTTGAACCGTAAAGTGTGTATTAATGAGTAAACTAAGACGTATTTTGACTTGATACTAACATCACAGTTGTAGACTAGCTGTCTAGGTCCACTTCAGGGTGTCTTGACCAATCAAGCTGAGATCCCTCTATAGTACTCGCACACAATGACTAGCAACAGACTAGTTCCAGTGTGAAGACGCTTTCCGACCGGTCAGACACTCATGCTTTGAAGCACAACTCTCGTTGAGCTGTCACACGTGGGCGATTGCCAAAACAGTTGTGTTGATGAGCTCCACAAAAAAGCCGGTCCTGCAACAATGACAATTTCGTAGTTTAAAGCTTGGATTTCAATAATTAGTAAAAGATTATTCAACTTGGTTTCGATAATATATCCATCAGTATGTATTATAATGTTGTAACATTTCTTAGGTACAGAATAAAACAACCCAAACTGTTTCATCAATGTACGTATGTTTACCTTCGTCTTTTGCTTTAAGTATCATTCATAAAACATTTATGTTTTAACGTACAACGCCAACAACAACACCCCATCGTAATATATGAAGCAACACATAGTGCACTTTATCTCTACATGAACAAATAAATTACGTTGGCAACAGGTGCTTTCAGGCGATATATCGAAAACCATAAACAGGCGTTATTTGCTGCTTATTTAAACACGTGTGCACTCACACACACACACACATACACAAACACACACCATATTCACACAGAGACATACACACATACACAGACGCTCAAACAACTGAAAGTTATTTGTTTATCACTTGGAACGGTCTTAAATGTTTGATTTCTAAGTATCGATTTTCTTTTTAAACTTCGACCAAAACATTAAAAATGTACGTAATACTTTGGGCTCTACTCGGAACTCGGACCACATACAAACACCGGCATAAAATACATTTTGGTTTGAAACAACTGTTTTTTATTCCGCAAGAAATCTTAGAACGAAACTAAAATGGTAAACTGATAAAATCAAAGTCTTTTATGATTGATATGGTAAACTGATAAAATCAAAGTATTTTATGATTGATATGGTAAACTGATAAAATCAAAGTCTTTAATTATTGGAACTCGTAGACAAATAACAATAAGAATATAAATAAAATAAAGGAAAAAGTTAAAAGAGAGAAAAAAGAAGGGGATGAAAGAAAGGGAAAGAAAACTAACTGAAACAAAATAGAGAGAAAAGAAAAAAGAGGAAAGAAAAGAGAGGAAAGGTAAAAGAAAAGAGAAGAAAAAAAGAGGAAGAAAATATGAAAGATTAAACGGGACAGGCAAATAAAAATAAAGAAAGAAAAACAATAATAAAAGAAAATGCGGAATGTATATAGTTTGTAAATAGGTGTCAAAGTGTGAATAGCGAAGATTGACTTAACGAAGAGTGACTTAGGAAGTAATGTGTGGAGCAAAGAGTGACTTAGGAAGTAATGTGTGGAGCAAAGAGTGACTTAGGAAGTAAAGTGTGGAGCAAAGAGTGACTTAAAAAGTAAAGGTGTGGAGCAAAGAGTGACTTAAAAAGTAAAGTGTGGAGCAAAGAGTGACTTAGGAAGTAAAGTGTGGAGCAAAGAATGAAATAGAAAGTAAAGGTGTGGAGCAAAGAGTGACTTAGGAAGTAAAGTGTGGAGCAAAGAGTGACTTAGGAAGTAAAGTGTGGAGCAAAGAGTGACTTAGAAAGTAAAGGTGTGGAGCAAAGAGTGACTTAGAAAGTAAAGGTGTGGAGCAAAGAGTGACTTAGGAAGAAATGGTGTGGAGCAAAGAGTGACTTAGGAAGTAATATGTGGAGCAAAGTGTGACTTAGGAAGTAATAAATTTTCCTCGAGTAAGACAATCAAACAAACCAGAGTCCGAGACTTGCTGTTTCTCACGTGACCATATAGGAACAACATGGTGGCTGCTTTGTTTATAAACTGACTTTCACCACGCAAATTATTAACGACGAAGCAGAAGGCACTGCAACAAGGCAGTGATGGAGTGATGCTATTTACATACTAAGAAGACTGCTATTTTTGCAGGTGAAAAATATGTCTTGAGGTCCTTCTTGAGAAAGATCTGGTCTCATTTTCTTTGAGGCTGGCAATTGCAAAATAAAACATAGACAGTTTCTACGGAACAGGCACATAAGTGAAAAAAACCACAACCACACAGCGAAAAGCACTTTGTAAATGCGAGAAAGGACATGTGATGAGGAAAATGAGCTCTTCTGGTGTCAGATTAACACACTCTGCTAAAAAAAAAAAAAAAGAAATCATTCCCACAATTGCCGTCAAGAAATCGATTTTGTCTGTGAGTACCAAGTATACCAGAATTATGAGAGGTTGTTCTTTATTTGACAGACATTAGCATCCCATAATAGTTGGCTAAAAAATGTACAAAATTTCTGTTCTTACAATAAATATCTATCTATCTATCTATCTATCTATCTGTCTGTCATATTGGTGTGTGGATCCAGCGTTATCATTAACTTATCAGTAAAACGTATTGCTGTAAGTTGATTCCTGTGAATTCGATTTGAGAGCCAATACAGATATGGTGCTTGAGTTTGGTTTTTAGAATTCACAAAGATTATTTTGAATGTTCCTCGTGGTGTTTGAGTAAAAGCACATGAAAATTCGAGAACATTCGGATGATTCTCTAAGGTTTGCTTGGTGAGATCATTGAACATTCTTAAACAGTTATGCCTAGAAGAGACACATGGACCCTTGCCTGAATAAGAAAGACAGTGACTCGTTGCAACCATCACCACCCCAGTGATAGCACACCGTAATTATTTTGTTCTAAACGTGGTTCTTTCACTTAGGTCAAACTATTTATAGCACTGCATTTATTTAAAGCATGATGTGTTTATCCTGGAGTAAAGCAGTTAGAATTTATAACGCTTTGTTTGAAGCGTACCCGTACGGTCATATAATTGGGCTTTGTTTCAAGCGTACCCACACGGTCATATAATTGGGCTTTGTTTCAAGCGTACCCACACGGTCATATAATTGGCCTGTTTCCAAAATCCAAAATCCAAATACTGGTATACGTCGTTTGTAAGTGTGTGTGCGTGGTATGTTTGTGTTGTGTTCGTGTATGAGTTCAGAACTGTTTAAAATTAACAGTGACAATCTTGAGACTAAGAGAGGATATATACATCTCATATATTTGAGAGATACAAAATGGAAATGTTGTAAGAGACTATGTTAATCGCGATGCAGACATTATTTATTAGTGTAACCAGAACAGTCAATACATGAAGTCACAACAATCACAGGTTGAAGACCAGAACAATCAATACGTGAAGTCACAACAATCACAGGTTGAAGACCAGAACAATCAATACATGAAGTCAAAACAATCACAGGTTGAAGACCAGAACAAATCAAATTATTATTTGATTAAAACAATCAATGTTTGTATACCAGAACAATCAAAGACCGAAGACAGGAACAGTCAAATTAAGACTAGAAAAATCAAGTTGTGAAGACTAAAACAATCAAAGGTTGTATACCAGAACAATCAAAGACCGAAGACATGAACAGTCAAATTAAGACTAGAAAAATCAAGTTGTGAAGACTAAAACGATCAAAGGTTGCATACCAGAACAATCAAAGACTAAAGACCAGAGTAATCAAATGTTGAAGACTATGTCAAAACAAAGCTGGAAAACCAGAACAATGAAATCGTGAAGACTGGAAGACTGAAGACATGACAACTGTAATGTGAATATATAGTATGTCATTATGTGAAGACAAGACCATAGAGAAATATATGACAACTGAGAAAATATGTATGTAGGCATGCCAAAGTATGAATACATGACAAGCTTAGCGTGAAGGTTTGGCACATTATGAAGACATGAATGTTTTGAAGACACGACAGAGTGTGAACGCATAGCACATTATGAATAGTGTGAAGCCATATTGTGTGAAGAATGACATAGTGTGAAGGCATAGCACATTATGAAGATATGAATAGTGTGAAACTATATAGTGTGAAGACATAGCATAGTATTAAGACATGATAGTGTGCAGATATGAAGTTTGAAGGCATAACACAGTACGAAGATATGAGTGTAAAGACATGAAATGTAAAGATTTGATGTATTTTGAAGACAAGACACATTACGAAGACATGACAGTATAATGACATGGTATACTTTGAAGACACGACACAATACGAAGACATGACAGTGTAAAGAGCATAATAACATCCGAAGCTGACAAATTAGTGGTGTGTTGTGTCTGTATTATTGATTGTTTCGTCGTGAGTACATCTGCTACTCAGCAGTTTATATTTACAAATACACACAATACAAATTGATGGGTTAAAACAAAAAGCCACCCATAGCTGATCTACAGATGATATACATGACGACGAGTTAGTTACAATTAACAACCCTCAAAAAGTCAAAGAAGTTTTACTCAATAAATGTTCCTGTTGTGAACGCTTGAATGAAGCGTGTTGTAATATATAACCACTATATCCCAGTTTATTTGTAATATATAGCACTGTATCCCTGTTTATCTGTAATAAATAGCCACTATGTCCCAGTTTATCTGTAATATATAGCCACTATGTCCCAGTTTATTTGTAATAAATAGCCACTATGTCCCAGTTTATCTGTATTATATAGCCACTATGTCCCAGTTTATCTGTAATATATAGCCACTATGTCCCAGTTTATTTGTAATAAATAGCCACTATGTCCCAGTTTATCTGTATTATATAGCCACTATATCCCAGTTTATCTGTAATATTTAGCCACTGTATCCCAGTTTATCTGTAATAAATAGCCACTATATTCCAGTTTATCTGTAATATTTGGGATATCGATTGTACTGTAAAGAAAACCTTTCTCATGCCAATAGTCCATTATACAAATTGTCCTGTTTTAGATCACACACAAGCGCTATATGTAAAATAGCACAGCAATACAAATGGTAATGCGAAGTTGTTTTAAGCCAAAGAAATGTTTTGCACTTCTTTCGTCTTTCGATCATAGCCTTGAACCGATGCCGTCGAAATCAAACAGACGTTCTATGATAATATTTACATGCAATTGCCCCCTTCTTCCCCATATCCCTCCATCTTTATCCCACCCATCCACCCACGCATCGCACAGATCCATACACACCATTTAATTTTGGTTCTTGCAAAGCAAACTAGCCATCCCATCTAGTCGCCATTTTTGAATTTGTAAATAAATAAAGTTAATTTTGATCGTTTCCTAAATTCATAATTACATTCTGTGTATTGAGAGCCAGAGCTAAGAAACAAGATAAATTAATACTGGCTTCATAATGTTGTTAGGGTTCCGAGAAGTAAACATGGATAAATTGATAAGTAGATAAAGGGATAAAAGTTGTTAGGGTTACCGATAAGTAACAAGAGGCAAATTTAATATTGATTCCACAATGTTGTCAAGGTTACCGATACGTAATAAAGAGATAAATTAATAATGGTTTCACGATGTTGCCAGGGTCACCGATAAGTAATTGAAAATCTAATACTTTTTTAAAATGCTGCTGAACAGAAACTGAAATCTCTGTTAATCAAAAGCACGATGTGAATCGAGTGTCGATTTATTGCCACCCACACACTCCCACAACCCCCCCCCGCACACACACGCACGCACACACATACGCACCACGCACACACGCACGCACACACACACACACACACAAAATAGGCAAAAGAAACTAAACGAAGAAAAACGGTGCATCAAAATGAAGTCTCACAATGTGCAATCAGAAACTCGCCCTATGGGATTTTACAAGTCTCCAGGGTTTATGTTATATACTCTAATTGGAAAATAACATAAAATTAAGTTTCGGATAACTGTAGTTGAATTGGTGACAATTTTTCTAACGACTTCACTCAAAGACTCAGTGTCAGTACTCAGAGAGACCGACTAAAAGAGACCGACAGGTAACTGGAGTTCGTTCAGTCTATAAATCAGTGTTCGGGTAATTGCGCACCCGCTCTTCAGTGGTCATGTGGTTTTGCGCGCGGTGTTCTCGGTGCGCGTTCTAAACTCTCGCAGCACGTGCGAGAGTGGAAGAGTCCACTCTTAGGGTAATTTGGATAGTGTGCTTGATAATGATAATTAATATAGGGCGTTGGTTTATTTAATTGCAATATTTGACGTAAGAAAGAAAAAACCGAGTGCTTGATATACTGTTTATCACACGTGCTGTGTTTATTGCCGTGAAAATCATTTCGAATTTAATCTGATTTACCACGGGTGTGGAGTGGGGAAACCCCTCACTTGCCATTTTATAATTAGGCGCTTTAGTCTGCCAGGCAGTCCTTCACCAAATCGCTACGTGCTTTTAGAGGATTTCTGAAAATTTTATGTTTCACTCTAGTTTGATGTCTGTCGCAGGAATCCGCAAACATTTTGAGGTGGGCCAAGTCCTGTCGTATTTTGGGGGCTTCGTTTATCAGTCTAGCCATCTGCATCAACTGGCACTCTAATGTAGATTTCTGAGTTTTTAACAGTTGGTGTCATTAATTTTTGCCGCATTGAGGTTTACTGCATTTAAGCGCACAATCAGTTCATCAATTTTCCTACACCACTTGACAGTCCGACACCGTGATAAGTCCAATGTTGTCTTGTCATTGGTCTTAAACACCGTGATATGTCCAATGTTGTCTTGTCATTGGTCTTAAACACCTTGATATGTCCAATGTTGTCTTGTCGTTGGTCTTAAACACCGTGATATGTCCAGTGTTGTCTTGTTATTGGTCTTAACACCGTGATATGTCCAATGTTGTCTTGTCGTTGGTCTTAAACACCGTGATATGTCCAGTGTTGTCTTGTTATTGGTCTTAACACCGTGATATGTCCAATGTTATCTTGTCACCGTACCTATACACTACGATACGTACAGTGATATCTTGTCTTTGTTTGTTCCTGCACAGCATAATACGTCCAGTGCTATCTTGTCACCGTTCCAGCATACCGGTACGTCCAGTGCTATCTTGTCACCGCTCCGGCATACCATGGTACGTCCAGTGTTATCTTGTCACCGTTCATAGACACTATAATGCGTCAATGATTTTATTTTTACCCCCAAGCGCTAAACTAACAGAAAGTGTCATATTTTGTAAAAACGACAACTTGAGAAACAACCACTGCTAAAATTTAAATAATATATAAATAGCTTCACCTGTCAATAACACAAATGAACAAATTTAAATTAATTTTTGTTTAAGTTGAAGAAATTGTATAAATATTTAATTAAAATAAAAATTCACATTATACTCTCTGTGTTGGACATGTAATATTTAATTTCAACTTATCCGTCTAACCGTTAAGCTGAAACTAGATTGCTCTACTGTTAAATGAACAAAAATGCTCTCTAAGCTAAAAACCAATCAATTTTTTTATTATCTACATGACCGATATCCATTAATAAAACAGTTATTCAATTTAAAATCAAAGACTACGTCCATTTATGTAAATTAAGATAATGTCTACCTTGGTTCGAAATTAAAGTAAAAGAGAATCCACAAGTTCTTTAAAATAATCCAGAAAATGATTCTTATTCTAGAAACTAAAAATAAGGCAATCATCATATATTTTAAATTCTAAGATTGCAAAAGTGCTTTAAATTAAACCAAAATTCCAGAGAGTTGGCAAGTCATAGAACATCTCGTTCTGAATGAACAACCAAGAGATCACAAAGTTCTCTAAACGAAATTCTTAAACACCACGTGGTCTTGGAAACCAAGAGATCAGTAGATGTTCGTAAGACAGTCATGTAATATAGGCATACATGAAAAGTTCACAAATCTGACTCTGAAACAGCATCACTGCACGGACTTTAAAGAGAATCATTGTGTGGACTGTCAAACAATGTCATTGTACCGGCTGTAAAACAGAACCATTATATGGACTGTCAAACAATGTCATTGTATGGACTGTAAAACAGAACATTAAATGGACTGTCAAACAATATCATTGTATAAACTGTAAAACATAACCATTATATGGACTGTCAAACAATGTCATTGTATGGACTGTAAAACATAACCATTATATAGACTGTAAAACAATGTCATTGTATGGGCTGGAAAACAGAACCATTGTAACGTGTCCATCGGTTTTTGCTAATAATGTCAAAGTAATTTTTAACTATTCATCGAGCTTTTAAATTATATGAATATTTGAAAACAAACCACAGCAACATTCACATTACTCTCGGGAAATAACTCTTTTCCCTTTTCAAAGTGAAAACGATTAAAAGTAGGCAAACATTGAGTTACATCGATTCATGACGTAGTTTGGGAAGACTTGTCCTGGAGAACATGTCAAAGCTTGCAGACCTGATTGCATTTAGTTTCAGATTGATTGATTTTTAAATTCAGATTGTGTGGCAAAATGGCCAGTAGGTTAAAGATTTTCCTAAAAATAAAACACGATACCAGTGAGTTCAATCGGTACGACTAAGCCATTTTGTTACGTTGAAAGATGGGAATGCTTTCGTTTCCTCGTGATGTGCTGTTTCCGATGAATCAATTTCATCTTACATTTGAACACGTGTTTTAATTAATAATGTGATTACGTCCTGCATTTGAACACGTCCCGCGTTGGAAAATATCCATCATTGAAAATATTCCACCATCTGAACCCCGTCCTACATTTGAACACATCCAATATTTGAACCCGTGCTAACTTTTGAACACATTCAACACTAGAACCCATACAACATTTGAATACGTCTAGCATATGAACACGTACTTCATGAACACATCCAACATTTGAAAAGCCTTACGTTTGGATACATGAAACATTTTAATCTTTCGTACTTTTGAACACATCCAACATCCAACGTTTGAACCCGCCCTACATTTGAACACATCCATCATTGAACACATCCTACCTCCGAACCCGTTCCGTGTTACTTTTTGTTGCGATGTTCCTATGAACGAGCGCCTGTAGTCTGCAATTTTAATTAATGATGCATATCAGTTTGTAAACAAGCTTTGGAAGGGTGACTAGCACTGAATTACAAATCGATTTGTGACGTCAATGACTGAGCAGTAGGAGTCAGCAATAAAGAAAAGGCAAAGGATTACGAAATAATACAATGACGATTCTTTTCCTCGTCACATTCACTAAACACTACTATCATTTTACAAGAATTTCCTCGTCACATTCACTAACCAACTACTATCATTTGACAAGAATTTCCTCGTCACATTCACTAAACAACTACTATCATTTGACAAGAATTTTGTTTCTTATATTGCAAAAGAAGTATTTTCAAAAAAGATTTTAAAATTTAGCGCAATATTGCTTTTCTAGAAAGTTTTCTTTATCGATTGTAAGCATGTAACATTCATTCGTTAGCCTCGTCTGTCTGTCTGTCTGTCTGTCTGTCTCAGTGCTTGTCTACTCAATATCCATCCATCCATTCATTAATCCACCCACTTACCCACACCGTCGCAGACATCGATCTATCTACCTGAAACCAAAAAAAAAAAAAAAAAAAAAAAAGAGTGTGGTAGAATTACCACAGGTGTACAAAAGTTGTGTAGAGGATAAAAATACTGTTATATATGTATATCCTAAAACTTGAGAGAAGGAACGCAAAAATAAATGCAGAGAAAGAAATACTCAAGAAAAAAGTACAGTGTTTCATAGACAGATAATACAGACGATATTCACAAAATCAGAGCATGCTGCAACGTTTCACACCTACAGGTCTTGTTGTCACGTGGCCATATCGGTTGTCTCGGCATTAAAACTCCAAGAATCAAATCACACCTGTAAGTCTTGCTGTCATGCGACCGAAGCGGTCAACGGACATAACACCTCGATCAAATCACAAATGTAAGTCTTGCTATGATGTGGCCCCACTGGATGACATCATTAAAACTCAACCAATCAAACCGCATTGTAAGTCTTGCTGTGATGTAATTATGCGGTGGATTCGGAGTTAAAACTCGACCAATCAAATCACACTTTGTCTTTCTGCAACGAGACGTAAACGGCTGGCACAACAATAAAACTTGACTAACCTATAAGTCTGGCTAAGAGTTGACCTAACCAGTTGAATGATCGTTTAGATTTGACCAATCAAACCATATTTGCAAGAACGTAATGAATCTTTCATGAACAACAGCCATGGTTTATATTTAATGAATCTTTCATGAACAACCAGCCATGGTTTTTCACCTATATGAATTCTAAGCATATGTTCATTTCTTTAATGTATTAGATTTCTTGTTCATCAATACAGCTATATGAATTCTAAGCATCTGTTCATTTCTTTAATGTATTAGATTTCTTGTTCATCAATACAGCTATATGAATTCTAAGCATATGTTCATTTCTTTAATGTATTCGGTTGATTGATCATCAAAGCATAAGCAATATCTATAAGTAGGACATAAGATGATATTGCAACTTTAAAGTCTTAGCCCTGTGTATTTTGCTATCAAGCCCTAGTAGAACAGAAAGCAAAAACAACACTTACAGTTGCACTGTGGGAAAACACACGGCTACCAGACAAGTAGAATTAACACACAAAAAAAGTCACAGTCCAGGTCCCGGCACTTACAGATCTCTGTATCCAACAGTATATAAAACGACTCCAGACAGAAAAGGGGAGCAAGCGTGTTTTGATGAACAAGACGATTATTAAATTTCAGGACAGTTATTTCAAACTCGCTGTGAGTATGGCAAAAGTCAATAGTCCCCGTTTTATGATGCATTCTCGGAATGGCAGTAGGCTCCGCGTTAGCGCCAGAGGAAGTGAATCCCAACAAACGATGCAATTGCTAGCAAGCAAGTTTCCGAGTCCCTGTCGTGCGGCGGCACTGCTTGCCAAACTCATTCGCCGCCTCCCACTTATCGACAAACCACAACACAGCCGAACTACTGATTACAGATCAGTCTTGGCACTTTTCAATGACGCTGTATAGAGCTTTGAACTAAAGATACTAAGCACGCTTTGCCGCCATTCAACACTTGGAGAAATATAAACACCAACAGAGATTGTTGCTAAACAGCAACGTAAAGATGAGCAACATAAAACAAACAAGCAAACGAGTAAAGAAGCCAACAACCCCTCCCCCCATACCTTTAACGCCTGAACAATAAATAATGAGAGCCATGAAGATATTCTGTCTTTTTTAAATGATCTTTTTTTTTTCTCATGTGCATTTATTAAAGTCCTTTCGTGTTGAGATATCTTCACTCACGAGTCAAGTAGTGCTGTAAAAAACTGTTTTATGTAAAAACAAACACCCTACTATTTTGGCAAATAACAAACTGCTGAACAGAAATAAACAACGAACGCCCGTACCATGTAGCAGAATTCATTAAAATTAAAAAAGAAAAAATGTATTTAATGAAAGTATCTTTGAACTACATCTTTATCCCTGCCCAGGTAGGAATCATTTACCTTTTCATTTCATATTCACATGACGTATTTTATTATACTGTTTCTCTAACATTTCGGCCAGCACGACAACATTTCGTTTACTTAGCTTTTCTCTAATTATCAAGGTCAAGTTCGAAATCCTTTCTGAACTGCTAAAGGAGTGTTCAGACTTCGTGGCAACAAAACGAAAATGACAACAAAAGTGTCTAGCAACTTGCAAGATAGATAGTTAAAACTTAATTATCGTTTGACGTAACCTAAAGTGATTTTAGAATGCTTAATTGGCGCCTGAAAATTCCTCAATGAATCATCTGCGATTCTGTTTTGAAAGAGATTCAGTTCAAAATGACTTGGATTTGCTGAAGTGTGACTGACAGAATAATAGTCTGATGCGGCTTGAACTTACGTCACGCATCGTCTACTGCTAATTGAGATCGACAGGATTTGAACTTAGCTACCAGTTTACCTTGAACTTAGCTACCAGTTTACTCTGAACTTAGCTACCAGTTCATTTTGAAAGGTACCAATTTACTTTGAACTTAGCTACCAGTTTACCTTTCAACTTAGCTACCAGTTTACTTTGAACTTAGCTACCAGTTCATTTTGAACTTAGCTACCAGTTTACCTTGAACTTAGCTACCAGTTCGATTGAGTTATACTGTGAAACTCGTGCGTAATAATGTAATGGAACTCAAACTTACATTGAATGAGTAACACTGACAAACTCGTACGTAATAATGCAATGGAGCCCAAACTTACGTTGAATGAGTAACACTGAACAACTAGTCTTTAATAATATAACAAAGCTTAAACTTACATCTTGCGAATCTGATAATGTTCTGATATGTGTGTGTATGTTTGTGTGTGTGTGTGTGTGTGTGTGTGAAATCGTTCAAATGATCTGCTATAATGGTCAGACAAGGTCTGATATTACTTCGAGTAATTGTCACCAAAGACCTGGTGAGGCCTGAAATTACATCGAATAATTGTCACCAAAGACCTGGTGAGGCCTGAAATTACATCGAGTAATTGTCACCAAAGACCTGGTGAGGCCTGAAATTACATCGAGTAATTGTCACCAAAGACCTGGTGAGGCCTGAAATTACATCGAGTAATTGTCACCAAAGACCTGGTGAGGCCTGAAATTACATCGAGTAGCCGTTGTAATAATCTGACGGGCTTGAACTTACACAAGAAACCACTGCTGTGGTAGACTTACATGACATGAACTTACATAAGAAACCACTGCTGTGGTAGACTTACATGGCATGAACTTACATAAGAAACCAATACTGTGGTAGACTTACATGGCATGAACTTACATAAGAAACCACTGCTGTGGTAGACTTACATGACATGAACTTACATAAGAAACCACTGCTGTGGTAGACTTACATGGCATGAACTTACATAAGAAACCAATACTGTGGTAGACTTACATGGCATGAACTTACATAAGAAACCACTACTGTGGTAGACTTACATGGCATGAACTTACATAAGAAACCACTACTGTGGTAGACTTACATGGCATGAACTTACATAAGAAACCACTACTGTGGTAGTCTTACAGGGCATGAACTTACACAAGAAACCACTACTGTAATGGTCTTACATGGCGTGAGTTTACATAGGAAACTGCTAGTGTAATGGTCTTACAGGGCATGAGTTTACATCCAGTAAGTGTGTTGTTATATTACGACTGGACCTGAAATTGCACATCAAACATTTACTGCACTGGCTGTACAGGAAATTGAATTTACTTCGAATACAAAACTTCTACAGTAGTAGTCTTACAGGGCATGATTTTACATCAAATGACTGTGTTGCTATAGTGTGATCGGGCCTGAATGTATACAGGAAATATCTACTGTACAGGTCTTAACAGAGCATGATATTAGTGATATCATAGAGCGATCGGGTCTGCGCTTAATCAAACATGTCTACTGCAATAATCTGACTTGACCTGCAAAGACTGCCAGAAACGATCGATTCTGCTGTAATAGTCTAATGGATTTTGAACGTACATCAAAAGACAATCCTGAAATGATCCGACAAAGCCTGAACTTACGCCATTTGGTTCTATTGACTGACCCATGAGCTGAATTTTTGTCACAAGTATAGATTAATGGGCCTGAACTTACATCAAGCGATTGATTTTCTCTCCGTTCTTGGACGTAAAAATATCCATTTTGAGCAAGCTGGAAGTATTTCGGTGCGGGAATAGCAGACAGTTGTCTCCCCGCACCATTTTAAGACTGACGCTCCATATTATGAAGAAGTCAGTCCTCTCTCTCGCCCATCCGTATCGCAGTTTGACTTTACAAGCACACCCTTTCTCACAAGGTCACGCTTATTGACCAACTCGTAATTTCTCTGACAAAGTAATTTTGTAGTTTGACTTTACCACGCCTTTTTCACACACTGCAATACTTATTGTTTGGCTGAACAACTCAACTCTTTCCGACAATGTAGCGTCTGGACCAGACATTGCAGCACAACACTTTCTTATGATATACGCGTAACACCGCAGCCTGTCACCCACCCGGACCCCTTCTGTGCGGTCCCGCACTTTCATTGCACTCGGCGACATTAGTCTGCTCGTTGTTGCGTATTGACAGCATTTGAACTTTAACCCTCCATGACTTGACCTACACGTTGGATCATACAACCGAAGTTTTTTGCTCGAAAGCTCAAGAAAACAGAAATTTCACGATGTCTCTTAGTTCTCTCTGTCATGAATGCTGACGTCAGCAGTTTGACAGATGGTCTCATTTTCACGATTACTCGAGGTCTAACTTTGACAAAGATTTCCTGCAAATAATTAATTCCAATCGCTGTCGGTGTGAACGCGTCGTCAGACAACAGCGGTGTAATTGTATCTGAACTTTTCTCTGGGCAACAAGATGCTCCTTATAATTGCAATGTGAACGCGCCTCAAACCTTAGCGCGGAAAAGCATGCTTCTTATTATCTCTGACAGTGTTAATGTCTCGGAACTGCCTGATAGGCAAAAAACTCACTCCTTTTCTTTAAGACAAGTGAATGTTACACAAAATTTGTATCCATAGCCATTGGCTAAAGGTATATCTCTCTTTTTTCCTCTTGAAGTGTGACTGTGCCTGAATGTTATCGCAGGCAGGTCACGAATTTTTTAGGCAGTTCGAACGTGTCCCAACCGTTAAAATAGACAGCAACAGTTCTTTAGCAGCGTGAGAATCAGAAGTGCCTGACGGCAGCAAGTACTTCCTTTCTTATAGCAAGAGGTCGAGTGATCTGCAGGAAAGGCAACAATGTCTCGTACATTGGGAAAGAATCTGAACCGTTACCATGACAACGAGAAAGCAATTTTCTCCTGCAGTTTGACTGTACCTGAACTACATTCCCAGTCATCATGTGTCTGTCAGTCTTGAACTTGATGACTTCGGAAGTTAATCTTCACGGGTAAAGGGGGGATAGCTCGGAGTTTGGCGACTCTGCGAACTTTTCCTTGAACGCCCGACTAAGGAATACTTTGGATAATTTATTATAATGGTCAGATAGTGTAGAAAGCAAAAGCGAATGCCTTCTATTGAAAAGAGTTATAACATCTTCACTCTCGACACACCAAATATACATTCACTCTCGACACACCAAATATACCTTCACCCTTGAAGCACCAATTACAGCAATGTCTCAGGAACGCTTACGGAATGTCTGAGTTTGGATGGCATTTTGTTACAAACTCTTTCCACGAAGGCTGACATGGAGAGTTCAAGCTGATAAGGATTAAACTAGGTCACTAGTAATGTTTACATTTGCAGGCAAGAAGATGATAAGATGATAAGCTTATAGCAGTTTGCCGATGTAGTTATTGACTTTTGGCAAGGAGAATGATTTCAAGTCCCATTAGAAATTGGAGAGAGAAATAAAAATTAAGAAGAAACACGAGAAAAAGGTTGAAAGTTGCAATGTTTTCTCAGATATCCTCGTTTCACGCTCTGCAGGCGCTAGAACGTGTACACACACACACACACACACACACACACACACACACACACACACACACACACACACACACACATGTAGGTCTACAAAGTAGTACAGTAGTGCCGTGTTCAGTAATCGATATTCCGCCAAAACCCGACTCGCAAGGCACGCTTCGCGAGCATATTGTTGTCAGTAACGGCTGATTTTTTGTGTGCAGTGCTCTCCCTCTTTCTCTCTTAGTCTTAGGCTTAGCCTAGAGAGCGAGCAGTCATGTGCCGCGCCGTTTTGGAGAGCAGGCAAAAACACGTCCACTGATGTGTCTGCCTTTGGTTGTCTTATAGAATAGATTTGAGAGGCAAAAGTAACAAATAATTAATCACACACAAAAAAAAACCCAAAACCAGCACCGCAACAACAACAACAAAAAAATATCTGTCAAAACTTGTGGACCGACTAATTTTCCAGAGCGAAACCGGTTCGAGAGAGAGAGAGAGAAAGAGAGAGGGAGGGAAAGAGAGAAAGAGAGAGAGAGAGTAGTTCATACAACAGACTATTTACAACAATAGTTATCACGAAGCCGGTTGACACAAGTAATTCTTTAACTACAAAAGTTGTTGCACACTTGTACACTATGTGGCACTGACACGGTTCTTGGGATTTGCTGCGAGGTTAACTCACGAACTTTTAAAAATTTTTTTTAACACCGTTATTGATCTTTCGTATTGTGTTTCTTTGTGGTTTACTCACAAACTTTTGTATCACCGTTATGGATCATTTGAAATGTTGCTGCTGCTGTTGTTGTTAACTCACAAGCCTTTGCTAATCCGTTATGGATTTTGCGAGGCGTCATCTGCTCACGGTTCACGTGATTCCCAGCTATAATAGCATATTGCCCATGTCGTCTAGAGCAACATTTAGATGCATTGGGTGATACTAATATGTATTTCATTCTCTTTCTCGGTTATATTTCTCTCTCTGATGCAACGGGTTATATCGATATGTGTAGCGAAGTAAATTTGCCTGACATTATTTCTAAACTTAATTATTATATAATTAATTTGTTAAATGTCAGTGTGACATGACCTTGATATTTTTGTAAGCATCAACGTTAAAATTACAACTCAGGTAAAGAGACTGATAGAACTTGCTGATGTCATCTGAACCAGTTCCAAGCAGATGAGTAGTTTTTTCTGACTAATAGTCTCACACTTGCTCATAACAATTTCAATTAATGGGGATAGAACAAAATTTGCCAGTTGGAGAAATTTGTATATTCTAATCACTATGATTATGACGTAATTGAAATCTGATCATAAAGGTGACCATTAGCTTATGGTAAGTTAACTGACCCACAAAGAAAGAATGGACTTAGAAATATTTCGTACCTGTTTGCAATTGATCTATGATTTGAATTGGAGAATGTTTTATGTAATTGAACCATTATTGGATTGTTGATTTAATTAAATTTATTGTTAAATTTATTAAGCTTTTTGTACATATATTAAAACCTTATATTGTAGTAATAGCAGGTGGATGGGGCTCAATAATTTATAAATATAAATAAAAGATGGATTTTTATTACACCTTTAGCAAGAAGTTTCCACCTGCAAAACATTAAGGATTGTAAAACATGTCTTAATATTATGTAATGATAGAGTTTTACGACACACTTATAATCCACCAAGGTAGAGACATGTTGGTCTTGTCGGAGAATTATTAATAACTATAAATTAAGATTCTCGATCACTTGTAATTATTTATGGATTATTAATTAACCATAACGAGTGAACGGTGCCCAGATGTGTCACAATATGTATCTCATTCTCTGTTTTATTTCTTTCTCTGATGTGTCACAATATGTATCTCATTCTCTGTTTTATTTCTTTCTCTGATGTGTCACAATATGTATCTCATTCTCTGTTTTATTTCTTTCTCTGATGTGTCACAATATGTATCTCATTCTCTGTTTTATTTCTTTCTCTGATGTGTCACAATATGTATCTCATTCTCTGTTTTATTTCTTTCTCTGATGTGTCACAATATGTATCTCATTCTCTGTTTTATTTCTTTCTCTGATGTGTCACAATATGTATCGCATTCTCTGTTTTATTTCTTTCTCTGATGTGTCACAATATGTATCTCATTCTCTGTTTTATTTCTTTCTCTGATGTGTCACACTATGTATCTCATTCTCTGTTTTATTTCTTTCTCTGATGTGTCACAATATGTATCTCATTCTCTGTTTTATTTCTTTCTCTGATGTATCACAATATGTATCTCATTCTCTTTGTCTGTTATATTTTTTCTCTCTCTCATTCTCATTCTCTTTCTCAATTTCTCTCTATCTTGTAAAGAAAACCACTGCACGGCTGTGTATATATATGTTACGATAGTAATTTATGTCAGATTTTTATAAAGGACACAAATGTATATCATTTATTTTAAGTACCACATAACTTTCCGTGACCACGTGATCCTTGTGTTTTATGGTAGTCAAACACAAATGCAAATAAACGTCACAGACTACACGCGCCTCTTTTGTTACTGGCTGTCAAAAGTCCGGTTGAAAATATGAACAAGCTAATGTCTATATCACATAAATTATTAACAAGCTAATGTCTATATCACATAAATTATTAACAAGCTAATGTCTATATCACATAAATTATTAACAAGCTAATGTCTATATCACATAAATTATTTCTGGCAAAAGCAATGGCTAATAACCATCAACTCTGGATTTAAAAAGTGTGTACTCCAGATAAGTGTGAAGTCAACGGTCCACTGATTAAATGGGAGTATGATCGTAGGTGTGGAAGTCGGCAGTCCACTGATAAAAAAATGACAACATATTCAGTGGTCCATTTAGGTGTAGAATTCAATAGTCCACTGATAAAATAACAAAATGATTAGTGGTCTAGCTTAAAACAGAAGTAAATAGTCCACTTATAAACTGGAGTATGATTGTAGTCCATTTAGGAGTGGAAGTCAATAGTCCATAGATACTATAACCACAGGAGCAGTAGTCCAGTAGTTATCGAAGTTATCAATCCACTGATATAATGGAATAATGATTCCTAGTCTAGCTAAGAAAGGATTTTGCAGACTTCTTAAATCTTATCTCAACAGTCCGGTTCAGAATGAAATTAAAAGCCAGCATATTGAAAATCAACAAGTGTACTAGAATTCGAAGATTCCTTTGAACAGGGAAACATGCAGTAACTTGAAGGCTGCTCAGAATGTAAACTAACACAGAACCCCGAAGGCACCTCAGAATGTACAATAACACAGAACCCCGAAGGCACCTCACACTATATACGCACGCATAACTTGCAAGTCACGAGCATGTAGATTAGATTAAGAAAATCTGAAAGACTGAGATTTCAGTTCAAGCTGGTTCTCTGATCAGTTTTCCTGGGAGTCTCAAAACTTCACCTACTAGGTGTGTAAGAACAAACCTACACGCCAGTGCTTATAGATTCCACAGAGTTGATTTTGTTGCTGCAATGTTTAACTTGTACAGTTTCACCTTGAAAAGGCGTTAATGTTGTGTCCCTTCGATTTCTCTAAGACAGACCAGCAAATCACTTCTCGTTACGAAGACAAATGACAAGCATTCCATAGGCTCCGTTGCTGTTTATTGTAAAGCTGGCTGCTTTTATAAAGAACGGTATATGCAAAAAACATGTTAGCAGTCTTACAGAAATCATTAATCACTGCTTTCAGCTATTTATAATCTGCAGATACTGGGTGTGATTGCATTGAGCGGGAATCAGCCAGGCGACATTTTCAAGGCTAAAGTTAGAAGAATGAAATGCTTCCGTTTCCACTATGCATATGATCCTTAAATACCACGTGACCAGTCTTTTCCGTTGAAATGTTTCAGCATTGTTCGCTGTAAGCAGCAACAAACTCATTACAATGCCTTTACAGAGTTCTCTCCCTTGTATCTGTCTGCGTTCCTGGAAATGACCTGGACGAAAGGTTTACAGCTCTAGAAATCCCCCCCCCCCCCAGCTCTAGGACATAATCTCTCCTGAAAATGCTTACATGCAACAAAATTTTGCTCATGGAATAAATTGCATTATACTGTTATTAGTATTAGTAGTAATTTTTACCGATTCTGTTATAAACCAAACTTGATATAATTTTACGATCACACGATCCAACAAACTGATTCAATTAAAACGAACGGATAAGAGCTCCCGGAGAAATACCGTTAGTGACGTCATTATGAGAAACAAACAAAACAAAAAGCAAGCTAGCAGCAAAAACAACGAAAAAGAAAATAACAGCTTCGAAAGCACAATTCTAAACTCAATGAATGATTAACACATTGTGCAGTGCTTATATTTAAAATCCCAAATGAGTGAAGTGAACTCAAAATAACCCGAACACAAGGCCACACAGTGAAGCCATCACGCGCCCTCAGAACAACAGACTGACTAAACGAGACTACATCGTCAGGGACTAAAATGGACACAAATGAAAAAATAAATTAAAAGTAATAAGTTTAAAAAAACGTATTGCTTTGTTATGACAATGACAAAATTGGATGGATAATAATGCCTACGTGAAGAAGAACACTACACTAGGAAAATCTCGTCACAGCCGTCATGATAAATGTGTATATTTCGTACATTGTTCCGATATTTTTATATAAACACATTTAAAAAATATAATAGCTGCATGTGTACCTAATGACTGACCACACAACGAATTGATAAATAAATTCACGACAACACTCTAGAAAACCACCCCACGACTACAAATCTCTAGTAACCCTCCCCAATGACGACAAAACTCTAGTTTCTAGAAACCCACTCCATGACAACAAAATTCTAGAAACACCCAACGATAACTTGAAACCCAACCCATGACAACAAAACTCTCGAAACCTATCCATGACGACAAAACTCTCGAAACCCACCCCATGACAGCAATACTCAGAAATCCCATGACAACAATACTCTAGAAACTCTCCCATGACAACAATACTCTAGAAACTCTCCCATGACAACAATACTCTAGAAACTCTCCCATGACAACAATACTCTAGAAACTCTCCCATGACAACAATACTCTAGAAACTCTCTCATGACAACAATACTCTAGAAACCTTCCCCATGGCAAGAGACAGCGACAAGCCAGAACCTGTCCTTGTTCGTAGAAAGAGCGGGAAGGAAACCAATGCTTGAAGAATGAAAAGGACAACATTTATATTTTTTAAACCAGCCCTTATTTTTTGTTGTTGTTACAATGCAAAATCTAGAGCAATAATATTCTGACTTAGACTACATACGTTATTCACGCGCCCGATTTTAAGTGAAAGTTGGCCGTCACTATATATCGGTATAACTGTTGTGCAAAACAGGAACTAACATTATTTGCAGTAGCCTACTTTTATACTAACTGTACTTTCTTGGTCTGAAGGTCAGAGCGCATCTATTTCTTATAATGGATCATCGTACTTTTCAGTTTGTTCTCCAAGCTCCCGAGACTTCATTGCAGTCTACGAGATCAGTTTGCTCTCCATGCTCCCGAGACTTCATTGCAGTCTACGAGATCAGTTTGCTCTCCAAGCTCCCGAGACTTCATTGCAGTCTACGAGATCAGTTTGCTCTCCATGCTCCCGAGACTTCATTGCAGTCTACGAGGTCTGCTCTCCATGCTCCCGAGACTTCATTGCAGTCTACGAGATCAGTTTGCTCTCCATGCTCCCGAGACTTCATTGCAGTCTACGAGATCAGTTTGCTCTCCATGCTCCCGAGACTTCATTCCAGTCTACGAGATTAGTTTGCTCTCCATGCTCCCGCGACTTCATTGCAGTCTACGAGATCAGTTTGCTCTCTGCCTGCACATGGTTGTACTATTCAACTATGTCAGCGTGCACTGGCAGCAAGACCCCCACCAAAAGAAAATTGTATTATTATGACGTATGCATATCCAGTGCAATAATGCGACTCAGACAGTATTGTGGGGCATTACGCGTATTTACTGGCGCTAAGCTCGAGTTCTCATCGTTAAGGCATTACGAAAAAAATAATTTAACGACAACTGCTAGGCAATTTCAGCTTTTTGCAATGCAGTAAACCGCTAGTGCTATTAACGTTTGCCGAGTTGACGGCCATGAAGTGTGACCTAACGTAACCACAGTTACCGAGACCTGTAATGCAAACGCCAAAGTGAGAAAGCAAAAGGGAGGTGAAGATATTAATAAATAATTGATGACGTTGTACAGAATAGCGCTAATGCAACCGCTACCTGTGAAAGCTGTAGAGTGATGTGTCGTGTAATGTAACATTGGAGACGAAATAACAGGTTGTGATGTAGTAATAGTGTAACGGTAGACATGACACTAGACGTGTGGTGTAATGTTGGAGACGAAATGACAGGTTGTGATGTAATAATAGTGTAACAGTAGACATAACACTAGACATATGGTGTTATGTAACGTTGGAGACGAAATAACAGGTTGTGATGTAGTAATAGTGTAACGGTAGACATAACACTAGACATATGGTGTAACATAATATTGGAGACGAAATGACAGGTTATTTTGCAGTTCTGACGCCACACTAGATGCGAGGCCGAGTAAGTGACGTATAGTCACTATAGTGCAATATAGAGCTAGAAACGAAATGATAAGTCATTGTGTAGTTCTGGAGAGTGATGAGATAACATGAGTTTTTAATTCTCAAAATTCACAACAAAAATAAAAATAGAGATGACCAAAGAATATTATGCAGTTTGGGACACTAATAGAGACGATACGACACGACTTAAAATGCGATGGCCAATGTTAAAAGAAATGAAATGAACAAAACAATTACGTAATTCTGGGGAAGAAATAAAAGCTGAGATGACAAATACTTAATGTTTAGACAGGATTAAAAGGATTAAGGATTTAAAGACATGTAATGTTGTATAATACATAGCGAGAAGTTTACAAATTTTAATGATGTGCAATTATGTCGCAAAATTACAATTGAAAACGACACTTAATGTAATTGTGCAATTATGTCGCAAAATTACAATTGAAAACGACACTTAATGTAATTGTGCAATTATGTCGCAAAATTACAATTGAAAACGACACTTAATGTTAACACTTAACAAAACAAGAGCTAACATAATGTCGTTTTAGGATACGTGTTCAGTTGTTAAGCAAAACTGGAGCTAAGACAACATAATATCGTCTTAAGCGTACAGTTGTTAAGCAAAACTAGAACTAAGACAACATATCGTTTTAGATAAGTGTGCGGTTGTGATGCAAAATTAGAAGCAATACAACATGCATCAAATAACAGCTGTAAACACATGTGTACTCAAACAACAAACAATAATGCATCTGAACCAATAATCAAACAACTTAACATTATATAAAAAGACATTAAAAATGTTGAAATCAATAATGCAAATTTGATCACTGCCTTATTAATTACTTTTTAAAAGGAAATGTTCAAAATTGGATTTAAAATTGATAGATTAAAATTATTTCATTCAATTTAATTATTTTATTCTTTGATAGTTGAGTTGTAGATTAGGACTATTCGTATTTAGCAATACATACAGGACAACAGCTTTTATAAGGCGAAACAATATTGTCATAGACATAATGAAAATAACAGCGACTGAAGCAAGAAACGACTGGAAGTTTTAGATCATACATTTCAGTAAAAAAAACAAAAATACAGTTTGTTCGCGATTTGTTGCTGGGAGCACTTGTCAGCGCTTGAATGGTAGCGACAAAAAGCACGAATAGAAAACAAGTTCTGTATTACCAGGAACGACAACTCTTGCATCTTTTACTGCGATGACCTGCAGCTATCGAAAGAATCTCTCTCTCTCTCTCTCTCTCTCTCTCTCTCTCTCTCTCTCACACACACACACACACACACACACACTCACTCACACACACAAATGCATACAAACATGAACACGCACAAACAAGTACACAAATATTCGGTCCTTGAATGTAAGTTGACTTGGATTTTGTTTTGCCTAGGATGATTTTTTCTTTCTAGCTCACATAAACAATATTGTATTGATTGAAAGAGAGTGTAATGTGCAATAAGGAAATGAATTAAAATATTTCAGAAATGCCACTCTCTGTACTATCTGTAGCATTATATAGAGGAATGCCTGTCCTTAAGTGTTCTCTTCTAACGTTAAATCAAAAGAAAATGAGTCTTTATTTTTTTAAGTTATGAAAGTCACACATTATGTGCAAGCTTTGAGGAAACTTGATTGTAATTAAATTTGTGGAAGCCTGGTTGTAATTAAATTTGTAGAACTTGGTTGTAATTAAATTTTCGAAAGCTTTCAACTGAGTTCAAATTAGATTGAAAGTGTATTGATGTCTAAATTTTTTGTTTGCGGTAAATTTAAGTGCAAATATATTTCTGACAAAAATTTTACGATCTTTAAGTCCAGTGGATAATGATCTGTAAAAAACAAAAAGTATTTAATGCACCGAATCCCGACCTGAAATAAGATAGAGAGAATGAAGTTGTGAAGATGACTTAGCAGGAATATTTAGCTTGGAAAATAAATATTTCTAAGAGTAATATTAGCCTATATATACATATATAGTGGTAGAAAATTTGAATCCAGCCTTTAGAGTCAGTAACGTTCGTTGACAGAGGCAGGTGTATTACGCTTGGATTAGAATACAAAGGAAATTGAAAACCAATTGCTTAGAACGAGAATAAATCAATAAATGACGACATAAAGTTTTATAAGAGTCAAAACTGAGTCTAAAGGCATGTGGCACTTACAAACACCACTTTAGAAACAGCTGAGAATGATTTTGAGCACAGGTAAACACTAGCACAGTCAAGTGGTCGGTTAAATACATAGCTATTGAGAGTCAAATGTTTAAAGTTGAAGTTAACAGGTCAAGGTCCTGTCTAAGGGAGTGCAATCCAGCAAAAGGAGCCAAAGTGACAGGGACCAACTAACGAAAGACCTTTGCATAGGATGTCTGTGTCTATAATGCCTCTTCCTCTTGATTGAAATTAAGCTGTAGTAAGTAACAAATAGTGAATGAACATTCTTTGAAAGGTCGTATAGATTGTGAATCTGCACTGGGACTACAATATAGGACTGTTATCTGTCTGATGACAGCGAGTTGATCTCAATGTAATTAACATTATTTTAATTTGATTGTAAAACGTGAAGGAATTAAGGGAAAGGATTGAGTTGAATGAGTGCGCTTTGTAAACCACTAGTTTAACTGCAAAACAATCATGACTTGTTCAAATGTGCTCACATGCTCTTTATTGCGAGTTACAAAACAAAACAAAAGAGAGTCTTACAATTGCTTAATAAACTGCATCTTTATTTTTACATTTGTGTTTGTGATTTATTAAACGTTTATCGTAGCGTTTATGACATGGAGCTATAAGATTTTAATTAAAGTTGGCGACATTATCAGAAGTGGGGCACGAAGTACATGAAGAGCTGTGCGTGACCTCCAGGGGTTATTATCTTCAAATAAAATGTAAAAACGGCGATAAATTCTGCAAAAGAACCCACCCCTAGGCATGGGATTTGCTGGGAAACTGGCCGCTTTAAATAGCTCACCTATATAGCAAGTCGGTCATTTCCCATACGTGAGGATTTGAAAAATAAAGGGAGCAAACTCAAGAAGGTTTACTTCTTTTGATTAATAATTCAGCAAAATCTATAAATATCCAGGAGGAAGGAGAATCTTACCCAAACTTACCTGTTGAAGAAAGTTGTCCGGTCTTGAAAAGGCAATCTTTAGCTCCCCCCCCCCACACACACACACAGAAGACAGTTAGTTACTAATGTAGTGTCAAGAAGCTTCCCCAACACCCTCCTATCTTCTATGTTGTATCACCAAAGTGCAGGTGAGGCCAACATCACGAGGCACGACCTTTTTGTACTTGTCATGCTCTACAGTAATACACAGTAGGCTTGATCTTGATACAATCATAGAATACAAAGCATTTGTAGGCTTGATCTTGATACAATCATAGAATCCAAAGCATTTGTAGGCTTGACCTTGACACCATCATAGATTCCAAAGCATTTGTAGGCTGCAACAACTGACCATTGTCAGTTCAGGCATATTACTTGTTTACTTAACTTTTATCTTCCTTATCTAATAATATATCTAATGAAACTGGAAACTATGGGAAGCAGTTAGAAAAGTCTGGAACTTTTACCCGAGACATAAACATCCAGCCCTGATTAGTCAAGTTGCCCATTTCATGGGGAATATGTTTGAACACCTGAGCGGTTTACTGCGCTTGAACATCTAATGTTTACTAGGTCCTGAGGTAAGATGGACTACTTTATGTTTTCTCACTGTTGTAACACTAAACTAGTTCTGAGTCTGAGAGAGCATTATGTTTTCTCACTGTTGTAACACTAAACTAGTTCTGAGTCTGAGAGAGCATTATGTTTTCTCACTGTTATAACACTAAACTAGTTCTGAGTCTGAGAGAGCATTATGTTTTCTCACTGTTATAACACTAAACTAGTTCTGAGTCTGAGAGAGCATTATGTTTTCTCACTGTTATAACACTAAACTAGTTCTGAGTCTGAGAGAGCATTATGTTTTCTCACTGTTATAACACTAAACTAGTTCTGAGTCTGAGAGCATTATGTTTTCTCAGTGTTGTAATACTAAACTAGTTCTGAGTCTGAGAGAGCATTATGTTTTCTCAGTGTTGTAACACTAAATTAGTTCTGAGTCTGAGAGAGCATTATGTTTTCTCAGTGTTGTAATACTAAACTAGTTCTGAGTCTGAGAGAGCATTATGTTTTCTCAGTGTTGTAATACTAAACTAGTTCTGAGTCTGAGAGAGCATTATGTTTTCTCAGTGTTGTAATACTATACTAGTTCTGAGTCTGAGAGAGCATTATGTTTTCTCACTGTTGTAACATTAAACTAGTTCTAGTCTGAGAGAGCATTATGTTTTCTCAGTGTTGTAACACTAAACTAGTTCTGAGTCTGAGAGAGCATTATGTTTTCTCACTCTTGTAACACTAAACTAGTTCTGAGTCTGAGAGAGCATTATGCTTTCTCAGTGTTGTAATACTAAACTAGTTCTGAGTCTGAGAGAGCATTATGTTTTCTCAGTGTTGTAATACTAAACTAGTTCTGAGTCTGAGAGAGCATTATGTTTTCTCACTGTTGTAACATTAAACTAGTTCTAGTCTGAGAGAGCATTATGTTTTCTCAGTGTTGTAACACTAAACTAGTTCCGAGTCTGAGAGAGCATTATGTTTTCTCACTGTTGTAACACTAAACTAGTTCTAGTCTGAGAGAGCATTATGTTTTCTCACTGTTGTAACACTAAACTAGTTCTGAGTCTGAGAGAGCATTATGTTTTCTCAGTGTTGTAACACTAAACTAGTTCTGAGTCTGAGAGAGCATTATGTTTTCTCAGTGTTGTAACACTAAACTAGTTCTGAGTCTGAGAGAGCATTATGTTTTCTCAGTGTTGTAACACTAAACTAGTTCTAGTCTGAGAGAGCATTGCTATCTGCTTAACAGTCATGGAAAATATGCTATAAACCATTTCTACTTTCTCACATACTATTTAAAATCTTTTATTGAAGTGTGTTTCTTATTTTATAAAAAACCGCTGCTGCTTCTTGTTTAGATATTAATCGAGATAATTTTTAGTAGTTTCTTTGTGTGAATTTGGCTACTCATAAAAGACAAATTCTATTATTATCTGTGTAACGCAGTCCAGCTATTCGATATATTATTCCATTGTATGTCTCGCTGGGATTGATGTAATGAACTGTTTGTTTGACTGATTAGTAAAGCACATTTTTGCCCCGAGAGTGTTTATTTACTATTTACTACTCATTGTGTGCTTGTATCTTAGTTTATGTTTTAAGACATCTGAATGTAGCATGTGCTAGGTAATTTTATTATGTCAGCCATTGTGTTATGTAGGAATGTTACATGTACAAAATTTACTGTGTCAGGTGACGTCATCTGCAAGTCGTTAAGTGCAAAGTAGAATACAAACGCATAGAACTTTATGTGAGAAAGTAAATTATTTTGTGTGGTTTTTCAAATAGAGATCTTCGTACAAAAGCAATTGTATACAGTTTGGCGTCTGCTTGGCCCAGGTCTGGTGAAGGTTACTCACTACACTCCAGATCTGTTGCTATTGGATACCAGTCTATGTCACCTTAGATCTACCTGATAGATGCTATCCTAGAATTAGCTGACAGATGCTCATTCTATGAGCAATTTTGTCTGGGAAGACATTCTGCATCAGACTACATTGGCTCTAGTCTAGAAGTATCATCTCCAGCGCAGATAACACACAGCAGAATCCTCCTTTCCAACAGTGATAAGAAACTGCAAGCTATATTTAGAGAGTGTAAACTTACTGACTCTCATCAACTATTGTTTACTGAGTAGAGTCAACTTCTATCAAACTGTAAGCAAGTTATAGAATTATTTACACGACACTACCTTTTTGCATGTTTATTTTGCCAAGTGTAATATTGCTTTATGCATGTATATTTTGCCAAGTGTAATATTGCTTTATGCATGTATATTTTGCCAAGTGTAATATTGCTTTATGCATGTATATTTTGCCAAGTGTAATATTGCTTTATGCATGTATATTTTGCTAAGTGTAATATTGCTTTATGCATGTATATTTTGCTAAGTGTAATATTGCTTTTTGCATGTATATTTTGCTAAGTGTAATATTGCTTTATGCATGTATATTTTGCTAAGTGTAATATTGCTTTTTGCATGTATATTTTGCCAAGTGTAATATTGCTTTTTGCATGTATATTTTGCCAAGTGTAATATTGCTTTTTGCATGTATATTTTGCCAAGTGTAATATTGCTTTATGCATGTATATTTTGCCAAGTGTAATATTGCTTTATGCATGTTTATTTTGCCAAGTGTAATATTGCTTTTTGCATGTTTATTTTGCCAAGTGTAATATTGCTTTATGCATGTATATTTTGCCAAGTGTAATATTGCTTTTTGCATGTATATTTTGCCAAGTGTAATATTGCTTTTTGCATGTATATTTTGCCAAGTGTAATATTGCTTTTTTGCATGTTTATTTTGCTAAGTGTAATATTACTTTATGCATGTATATTTTGCTAAGTGTAATATTGCTTTATGCATGTATATTTTGCTAAGTGTAATATTGCTTTATGCATGTATATTTTGCTAAGTGTAATATTGCTTTATGCATGTATATTTTGCTAAGTGTAATATTGCTTTTTTGCATGTTTATTTTGCCAAGTGTAATATTGCTTTTTGCATGTATATTTTGCCAAGTGTAATATTGCTTTTTTGCATGTTTATTTTGCCAAGTGTAATATTACTTTTGGTTCAGTAAGTCAAATGAGAAACAAAGATGTATATTTTGCCAAGTGTAATATTGCTTTTGTTTCAGTTAGACAAACGAGAAACAAAAAGCAAAAGAAAACAAACATTAAAAAAATATCCTCAAACGGCAAAAATAAAGACACAACAAAAGATCTTAGAGCATTTCAAGCCGATCAAATAACATTACAATCACTACTGTGTGGATTAAAAGAGAACATTTTAAAAATCGTGGTTGTTCAGACGGTTCCGCCTGCAAGTCTGGAAGAAAGCAAAAATCAAAGAGAGGACGAGACTATAATGTAAGGTGCTTTACTTTGCCTCCGGCCCAAATCTCTTCTGTTTTAACTCAAACGTCTTCGTATTTCGCATATACTTGATGTTTAAATATTCTCTAATTGAGTCTGACTATCATTACCGCCCGTCTGTCGCCTTATCTGTTAAGAAAATCTTATTTCTGCTGCGCACGTGTCTTTAATGTGCACGTATATTCTCCGAATGCGCCAGACCATCTGTACTGCCCGCCTGTCCCTGTGTCTAACCATCTCTACCATCCGCCTTTCTTTATGTCTGACCACCTGTACCACCCGCCTGTCTCTGTGTCTGATCATCTGTACCGCCCGCCTGTGTCTGACCATCTGTACCGCCCGCCTCTCTTTGTGTCTGACCATCTGTACTGCCCGCCTGTCTCTGTGTCTGACCATCTGTACCGCCTACCTGTCTCTGTCTGATCATCTGTACCGCCCGCCTTTCTTTGTGTCTGACCATCTGTACCGCCCGCCTGTGTCTGATCATCTGTACTGCCTGCCTGTGTCTGACCATCTTTACCGCCTGCCTGTCTCTGTCTGATCATCTCTATCGCCCGCCTGTCTCTGTGCCTATCGACTCTTAATTTCCCTGTTAGATACAATAACTGTACACTGAGGGGCAAATATACAACTAAACTAAGATTCACTAACGTGCTGTGCACTCACAATCTCTCATCGCGTCTGATAACTGCAGCCAACCGCTTCTATTTCTAGACAGTGATATATATATATATATGAAGTTAACGTGCAGCTACAGTCTGTTCTGTCAGATGAGTGATGACTAATACCTGTCCGACCTCCTCTGTAAATCATAGACATTGGACTCGGCTTTTGAATGGTTAGAAATTTTGTTTGCATGTCTTTTGGTTGGTGCTCAGGTTTACGGTTGTTCCTGCAGTTTAAGTCAGTGCGGAACAACCGGATATATTTTGTTAAGTGCGTTCGAACAAGTTGTTTACTTGTCCCGTGTACGCCGAGACTGCAACAGCGTGGTACTTTCTGGTGTGTTTTATGTTGTTTGTTTGTCCCGTGTACGCCGAGACTGCAACAGCGTGGCACTTTCTGGTGTGTTTTATGTTGTTTCCGTAGACGTTCCGCATAGAACTTGCATTGCTACCGTCTGCTACATTGTAACTATACTACACTGCTGTGACTACTGCATTATAACTACAGTACACTGATTGCTACATTATAACGAGAGCACGCTTGGTGCTACATAGGAGCTTCGTTTGTTTGCTTTTTTTACCTGTAACACACAGGTTGCTACTCTGTAATTTCTGTGCTCTGGCCGGCACAATCTTCAAGGTCTCAGTCTCTCTTTCAGTCATTTTTTGGTTGAATAGCGCTAGAGTGCTAGACACAAAAGCGTCATAGTTTTCAGGGCGAAAAAAAAAAGTCCTACTGGTCAGAAAAACGTATTTCGAATTGAAATTTAGTCTTTGAGCCCACGGGAGAAAGTCTGCAAAACAAACGCTTTATCCTCATCCAACCGACAGTCAGTTTGAACGCACCTTTCACACTACACCCTGATGACTGGCAAGTCTGTGCTCGACTTATAGGTCTAGGGCTGGCCTCTAGAATTTAGGAAGACTCTTTCCAGCGTAGCTATGATCGAGAAGCGTCGGTAAAAATAAAGAATCCGGCTTCAAACAAGTTAACACAATTAGTTTAAACTATGTTGATTATATTTACAAGAACTTTTGAAAGACCGCTCTCTGTGTATTTCATTTATTCATTAGTTTTATAAACGCGGTAGCAATATTATCATCAACAACAACAAAAATTTCAATGAAACAACATTTTATGTGATGATTATTTCACTGTGATAGTTTTATTATACTCGCGGCCACGCTGCTTATGTACTGCGTATTGTATAATAAGATAACTTTCTCTTTTATATCAGTTGTATGTAAGCGTGCTTTAAATAGAAATTGCTTCCTCTCTTAATCAGTTATGCTGTTTAGATCACTTCCTCTCTCATCTTCCACGAAGTGTTTGCTATATAAGAGAAATAGCTTACTCTCTTATCATCGGTCTTATATAGAGAATATTATGTAATAGAGATTACTTACTCTCTTATTATGGGTCTTATATAGAGAATATTATGTAATAGAGATTACTTACTCTCTTATTATGGGTCTTATATAGAGAATATTATGTAATAGAGATTACTAAATAAACAAAGAGTTTGCTTTGGTCCATAGTATTATTTCACATACGTAGTACTTGTACGCATGCACGAAACAATCTCACACAATTACAATCACACGACACTCGTATATAAATATACTTGCACACTTTTACACACACACTTGTACACACACACACACACACACACACACACACACACACACACACACACACACACACAGACACACACAGACACACATACACACACACACACACACACACACACACACACACACACACACACACACACACACACACTGGTCTTTAGCCACTTTATACACCTCGACGCATTTAGTGGCTGCCCTTGCTTTATAAGAGTTATGTTATAATTATTATAATTTATGAAAGCACCCCCCAATCGAAAATGGACGTCATATTTCTACATCAGCATCGCTTTAAAATAAAATGTTATTCAAGACACCAACGGCCATTTAAACAACTTTAACAAATAACTAAATAATAAGAGAGAAAGTAGACCCAAAGAAAACCAGTTATGTTTTGTAGAACTTTAGAGCAATTGAGTGATTGTTACTGTTTTCCGACTGTCGGGAGATGACGCACGTCAACATCACAGAAATCACTTGCTGTTCCGGAAAATCAGGTTGGAAAAGTGTAATGTCTATTTAAAGAAAAGACCTCTACAACCATCCGGAAGATATGTTTTTTTCTTGGCAGACCAGATTGAATAAATTATTTCTTTTGTTTAGCCAGTGTACGTTACGCAGGCACGACAAACACAAAACCCAATGAACGTCGCCAAAGGCCGTAAAACTTTATGATGAGGAAACATTTTAGTCAGTTCAGAGGAGCGGTATTTGCTTCACATGCAACGTCAGAACTGACAATGCAGACCAACAGTTATTACTTGATAGAAACGACATTACAAGTATGGCAAGTCTGATTGTCTCCCTGATAGAAACTACATTATAAACATGGCAAATCTGTTTCCCTGAAGGAAACGACATTATAAACATGTCAAGTCGGACTGTTTCCCTGAAAGAAACGACATTATAAACATGTCAAGTCTGTTTCCCTGAAAAAAACACGACATTATAAACATGTCAAGTCTGACTTGGAAACGACATTATAAACATGATAAATCTGAATGTCTCGTATGTAGGAAAGACATTACACTCAAGGAATATCTGACTGTCTCTCGGACTACAATGACATTATAAACATGATAAATCTGACTGTTTCTCTGATAGAAACGACATTATAAACATGGCAAATCTGATTATTTCTCTAAAATAAACGACATATAAAAAAGGCAAATCTGATTGTTTGTCTAAAATAAACGACATTATAAACATGGCAAATCAGATTGTTTCTCTAAAATAAACATTATAAACATAGCAAATATGATTGTTTCTTTAAAATAAACGACATTATAAACATGGCAAATCTGTTTCTCTGATAGAAACGACAATATAAAATGGCAAATCTGACAGAAACGACATTGTAAATATGGCAAATTTGACTGTCTCCTCTACAGAAAAGACATTACACTCAAGGAAAGTCTTAGTGTCTCTCGGACTCCGACTATATTAAACATGGCAAATCTAACTGTCTCCCGGACTACAACCACATTATAAATATGGCAAATCTGTCTCCCGGACTACAACAACATTATAAATATGGCATATCTTACTGTCTCCCGGACTACAACAACATTATAAATATGGCATATCTTACTGTCTCTCTGACTACAACATTATAAACATGGCATATCTTACTGTCTCTCTGACTACAACATTATAAACATGGCATATCTTACTGTCTCTCTGACTAAATCATTATAAACAAGGCATATCTTACTGTCTCTCTCACTACAACAACATTATAAACATGGCAAATCTAAATGTCTAAACAGGACAGACATAACAAAGTTGACAAGTGGAACTATTTGAAAGAGTGACAGAAAGAGCAGTATTAAATCACCCAAAGTGCACGAGTGTGAACTTGGAAAGGAAAGTACAGACGTACATAGTCGATAATGTTATACTTGACTGTCAATCACGAAAAGGGGGATGGGTGGGTAGGTGGGGATGGGTCGAATTTAACTAATAGTAAATTAAAGGCCATTGTGAAAACCGTTTAACATCTTAGCGACCAATGAAAATATACATAATGCAATTTTCTCAGTAAGGTAACATTTTGTTTTATTTTTATTTTTAATCACACAATACCTCCGCCAAGAAAACAACAACTTTGTTTCTGGCTGTTCTATACGTATGTTGTATTCGAATTATTGACAACACAAACGATACCGAGTGTCATAATGAATTCAATTATAAATTAATTATGATCATTGTCGTGATTTTGTCAACGTCTTCGGGCTGAAGGGATAATAGATGTTTTGTTTTAAGAATAACGAATTCCGATTTAAATAAAGCAACTGGAGAGTTTAAGGTTGTGTTAAAGACGAAAGTTACTTGACACGACAATAAGAAATTAATTACAGAGGCTATGTTGCTTTTGTCCAGAACAATATGTCATCGATGTTAAATTATGCAAATGGCTGTGATTGCCAGAACATATATTTGAGTTAATTGCTAGAGATCAGCATTTTCGTTTTCGATAGCGGGCTCGATCAACCAGCTAATGACATATTTTCATGGTGGATTTGAGATCACTTGAAATTTGAAGAAGACTAATGTTGGCTCTTTAAATGACATCTCTGTCTAGATGACTACTTAACCCCTCTTCAAATATGTCATTATTTCTAAAGAGTAGACCATTAAGCCATAAAATGGTTTCTTTGTTTATCTGACTCAAACCCCCTGTTTTAAAGGACATCTTTGTTTGTAGTAGCCTACCGATCAATGAACAACGTGTTTATATATTATGCTACATATCACCCACTTAGTGATATTTGTTTCTATAAGTAGGCTACATACGTCGCCTACTGAAGGACGTTGATTTTTATTTGTTTGTAAGTCATTGTAGCACACCATTAATTATTTTTTTATCATAAAACGTCAGCAAGTGAGCAAGCATTGAAAATAAATGGAAAAAGAAAAAGTTTCAGTGTTTACAATTAGTTAATGATTTCGAAAATAAAATTAGAATGCTGAGCCATAGAAAAGGTCAGAATACTGGGTCTTGAGTTCCAGACGGCAAGGAATTTGGCAGGACTGTGACGGAATTAAAAGAAACCTCACCAGTGCCGTAAGGCAGAAATGGGCTTGTAACTGATACGTGCTCAAGTGGTCGACGACATTTTAAGTTACCAAACTGTAGTACTCACACACATACACACACAAAAACACACACATGCACACACACAAAACACACACACACATACACACACACAAAACACACACACATAGATACACACACGCACGCACACACACATACACACCCAAAACACACGCACACAATAAAGTAAGAAGGCGTTAAGAAATTTTGTGCTCAACGCTTGTTTCATCGCCTATATCAGGACACGCTACGTACCTGCCTATCATTATTGAAATTAACATAGCGAAAGCCACTATTAGATCGTCCAGTGGAATATCGGTTAGGTTAATTTAGTAAATTTTCGTATGTAGGAAAGACATTACACTCACGGAATGTCTGACTGTCTCTCGGACTACAACCACATTATAAACATGATAAATCTGACTGTTTCTCTGATAGAAACGACATTATAAACATTTTTTTTTTTTATATGTAAGCGTAGTATAATCAGTGTGTGTGTGTGTGTGTGTGTGTGTGTGTGTGTGTGTGTGTGTGTGATTGTGTGTGTGTGTGTCTGTGTGTGTGTGTGTCTGTGTGTGTGTGTACAAGTGTGTGTGTAAAAGTGTGCAAGTATATTTATATATGAGTGTCGTGTGATTGTAATTGTGTGAGATTGTTTCGTGCATGCGTACAAGTACTACGTATGTGAATTATAAACATATAATTTTTATTTTTCTATTCTCGTCGTCATGTGCATGTATATCCTTGATAGTTTGTCGTTATTTTTTCAACAGTATTACAAATAATTTTTATTCATAATCAGCTACTCAATAAATCAATCAATCAATCGATCGGATAGATCTAATTTTATAGAACGCCTAACCCACAACTAACCTTAAGTCACTTATAGCCTAGCAAACAACTAAGCTTTGAGACACTCGATTGCTTAGCAACATGTGACCTTGAGACACACGATAGCCATGCCAATAACTAACTCTAAAAACTGACCAAGATACGCAAGGAACGCCAATTCAGTCCTGTTAATAGTAGAGACAAAATTAAAGTGCAGCATATCTACCCGCTTGACGGGTTGGCCACGATACTTCCGCTGCGTTATAAGTCTGAACAAACAATGGCAGTCTACCGAAAGCCCCCTCCCTCCCAGATATGGTTCCGTTTGGAATTGATAGCTTATATGAGGGTCATTGCCACAGTTAATAAAATAAAACGATTGGGTATACTTATTCAGATATTTTCTCCGCTGTTTTATTTTTGTAGCAACTGGACCTGTCTATATTAATTCGGGATGTAATAAATGGTTGATTCAACTGGAAAAGTCTGATATAGATTGGATCAAGCAAATATTGAACTTCGTGTGTTTGTTCCTTTTTCTTGTTTAAATTAATTAAGGGTAGATTGTAATATTTGTGTGTGTGTGTGAAAAGACTTGTGTCTATGTTTTTGCATTTGTGCATTTCTGTAAGATAGTGCATACTTGATTCATGACACTGTGTTTAATGTTGGTCTTGATGACTCGCAACACTGTGTTGGTCTTGGTGACTCGCAACACTGTGTTGGTCTTGGTGATTCACCACACTGTATTTCACGTTGGCCATGCTGACTCCCAGCACTGTTTTACGTAGGTCTTGATGACTCATAACACTATCTAAAATTGTATTCATTGGAAATGCGGAGGCATTAAATGGAAGCAGGAGTAGAATGTATAAATAAAGTTAAAGGCTGAATATCCATAAATATTAGCTTATTTTATCGATTTTATTAATTGTTTTGTGCATTCATTGTATATCGATAAACAAGCAGCATTTATACTTTTGCAATTAATATTAAGAAATAAATTAGGTTATTTAATATATATAATATATTAACCTACCCATTCATTATATTATCCAATTTTTGTTACTCGCTTATAGGGGAAGGCTAGCGCAACGTAATATGTTGATTGTGAGTTGCCAAGATGAAAATGAAGTGCACTAAAATCCATGCCAAGAAATGACACGAAAGATTTTTTCTAAGAGACATCACGAAAGAATCGTGTATAGTAAAGGAAAAAGTAACGGCTACGCCCATTCCCCTGACTTAAAATCATAGTGATTGTTAACCACCATGACAATGTGAAACACAGCGATATGGGTTATCACGACCAATGTGAAGCACAGTGATGCTAGTAAACTACATGATTGCACATGAGTGCTGAAACAAAAGATAAAACCCGTTTGCCATATGCTTTGTCTTTGTAATACCCTCTTTAGTGTATTGTCTTGAGGCCTACTGCAGAGAAAGAAAGGTCACGATTTTAGACACGACTAAGGCTGAGATTAGATTCTCTCTTAATATCAAAACAACTTGCACAATAAACATAAACACACATTAGTGGCCTATACGAAGCACGAAATTACTCAAGTTTAGAGGTCAGGGGTTAACTATACAGTATACAATGATATCGACATACATCACCATTTGAAAGGACGACCAATATGTAGGCAGTCCATGGGAGCAGGAGAAAATGAACACACACACCCTGAGCATGTCGTCTGCCACACCTTTACAGATGTAATTCTTGAAATGTTAAACAGAACGTACATGTTCTGATACTGTGCATTCAAGGTCATAGAGGTCAAATCCACACATTCGGGTTGTTAAGTGTTTCACACACAAAATAACTCGCTAAATGATAAATGCTGTGATGAGTCAAATATATTTCACAAAAACACAAAGTCTCTCCGCTACCCATAATTCCTAACAAGGTCATGTTAAAATGATAAATACGGATCTAAACAAAATCAGTTTCATATCTAACGCAAAATTCGCTGATGAATTCATGCTGGAAGTTTAGCGACAAACGTGTATACGTGAACTTTGCGCAATGCAACGTGCACCGATGACGTGGCCAACATGGTGGTCTCTGCGTGGCTAGCGAGACATTCGACAGCCGAACCTACCAGGCTGTCCGGTAAGAAGCCGGCCAGAGAACTTACAGAGGACAGCGCTGCAGTAACTTCACGCTGCTAAGTACGTGTAAATTGAAGTCACGAAGATAGCCAGGAAAAAAAAAAAAAACCGTTGGACAGCATACCCTGATTCACAAGCTTCTCCTCTGTGGATGCACAAAGGAGGAAAGTCAATAAATCAAAGTCGGAAACCATTTACTTGGGCGTCGCTAAGTTTACGATGCGGCCAAGAGGTAGTTTATTTTTGTCGATTTGTGTCAATAAAGCGGTTTGTTCGTGGCAAACACGTTTAGCAGTTGCACTGAGAATGGAATACTTATAGCAACTTCCGCTCTCAGTTAACCAGCTCCCACGAGAGGTTAGGTCACTCATTTCGAACAAACACAACAAAACACGACTACCTCACCGAATTCTCAAAATAAAATTCAAATAGCTGAACAACACGAGATAGCGTGATTTTCGTTGAACATTTCAACCTCCACCCATAGTTTTTTTCAAAAAAACAGAAAAATACATTATTTACTTTCAAAAGATAAGCGAAAAAGCTTTAATAACGCGACGTAAATGTGGCTTTATAGGATCTGTTTAGTAGATTGTAAACGAACTCATGAAATAGTATTTAAATAGTATATTCCCGAAAGTAAAAGAATGGCATTAAAGGTTATTTGGCAACATTTGTTTTCCTATAACTGAAATATTTGCTATAAAACTAATAATCTTTGTATCTGAAGAACCCCATTTCTTAATTAGCTTAGGTACCTGTTATCGAGAGTGGATGTAGGTAGGCTATATAGTGTGTTGTTTAAAATTAGTAAAGCTCTTCTGTCGTCCACCACACACAAATGGCTGACCATAGGCATCTGGTTTCCACCACACACTAATGGCTGACCATAGGCATCTGTCCGGTGCGAACCCAGAACAATCACTAGACACCAAAACATTTGTGTTAAATAGCTCTTCTTAGTCGACTGGTCAACATTTCTATTGTTTGACTGTACGTTATTGTCCGATGGCTGCTGTCATTATCGGACCATTGTCTGAAGTGTGGCAATATTGACATTGTTGTCTAACCAATGTCTAAACGACAGCACTATTTGTCTATTGTATTATACTATTGTTCGACAACCATTATCTAAAGTGCAGCACTAGTGTGTACTATATACTATATAAGTTACTGGAAATTGCTACAATTGTTCTGCTTGAGGGAGCTAATATGGCAAAGTTTGGGTTAGCCTTGAAAGAATAGCAGATAATCAGTACTCTACAATGTGAGAATGGAAACACATGGAACTGACAGTAATAACGTGAACAATAAACCTGTGGTTTGTTACGAAAAGTGTGTGAACTATTGTGGCTTCGCCTGTACTAGGTTTTGTAGAAACTATCATCACTTATCTCTAATAACTACATCTCTGTTCTCTGATAAGAACTATCCTGTGATTTGTAATGACACTAATCTGTTGAATTGTGTTTTAGGATATAAACTATATAGGTATTAAAATTATTGGAATGTGGTTTCATGAATTATTGATGACAAGTAATCTTTATCATTGTATTTGTTATATGAATACTTGATTATTGATTTAATAAATTTATTGCCCTTCTAACACATATTGATAACCTTAATTAAAATGAAAATTAAAGAAAATGGCTATGTGTATTCTTATAATAAAACGAGGTGCCATTGTTAAGTTCAAAACGAATTGTGTTTTACAAATAATTATAAAATAAATAAACACATATCTCTCACATCAATGTTGAACATATAGAATATTAACACATGATATTTCAATGCTGTTTTAAGAAAACTCATTTTAATTGGACCGACATTTTGTAGTGCACTTCCCCACTGAATGAACCATGTACATGTATTTTTGAGAGATAGGGTACCAGCACAGTGCAGTGTGATTATATATTTACATGTACTTTTGAGATATATGGTACCAGCACAGTGCAGTGTGTATATACATGTACTTTTAGAGATATGGTACCAGCACAGTGCAGTGTGTATATACATGTACTTTTGAGAGACAGGATACCAGCACAGTGCAGTGTGTATATACATGTACTTTTGAGAGATAGGGTACCAGGACAGTGCAGTGTGTATATACATGTACTTTTGAGAGATATGGTACCAGCACAGTGCAGTGTGTATATACATGTACTTTTGAGAGATATGGTACCAGCACAGTGCAGTGTGTATATACATGTACTTTTGAGAGACAGGGTACCAGGACAGTGCAGTGTGTATATACATGTACTTTTGAGAGAGAGGATACCAGCACAGTGCAGTGTGTATATACATGTACTTTTGAGAGATAGGGTACCAGCACAGTGCAGTGTGTATATACAAGTACTTTTAAGAGATATGGTACCAGCACAGTGCAGTGTGTATATATGTGTATTTTGAGAGATAGGGTAGCAGCACAGAGCAAGTATGTTGAACGATATAGTAGCTGTACATTGCATTATGCATGTACATGAACATTAGAATGATAAAGTACCTGTATAATGCAGTGTGTAGAATGATACAGAAGTGTACAATGCATTGTATATACATGAACATTAGAATGCTATAGTTACTGTACAATGCACTGTGTATATGCCTGTACACGACAACGATATATTACCTGTATATTTCATTATGTATGTACGTGAACATTAGAAGGGTGTTGTAGCTCTATATTGAATGTCAGATGTAGCAAGGACAATGCGCCTTTTAAATTATGGAAATGGCGGGTATGAGTAGGTGAACGGTCATAGCCAGCGGGTACTCTTGTACGCAGACTCTTCTTGAGATCCAATTAAATTTGCATGTTTGGACCAATTAAATTTGCATGTTTGGACCAATTAAATTTGCATGTTTGAGATCCAATTAAATTTGCATGTTTGGACAAGGGATTTCCGTGGTTAGTAGAGGTTGCGAGTTGGAAGACGAATCAATCTCGTGATATTTTTAGATTACTTAACACACTTAGCGAACCATCTGCTGTCAGAATGAGCAAAAAGAAAAAAAAATACTTATTGATAATTCGCACTTCTCTCCCCTGAACTGCTTGCATAAGCAAACAGTAAAAATATCAGTCAAATTGATCTTTCGTTCCATTAAAATGGGATCATCTTACACAGGGAGGGAAACAACCCAACCAACCTGGTCCTTCTAGGAATTAAATTACTTTCTACTGACATAAATTATGCATTTTCTTAAAACTGAAACTCTGTCGATGGAACCCGTGGATGCATATTCAATCTGATTGAAACTGATTAAAGTATTCTTTCACAGTTGAAGTAATGATATATTAATTCTAATGATGGTAATGGAAAGACAACTGGTGTTTGTTCATGGCTACAATGGAAAAACTAAAGACTTTCGTCCAGTTATGTTGATAGCGAAATAAAACATTCGCTGTTTCAGTGCAATGACAAGAGAAAGACAAATACTGATGGTTACGCTGATGCGAGAGATAGTTGCTAGTTGCACAGGTTGAGGTGGGATAGACAGCTGTTGTTTGATGATGACGAAGACCGTTGATAATCTCTTACAGCAGTGTTGTGATATTGTAATTTGGTAGGATGCACTGTAGCAGATGCTACAATAAGAACAAAGCCTATTTTTACACTTTAATATCTTTTATGTGTCTGTAAAGTCTTTACATACCGTGTGTGTGTGTGTGTGTGTGTGTGTGTGTGTGTGTATTTTATCAAATAAATATTCGTTTCTCCTTCGTTATTGTACAGAGACCGAGGCTGGCTACTGATTGATTCCCTTCCGCAAAGTTTATTTCCTACTCGGTCAAAGTTCGACCTTGGCCTAGACGAAACTAGCCGACCAGTGACTGTAAACAGAACATTATATGACAAAAACAAGCTTTGGCCATGGAAAGAGGTTGTTTTGCGTGCTGTGGCTTTGCTTACAACCAGCCGACCTAACGCCCTATTCAGTCCTGGATAGTGTCCCCACTCCCAATCACGCCTCCCTAACTACCAATTTGCATAAGTGTCAATATTGTTTTCCATTTTGTTCTGTGGGAGCTCTGGTCAACATCTTCTGTTCGATGTGCTCGACAGTTCATTCAAATACTGCTCCTTTCTAAATGACTGAACAACGCAAGAGTGCAAGAGCATACACTTGTGAGTGAATGACGTGGACACATACACTTGTGAGTGAATGACGTGGACACATACACTTGTGAGTGAATGACGTAGACACATACGCTTGTGAGTGAATGACGTAGACACATACACTTGTGAGTGAATGATTTGGACGGTATGCATTTCTCGCTAGCGAACATTCTGAACAATGAACTTTTTCTCGAATAAACAATGTCATGCAATTGTTCACGACTGAACCCTGTAGACAGCAAATTTTTTATGAATGTGCAAATAGACTTCTTTCTTTCTTTCTTTCTTTCTTTCCACCAGTATTTCTCAAGAATAAACAATAAAAACAACGGTCTTTCGCTTTTCACAAATGAATTATATGAGCAATCTTTTTGACATTTTTTTTTACGAATGAACATTTTAAATGAATTGCATTTTGGGGGGTGTGCACATAAATTAACACCGCATACCTGTCCGGAACGAGTTTTAGAATATTAGCAAACACCACGTACCTGTCCGGAATGAGTTTAGAATATTAGCAAACACTGCGTACCTGTCCAGAATGAGTTTAGAATGTTAGCAAACACTGCATACCAATCAGAAACAAGTAACAAATAAAAGCAAACACCATGTATCTATCAGGAATGGCTTGCAGAATATTACCATACACATAATGCCTATAAAAGAACGAGCCTAAAATTAATGCGAACCAGGCCAACCACTCAAGAGCAGACAATTCATAAAGTGGACAAGTTATCACTGCAGGAAATGTGTGGCATTACAAATAAGTTGATCTGAACAATAATACTTCTCTCTTGTCTGACATACATCGCCTGGAATGAACACTAGATAAGGTTAAACAGTGTGTGTGTGTGTGTGTGTGAGATGTGTGTGTGAATTTGTATTTTATTATACCCGAACATTTTCCAAGAAACAGCAGTTTACAATGTAATACTAATGTGGGAAATATTGTCGATACTAAATTAGTATTAACTCACTTTAAACAGTGATTACACAAGTGAAAATGCAAGTGTGCGGTATTAACTGGCGGGTTCCCGATACAGTTTGTGATGGGGTAGAGGATAAAGAAAGAAAGAAAGAAAGAAAGAAAGAAAGAAAGAAAGAAAGAAGTCTGTAAAGTGGCTATTCATGTAGATTTCCCCCCGCAGGCTAAAAATAGTCGAGCGACAGATGGTAATACTAACATTCACGTGAGAAAACATGTTTCTATAACAACACAAGGTAGATGGAAAGAGAAACTATGAGAGGCAGTTGCTATAGATGTGTGTGTTTTTGTGCATGAGTGTCCATATGAATATGTGTGTGTGTTCCCTTTTTATAGCATATGTCAATCATTAGCATCATAAAGAGAGACGTCGGGCAAATTAAAATGGAGAACACGAAAACAAGTCCCGGAAGTAGTTACAAGGAGAATGACACAATTCAGAACATGCTTACGTCTGTAGCGTCATCACTGAGCTATCCGTCATCCTGTGAAATCTTGTATGCGGTCATCGAGAACGCCAATAACCTGGAAAAGATGCAGTACGTCAGTACGAGTTTCGTTACCCATTTCTCAAAACGAGGTTGTTGCCCATTTTTGTAACCAAGGTCATTCGGTTGTAGATGTAAACGTGTTTTTCATGGCAACTGACTTATATCACCGAAACACATCATTCGCAATACCTGGATTCCATCCGAACTTGATGCGACACAATCAATATATCTCAGTTTTTCATCTAGACTGATGTGGTACAGTCACTGCGATCTGTTCTCTCTGATATGAGGTAATCAACGTAGTCTTATTTTATGTTTTGCCTAATGTGAGAGTCATTATTTTTATTGCCTATTTAGAATGATGTGACGTAATCACTTGAGTCTTATTTTTTCTCATGACTAATGTGACAGTCACTGTGTCATATTGTCCACCCAGACTGATGTGACGTAATCACTGTAGTCTTATATTCTCTTCTGACTAATTTGACAGTCACTATGTCTAATTATCCGTCTAGAGCGACGTGACGTAATCAATGTAGTCTTAGTTTGTCTCTTGACTAACAGTCACTGTGTCTTATTGTCCGTATAGACTGACGTGACACAATCAGTGCTGTCTTACATTCTCTCTGTAGACTCCTCCACGATAAACTTACTGGCAGGCCTGTCAAAATGACTGTCAAGAATTTAATACATCTGAGTTACAAAATAATCTTGCGTGTTACTAAAACTATAATGCAATCACAAAAAAATGTCACAAAAGCGCTTGGGTTGGAATGACGTAGGTAAGGGATGACATGATTGAAACGCGAAGTTGACGTCACAGTAATATCACACGTACAGATATGCCACACACGACAAGAAGACTCGAACTTTGTTCCTTTCGGGTAGTGGCCTACAACATATGCTCAACAGAAGTTCTGCCTCCATTTCTTGTGGCGCCAAATTAAAAATATTAATAAAACATACGTTAGAAGAAACTAACAACTCTGTCACTGACCAAAACCAGTCACAACCGCGGCGTCACAATGTTCCATGCAGAGTTCTACAGACACACTGCCGGCCAGTAGTTTCCTTTGGTCACGCAGCAACGCTTTCTAAAAGCCGTTCACGGTACGCTGACGAAATCGTATTAAACAAATGCGTCTAAAAATCTCTCACAGAAAATACTAAATAAACCTGACGTTGCCCCGTAAGCCGTAAAAAAATATGAGCATCGCCGATTCGTCTAGAATGTCGGTTTCAAACCATTAAAGTCATCATGAGTCGTTAACGACTTCATGAATTGCAAATAGAAACACGTGATATCAGACGTTCGTCACTGGCCGAGGCGGCAGTATAGTCAAGCTGCAGGAAATGAAGAGTCGATTATAATCCATTCTTCGGTGTCAGCTTCGTTGTTGATCACGTGTCAGTCCAAAGGAGACTACTAGTAGTAGTAGATACCCGTATGTTGGTCGCTCATACTGGCTTCATTCTTTTTACTGTGCTTGAACAGCGAAGGGAACGCGTCAATTTTGAACTGTCTCATTTTATCTGCGCACTTTAGATGCGCGCGTTTCTAGGTCATATCTGCTTTGACGTAATCATTTTTTGTGTGTTCCGCTCCATTATGTAGCTTAATTGCCGTGTGCGATGAATAGTACACGCCCTGAAGAGTGGTACAGTAGCACGACACTTTTGATTCATTTTTTTCGAAACAAATAATCCATCACGGGCAGAGGGAGTGACGGGAAGTACATGGCAAGTGGTGGCTACTCTTATTCCGGAGCATCTGCCTAAAGCAACATCCGCTAGCTGTTGTGTTTGGTCTGTGTGGCTTTCGAGGAATGCGCGGATTTGTTTCGTTTTTGTCAATGTTTGTACGGCCTCGTGCTCAACAAATGTCTTTCTGCAGAAAGTCGGCAGTGGTCAGAGAGAAAGATGCATATAGTGCTTCTCTCTTATAAGTATCGTGGGTTCGAATCTTGGGTTTGGGTGAATTAGTTTACTTTTGCGGCCGTTGGACAGTTGCCTCTGTTGTTTCATGGTGTGCATTAGCATTGATTATAATGGAATTAATCTTTGGCATTGGTATCTAATATAATATGGTATTAATCCTTGGCATGCACCAATACTGCCCGATGATGTGCTAATACTAGTCTATTGTATTCACTGGCAATGGTTAATGATATGTATTAACATTAGTTATGACGTGTATTAACACTAGTCTGTTGTATGCACTAATACTAGCCTTTTGACATATATTAACAATATGATATGTATTATCATTACCTATGACATGTATTAACATTACCTTTGGCATTTATTAACACTAATCTGTGGTATGCACTAACACTAGCCTTTTGACATGTATTAACATTACCTATGATGGTATTAACAATATCTATGACATGTATTGACACTAGTCTGTGGTATGCACTGAGACTAGCCTTTGATATTTATTGACACTAATATGTGGTATGCACTGAGACTAGTCTATGATATTTATCGACACAAATCTGTGGTGTGCACTAACACTAGTCTGTGGTATGCACTAAGGCTAGCCTATGGCATGAATTAACAATACCTATGACGTGTATTAACATTACCTATGACGTGTATGAACATTACCTATGACGTGTATTAACATTACCTATGACGTGTATTAACATTACCCATGACGTGTATGAACATTACCTATGACGTGTATTAACATTACCTATGACGTGTATGAACATTACCTATGACGTGTATTAACATTACCTATGACCTGTATTAACATTACCTATGACGTGTATTAACACTAGTCTGTGGTGTGCACTAACACTAGTCTGTGGTGTGCACTAACACTAGTCTGTAGTGTGCACTAACACTAATCTGTGGTGTGCACTAACACTAGTTTGTGGTGTGCACTAACACTAGTCTGTGGTATGCACTAACACTAGTCTGTGGTATGCACTAACACATGTATTAACAATATGGCATGTATTAAACCTAGTCATCTGACATGCACTAACAAGAGCCTATGGTATGCATATACACTAACCAGGACTGTAGTATGCAGTGACACTGGCCATATGTGACGGAGCAAATTTGCCTCTGCATATATATATATATATGTATATTTTATATATAATTTAAACCTGTATGATTTATTATCTTTATTATCATGCAGACAATAATGTGGCGATATTTTGATCTGTCAAGACGACTGTTGGCCACAATCTTCTTTTCGCATTACTTCAAGGAAAGGTGTTTATGTAAGGTGCTTATAGCTTCAACAGGACTCACTATGTGTGGTCCAACCATTAGTAAGATGGCAAAACTTGGATTTTTCCCAGTAATTCTAGCTCTTCTATTCTAACTGTATCAAATTGTTAGATCCATACACAATAAATTAATAATTGTAATATTAATAAAAACAAATACATATATTTAAGCTTAATAAGACAATTCAACTATTAAATTAATATAACACTGGCCATTAATTGTTAATTTGAAAAGTTTTTTTAGATATACAATACTAAATAAATAAAATAGTACACAAAAACAAGATATAAACACACACAACACTTACACAGACATTCATGTATAAACATGCAAACATAATATATATTTTAAAAAGAAAGTACTCTACTTGTTAGCAAAGTAATTAAAAAAATACATATGTATATATTTATAATAATCACTCATTTAAAAACGCGACTATAGCTATTCTCTATATTGTTCATCTTTAGTAAGTTAAGTAATTTTAAATTATATACAGAATGATATTATAATAAATGATTGTAATCACTTATTTAAAACATAACTATACTGCTATTCTCTAAATGTTAGTTTAGATTGTTAATACTATCAGTAATAGTAATAAATACGGTAGTAAATGTAATATATATATAAGGACAATTATAAAACTATTCTTAAAAAGAACCTTTTGTCATTCATATAACAATAATAAAAAAAACCTCATTTTAATAATATTAATTGCTAGAAATAAGTCAATGAATTTAGGATGACTAAAAATGTACAGTAGGTCTATGTACTATGCTGACTATATTAGAAAAATAACTTACCAGATGTGGTTTTCATCAGTCATTGTTTTCTAGTTATCTCCAACATCGTTAGAAATGGTATACGAACTACTAACGTTGAACTTTCGCTGTCATCAGTACGAATTGGATCAAACGTACATGAAGTACCAGATAATACTACATTGGCGGCCATTTTACCCCTTGCCTGACGTTACTTCCGCTTGCTTTTTGCCCCAAGGGCCTGGGGATTGTATATCTTAGTAGCAGGGCAAATCTCGTTTACAACCTATGTTTGACCTAGATTCCATTTCACTTCGCGTTTAATGTCTCAAAACGGCGTTGTGTAAACGTGAAGTTGTCTCCCTTCAGGTGTTGGTCTTGACAGGAAGTACTAAATATGCGTGAGACCCATATCATCAGAGTGGACATGAAGAACGAGGAAGTATTTAAAGTTAATGTTGACTGGATGTTTGACTCTGGATTAGTGAAGGTCAAAATAAAGTAAAGAACAAAAGGGAGGGACAGGATGCATATGACAGTTTTTGACTGACTGACAGTACTCGTGAAGAAAGAAACAATGTCCATCAGTGTCCATCTCCCTTCCAAAATCCTGCCAACGAACTCTCTCAGTTAATTAGTCTGTCAAATTTGTTTCCTACCTATCATCGAGTTAAGTACCCTGAACATTCCTTTACTCATTATTTGCAACGAATTTTAAGTCCGTGACGTAGCGACGCGTGATCGAATGCTTTCTTGTTGGCTGATTGTAGGAATCGGAAAACTGGACTCGTAAAATATTTAGATACAGTGAATAATTCTGATATAAAATTGCATTTAAAATTCTGACTGTATTTTGATGTTTATGAACTTCTGATGGCCCGTTGTAAATGGGGATGACAACATTTCCTTCCGGATCGACGTAGGTTTGAGAATGAAACGAGCGAGAGAGAATAAATATAGAAGCTGTTATACAAGATATTTATGAGTGCACTTTATCTTTGTGTTTCAAGGCGGCAAGGGGCCTATTGAAAGTTTGCACCGTAACGCAGCTTAGCAATGCATGCTGGATGCTATACAAAGGACGAGCCTGCCAAGTCGACCATGTTTTGAGGGAGAGTGAAACGTCATCCTTATTGATTATCCTTAAGGGGAAGTCTTTCTTCATGAAGGACTATTTGAAGAGATATTTAATGACCATTAGAAGAGATATTTAATGACCATTAGAAGAGATATTTAATGACTATTAGAAGAGATGTTTAATGACCATTAGAAGAGATGTTTAACGACCATTAGAAGAGATGTTTAATGACCATTAGAAGAGATGTTTAATGACCATTAGAAGAGATATTTAATGACCATTAGAAGAGATGTTTAATGACCATTAGAAGAGATATTTAATGACCATTAGAAGAGATGTTTAATGACCATTAGAAGAGATGTTTAACGACCATTAGAAGAGATGTTTAACGACCATTAGAAGAGATATTTAATGACCATTAGAAGAGATGTTTAACATATGCTTATATCCACGAGAGAAACGGCCTACCAAGTTAGCGTTAAATTTATTACTTTTGCTATATTTACTTTTGCATCGCGAATTAAGAGTCCTTTTCTCTTGGACTTTGTGGTGACGTCATACTCTTGTGTTGTACGTCATAAGTGTGATACACACTGATATTTATGGGATATATGTAATTAAAAAATAACAAGAACACGATATGGAATTGATTAACACAATTTCCATGATGCAACAATATACAGCCACAATGGTAAACTGTTTCCCCATAGGTCAGCAATACATGTAAGCCTTTTCAGTTAATTTGCTGTTACTGATGATTGTTACTGTTAAGCTGCTACTCAGGCTAACGCTGAATTTGAGAGAATTGTGTTCCTGAACTATTTATCTCTTGCTCCCTTGTTTGAAATAGCTTTTTCTATCTTTCACGTTTAAATCTATTGTTGCTATCTAGATAAGAAGTGAAAACTTACAACGAAACAATAACAATCATAAATCCTCTGCCTGCTCGCCTGCTGTCGGGATTCAGAGCTTAGCGATTAATCTTAATATTTTTAATACTTTCAAGAAAGGTCAGGTTTCGATTAGCCTACACAATCTTGCGGCTTAAAAGGACACGATAAAATGACCAGATTTTCGTTAACTGATAACGATGACGCTTTCACTTAAATGAATATAAGGTCGTGCAGCATTTTCCGTATGATGATAATGTTGACATACTTGCAAATGCACTGACCCACTCGCACATGCACTGACACACAAGCAGACATACACACTCGTACATGTACAATGACACAATACGCACACAAAAGCAATGAACCAAGTGCAAGAAAACATTTAAACATGAATGATTGTAGTGGTGTGAACCTTTCTTCATCTCCGTTTTAATTTATTTTTTATTTTTTACAACAAAGCAAGAAAGGCAAAAGACGCCTCCAGCAATGGCCTCTGCATTCTTTGATAGTGCAGAACATCTAGCAGCTTGATAAAATTTCAGGAACACGCTGACGTCATGTCATGTCGTTGATTAGAGGAATTAACCACGCCCCTGACAACGTCGGTCGTCAACACACTGATTGACAAGCTATGCTGAAACCGATCAGACTCTTGGAGCTGCAGTGCCCAATGTCCATAATACTCAGCAGTCATTGCTTCCATAAATAGGCCTCAATGTTTCGTTCGTATTTCTACTCTCTAGCTTTTGGTACTGTGTTTCGATTGCTTCTGGGATTTTTGAGTCCGGTTTAGGTCATCAGTCATTCGGAGTAGAATTATGGCTGACTATTGACTAGTGATGTACAAACTGCTTCCCTTGCCAAACACCGGCTAATTCTACATGTCAACTTTGTTTTTTAAAAATATTTTTTATCTGCGTGTGAAGTCCGTAAATGGTATAATAGTATGGCAATGGATGGCATACATACATAAGAGTCTGGCAGTAGATAACAATTATATTCAAGGAAGATAACTTCGAATAGCTTGTTATTTAAGGATTTTAAATTTTTTAAAAATAATTTCATCCATGTTTTGAGCAGATACAGCTGGAAAAAAATTAATGAATTAAAACTGTAGATGATAGCCTGCTCAGATTAGGAAACTAAGGAATGATGGATTCCCTCTGTATTATCGAAACTGATGAGTGAAATCTGCCTGTTGCAAGAAAAATGATAAATTATAGTCTGCTCACACGGAGGAAAATGATGGATAATAGTCTGCTCACATGGAGGAGAAAGATAGATGATAGTCTGCTCACACAGACAAAACTGATGGATAAGAGCCTGGTTAGCGACATAAAATGAAACGTGTTAGAATGTAACTCGCGAAAACATTAGATGATGAATGATACGTAGTCTGAAGACATTAGATGATAAATGATACGTAGTCTGAAGATATTAGATGGTGAATGATACGTAGTCTGAAGATATTAATGATGAATGATACGTAGTCTGAAGATATTAAATGATGAATGATACGTAGTCTGAAGATATTAATGATGAATGATACGTAGTCTGAAGATATTAGATGATGAATGATACGTAGCCTGAAAACATTAAGTGTGAATGATACGTAGCCTGAAAATATTAAGTGTGAATGATACGTAGCCTGAAAACACTAAGTGTGAATTATACATAGCCTGAAAACATTAAGTGTGAATGATACGTAGCCTGAAGACCTTAGTGATGAATGATAAGTAGTCTGAAGACATTAGTTATGAATGACACATAGTTGAAGACATTAGTGTTGAATGATAAATAGTCTGATCTAATAAAATATATCGTTAAATAGTCAGCACATTTCCCAGGAAAGGACGAATGGCAGCTAGTGTTGTTACAAGAAATTTGCATGAATGACAACCAGTGTTTTCTGATACAAACAAATATAGAAATAGCTGCTATTCTGATCTGTTAATTCTAGTCTCAGACAACCATTTCCGAGACAAGACAGTGATGGACGACTACTCTCGTTACAGACAACCTTGTCTGAGCAATGACAATGATGGATGACATACACGACACCTCATGCATGGAAAGATAAACGAAATACAATGTAAAGATGTAATTAAAGTGAAGTGTCTGCTGAGATTGCATTTTATACATAAAAATATTTAAACACACAGGAAACCTGGTTGTTGCATTTTATACAACAGTCGCTTTTTTCTGTTTACCTACGAGCTGCCTTGACGTTAGTTGATAAACCTGTTGGGAAGAGTCGTTTGTGAAATTAATAAGGGGCAGTTACAGTTTCAGAAGGTTTGCAAATCTTTCAATCGAAACACGCACATACATACGTAAACATACAAATCATAAACATTCACACCAACATACATGACAGAAGCAAATAAATCCAACAAAAAGCAGCAACTGTGTGCGAATGAATTGAAGTTGCCCATGGATTGAAAAAAGAAAATCTATCTTAGAAATATGTATAGAAATATATGAATGTTAACTGGGACTGCCTTCCATAAGTCATTAAATTAATAAAGTGTGACTTTATGAAGACGGAACGCTACACAAACAATAAAGCTAAGTCGGTCTCGTCCTATTTCAATTCTTCAGTTTTATTTTCCAATCCCGAATGTTTTACGCAACACACTGACGACAAGCCGTGCAAGCTTTTATTACTAACAAAGAAGATAATACAATCCCGAATGTTTTACGCAACACACTGACGACAAGCCGTGCAAGCTTTTATTACTAACAAAGAAGATAATACAATCCCGAATGTTTTACGCAACACACTGACGACAAGCCGTGCAAGCTTTTATTACTAACAAAGAAGATAATACAATCCCGAATGTTTTACGCAACACACTGACGACAAGCCGTGCAAGCTTTTATTACTAACCAAGAAGATAATACAATTCCGAATGTTTTACGCAACACACTGACGACAAGCCGTGTAAGCTTTTATTACTAACAAAGAAGATAATACAATTCCGAATGTTTTACGCAACACACTGACGACAAGCCGTGTAAGCTTTTATTACTAAGGAAGATAATACACTCCAGGGCTCGGCAGAACGCACCGAAAGTATGGAATAAAAGTTAATTGTGAGAAAATGAAGAAATCATTATTTCTGAAGGCACCGAATGACAGTGACGTCAGTAGAACGAAGAAAGAGAGACAAAGCACTCTAGTAAGTCTGCAAGTCTGGAACTACTATGAGTCAATCCAGACTGGAGACTCTGAATTACTATATCGATGTTACAGATATACATCTACATGAGAATATGACGTCACAACGAAATCATGACACGCTAACGATCAGAAGTGACTCGTGGCTGTAATAATATATTAACGAAACAGGACAGCGTAACGACAGGCTAAATACAATCTAAAAGATTGGCTAAAGACAGGTTATCTTTCAGGCGTAATTAAGCTAAAACCGTAGAACGAATTCTCACTAGGTAGACACTGAATTTTAACCAGCCCTGTCTCGAGCTACAATAGGCGTGTCAGAATGAAACAAAAAGGCAAGCCATTTTCGAGTTCACGACAAATTTAAGAGATATACGATCATTGCAAAATTATTTCAAACTCAAAACTAGTATATAGGCCTATAGTTAGAAAGAAAACTTGCACCTTCTTAAAAAAAACAAAAAAAACAAAACATTTCTCTTGTTGTCTAAATTAGCGAAACGATTTTGTTTACCTGTATGATACAAAAATAGATTTTTTACTTAAAAAAACACGACCCTTCCGTATATGCATATATAGATTTTTTTCAACAACCATAAAAGTAATTTGAAAGAGAATTATTTTAATGTTTAAAAGTTTTGCATTTGTCATCTCTAATCAATAGGGGTCTACTCTAAACATGCTGTCAGAATTACGCACACATATTACGCACACACGTATTACGCACACACGTATTACGCACACATTAATTACGCACACATTACGCACACACGAATTACGCACGCACACAATACGCACAAGGCGTGAAAGAGACCTTAATATGTTATTAAAAGCTCGTTTACAGCTGCTCGCGTATACTTTCACTGTTGTAAGCTGAACAGCAGATGAAAATATTGACTTGAACTCTTTAAACGCGCACACACTGAAACAAACTCCGACACTACACACGTGCACACACATACTGAATTACACACACACACTGAAACACTAACTGATACAACCGACAAACACGTGCACACACGCACATTGCAATAAACAAAAACACATGCACACAAACACACACACACACACACACACACACACACACACACACACACACACACACACACACACACACACACACACACACACACACACACATAGAGCTTTGATTTAGACAACGCCGAGAGATGCACAAGACGTTGGCACATACATGCTGCAAAACACTGAGAGACATGTTAACCTTGACCCTCTAAAACCTATCTGAATAAATAATGAAATATTAAAAATTAGTAAAATAAACACAGAGCAACCAAAGTCACTTACTTTTGTTCTTGACAGCGGAAAGACAACTACGACAGCACCACACTTAAAATTGATGACAGTTATCGTCATCGCATGATTCATAGAATGAGACGCACGTCACATAGACACCACAGCATGATGCTGTGTGTGTCATGTTTAGACGATTGTATCTCTTGTACTACATTAGTTACTTGCAATTCAGACACGACTGTGTCATGTTTAGACGAATATCATAGCATATAGAAAAAAGCCTTGTACTCATCTGGTAGTTCACCCTCTGTTTTTATAGTCGCTTGCCACAAAAAATAAAGGAATTAAAAGATAAAGTAGTAAACGAATGAAATTAGAATTAAATAGGAAATTAATTTTTAAAAAATCGACTGCTACCCCTCTCCTCTATACATACACACAATCATAACAACAACAACAAATGTAAGTGCAAAGTAAAGATAAAGTCTGGATAAAGGGGACATAATTGCAAGAAATAGAACCCCACAAAGCCACACGCATAGATATGCACTAACTCGCCTACCAACAGCATAAGCTAAAAGCAGAATCTAAAGATGAAGACTGAATAAAAGGAACGTAATGAAGGAGAAAGGTGTGACAAACATACACACATTCGCAATGAAAACTGATGAAAAGGGTGATCTTGGCCCCCATAACTCTACCGTCTAGATAAAAATACAGCACAAACTAAATGATATTCCTTTCAAGTTGGATAAAAACTCTGCACTTAATTAAAATGTTGTAAACAAAATTTCCTCTGTAATGAACTGAAGGTGGGAGAAAAGAAAGAGAAAACATTTCAGTGAGAAAAGTTTGTCTAAGGGCCAGAGAACGCTAAATACAAATACAATCACATATTGGCCCCTTCTCACGTTTTATTACGTCACTCAAAAGGTAAAATCATTTTTATTTCATAATACTATTTCAAATATAATAATAATTAAAATTAATAATAAAAATTGTCAGCTTGCCAATTCTTAATAACAATTTTCTCACTTGAAGTTCTGACCCTCTAATTAAACTTAGCATCGAAATTCCCACATTCCTAGTTTTTAATTTTAATCTTGCTGGCAGCTGCTTTGGCACTGTACATTTGCACAATGCCTTGGTGTCAAAGTGAGTTCTTGTCCCTGATCTTTGTCCCTTAGGCTGGAGGCTGGACATACCAGGAGAGTAAACAAATTGCTGTCAATCACTGGTAGAATGCATAAATAGGTGCATTAAGAAAAACTATAATTAGATTGCCATTGACCCACATAGCATCTCTTATAGAGAGTACAGTTAGCTCCTATAGTAAATAATTATAAGTCTGAAGACTTGATTATGGGATAATTTTCACTCAATTTATAATTCAGATTCAGGTATGGATTGCAGGCAATGGAATGACTGCTCACTCATCCATCATCACTAAACCAAGCTGTTCACTCATCCATCATCACTAAACCAAGCTGTTCACTCATCCATCATCACTAAACCAAGCTGTTCACTCTTGCATCATCACTGAACCAAGCTGTTCACTCTTGCATCATCACTAAACCAAGCTGTTCACTCTTGCATCATCACTAAACCAAGCTGTTCACTCATCCATCATCACTAAACCAAGCTGTTCACTCTTGCATCATCACTAAACCAAGCTGTTCACTCATCCATCATCACTAAACCAAGCTGTTCACTCTTGCATCATCACTAAACCAAGCTGTTCACTCATCCATCATCACTAAACCAAGCTGTTCACTCTTGCATCATCACTAAACCAAGCTATTCACTCTTGCATCATCACTAAACCAAGCTGTTCACATAACTGCTACAATTGGTACACATAGTTTGACCCAGCTGAAAAAAAAGGAAGCCTCAACTGTTCTCTGTGTTCGATGGTCTATTGCAAGAAAATGTCAAACTGCGTTTCATTCACCAGGTCCAGGGGACACAACCAATGATGCTCCCAGTTAAGTCAGACGAGAAAGTGTTGAAATACATTGCCTTGGCTTTACTAGAGACATTGCATTTGTTTTAAACAAACATTAACTTTATCACATCAGTGCAAGAACTCCTAATAGTGATGACACCTTAGAGACGCATTTCCTTTCAATCAGAACATCACGTTGTTTTCCATTTTTTGTTTTTGTTTACTTTTTCTCTTTATTAAATTTGTTTAAACTTTTCAAGTTCAACTCTTCATGTATTATCCCATTAAGTTACATGTGTACTAGCTGTAGGGACAGCATCCACCCGCGGGAGTCTGGGTGCTCCGAGCTAGTTATTAAACTTTACGTGTTTCAGCCATCTTTGTTGTGCGTCTGCATGTCTGTTCGATTATGTGTGCGGCGTGTGTCTGTGAAGTTGGATTGGGGAAGGGGGTAGAAGCGGTTATGGGGGAGATAATTAACCAATATTTCATCTTCTCGTCTTTCTCTCCTCCTGCATACACACTTAACTAACAACCCGCCACTCATACAAGTATTGAGTAGACAGGTAATTAATAACCCGCCACTCATACAAGTATTGAGTAAACAGGTAATTAACAACCCGCCACTCATACATGTATTCAGTAAACAGGTAAGTGGATGTGTACTAATCCAAGATCAAAAAGCCGTATAGCAGACCAATGATATAAATAGACTCTAAAGTCTCTGATAATCAAAGGGGCGCGTCACAGTGGTCAATCGTGGCAGGCATCTAGTTCAGTAATGCAGGTGATAAATGGCAGATGTCGAACAATCAGCGATAAATATATGCATATAATTAATAGAAAATGTGATAAATAAAAAAATCATTAAGGTCAGGTGATAAATGATAGGTGACAAAAAGGAGATACGTGACATGAAACAAACAAGAGACGACAAATCACACTGAACAATAACATGGAATAAATAATAGGAGGACCGAATAACAGGTGATAAACAAAAGGAGATAAACAAACAGCTGATAACTGATAAATAGCAAATAATGAATAAATAATAAATATTAGATAATTAATAAGAGGTTGCAAATAATCATGGTAAATAAGAGATGATAAACGATAAACAGAAGGTCATAAATTTAAATTGATAAATAACAGGTAATAAATGCGAGGTGACAAATAACTGGAGATTAACACTGGTAATAAATAGCTAGTGAAAATGCATGTGTATTTTGTTTTATTTTTGTTGCTGTTAACGGATTGAAAGAAATAGGAGGAATAAGCTTTCTTTATAAGAACACTGGCGAAGAGATTTGTGAGCTCTTTCAGCTTTCAGTCTTCCAGCCTATCTGTATTCAGTTTTCTCAGACTTATTCAATACGGAATACGTCATGCACGTCATTTGTGCTAAGAAATTACAAGTCGTACGTATTTGCCTTGCGTATGCAGCATACCTTATTTAATAATGCAAAACAACTGAAGTGTGCACGCACATACACATATGTACACAGATCTGCTTACAGACAAACACAAAGGCAACACACACACACACACACACACACACACACACACACACACACACACACACACATATATATATACACACACACACACTCATACCTGGTTATGACTTTACAATCTTGACTTTCTGATCAGCGAACTGAACTGTACACAACCTTTGTAAAGTTGATCCCTGTCAATGACTTGCTTTGTAAAGTAGATCAATGTTAATTGTAAAGTTTATCACCTTAAGTGAATAGCCTTTGTCAAGTGGATCACTGTTAATGGATAGCCTTTGTCAAATGGATCACTGTTGATGGATAGCCTTTGTAAACAAGTTGCAGAGAGGCGTAAGTACAATTAACGAAATAAAACAAAACACTGCTTGCTGTAAGCGACGTAGCCAAACGCGTTTCTGTAATCAACACGCATGCAGCAAGGTCTCCGCTGACGGTCCTTTGCCTGTTTGAAGTCAAAAGACTTCTTGTTATTGTTGTATTGGAGTAATAATAATATTAAAATATGGCCAAGTCTTGTTGGTAGGTGTTTATAGAAGCATTTACCCGGTAGTATGCCAAAAGTCTGTCACACCGGATTGGGGCTGAGTCAGTGCGGCAGTCGTGCAGGGTTCGCTGTACATTAATCAGTCAATTTTGGGGGGCGGTACAGACACGAGACAGACGTCAATAGGGTCTAAAGTGCCAAGGTATGGGTGCCATTTACACGCATGAAAAAGAGAGGACAGTCTAAGCATGGCACAAAGGGTATTTTCAAGGTCGTGGATTGTAATATTGCAGTCGAGGTAGATTCTAGTGCGCTGACGTATTCTATTTCAACGTATCGTAGAGATTAAAGGAGTCCTTTAATTAACTGAAAACTTACTGGTTATCTAATTCAGCAATTCATACAAATGGAAACAGTCCTTCAATTAACTGAGCCAACAGATTTTGTCTACTTCAACAAATGCAGTATGCAGCTATCCTTCAGTTAATTGTGAGCCAACCATGGACGATTGTTTTGTGTTTCATAATTATCCATGAACACGATTTGGGTTCTTAAGTACTTATTTTTCTTTCCCACCTCTTAAAGTTTTGAACGGAGAGCGTAAAGCGAATTACGTTTATGGGCCCACTTTTGTACAGCTACGTGAGAACTATAATGAAAATCACCGGAAGATATGATTTATACAACGAATTCTTTAAGCACGTTTAAACACTTTCTTGTTTGCATTCGGTTCGCCCCAAGTAAAGGGGTATTGTTGCTAGCGGGTGACCAAGAGACCTGCATTGCGACTGATTTTTTTTTTAAAAGTCCGTTGTATTTTTCTGCGTCTAGGCTATTTCAGTGTTTGACCTGCTGGCATTAGGACATTAGGTCCATGAACGGTGAATTATGTTGTGGGCTTTTAGGCTGACATTCAAGCTGTAAAATAACGTGGTGGAGTACAATACAGTGTGGTCTAGAAGTAGTCGACTTTAGTGTATATTGTCGCATGCACACTCTGATTCAAATACGCACTCACTTGGGGCATAATTACTATAGACATATTCAAATACGCACCCACTTTGGGCATAATTAGTAAATACATTCAAATACGCACTCACTTGGGGCATAATTAGTATAGACACATTCAAATACGCACCCACTTTGGGCATAATTAGTAAAGACATTCAAATACGCATTCACTTGGGGCATAATTAGTATAAACACATTCAAATACGCACTCACTTGGGGCATAATTAGTATAAACACAATCAAATACGCACTCACTTGAGGCATAATTAGTATAAACATATTCAAATATGCACTCACTTGGGGCATAATTAGTATAGATACATTCAAATACATATCCACTTTCGGCGCAGAATCAATACAGACAGAACTGCAAAACCGATGCGCAGAAAAGTAAAATAAGACACGACCTTTATTAGCATTTTATTTAGGAATACGCTACATCCTTCTGAAAGTTCACATTATCCTGTCACGTGACAAAAACAAAAACAAAAACTACGCATGCATTTTAAAGAGTGAAAAATAACACTGCGAGATGCCATAAAATGCCACCGTGTCACACACGCAATTCAAAGTGTAAAGAAATAACAGGCAGAAGCCACAGTGTTGCGCATGTATTCTAATGTGTAAAGAATAACACAGCAATGAATCACAGTGCTGTAATACATTTCAATGTGTAAAGAATAACACAGCAATGAATCACAGTGCTGTAATACATTTTAATGTGTAAAGAATAACACAGCAATGAATCGCAGTGCTGTAATACATTTCAATGTGTAAAGATTAACACAGTGAGGAAGTAAAGTGCTGTAATACATTTCAATGTGTAAAGAATAACAGCGAGAGACCACAGCGTCAAGCATTACATTCTTAAGTAAGAATGTATCATGCAAAGTATCTGACATACTCAGTGACTTGTTACAGTGTCACAGACTTATTAGTGTACGTTCGCACGCTGAAGTGTTTTGTTACAGCTTCGTGAAAACATTTCTTTTAAAAATGCACTCATTACCAAAAGACACAGTAAGGTGCCATTGTCACACACACATGCGAGAACACCTTGAAAAACACCCGAAAAGGATGGCCTTTGCTCGAACCGTCGACAAAAATCATCAAGAGGTGGCTGCAGAAAACGTCGAAAGCCAGGTTTGCCAATAGACTGGTTGCGTGTGAAAGCGTTTGAGCATGCCCTTTGACATTTGATACAGATCCCTCTTCTGACTGATTGTGACACGAAGATATTTCTTACCGAGGTCTTAAGCACTTCGTTTTAATATGGTTTGGCTCGGACGACAGCGCGTGAGGTGGTAATGAATAGTTTGGGGTTTTTTTTGTTGGTTGGAGGGGAAATCTGCCGCCATGTTTGTTTAACAAGCAAACGATCGGCAATTTCACTGTCCAAAATTTTGAAAGACTAAATGTCCCAGAATGATATAAATAGAATTATATTTTAAAATATTGATTAAAAATCTTGCTTGTTGCTTATCTATTAAAAATGTATTATGTTTCAGCAATATTTTTCAGAGTGCAGCAGTGACGTCAGAATGTCAGCATGAAAAAGAGGCCTCTCTTACATTTTGCTTCACTTGGCTTAACGTGGTTTGACAGTGCTCGATAATTCATCTTGACCTGGCTGACTTTTCCAATAAAAACAATGCTAACTTAATAATTACACTATATGACTATTTCCTCATTCTACAACTCTCTCTCTACTCTCTCTCTCTCTCTCTCTCTCTCTCTCTCTCTCTCTCTCTCTAGCTTAATTTGTCTAGCTAAACGCTTATTTGGCGGCCAAAGCACGAAACACGACTTAACATGCTGATTGGAAACTTGATTCTACGATGGAAGCTTAGTAATAAGTTTGCGTGCCTTTGTTCAACTGTGTCCAACAGTAATACAAACTGAACGGTGACGTCAAACGTACAGTCGAGTGAAAGACAAGTGTGTATTGTAGTATTTATTGTGTATTACATTACAGTGTTTATATTCATCATCACATTTATCAGGTCAGTTTAATAGATTGGCGGTTTGACGGATATATAAAACTTTCGATTGATTTTTTTCAAGATATGGTGCAGAGGCAAAATAACTAAAGAGCTATAGATGATAAGAACATTCAGTTTAGTAAATATTAATGGTATTGATTAAGAATTCTTATTTTCTTGAAATAATATATAAAACAGCATGCACATAAACACACACATATTCAAGCGCACAAGCACACACACACACACACACACACACACACACACACACACACACACACACACAAATACACACATATTTAGCGCACAATCACACACACACATACATACACACATATTCAAGCGCACAAGCACACATACATACACATATTCACGTGCACAAGCACACACACATACGTACACACATATTCAAGTGCACAAGCACACACACATACATACACACATATTCAAGCGCACAAGCACACACACACATTCATACACACTTATTCAAGCGCACAAGCACACACACACACATATTCACGCGCACAAGCACACTTTGCCATACGAATGCATGCATTTATAGACACGCGAATACTAACGCATATACAAAGACTCTCTCGCGCGCATACACACACACACACACACACACACACACACACACATACACGTGTATAGACTTGGTATCGATGTTTCGAAGTATCACATTTCTTTACACATCTTACTGTCGGTGTGAGTTTATAAAGATCTGTGTTGTGTTCTCTCACTTTCATTTTTAAACAGTGCATGCGTAAAGTCATCTTCTTCGTGCGAATACCGACATTATAATCCGTCAGCATTTTAATTTTTTTTTTAAGGGGTCTAAAATAAATTAAGCGGATTGTGCAGTTTACATGTTTCAACGACATTAATTATGAACACTCATTTCCAGTTTCATTGATAACGAAAAGGAAAAAGCAGAGAAACGAAACGATGCCCATAGCAAACTAAACCGCCGCAACGCCACCGAAGCGGAAGAAAGAATCAGGTTATCAAACAATCGACACAACGCATCTTCGCGTGACGTTGTTCATGCATGTCGATTTCTCCAGTCTTCATTTCGATTTCACGTCCGGAGTCGACTGGTCTGGGTCAGCTGGCAGCAATATCTGCTGCATCGGCAGACAGACAGCTCCAATCCAGAATCCGTGTCACCGGATATCCGGTTCCGCACTACGTTGTAACAGTTTCCAAACTGATGCACGAGACTGTAATGTGGCACCCCTGGCGTCCTGAAAGTAGATCGAGTAGCATCTTTGGCCCACATTGATGACGTCAGGAGAGGGCAACATGATGTCGTGAACGGTTCATTTGTTCAGTAATTTAAAATTCACCACCCACCAACATATGGTTATCAATATATGTAAGAAGTACAATTAATTTAAACATTAATTAATTAAATTAACACTCAAATAAATATACATATAACGAATACAATGAACATATTATTTGACATAAGTTATTTCCACGTATTGCCTATACAGTCTTATATCCTAACACACAATTCAGCAGATTAGTGTCAATATAAATCACAGGATAGTTCTTATCAGAGAGCAGCAGTGGAGTTACAGAGATTATAGCAATAATAGTTTGTACATAACCTTGTCACGATGATGCCGCAGTAGTCATTCACGTGCTTTTTTTTAACAAAGTCACAAGTTTGTCACAATAAAATCGTCAGTTTCAGGTGTTCCTCTAGCATTGCTTGTAGAATGTTCTATGGGCCAGTGTTCTCTCGAGACTAATCTGTGTGTTCATTTGTTGTATTAGTTCCCTCAAGCAGAACAACAATGTAACAATTTCCAATAACTTCCTTGTACCAGAAATTCCATATTTTTGACTATACTTTGCCACCATACATCAACAGAGTGCAGTGTATCCGTACACTTACACACTGGTGGTAGAAACTTCTCGAATCCACCATTGGACACAGTGGTTTATATAAATCAGTATACTAGGAGATTCTGGTAACGACAAAAAGTTGCTTCTTCCCTGTAAAATATAATCATGCATCAAATGCTAAGTTTGCAAGTTTATTCTTTCCTAACTCCAATTTTCTATAAATTCAACCTCAACTTACAGTTTCCTGCAACAGTATTTAAAAGCCCAATACATGCATACAACATAATAAATACAACATATTAGTTTTAGGAATGGGTTCATTTGAAAAAATGTCAAGTGTTGAGCATATTACATGCAGGCATCATAGTTCACAATTTGAAGAAATAATAGTCTACTCAATACAAATCTCTGGGTAAAATGCAAGTATAACATCAATAACAAAATGCATGAAATATTTCGAAGTCCATTCTCTCTCAATCAGTCAGTTAACTCACCATTAAGCTAACGACCGCCTTTTCATGACTGGACTTCTGCCACTCCAAATTCAAAGTGATTAGAAAATACGATTCTTTTCAATAGGTAAACTTTGATCTCAGCCTATTGGCTGGTCTCGTTCTTGTAAAAATCTTAATCATTGGATAATAAAAACTACTCACCCACCTAAAACCAGTTTAGATTACATCAGCAATTTCTAGCACATTCTCCACCTGAGTTGTTTACTCCAACACTGACACTTAAAATATCCCAAAGTACTCAAGGTCGGTTCAATTTGACATTTAACAGTTTATATAACGATTATGTTTAGAAATAGGGATAAGCAAATTTACCTCGCCACACGTACTTTCTTGTGAATGGTGATTGATGCAGTTAGAATGAACACTTTCTTGTGAACAGTGAAGGGTGCAGTTAGAATGAACACTTTTTTGTGAACAGTGAAGGGTGCAGTTAGAATGAACACTTTTTTGTGAACAGTGAAGGGTGCAGTTAGAATGAACACTTTTTTGTGAACAGTGAAGGGTGCAGTTAGAATGAACACTTTTTTGTGAACAGTGAAGGGTGCAGTTAGAATGAACACTTTCTTGTGAATGGTGATTGGTGCAGTTAGAATGAACACTTACTTGTGAACAGTGAAGGGTGCATTTAGAATGACCACTTTCTTGTGAACACTGAAGGGTGCAGTTAGAATGACAGGAAAGTCAGTGCTTTATGATGTTATGTTTTCTTAAGGTCTAGCAAGCTAGGGTGGTAGATGCAGGATGTTACGATGAATAAGGACATCGATCCTGTTAGATCCATTTTTTCCTTTTAATTTTTTTATGAAAGCCAGATGTGACCAGCAAGGCGGCAGTTGTACGAGTTATGGAATCTCAAAGGACGTATGTGACGTCATAGAAAGAGAAACTGGTAGACCGGTAAAGGAGATATCGGTAGCAGATCTATGGGTGAATGTATCAGCTCCTGTTACGAGCTTAGGACTCAGTGCTCAGAGAGTGACGTAAAAAATGACGTAAAGTAGCGCTCGATTACACTCTGTGATCGACTCTAGACGAGTAATTATGGTATTAGATGTGGAGGTAAGTAATGGTAACCTGTTGTATTTGCGGTGGAGCTTATTAATGGTAACCTGTTGTATTTGCGTGGAGCTTATTAATGGTTACCTGTTGTATTTGCGGTGGAGCTTATAAATAGTAACCTGTTTTATTTGCGTGGAGCTCATTAATATGTCTATAACACAGAATAAGTAATGGTAAATGTTGTATTTGAGGTGGAGCTAGATAATGCTGATCAGTAGTATTTAAAGTGGAGCAAGGCAAGCAATTATAACCAGTTACCTGCAACTGAACTTACCAAAGTAAATTTTCGAGCTCTGGCCTGAGAAAATTATTCGCTCAGAGCCCTTTGAAGCAAAAGATTCATGTTATACCGCATAGATCAATGTTTGAAAACTCAACGTTAGAACACATCAACCATGACTACTTCTATTTCCACAAACATTCGAAACAATTTCATCTCTTTACACACCACAAGCAAGCCATCTCAGCTTGATTTACTTAGAACCAATTACACTTTCTGACGCCACCCGTACCAGTATGAGACACAATTACAGACACCACCCATAAGAATACGAGACACAAGTACCGACACCACCCATTACAATACGAGACACAACTATAGACACCACCCGTAACAATATGAGATACAAGTACTGACATCACCCATAACATACGAGACACAAGTACTGATACCATCCATAACATACGAGACACAAGTACTGACACCATCCATAACATACGAGACACAAGTACTGACACCATCCATAACATACGAGACACAAGTACTGATACCATCCATAACATACGAGACACAAATACTGACACCATCCATAACATACGAGACACAAGTACTGACACCATCCATAACATACGAGACACAACTACTATTCGCCCATAACTCGCTAAGTGGCACCACTTATCAACTAAGCTACTCAACTAATCAGTACGATCAGTGCACAAGGATCAATCGCAATAGCAGGCCAAACATTTAATTAGGATGGCTGTTGTTAGGCAGTAATTGATAACACCGTTTATCAAACCATTTCTAGACCTTATACATTGCTACAACCTACAAGATCAAGCTTCAACTTAAAAAAAATAATTGTTTACATAAGAGAGGTGTCTATCCTACACGTCAGCACACAGGGGTAAGTATCCGGAATAAACCACTTTTGTCCAAAATAATATAGTTTGTGCTTTTTCCAGCCTCCGAGAGTGATTTGGAATTTTATTAAACCGTCATCGTATGCCTTAGGGATGGGGGGTGGGTGAGCGTACAGTATTCTCGGTCAGTATCCAAATGATGAAACAGAAATACTTTTTTTTCTAAGTAATCTCGTTTTCTCTTCCAGAAATACTGAACATAATGCATTCATGCATGTCTGACAATGTATTTCATGAAATACAATGCGGTGGAAAGGCGTCAGAAATATTAAACATAATGCATTCATGCATGTCTGCCAATGTGTTTCATGAAACACAATGTGATGGAAAGGTGTCAGACATACTGTAAAACTGTTACGAGGGTGATAACTGTCACTTTATTTGTAAGTGCTCTACAAGGTAGCATTGCTTTTTACAGCGTTGAGAAAAAATGGGAAAAATGGAAATGGAAAGCGATAAAGCCGACTGTGAAGATAGTGGTATTCGTAGTGCTTGTAAGGTGGAAATAGCGGTGTTCATGGTGATTGTAAGGTGGAAATAGTGGTGTTAATAATGATTGTAGGTGGAAATAGTGGTGTTAATAGTGATTGTAAGGTGGCAGTAGTGGTGTTGATGGTATTTGTAATGTGGAGATAAAACTTGACAGTACTTGCAGGTAGAAGTGGTAGTGTTGATGGTGATTGTAAGGTGGCAGTAGTGGTGTTGATGGTGATTGTGGCAGTAGTGGTGTTGATGGTGATTGTAAGGTGGCAGTAGTGGTGTTGATGGTGATTGTAAGGTGGAAATAGTGGTGTTAATGGTGATTGTAAGGTGGCAGTAGTGGTGTTGATGGTGATTGTAAGGTGGCAGTAGTGGTGTTGAAGGTCCTCATTGACAGGCACACATAAAACAAATGGTACTGGCCTGCAATACTCAGAAATCTTAGAAATTAACAGAATGAATGAATCCTATGTCACATAATGACTTATCTTGCCCACACCCACCCTCCTCTGAAAATAGACTACATGAAAAGCCTTGTCCCAGGCTGGAAACATGCTGTTACAAACACATCGTGTTCAAGAAATCAGTCCTGTTACAAACACCTCATGATCAATATTTAATTGTCACCGCCAAGCAGCGTAAGAAGTCTAAAAATGCAAGAGTTTATTTCTTGCTGTTCTTAACATGGCGCCTTACACTCTATCTGTAGCATCCAAGAAGTACAGAGAGCGGAGATCGCAAAAGTTCCGGCTAATTAGCTCGTGCGAATACCAAGTTAGACTGAGAGGTGGGTGTAGTTTGGTAATACAACTAGTTGCCACGATTGCGTCCCCTTTCAGCTCCAACACCTACGCAGTGCATATGAATCAAGGATTTAAAAGAAAAAAACTGGAGAAAAACAACTAGAACTGATTAGCAGACTTGTTATGCTACAAGCTGTCTGATTACTGAGTGTTGCTAAGCTACGTCTGTTGTGCGTGGGAACCGGAAACAAGTTTCTGCCGGTAGCGAACGACACTAAATCCCACTGGAAGTACTGTCAATTAAATTAAGAATATTTTCAATTAGGCGAAACTCTCATGGCTTCTTATTTATTTTGTGATATTCAACATAGATTCTCAAACACTTTTACACCCACACCTAGGTGTGTGAGCTCATCTCGAGTCTAGACAACACAAGTGTTTTTTTTAAACATTTTTTTCTCTTGCGCACAGAGAATATATTTTTTAGCTACCGCCTTCGTTGTGACCTTATGTCCACGATGGCTTATTTATCAAGCTCCATAATATAAATGGTCACAGTTTGGGTCATATTTTTCAGTTTTTATCCTCCATTTGACGTATTGTTAACACAGTTTGGGTCATATTTTTCAGTTTTTATCCTCCATTTGACGTATTGTTAACACAGGTTGGGTCATATTTTTTAAGATTTTATCCTTCATATGATCTATTGATAACACAGGATGGGTCATATATTTATAAGTTTAATCTTCCATAAGACCTATTGATAACACAGACTGGACGATATATTTCAGTTTTTATCCTCCATATGACAAGATGAGAGAATCTTAATTTATGTGATTAATAATTCTCTAGCAGATGACCACGCGTCTCTCTCTCATTTGGCAGATATGCGGACGCTGTAAACGTTTTCCCTTCCACAAACATTTACCGTCACACAATATTTCCATTAAATATCAATGCTAACACACCATATCACCTCTGAATTCATTACTGTCTCATACACTTTTGGTACTGATAAAGTATGTACACTAACAATCAGCGAATTTATTAGTTTTTCAATGTGTACGTGATAGCACAATAGTTTATTAGTTTTCTTTATTGTAAAGGTTAACTGCTAATATTATTGATATTGAAAAGATGACAGGAAGAAAAGAAAGTAATTAATTAGAGACGAAGTAATAGAGATAAACGGTAAAAGAAATTACTACATAACTTGTCATTTGCAAAACCCCATACGCAATAATTAATTCAGCTCCATTTTAATCACGGTAGCAGATTTTAAAAAATCCACACAAATTCACCATTAAAAAGATAAATAGAAATAGAACTCTTTATTTATTGATTGCCTTTATGAAAAAGAAATGACATAAAACTATGTATGTATAACGTCACGTTTCCATACTTTCCCTACATTATTTTAAACAAAGTTATTTCTCCTTCTTTTTCCTCCTCTCATACAACACAATACATATAACACCCACCCACTCCCAACCCACTCGCACACATCATCACTATCGCCCAATAACATCCAACCGTCTTTCATATTTTTGACTCTACCCTTTAGCTGCAGTACAATAATTTTTCACGAAAAGCGGGTTGAGGTCAGTTAGAGCTCCTGATCGGAACACACTGACAATCACGACTGCAGAAGTTCAGTCCACCTGAGGCGCAACAGTGATCTGAGCGGGATAGCATTGTTTGCGTCATTGCAAAATCTCCATTTCGTGCTAAAATTATTTAATACCGCTACACCCACGCTGCTGTGGACCGACAAACGAGTCAGAAAATTCGTTGGGAATAGTATATCGCTTGAGTTTGTAAGGTCACGTGCTTGTCAGGCGTGCAGTTAATCGGGCTAATCCAGTTTGCCGCCAAACGCTACAGGCCTAACTGGTATTAGCTACTTTCTTCAAGAAAGAAAGTTTACGTAAATTCGTTAAAAGTTTTCTGTCAGTCAGCTGCTATAATTGAACACACCTTTTGGCTTCTTTGCCTCCGCTATGTTAGTTCACAAAACGTACATATTTCTTGTCGACATTTTGTACTATAAAAAATATTTTTTTTAATGTTCGCTGCTTGTGCTATCAATAGGTTAATTCAGCAGTGAAAGGCTCGTAAATGTAATGGGCTAATTCACTACATTATACAGTTGTAAAGTGTAATGGGCTAAATCACTGCATTGTACAGCTGTAAAATTTAGTGGGTTAATTCAATTACTTATAAAGCTCTAAATGTAATCATTTAATTTACTGCATTATAAAGTTGTAAAATGTAATGGATTAATTAACTGCATTATAAGGCTGCAAAGTGTAACGTAATGTAAAATTAGAAAAGGTAATTCATAGCTTTATAAAGTCGTAAAGTGTAATGGGTTAATTCACTGCATTGCAAAGTGTAAAATGTTTGCTAGAACAAGTAATTCAGCCACTGCAGTATAAAACTGTAACGCCAGCATCTCAGTCCTTGCATTGCAAAACTGAAATTGCAGTCTTTGACCTTGCATTGTAAAACTGAAAATGCAGTCGTTGTTTTGTATCGCAAGACTGAATGGAATCGTCGACCTTGCATTACAAAACTGAGATGGCAGTTGTTGTCTTTGCATATTGCATAATTGAAACGACAGTCGTTGTCCTTGCATTGTAAAAGTGAAATGCCAATAATTAATTTGCTGTTTTGCAATGCTGTAATGTTAAGAGTTGTCTTATAACATTCTATTTCATCCAAGATATCCCGTCAAAACTGCAATTAATACAAGTAGCTCGATGCTTACAACATTAAAAATACAGCCGTAATTAGACATGCGGTTAGTCCGTTCTTTATACAATCGTCATGCTCCAGTAGCTCTCTCCTTGCATTATACAACCCCGCAATGCTCCAGTAGCTGTCTCCTTGCATTATACAACCCCGCAATGCTCCAGTAGCTGTCTCCTTGCATTATATAACCCCGCAATGCTCCAGTAGCTGTCTTCTTGCATTATACAACCCCGCAATGCTCCAGTAGCTGTCTTCTTGCATTATACAACCCCGCAATGCTCCAGTAGCTCTCGTCTTGCATTATACAACTGTAATATCCACACTTCCTTCATTACATATCGTCTGGAATCTGGAATGTGCATGTAGTAACTTATATATATTTATTATTTCATCCAAACCCCATTGCACCCAGGAGGTCTGTCTTTTTTTACATTCCGTCTGCTTCCCCAGTGATGCCCCCTACCGCCGCACCATTGGTCGACTAAAGTAATGATTGGGAGGACCACCTAAATTTATACAACAAAATTCACAAAGTAAGTAAGGAAATAATATTGGATATATAAAAACAACTAATTAAATTATTATAACCAGACAAATAAAATTAAAATCTAGAGTAAAGAAATAAACAAGTAAAATAGAACAAATAATAAACGAAATGATAAAAGATTAAAAGGAGAAAGGAAACAAAAAGAAAAAAAATAATAACAAGTAGAACTGCTAAATAATATAAAAGAAAAAAGAGGACAATAAAAAATAAAAGGAGGAAGGAAGAAAAAGACAAGAAGGGTGTTGGATACTTTTTTTGTTTTTTTAAAAAAAATAATAATAATAATTAAAAAGAAAAATAATAATAATAACAAAATTTTTAAAAAATTATTTTTAAAAAAAAGGGATACACCCGGGCAACAAGAGCTCAGGGTGACAGACAACTTTGACCGGCCAGGCATAAGGTAATGAGTAAGCCACTAAAAACAACTTTGCGCACAGCTGACCAATTGGAAATGATACATAAAAACTAGTTTGACCTTAGCCAGTGGGCTAAACCACCCCCTCCCTTTCCCCCACAACCCCCTCACCCAGCGCGAAAGCGGCGGAAGCCGGAAGCGTCCCCTACATTCAATCAATTCCTTCATTACAGTTAATGTCGGCTGTTTAGTATTTACAGTGCAAAACAGTAAAATGTTTGAATTATACGATTGCAGTCCCATGAGTCAGTCCGTGCATTACCACAAGCGTAATGCTAAGAGAGAAACAAACAAGCAAGTAAAACTGTACAATTGGGTGAAAGCGTTTTTCCCGGCTTTTTGACATACCTTCTCGACAAGAACTTCGTAAGAAGGTACGTCACTTAGTTCATATACTCTTTCATATCTCGACCTGTTCATTGCTTTCGCCGAATTATATTTAGAGATTTCAAAACCAAGAGCACTGAACACAATTGATCAGTCCTCCCTGACGAGCGCTTCAGTTCAGTAGAGTTGTGTTCACTGGTGTTCGAGCAAATAGGTGTTCAGTAGAAAGTTTTCTGACTGTTGACATATGTGAGAAAAGTAAATCACAGACAAAACAAAATATTATCATCATAAAACAAGTATCAGCATCAGTCAAATAAATATCTGCATCATTCAAATAAGTATCAGCATCAGTCAAACAAATATCAGCATCAGTCAAATAAATATCAGCATCAGCCAAACAAATATCAGCATCAGAAAACACATGCTAGCATCAGTCAAAGGGTGCAAACATAAGAGAAGTGAACACGCGCGCGCGTGTGTTTCGCTAGCGATTTCTCACCTCCCAAACCTGGAAAATCTTTTCATTAATTAGATGTTCTCAGTTCATGGGTTGCTCTTGGGAGAACTTGGTCCCCCTCACGGTATTCTTGGGTCCCGCCACACCAGGTGGACTGCTCAATATTGAAGTCTCCACCCCACCCTTCTGGAAGGAGGTGCTTATCAGATAGAGCGATAACCTCGGGAAAACATCGGTAAAATATGTGTAAACGACGTTTAGAAATGATTTTGAAACTTTAATACCGCCATTGGCGAAGTCTGTCCAATGGCTGTTACATTCTTATCTTAATTTAATCGGTATAAAATCGTGCGACAACGTACTCACGTCCACATGTACACATCACCTGTGCACGTGTGTCATAACTGAAATCATGTCACAAACATTTCAAGTCTCCTTTCAGACAAGAGATATTTAAACGGCTTTGACCTCAACGCTTACTCGTTACTATTAATTCTGCACACGAAGGTCGCAAGAGAATTATGTCCCTTGCCTAGCAAATCAGCAAATAGTTTCCTTGTTTGATTCATTAGAGGGAAACTAAATGAATTGCGGCGATTCGTGCACGGCAAGAACACAACACAATAAAATTCAATGACGTCATTATCAAGCCTGGTTGAGATCCTGAAGTCTGAAGATAAACAGATTGATACCACCGTCACCACCACCACCACCACCACCCGGACTCTCCCTATTTTATTGCAAAATCCGCAATGTTCGCCTAGCCACATACTCGATCACTGTCGCTAGTCTGACTGGGTACGACACAGAACAGTCCGTTCGCTACAGCGACCCGACAGCAGAGATAAGGGGGGTGAGGGTGATAAGACTAAAGAAATAGGTCTGGATGGACAACAGATGGTTGAGGACTAGGTTTGGGTGTATAGTAGATGGTTGAGGACTAGGTTTGGATGTACAGCAGATGGTTGAGGACTAGGTTTGGATGTAATGCAGATGATTGAGGACTAGGTTGGGATGTACAGCAGATGGTTGATCACCATTGCTTATACTCCCAAACTGCCTCTTAGAACTCTGTGAAAGTTGTATACACTGAAAGAATTTGTCCAACAAATGCGATTAGCGGGCACATGCGCTGTGGGTCTCTCATGACAGCATTGTTTATGTGCAGATGTAAAGGGAAATAATTTGTTGCAACAGTGCCCTAAGACTCGCATTTTCTGCGCCAGTGTGAGCTAATTATGAAATGTATTTTCGGGGTGGATGGGGAAATGAAGGAGGATGGGGGCGAAAATATTGCAGACGAAGTTCACAAACTGTTTACCGTTATTGATTATGTGAATGCGAAAGCCTGGTTGTGCTGGATATTCTTTTTAACGGTTCGTAAATGATTTCGCAGTCTGGCGCAAATAACCAGCGTTGAAAGAAAGAATGAAGACACTTACAAAAAAAAAATACCATCATAAATAGTGTCCAAGGTCGGGTCGCGTTGACATTTAACACTGTATATAACAATTAAATTTAGAAATAAAAATAGGCAAATTTACTCCACCACAGTACCTTGAAGAGCGTCATTCTACAAGCAGACACATTCTTGGGCGTAAATTCTTGGAGTGTATAGCTGCAAGCATTTACATAACGTGCGTGTTTTTTAACATAACAGTCTCTTAATGTATTTCTGCATCTGTTCTGATATTAGCTATAATTACTGGCGTTCAAGAGTGTTTATTATATTAACTCCTTCCATCCCTGAAGAGGCTTTCTGGATCCAAACCCCAAGGCAGCATGACGCTGGTTTAGAAGTCTGGAAGAAGCGTCATAATTACATAGAATAGAATTTATCTGGAATTCAATTACAGTAAGTTTTCCTATTTATAATAATATTTTCGTTACTTTTGCATCGCTGTAATATTTTTCCAACTGTAAAAATATGTTTCAATGATTTTCTAGACAGTATTATTTTATGAAAAATTATTTTTAGATCTTTCCATATGTTGTTTCGTCTACATGTACACATAAGGGTGTACACACACGCTCTTGCATACCCTCCACTCACACGCACGCACGCAAGCACGAACGCGCACACACACACACAATAGCCGAGTATACTTTTTCTCCAATAGTTGAGTAGTCTAGACTTTCGAGTTTGTTGTAAGAAATCGAATAATCATTTACAGTTGGTTAAATTTATTTATTTAAAAGAAAATAAATTTAATGGTTGGTGGGATGGAAGAGGAGGAAAATTAAATCACAAAAATTAATTTCGAGTAATTTTAAGTCAATAAAGAAATAACATTATAACTGAGAATAAAGAAGGAGACATGCAAGACAATTAATTATTGATAATTCCTTATTTCATAACGAGGGGTAAACGTGTAGTTTTATTTTAACATTTTCAACCAAAAAAAAATCTATCTGTTTCATAAAAACACCTGGCGGTTGGGTGGGGTGGGGCTTGAAATCGAAGGGGCCCACCACCAAAGCTCTGCACAAGGCCACACACCCCCATAAAAAACCCCACACACAAAAAAACCACCACCTTGCTACGCCACTGTAGTATTTACATATACACCACCATCACCACTAACAACCGTGATGTGGTTGTTCAATGATGGGGAATTTTCCAATATATTTTATATAAATTTTCATTGTTGCATTTAAAATAACGTTATTATAATTTTAATGATTTGTGTGTCTTGCGTCATGTTGGTTTAGACGTGAGCTCCTGAACGAATGAGTCCTGCATGATGGTAGATTTACTGACCAAAGCACTGTAAGGTGTTGATGGATGTCAAACCTACTGCTGTAAGCATCGTGAACAGGTGTTGATGGATGTCAAATCTGTGCTTTAAGCATCGTAAACAGGTGTTGATGGATGTCAAATCTATTGTTATAAGCATCATGAACAGGTGTTGATGGATGTCAAATCTGTGCTTTAAGCATCGTAAACAGGTGTTGATGGATGTCAAATCTATTGCTATAAGCATCATGAACAGGTGTTGATGGATGTAAAATATGTTCTTTAAGCATCGTAAACAGGTGTTGATGGATGTCAAATCTATTGCTATAAGCATCATGAACAGGTGTTGATGGATGTAAAATATGTTCTTTAAGCATCGTAAACAGGTGTTGATGGATGTCAAATCTATTGCTATAAGCATCATGAACAGGTGTTGATGTTGCCAAATCTGGTGCTCTAAGCATCATGAACAACAGGTGTTGATGGCTGTCAAATCTATTGCTGTAAGCATCATGAACAGGTGTTGATGGCTGTCAAATCTAATTCTGTAAAACATCGTGAACAGGTGTCGATGGGTGTCTGCATCGAATGAATAGCAATTTGGGTCATAGCGTGATGTCTGTAAATTATTTTCCAAATACTGCACTTCTCTGACCTCCTTGGGCGTATTGCAAATTAAACGAGCCAATGAGATAAGCAAACTGCGAAAAAGAACTGAGAGACTGGGCGAAACATATTTTATCGCTATAAATATATTTTAGATTTCCGTGTTTTGGCTCGTAACCAAGGTTACCACTTGGTGGTGGAGGTGGTGGTGGTGATGGTGTTCGTTAAATTGACTAAACAGCAACAAATATTTCGCGAATTGTTGGTTCCTGCGCCATTTCAGGCCTAGTTGCTGACGATCAACTTTTGGTGAAGGTATGTGTTTAATGTAACCATCCTCCTACCTGTGCCAGTCGCCTCTCTTTCACATACACGTGGCGAGAAAAAAAATGGGTTTCGTATCGGGCGCATGGTGACTATGAAACAGCGCAGCGGGGTGAAGAACCAAGATCCCACTGCACCTGACCGCCACTTTCACGTATTCTGTAGACACTTTCTAAAGCTCCAGCAAAATCTGGCTTTTTGCGGTTAATGCACCAGCTGTTCGGGCAAGTTTCAAGGTGTTGCTTTTGACATTATTCACACACACACACACAAACACACACACACACACACACACACACACACACACACACACACACACACACACGCACACGCACACGCACGCACGCATGCACGCTTATGGATTTTGCAACAAATACATAATTTAGATAATTGCACAAACAGATATTCATGCTCGCTGGCAAAATAAAACCGTTGAAAATTAATTATCGTAGACGTGAAGAACCTATTCGCCAAGAGAAACAAAATACTTTACAAATTACCGTTGCATTTTATACTTAACAGAAACTTACTTATAATGTTAAAGTTACACACAGCCTTTTCACTCTAAACAAGCCACTTTGTTTAACATAATCTTTTACCTGCACAAACAAACAAACAAAACCCTGTAACTGTGTGGCAATAACAAACACGTCGGTAACTGTGGCAATTAAAATGGCAGTGAGTGAACACAGAAAAATACCTTTAATTATATCAACAACAATCACTCCTTTACGAACTACAAAAATCAATTTAAAAAAAAGACGATAGCAGCGGGAAAAAACAAACAAGATGTTATTTCTGTGTCCCACTTGGATTTTGGACCTGTTTCCTATTTTCTTGCTAAGAATGTAGGCGCCTTGAGTCCGCGCAAACCACCGGCAAGAAAGGGGCGCATAACTCGCCCAGGGCCGTCCAGTGTGTCTGTGTATACAACCCTGCACGCAATGAAACAAGTCGGAAAGCAAGACGTAGATCACTAGACAGCAGTAACAAACTGTCTCTAAATTTTAGAGATTGAAAGCAGAATACATTCAACCCGCACCTAAATGTACTTAACAACAAAATATTGTTTCGTGTGATGTAATCTACCAGTAATAAATTTATCATCATTCTCTTTAGCAGTATTAACGTGATCTTTCTAAGATCTTAAAAAAACAATCGCTTGGTCCATGACTTTGGCACCCCTTGCTTGTAGAATAAAACAGCAATGCAGTCGTAGGTAGTTTGACTGTTCCCTCCCATACTGCTTCCACAAAAAGTCAAAATGCAAAATGAACTATGTTGGTGAAATAAAATATATTTTTAAAAAAATAAATAAATAAAGACAATGGGGTTTAGTGTTATTCATCCAGGCTGGCTGCAAGGCAGAACTGTATTCTATAGAGACTCAGAAAGAACAACAACACGGTTGAAAAGATATACATGAAAACAGGCCGCGTAAAATGCAAGGTCAAGGGCGTTGTTTACTTTTCTGGTGGAACGGAGAAGTTCGCATAGTTTAAATGTCAGTATTCCATTCTATCAAGTAATTTTTTAAAAATAAAAATCCTTGGAATGACAACATACTTAGCAAGTTTTACAGGAAGTAGTGATTGTGGGGATGGAATGCATATGCAAGCATTGGTGTCCTGTGTGTCTCTATGTGTCTTTTGAGAAGGGGTAAATAATGGCAACACAAAAACAAATAGATGTGCAAGCAATATAGGGTGGACACGTTTATAAAGTTTAAATCAAATCCGATAAACAGAAAAGAATATTTTTAAACACGAGAGAAGTGTACTGAATCCAAACAGCTCAGGTTTTGGAATTCATTGGATAACTGTTTACTCTTTCAACTTAGGCAGGATGAATATTGATTAGAAATCAATTTGTGAATTTAAAAAAAAAACTTAGGAAAGAAAAGAAAAACGTGTAATGTTTGTATAATTACGATAGCCCCATCTGTCTAATTACTGAATATAATTATATCATAATTATATATATCATAATAATCATTAATCATATTTTCTAACATAATAAAACAAAATATTGCAGCGCTTACGTGCTGATTGGGCCTGTCATTTAAAAGTCAATGAGTGATTGGCTACCGTTGTGAAAAAAATACACGCCTACTGCCAACTAAATGTGTATGGTCTAACTGTCGAACGCTTCAACACTTCTAAACCGGTCTACGACAAAACAAGCAAAACCTTTTACTCTTTTCAAGCCAGATATTTCTAATCTCATTTGCGGCAATGCCAGTGAAGTTTCTCAACTATGTACACTTTTAAAAATGTTAATTTCTTTGCCAAACTTGAAACGCACAGCGCGAAGTCTAAAAATACGTCCTCGAGTCTCTCGCGCATGGGCAGAGCGATTGCCGGTTTCCCAAGAGACCCCACTGGCCGGACTTCGAAACTGCCACCAACTGCTATTAGGGTCACATCGCGTGACGAACAGATAATCTCGGCATTGACGGAAGAGCAATCACTTCCTCTCCAAACAATCAGGCATCCAAAAATTCCACCCGCTTGACTCAGTGCTAATAAGATTTATTTATTTTTAAAAAAACAGAATAGAAAGAAACCGAAAACAAAAGCGCCTACTGTATCTAGAGCTTGTCTCAAAGACCACGTGATTTCTTTTAACTTTTGTTTGGTGCAGACACAGACAGACAAACTTACTGCTAAAGCTTTACGTACACAGATTGGTAATAAGCAGAGAGACAGAAGGAATGAGTGAATAAAACTTAATTTTCTAATGGTGAATTTTAATACATTTTTTACAAACTTCCTGATACTACATATATCTATCTATCCCGCCCTCCGACCGTTGGGGCACCACTGATGACCTGACAACCAGCTTCCTCCATTTCATTCTGCTCTCTGCTAATCTTACCGTATCGCTCAGCTTCAGTCCTGTCCACTCTGAGATGTTATCCGCCCATCTTTTCCTCTGTCTTCCTCTCCTTTGCCCTCCTTGCACAGTACCTTGCATAATTGTCTTGGCAAGCCTGTTGATCGAGTGACATGCCCATACCATTTCATTTTGCATTTTTTCACAATGGCCAATAGCTCTTCATGTGGCCCATTGGCTTGTCTAATTCTCTTTCTCACTTCGTCATTCGTGACGTGATCTTTATACGAAATGCCAAGCAACCTTCGAAGGCATCTAATTGTATCCTCCTTTTAGATCTGAGGTACTTCCTTCTCACATAGTAATCTCAGGTTGAAGATCTGTTCAGTTGTGCTTCGCCCTCGTCTAAAGCCTGCCTGTTCCTCAGCTATGATTTCCTCTGCCTGTGGCTTCAGTCTGTTTAATATGATCTTTAGCATGACTTTGCTTGGGTGGCATATAAGACTGATTGTATGATAGTTCTGACATTGCTGCAAATTGCCTTTTTTTTCTGGAGAGTTATTTTGAGTCCATGGTGTTGGCCATTTCCCAGTCTACCTACTAGAGTGTTAGTAGGGCACTTATAATGGCTTCTCCACTTTCTTGGACTAGTTCTGCAGGGATGTTGTCTACTCCTGCTGCCTTCCCTATTTTTCAATGATTTCACTGCAGTCTTTACTTCTGCTCGGAGGATGGGGTAGTTGTCAGTGTTGGTCACTTGGGGGGGGGGGCGGGGTTGAGTATGTCTGGGTCCCCTGTAGGTCTGTGGTTGTATAGGTTTGAGCAATATTCTGTCTTCATTTAGTCTGACTGCCTGGGGTTTCTGTTAAATAGATACACGTTATCTCTTTGTTCACTCTGTCTACCTAAAAATATTTTCTCTTGGTCCTTTTTTTTAATCTAACTTAAAACCCTCTCAGCCTTTCGTATTGTCTAAATTTATACATGCTCTTCTTTTACCGCATCTGCCCACAAATCAGCTTTCTTTTCCTCTAAGCAGTCTGCCCACAAATCAATTTATTCCTGTAAGCAGAATGCCCACAAATAAGTTTTATTTTTGCTCTAAGCAGTCTGCCCACAATAAACTTTCTTTCCTTTAAGCAGTCTGCCCACAAACCAGCTTTCTTTCCTCTAAGCTGTCTGCCTATACGTCAGCTGTCTCTTTGTCTAATCTATCTACCTATAAACATGCTTTATCTTCTTTTTAATAGTACGTTTGCTTATGAACCTGTTTATTCTTTTCTAGTTTTTTCTGCCTTTAAATCTTTCTCTTTATCCAGCCTGTCTGTCTATTAATCTGCTTTCTCTTTCTTTTTTCTTGCTTTTCAGCCGATAAATCTGCTATTTTGGCACTAGTCTGTCTGCTTATAAACCTGCTTTCTCTTTGTCTAGTCTGTCTGCTAATATACTGCTTTCTCTTTGTCCCGACTCTCTGCATATAAACCGATTTTGTCAAGCCTGTCTGCTTATAAACGTGCTTTCTCTTTGTTCAACCTGTCTGCTTATAAGCATGCTTTTTTGTCTAGCCTGTCTGCTTATAAACCTGCTTTCTTTTCGTGTAGTCTACCTGCCTGTTGTTTAGAGATGACAGACATCTAGTGGAGGAGAACACTACTGCACTCGGTGAATATCTGTAGAAGAAATATTAACTTCTGAAATATCAAACCTTGCAAGTACTGTACAGACAAGAGAGAAAACTCCGCTACTTCATCACGTTTTTAATGTTATTAATTCCTCGTCCTCAAGAATATACAGAGGTTACTATTTTTAGCTTTTAATCTCTTTCCCTCTCTTCCTAAATTCTTTAAATTCTAACCAGAATGTGCAGTTGCTACAAAGTATAATTTAAGATTCACGAGTGTTTCATTAAAAAAACAAAACCTCAGCAATGATACACACAATTTTACATTTCGAATGCTTTTACCATTCTTTTATTCTCAAATGTGATGAAGAAAAAAAGGAATTCATATTTCGCAAATGTTTATACATATTTGTTTATCACTTCTTTCGTCTCTCCTGTTGGACAAGGTGAAGTTTGCTGAGAAGAAAAGATCGAAGCAGTTAAACTTGTTAAAGGAACAAACTAATTAAGCAAAGAGCTCAGAACGGAGCGGAAAGAAAGTGATGAATCCAATGTACAACAGCATTTTACCTCCTCTTGGCAACCTTGCCATTCTTCTCAAAGTTTGTCTCAGACTTTTGGCTCTGATCTTCAGTTCCTTTGCAGATTGTCACGTGATTAAGGTTAATGATGTTTTCACGCACATGTGTATTTCTCACCTTGATGGTAAGGGATTGTGGAGTCTAGTGCATTCAAACCAGTGCATTCTTTCTGACGTACAATTAAAGTATTTCTCACTTGACAGTGATTTGAAGCATTCTGGACATTCCTAACATTCTTAATTTTCATTTGAAGTGCTCCTATCAAAGTAGCTTAAGTGCCGGTTCTAAAAACATTCTATACACCAAACAACGCATTCCTCACACACCAGCGAAACATTCCTAACATGCCAATGAAGTATCCTGGTAGAGCACTGAAGTATCCGATTCTAATATAAAGCACTCTGTGGAGGAGTAAATTTGCCTCTCCCTATTTTAAAATTAAATCGTTATATAAATTGTTAAATTGTCAGAGTAACCCGATCTTAGGCGATCCTTATGATGGTATTTTTGAAAGTGTCTGAGTTGAAGTAAACGCTCGAGGCAAGAATATTTTAGATTTGCTGATGTAATTTTAACTAGTGAGTAGTTTTATTATCCAATGGCTATGATTTACGAGAACGAGACAAGCCTGTGGGCTGAGATTAAAAAGTTTACTTGCTGTAGAGAAATTTACTGTCTAATCACTTTGAATTTGGAGTGGCAAAAAGAAGTCCAGTTTTGAAAGAAGCTTGATGGTGAGTTAGCTGACTGATTGAGAGAGAATGGACTTAGAAATATTTCATGCACTTTTGCTATTGATTTGTTATACTCGTGTTATGTAAAATTTGACTTAGAAATATTTCATGCACTTTTGCTATTGATTTGTTATACTCGTGTTATGTAGAATTGTACTATGTGAGTTGACTTTTATTTCTATAAATGTTTGAAATAAACTGCTCACAAGTAATTTGCTAGAAACTTGACATTGTTTGACATGCTGTATTTATTATGTGGTATGCATGTATCGGCTAATGAATACTGTTGCAAAAAAACTGTAAGTTGAGACTGGAATATAAGATAGAATAGAGTTATAAAGTGTTAAACTGGAAACTTAAGTTTGCACATTAATTATATTTTGCAGTAAGGAAGCAGCCTTTCCAGTTGCCTATTTTCATGTGCTATATGAACCTCCTGGTTTATTGTTTGTAAACCGCTACAACTGACCACGATAAAAGCGGGAACAGCATGTAAGTGTAGGAAAACACTGCACTCTATTTGATTCTCTTGAATATTTGTCTCCTCTCTGGAGCTCAGTCTCTTAAGGAATGTTTGACTTTTAGACAATTAGAGATGTCTTAACTTCCCTCTTGAATAATGACATGGAAGAGAAAGAATGCTATTGTTGATAAAGAAAAAGATGTCTTAACTTTCCTTTTGAATAATAACATGGAAGTGAAAGCGTGCTATTGTTGATGAGGAAAGAGATGTCTTAACTTCCCTCTTGAATAATGACCATGCTCTTGATATATCTCAGCTCGAAAGCTAAATTCCAGATGGACCTGAAAATCAAATGAACGATAGCGTATTGCCTTTTACGTTGCTGTCGAAATGCTGAACAAACAAAACGCCTGTCTGACGACGAGCATAAGCTTCTAGCAGCAGTGTATACACGTATAAGTTCAGACGCAGGTACTTAGGTGTGGAACCATTCGTTAAACGTAAATACGAGAAGAGATCTTGTATTTTGTTGTAAACAGGGGAAGGAAGATTGAAGACGTGGCGCCACATGATCGATCTGTAGTGCTGTGAAATAATCCTAACTGCAGGATACTGAGCCCTTTGAAGCTTCTTCACAAGACAAAATGGCAAACCAGAGAGAAGAGTTACAATAATGAATACTAATATTAGTTTAAATTAAAGAAACACAAAGAAAGTGCTTAGCTATTATCATTTTCAGTCTTTTGTAGCAGTTTCATATCTATTGTAACTCTTTCTCCCCATAACTTATTTCTCTCTCTCTCTCGCTCTCTTATCTCCTTTACTCCTTCTCTGTCTCTTTCTTTCGACTTTCCTCTTCTGTTTTATTCTCTTCTACTGTGTCGTCCCTCTTTCTTTTTTCTTTCCCTTCTCTACGCTTTCTCTTCGTTCGTTCCTTCCCTCCTCCCCACTCTCTTCCTTTCATAAACAGGCAACCTTCATGTCCCAGCTCATTATAGTAATGACGTACACACAATATCATGTCACAGTAATTTGTCAATACAGCCGTTAATAATAGCCCCTTAGCGTGTGGTCGTCTCTAGAACTGCCATGAGACATTCGTATTTTTCATTTCGTCCATTTTCACCCTGTTACTTCTCTCTCTGTCTGTCTCTCTCACTCACTCTCACACACACGCACGCGCATGTATGCAGACATAATCCCTCTCATACACTCTCACTTCTTGTTCTCTCTCTCTGTCTTTTGTCTTCTTTCTGTCTCTCTCATACACTCTCACATTTTGCTCTTTTTCTCTCTCTCTCGTGTACATACACACACACACAAATACACACACACACACACACACTCACACACACTCACTCTCCCTCACACACACACACACACACACACACACACAAGCACGCACACTCCACACACACAAGCACGCACACTCCACACACACACACACACACACACACACACACACACGCACACTCAATCTCTTTCTTATATTCTTACTCATTTGTCCTTATCCATACACTTTCTTAGTCTCTTTCTCTCACTTACTGAACTTTTGTCGTCACTGAAGTGTGTGCGTGTGCGCGCGCGAGTGTGTATACAAAAAGGTTATTATCGTTGTCCAGTATTTAGTGAACTCGTTCGAAAGAATGACAGACAGAGCAAACAAAGAGAGAAAGAAATGAAAGACGGTAAGGACAGAGTGGGGTAATGATAAAAGAAGGAAATAGATTTACATGAAAGGAAGTGCAGTAGAGAGAGAGAGAGGGGGGGAAGGAGTGAAAGAGAAATAAGACTTTTCGACCATATAAAAATATTATGTTAGCTGCAAACAAAAATATGTTTTAGATAAGAAAATTTTGTTCGAGTCTCATTGTGGACATTTGTGAACACGTATTTTGTCCCAAAGTGAATGGACGTTGACAGTGGAATCACCTCAACATACCAGTCAATCACAGATCTTTCTCATGATAGATCACGTGATTACTTTGCTTAACGTCTGCTTTCAACTGCAGCTGAGTTACTAGACGATGTCGTTACCAATCTCATTTCTTTCTCTCTAAAATTTACCCTTTCTTTCTCTCTAACTAAAATTTGCCCTTTCTTTCTAAAATTTGCCCTTTCTTTCTCTCTAAAATATGCTCTGTTTCTCTCTAAAATTTGCCCTTTCTTTCTCTCTAAAATTTGATCTTTCTTTCTCTCTAAAATTTGCCTTTTCTTTCTCTCTAAAATTTGCCCTTTCTTTCTCTCTAAAATATGCTCTGTTTCTCTCTAAAATTTGCCCTTTCTTTCTCTCTAAAATTTGCCCTTTCTTTCTCTCCAGAATTGTATATTCTTTCCTTTCCAAAATCTGTATTTTATTTCCATCTCCAAAACTTGTACTCTCTTTAAATCTGTTATTCCTTTCTCTCTCTTACCTTCTGCTATTTTTTTTCTCTCTCTGAAAATCTTTTACTTTCTTTCTCTCCAAAAATTAAACATCCTTTAACCATTCACTTCTTTCTTTCTAAATATTTTACTTTCCTTGTCTTTCTAAACATTTTACTTTCTTTGTTTCCAAATATTTATTTTTTTCCTCTCTCCAAACGTTTAATTTCTTTCCCTCCACAAACTTTTATTCTTTCTTTCTCTCAAAACATTTTACTTGCTTTCTCTGCATATGTTTGGTATATGTTGTGTCTGATGTGTTTGTGTGTTGTGTGAGCTTTTTTAACGAGCGGCTCAAAGCAAATATACTTTCTCAGTAACAAATTCACAAAACCAGCAGTTGACCACAAAAATCCTTGAGGATTTACAAATGTCACTGACCTTGACATATATTTTAAGAAAGGTCGGGAAAGTTGTGAATATGTGTAATAGTAGTCAAGAAACTTTACTGATTGTGTCTTAATAATCCGGCGTAATTCTAGTGAATGAAAACAATGTACAAATGTATTTGGTGCTCTGAACACTAGTTAGCTAAACTATAAGAAAGAGCAATGGCAAGAATTATTTATTGACAAATAAATTTGTAAACAGGCAAATTGTGAATTTTGGACAAAGGTGACCTGCGGCATGACGGCACAGTAATTGGGAGAATAGGGCTAGCGACTGGGTGGTGTTCGGCCTCGGAGAGAGATGGTTTTACGGACGTGACAGATGGTGTGTTGGCGGTCTAATTTCAGAGCTCCATTCTTAAAGCTGTGGATGACAGATGACTAACATTACTTTATGTGAATAAATAAATGTGCTTATGTCGTTCGTTATCTGGTCTCTTGTCTCGGATCCGAAATGTAATAACTATATATTATTGAAAGCTTGTTGACGTTGTGCCATGGAGTTTTCACTATAATATCAAATTGCGTTACAGATAGCTCGTGAGTGTTATGTATTTGAGCTTAACTGCGTACTATATAATTACTGGGAAACCTGGGGGGTGGGGGGTGGTTGTTATGGAGTAGAAAATGATTATAATCTATGTGTTTTAGGGACAGGTGGCAAGTACTATGTTCCACTATTACATGGCTACGTCTTTGTGCATGACGTGATCAGCCGTGTGAGGTTGAATGGAAAAATAATGTGGCCTTTAGGGGATCACCTTTCTCGTGTTTGTCAAACAAACAATCATCCAGTGAGGTGAAGAGAAACCTACGGCGGTACCTCACAGATCTATCAGGCAGGTGGGGGGGGGGGAAGAGAAGACCATACTTTGCACCTAGACGATTTGCCACTCTGGTTTACCATATGTAGACTAGAGTATGACGGGTTGAAAATTAAAATGAATGCATTGCGAGGAACTTAAATGAATTTGTTTATTGGATTTCTTGATTATAAATCACATTCCGAGAAAATTCGAGCATCATTTCGCAAATGACCTTGACCGTCGGCTTTTTTGATGAGTACTTTGATGTTTCTCTTTTTCGTGAACGCGACAATGCAACATAAAGCTGGCCATGTGAAAATACCGGTTTACTCAAACAAAAAACAAAAAAAACTTCCCTATGCTCGAAGGACGCTTTAGCTTTTCGCACAGATGAATACAAAGAATTGGAAAAAAAAACTCTCGCGTATTTGAAGGTCAAGGACGCTTTAACGTATATTTTTTTTAAAAAATAAAAAATCCCACATACTCAAAGATCAAGGACGCTTTTGCGTTTCGCACAGATGGATACACAGAATTGGAAAACTATGTATAGATTTGGTAGTGTGCATGCCCGATAGTCTTGCCTTTCTCTGCTCTACCACATCTAGACTTTATCCTGCGCGTGACCGGACGTCTTGACTCTCTCATGTCTACCACATCTAGACTTTATCCTGCGCGTGACCGGACGTCTTGACTCTCTCATGTCTACCACATCTAGACTTTATCCTGCGCGTGACCGGACGTCTTGACGCTCTCATGTCTACCACATCTAGACTTTATCCTGCGCGTGACCGGACGTCTTGAAGCTCTCATGTCTACCACATCTAGACTTTATCCTGCGCGTGACCGGACGTCTTGACTCTCTCATGTCTACCACATCTAGACTTTATCCTGCGCGTGACCGGACGTCTTGACTCTCTCATGTCTACCACATCTAGACTTGATGCTGCGCATGCTCGGGCGCCTTGCCTCTGTCAACTTCATGAGGAAGATTACCAATAACAGTTCCTCCTCTCCGACGTCTTGTCGCTCCTTGACAGCTTCATGAAGCAGACTACAAGGTACAACAAATTTTCTGCCATTAAGAACTTTGTGACCTTTTATTATAAAGAAAACTCAGTACAATACATCCCCTGATCTTTTTCCACTTTGTGACGTTTCGAGATGCATCATATCTGGATAACTTTCTTTACGATACATGACCATAGGCTTAAGTGTCAACGAATTTTCGTATTCCTTGACATTTAGAATCGTATTTTACTCATTTATGGTGTCTGTATTCGTCGACCATCAGTCAAACACAAATCATCTTTCAATCGCACACACACTCATCTATCAATAACCCCCCAACACACACACACTCATTTAGCAATATTACATCCATTCATCTAGCAATCACACACACACACACACACACACACACACACACACACACACACACACACACACACTCATCTAGCATTCACACACACACATTCATCTATCTATCACACACACACTCGTCTATCAATCACACACCCACTCGTCTAGCAATCACACACCCACTCGTCTAGCAATCGTACACCCATTTATCTTGCAATCTCACTTTAATTCGTTCTTCGATCACATGCTCATTCATCATTCTATCCATCTATGCATTTATCTATCCACCTGTTCACCCTTCCAATATCCACCTATCCATCTATTTATTATTCAACCACTTATGATCTCTAGGTCCATTCTGTCTATAAATCTGTAATTTATCTATCATTCAATCTATTCATTTATCATTTAACCCATAACACCGCTGAGGAAACAATACATCCAATCAAAATCCATCCGTCTACCTAAACATCTTTACATTCTTTTGTTTAACCAACCAACCGACCAACCAACCAATCAACCAACCAACCAACCTACCAACCAACCAACCATCCATCCATATATTCATCCATACTTTTATTTATTATACGCCAGTCCAACTACTCAACCTATTTATCTTTGCCGTCCGGACATGAGTTATCCATCACCATTAATCCATTATTCGCCCGTGCTTTTACACTCATCCATCCTCTCTCCTATCAATCAATCCATTCAAACATCATCCATTGTCTTTAAGTCTATCCATCTATCTACCCCTTCTTTTACTCATCCGTCCATCCACCCGACAATCAAGCCACCTACTCTCCCATTCATCCATCCTTACATCCATCATATTTCTTTATTGTTCGTTATCATCTGAAATCCACTGCTCACGTGTAAAAACACAATGTAAACTAATTATTTAAAATAAAATTCTGTTCGTCTACTTAAAAGATTTTAAAAAGAAATGCAAAGAAATGACTGAATTCAAAGTACAAGAATGCGCAAACTTAAAAATAAAAATTGTCCAATTGTATCAAGCCGGTGGCAAGAGAATGTGCTCGGGCTGCCATCGTCAAATAATTTTATCAACATAACGAGTGAAAGACACTTCAAGGTTGAGACCCTTCTTATCCAGTCTTAACCAGTTTTAACCAGCCATTATTTCAGTATTTCTTCTAATCTCTCAGTCACTCTCCTCTCCCCCCCCCCCACACACACTCACATATACAAAAACATACACAAACATACTGCACAGACACATGCACGAGCATATGTGCGCACACATATACATGCATACATACACGTAAGCGCTCACGCGCGCATACACATGCATGCATCTTATCAAAGCAGATTTAACTATTCATTAGCTCAAGCCGGTAACAGGAATTGCCGTAGCAATGGCTTTTCGGTCCACTTCGCTCTTATCGATGACAGATTCACAACTTGGAGGAAGAAACCTGACGACGTGACGTCAAAGAAGCGTCACACCCAAGACCAAAAAAAAAAAAAGTAAAAGAAATGTTGAGACATTTGTTTTATGTGTGTGGGGTTTTCTTTGAATTGTTTTTATTTTCCCTAAGCCATGTGTCGCCATTACGGCAGCGTGGGCTGTCAGTAGAGGACGACGAACTGTATACATTTTCAGGATCTGGTCTAAAAGAGAAAGCCCGATCTCTCTCAAATGTTTTCACAACAGTGCAATCGGTATCAGAGAAAATTTGACTAAATGACTAAATAAAGCGATTGTAAACATGCTTTGTTACAAACTTGTTCTTAATGTCAACTATTAACTCTTCTCATACGGAGTAGAAAGACAGATTATGCATTATTAAAAAAAAAAAAAAAAAGTAACCATCATGAAAGGAACAGTGAGGTGTAAATTATTTCTAAACTGACGTCATAAATAATTAGGCTGCTAAGAATAGTCATAAATTACGTAATTTTTTAACAATAACACTACCCAAGAATGCTTCTCTCTCTCTCTCTCTCTCTCTCTCTCTCTCTCTCACACACACACACACACACACACACACACACAAATCAATATGGTTGTAAGTATACGTGTATCTATATATTATCTCAGAGATAAGCACACACGCATACAAACTACATACAAACATATACTTATATGCAAAGCCATTCTAATGAATATGCCCTCAGAATGAAGGCAGAAACTTTCATACATATTATAGTGAGGTACTGAGGCAGAGTAAATGTGGGATTCCCTATTTCTAAACTTAATTGTTATATTAATTGTTAAATTGTCAAAGTGAACCGACCTTTGGCACTCCTTATGATGGTATTTTTGTAAGTGTCAGAGTTGGAGTAAATGACTCGAGTTGAGATTTGCTGAAAAATTGCTGATGCAATCCAAACTGGTTCCAAATGGATAAGCAGATTTTCTGACTAATAGTCTTAAACTTGTTCATAACATTTCATCCAGTGGGGATGAACTGAAAGTTTCTTGACTGAAGAAGTACTCTATTCTAATCACTTTGAATTTGAACATAACTCGAGTCCAGTCATAAAGGCGATCGTTAGTTTATAGTAAGTTAACTGACTGATAAAGAAAAATGGACTTAGAATATTTCATATATGCTTGCTATTGATATATGATTTGAAATGGAGAATGTTTTATGTAATTGAATCATTATTTCTGTTTTCACTAATTTGATTTTTTTTGTACATTATACTTGTGAATTTTGATCGATGCTATGTGTGATTCGGGCTAACGAAATTGTTCCAGGATTTGTAACTTGAACTGCAAGGGACTGCCAAGACCGTCACGTGATGTCAGCGTGCATCGAATAAACGACAATGTACAGTTTCCAACTGTGCAATAATAGAAAGCTAAGTTCTAGAACAGATCAGAAACAGACTCTCAATGTGTGGATAGTAAATTGACTTATCGGATCGCGCGATATCATTCAGTACTGTTAGTCGCGGATATCGAATTGTTCATTTTCTTGATTTCTAATTTAATTTAATTGTTATTAAATTTATTGTTATCTCTCCTATTGTTATATAATCGTTTGTAATCGACCAAAAAGGAATGCGATTGATTAGGGGCTGAACTGGGTTATAAGGATAAAGGATCAATAATCATTAATCTATAAATACAGGGGGAGATAACGTTATCAATCGTAGACAGTCAACTAACTTGTCTGGCTAAGTGTCATGAATAATTGGCTGATATTGTGGCATTTGGGTGGAAGATAAGTTAAGCCGTCCAGCTGTCGCTAATGTTAGGAATTATCCAATACACCAATATTGATAACTAGAACCTAAATTAGGACAAGGTCATTAAATGGAAACCGGACATGTGACAGCATCCATGAACTTGATTATACATTTATGTTAATTGACTGCTTATGTCTAAGCTAGGATAAACTGAACAAATTTTCCAGCGTTAATTGAATATTGTTGTAAATGATGTAAATATCAATGCTCTTTTGATTATATTCATATGTTTTATATTTGATTGTTGATTTAAGAAATATATTGTTAAATTTATTGCCTTCTTACACATAATTTGATAACCATATGTTGGAAAAACAGTGGGTAGATGGGAGCTAGCTAAATATAGATTAAAGAATGATTTGTCTTCTTCTTTAGTAAGAAGTTTTCATCTACGGAATATTGTGTGACGGTAAGTGTTGTCTTAAATGCTGTGGAAGAGAGAAAACGTTTACAGTGCCCAAATATCCGGCAAGTGAGAGAGACGAGTGGAGTCTTCTGGAGAATTATTAATAACAAATTAAAATTCTCATCACTTGTAATTAGTTATGGACAATTAATTAATTAATAATAATAATAATCATAACCATTAACTAGTGTGTCGTAGGATTCACAGGTACTATATATATTCATGTAGTGCAGGCATAAAGGCACAAAACAAAATAATGTGTGTGGGTGGGTACAATAAACACTTAGATACTATACTCATGAAATATTCTCATGCACACACACCCTCACACACCATATATAAATGTATATATAATAATTTCCTTTCTTTGATAGTTATTAGGAAAAGCTTCAAATATACTCTCTTTATTTACAGTCTTGTCCTGCTGTTAATGTTCCAGAGAAAGTAGCGATCAAACACCCTCTCCCCAGTGCCGTCTTAACGTTTGGGCATGATGGGCAGTTGCCCGGGGGCCTCACGAACACAGAGATCCCATAATAATCTATGTATGTTTATTCCTGTATGTAGCTGTAGAGTTAGGGGCCCCAGTGCACTGCTTTGCTCTTAAACATATTTGACGCCCCCCCCATCCCCCCATAATCGAATTGTATTGTACCCATGCATAAAACAAATATGAAGCAAATGGCAGGGTCTTGTGATAACAAACTAGTGTAGCGATCGCGAGCAGCTGATCGCGAGCTCGTTGGCGCAGTGGGTAGAAACAAGCAAGCCAATGGAGCAAATTAAATAACGGGAAACAACTCTTATCACTTTCACGTTCAGTTGGGTTTTGTCCCCTTGACAGAGCGTAGCCACTGGAGATTGGTCTTATAACCGCCCTGTCATGATGATGATGATGTCATTAATCGTATTAGTAACATCACTTACGAAGTTACATTATTCATTCAAGTACACACACACACACACACACACACACACACACACACACACACACACACACACACACACACACACACACACACACACACACACACTATAGATGTGCGCGCGCACATATAAAAAAGACAAAGAAACTTTATATCTATACTTGTATAAATTAATAATATTACTTTAAGATTAATCAGCACACTCTATATTAATATCTTACGGGTGGCGCTGGAGGATGTAAGTAATTTCAGATAGAATAATGAATCGGGCTGTATACTGATTTAGACCAGCATGTGTCCAGCAAATGAGACGGATAACCCAGTTAATCACATGTACAAGGTCGGTTTAACTTACGAATATAGGACTAGTGATATTACCTCAGTTAGTATTTCATTGTTGAGGGGAGCAAATTTTAAAAGTTTAAGCAGTGACACATTGACAAAGGCTATTAAAATGAAGAAGTATGCTGTAATTATTCCAAGCATTTTTTTTTCAAGTTCATCTGCTATATTTCGTAGTGGAGACAGCGTCTTTATCTACGAAAATAAAAATATTGGAGGATTGAAAATGCTTTAAGATGCCTCTATAACTTAAAATTAATTTCAGAATTAAGGTGATTAGGTCATGGTTATGTGGAACTAAGTCATTATAATAACAATTTGACATTAAGTATTGACTGACATATTAATATATTTTAACTGTGCTTTATCACCCACTTCTCGAACCCAAAACATGGCTGTGTTCAGTCGTTAGGTGACCTTAAAATAAGTTTGAGAATCCATTTAAAATGCGTGGCTGCGTTCAGTCGTGATATGACTTTCAAACAAGTTTGAAAAGCAGTCTTTTATCATTAAAAATGCGTGGTTACTTTCAGTCGTGATATGAACTTAAAACAAGTTTGAAAAGCACAATTTCAGTATTCATACCATCAGATGAAAAAGACATCATTTAAAGTGAGTGTAGCAGTTACGCAGTCGTGAGTATCTTCAGACTCAGCTTGTAATTAATTCTTCGAACGAGTTGAGCAGATATCATCTTGATGATCGGAAATCCTTATCCGCAGATCTCGCTGGGCCGTTAATCGAGTTTACGATGTTTCACTTTTATGGCAGAATACAACAGTAAGTCAGTCAGAACAAGAGTTACTTCCCTCAAAGCGTACCGCAGGACCTAAGGTAATTATTATCCGGAAAGTCCGGAAATCACTTTCCTGTATTTTTCTTGATTTTACTCAAAACAACCAGGACCTCAAAGGTGACAGCGGTAGCACGTAGGTAAGACGAGAGAGAACACGCTGATTATTTTGTGGTTGGGTTTTTTTGTTTTGTTGTTTGTTTTGATTATCTACTTATCATCGCGTTCATTGGTCGAAGTCATATTATTGTTGAAGTTTTTTGAGACGTTTTAGCAAAGGCTGCATAATGTCTTTAATACTGCTTTATTAAATATGTAGGGTTGTTAGCAAAACACACATACGTACGCACGCACAAACACATATAAACTTACACATGCGCACGCATGCGCTCTCACATATTTATTAGTTTATAGTTTGAGGGATGGGAGTGGAAGAGATCGCTAAAGTATGTTTATATAATAGTTTTCTACTAGTGATAGTGACAACTCTGTCCCTATCTCTCTCTCTAATAGGCTAGCTATTAAAGAAAGAAAGAAAGAAAGAAAGAAAGAAAGAAAGAAAGACTGGTTTGCAGTCTATTGCGAATAATTTTTTTTTTTAAATGACGGCACACTCTCAACAAGAATTCTGTTTAATAGTGTGTTACCGAGTCTTGATGGGAATTCCAGTTGTATGAAACATATTTGTTTGTGAGGTGTTTTGTTTTCCCAGAGAAGTGTGGACTGTTCCATACGTATGTGACTGACCCACTTATTGTCTAGAGTTTGTGCTACTGTAAACGCGTGACTGACCCATTTATTGTCTAGAGTGTGTCATTGCAAACACGTGACTGACTCACTTATTGTCTAGAGTGTCATTGCAAACACGTGACTGACTCACTTATTGTCTAGACTCTAGAGTGTCATTGCAAACACGTGACTGACTCATTGTCTATACTGTCAGCAAATATGTGATTTATCCACTTACTCTCTAGAGAGTGTCATTGCAAGCACGTGACTGATCCACATATTGTCTAGAGTTTATGTCATTGCAAAAACGTGACTGACCCACTTATAGTCGTGAGTGTGTCACTGCAAAAAGCGTGACTCTCATTTATTGCCCTGAGTGTTTCATTGCAAACATGAGCATGAGCAAAAATGTTAGCGAAATACACTGTGGTTTCTTTCAACTAGCAAGAGCTGAGAGTCGTATCGCCGTTCAGAATGAGAGTTAGCGGAAGGAAAACAAAAATAAGCTACCAGTAAGTTCGGCTGTGTTTATGTGTGTGTGTGTGTGTGTGTGTGTGTGTTAAATGAGCCATTATAGGGTGTCAAAGCGCCCGCTTGAAAATGGATTTAGTAATTGGTCAAAGAGGTAAGAAACCCAGCAGATTCACTTTAGTTATTATAATTCCACTTCCATTGAAAATGAGATGTACTAGAGAGACAAGGGAGATAACCATTCAAGAGGAACCATTTCCGAGTAAAACGAGACTTAACAGAGAAACAAGGGAGATAAACATTCAAGAAGAATCGATTCACATTTCCGTGTAATAAGATTTAGTAGGGAGACAAAGAAGATATAAAAGTCAGATAGTCAGCGTCTGTCGTTCAAGCTGTTTTTTCCCCCCTTTTTTTTTATGACGAGAGCGGGTGCACATAATTTCTGTCTCATTTAAAAACAGTAATGTTCACTGTCACGGCCCGTGCTCTTTTCTTATCGATTCACCTCGCGGTTCTCAAGTGCTCCCTGCTTTAGTTGTGTCTTTCAGTACATAACTTAGCTATTCATAGTGTTCAAATCTGTGTACGATATAATTATGTGTGCCTTGTAGGAAGTGGTTTTGTTAAGGTCTATACTTATGTGTGCCTTTTAGGAAGTGGTTTTGTTAGGGTCTATACTTGTGTGTAAACCCTATAGGAACTAGTTGTGTTATGAGTTTGTATGTGTTTGTGCGCCTTAGGAATTGCTTGTATTATGGGTCTGTGTATGTATTTGCCTTTGTAGGAATTGATTGTATTGTGAGTCTGTAAATGTATTTGCCTTGTGATCTGGTTGCATTTTGGGTCTGTATATGTATGTGCCTTGCAGAAACTGGTTGTATTTTGGGTCTGTATGTGTATGTGTAAGCCTCCTCTTCAGCTCATGTTAACGGGTTGAATGTTATAGAAGTATGCTCAATGGTCGCGGTACGCTTTGGCAATGGCACAGGTACAGGGAACATTTCCTTGATGCGTTTGCTGTAGTGCATAGCCGAGGCGTCATTACAGCAGTCGCATGCTGCCACCCTGATACAGGAGGTTTAATTAATCCATTTGGGACTTTACCTTGGCATAATTATTAAATAGCCAAGGGAGACAATCTGTTCTCGAACAATGGCGATGGTGAAAATGTCTGCTGAGTTTTATGTGAATGTAGAGTTTATATCACTCATTGCTGGTGCTGGACAATTCTGACCCAAGAGATAATTGCTGGAATAGGCTGACACCAAGGTCAAATGCTGTGAGTTTATTTTTGTTCTCGTAAGGAATTCTGGGATACATATGCTCAAGGTGTGATGATAGATACTTAATTGCAAATTGTCCCACTTGCTTGCTAATGTAGGGGGCGCTTTCGGCTTCCGCGAGATTGTTCCACTTTAAAAAGAAAAATAGTTATACAGAACATAGTGGTTACGAACATGGGGTGCGAAATAAAACTTGCATTTAGTAAGTGCAATAACTGTCTGCTGGTCAGCGCACGTAAATGACACAGACCAGCGTCTTGTTAAAAAAAATTGACGTGTTTGCTCTTTGTAGAAAAAAGTTTGAAGTTAACTTTTCTTGAATTGTAAGTACACTCAATACTGTAAATAATCTATTGCCGTCATGCTCATAACAATGGGCCAACTCAAGCCACCCGAGTTACCAGGATTGATTGTGGTGAAAACGTGTGGCGTCATAGAATTTCGGGTGTCCTGCTTTGAAGACCAGGTTGAGTCAGATGGATTGTTTCAGTACTACATAGCAGTGCCATTTTGCATTCTGAGAATACCTAACTGATCAATGGCGCCAGATGCAAATGAGTGACATCGAAGTAGGTGAAATATTTCAGCTGTTGCTCCCTTCAACGCACACACAATTTATTTACCATAATACATACACACACGACTACACAATTACAAAATGTATTGTATCACACATCACTTACATTTACATATCATATGCACATAACACGTATACAAAATACACACATACACATATCATGCACACACATACATATATACACAACAACATTCAAACATACATATCTATCATGCACATTTATGTACACACATACATATATCACTACACCCATGCGTCAACCACATGACCATACATACTCGAATACATGAATTGTCCATCAAGTAGAATTAGTTCTAAGAGACTGTGAGCTCCGGGATCCGGTTGGCTTATAAAAATTACATTGTTGATTGTATGACGTCAATGTGTGTAGGTGTGTGTGTGTGTGTGTGTGTGTGTGTGTGTATGTGTGTGTGTGTGTGTGTGTAAGTGTGTGTGAAACTTGGCACTGACTTGCTTTAAAGAAGGCTGGATTAGTGACAGTGAATGGTCAAAAATCTGAAGACTGCTTGAAAAACATTTTGAGTGTACGAACATTTTATCATGTGAAAGTGTATGTGCGTGCGTGTTTATGTGTGTGTGTGTTCAGAACACATGCACGCACGCAAGCACACTCACACACACACACACATACACACAAACATGTTTGGTATCTGCATTGGGAGGCCGTCATATTATCTTTGATTTCACTTTCACGTCATAATCTTTCTTTACAGTCTCTTTGTCCAGAGGCATGCTCACCACAAGCCGGTTCAATGTCGTTATTTACTGACGTCATTATGACAATTCTTCACGACTGTATTCAGTGCCGTACTTCGACTTTCCATAAATTACATGGACGAAACTTGTTTTATTTCGCTGTTCGAGAAATTTTGCGTTTGCTGTAACCCCATATGACCCTGAAACAATAAACTCTTTGTAAGACCTAAACACAGACACCGCAGATCTACCGATCGATTCTCGCGCGCATGCTCTCTCTCTCTCTCTCTCTCACTCACACACACACACACACACACACACACACACACACACACACACACACACACACACACACACACACACACACATAAAGCAGGGAAAGGTAAAAGACTTTCACTATACGTCGCCTGTACGGTTCTTTGTCCCTGCATATATTGTGTCACATAAATTTTAAGTTAAAACAGGACGTTGTTCTCACGGTTATCCTCCCTAGTACGAATAACTGATTATTGTCTCTTTTTTTTTCCTTGGACTTCAGCATACTGATATACAGCAGACATTTTAATTGTAGTTTTCATTCTTGCCTCTCCTTATATGGCGTAAGCACTAACCAATAGAATGTATAACCTGATTGAATCAATCTTCTTTCAAACCACATCGCCGATAGGGTGGTGAACAAGTCTTCTCTGAAATCATATGACTTCAGTGAAGTCCAACTGCTTGTGCAATTCTTGCCTTTGGAGGGACAAGTCAAGAGTGTTGAATATTAGTTATACTGATTCATAAGACTTCCTCACAATATTATATCATAACTGTTCCTCACAATGTTACAACACATCCTCACAATATTATATCATAATACTTTTCACAATATCATAACAATTTATCACAATATTATATCATAACACTTCCTCACAATATCATAACACTTTTTCACAATACTATATCATACCATTTCCTCAGAATATTACTGAAGAAAATATTAGTAATATTTTAAAAGAATATTACTCAAGAGAGAATTAGTTATAAGTTGCTCCTCTAAATATCACTAAACAGAATACATTAATTCCTCTCAATATTACATAGCAGAATATGAATTATATAACAATAATTATTCATATTACTTAAGCAGAATGTTATCTACACAAATATATAGCAATAATTCATCAGAATATTATGTAATATAATATTAGTGCTATCGCAATAAGTTTTTCAGCATAATAGTTTTATCAATATAATACTCCGGCATATTACTGACGAGAATGTGAGCTACTCGCAATAAACAGATTATAATCCCATTTATTATACTAAATACCGTAATTTAATACAATGAACAATCTCATTAAAGTCCCTTTTATGACTAATTAACTACATACAATTATTAAATTCGCGTTAAAAAGTAAATACTAAGATTAAAATTATTAACTACTTTATAATAAATATTCTAACAATACTTGCTAGTTAACATTTCATTAATGTATTCACAATACTAATTTAGTTTCATTAACAAATATTCATAACATTTAAACATTCTTTTCCTTTAACTATTAATAACTTTATGTCCTTTAATAATTATAGACGTACTCATACAGTTAAAAGATACATAAAACAATACCATTCACTGAATTAATTAACAACACTTAAGGTGCAATGTAACGTTAATACCATTCATTGAACTAATTAACAACACTTAAGGTGCAATGTAACGTTAATAAATGTATTAAACAGAATTATAACGTTTAATTTATTAAATTGATTTTAATTTGTTAAGTTACTTTAGTAGTAACAATATGAAAAATTATCAAGATCCTTAAATCACATTAGCAATTTAAGTCCATTTAATAAACAATTTGGTAGCTTTAAAAACCTTCGTAACTTTTATAAACATAAATAAGATTTTTAATATGGTGCATTTAATGTAACATATCACCTATCAACTGTTATCACAGATATTGCCAAAATATATTCGTCAACTGTTATCACTAATATAACCAAGTCAGTCGACAGTTGAAATCTCATACATTTCCAAACGATATCGTCAACCTTTATCACTACTGTGACCAAATCGAACGTCAGCTATCATATATGTTGCCAAGATGTAGTCAGCTATTATCAGTATGGTCGTAAGACATCAGCAGTTATCATTAACATGGGCGTCAGTCGTTATATATAGCAAGTAGTCATTTGTTATCACTGGATGGATGGAGTGTAGGGGGCGCTTCCGGCTTCCGCCGCTTTCGCGCTGTTATCACTGGTGTGGTCGTCAGATGTTATATATGGCAAATAGTCATTTGTTATCACTGGTGTGGTCGTCAGATGTTATAAGTAATATGGTAAAGTTAGTAGTCATCTGCTGTCACTAACATGATTGTCAGTTGTTAAAAGTAATATAATATGGTAAATAGTCACTGTTATCACTAGTGTGATATTCAATTTGTGGTGGAGTAAATGTGCCTATCACTATGTCTAAACTTAATCGTTATATAAATTGTTTAATTGTCAAAGTGACCTGATCTTGGGCACTCCTTATGATGAAATTTTTTGGTCAGAGTTGGAGTAAACAATTCGGGTTGAGAATTTGCTAGAAAATTACTGATGCAATCCCAACCAGTTCCAGCTGGATGAGTAGTTTTCTGACTAATAGTCTCACACTTGTTCATAACAAATTCATCCGATGGGGATGGACTGAAAGATTCTTTATTGAAGAAGTACTCTATTCAATCATTTTGAATTTGAACATAACTTTAGTCCGGTCATGAAGGCAATCATTATATAATGGTTAAGTTAAATGACTGGTAAAGACTGTCAGCAGAATATTTCATACATGTTTGATCTATGACTGAATTAGAGACTGCTTATGTAATTGAACCATTATTTCTATGCTCATTAATTTGACTACATTGTACATCATACTTGTGAATTTTGATTGATGCTATATTTCTTATTTCTGTGTATGTATATCAGGCTACTGAAATTGTTGCAGGGTTTTGTAAGTTGAGAATGTTTGTAAGAGAGAAGGGAGTTAAGAGATGAAATATGCCTGAAATTTAGTGCTGCATTAATTTAACTTTTGCAGAGAAAGCACACCTTTTTTCCTTTCACTCCAGACAGCAGTGACTATTGTACTTACTTGGTCATGTTGGTGTGTGAATCCAGCATTGTTGTCGACTTATCAGTAAAACATGTTGTTATAAGTTGATTCCTGTGAATTCTATTCGAGAGCCAATACAGCAGAAATGGTGGCTTGAGTTTGGTCTCGAGAATTCACGAAGATTATTTTGAATGTTCCTCGTGGTGTGTTGAGTACTACACACGAAAATTCAATGCATTCCTCCTGATGTGCTTGATAGTGCAGGTGAAATTCAGGATGATTCTCTACAGTGTGCCTTGTGAGCTCATTGAAGATTCTGGAACACTTGTGTAACATACCTCTAGAAAGGACACGTGAGATTGTGAACACGTGTCAGCAACAGCCACCATTTTTAACAGGCTATGTGCATTTGACTTTTATTATAATAAAATATATAAGATAATTATTTCTCTGAAACTCTATCCTCATTTCCATCTAAGAACTTGACTATATATTTATGTTAATTGACTGCTAATGTCTATGCTAGGATAAACTGAATGTTTGTCCAGCATTAATCGAACATTGTTGTGAAGAGCGCCCGCATATCCGCCAGGTGAGAGAGACAAGTGGTGTCTTTGTTGGGCGGGGGGGGGAATAAATAACATAAATTGAGATTCTCATCACTTGTAATAAGTTATGGATAATTAAATAATAATAACCAATAACTAAGGTAGCGTTGGCATTATTATAGGTAATACCGTAAAATTATGAATGATCAGCTATTATCACCATTATGGCCAAGATGTTAGTATGATTGACAAGTGATCAACAATCATACTTGTTAAACTCTTTAAGTCTACTAGCAGTTTACCACTTAAATTTACTTCGAAAAGAAATAAAATCCGAAAAGTATAAGCAGTACTGATGCGACATCTTAATGTAAACACCTTTAATCAGGTGGGTCAAGGCCGAATCAGTTCGTTCACTGTTATCAGGTGTGGGTTTTCTTTCTCCACTGAGGAATTAACGTTTCGACACACTTGAACGCGAAAAACGAGGGCACAAAGTCAGACCGTTTTTTCCCCCCTTTGTTCCGTAGTGCGTCACCTCACGACAGTGACGTAAGTATGTTTTATTTTGTGTGTGTGTGTGTGTGTGTGTGTGTGTGTGTGTGTGTGTGTGTGTGTGTGTGTGTAGATTAGGGAAGGGGAGCCGAGTCTTTAATCCCTTGCGAAACTCAAGTGCGCAAGAGGGCTACAAAACTTAAATCGCTGTTGAATTCACACTAAGAGCCACTGATCTGGCAGGTGACTACACTAAGTTCAAAGTACAGTAACTTTAGAGTCGCTCATGTTTGTTGACGTTGGCTTGTTTTCATTTTATTTTATACAGAGCTACAGCCGGAATTAACGCGACTTAAGACTCAGGCACGTATATGTAATAGGAATACGTAATCACAAAGAAAAGAAATATATCCGGCTTGTTTTTGTTTTGATAAGTTTTCTTCTTGTTGAATGATAACCGGAATGCATGTGTAATGTGATAGTAAGACTAGAGTTAGATCTACAGACTGACAGGCCTGCACCAAGAGCGGCGTCACACGGTGTTACAAGCAAACCTGCGACGACCCCCAAGACTACGTTGCTAGCGTTACTACGATCATGTTACGAAAATCTGTGTAAATATATCAAGTCGTCATGGCTACAATACCAACGTTGCTATGAGCAACATGTATGGGAGCAATCGATCTTACAGTTCTCACGATATAAATTTGCTTGTTAGATGTCACGTGATCGAAATACATTGAAGTGTCAGAGTTATATTTCTCATGAGAAAGAAATGTAATTTTTAAAATGTTATTTACATAGTTAAGTTCGCTAACGACATTATTAGGAACAATGCCAGTACCAACATTACATTTATTTGAAGTATAAGACGAAATTAATTATCATGCAATGCCAGTACCAAAATTACACTTATAAAGTGAAATTAATTATAATTAAAATGACGATTTTTGTCGGAAGGCCATTTCAACATATCTTCGTCACATAATTGGTAAATTCGTGGTGATAATGCCTCGAGTATATTAATCAATTAATTAATTGCAATTAGGGAATATTTATGTGTATCTGTTCTCATTTTCAGAAATTATGCGCCAGAGTTTGGACTGGTACCTACTTTTGGACTGATACCTGTTTCGGGACTGATACCTGTGATATTATGTTCGTGCACCTCATTACTAAATCGCTTAACTGGCAAACATGCACACCTGTTCTCTCTCTTTTCAAGCGCGTGCAAACACATAATACGACACGTGACTTTAAAAATAAAAATCTACTTTTAATTTTCCATCCAATGCTATCTATCATCATGTGATATACCAAATGGCGACAGAACTTAATGTTTACAAAAGTATTGCGGTTCTTCATACAGGTAATCTGACCAGGTGAGGGAGGTGTGGGAGGGGAACAGGAAATAAACCAGCAATGACAACATAGAAATTAAACAAACAACATAAACAACACATTTGAACAATAAAACAACAGTTGACCAAAGTCACACACCACTAGGACACGGGAACAAAACAAGAGTCTGACAACAATACAAATCACTCTACATAAACAGCATAGAAATAAAATAGCGTCTGAACACAGCACAAAGTCACTCTACAAAAATAGCATAGAAATAAAAGTGTCTGAACACAGCACAAAGTCGCTCTACAAAAACAGTGTCTTACAAGAGCAAAAAGTCATCTACAAAAACAGCATAACTTTAAAACAGTGATAACATTGATAACAATTCAACGTCACCATACAAAAACAGCATAACTATAAAACAGTGATAACATTGATAACAATTCAACGTCACCACACAAAAACAGCATAACTATAAAACAGTGATAACATTGATAACAATTCAACGTCACCACACAAAAACAGCATACATATATAGCAGTGTCTAACAACAACACAACCGTCTGTCTACAAAAACAGCATAGCAGTAAAATAATGTCTGACAGCAGCAAATATTTACTCTAATTAAAATAACATAGGAAGACAACAGCATACGATAAAAGCATGACTTTATATAGCATAGATTTTAAAAAAACACTGTTCTGATATAAACATGACGTCACTCTAACACAAATATAAAACCAAGCACTCACGCAGCAAGACGTCACACTAATGCTATATCGAAACGTTAAGCACACCGTCTGGCCACACTAACGGAAACAGCAATGTTTTAAAGAGTGTTCGCGCCAGTTTATAAAATGCTACCAGACGTCTTGCAAAAAAAAAAAAAAAAAAAGATAAAATAAATCAATAATTTAAAAATAAAACAGTCAGTTGAAACAACACAGAATCTTTCAAAATGACTACATGATTTGACTTTAACTAATACATTAAAAACATTCATAATGGCTTCATAACTGTTAACAAACCAAACTTTTAAATCATACATAATGATCGTATAAATTTACATTAACTAAAAATGACACACACACCCCAGAACTGGGGGTTTACGGTAAACGTACCTCGAAGTAAGAGTTAGATAATTTTTAAACAAATACATAAAGCCCCAACAACAGACTGATTGTAATTGCATAGAGCCTCAGAGTAAACAGATTGAGATTCAAGAATAACAAAATAGGATTTCAAATGTTGAAACTGTTTTTTTAAAAGAAAAATAAAAATAAACCAGTCCCGTTTACTTTGCAAACAAAGTGACACATACTTTTTCAATTTAAACTACTCCATTTGTACCGAAATAAATCAAACAGGCAACATGGATTCACTATGTACAATTCATATTAAATGTACACTAAATTAGACAGGCAGACACAATGTTAAATAAAATAATTTAAAACAAAATTAATTTCTACATTTTAAAAAGAAATGAAAAGATAATTTATAATTAAAGAAAAATGCCGACCAAATTAGCGATTAGTTTTGACACTGCCAAAGAACTGAACTGTTCGAACCTGGCGTAGTCACTATTAGCATAATGAACCTACTCTTAGAAATAACGTCAGCAGTATCTTCATGTGAGGCTGGCTCTCAGAGATAGTTATCGTTGTTATTAACATCATGCACTGATTCTTGGAGACCGGAACTAAATCCAGGATTGTTGGAGTACATTTCCATGGAAAAACAGCAAGAGAATGGCAAGAAGTGTAGACTTCCCAAAGTGCTCCAAGTGATGCGAGTTTTGAAATGGTTCAAATGGATGAATATGATGGTGTGTAGTATGTAGCAAATTAGTTCATTACGTAGGAAAGTTATACAGATTTCCAAGGATGTCAAGAGTGATGGCAAGTAATAGAGAATTTAAATGACGCCATATTGATGGCAAATAATGGGGAGTTTAAATGACAACAGGGTGAGGGCAGGTATAGTTTAGATGACGTCACAGTGAGGGCAAGTATTAGAGAGTTTAAATGACGTCACAGTAATGGCCAGTAATAGAGAGTTTAAGTGACGCCACAGTGATGGCAAGTAATAGAGAGTTTAAATGAAGTCACATTGATTTGACAAGTAACAGGGAGTTTAAATGACGTAACACTAATGGCAAGTAATACAGCAGCACGTTGATGGCAAATAATAGAGTTTAAATGAAGTCACAGTGATGGCAAGTAATATAGAATTTAAATTACGTCACAGTGATAGCAAGTAATAGAGAGTTTAAATGACGTCACAGTGAAGGCAGGTTACAGATAGTTTAATTGACGTCACAAATGCTGTTAAAGTGATTTCGCGGTGATTATAAAATTACAGTGGAATCATATAATTCTTTAATATTATTCCTCTACAATGTTAAGTGGGGCTTGTAACCAACACAATAAGTAGTTTGATATTCACGATACACAACCTGAATCAATTACAACGTTATTCCAGATCTCAAATGTCCCTTTAAAACGTAAAAAAAAACCAACCAAAAAAAAACGCACGATTCTCTAACTGCCACTGTCAAAATCCAAAACAGCCACAAGTTATAAATCAAGGTAATCCTTCACAAAAGTGTTCACGTTGTTCTTGTGCGAAATATTGTTTTCGAAAAGACAGCTGAGGATTCCACAGAATATATACATTTAACCAATTATAATGTAGCCAATTATAACCATTTTTTTTACTGTTAATCGGGTTCTTGGATATTTGTCATAAATATTTGACCGCTCTTGGGCATGCGCAGTATAGATTAGTCTCTGTAAAAGTAACCAGTTCAACAAGAGTTCCCCAAAAGAGATCACCCAGTTCAAATCCGGACATAGTTATAATTGTAAATTGGCCTCTGATTACTTCAGTTTAATATATTTTTGCCTTATTGTAGACAGGCTCATTGTAAGCTGACCTCTCAAATGTCATGTAATTGACCAATCGTAAGCAAGCTTAAAGAACATTAGACGCCATTGGACTAATCATGTGGCCATTTTCTCAGCCCACCAGTCACAATTGATTCCATGAGCCACGTTTACTTTCGCCTGAGGTCAGACGACTTTGAACTTCATAAAACAATACATAAATATATGACCAATCGTAGCCAGCTCAAGGTCGAACAGAGGTCAATTTGACCCTGGGGATGCCGTACATGATGTATGGGCGTCCTGGAAGAGACGTTTTCTGGGCGCTGTGGTCGTCGATATTACCAACATTACGAGGGCCACCTCTTGCATCCTGTACAATGGACTCCATGCTGTGCTTGCTCAGCGGTTTACGGCGCAACTCCGACTGCCTGAGGTGCACTTGGTGACCTCGCTTGATCAAGATGACGGTGGCCAGCTGCCTGTTGACTTGTTTCCGCCACGTCATCCAGGCATTGAAGTCTCTCTTGTCGTTGTCGGTAGGCTGCTGGGGAAAGTCTATCACCTTGTCGGAGATGTGCTTTTTCTCCATGGCCGTGTTGAGGTTGAGGTTGGCGTCCTCGTCCAGGTCGTAGTCTGGTGCTATCGTATCGCCTTCGAAGTAATCCAGATCCGGCTCTTCGGGAGAGGTAATGTTCAGCTTCATTTCAAGGTCAAGGTCAGGCTCACTTGGGGGCGGGGCGCTAGCAAGGAGGTATCTGAATTTCTTGCCAATGGGCTCGTCGATGGAGGATCCACATTCAACAAAGCCGCTGTTGTAGTAGGCCGAGAGGTTTGGGTACAGACGATCGTCCATAGTCTCGGGAGGAAATGCTCTTGACGTCGGGCTGTGCTCCGAGTACCTGACGTGCTTGGAGAGAGAGATAGCAGTTAGCACCAAGTCTCAGAATGGATGAGATTTATTCTGAAATGATAAACAAAAAGCTGCTGATAAAGTATCACAATTTGAAAAGCACAAGAAAAAAACATTAATTTATGTATACATTAAAGCCAGGTTACTAAAGTGCTAGTTAGTCAGGTACACATGCACCGAAAGAAGCAGGTGTGAAGACATTCAAACAAAGTTGGCAGAAGTGTGGATTGATGGATGAATGGACAGATGGATGGACCATCCAATGCACGTACAACCTATACTTCCATATCAGACATACTGATACACACACATACAGCAACAGATCAAAACGTATAGATAGATAGTGACGCCAACGCCATCTTGTTAATAGAAATTATTATATAATTAATTACAAGAGATGAGAATCTTAATGTTATTAATAATTCTCCAGCAGACTACTCGTCTCTCTCACTTCACGGATATCAGGCCACTGTAAACGTTCTCTTCCCCAACATTAAAGACAAACATTTACAGTCACACAATATTTCTGTAGGTGGAAAACTTCTTACTAAAGGAGAAGATAAATCCGTCGTTAATCTATATTTAGTGAGCCCCCACCCAGCCCTTACTTCTTTAACATAAGGTTATCAATATGTGTAAGGTCAATAAATTTAACAATATATTTATTAAATCAACAGTCAATTAAACATATAAAAATACAATGAAATAAAGATTACGTGACATCATCAATATTTCCATGAAACCACATTAAATAATTTTAATATCCATACAGTCTTATATCCTAACAAACAATTCAATAGGTTAATGTCATAAAAATCACATGATAGTTCTTATTAGAGAACATAAATGAAGTTATCTGTAATAGGCGATAATAGCTTAACTTCTACATAACCTGTATAGACAAAAGCCACAATATTCTTTTCATGCACATTGCATAACAAAGTTATTGTTCACATCAATTCCACATGTTTCCTTCCTCACATTGAAGAACACTGATTCACTGCTATTCTCTCGAGGCTAATCTTGCACTCTGCCATAATAGCTCTCTCAAGCAGAACAACAATGTAGCAATTTCCAGTAACTTCCTTGTACCAGAAATTGCTCGATGTGGTCAGCATACTTTGCCACCATACATCAATGGAGTGCAGTGTATTACTTACACTTACACACTTCTACCCCAGTTTATAATCAGTAAACCAGAATTTCAGATAAGCAAGGATAGGCTGCTTTTTCCCCTGTAAAATATAATCAGGGAACAATGCTAAGTTTCTGGTTTATTCCATTTTAACTCCATTATTTCTTACTTTCAAGTATCAACAGTTCCTGTAACAGTATTTATTAGCCCAATACACGCATACGGCATAATAAATAGAGCATTATAGTTTTATGAACAGGTTCACTTGAAACAATGTCAAGTGTTTAGCATACTATATATAAGAATCATAGTTCATAATGAGTAGAAATAATAGTCTACTCACATAATACATCTCTACATAAAATGAAAGTAGAACATATCAATAGCAAAACTGCATGAAATATTTCTAAGTTCATTCTCGTTCAATCAGTCAGTTAACTCACCATTAAACTAATGGCCATCTTTCATGTCCAAATTAAAGTAATTAGACAATAGAATTCTCTACAGCAGGTAAACTTTTGATCTCAGCCCATTGGCTGGTCTCATTCTCATTCAAATCTTAAACAATGGATAAAAAAATCTACTCATCCAGTTGGAATTGGTTAGGATTGCATCATTACTTTCTATCACATTCTCAACTCAAGTTGTTTACTCCAACTCTGACACAAAAGTACCATCATAAGGAGTGCCCAGGGCTCAGGTCACTTCAACAATTTATATAGCAATTAAGTCTAGAAATGAGGATAGGCAAATTTACTCCAAGACAGATAGATAGATAAACAGACAGGTAGACAGATAGATGTTAACTAGGACTGATTATAGAAAAACGTGATTTGAATTTGTTTTTTTATTTAAACAAGCACACTCTGACCTTGCCAAGCGTTTCCGCTGAAGGAATGTGGAATGCGCATAAATTAAACTAACATTCCAATGTATTCTTACACCTTTGTTTATTTGAACCTCATCCTACTTGCACTTTAGATATTTGTTCTGTCTTTACGACAGAAGAAAAACCTTCATCAGCTTTTAAAATAAATAAACTGTTGTGAGAAGCAAATAACTGTACAAAGTACAATAGGTGAAGGAGACTGCGCTGATCACCCCAGACCAGACAATCGAAGGTCAGCCATGCTCTTAAACTCACGAGTCAGTCAGTCAGTCACTCAGTCAGTCAGTCTGTCAGTGTAAGCCATGATCCGATATTTATTTCTCTTTGACTTGTACCCGTACCCAGCAATGGTGTATGAACTTAGATCTGCATTCCTACCCAGCATGGATGTATGAACTTAGATCTGTATTCCTACCCAGCTGTGGTGTATGATCTTTGATCTGTACTTTTCCCAACACAGGTGTATGATCTTTGATCTGTACTCTTCCCAACACAGGTGTATGATCGACCTACGTTGACATTTAAAGACTATTATAGTTTAGACTGACTGTTCATTTTTAGCTCATTTCTTTCAGCATCACAACCCCCGACTCACAGGAAAACAGAAACTTGAAATTCGAAAAAAAAGTCTTCCAGAGGACGACACAACCCGTCACTCACCTCTTAACACATCCTCGACAAACTGTCTCAGGAAAAAAGGAAACGTGAAACCGTTCAACATCTGTACTCTTGAGAAATGTCTTCCTGAAAATAACACAACCTGTCGTTCACGTCTCCCACTGTGCTTGGAAGTGCGAGGCATGCAAACTGTGGCATAGATTGGAGTCAGGTGGGTACGACCTCCTAGCCAAATGACGACATTTTATTCCATACAGTTTCGCGCAACGTTAATAAAGCGGTTCTGTAAAGTTAACTTCTTTCAATCAAGTGTGTGCGTACACTAGGCTTCTACCCACCCACCCAGATTTCCTAAAACCTGTTTTCTATACGCAGAGCTGGCCTCGTTAAAAGAAAAAAAGAATACTGCCATTCTCTTCTCAGCTCAATTGTGCGTGCGAACGATGACCCGGTTAACCCCGCTCCTGGTGACGTTTACAAACACCGCGTTTTACTTTGGTGACAATGAGAGAAATTGTTGTGTCGAATGCCGGACAGATTATCTTTATGTCAATGCAGACTGTTCTGAAAGAACGTTATAACGTTCGAGTAGACCAGGGACGGGCAACATACGGCCCGCGGGCCGGGTCCGGCCCGCGACGGGATTTTGACCGGCCCGCTGACTGTTTCTGCCCGATCATAGTAATGTGGCCCGCGTCCACATCCCACATCCCGCCGCAATCTCCCACTACTTTCTTACTGCGTTGCAGTTAATAGTGACTGTTAGTTATTCTTTGATTGTTTGTTAGATTTAGAATTTACAATAAAATTTGTATCATGGATTTTGCCAAGAAACATAAAGTTGACAGCAAGTGTAGCCATTTAACAAAAATTGGATGCCTAAGTACTTTTTCACAGAAGTCGGCAAGAAAGCAGCATGTTTGCTGTGCAGTGAAAGTGTTGCCATGTTGAAAGAGTACAACATTAGCCGCCATGGTAATGTGGCCCCGTCCATATCCTGCTGCAATCTCCCACTACTTTCTTACTGTGTCACAGTAATAGTGACTGTTAGTTATTCTTTGGTTGTTTTCGGTTAGATTTAGAATTTACAATAAAATTTTTATCATGGATTTTGCCAAGAAACGTAAAGTTGACAGTGAGTGTCGTGCATTTAACAAAGATTGGATGCCTAAGTACTTTTTCACAGAAGTAGCAAGAAAGCAGTATGTTTGCTGTGCAGTGGAAGTGTTGCCGTGTTGAAAGAGTACAACATTAGCTGCCATTATGCGACGAAACATGCAGGCTACGGCAGTACTTTATCAGCAGCAGAACGGCAAACAAAAGCAACAGAACTGGACAAAAAACTTGTAAAGCATCAGAATGTATTCGGAAAAGCCAAAGTAGCCCAGAAAGCTGCTACTCATGACAGCTTTGTGGTCGCATACAACATTGCTAAGCACAGCAAATCGTTCTGTGATGGTGAATTTGTCAAAAAGTGCATGCTCGATGTAGCTGATCAAGTCTGTCCAGAACACAGAAAGAAGTTTGAAGAAGTCAGTTTGTCGAGAAGAACTGTGGCTCGCCGCATTGAAGCAATTGGAGAAGACCTGACATCACAACTGAAAGGGCGTGTACCTTCATTTCAGCTGTTTTCCCTGGCATTGGATAAAAGCACTGACATCGATGACACTGCACAGTTGCTCATCTTTGTACGAGGCATTTCAGAAAACTTTGAAATCACAGAAGAATTGCTGTCAATGGAACCAATGAAAGACACTACTACCGGGGAAGATATTTTCGAATGTGTGGAAAATGCCTTGCACACAATGCAATTACCATGGCAGAAAATGTTCAGTGTTACTACGGATGGTTCTCCATCTTTGACAGGAAAGAAAGTTGGTCTACTGAAGAGACTGGGTGACCATGTTGCAGAGGTCGATTGCACCAGGGAATTGATATTTCTACATTGCATAATACACCAGGAAGTGCTGTGTAAAAGTGTGCTTGACATGAAACATGTTGTGGATCCAGTTGTGAAAATTGTTAATTTCATCAGGGCGAGAGGTCTAAATCACAGACAGTTTATCACACTTCTGGAAGATTGCGGTTCTAATCACAGTGATGTTTTGTATCATACCGCTGTACGCTGGTTGAGTTTGGGGAAAGTTCTGAGACGTCTCTTGGACCTGAAAACAGAAATCTTACTGTTTTTGGAGATGAAAGGGAAAGATACAGAATATCCTCAACTCAGAAAATCAGAATGGCTGTCAGATCTGGCGTTTGCAGTTGATCTCTTTGAACATATGAATGAATTGAACACCAGACTTCAAGGGAAGGGCACTTTTGCTCACAAAATGTACTCAACAGTGAAGGCATTCAAGGTGAAGCTAAAACTGTTTTCTCGCCAGCTCAGTCAGAATATCACAACACACTTTCCAACACTCGAAACTATGGCACCCCAGATGATGTCAACTGAGAAGTACACCAATATGATATCTGCACTAGACAATGAATTTTCTCGTCGTTTTGCGGACTTCCAGAAACTTGCTGCTGAGTTTGATATCTTGTCATCACCGTTTACAACTGACTTTGAAAAGGCGCCGGATGCTCTACAGCTGGAACTGATTGATCTGCAGTGTGACTCTACCCTGAAAGAGAAATTCCAATCTGAAAGCATTGACAAATTTTATGCGTCACTGAATGAGTCCAAGTTTGCCAACCTGAGAAAGATGGCCATGAAACTACTTGTTCTGTTCGGGTCTACATACATTTGCGAACAAACATCTTCGACCATGAACATTAACAAGACAAAGCTGCGTTCCAATCTAACTGATGTTCACGTGCAGTCTTTACTGAGAATGTCTACGTCTGACATGCAGCCAGAGTTCAAACAACTTATTGAAAACTTTGATCGACCACAGATGTCTCATTGACTTCAGCAGCTATTGAAGTACATTACGTTAAATTCATTAAATACTGTTTTTGGTCTCTATGCTTTTAATGTTTACAAGTTTAAAGTTTACATTAAATACGATTTATTCCTTGCATAGGTGGATAAATACGCGATTAAGGTATTGATTTAGTAATCCGGCCCGCCAAGGACTTCATTTTCTCATACCCGGCCCGCCGACTGAAGAAGTTGCCCACCCCTGGAGTAGACGCTGGGGGTATTGAGACGGAAAAAAAGGGGACCAATGACCATAGGCACCTGTGGTAGGGGCAAAAGTTATCTTTTAGCCTCCTTCCCATCGCCACCCTCACCCTCAAACGTGCCATTTTATTATAACCTGCTCTCCGTGGTGACAATCAAAAGTAGGTGCACACGCCACTGACTGATTAAACTTAATCTGCAATAACTACTGTTCGGTTGCACTTGATTAAAGATAGTAGACAGGCGCTCCGTCCACAAGTGTCGTGTTTAAAACAACAATGGGGGTCTGTATACGTAATAGTTATATTCAAAGTGTTACTCGATACTACTTTTAATTAACACCAACAAAAAAAAAATTCAGCAGAAACAAACACTACACGAGGAATGATAAGTTAATGAAAAAAATAACTCTAAATAAAAACAGTTTTAACGTATGGATTTATTAGTGGTTTTTATTTGTAATTAATCTTAACCCATCTCTAAAACCCATACCCAAAGCTTTCTCTAAAAACCCTAATCCTAATCTTTTTGCTAAAAATTGTCACCCTAACATTTTTCTAAAAGAACTAACCCTAAGATTTCTCTAAAAACCCTAATCCTAATCTTTTTTCTAAAAATTGTCACCCTAACATTTTTCTAAAAGAACTAACCCTAACCTTTCTATAAAAACTCTAAATCTTCTCAAAATACCCTAACCCATGAACCCATACCTTTCTCTGACAAGAAAACCTTAACTTTTCTCCAAAAGCCCTAACCCTTCTCAAGACTTGAGAACGTCATAGGCGAAAAGCTCACATATGCTCTGAGAGGGAGGAAGACAACGCGACCACCATTATGCAGTTTACATAGCGCAACGAAACACTGCCTATAACGTACGCACATAAATGTACGTAACGCAACGAAACACTGCCTATAACGTACGCACATAAATGTACGTAACGCAACAAAACACTGTCTATAATGCAAACACATAAATGTACGTAACGCAACGAAACACTGCCTATAACGTACGCACATAAATGTACGTAACGCAACGAAACACTGCCTATAACGTACGCACATAAATGTACGTAACGCAACAAAACACTGTCTATAATGCACACACATAAATGTACGTGACTCAACGAAACTCTGTCTATAACGTACACACATAAATGTACGTAACTCAACGAAACTCTATCTATAATATACACATATAAATGTACGTAACGCAACCAAACACTGTCTATAATGTACTCGTATAAATGTATGTAGCGCAACGAAACACTGTCTCTAATGTACACATATAAACAAAACGAAACATTATGTCTAAAATGTACAAATATAAACAAAAATCCAACATACTATGATGTATATTTATAAAAGTAAACACTATGATTAATATATAAACAAAGCGAAACACTATAATGTACATATCTAAATAAAACGAAGCACTGTGTTTATAAGGACATATAAATATCAAGAAACACTATGTCTATAAAGTATATATAAATAAATTTAAACATTGTCTAAAATATACCATCATAAATAAAAAGAAACACTGAATATAATGTACATATATAAATAAAAAGAAACATCTTACACAGTATACAAGACGAAACAATATGTCTGTGCTATATACATATAACGAAACAATATGTATGCTCTCTCTCTATATATAACGAAACAATATGTCTGTATTATTTACATACATAACGAAACAATATGTCTGCACTATATACATACATAACGAAACAATATGTCTGCACTATATACATATATAACGAAACAATATGTCGGCGCTATATACATACAAAACGAAACAATATGTCGTACTGTATACATAACGAAACAATGTCTGACCGTATATATGGATAACGAAACAATATGTCTATACGGTATGAACATGATAAAACAATATGTCTATACGGTACGAACATGATAAAACAATATGTCGGTACGGTATGAACATGATAAAACAATATGCACTGTATCGCATAACGAAACATTGGCTCAGTTTACAGAAGATTCTCAAACAGTGCACAATATAATAATTTGATAAATATCTACAATTAAGAAACAATATATAATTAATTAAACACTCTCTGAAACAATGGCACAACATAGAAAATCTACAAACAATTTATTAAAACCCTTCAAGTGTCGGAGACAAACAACACGTTACAAGTCTATACCGACTCTAAGACACAAGTTACTGTTTCAGGCGCATCTTGTAAAAGAATAAGTGCAACGGTTTACTAGAAATTAACCAATTTAAACCATCCGCTCCATTGTAGGGGGATAAGAACATTCCTTCACGTAATGTGATTAAACGTTAAAGGACACTAAAATATAGACCATATCCAACAGTTCAAGGTGTATCCCTCGTTCTTTACTCTGTGTTGTGTTCAGTGCTTAGGGCGCCCCTCATGTGTCTCTCGTTCTTTACACCGGATTCTGTGTTTAGTGCTTAAGGCGCCCCTCATGCGGTTCTCGTTCTTTACCTCTGTGTTCAGCGTTTACTGCGCCCCTCGTGCTCAGCTGCTCTAAATCTACACTTTAACATACCTACCTATGACCGACCGCTATGCTAGACTGTGACAATGAAGATGACGCCAACTCAACGCTAAAACAAATAGTGTGCGGAGGGCGACTTGCAACTGTTAATTAAACACTCCACCCAGCTAGAAAACTTCAGCACACTATTTACTTACGCCTGTCAATCACCCATCCACCCCAGCATGCTGCAATTGTCAAACAGCAGAGCGTTCCAGCACGTGATCAGACAGCAGAAAAGGACATGCTTTACAGTAATACATACCTTAAATTAATTTACTTTAAAACGTAATGTATATATATTGAACGCAAGTTGTAACTGCAGAACAAACAGAAAATACTTTACCCACTTGATCCTAGAGGTGGGGAACTTGTTTTACTGCCGGTAAGCTCTGCTGTTTGCATAATATGTCAGAAATGAATGTAGCCACAGGCGGGGGCGATTAGCCCGACGTGACACACGACAAAGAATAGTAGAAAAGTCTATGCTTAAATTGTTAGTCTTGGCAATAAAGCGCTACGGACGTAACGAGGTGCCTTGAGCTTCGTGCCCGATTTCAGTAAAGGTCATTTGTAAAAGTCATAACGCTGCTCTGGTGGTGTCCAGCATCTAATGTTGAGAACGTGAAATTTGATAGCGCGCCTGTATATATATGTGTGCGTGCGTGCGTCTGTATATATAATTAGACGCGGCAGGTTCAGACCCCAGGAGATGGCTGGGTGAGCGGAAAAAAAGTCACAGGAAAAAAGTCACGGGAAAAAAGTCACAGGAAAAAAAGTCACAGGAAAAAAATCACAGGAAATAAAGTCACAAGAAAAAAAGTCATGGAAGAAAAGTCACAGAAAGCGACGGCTCATTAGGATCGTGGTTAAATGTGTGTGTGTGTGTGAGTGATTTGTATGTCGTATACATATTATAATTAATATTATAATTCACACTTTTAATTATATGATTTATTCATACTTAGTTATGTTGTTATGCTTGAAGTCCATAAACACGTATATTATAGACTGAATAATAGTAAATGGCAGTTAGCGATTGCGCAGAGATTAACTTATCGACCAAGAGGATCGTGGTATGATTCTCGCTCGGAGTAAAAGATATTTTATTTTGTTTGTGTTTGTGATATTGTAATTTAAAAGAATCTGCCTCTTATCTCTCCGATACAACTCACATAGTAAATAAGATTTAAACTACAGCTACTTATGACCCAATTTTACAAGTGTAAATCAAAGGAACGCCAAAGAACTACGCTGACATAATTTTGACTCAAAGGAAAGCAGGGCGCATTGTACTGTGGTACTAGTTTAGTGATAACACTATTCAGACAAAGCATCAATGGGATCAATGCGGTCAATTACAATAGCCGTAGCAGACCAGCAGCGTTGTTGGTTTTTTTTTTGGTTTTTTTTTTTTTTAGAAACTTCAGTCTGACGTACATTGTTCCACAACTCTTTTCTTCTTTAATTCCTGCAGCTGGTAACTGTACAATAAAATGTTCTTTAAAAAATCACCTAACGTACATTACCAACAAATGTTTAGTGTGATGTGACTGCTTGAAACATGATCTAATTGATGTCTTTTTATTTAGTTTCATTTTATGTCAATACGCCAGTTTCTTTTCACTTCTGGAAATTATTTTCCGATCGAGATTAAACATTTTGAACTATATTACTGTAATATTAATAGTGTTCTTTTGTTCTTGTACTACTCGGCGATTATAAAGTTTTAAATATAGTACTAATTGATCAAAACGGTATATATATATATATAAGTTCTAAACTATAAATTTGAACGGTGGCATGCAATATTAATAAAACTCACCTACCATATAACTATCTATATTGCATTGAATGTCGTAACCTGATTGCAATGGTGTTTATGTTTAGTTTAGTTCCCAGAATTATTGCATTTAGTAAACATTTAAACTAATTTTAGTTTATTTTGTGATTTTTCTCGTGATATGAAAAGAACGCAGAATTATTTTTTTTTAATTTAATTTATTTATGTGATACTCATACTTGCTTAGATGTGTAAATGCGTACTTGTTTAGTGATAACACGTCAGATTCATACACATTTTCTGTGACTTTTTTCCCGTGACTTTTTTTCCTGTGAATTTTTTCCCGCCAATCGATGGCTGGCAGTAAGCACGGAGTCAGGCCAGAGGGACCTATTTCTTCGCCCTCCGACGTTTCCGTCTCACCAATTAACTTTCCCCAAAATGAGTTCAGTATGCGTCGTGTGAACTGATACAGAACAAATCGGATAGTCTTAAGGGTGTTCATATGAGTAAGGAATTAATTCCATATGGAAAGTCTTACATGAGTCTAGAATTAATTTCATATGGATAGTCTTAAGGGTGTTAATATGAGTCAGGAATTAATCCCATATGGATAGTCTTAAGGGTGTTAATATGAGTCAGGAATTAATCCCATATGGATAGTATTAAGGGTGTTAATATAAGTACGGAATTCATTCCATATGTCGAAAGGCCTAAATATAGATTACCTGAAGCATAAAACCCGACACTTTTAGGGTGTTCTAAAACTTATATATATATATCGGTGACCCTCAAATGCGCGAACGACAAATGCGCGATAGGGTTAGGGTTAGAGTTAGGGACAGAACGCGTCGTCGCGCTTTTGTCTATTGCGTTTTTGTCGGCGCGCATTTGTCGGTGAACCATATATATCATAGTGTCTAAGAGATGCAGCTTACCAGAAATACGGGATTAAGGAAAAACTTATCCCATTGTCATAGCAACGAAATGAGCAGCTATTTCAGTGACTCTTTCTCTATAGTCTGTTAGAATAGTGATCCGTCTCTTTCTCTATAGTCTGTTAGAATAGTGATCCTTCAACTTAACACTTTCTATCGCAAACTACATCACTCGTGCCTTGCATCCATTTGAGGAATGAATTAAGGTGAAGTTTTAACCCTACAAGTTAATCTATCAAACTCAAGCTGCAGACCCACAGGACCGCCTTTGTCCTTAGTAAATTCATTACTGATTGTTGCTTGATTTAGGGTTCGAGTCCAATTCATTTAATTTTACTTCGCAGGCAAGCGCGGCCTGAATGTCAGCTCCAGGACTGGGAGTGGCTAGCGTGTGATAAATTTTGGAATGAATTTTTAGTGCTGTGTTGTTCTGACGGCGGCTAACAACTTGTTTTGTTTCTGGTTAATCGTTGAGGAAACCATCAGTAAGAGATGCTTGAGTGTAGCCCAAGGGATCAACTTTATCACTCCAGGCGACGGATTATATAACGCCCACGACACTAGGCAACAAACAAGTTTTTCCACTTTCTTTTCCTCAACAACAGAGTTGTGTCCCATGAGCAAGAGGTCACAATCTTCCCGCTGTTCCAAGGCTCGCATTATAAGCTCGCTTCTAAATACATGTTCATCATGTGCAGTATCGAAAATATCTTGACTCTCATACCACTGAGAAATGAAGCCTACAATATATTATATTTTATATTTTATATTTTATTTTATATTTTAAGAGAAATTCGAACAATAAAAATATTGACGTTGATGTTGCATATCGAAACTTAAACCTACTGTCTTCACTAGCGGCCTGGGAGCGGCAGTAAATTCTGCCCGCAAAGAGGCAAAACTGACACCCACTGATAAGCCCACACGTTTGGCACATGGACAGACACGGAGACCGAGCGCACAAAGCAAGGGGAAATAACTGGTGAAATCGATAATCAAGTCTTATGCTTTATGATGACATCATAATCCAACCTCTGCAGAACGGCATTCAGTTACGAGAACAAATCGCTGTGTGTGCGTTGCTAACACCAGTTTTAGACCAGTGCAAACAATGACAGGAGTGGAAAAGCATTTTAGCCACGTTTGACGTTATGTTTGTGTGTGCGCGTGTTTGTATACGTTAATCTTAGATACAAGTGTTACAGCAAATCAAACCATACAAATATGAACAATAATAAAAGGTAATCATTAATGTGATCTTGTGAGACAAATTAAAATAAATACAGTACTAAGAGACAATGCGGAATAATTTTAGGAGAGAAACAGTCTAGAAAAAAAAAGAATAGCACTGGAAGAAATGGCATTGTAATATTACTTTGAGACAGCAACAACAACAAAATCGAAGGCATTTTATCACTATTAATGAAACAGTCCTGAGAATAAAATAATAATAATACGAGAAATTGGCAAAATAGTATCACATCGAGACAAAACAGTGTTGAAAATGAAATAATGATAATAAAAGAAAGTGGCAAAATAAATTTAGCATTTGGCAAAAACGAAATAATTTAGAATTGAAAGAAAACAAAATCCTTTTGATCACTTCGAAACAAAGGAAATTATTTTTTTTTAAAATTAGCAAAATTGGAAACAAAGCTGAACAATTTTAACATTTCGAAACAAAACCAAATCCTTTTAGAACTTCGAAACGAAAGTAACAAGATTTTAGCATAAGCACAGTGAAATAAATGGGAAAATGAGACAAATTTAACATGTACTGAGACAAAATTAGCATGTACTGAGACAAAATTAGCATGTATTGAGACAAAATTAGCATGTACTGAGACAAAATTAGCATGTACTGAGACAAAGTGAAGTAAGTTTAGGGGTATGAGACAACTTCATCTATTTGGTTAGAGTAAGAAAATAATGATATCACAGTGAGACACTATTTATATTACAGTGAGACAATAATTATATCATAGTTAGACAATAATTACAGCACTGTGAGAGAAAGAGAAATAATTAGAGCATTTTGAGAGAAAGTTAAATCATTAGAGCATTTTGAGATAAGGTGAAATCATTACAGCAATGTGAGAGAAAGTGAGGTCACTACAGCAATGTGAGAGAAAGTGAATCATTACAGCAATGTGAGAGAAAGTGAGATCACTACAGCAATGTGAGAGAAAGTGAGATCACTACAGCAATGTGAAACTAAATAAAATAATTGCAGCAACAACTGACAAAGTTCGTTACACAGCTATTCACAAGCTATAGCGGTAGAAAATGTGGTTAAGGCTCGGAGCTTAAAGGTAGATTTAGAGCTGTATGTAAATTTATGTGCACTCAGTAGGACACTTATGACTGCCCAGATTACAGAGTAAGAATATAATTGGTAGTTAGTTATAAGACAAAGTCCAGACTCATTGAAAGTTACTTTCGCCATGTCGCCCTTAGCGAAAGAGATGATGTGACCAACCACGACCTATGCGACTGCAGCCTTGATCCTATATTCTGGACTCGACAAACCCTTAGTGGGTGCTATGTAGTTAATGATATTGGGAGGGTTCGAGCCTTCACTCGTGGACCGCAATATCCCTTTCGGTTCTTGAATGATTCGATACCCCGAGTTTGAGTTCTGGTCAGAACTTGGTCATAAAACAAACTCTTAACCTAGAATTTAAAAAAAAATAAAATTTGATAACAATCAATTGTGTGCTACTATGACAGCAGAGGAAAGATAATTTGCATTTTACTTCTGTTTCAAAACCAAAGTAATCGCACAACTTGCATCATCTCTTGACGAAAACACCGACAAAGGTTAAAGGGTGCACTCGCACTGTACAAGTATAGATGAAATGAAGAGCGAAGAGTGACTGTCCTGGCCTTTAATTAAACAGCCATCGTTATTCTTCTTATTACAATACAGTAGGCTACATACGCCTAAAAGCGTGTAGTGTGTCTCACGGTATGGATCTCCGGTTTCTAGTTTGCAGAGATTTACAAACTTTGACTCGCTTATTTTCCCCTCCCATTTCTTGATTCCACCTAAGGGGCAGACAACTTTTGCTCGCAGTTACCCAAAGCTGATAAGAGTTAATTGTCAAAATCTCAAATAATTTGAAGCTTCGGGTAGACTTTTCCCAAAGTGAGTGTGTTCTAACGGTCGCAGGACAGAACAGGTACCACCAACGACGAGTACCAGTGGCTCTCTAGTGGTCGGTGTGGTGGGCAGACAATTTTAGTTTATTTCAGCTTTATAAGACATTTGCCTTAAAACTGTTGTGTCAATGAATCTGATCGATACATGCAGAATAAATGTGTGGCGTTGTATTATACACGCTGTTACATTGGTGTGATATTATATAATCCATCTCCAACTACAGATATCCTTAAAATTGCCCACAAGCACACAGCAAACTACAGATATCCCTAAAACTGCCCACAAGCACATAGCAAACGAAATTTTATGCCAGATCCGCTTTAACAGTATATACTATTAAAAAATATCTATGTCAACTGAGATCATCAAGTGCACACAAATGTCATCCGGTACAATGCGAAGGGCAAAACACCCTCGGATGTTTTCATGTGATTTTTAAAAATTTCTTTTATGGTTTTTTTTTTTAAATATCTATAATAATGTAGATTTATATTTCTTGTCATTAAAACACTTGATGTATACAATTGAAACTCGTGCTTTAGCAAACAGCTGATTAAGTGGATTTTTTTTTTCAGTATTAGTTTGTTTAAAAATCACAGAAAATTACAATTAACTTTTGACATTGTCCTCGACTAATGCTGCAAATTAAGACAAATTTAAATAAAATAATTCTTAAAAAGAAAAACAACAAAATCTACAAGCAATAACGAACACACGTTACACATAATCTAAGTACCAGTAAAGGATTACAAAGCTGTAAGTTTTAAGACTCACTTTGCACACGTTCGTACTCTCTCTCTCTCTCTCTCACACACACACACAGGTGCTTGAACCCATGCAACTAATTATTAATGAAGCATAGTGCCAGACGACAAAATGTCTATAACACTAAGGAACAGAAGTACATACTACTGAAATACAAGTATACTGGTAGAGAGGTCAAGAAAAAGACAAAAGAACACTGAAAGAAAAGAAGTTTATGACATTGGAAGAGAAAAAAGTATATAACACAAGAAGAACAGAAGCATATAACAGTGGAACATAAAAAGTATATAACGTAAAACTGGATCACAAACAGTATATAACAGTGGAACATAAAAAGTATATAACGTAAAACTGGATCACAAACAGTATATATCAGTGGTTCCCAAACTTTCTCGGTTCACGGCACCTAGCCATGTCTCACCTGCTGTGATTTACGAGTCTTTGAAGAAAACTTGCACCGCCACGTAACGCATCGAACGAACGACTGTTTTACCACAAAGGAAGTTACAGACAGTTTATTTCGTTACAGTAAAGTTACCATGGTTCTTCCAATGTCAACGTACGCCTCAGATTAGTTGTTGTTGTCCCCTTGCTCACCTGGCCAGGATGTAAATTGTATGATGTATAACTAATTCATGCAACTTCCCATAATACTTTCACACCTGGCCAGGATGTATATAACTAATTTACGTAACTTTCACAGTAATTATGACACTATAGGACACTTTAAATGTCTGTTACATGATGAAGGCCGACGGTATACTAAAAGAGAGGTCTTGACAAGCTGTTGTGTGTATTTGGCTTATCTTCTAGGATAAACACAAAGTGCGCTTCTTTTAAAGTTTGACGTATATATGTGTCGACATTAAGAAGTTGTTTCTCAAATAGACGTTATCGACTTCAAACAGTTTGACTAAAGTCGTAAAATAAAGTGTAGGTCTTAAAAGGTCTCTGCATATCCTCAATCTCCCAAACTGATAAAACTCTTCACGATTTATGAAATATATTAACTCTGCTCACTGCCCCACACCTAAGTACGCTGTAAAATTCGCAGAGTTTATTTTCTTTAGGTTGTTTGTTTTTAAATATACGAACTCAGTACTGACAACTATGTGCCGGGGCTGATGAACAATCTCATATTGATAGGGTGGCCCAAAAGTAGATTTACAGTTATCACGTAAACTATTTATTTGAAAATTCGACACTAGAACAGTGGGAAATTCGTTATACCTGTTAACATAAACATAAACAATTTAATCTCTCAGATGCTCAAAATGTCCTCCTTCAACATTGTTTTATATTGGTATTATTAAGCAAGTAATTTCAACCATATAAAAGGTAGTTTAATAACTGTAAACCTACTTTTGGGCCACCCTGTATATCTGTCTTAGAGAGAACTTAAATAGTTACATCTAATAATAAATTAGGAAAAAAAATAATCGTATTATTTATATACATCGGAAACAGCTAGTTATATCTAAGGACTATAAATTATTGGGTAACCGAATTAGGTTGTATTTCTATCCATTCCTAATTTACAAAATGAGTTATTCTTATGACTGTTCGACGAACGGCCGATAAGAACGTTGAGGGCATTAATAACGTAACAGATTGCTATTTGTGAACGTTACTGAAAACGTCTTTCATGATGCTGGCAACAGATTGTAAACAAAAGAACAACAAGTGATGTTAATGAAACAGACGCCCTGAAAAGTCTACAGTTCTACACCCTTTGAGAATGTTGCAATGACTCACTGGTCGTGTCAGGAACGACGGGTACTGGAAAGTAATTGATATATCTCCTCTTTCACTATTTATTTTTTGTGGGTCGAATCTTACCAGTGGCAGAGTCTTAAAAATGAGAATAAATTGCGCCTTCCAGCTCCAAGAAGAATTACGGAGACCACTGGGTTGAGCACAAGAAATTCACACACGCATACACGCACGCACGCACGCACGCACACACACACACAACACCTACAAATCAAGACAGTATTTCAAGTTAGAATAAGTCATCATGTTCCAATAATCTTATCACTAAATCGTTTAATGATAATCCGATTGATTTTGCAAACAAAAGTATATTAATGATTTATACTCGGAGGCAACATTCCCTCTAGTTTTCCTGTGTGCATGGAAACGGCGATTGTTTGACATTGCTACCAAAACTTGTGCACGAAAACGGCGATTGTTTGACATTGCTACCAAAACTTGTGCGCGGTATTTTGAAATTGCTGCGCGGCACTTTCTAATGAGCTGCGCGGCCGCGCAGCTTAGAGGAAACATTGCTTGGGGGGGGGGGGGGGGACGAAGAAAACAATAGCATATATCATTACCTTATTTACATCATTAGTTTCCGTTCAAAATTAAGTGTACGATATTTAATTATTGTAAAGTATTTGTTTTTAAAATAAGATGATACAAACGATATTTAACGGCTTAAAAACCGTTGTCTAACATAAATGCTCATTACTGATTTGTAAAGCCTCTGACATGTAGAAACAGCCGTCACGAGATCAAGTCATGACAAGTCTCAATAAACAGTTAGCCGTCATGATATCAAGTCATGACAAATCTCAATAAAACAGTTAGCCGTCATATCAAGTCATGACAAATCTCAATAAAACAGTTAGCCGTCATGAGATCAAGTCATGACAAGTCTCAATAAACAGCCGTCATGAGATCAAGTCATGGCAAATCTCAATAAACAGTTAGCCGTCATAAGATCAAATCATGACAAATCTCAATAAAATTGTTTACATCATTCGGAACGCGGACGTCTTGCAGGAAGTCGCCGTTAACAAAGTGGATTAATCTGGTCAATAAGCTGGTTTCCTTCACTGAATGGAGATTGGCTTAGTTTGGACCCCGGCCGAGAGCATACACCAGTTGCCAATGATGCTGAGATTTGTGTGAAAAATACTCACAATCGTATTTATCCGGTCTCCCCCTTATCTGAAATGTTATCCGCACCTCGAAGGATAAGAGTCAGTTATTAAATATGTTATATCCGGCTCTGGAACAAGGCTACCCTTGTGGGATAGTGCTTCGCTTAAGTGACTCAGCAACAAAGGATAACGATGATTTTTAAAGCCATAGGCCTATAGTGCTCGATTAGCTCACGTGCTATTTTGTTTACTTAAGTGGTTTAATTAATTAAGTGCAGAGTTTAGCGCTTTATATTAAGCTGTATGAAGGTTTTAAAGCTTTGATTCAAATGGAGTTAGCCGATTTACCGAGATAAATGGGGTTGTCTGAGAGGAAGTAAATGAAGAAAATAAAGTCTTCAAAGCCAGTACAGAATTCAAAGGAAACTAAATGACATCTTGACATAGCACGACTAAGGTCAGTATCTTTAACTTCAGACTGTTTGATTGTTTTGCCAGATTTTATTTATCATGATAAGGGTGTACTCCTAGAATTGGCCTATATTATGAAGTATTACACAGAAATGTGTGTGTGTGTGTGTGTGTGTGTGTGTGTGAGTGTGTGAGTGTGTGTGTGAGTGTGTGTGTGTGTGAGTGAGTGTGTGTGTATGTGTGTGTGAGTGTAGGATGAGATCAGAGAAGAACTACAAAAAGACATAAGTGGAAGGATATTTTGATTTTGTTTTTTAAAAAAACCATAACGGATAAAAACAGCATCATTTACTATTAGAGAAGGGTAATTTGATAAGATTTCAGCAGAAGGATGCCAAGACAACAAAATTGATACAATCAGGATTATAGCAACAGTCCTTAAAATACAAAAATTAAAACTTATTTTTAAAGACCTGAACCCCAGCCTGCGTTAAAAGATGAGATTGTACACTTCCAAGAACAAACACAAAACATTTCGTTATTGATATCACTTTCATTCACGCTCAAAACGCTTCTTCATGTTCGCCTTCACTTGCCCAAGATGCTATGATTGGAGAGCTGTATGAGATACTGCACAATTTACAATAAAAATAGTGCACATTGTTTTTCTTTCCTTCTTCATAAACATTTTCAAATTTGCTTTATTATCCCTAAATACATGTAATCGACTGGACCTCTCTGGGACTCTATGGAGGTCCCAGCGGTTATTTTATGTGATCTTAAAGAGCAAAATACTCTTTCCCCGCTTCCCTGTCTCATTTACCTTCGATGCCCATGTGCCTATTGTCTTCCGTGTAATCCGAACACTAGGTCCCACAACTCAACAACACGTTCCGGACTTGAGCGGGACACGGAGAACGCAAAGGTATTGTTAATTAGTATCAATGTGCAATGAATCGCTTACCTGCGAAAAGGACACAGGTCGGTGACTCCCTGAACAGAGCGGATGTAAATTTAGTCTCTCAAAACTTTGTCGAAATGTACCACCAAACACTTCTCACCAGGAATACCCAGCGTGCAGACAACCGTTCCCGGAGAGTAATGTGTATCGCGTGTTTGGCCTGCGTGAGTTGAAACTGTACGATTGTTGTCAGTGCGAACTGCGCCGCGATTGGTTGTATGCTAATGAGGAACGTCGAGCGCGCGGTGACAGTGCATGTTGGCTGCGGGTGGAACACAATCTCAGACTTTGAGGGACGTGTGGTGGCACGGGAAACAAGAGGTATCGAAGACGGTCTCTCTTGTTTCTTTTTTCATCTCTGGTCTCCCTTGTCAATCTTCTTTCGTCTCGGGTCTCCCTTGCCTATCTTATTTCTTCTTTGGTCACCATCGTCTGTCCTTTTTCATATCTAGAATCCCTTACCTGTCTTTGGTCTCCCTTGTCTGTCTTTTTTGTTTCTGGTCTCCCTTGTCTCTCTCTTTTTCATCTCTGGTCTCCCTTGTTTGTCTCTGGTCCGGCTGTTGGTTACACTGACATTTCTCCTACTAGGACTTTCAGGGGACAGTTGTCTTTGGACATTTTCGGTCCTGTAGTGCCCTTGTGGGGCTTGCCTTAGATTTCTGAGAGCAAGAAAGGGGACAGTTCTCTGGGGAGTTGTCGAGTAGAGTCGCTGTCTTTAATTATTTTTTAAGGCTACTGCCATTAGAGTGTGTGGAGTGTTGACCTTTTCCGTAGGAATGTTGTGTGGACTTTGTGTATGGTTTTCTCGTGTTGCACTGTGGGACAGGGGTCATCAACCTTTTTTATACTGAAAGCTACTTCATGGGTACTGAGTCATACGAAGGGCTACCATCTGATGAAATATAACAAATTTACTTAGTTTGCAGCTGAGTTGTGCTATTTTTAGAAAGGCCTGCGGGCGACTCATGTGGTCTTTGCGGGCGAATATGGTGCCCGCGGGCACCGTGTTGGTGACCCCTGCTGTGGGTAGTAAAGCTTTAAAGCAGTGGTGCACAATCTTTTTTTAGTCAGGGGACACAATCTGACTTGTCGAAACCGTTGGGGGCCATATAAAAGTGAAGACCAAAATCGTCCCACACAAGATAGACATCACATCTAAGAACACACAAATAACGATTAAGACTATAATTACGACAAAGAAGTTGTATACTAAGACTCGTTCTAAAAATGTTATGATACGTCAACTTTCACAAAGTCAGTGTGATGGATGGTGTTGCATGTCATCTGCAAGCTTTGAAATGTCTCGTAACTGACCTCACACGCTGCACTAAAATCCGCTGGCTGCTTTGAGAAAATGTTCTGTTGGCGATTCAGCGAACGCATCAGACATTGAAATCGAGCTGTTCGTTCGTCACCGACAACGATCTTGAAAAAATTTAATGCTTCGTCTCATAATGACGCTTTATATTGGAAACCTTCACCACTGCTACTGTTGAATGACACAGCAGACATATAACGTTCGTCTGTTGAACAAAACATTATTGTACAGTCCAGTCATCATTAAACTGCCGGTTTTCGTTGTCAACTTTTCTTTTACGATTAGCTGCCATTTTGTCATAAAAGTATAATTAAAATAAACAAAGGAAAATATGGCGGGTACTTCAGGTAATTGGTGAGGTGCACCACTGCAAAATTTTATAACCATTTGATCGAGTAGTGCACCAAATATTTGACTTTTTCGTTGGACATCGCGGGCCATTCGGCGACTCTTCGCAGGCCGGAGTTTGTGCACCACTTACCACTAGTCTAGAGTGTTGGTTTGTTCTTTTAATGTTTGTTGGTGGAACTGCAGGAAAATGAGGAAATGAGTGGCTTTGTTGTCTGTGAGGCACTGGGGGTGGGAGTTGGGGTAAGTTTTTTTCATTTTAGTGATGTAGTCGTTGTGTGGCATTTAGTCTTCTAAGGGGGAGGCGAGTTGGGGTGGGGTGGGTATTTTCTGAAGTTTTTTTTTGTTTTTTATGTTTTTGCAAGTAACTCTTTAGGTGTAGATTGGGGATGGTGACCCTTAGGCACCCGTATCTGCTCTCTCAGTCCCTTTAATGTTTGCTTGACTACAGATCCAAATTACCATATCTTGGAGGTGAAAGGTGAGGAAGAAATGGTGTTTAAGTGTGTCTGTATTCCTGCTGTAGGTCTCAGGGCTTGCCTTGGGTTTTGTTTGTCTTAAGGTTGTACAGCATCCCGTTGAAAACTACATTATAAATCTCAACCCAAGCATTCCACTTCTCCTGCTAAGAGTCTGACACAACTCCTCGCCTCTCATGTGAAAACTTGTTTATCATTAATTAGCACTAGTTTTAAAGTTTTTAAATGATTTTTTTTAAAGCACGTCGGCATACGGCGACTGAGGTAGTGAAAGAAGGGATGAACTGTGGAAAAGTTTTTTTTTTCAATTTAACTTGCAAAGCACAGAGCGTCACGTCGTGAAAGACAAACCAGAGACAGTGATTTGGAGCGCAGAGTGTGAATCCAGCTTTGCTAGTGTGAAAGACTGCCTGTCACAAGCTCCTGTCCTTCCATTTGCCCGATTTCAATGAGAAATTTGTACTCAAAACAGAGGCTAGCAGTGCAGGACCAGTTGCTGTACTGATGCAGAAACATGGTGATACCCTGCATCTAGTCGTACATTAAATGCGGCTGAACTGAATTATTCAACTTCAGAGAAAGAATGTCTTGGAATTGTCTGGGCAGTCCAGAAATTCAAAGCCTATCTATATGATAAGCATTTTGTAATTCAGGCAGATCACCAACTTCTCACCTACTTAGCTCACTTGACTAATGCAAACAGGCATTTGACCAGGTGGTCATTACTACTACAACAGTACAGATATACTGCAGAAGTTATCAGAGGCACTGACAATGTAGGGGCCGACTATTTGTCTAGAGCAGTACAAATGGAAGAGTTAGAGTCCAGTACCTAAAGTAAATGCTGGAAGAGTTAGAGTCCAGTACCTAAGTAAATGCTGGAAGAGTTAGAGTCCAGTACCTAAGTAAATGCTGGAAGAGTTAGAGTCCAGTACCTAAGTAAATGCTGGAAGAGTTAGAGTCCAGTACGTAAGTAAATGCTGGAAGAGTTAGAGTCCAGTACCTAAGTAAATGCTGGAAGAGTTAGAGTCCAGTACCTAAAGTAAATGCTGCAAAATCCTCTAAAAGTTTGTAGCGGTAGAGAGGAAGGAATAACCCTACCCAGTTTATATAATGCTAACATGATTGTACATATTGTATTTTTCTATCACAAGGAGAAAAGAAATAATGATAATGATTTTTGCATATTATTTGCATTGTATTCCTTAAGTGTAGAGACATAACGGATCATGTTTCTAACTTATAACAAAGGAAATTGTAATGATGTTTCTTGATGATTCATGTTCTTGTTTGAGTGTAGAGACATAAATGGCTTATGTCCCAAATTATAATGAGAGAAATTAGTTTTGATATTTGATATTATAATGCTCAGAGATTCTCGAGGCATGTGTAATTATATTATCTTGATTTCTGAAACATATATTATTGAATTAATTATGTATATGTCTTAAAACTGACAAAGAGTTTTTCTTTTATATTTAGAGTAAGAATAAAATTAAATAGCTGGATATCAGCTACACATTTCCGATTTCATGCAGTAAATCGAAACAAAACAAACTATTGGTAGCTTCTGTTTGTTATTACTTTTCATCTGCTACAGGACGGGAAGCAATTCTATGGGAGACAATTCAACAGAATAACATGTCTGAATCATTTCTACAGTTATTTCCCGTGAATTAAACAACTTCCTTTCTGTGCTTGCCTAGTTTGTGAAATTTACAATAAAATAAAACTAATGTGTTATATGTGTTGGTATACACGTGAGCGTATACACACACACACACACACACACACACACACACACACACACACACACACACACACACACACACACACACACACATAAACACATTATATATTATGCATAAATGTAAAGGATGTAAATTAAAGAAAAGATGTCCTGTCTAGATACGTATGTAGACACAGACATGAAGATATAAAATATCTACTGTCTAGATATGCATGTAGACACAGATATGAAGATATTAATCTACTGTCTAGATATGTATGTAGACACAGATATGAAGATATCAATCTACTGTTTAGATATACGTAATGTAAACACAGATATCAATGTAGGCTAAATTCTATATTGTTGTACGATAATACCAGAACACGTAATATATATTATATAAATCATAAAATATATATAAACAACACAAAACACATATAAACAACATAATACATATATAAACAACACAATACATATATAAACAACACAAAACATGACACATGTCAACATTATGGTTTTACTCTCCAGCATACTGTGACATGATCGCCCACCTTCTCATAATTTTATTAAGTTATTAAAAGTAACGATATCTTAATTCATAATAATACTTTAAATCGAATAATTTAAATAGTAATAACAGTGTTGGCTTTATTTACTTTAAATCACCATAAAAGCAGCGATTTCATCCTTGTTCCAAACTCTGATACTTTAATTAAACATAGTATCAAGTTCCTAATTCGCCCAGTTATTTAATCTTTTGCCTAACTTGTCACCCCTCTCAGGCCTCTTCAATGTGATATAAAAGTATCAGCGTCTGTAGAGCGGATAGCGTCCCTTGGCCGATAAACCGCTCAGCTTGGATATGAAAAGTACCACCCAGGGTAGGCTAAAATCCCGACAACAAACGGTAGAAAACTTAAATAGGCTAGTAAGAGAAATCCAAAATTAGACTGCTTTTCGGACCCACACAGAACGTCTCCTATTGTATATTTCCCAGACAAATAATTATGAGTATGTGGAATTGTGGGAATATATGGATTTTATTGCCAACAAAGTCTGGCACAATGTGCGAGGGGACATCAGCCAAGAAAGGACTTGCGGCCTCCCCATTCAATCGCCATATTTACTTAGCCTTGGTCCGCTCTAAGACGCCAAACCAATTCACAGGAACCAGAAACAACACACCAATGCCGTCATTAGCTGGGGAGTGGGGAGGGCAGTTGTTTTTTTCTGGTCTAAGGAAAACACTCAAGAAGACATTGACATTGTTATTGCTTACGCTGAAGTAAGACTATGTGCACTAAAACTCTTTCTTTATAATGATAACATTGAGCCATATTATTTTACTGATCCACCTGAACGTTTATCTCATTATTTCTATTTATTTAACTTCATTTTCTTTATTAAATTCCTTTAACATTAGAATCGTGACTCCATTTATTTTTTGTCCCGTCATGTTCATATGTGTTATAGGGACCGCGTTCACAAAGGGAGTTTGGGGGCTAGAACTAAAATAAGTGTTATATGTTAGCTTAGGGCGAGACGGTTCGTGCTGCATATGGAGTTTTTATATATACACGTTTGCATGGGGAGAGAAAGACAAGAAAGAAGAAAATGTTGCTCGATTATTCCCTCTCTGCTAATGGTAAACTTAACCCCATTTCTCAGCCACACACATGCACACCGAAGAATGAATACAATGAATATGATGCATCACGAACCATCTATGCTAAACACATAACAATTATATTAGCACTAGCCCCCCGACTCCCTTAGTGAATGCGGTCCCTACCACATAAATGAACAAGACAAGATGAGAAAAAGGAGTCAGTAATTATAACGTTAAAAGAAATTTAATAAAGAATGTGAAGTTAAATAAAATAGGAAGGAGATAAGTGTCGAGGTGGATTAAAATAAACTACAGGTCACGGTCATCACTATAAATAAAGAATTTTAGTGCACATATGAATAAACAATAGCTACAGTAAAGGCAATATCTATTGCAATGTCTTTCTGGGTGTTTTCCTTTTGAGTTATCTTGGACCAGAAGAAACCCTGTCCTTCAGACAATGACTGAATCAGCAGTTCATTCTCTGGGTCCTGTGAATGAAGGTATGGTTCATGACTTAGCATGGACCAATGATGTAATGAGGTAGCTGGGTTGAACAACTTCCACCAATTTGCCAGAATGGAGATAAATAGTAATATTTCTCATTATACCTAATGTTTATAATTGTGCATCCAAATAACACCACTTGCACTCATTCAAACACTTTATGTAGAGAGGAGAAAAAGCTGGACAATGTTCTCACTCACTCTCACTCAAAAATCTTGATTAATATTTATTAATACAAAATTATATATAAACAAGGGCATATAATTAAGCTGTAGGATGAAAGAAAGATTAGTTTTCCTACTGATCTTTGCTGGCAATAAATCACTGAATTATAAAATTCAAGAAATCCCACCAGTCCTCAAACTCATAATTTTAGTAAGGGAAAGATACTTTAGGAGATAACTCACTATAGGCGATGCTCATATGGGCCTGAAATCTATCTATCTATCTATCTATCTATCTATCTATCTATCTATCTATCTATCTATCTATCTATCTATCTATCTATCTATCTATCTATCTATCTATCTACCTACCTACCTACCTATAAAACCCACACATCCATCCATCTCTCTCTCTCTCTCTCTCTCTCTCTCTCTCTCTCTCTCTCTCTCTCTCTCTCTCTCTCTCTCTTCCAAATGTGAAGGCATGCACATTTATGTTAAGGTTACAATGAAAATTTTCACAGAATATAATATACTTCCTCCTGGATTTTAGTTATTATATATTGTGTTATAAAAATGTGAAATATAACTTGTGCATATTTTTATTAAAATTAATAATGCATTTGTTATTAATATTCATCTTTAATAATTAAAACTCATATTAAACCATATTAATACAGGTGGGCAGGTCGCATGCATATGTTAACCCTAATTAGACAACTCTCTTCCAATACTACCTGGTGGACCTGGTTGATGCTTTCAGAACCTTATTCTAAAGAAGTACACCATAAATAATTATTCTTCTGCCACATAAGTTTCCTACAGATGGAACATCTGGGTTAAGGCGTAGGATTTGATCCATCTTTAATTACTTTTGATCCATCTTTAATTACTTTTGATCCATCTTTAATTACTTTTGATCCATCTTTAATTACTTTTGATCCATCTTTAATTACTTTTGATCCATCTTTAATTACTTTTGATCCATCTTTAATTACTTTTGATCCATCTTTAATTACTTTTGATCCATCTTTAATTACTTTTGATCCATCTTTAATTACTTTTGATCCATCTTTAATTACTTTTGATCCATCTTTAATTACTTTTGATCCATCTTTAATTACTTTTGATCCATCTTTAATTACTTCTGAACAGTAATCCTGCTGTAGCTTTTTTTTTTACAGTTATTTAATATGTGGAATTCTTGCAGCATACCAAACACACGCATACACAGACACACACATTCACACAGTACACAGACTACACAAACACAGTCACACAAATACTGCACATAGACACACTCAGATGCACATATGCACCCTAACTTCTTGTACACAAGCTTTTACACTTGGATTAAGAATGTTCATTGTCTCTTAAGCTCTTTGTCCCTTTGGCTTTTGGCACTTAGTAGATAACATTTTGAACACATTTGGACACTTGGAAGATAATATTTTGAACACATTTGGGCACTTGGAAGATAACATTTTGAACACATTTGCTCTGACACGATGAAATGTACACGTGTGTTCTAGGCGTGGCAAAAATAACTGTCATCTCGGCAGAATTTTCTTGGTTTTGACAAAAATAGCTGTCTTTGACAGAGTAAATTTGCCTCTCCCTATTTTAAAATTTAATTGTTATATAACTTGTTAAGTTGTCAGAGTAACCTGACCTTGGGCACTCCTTATGGTGGTATTTTTGAAAGTGAGTTGAAGTAAATGTTCGAGGAAAGAATATTCTAGAATTGCTGATGTGATGCAAACCAGTGAGTAGTTTTTATTATCCAATGGTTATGATTCATGAGAACAAGATCAGCCAATGGGCTGAGATTAAAAAGTGTACCTGCTGTAGAAAATTCTATTCTCTGATCACTTTGAATTTGAAGTGGCAAGAAGAATGTCCAGTTTTGAAAGGCAGCCATTAGCTTGGTAGTGAGTTAAACTGACTGACTGATAGAGAATGGACTTAGAAATATTTAATGTATGTTTGCCATTGATATGTTAAACTTGTGTAGAGATGTACTATGTGAGTTGACTTTTATTTCTACAAATGTTTGAAGTAAGCTGCTCAAATTTAGTGTGTTGACACTTGACATTGTTTTGATATGCTGTATATATTATGCCATGTGCATGTATTGGGCTATTGAATACTGTTGCAGGAAACTGTAATTTCAGACTGAAATGAAAGAAAGAATGGAGTTATATTTTGCTAAACTGGAAATTTAGGTTTGCTCTTTAATTATATTTTGCAGTGAGCAAGTTGCCTTTCCAGTTACCTTTCACCTGTTTATTGAATCTACTGGTTCACTGGTTATAAACCTGAACATCCTGTGTGACAAAAATTGCTGTCATCTCGGCAGAATGTTCTTGGTGTGACAAAAATAGCTGTCATCTCGGCAGAATATTCTTGGTGTGACAAAAATAAATAAATAGCTGTCTTCTCGGCAGAATGTTCTTGATGTGACAAAAAAAAAAAATAGCTGTCATCTTGGCAATGCACTTTGAATAGGTAGTTTCCCATTAGTAAGCCTGCATTGTTACCCTCTACATTCGGAAGTGTTCTCATACTTCTCCAGTTAGCTTCCAATTTATACTCAGATCTGGCAATCTATATAATTCCACAGACTCTTCAAACCTAATGACAACTCAAAACATCGTAGATAAAAATAAAATCGAAACCGTTTTACTAACCATATATATATATAAAATATATAAAATTGAAACTATTTTACCAAAAATGTAGATTTAAAACGTTGAAGCCATTGTAAAATCCTATAAATCAACATTTGAAACCACTAGACCAACTATTGTAGAGCAAAACTGAAACCACTAAAACCAGTCAATGTCAGACATCCAATGAAAAGCAGCTTTGTTATGGACTTGTAGTCTCAGGTCTTGTTCCAAGCATTTTTACTACCTGGAATCACTAAAGGAGTAATTTAGCTATCAACATCAAAGTGGGAGGTGGAAACGGTTCTTTAAATCGCTGATTAATGTAACTGCTCCAGTTCCACTCCACCACTCGCACTATTATTTTCAATCAATCAAGCCAAAAAATTAAATTGAAGTAGGGAACAAAAGGGAAAAATAAGACAGTTAATAATACTCGGTATTTAAATGAACTGCTGTGTTGTTTTTCGATAGTCCTAACTGAGACCCGGATTCCGCTTACTGTAACATTCTATCTTAGTGTAACATTCTCTCCCTATAGCATTCCCTCTTAGTGTAACATTCTCTCTCTATAGCATTCCTTCTTATTGTAGCATTCCGTCATGGTATAATATTCTATCTCGTAGCATGCCCTCTTAGTGTAACATTATCTCCCTATAGAATTCCATCTTATTGTAGCAACCCCTCTTAGTGTAATATTGTCTCTCTCTCTAGCATTCCCTTTTAGTGTAGTATTCCCTCTTAGTGTAGTATTCCCTTACTCTAGCATTCTCTCTTACTGTCACATTCTCTCTCTATATATATAGCATTCTCTCATATATTAACATTTTCTCTAACTCTGTATATTTATATTTCATTGTAAAATTCTATGTGAGTCTACAGAAATCCCCCTGTGTATCTCTCTTCTATAATTCGGTATAATTATCTTACACTTTGATACTCTTTCTCTGCAACATTCTATGTCAGTGTAGCAATCTCTCTCCACCTGTCATATTTTCTCTCTGTAAAAAAATATCCTTCAGTGTAACAGTCTCTCTCACTGCAACATTCTTTCATTTTATAACATACTCTCCCTCTCTATTGCATTCTGTTTCAGACGAGCAATCGTTCTCACTCTATAACATTCTCTGTTCATCCTCACGTATAACGGTTTTTTCCGTGTACAAACATCGATTACGAAATAATTGCGCCCAAGTGTCAGCACAGTCTCAGTCAACATTATCTTTAAGATACAAGGCAAAGTCTATACGCCTCCTGTTTGCAAAGAACTTTCTGTTGACCTGAAAAGCAATCGTATTTTCTTCCTCTTTTCACGCGTTACATTATAATCTGAACAATCGAACTGTTGAAACAATATTATGCTGTTGATAGAAGAAAAAAACGTAATATTCTATTCAGTCGTGAACGTCGGGTATTATGTCATTCGTCTTTACAAGTTTTCTCTCCAACGATGTGCACACTTTTCACAAAGAGCAATATTTTAGTGATTACACAAATTCCAACTTCCAGCGACGAGCCACTGAAAGAAGCATTTAACGCTTATGTGGCAGCATCCCGTGTTTCGGCAGCGTTTTTTCGATCAAGGAGAGAGAACACTTATTGTCGGGAGACTCGAGGGTCAAACTAAAATTATCTCCCCTTATTTCCTTTTAAATTTCTTTCTATGGTGTCGTTGTCTGTCCGAACCACAATTTGCTCTTTTGAATATAACGCTGGAATTTAAAGAAAAGAAAACGAAGTTTAACAAGAAGGGATGGAAAATTACCTTATTTTGTTCAGATGATTGAAAATAATATTTGTTTGACAACGGAAAACTTCCATTTTTGCCAGCGTCAATAATTTTTCTTGTCTCCCTTAGATGCACAAAATGAAACACGGCGAACGAGTAATGACGGGCAATGATCTTAAACAAACAGAGTGAATCTTATTCCTTTATTCGCCAGAAGACTTTCTTCCCGTTTTATGTCAATATCCGAGGGGAAAAGAAATTAAACTATAATCTTCTTTAAATTGTTCTGACATTTATTTGCAAAGCGATCGAAGTTTCTGAAACGATCGATAAATGAAGGGAAACTAAATGTTTGCTTTGTGACTATGTGATGCTGGTTTTATATACAGAAGTGAATAATTTGTTGATTAAATAGCTCAGTGGCTGACTGGTTGACTGGTACTTCATTTCAGGAACAGTTTGTTTCTCCTATACTCTGAAAACTAAGCATAATTCGGGTTAGCAATATCAAATGTAATTTCGGTTAGCTGTTTTTCTCAAGACACTGTCTTTTCGCCTGGCATGAGCTGTCTTTCTCAAGACACTGTCTTTTTGCCTGGCATGAGCCGTCTTAGAACTTCGATAGTGACAGACCTTAACGTCTTTTCTTTAACTCACTTTTTAACGCAGTAGTGTCATAATATAATAACATCAAAAGTTTTAAATCATTTTAAAAATAATATCTTTTGTTAGTTAGACGTTCTGTCTGTCCGTGCCTACTTCTCACTATGTATGTATTGCTGACAAATTTTATCTACTCCTCACTACAAAGCTATCCCTAACAAATTGTATCTGCTCGTCACTACAAAGCTATCCCTAACAAATGTTATCTACTCCTCACTACAAAGCTATCCCTAACAAATGTTATCTACTCCTCACTACAAAGCTATCCCTAACAAATGTTATCTACTCCTCACTACAAAGTCATCCCTAACAAATGTTATCTGCTCGTCACCATAAAACTATCCCTAACAAATTTTCTGACACTACTGTGAAGACTATCACAAACATATTCTGGACACCAAAGTTCTTACGTGTTATAAACACCAAAGTTTCGACATCTTATAAACATCAAAGTTCTTAACGTCTTATAAACACCAAATAGTGTAACACCCGAAATGCTAATAACAGGAGAAAAATTAATTATTATATTTTTCTTGAAATTTATTACATTTTATGTGCCACTTTAACTGAGCGATTTTTTTTTTTAAGTGTAGAAATAACCTTTGAGCGTGGATCAAAGGGCTCGAACCGGTAGATCATCCAGTTTGATGGCAACTAAGAATTGCATAATCACGCTGGGGCCGCGGTAGGTAGGTAGAGACAATCGCCAGGAGTCATATCTCGCAGTTTCTTGCATAGAAATTAAATTTTGTTGGGCTACCTACGTTTGGATCTAAGGCCAACGCCGGCTCACATTGTGCTAAGAAGCCCTAGTCGGCTAACATGAAAGATTTATCCACTTAAGCGAACAAGAGATTCCCCCAGTTACATATCCGAGAACAGAAAATGCCTCGATATTCTTACGTCAGCTCGTTAAGCCAATTAGCTTATTTTTCTTGAACACCAATCCGACGACACGCAAGACGGAGTTCAGGCGAGCACAGAACGGCTTCAAACCCGCAGCATTGGAGGCCAAGATGTTGTGTCTTAATAGGGTCTGACACCCTTCCATTATTAACCCTCTTCCTCTCTCCACACGAATCTCGCACCTTATCTTTGTCACTAATTTTAAATATTTTATTCTCCCTAATCTCCCTAACCCACCAATCTGCACTGGTCGCTTGCATCATTTACCAGTGTGATTGTTGTTTAGTTTTTCAACTAGCGAGATAGCAGCGAAAGGCGGAAGAGATAGTTGAAGCGAAATAGTTGAAACGGGACAAAAAGGAAAGAAAAAAAAAAACTAAGCGAAGGTCCAAAATAAGTTGAGCAGGACCCTTGAGACGTGTCGAGGTTGAGTGGAACCTGCCTCTATCTTCTTCTTCCTAGGATGAAATCGATGCGTGACGCTATACGCTTGCACCTTAATTTGTTTTAAGCCTTCGTGTTTAAATACCGTACTGAGTGAACCCAGCGAGCCTGGATTTAGAAAAACTCTTCTAATACAAAAATCATGTCAACGTCTGCGACTATACTTTGCTACCTCCAGGGCACACAATTCAAGGGCCACAACTGCGCCGTGTTGTTATAGCAAGGCGAATAAAACGATTGTTGATATTAGCAATGTGAACTTTCCGTGTCTCTCTACAATCTAGAGCGGAATAAACGTGGATGCTTGGCAGTTTGCCAGATTCAATCGCGCGAGAAAACAAACCATCGATAGTAGCAACAGTTTCGTTTCTTTCTTTCCTTATTCAACCCCCCTCCCCGCGCCATCAATCTCTCTCCATACCCTACCCTCCTTTTGTGGCTTCCAAGTAATGCAATGCTTTAATGCGGATGTAATTTCTTTATTCATTTTAAATTGTCTCTCTGCTGATCAGAATCTATTAATAGTTTAATTTTATTTCTCCGTTTTCCTAATTTGCAAATCTGCTTCGGCTAAACATCACCTGTAGGTTTTATTTAAAACTTTGGGAAATGTTCTTGGTGTATTTCTATGACCCGTCATTTCTAACCGGAAATATAGACATTTATTCTTTTTTTTATTTTTTTTTCTTTCCCTGTAACAGAGATTTTGCCGTGCTGTTTCTGAAGTCATAAATCTTTTCTGCTATGTATGCTCTTAATTGGAAATATGTTTTTTTTTCCTAATGCTAAAAGCTAACAGGAGCTCTTTATTTTGTGTTCTTTAAAAAAGAAAACTCTTTCCACTTAACACATTTAAATGTTTTATATATCTTTCTTTTGAACGATCTTCGAGAACAGAAAATTCCCATTTTTTGGATGTTTATCTCAACTTGTCAACATTCCCCTGCTTTAAATCTATGCATTCTTTATACTTATCTTTTCATCCTCCTTTCTTCCTATTTTATCTGTTCGTCCCGTTTTCTTCCTATTTTATCTGTTCGTCCTCTTCTATCTTTTCATCCTCTTCCTATCTTATCTTTTCGTCATCTTGTCACTTTCCATTTTATCTTTTCATCCTATTTTCTTTATATTTTATCTTTTCATCCTATTTTCTTTATATTTTATCTTTTCATCCTATTTTCTTTATATTTTATCTTTTCATCTTCTTTTCATCCTCTTTTATCGTTTCATCCTATTTTCTTCCTCTTTTTTCTTTTCATCCTTTTTCCTTCTTCTTTTATCTTTTCATTATCTTTTTTCCTATTTTATCTGTTCATCCTCTTTTCTTCCTATTTTATCTGTTCATCCTCTTTTTTCCTCTTTTATCATTTCATCCTTTCTTCATTTTCAACTTGGACACTTGAATTTTTGCACAAAATTCGGGTTTGCACAAATTTCACATTTGGCACATCGACATTAGACTATTCACATTTCTAGATAAATCACGGCTAAAGATGTAAAACAGACATCATCTCACCCAGAAATTTCAGTCGTACATCTTTGCCAGATCAATCACATTTACACCTTATGACTCCCAAAATTCAATTATACATCTTAGATTAGATATACTGACAACTTGTGACCCAGAAAATTCCCTTGATCCATTCCACTTCCCCACATCTTGCTTCATATAGTTTTGTCCTCTTAGAGCTAAGAGAAAAGATTAGAAATAAATTTCTCCTATATCATACTGAAAAGATTTTGGATGATTTAATAAAACCTACCTACATTCACATTTAAATTTCACACATTCGGCACATTTCAGAAAACGATTCACACATTCTTGATGACTCATATTAGAAAGAACGGTAGCTCAAACTGCTCCTAAATAAAATATATCTTAGAGAAAGAGGTTACTTCAAGCTACTTCTATAAAATATATCTTAGAGAAAGAGATTGTCTCAAGCTACTTCTAAATAAAATACATCTTAGAGAAAGCAGTTGTCTCACACTAATTGTCAGTAAAATACATCTTAGATTTAAGAGTTTGTGTGCATCACAAGCTCAGATACTGGTATAGGCCTATTTTAACAGATCAATCACAATTCATGTGAATCACATAACATAGATTTATATGTACTTACAAGACGTTCACGCTTCCTGCAGTGTCATAACTCAGATATTAGCACAGGCATATTGTAACGAGATTAATCACACTTAAAGTCCTGCAGTCTCATAGCTCAGATATTGCATGCCACTTCCCACCTTTACCACAGTCAGTCATAGCAGTTTACAAACAATAAACCAGGAGGTTCAAATCAAATGATGAAATAAAAAACATAAAAGGTTACTTGTCACTCCAAAATACAAACAGAACAAATGATACGCTTCCAGTTTATTGCTTTATAACTCCATTCTTTCTTACATTCCAGTCTCAACTTACAGTTTCCTGCAATGGTATGTATTAGCCCATTAGCCCAATACATGCACACAGCATAATAAATACAGCATATCTAAACAATGTTAAGTGATTAGTACACGATATAAGAGCAGTTTAATTCAAACATTTGTAGAAATAATAGTCTACTCACATTTTACATCTTATTTAAACACAAGTATAATATACCAATAGCAAAAATGCATGAAATATTTCTAAGTCCATTCTCTCTCAACCAGTCAGTTAACTCACCATTAAGCCAATGGCTACCTTAAAAGACCGGACTTCTTTGCCACTTCAAATTCAAGTGATTAGACAATAGAATTCTCTAAAGCAGGTAAACTTTTAATCTCAGCCTATTTGGCTGGTCTCGTTCTCATAAATCATAACCATTGGATAATAAAAACTACTTGCTCAGTTGAAATAGTTTGCATTACATTAGCAATTTCTAGCATATTCTCAATTAATTAATTTTATTGACATCTGCCTCGAATTTACAACACAACTCTCGCTGTGGAAGGAAATCTACAATAATGATTGTTCTATTGGCATTCCTCCCTTAAATTCCAAATGGTAACACGCTCATTTTTATTTAGTCTGTTTTCCCTTCACGTATGCACTAAAGCACTTATTGATCATATTTTTCATTCATATCTAAACAGGTAAAGCAAAGATAATTATTATCATTATTTATAAATAAACAGAACTTAGTTTTAAGGCCAAGGCAGTTATCTGATTTCCCAGAAGTAGAAACTTGTGAAGCTAATCCATTTTGTACTGATTTCATTAATTTGTTTCCTCGGCATTTAACGTTTACTTTGATATTAACTTAATGTTGCCTTAGAGTCGACCACTTGATTAATTTAATTACTCCACTTAGAATTTTAATCAATTACAAGGGGCTGGGAAAAACAAGAAACTCTCGACGATATTTGTAATTTAAAATAACTAGGTTGTATCAGCGTACACGCCCTTCCTGTTTGAATGTACTTTGGGTATTCGTAGGTAACAAGGCCTTGCTGTTTGACTGCACTTTGGTTGTAGATGACAAAACATTTGTGTTTGACGCACTTTGGTTGTAGATGACAAAACATTTGTGTTTGACGCACTTTGGTTGTAGATGACAAAACATTTGTGTTTGACGCACTTTGGTTGTAGATGACAAAACATTTGTGTTTGATGCACTTTGGTTGTATGTGACAAAACCATTGTGCTTGACTGTACTTAGTTGCAGGTGACAAAACCATTGAGCTTGACTGTACTTAGTTGTATGTGACAAAACCATTGTGCTTGACTGTACTTAGTTGTAGGTGACAAAACCTTGTGCTTGATTGCATTTTGGTTGTAGATGACAAAACCTTTCCGTCGGACGTACTTTGGCTGTTCATAAATGGCAAAACCCTCTGTATTACTGTATTTTGGCTCTGCGTAAAATACAAGGAATGGGAAATGTCATTTACAGTGTTTACTTTCTGCATCTAATGACTTAGCTCGGAAGAGTTTATGACTCATGGAAATTTATTAAAATTTAAAGATATTATGCATATTTCTTCTTCTTGTGTTCTTGCATCGGTCTGAATAGGCACTGCTGTGTTCCTCCCGCCCCCCCCCACCCCGCAAATCCTTATTGGTTGTGAGATGTCATGATCTTGATAAGCTTAACTTCCACAACATTTCAAGCTTTATTAAACAAATCTATTAGGATTTTAATGCTGTCCGCTGATTAAACATAAATGATAAGTTAATAAGTAATAGTAGTGATTTTTTTTAATTTTAAAAACAAACACAACATGCTCACAGCATATACACTGGTGAAACTATTTAACTAAACCGATCTTATCCCACATAGATTTTGCTTTAGTAATATAATTTAAATTATTCATTCTATTTTAACTGAAAATCACTTCAATTAGCAGTCATTGAATATGTAGTCTATATATGTTTTAATTTAACTTCGATTCGAAAGCACACTAAATATACAATTAATATCATGAATAATGTATCTGCACGCTTCTTTATGACCTTCTAGCACCATTATATGCATTGTAATAATTTATTCCTCGATAAGAGATAATGAACACTCTCCTCAATTCAAATGAAATGTTGGGTAATTATTGAACAAAGTGTAAAATAAACGATTTTTTGTGTGTGTTTTCTTCCCTTACATAAAATATCACTGATATATTTTTTCCTGTTTATTGATGTACTGTGTTGCACACGCGCCTGCACCAAAGTTTAGACCAAATCCCAATATTACAAGTCCAAAGCAATGCATCGCAAAGCATGAGTGAGGTGTACATAGCCAACACTCTTGTTCAATCACGGCACTTGCTTATTTCGATCGATATGAATTTTTACTTTACTACATACTGCAACCCATAATTGTCTGGACAAGAAGACTAATTACAACTATAACTCACAGTTGTCTGGACAAGAAGACCAATTACAACTACAACTCACAGTTGTCTGCTCAAGAAGACCAATTACAACTACAACTCACAGTTGTCTGCTCAAGAAGACCAATTACAACTATAACTCACAGTTGTCTGGACAAGAAGACCAATTACAACTATAACTCACAGTTGTCTGGACAAGAAGACCAATTACAACTATAACTCACAGTTGTCTGGACAAGAAGACCAATTACAACTACAACTCACAGTTGTCTGCTCAAGAAGACCAATTACAACTACAACTCACAGTTGTCTGCTCAAGAAGACCAATTACAACTATAACTCACAGTTGTCTGGACAAGAAGACCAATTACAACTATAACTCACAGTTGTCTGCTCAAGAAGACCAATTACAACTACAACTCAAGACTAGATAAGAAGATTAATTGCAACTGCAACTCAAAATTGTCTGGACAAGAAGGCTTTTAACAACTAAAGAATAGCTAGGCAAGAAGTCTAAGGCTAATTTCGAATTTTGCAAATTGCAGCATCTTATTAGGAACCATAATTTGATGACTGCTCTTGCATTTTTTTTAAAAAGTTAACTCAGACTTCTTAGAAAGGTTCCCTTTAGTTCCAAGTCATTGGCTCACGTTGTGGGCCCGCCATTTCCCTGAAAGTTAATGAAATACCATTCTCTCTATCAGTCTAGGGGACTCTAGGCATTTGCAGGTATTCGCAAGCGTTAATGAAGCGTTAATTCCTTACGCCTGCTCAGTCGATTGTAGATGCATGAACAAACAGTCACTTACAGTCACGTGACACAGCCGCCCACATTACTTCCATTCGCTATGTGACTCAAGACTAAAGTTCCTCTGGTTTTTAGTCGTAATCCTTTCCAAGACGAGGTCGACTTCTGCGGGCGGTTATTACGACTACTGTATTCCGACTTACTGCGAGATTGCGTCCCCTTCCTGCAAATATTTAGCCACGTCTGAACGACTCCTGAGGACAGTCCTTTCCGCTCTTTATACAAACACACTTACGCATGTATGTATACACATAACATACTGACACACACTCGCACGCACGCGCGCCATATGCACGTATACACACGCTAGTGTTTAATAAATAGGGAATGAAAGAAAAATAATAATTTATTACTTGAATTTTTTTTCCCCTTTATGTACACTGCTGTTACTTAGGTATACATTGTAACGCTTTCATTGCAGGCGTCTCTTCTAGATCGTGGGTGGCAGCTCCAGAGCCTGCCTGATTTGTTATTATAAACTTTAGTGCTAACTATGCGGCTAATCACCTTCTCTCGTCACGCATTCAACAAAGGCCCACCCGTTTAAGTACTGGTAATCTTGTCGTAGGGCGGAGATTGGGCGGGTCATGGTCGCCAGATTTGTTTATGGTCGATTAGGTCAAGTAAACATCTCGACACGCTCGGATGAACACGACTGCGATCAAGCAAACACAAGTGCATTGGTTCTAACAGTAAATAAATAGTCTGGCAAGAGGAGGTCACTTACAAGTTGTTCTCAGTAGACACGAATCAGTAATGACCCTTGAACTGTACTATTTAGTGCATGCCTTCTCACTGCTCACTGGAGGGTGACCACAGCGAAAACCAGCCGACACCCGGTAGTAAGTAACCGATTGTTGGAAGAAAAAAGTCACAGGAAAAAAGTAACGGGAAGAAAGTCACAAGTTTTTCTAGGAAAAAATGTCACAAGAAAAAAAGTCACAAAAAAATGTTATCACTAAACAAGTACGCATTTACACATCTAAGCAAGTATGAGTATCACATATATAAATTAAATTTTAAAAAATAATTTTGAGTTCTTTTCATATCATGAGAAAAATCACAAAATAAACTAAAATTAGTTTAAATGTTTACTACATGCAATAATTTTGGGAACTAAACTAAACATAAAATAAGACACCAGTGCAATCAGGTTGCAGCATTCAATGCAATATAAAAACTTTTAGATAGTTGTATGGTAGGTGAGTTTTATTAATACTGTATGCCACCATTCAAATTTATAGTTTATTAGAACTTACAGATATGCCCACCGTTTTGATCAATTAGTATCATATTTAAACTTTATAATAGCCGACTAGTACAAGAACAATAGAACACTATTAATATTACAGTAATACAGTTAAAATTTTTAATCTCGATCGGAAAATAATTTATAGAAGTGAAAAGAAACTGACGTATTGACATAAAATGAAACTAAATAAAAAGTCATCAATGACATCATGTTTCAAGTAGTCACATCACACTAAACATTTCTTGGTAATGTTTGTTAAGTGATTTTTTAAGAACATTTTATTCTACAACTACCAACCGTAGGTATCAAAGAAGAAAAAGAGTTGTGGAACAATGCACTTCAGACTGAAGTTTCTAAAAAAAAACAAAAAAACAGAGATCAAGGAAACAAAGCTGCTGGTCTGCAACGGCTATTGTAATTGACCGCATTGATCCCATTGATGCTTTGTCTGAATAGTGTTAACTAGTACCACACTGCAATGCGCCCTGCTGTCTTTCGAATCAAACTTATGTTAGCGTAGTTCTTTGGCGTTCCTTTGAATTACACTTGTAGCATTGGGTCACACGTAGCTACAGTTTAAATCTTAATTACTATGTGAGTTGTGTCGGAGAGATAAGAGGCAGATTCTTTTAAATTACAATCACACACTCACACTCACACACACACACACACACACACACACACACACACACAAACACACACTCTCTCTCTCTCTCACAGACACACACACACAAACAAAATAAAAACATATTTTACTCCGATCGGGAATCACACCGCGATCCTTTTGGGCGAGAGGTTAATAATTTCTGCACAATCACTTACTTCCATTTACTGTTATTCAATCTATAATATACGTTTTTATGGACACAAGCATAACAACATATCTAAGTATGAATAAATTATATAATTAAATGTGTGAATTATAATATGAATTATAATATGTATATGATATACAAGTCACACACACACACACACAAACACACACACACACACACACACACACACACACACACACACACACACACACACACACACACACACACATTTAACCCCGAGCGAGAACTGAACCACGATCCTATTGATCCGTCGCTAAGTTCCACTTAACATATATTGTGACTTTCTTTCCTATGACTTTTTTCTGTGACTTTCCTTTCGTGACTTTTTTCTTGTGACTTTTTTCCCCGCTCACCCAGGCGCGAAACTGAAATCAAGTAAAGAGAAGATGTACAACTTGTGGTCTACAAACTTTATTGAAGTAGGATATTGAGGCAAGACTTGTAGGTCTACAAACTTTATTGAAATAGATGTTGAGGCAAGACTTGTAGGTCTACAAACTTTATTGAAGTAGGATATTGAGGCAAGACTTGTAGGTCTACAAACTTTATTGAAGTAGGATATTGAGGCAAGACTTGTAGGTCTACAAACTTTATTGAGTAGGATTCTGAGGTAGGACTTTTTAATCAACAAACCTCTGATCAGAAAAACAGATGGTAAGATTAAATTATTTGAGTGTATTTCGTTGTGATTATTTGACTGATCTTTGGACAATCTTATCAATGTAGTCCTGTTTGTAGCTTAATAATGTGTGATCCTTTTCCTTAGACGGACCAACAATTGTTCTCTTGGTAACCAGCTAGCTGTGACTGTTCTCTTGGTAACCAGCTAGCTGTGATTGTTCTCTTGGTAACCAGCTAGCTGTGACTGTTCTCTTGGTAACTAGCTAGCTGTGACTGTTCTCTTAGTAACCAGCTAGCTGTGATTGTTCTCTTGGTAACTAGCTAGCTGTGATTGTTCTCTTGGTAACCAGCTAGCTCTGTCTGCTCTCTTGGTAACCAGCTAGCTGTGATTGTTCTCTTGGTAACCAGCTAGCTCTGTCTGCTCTCTTGGTAACAAGCTAGCTGTATCTGTTCTCTTGGTAACCAGCTAGCCGTGTCTGTTCAGTGGATAACCAGCTAGATCTGTCTGTTCCCTTGGTCACACAGTCGAGCTATAGTTCTCAACATAGCCAGTCACAAGTCTGTTCCCGTAATCACGCAGTCAAGCTACAGTTCTCACTACAGCCAATCATAAGAATGTTCTACCACCACCACCACCCCACCCCCCGTTTCGTCGACCATAATGATCACAGCAGTTCTTCTTTTAATTGTCCGATGTTAATGTTTGAATTCAGTCCTCATTGTAATTATGTGCTTGGCCTTTTATCTACTTTTTCAAAAGTTCATTGTAAATCACAAAGTAAAACAGTACAATAAATATTTTACATGTCCTCTTACACTTTATTGCCTAATTATCCTCTCGCTACTGTACGATTACTTGTTTCTCTGTATCCCTCCCTTTCTCTCATCCATCCTTCCTCTAACTGAATTTTCGGAGGATTTTGTGAACAATTTTACTGTCTGAACAGTTTGGGGAATACAACACAAGAGAGAATATGAGAGTCAGTTTGAGCGCCTGTAGTTCAATTCCTCGTAAGGTACAGCGAGACACGTGACTGGAGCAATCTAAATATTGTAAAAACAATGGCAGGCAGTGAAATGAGACACGTGACTGGAGCAATCTAAAAACAATGGCAGGCAGTGAAATGAGACACGTGACTGGAGCAATCTAAAAACAATGGCAGGCAGTGAAATGGTTAGAATGCAACGAAAGACAAAAATCCTCTTCTTCCACTCCAGCGAGCCAGGCACGCACACACGCACGCACACATATACACACACATACACACGCACAAACACACGCGCGCGCGCGCGCGCGCACGCAAATCCCCTTGAAAGACAAACAAATTCCTCTCTCATTCGTACTACAGAAATGCCGCCGTGATCACACCAAAGATAATTTCTTTAAAAGCAAGGAAAACTGTTTTCGTGTTCGATAATATTTTTGCCTCTGGCAGTATCATGATACATCCAGGCTTAGAGCCGGGGGTCCATTAAATCGGCACAAAAATCCATTCCTGCACAATGACATCGTCCCTCTGTTTATTTTGTCTGCGGCTGGGTGGAAGGTGAAACGGGTGCGTGTCACAAAGTGTGTGTTTTTAATTCTGTGATGAAGATATATATATATATATATTTCTACCAATTATATTTTTCATATTACGTGTAAGGTTGGTCAGGTTATTGAGTCTCATTCACCCGTTAAATCCACGGCATTGCTAATCTATGTTCCACGGTACGTGAGCAAGAAACACGTGGAGAGAGTCGTAACAGTCTGTGCTTTTTTTTTCTTTTTTTAAACAATACATACAAAAGAAGCGTGTTTTATAATACATTTAGCAAGAAGTGTGACTCATGCAGGTCATGTAACGTCAGTAGTCTGTTTTACAATATATAAAAAGAAGCGTGACTCGTGCAGGCAATGTAACATTAGCAGCCCGTGTTTCAAAATACATATAACAAGAAGCGTGACTTGTCCCGGTAATGTAACATCAGTACTCTGTGTTTTACAATATGTAAAGAGAAGCGTGACTCATTCAGGTAAATTGGAGGTAATGTACATAAGTAGTCTATATATAATAATATACAAGAAATGCAAGTCAATAATAACCTGTGTCTACGTCATTTCTTCTTCAAATCGGGAAATTACAAACTGAAGCTTATGATATTCATACACAACGTGGGTCTATAATTCATATCCGGCGCATTGTTTCTCTGCTCAAAGTGGCGCGAAATGGTATTAATGAAAGAGCCGGTTTTAACACAGCATAGTTCCAAAATGGATGTGCGTATAAAGTAAATATAAATATTTTTTTAGAAGAAAAAAAAGAACTGAGCAAGTCTGTCACTTCCTAGCACCTGACTGAACTTGTTTTAAAAGTGCTGGACGTTTTACGATTTTGTATTTCAATGAATCTTCGCTTGACCTTTGTGCCCTTCAACGAGAAAGTACTGAATGAACTTTTAGTTTGCGGTGTGATAGTTTTTGTCGATGTGTGCCGAATGAACCTGTTTGCAAATATTTATGACATTTTGTGGACGTTGTATTTGCCACAACCTAAGTTTGGAAAGTATAAGACACTGTTATTGTATTTGTTTTGTTCTTACAAGTTTGGCAACATTTATTATACTTTGATGTTGTTTTGTTTAGTTCCTACTAGCTCTGTATGTCCAGGCCTATAGCGTAGCGTAAAGTAACTGTTTCTTGAATGAGTTTTATAAGGTGTACTTGTCTTGCTCGACAGAACTAATGGAGCGTCTTTAATAAGTGTGCTTGCCTTTGTCGACACTACTGAATGAATTCCATTAAGTGTGATTGTCTTTCTTGACAGTAATGAGTGAACAAAAGATTTGTTTAAACATTATTCAAATGAAAGAATTTTTCTTTAATGACGTTGAAAAAGCAAGCAAACAAAACAAAATAAAACAAAATAAACAACTAACAACTAACCCCCCCCCAAAAAAAAAAAAATTTAATATACAGTTTTAAATGGTACCGTCAATTAACTTTCTGACGAAGGTAAACCCAGTAAACATTTGTAAACGTTACCAAAAGTCGTAACTATCACTACGATAAAAATAATTCCAAGAAAAACAAAGATTTTACTTACTATATCTTTAATGAAAGAAACTACAATTTTACTCTGTAAAACAAGATACATCAATAACACTAAACCTATGTTTCAGTCAACGATTCTGCAAAGAGCAATAAATGTACCTGCAAGTCACCACTTCTTTCAAGAGTTACGTATTCTTTAAGAGATACAGGTATGTTTGATTTGCTTGCTTATTGTATGTTCTGGGAAGAAATACATAACTGAGCAAATATGCCCACTTCACTCCACCCCACCCTTCACCCCGAAGACATGCAAATTAAATGTTAGCCGGAACGAATCTTTATCATCAAAGCGAAGCACTTCATCGAACAAGAATGAAAGTTTACAACATGTCTTCAATAGAGCCAATACAGTGGGTGTAAGGTGTCTTACAAATTAACCCTTATAGAAAACAAACTAACCAGGTGTGGGGTCTGCACCCATCAAAAGCTTAACACACCTGCAGACTCGAGATTAAAATGTAAAACATAGAGTTCAAAAAAAGGAGATCCTTATAGAGAACAAAAACCTTCTATCATAAGTTGTGGGTGTGCCTTTATTACTTTTTCTTTCTCTATTCACTCCCTCTCTTTCTTTTTTTCTCTCTTTCTCAATTTCTCTCTCTTTCCTTCACACTGTTTCTATTTCTGTTTCAAACTAGCTCTGTTCTGTGTTTCTCAGACACTGCCAATCTGTCCCACACACATACCCCCCCCCCCCCGCGCCATTTCTCCAGTTGTCTGCACATTTAATCGTGTGATTAGTAATATCGTATGATTAGTAATACTGAGAGTGAATAAATCATCATCTAGATGTGACTAGTATGATACAGACATCATGGATGTCAACGAATTTTGCCATCAAAGTACTTCCTCTTCATGTGGCATGGGTATAACTGGACTGGATCTCAAGACAACTCTATACGGTTAAGTGTAGTTGGACTGGATCTCAAGACAACTATAAACGGCTTAAGTGTAATAGGATATGATCTGAAGACAACTCTATACGGCTTAAGTGTAATAGGATATGATCTCAAGATAACTATATACGGCTTAAGTGTAATATGATAGGATCTCAAGACAACTCTATACGGCTTAAGTGTAAAAGTTAGGATCTCAAGACAACTCTATCGGCTTAAGTGTAATAGGATAGGATCTCAAGACAACTCTATCGGCTTAAGTGTAAAAGTTAGGATCTCAAGACAACTCTATACGGCTTAAGTGTAAAAGTTAGGATCTCAAGACAACTCTATCGGCTTAAGTGTAGTAGTATAGGATCTCAAGACAACTCTATACGGCTTAAGAGTAATAGGATAGGATCTCAAGACAACTCTATACGGCTTAAGTGTAATAGAAAAGGATCTCAAGACACCTCTATCTTTATGTAGCATGATGTATTTGAAATAGACCTCAAAACACTTTCACTTAATGTGGAATAGTTGTTGTGTGAAATGGACCTCAAAACATTTTTACTTCATGTGGAATGGTTCTGCATGAATTAAACCTGTCAAAGACGCATTATTCTTCAAGGTGTAAGAGCGGTTAAGATCAGTCGAGTACCGGGTAGGATGTCAAAAGGTGTTTCAAGGTCTGAATGTACTTTGGCATTTAGGAGTCTAAGTGACCTCTAATCAGACAAGGGAGTGGTTATTATGTTGACATTGGGAACAAATCTCTGAAAGAAACTGACCAGCCCCCAAAAGAACAGGCATGAGAATGGGTATGGCAGGGGTGGTTAACGGTTCCAGGTAAAACAACATTTCATTACATGTTACAGTATATTTTACTACGTTCCAGTAATAATATTGTAAAGTACCCCTTACTGTGTTTTAGTTTACCACGAGTACAATTTTTAAAGAAATATTTGGAGGAATTAAGTTTATCACAAATAAACAGTCATTGCAATATTTATCCCTTTGCTTTCCATTGTTTGTGTGTGTGTATGTGTGTGCGTGAGTGCATTTGTGTGCTTGTGTGCATAATAAAGTGGACTATAGTCAAACCGGTAGTAAAACAGAGTGGTAATTAAAATATTAGTTAGGTGTAATGTTAGGCAATTTGGCAGTAAAGTGGACTGGTACATTGGTAGTAAAATGGAATGTTAGCAACTAGTAGTCGGCTGGTAGTCAATGTGGTAGTAATATGGAATGTTAGCAAACTAGTAGTGGGCTGGTAGTCAATGTGGTAGTAATATGGAATGTTGGTGGCAGTAACGCGAGTGTTAGTGAAAGAGGAGTTCTTGTCAAAGCGGTCGCAAAAATAATTTGCAGTCAATGTCGTAGTAATCAGATAGAGGAATAAGTAGGTATCTTCTTGTCCCTTTCTCTTATTTTCCTGCTCTTATCCCCTCTTGTACTCTCTTCCATTTTCTTTCTTTCTCTCTCTCTCTCTCTCTCTCTCTCTCTCTCTCTCTCTCTCTCTCTCTCTCTCGCTCTTTCGCGTTTCTATTTTATTTTGTGTGTATTTGTGTGTGTGTTTTAATATTCGATGATAGCCGCTAGAGTCCACAGGTTCAGCAGTCCCTCGCACCCCATGCCCACTATCTGGGTGTTTGCTCTTCTCTTTTACTATCGTTTTCCACTGCTTAAACTGTTATAACCAAATCCTGTTCACTAAACCACACGCCTGTGCATAAACTTGAGTGAACTGCCTCTTGTAGACTCTGGCTTATCTCCCTTGATACGAGAGCGTACTGTTTTGCCACCTTTTTACTGCAGCAATGTCAAACAAGTTTTCCTAACTTAATTGTTTCGAACATTTATTATTAAGTAAATATGGGTTTACGATGTAAATTGGAACCATTTTCGATATTGTCCTGAAATTAGGTGACACTTAAGGAACACCTGGTAATGGTTCAACGACGAGAAGTGTTTGTAAAAAAAAAAAAAAGTAGGACAGAAGAGAAGCACAATAAGAATGAAATAGTAGTGATAAATAAATACAAAGTGCTTCAGTGCCCACCAGAGCTGAATTATACAGTGTTCTTGAGTAGAAAATAAAATGTTGTTGTAGATAAATGCAGTTAAGTACTACAACTAAAAGCAATAATGTTCTGTTATGTACTAAATGTAGAATGTGGTTGATTGTCTTCAAAGAGATGTTGCTGGGACATTTAAAATATTCATTGTGGCTGTGGTGAAGTAAATATGACTATCCATATTTCTAAACTTAATTGTTATATAAATTGTTAAACTGTCGAGTAACCTGACCTTGGGCACTCCTTGTGATGGTATTTTGTAAGTGTCAGAGTTTGCATAAACACTCGAGAATATGATACAAATTGTTGGTGTAATGCAAACTAGTTCAAGTGGGTTAGTAGTATTTATTATCCAATGGTTAAGATTTATGAGAACAAGACCAGCCAATGGGCCGAGATCAAAAGTTTACATGCTGTAGAAAATTTTATTGTCTAATCACTTGAATTATGTGTGGCAAGAAGTCCAGTCTTGAAAGGCAACTGCTAGCTTACTGTGTAAAGCAGCCTTTCTTCTGTATATGATTTGAACCTCCAGGTTTACTGATTATAAACTGCTATAATTATTAATAAAATAAATTAAGATTGTCATCACTTGTAATTGGTTATGGACGATTAATTAATTATAATTATTAATAATAATGAAACCATTAACTAGGTGGCGTTGGCGTCACACTAGTAGTAGGTCAAAGTCACCTGTAGCATGATCTACTGAGATGAGTGTGTCACTAGTAAAAATAGTTAACGTGATCAGACTGTCAATAGCAGAAATTAAGAAGATGATAGTACTGTGTCAGTAGTAGAAACAGAATCTAATCATTGTCAGAAACAACAGAATCTCATGAGTTAAGTATGTCAGAAGCAGCAGAATTTAATGTGATAAGTATGTCACAAGCAGTAGAATTTAATGTGATAAGTATGTCACAAGCAGTAGAATTTAATAGGCTACGTATGACAGAAGCAGCAGAATTTAATGGGTTGAATATTCAGAAACAGCAGAATTATGCTTTATAAGCTTTTATTAGGTTTAACATTTGCATGAAAATATATTTTTAAACGGATAATTTAAGACAATGCCTGAAAATATATTTATAGAGAAAGGATAATTTACGACAATGCATGAAAAATATTTTTTAAAAGGATAATTTACGACAATGCATGAAAAATATTTTTTAAAATGATAATTTATGACAATGCATGAAAATATATTTATAGAAAGGATAATTTATGACAATGCATGAAAAAATATTTTATAAACGGATAATTTACGACAATGCGTGAAAATATATTTATAGAAAGGATAATTTACGACAATGCATGAAAATATATTGTTCGAAAGGATGCTTTACGACAGTGGGCAGGCAGTCCTAGGAAAAATTAGTTGTGCTATTTTGTTGTTATTCTTTTTATTAATAAAATTTAGATAAATTATATTGTTTAGGGGTGATGTAGTGTGTGGGACACTATGCAAACATGTGCACGCTCTGTCTAAGAAAATCATTGTAAAAAGATACTAGAAAGACGCCGGAATTAAAGTTTCTAAATGTTTATTGAATGCCAGAAATGATTGTAATCTGTCATTGTTACTATTTTTCGTGTGTATATCGATCATGAAGACTAATGACAATAATCAGGAATGAAAAGTTACAGAAGAATTAGTGAAGTAATATATAAATATAACAATGGTAGATAGTAAAATCTGTCAGTAGCAAAACTGGCAGAAGCAAAAAAAAAAAATTAAAAGAAATAGCGATCATTCCCGATAACCTCGTGTCGCGCATAGCAACAGTGTGTCACGTGACCATTACTTTCTGTACAGTAAATATTAAAAACGAAACACATTTGCATGTTGCACTAATTTTGTTGGGCATACCGGAAACTATATTCCACGCTTGCGCAGCTTATAAGTAGTACGTCACAACGTAGTCTGGCCAATCACACATATACATAAACCTTTGTTAATTCCATTGCTTACGAGCTCTACAAAATATAATGCACCCATACTACCTCCTACTCCGACCCACCCTAACGAACCCCCTACATTGAACCACCTCTGCTCCGCAACCCTAGAGTCAGTCGTGGAAGGAGTGAGGTGTAAACTGGTCCTGAAAGAAACAAAATGCTGGCAAGATAAGGTGCCCAGGTGCGCCCACTCGAGTTGAGTGTTTGAGTTCTATCGATGTGATACAGTATAAGGGGAAGGCACACATTCCTTAAGAAATGTAGGTTTCTTGATTTGGACTGATGTTTTCCTCATAGTAGTCTCGTTTCCTCCTTAGTCCTCGATTTGTTTCCGACCTAAGGGAAATATCTACTTAAGGAAACATTAGGGAATCATTAACAGCTTTAAAGCCCTTCCACGACAGCCGAAAGCCGTTTGGAAAATAATTTAGTTTTTATATAGCTGGTCGGAAGGATTATGTGGTGCACATATAATACACTGTGTGTGTGTGTGTCATACACGCACACAAATGCACACACACACACACACACACACACACACACACACACACACACACACACACACAACATCAAACGTAAAAGTGTACAAATATTTAAATGAAGTGTTACATCTAAATACTAAGGCAGACGATAGTTTTCAAATAAATTTCTTTTTCACCAAATGCAGTTCGCCCATCTGAACAGTTCGTTCACATTGTAACATGTGATATTCATTGATGAGTCTTCGATTTAGAACGGTCTAAGCGGAAACTCGTGACTTAGTAATGAACAGTCTGTTGTTAATTTATTAGTAATAATAAGCAAAAGGGATTTTTTTCCTTATGATTATGTATGGAAATTACCTATTGTAAATTCTTGAACATTACTTACATTAATAACCATTTCGTCAACAACAGCAGCAATTCCATAAATGATATGAATAAGTAACAGAGAGCAGATATATTTCATTTTAAAAGAAATTATGACGATTGTAGCATCATTAACTTGAAATATTACTTCATTACATTTGGGCCCTTTCAAAATTATGACGATTGTAGCTTCAGTAATTTGAAATATTACTTCATTACATCCGGGCCCTTTCAAAATTAATGACGATTGTAGCTTCATTAACTTGAAATATTACTTCATTATATCCGGGCCCTTTCAAAATTATGACAATTGTAGCTTCAGTAACTGGAAATATTACTTCATTACATCCGGGCCCTTTTCAAAAAACCAACTAGACCTGGATTTGGACTTCAAATGAAATCGATAAATTAGTCAAGTAATCAATCAACGAGTCAATCAGTTTGTTCATTAATTAATCAATATTACCTGCTGAATGTCCAGACAATATAAAGATAACCAAAATATGTTCAATTTAATTACAAAGATAATCGAACATAAAAGTTTCCAGTTTTATACTGTTGAAGGCTGAATAAGAAGAGAGTAATTGTGCTCCTTTTTTATGTTTAAATATATCCACAAAAATACACACAAAAAAACCCATCAGTAAATAAGCAACAAAAAATTAAATATATGAGAAAACAAGAAATAAACCAACAAATATTTTTTTTTAAATAGAATCCTTTTCAGGTTATATATAATCAATACAAGACCCGTTACGATGATGTCATGCTGCCTGGCCTTGAGGCAGGATATAAATTAGATGAACGAAAGAGTCATGTTCATAATTTTTCATATATAAAAACATATATAGGGATTTAACTGTTTCAAAACTATAGCTTGATTGAGCAATCGAAATCTTATTTATCCTATCTAGTGACGTTCTTGTCTATAGAAATATAGTATTAGAGACTTTAGTTAGAGTACGGATTTTTCACATGCCTACTAATTGAAGAGAAAGGAAATCTAGTGTTGATGACTTCATTTAGACCATTTAGGGGTTCTCAACCGGAGAGAGGGGGGGGGATTTTAGGGTTTCATGGTTTCATGTGTGTGTGTGGGTGGGTGGGTGGGGGGATTGAGACCACAGACTTAAGCTGCATATTATTTGGAATGCACCTTTTGAGTCAGACAGAAAGGGGGAGGGGGGGGGAATGATGACATTTTTACATACGGTGAAACGTGTGTATGGAGCAAACAAGGTTGAGAAAAACTGATTACGAACTTCTCACATAAGCACTAAATGAAAGGTAATTTAGTTCTTTTGACTTTAAATTAACGCTAAATGAGTGCAATTTAAGAGAAGCCAGCGGTTGACTACTGGCCGAGAAGTACAGGATATCTTTAGAGGGGAACCACACTAAAACATGAATATCGTGTAGAGAGGGTAGACCACACTAAAACAATAAATCTTTTAGAGGGGAGACCACACTAAAAGAGGATATAATGTGGAGCCCACACTAAGTACAGGGTGTCTTGTAAATGGGAGACCATTCTAAAAACAGATTATTAGGTAAAGGGGAGACTTTTCTAACAAGCTTAAAAAAAATATTTGCTTGTTTTCCTCTTGCCGTGAATAAATACGTGACGTAATGTGTCCGATAAAAGATTTTATACTTTAGAAACTCATTTAATAATTTTCTAAGTTCTTCATCCAAAACAAAACATAGAGCTGCTAAATTCACAGGAATGCACACATGTGTTGATCTGGATGTGTTTGTGTGTGCGTGTGTAAGTGTGTATGTGTGTGTGTATGTGTTTGTGCATGTGTAAGTTTGTGTATATGTGTGTGCGTGTGAAAGTGTGTATGTGTATGTGTGTGTGTGTATGTATGTGTTTGTGCATGTGTAAGTTTGTGTATATGTGTGTGTGTGTGAAAGTGTGTATGTGTGTGTGTATGTGTTTGTGCATGTGTAAGTTTGTGTATATGTGTGTGCGTGTGAAAGTGTGTATGTGTATGTGTGTGTGTGTATGTATGTGTTTGTGCATGTGTAAGTTTGTGTATATGTGTGTGCGTGTGAAAGTGTGTATGTGTGTGTGTATGTGTTTGTGCATGTGTAAGTTTGTGTATATGTGTGTGCGTGTGAAAGTGTGTATGTGTGTGTGTATGTGTTTGTGCATGTGTAAGTTTGTGTATATGTGTGTGCGTGTGAAAGTGTGTATGTGTGTGTGTATGTGTTTGTGCATGTGTAAGTTTGTGTATATGTGTGTGCGTGTGAAAGTGTGTATGTGTGTGTGTATGTGTTTGTGCATGTGTAAGTTTGTGTATATGTGTGTGCGTGTGAAAGTGTGTATGTGTGTGTGTATGTGTTTGTGCATGTGTAAGTTTGTGTATATGTGTGTGCGTGTGAAAGTGTGTATGTGTGTGTGTGTGTACTTTAACGTTGCTCTCTGATCAACCTTATTAGCTTAAACAGAGGTTCGAATCCCCATGGAGTGCACCCAGTGACTCAGTAACAAGTACTAAATATCCAAAAGCATGTACCCCTTTAAAATACTAATGTATAATATTATTTATAACATATTTTGTATTATTTATTCCTTTTAACAATATTTTATATATACACTTGTATTCTACTGTAAAATATTACAGATTGAATTATATTATGTATATATTGCTGTAAATTATTATATAATATTAATTATTATTTATGCATATTAAATAATGCATTAGTGGATATTGTGTACTGTATTTTATTGTAATATATATAATGCAAATTGGATAAAGCATTCTATTGTAAAATATTATATAAACTGTATGTTGTATACTGTTTTCTACTGTGAAATATTATTTCTAATGTACAGTATATAATGCACCCCTGCATAAACATGTAGTATATTTTCCTTGTTATGATGCTTTCAACTGGCTATAGGACTTTTGATATGCATAAATATGTAGTATATTTTCCTTGTTATGATGCTTTCAACTGGCTATAGGACTTTTGATTTGCATAAACATGTAGTATATTTTCCTTGTTATGATGCTTTCAACTGGCTATAGGACTTTTGATTTGCATAAACATGTAGTATATTTTCCTTGTTATGATGCTTTCAACTGGCTATAGGACTTTTGATTTGCATAAACATGTAGTATATTTTCCTTGTTATGATGCTTTCAACTGGCTATAGGACTTTTGATTTGCATAAACATGTAGTATATTTTCCTTGTTATGATGCTTTCAACTGGCTATAGGACTTTTGATATGCATAAAAATGTAGTATATTTTCCTAAAGTAGATGCCGTGTTCTGCATGTTAAGTGCAACACTAATAACAATCAGTGTCTTTTGCTTACTTAAAATTTTGAACAGGAAGAGCTACTCACTAAAAATATCATTTGTACTAATAGGATTAGCCACTTGCTGCTTAGACTTTCACTGGTCAGCATAATAGGTACATCTGCTTGCCCCGAGTGTCTTAGGTAGACTGATGGAACATCTGCTTGCCCCGAGTGTCTTAGGTAGACTGATGGAACATCTGCTTGCCCCGAGTGTCTTAGGTAGACTGATGGCACATCTGCTTGCCCCGAGTGTCTTAGGTAGACTGATGGAACATCTGCTTGCCCCGAGTGTCTTAGGTAGACTGATGGTACATCTGCTTGCCCCGAGTGTCTTAGGTAGACTGATGGCACCTCTACTTGCCCGGACTGTGTTAAATAGACTGACAGCACAATACACGCCCTGACTATGTTAGGTAGACTGACAGTAAGTGACAGATGATTGATGATAATTAGCTGACATATAGATACGCTACTAAAGTGTACATAATAACCAACCAATTTCAGACTTGTAATTTGTAATTTAATTTACATGATTTTCTTTTTTAATATATTTTATTAATATGTATGAGTTGTACATATATATGTGTAAGTTTGGGATTTTCTTTTTAACCAGATATTAATATATTTTATTAATATGTATGAGTTGTACATATATATGTGTAAGTTTGGGATTTTCTTTTTAACCAGATATTAATATATTTTATTAATATGTATGAGTTGTACATATATATATGTGTAAGTTTGTGATTTTTTTTAATAACCACTGAAAATGATCTCATATTATACTTCTGACTTCTGCGTAGTTTGTTATAAAATATATTTTGTAAGTGGCATGCACCATCACTGGTAGAATGCTTTATAGTGCACCCATCCTCAGATGGTTTAGATTTGTTAAACCTTGTAGAGATATAGAGATTTTATAGCATCGTATGATTTTGTGACAGCTACATTTGTTTAATTATATTTATTTATATGATGTATTTTGCATTCTTCTTAGAAGGATTATGTAGTGATATAATTTTATAAAGAACAATACACTGGTTAATTGTAATTATTTTGTGTGAGTATTTGTAATTTGTGAGGAATGTGTGTAGTGTGGTTTATAGTGTGAATAAGAGAATGCTATGGGCATTAATGACATAGTGTTAATCAGCTGAGGCCTAGAGAATTTAGATAATTAGATTCTTTGCTTAATAGAATAATCAGAAAAAGTTTATTTAATGGAAGGAGTGAATAACGTTGAGTTAGATCTGACCCTCACGAGATAAGCACTGTGTTGCTGCAGAAAGAGTGGCAGATTCTTCATCTTCTTGTAATTTGGCTTTGTGGCTTTTGATTCACTTTGGGGGGGTCCACTCCTTCGTTTACCTGATTCGAATTGTTACTCTGACATGCAGCATGCATGACAAGGACAAACCAAAACATCGTTTACCTGATTGGAATTGTTACTCTGACATGCAGCATGCGTGACAAGGACAAACCAAAACATCGTTGCTGAAGTTATTCTCGCTTTGTCATGGCTGCGTGGCAGGAGAGAAGATAATCCAGCAAAACCTCATGTCTTGCAAATTTAAAATATTTCTCATTTTTCCTTCTTTATTTCATGATGTTAAAATGTTAATATGTGTTGATTGTCTCTGTTGACAATAATAAAAATACTGCAAGAATATTATCTAGTAGACAGCACAAAAGAATCTACAAGAATTTTACGAAGATTTTTAAAACTGTCTCAGTTAAACTCTATTCTTTAAAGCAAGGACAACAACTGAGACATTACTGGTCTTTTATATGTTCGTACATCTTTATATATTATACTCTGATTCAGTTCCTTGTGTAGTGTGTATGATAAATTTATATTGTTAAAATAAATTTCTATTTCTCTTTATTACTCATCCATTATTCAGAGTCATATATTTTTCACAAGAAAGGGATTATTCATCTGAGGGGTGGGGGGTGTAAAAATTAAAAAGTCAGATACCAAAGGTAATCTTTGTTTGTGGATGCCCACGATGATTATACACGTCAAAATGTTCGGTCAATGTTAACTACAAGGACATAGTAATACAAAATCGGCCTCGACCATTTTTGAAGTTGTTTAATCTTTATCATTATTTCCGGAATTCTGAAATAATTTCATTATCATATCCCACACCCCCAAAATCATTATAAAGATATTTCAGTTGAATCATATGTTATTACAAGCGAATCGCTTTAAAGTTTTAAACCAAGTTAATGTCATTGGACGCTTTTGCAGTATTTTAATCAGAGTTAATATCATTGGACACTTTTGCAGTATTTTAATCAGAGTTAATGTCATTAGACACTTTTGCAGTATTTGAATCAGAGTTAATGTTATTAGACACTTTTCAGAACTGTTTCATATTTTATTACAGTAATTTCACTTTTCTTGCGTTACTTTATTGCAGTTTTGATGCTTTTCATTTAATTTTGTCCACTATTTTATTTACACCCTTTATTTCATTAGTGTTAATATACAGTCCAGTCGAAGACTATTTTTTTAAAAATTCATTTGAGGGAAGATTAATGAAATGTGACAATTCGAGTTTTTCAGGAGGCGAACTGTTTTCTCACTATTACCACTAGACATAACACTAGTAGACATTCACCATACACAACCAACACACACGCACACATATAATACGTTCTTAAATACATGTATATTTCTTTTCAAAGGATTTTAAATTTTTTCTGTTTTAACATTTTCTCTGTCCCCTCCCCACCTTACTTATATGTCTTAATTGTTCATCGCCGGTTAATATTTTCTTTCTTTATGTGCAGTGAAAATGGTTTCAATGTGTAGTTTTATAGCCAGCACATATTCATTTCCATTTAATGCGTAAAATACAAATTTTGAAATATTATTTTGAAAATAACATTTTATTTTTGTTCAGTGTGTGGTTCTTTACCAGCTAAATCTCTTCAAAGCTAAAAGTAAATACAAAAATAAGCAGATTGTGGGAGGAGACAGCAAAAATACACCTGTTTAATGGTGAGTCGACAACTTTCGCTGAAGTACATGCAATTGTGTACGCCGGACGTCCCGCGAGCGAAATGTACTCGCTGACCTCATTAAGCGAGAGTGAGGAAAAATAAACACACCAACCGTTATTGAACGGGCGGCACAAATTTAACTGCTCTATGGCTTTTACGTGGTGTAGGCGTGTGGATTGTAGTGGTAATGGTGGTGATAGAATGTGTGTGTGTGTGTGTGTGTGTGTGTGTGTGTGTGTGTGTGTGTGTGTGTGTGTGTGTCTATGTATGTGTGTGAAGGTGTGTTGAAAACCAAAACATACCAGCTTTAATCATGAGAAGAGCAAGGAATTGCATTACCTTGAAATAAGATTTATTATTTATTAAATTTTTATTCATTGTGAAAGAAAGATAGAAAGAAAGAGTTGTAATTATTCTACTGGTTGATTTAATAAATCGATGCTGTTAGAAAGTTATTAAAAAATGTTTTAATGTTTACATGCACTTCGCTACCTCATCTATTGTGTGTGTTTGTGTGTGTGTGCGTATGTGAGTTTGTGGCTTTGTGTGAATATGTCTGTGTGCATTATATAGTTCGTAAATTGTATATATATAGTAAATCCTTTACCTGTATAAGTGTGATAATGCAAATATATATGTTTAAATTTAGACTATAACGCGCTGGGAAAACAGCTTGGCTTGATCGTAAAGAAAAAAAACGATTCACGTGACCAGGCGCTCTCTATTAAATACACATGTGACATGCTAATTTACAGGTCAGCAATTGACCTTAACCTGATGTGAAGAAAGCAGCAGAGCTCTTTATGAAAAGCGTGCCGTAGTGTAAAGATCCGTATCCTGTTTGAGGATTACAGAATGTCAGGTCCTGATATCTGCTTGTGAATTATATTTATTTACCAAGAAGATTACTTAGTTTGTATGTCTTCGAACTTATTTATTATTGATTTTACAAATCGACCACTAAATGCTTTCAGTTACGACTAACGTCCCCTCTATTTTCTCCATCATTAAAACATTTACTATTTACATTTACTATTTCAACGATGTCATTTACTATTTCAACGATGTCTATACCTATTGATACTTCTGTCTCGTTCATTTGACTTGTTTGATAACTTCTATTAAAATATTAAGATGACCTGTTTGACTTGTTTGATAACTTCAATTAAAGTGTTAAGATGACTTGTCTGACATGTTTGATAACTTCTATTAAAGTAATATGATGGCCTGTTTGACTTGTTTGATAACTTCTATTAAAGTGTTAATGACCTGTTTGACTTGTTTGATAACTTCTATTAAAATGTTAAGATGACCCGTGTACTCTTCAACTGGAAAAGTGAAAAGCTGACAAGTGAATATGTATAAATTCAATAATTCGACCTAACATTTATAAACACTAACCTTTGACCCAATAACCAATAATTTAAAATATATATTGCCTGCAGAGAGATTATAATGAAATGTACTACATGTAACTATAGAGACAACTCAGAATTTTTCAGTATCCACAACAGGAAATATTTAATGTAAAACAATAATTTCTTCCAGTGGAAGATTGAAATGCGCAGGTTATAAGAAAATGAGTTCTAAACGTATACAACAAGGAAAATTCAAGAACTTATGACTAAGTGGAGACAGGATTAAGGAAAGAAGTTCTCAACTTATACAAGAACTAAACAAGAACTTATGAATAAGTGCAGACAGGATTAAGGAAAGAAGTTCTCAACTTATACAAGAACTAAACAAGAACTTATGAATAAGTGGAGACAGGATTAAGGAAAGAAGTTCTCAACTTATACAAGAACTAAACAAGAACTTATGAATAAGTGGAGACAGGATTAAGGAAAGTTCTCAACTTATACAAGAACTAAACAAGAACTTATGAATAAGTGGAGACAGGATTAAGGAAAGAAGTTCTCAACTTATACAAGAACTAAACAAGAACTTATGAATAAGTGGAGACAGGATTAAGGAAAGAAGTTCTCAACTTATACAAGAACTAAACAAGAACTTATGAATAAGTGGAGACAGGATTAAGGAAAGAAGTTCTCAACTTATACAAGAACTAAACAAGAACTTATGAATAAGTGGAGACAGGATTAAGGAAAGTTCTCAACTTATACAAGAACTAAACAAGAACTTATGAATAAGTGGAGACAGGATTAAGGAAAGAAGTTCTCAACTTATACAAGAACAAAACAAGAACTTATGAATAAGTGGAGACAGGATTAAGGAAAGAAGTTCTCAACTTATACAAGAACAAAACAAGAACTTATGAATAAGTGGAGACAGGATTAAGGAAAGAAGTTCTCAACTTATACAAGAACAAAACAAGAACTTATGAATAAGTGGAGACAGGATTAAGAAAAGAAGTTCTCAACTTATACAAAAACTAAACAAGAACTTATGAATAAGTGGAGACAGGATTAAGGCACTATGTTAATAATGAAAGCATTAATTAATCAACTATTGACAGTTCAATTTAGAAGTAGTGGGAGTATACATTTGATTTACAGACTGAATAAAAAAGGTCCTCCTTTCCGCTTAATAAAGGCTGACAGCAGATCCTCAACTAATATCGTTGCAAACAGAAATAATGTATAGAATTTCCAAACTAACAGATATTTTAATTTCTAAAAAATAATTCATTTTTCTGTACTTTTTTGAAAAGTACTGTTGACAAATTCTGAAGATTTTTATTAAGGAAAGATAATCCATTTCTGTTTCTCATTCTACTGCATAAGAATTATTTTTAATTTCATGAGGAAAAAGTAATATTACTGTAAAAATGCTCTTGGGTAAATGAAAAGTGATAGATTTCTAAATGGAAAAAAGAAAGCGATAAAAACAAGCAATCCCATACGCTAACACGTGTTATCATAATGCGGATGCTTTGTTTGAAAATCATGGAATAATTTAAATAATCTATAAGTCTATGGAATATCTTAACTTTCTCCTTTGATGGAAAAGTGTTTTAATGTTAGAAAAGGAGTGATCATTTAATGTGCGAATTTTACTTTGACATTCTTAATGGGAAACTAAGATATTAAAATACACTTATTGATCTTTTCCCCTCTCGGCTTCGTCTTCTCTTTCTATTTATTTTGTTATATAGATTTCTGCATCCCTCTCTTCATTTGCTATTAGTACATTTGTTATATAATTTCTGTATCCCTCTCTTCATTTGCTAAAGTACATTTGTTATATAGATTTCTGTATCCCTCTCTTCATTTGCTAAAGTATATTTGTTATATAATTTCTGCATCCCTCTCTTCATTTGCTAAAGTACATTTGTTATATAGATTTCTGTATCCATCTCTTCATTTGCTAAAGTACATTTGTTATATAGATTTCTGTATCCATCTCTTCATTTGCTAAAGTACATTTGTTATATAGATTTCTGTATCCATCTCTTCATTTGCTATAGTACATTTGTTTATATCTTTGTCATATATTTCTTAATATTTTCCCTATGTTTCGCAACACTTATGTACAGTACAGCAAATTTTTTAAATGTTAGAAACTAAACTCATAGTTCGTTATTTTTATTTACAATTTTCTTTAAAGGTGAGGAGATTAGAGCATATGTCATACTTTAAGAAAGAAATGGTAAAAATGCAACACCATCACCTCCCGACTACTACCACTACCACCACCCCAACAACACAACAAAGCTCGACATAATTACGAATAGCTCTCTTTGCGATACACATACCAATGGCAGGCAAAGGGAGAACACTGCGTACAAGTTAGCCAGTGGCAGGCAAAGAGAAAACACTGCATACAAATCAGGAACTGCTTTAGTAATTTTGGGTAGATTCACGTCAATACGAAAGTAGGTCATTCAACAGGGACAAGCGCCTTAGATGTAATAATTTTGGTTTACTTCAAAAATGTTTTCTTGAAAATGAAATTTTACGGAGATTTAGACAAATAATTTGTTTTCCTTTCGAGTGGAAATATGTCATTCAATCAACAAGTTTAATAATAATTCTTGGTTTTTAAAACGGTAATACTACTGGGAAAATGCCGACTTTTAAAAAAGACGGTCGTCTTACATGGAGAACGCAGAATTAAGAGGGGAGATAATAATTTTACGAGATAACGGAACTGTGCTGAGTTAAGATGGAGAATCATTCTACGCGGTAACAGAACGATGTTGAGTTTAAGAAAAGTTACCATTCGGTGACAACAATGCTGAGTTAAGAAAAGTGAACATTCGATAAAAACATTGTTGAGTTAAGAAAGGTGATCATTCGACGACAGCAATTTTGACTTAAGACATGTTCACTGTACAAACTCATGGGTCAAGAAGAGATAAATTTACAGAGAACACGGCAAGTTACAATATACAGTCTACGGGACAGTGCGGAGTTCAGAGAAAGACGATCATTCTATGAGACAAAGATGGCTGTAAAAAAGATACGCACATCCTACAAGGACAACGCTGGGTCAAACAGGTTGGTCATTCTATACATAAGCATTCTTCTACACTGATCTTTATGAGTCAAATACAGTATTGCTGAAGACAGGTTATTACTCGGATTTCGACAGGTGAAACAACTATTTTCTGAGGACTTGATAGAAATTACTAGACGTCAAAGCCAGCTGCTATTCCTGATGCTGATTTCAATCACGCCGGACTTTATGTACAGGAAAGCTGCTTACATTCTCGTTAATCTTGGTAATCTGCGAAATGGGTTGAGATTTTCTATGCCTGGACAACGAATCTCAACTTTGACACTGATTGTGCGGCATAGGGATTAGGCGACACTTCAGTCGTCATTGACAAGACTTGCTGCTCTGTGTAGTGCTCGTTAACCACGTCTTTCTTTGCACCCGTATCAAGACTGCCGATGTCGTGTTCACCCGTATCAAGACTGCCGATGTCGTGTTCACCCGTATCAAGACTGTCGATGTCGTGTTCACCCGTATCAAGACTCCCGATGTCGTGTTCACCCGTATCAAGACTGTCGATGTCGTGTTCACCCGTATCAAGACTGCCGATGTCGTGTTCACCCGTATCAAGACTGCCGATGTCGTGTTCACCCGTATCAAGACTGCCGATGTCGTGTTCACCCGTATCAAGACTGTCGATGTCGTGTTCACCCGTATCAAGACTGTCGATGTCGTGTTCACTTGTAACAAGGCTGTGGAAGTCGTGTTCACTGATGCTGCTGTTTTCACTTGTAGCCAGGTTGTCGATATCGTGTTCTCGTGTAGCAAGGCTGTTGAACTTGTGTTCACTTGTAGCAAGATTGTTTTCGATGTTGCGTTCTCTTGTAGCAAGGATGTGGAAGTTGTTTTCGCTTGTAACAAGGCTGTGGAAATCGTGTTCACTGATTATGCTGTTTTCACTTGTAGTCAGGTTGTTGATATGGTGTTCTAGCAGGCTGTGGAAGTTGTGTTCACTTGTAGCAAGATTGTAAGGCTGTTGATGTATTCATGTTTGTGTTGTATTTATTATAATTGACCACACGCACGCACGCACGCACGCACACACACACACACACACACACACACACACAAAGAGCTTCAACGTCATTTATGGCATAACATTAGTGTTCAAAGTAAAAGAACACAATGTATATGAGAAAGAGACGTCAAAGATGATGATGATGATGATGATGATGATGCAATTAACAGCACAACAGTACTACTACTACTACTTCTATAAACCATCATCATAATCATTAAATAAAAGAGCCTTTTGACTTAAAGTTTTGAAAAAATTCAGTAATTATCTAACAACTACAAATAATAAGAACAATGAAAATTCAAACTTGTACCATTAAAAACTAAATCGCAATAAAACAAATAAACATAGCAATAAAACAAATAAACATAGCAATAAAACAAATAAACACAGCAATAAAGCAAATAAACACAGCAATAAAACAAATAAACACAGCAATAAAACAAATAAACACAGCAATAAAACAAATAAACACAGCAATAAAACAAATAAACACAGCAATAAAACAAATAAACACAGCAATAAAACAAATAAACACAGCAATAAAACAAATAAACACAGCAATAAAACAAATAAACACAGCAATAAAACAAATAAACACAGCAATAAAGCAAATAAACGAAATTAGAACTCAGCTTCAAGACAGGCTGTGGCCAGTCTTCAAACACTGGGAAGATTTCAAGGGAAGTTACGCGCCTAACATTCCGCTCTAAGTTTGAGGATGACGGGCCGTTACTTCATGACACTGAGCCACGTTAATGACCTTCCCGTTCCAGGTTACACCGCACGACATCTTTTGTTAAGTTAAATCGTGTAATTTACCTGACCCACCTGTTGCTTTAAAGTTTACACCAGGGACGGGCAACATACGGCCCGCGGGCCGGGTCCGGCCCGCAACGGGATTTTGACCGGCCCGCTGAGTGTTTCTGGCCGTACATGGTAATGTGGCCCGCGTCCACATCCCGCCGCAATCTCCCACTACTTTCTTACTGCGTCGCAGTTAATAGTGACTATTAGTTATTCTTTGATTGTTTTCGGTTAGATTTAGAATTTACAATAAATTTTTTATCATGGATTTTGCCAAGAAACATAAAGTTGACAGGAGTGTAGCCATTTAACAAAGATTGGATGCCTAAGTACTTTTTCAAGCAGAAGTCAGAAGTCGGCAAGAAAGCAGTATGTTTGCTGTGCAGTGAAAGTGTTGCCATGTTGAAAGAGTACATTAGCCGCCATTATGTGATGAAACATGCAGGCTATGGCAGTACTTTATCAGCAGCGGAACGGCAAACAAAAGCAACAGAACTGAACAGAAAACTTGTAAAGCAGCAGAATGTATTCGGAAAAGCCAAAGTAGCCCAGAAAGCTGCTACTCATGCCAGCTTTGTGGTCCATACAACAGTGCTAAGCACAATAAATCGTTCTGTGATGGTGAATTTGTCAAAAAGTGCATGCTCGATGTAGCTGATCAAGTCTGTCCAGAACACAGAAAGAAGTCTGAAGAAGTCAGTTTATCGAGAAGAACTGTGGCTCAACTCAGAAAATCAGAATGGCTGTCAGATCTGGCGTTTGCAGTTGATCTCTTTGAACATATGAATGAATTGAACACCAGACTTCAAGGGAAGGGCACTTTTGCCCACGAAATGTACTCAACAGTGAAGGCATTCAAGGTGAAGCTAAAACTGTTTTCTCGCCAGCTCAGTCAGAATATCACAACACACTTTCCAACACTCGAAACTATGGCACCCCAGATGATGTCAACTGAGTACACCAATATGATATCTGCACTAGACAATGAATTTTCTCGTCGTTTTGCGGACTTCCAGAAACTTGCTGCTGAGTTTGATATCTTGTCATCACCGTTTACAACTGACTTTGAAAAGGCGTCAGATGCTCTACAGCTGGAACTGATTGATCTGCAGTGTGACTCTACCCTGAAAGAGAAATTCCAATCTGAAAGCATTGACACATTTTATGCGTCACTGAATGAGTCCAAGTTTGCCAACCTGAGATAGATGGCCATGAAACTACTTGTTCTGTTCGGGTCTACATACATTTGCGAACAAACTTTTTCGACCATGAACATTAACAAGACAAAGCTGCGTTCCAATCTAACTGATGTTTACGTGCAGTCTTTACTGTGAATTTCTACGTCCGACATGCAGCCAGAGTTCAAACAACTTGTTGAAAACTTTGATCGACCACAGATGTCTCATTGACTTCAGCAGCTATTGAAGTACATTACGTTAAATTCATTAAATACTGTTTTTGGTCTCTATGCTTTAATGTTTACAAGTTTAAAGTTTACATTAAATACGATTTATTCCTTGCATAGGTGGATAAATACGCGATTAAGGTATTGATTTAGTAATCCGGCCCGCCAAGGGCTTCATTTTCTCATACCCGGCCCGCCGACTGAAGAAGTTGCCCACCCCTGGTTTACACCATCAGCGTTAGGGAAAGCGAGAATCCAGGATTGATTGAGGAGAAGAGACACCATTATTTACTTTAAGAATTAATTCCAGTTAACATTAGATAGATAGATAGATAGATAGATAGATAGGAAATTTTTAAAAAAGTGTCCAAGCATTAATTACACTGTCTGATGAGCACAATATAGAACAGGTTTCATCTCTCCTACTTCGCGTTCGTGCATGTGTGCGTGCGTGTGTGCGTGCGCGCGCGCGTGTGTGTGTGTGTGTGTGTGTATGTGTGTGTATGTGTGTGTGTGTGTGTGTGTGTGTGTGTGTGTGTGTGTGTGTGTGTGCATATGCATGTGGGATTGAGGGTATATGTGTGTGTCCATTGTTACGAACCTAAGGATTTAAGTGGAATGTGAACTCTCGTGTTGTATATACATTTTTCGTCCCTACTCCTATTCCCCCATGCACTCAGGAGGTCTGTTCCCTGTTAACATTCTGTCTCTGCTATACAGTGAGGCTCCTGCCGCCTCACCACTGCCCAGGGTTTCCCGAAGTCCGAGGGCTATCCACCTAAAGTAATGCCTGGGATGACCAGCTAAATGCCCAAACTTTAATCAGTTAAAATAAAATAACAGACAAATTTATAAACAAAATTACCCACCCACCAGCTATATTAATCTCATCAAAATCCAACAGTTGAACGGAGCGCCACCAAAGGCGGGAACATCTTCGGATGAAAACCTTAAAGCCCGCTCAGGCACGAGAGAAGTTAAAGTAACAACAACAAACAGTTAAAAGCAATAAATACCTAGAAAATAAAATACGAGAAATAAATAAATAACACCAATACCAACTTCCTGCAGTAGACATGGTCTCCAAAAAAAAAAAAAAAAAAAAAAAAACAACTCAAAACCAGTCCACTCCACCCCCCAATCTCCAGAGCGAAATCGGTTCCGGCCGGAAGCGCATACTCCCCAAACTTTCAGTCAAAGACTGTCACGGGACCGACCAAGCTTACCCGTGCGCTTGACAGGTAGTGACTTAAGTGGAATAAATAAAAAGTAAGGCGTTTGGCAAGTGTTATGAACCCGTCGCTTCTCACCACTACCGCTCTGGGCACAGGAAAAAAAAAGTGCTGTTGACATCAAAAGGGGACATAACTCACTAACGATCTGACCGGCTCTGTAACAAGGACTGAAAGGTCGTCAAAAGCTCAATCTCCAGCAGTACTTTTATGACTGTTAGTGTTACGCGTTAATGCTAAGCACCCTTCCGATTACACACCGATTAAATTCCATAAACTCAGCTGAAAGTAGAGTGACTTTAATATCCACCCCCCCAAAAAAATTAAAAATTATTTACAATAATCCTTTCTTGTCTTTACAAGAAATTCTAATTGATATAACTGCCATTCTCATTTATTTGTGATGACAGACAGAACTACTAGACCATGAGTGTTAAGTGATGACAGACAGAACTACTAGACCATGAGTGCTAAGTGATGACAGACAGTACTAGACTATGAGTGCTAAGTGATGACATACAGAACTACTAAACTATGAGTGCTAAGTGACGAGAGACGATGACTACTAGACTATGAGTGTAGGGCGGCGAGAGATTAGGACTACAAGACTATAAGTGTAGAATGACGCATGATGGAAATAGAATGACGTCATCATAGCATTTAAAAGTTGACACCCACAGGAAATCGTATTGAAGAAAACAAGCGAAATAATGAAACTAAAGTGAAAATGTAAATGCACAAATTATGAATAACTGCCCTTTCTTTGAGAAGTCTAGATCAGGCCTCCATAAAGACTAGTGGTTATCAATTGTTTAGTGCTCACGCCACATTTGTCTGTTCCCAACGCCAGTTCTCGATTGGATGATAGATAGATAGATAGATAGATAGATAGATAGATAGATAGATAGATAGACAGACAGACAGATAGATGGATACACAGATAGATAGATAGATAGATAGACAGACAGACAGACAGACAGACAGACAGACAGATAGATAGATAGACAGACAGACAGATAGATGGATACACAGATAGATAGATAGATAGATAGATAGATAGATAGATAGATAGATAGATAGATAGATAGATAGATAGATAGATAGATAGATAGATAGATAGATAGATAGAATCACACAGGGTTGATTTTGTTAATAAATAAAGAAATAGAATTTATAAACAATATAAATTATCTACATACTTCACAAAGCAATTCAACATTTGATCAAATACAAGTAAGGACGTACACAACACATGCACACAAAGACAACTATATATATATCCTGTATTTTTAAGTCTAATAGTTCATTCATCATTTGTCTATAGCTGGTGGCTCTCACAGCTTAACTATCTATAGCACTTCACATTGTTCACCAGTCCTATGGCATAGTGACGAACACGAAACAATCTGACATCACAGAAGTAAAGAAAGCTTAGGCAGTTTGTTTATAAACATCACGTGATCTTTGAACACGTGATGTCAGAGACAAAGTATTAAGTTCTTGGCTGCTCGCATGGTAGACTCACGTCACTGTTGAAAAAAAATAAAATCAATCTTCAAGATGTAGGATACTTGAGAAGCGACGGGTAAAAACATCCACAGAAGAACCAAAAAGAAAGGAAACATATGGAAGTAATGGCAGTGGACTCTGAACAAGAACAAGGAATCCTTGCTGGTCTGATATTAACTGACTCTCTCTTGAACAACTCATCAGATTTTATTTTACAATTATAGAATACACTTATAGGCCGCTTACAACGCAGTATAACTGTTTACCTGTAAGCTGGATGAACATTGCTAAGATATGTCATTGTCACAATACACAGGTTATGCATGAACAACATTTACAATGCAGTAGATCTGCACTTAGACTAAACAGTTCAAAAGCATAGATAAAATTCACAATTTAATATGCACAAATCAACGACCATCAAATTCCAATTACACTGTCCAATCACTGCCAAACTTCACACAAGCCCGAACTTGTCAAACCACTTGTCATAATGATTGCAAGACGTCTGATCACTGCCAAACTTCACACAAACCCGAACTTGTCAAACTACTTGTCATAATGATTGCAAGATGTCTGATCACTGCCAAACTTCACACAAACCCGAACTTGTCAAACCACTTGTCATAATGATTGCAAGACGTCTGATCACTGCCAAACTTCACACAAACCCGAACTTGTCAAACTACTTGTCATAATGATTGCAAGATGTCTGATCACTGCCAAACTTCACACAAACCCGAACTTGTCAAACTACTTGTCATAATGATTGCAAGATGTCTGATCACTGCCAAACTTCACACAAACCCGAACTTGTCAAACTACTTGTCATAATGATTGCAAGATGTCTGATCACTGTGTATAAAATATGGCGCGGTTGGAAGGGTGGAATCCAATACAAACAAAGCCAGATTTATATGATTTTGATTTGTATGAGAGGCCGTAACATGACCTTCTTAACGCTCAATGGTACGTTAATGACGAAATAACTGTCTCTCCCCCTCCCCCCATTGCATTCAAATGTAACTTTTATTTAAAATTTAAAGTGTTTGTGTGATGTATATATTGCCTCTCGCAGTTTAACAAGAGTTGGAAAATAAATCACACCAAACCGACAGGACTTCCATCCAGTGAACAAAGAACCGCCCTGGGGACACTTAATGAAAGTTTTTAAAAGATATATTTCATAATCCTTGCTTATGACAGGCAATGAATTTAAATTTTAAAATACTTTCTAGACACATAATTTTTTGTAAGTTGTATTCATACATAGGCGGGTTGAACATAGATAGATAGATAGATAGATAGATAGATAGATAGATAGATAGATAGATAGATAGAAGGTTTCACAATGACTGTCAAAGTCTGTGAATGAATATTTTGTTTTTTACACATAAAACCTTAATGACGTCATAAATGCAAATACTGCACATTTAAATTTACTAGAAAAGAAACTGGATAGCAGTACAATATAAATACAGGAAAAGAAACTGGACAGCAGTACAATATAAATACAGGAAAAGAAACTGGACAGCAGTACAATATAAATACAGGAAAAGAAACTGGACAGCAGTACAATATAAATACAGGAAAAGAAACTGGACACCAGTACAATATAAATACAGGAAAAGAAACTGGACACCAGTACAATATAAATACAGGAAAAGAAACTGGACACCAGTACAATATAAATACAGAAGTTATGTAATCTCTAAGAATATGTAAGCATTATGTATTTGTCAAATAAATGTTGAAACTATTGTAAGAGTCAGATAAGTGTTCGAAATTACTATTAGAGACTGGTAAGTACTAAAAATAACTGTGAGACAAATTAATGTTAGAAATTACTGTAAGAGACAGGTAAGTACTAAAAATAACTGTAAGAGACAGGTAAGTACTAAAAATAACTGTAAGAAATAGGTAATGCTAGAAATAACTGTAATGGATTAGCGAGTTCTAGAAATAACTTAATAGAATAATGATGCTAGAAATAACTGTAATGGAATATTAGTGTTAGAAATAACTTAATAGAATAATGATGCTAGAAATAACTGTAATGGAATATTAGTGTTAGAAATAACTTAATAGAATAATGATGCTAGAAATAACTGTGTGACGCCCACGCCACTTAGTTAATGATTATGGTTATTATTATTAAGTAATATTTCATAACTAATCACGAGTGATGAATATTTTAATTTATGTATATTTTAATTCTCTATCGGATATCCACTCGTCTCTTTCTCTTGGCTGATATGTGAGTGGTGTAAACGTTTTCTCTCTTCTACCAGATTAAAACAAACATTTATCATCACACAGTATTCCAAAGGTGGAAAACTTCTTACTAAAGGAGAAGACAAATCCGTCCTTAATCTATATTTAGTGAACCCCATCCATCCACTTCCTTCTCCAACCTAAGGTTATCAATATGTGGAAGAAGGTCAATAAATTTAACAATAAATTTATTAAATCAACAATTAAATATACATATGACCAATTCATTGAAAAAAATATCTTGACATTGATATTTCCACAAAATTACGTTCAAATAATTTTAAGTCTACTCTACTTATATCCTAAAATACAATTCCACAATAGTGGCAATACAAATTGCAGTATAGCTCTTATCCGAAAACAGAAATGGAGCTATTAGAGATAAAAAATAAAGCTACCATGTAACCTTGTATAGATGAAGCTGCAATTGTCTTTATGACGTGCTTTTTCTTTTTCTGTATCAAAGTCACAAGTTCATTGTCCACGTCAATTTCCAAGTGTTTTCTCTCCTCACACTGATACAAAGTCACAAGTTCATTGTCCACGTCAATTTCCAAGTGTTTTCTCTCCTCAGCCGATACAAAGTCACAAGTTCATTGTCCACGTCAGTTTCCAAGTGTTTTCTCTCCTCATGCCGATATAAAGTCACAAGTTCATTGTCCACGTCAATTTCCAAGTGTTTTCTCTCCTCACAAATTCATTGTCCACGTCAATTTCCAAGTGTTTTCTTTCCTCACACTGATACAAAGTCACAAGTTCATTGTCCACGTCAATTTCCAAGTGTTTTCTCTCCTCAGCCGATACAAAGTCACAAGTTCATTGTCCACGTCAGTTTCCAAGTGTTTTCTCTCCTCATGCCGATATAAAGTCACAAGTTCATTGTCCACGTCAATTTCCAAGTGTTTTCTCTCCTCACAAATTCATTGTCCACGTCAATTTCCAAGTGTTTTCTCTCCTGACGCTGATACAAAGTCACAAGTTCATTGTCCACGTCAATTTCCAAGTGTTTTCTCTCCTCACGCAGATACAAAGGATCTGCCATTATTCCCTGGAAGCCATCATGGATGCTTTTTCTGCCTGTACCAGTTTCCTCAAGCAGAATAACAAACAGCAATTTCTAGTAACTTCCTTGCAATTGAGAGAGAGAGAGAAACTGTGTAGACATAAAATTATCTGAATGTGAGTGCTTGGAATATTGATGTCAAGTAATCTATTTCTTTTTAATTGTCATAATGTATATTTGATTGTTCATTTAATAAAATTAGTGTTAAATGTATTGACCTTCTTACGAATATTGATAATCTTATGTTAGAGAAGAAAGTGGGTGGATGGTGGCTCACTAAATATTGATTAAAGTCAGATTTGTCTTCGCCTTTAGTAAGAAGTTTTCCACCTGCAGAAGGATTATGTGACTGTAAGAGAGAAAACGTTTACAGCACCTGCATGTCTGCCAAGTGATAGACGAGTGGTGTCTGTTGGAGGTTCATTAATAAATTAAATTTAGATTCTCATCACTTGTAATGTTATGAAAGATTAATTAATAATAATAATAATTTAGTGGCTTGCCCGTCACAGACTGTAAATAGAAACGGTTAGAGATTGATGACTATTTCATCTTTTTACATATATATTATATGGGTTAAATGATTAAATAGTCATCATGTGTGTGTGTGTGTGTGTACGTATTTCGAAGAACATGTATATAAAATATCACACAGATTGCACAACGAAAATAAAATTGGGAAAATAACTTACACACAAGAACAACACAAGCAAGTAAACACTCAACATCCACATGCACGCAGAGTAAAGTGCAAGTAAAATAATCTAGAACTTGTATGATGAAAACATTTGGTCTTAGAATTAGTTTACATCTATTTTCGCATGTACGAAATAATTAATTGTAGATTGTCGTACACGAAATGCTGACGTAACGTTGTACACGAAATGCTGACGTAATGTTGTACACGAAATGCTGACGTAACGTTGTACACGAAATGCTGACGTAACGTTGTACAGGTTTAAGAGACGATAGTGTGTGAAACCAAACTTTAATCCGCTTAAGAAAACCGTTATAAATGACTAGGAAATAGATTTGTTTAATCGGTTATATATAATCGGTTAATTGTGAACAATACTGACTTGTTCGTTAATGAGAAATAAATTCGCATATCTTCGTTAAACGAGAAAAAATGTTTATAAATTCATTTAACTAGCAAAATACTTACTTGATATTTAAATGAGTAGAAATGGTTTTATGTTCGTTAAAAGAGAAAAAAAATATTTACATATTCGTGTAACGAGAAAAGTGCTTACGTGTTCAAATAACAGGCTGTCAGCACAAAAATATTTCTAGCATTTGGCAAATGAAAATACTTCATGAAACACAAGAACATATCTAAATGAAAATATTTCATTAAACAAAAGAATATATTTAAATGAAGATACCTCATGAAGCAAAAGAACATATTTAAATGAGAGTACTTCATGACAAAAAGAACATATTAAATGATTATACTTAAGAACAAAATAACAGTCTGAAATGAGAATACTTCGTGAAACAAAAAGAACATTTTAAAATGAAAATACTTCATGAAAAAAAGAATATATTTAAATGAAAATACTTCATGAAACATAAGAACATTTTAAAATGAAAATACTTCATGACACAAAAGAACACTTTAAAATTCTAATTTCAAATTACGCGTGCATGATGATCAAGAGGTAAGAGATGATGAAGAAAAAATGGTTTGAATATGAAGATGATTGATGACAGATGAAGAATTGAATGAAGCAACAATCAATGTATGCAGTTTACATTTTAACCACTTCACTTATTAAATCCATCCTCCTCCTTAGGATTTAAAATCCATCACCGTACTTCACCGTCACTTACAGAAGTATAACCTGAACAGTTGTTCAAAGGTGCCACGAAACTTCTAATTCAGATTATTAGCAGTATATTGATAAACTAAGATATACAACTTAAATTTACACTTCTCTCTCACGCACGCACTCAGACACAAACGCACATACGCACACGTTTGTCAGAATACTACTCCCTTATGTCACCCTTCTTGAAATAAAAACCTACATACGATATCATACACACACACACGTGTACGTAATGTCTGATACAGCGCCCATATCCCTGCTTCTTCCACATGTCCAGGAAACTACCCACCAAACTGTTGCGTAGCTCCGCCCACCGCGCGATTACTGCCTGGCGGGTCTATAATCGCGTAACAACCTCCCCTCGCTTACGTTGAAATGGGCGGGGTTTACCGTAGCTGCCTGCTTCACAGAGGCGCGCTGGACGCGTCAAAAGTGCACGGGGATAGGGTCCGAGGCGAGCGCAATGCCAGCTTGCGCCTTGATAGCGTAGGGAGTGGGTGGTCATTGACGCACGAGAGTAGGGCGAGTGAGGTCCCCTTCGACTTCGTTACATTCATAACCGGCAGTGTCCCACGCCTGGATTTTGCCACCACACGCACACACGCACACACACAGAACTTAGAAACAGCAAATAAGAAGCTGCTTGTGAGTGAAAACGGTGGACGGCGGCATTTTGGCTCAAAGCTTGGCAAAAACGACTTTGCTGTTCCGTCTGGTCTGCAGCATAGCTGTCAACTGGCTTTCAGTGCTACTCTTCCTGACTTGCTAAACATACCAGCTTGGAATTCTGTGCCTGGGGGGAAGAAAATCCAACAACTTCACAGACGAACGTCGTCATATTCAGGACCAGCTAGCCAGGAGGTGCTTGGATTTACACTTGATCAAAAAAGAAAAAAAAAACGATAAGAAATATTTTTTTTTTAAAGTGTGGGGAAATTCAGTCATTACAAAACCCACAAACCCCGCCAACGAATCGACCAAAATGAACCAGTCGTAGTAGAAATAATGAAAACTGTCGCGTAATCGAAGGAAGTCTGCTTGAGAGGGGGACCTTTTCATGAAACCCGCTAGTGATAAAACGACCACCTGCGTATATTGACATGGACCGAGCAGGCCCGTGTTCAAGGATTTGCCATTCTTTGAATTCAGGTGAGTGTAGGTAATTCCTGTCTATAGCACCTTTCTTCCCCTTTTGTTTTGCTTCTACATTTTTTGTTGTTGTCGTTCTCTTCTACAGGACTTCGAAGTTACCTGTCGAGTAAATATTTGCATACAATACTAAGGTGCGTGTATTTTTAAGTCTGAAATTAATGTGTTTCTGGTACGAATAAACTGGACAAGTTACAAAACGATACATGCACTAGGCAGAGAAGCACGTTCTAAGAGTTTAAGATGACGCATGTAACAAGACATATCGTGATAATAGAAATGCTATCTATTATAAAAATCGCTCCAAGTATCATATCAAACATATTAAAACCTCACCATGCATATAAGTTCAGCTATTATAAGATGACTATTGCACAGAATTAAAGAAGAGTTTTTATTTAAGTAGGTCGAGGGATCTTAATTATTTTTATATGCCGTGCACTCCGTCGGCAGATTGGAGAAGCGTATGGACCTCAGAATAATGTTTTACTTTTAGGGGTCTGGGGTTTGTTTCTTTACATATATATATATATAATACAATACATAGGACTACAAAAGAACCAGTTATATTGAAATAAAATTTATCAACGTATATAAAACGCCTTGTGACGTAGCAATATATTATTAACAAATTTCTAGTGCTATGCCTGCATTCACAACTGATGGAAATGCTAAATTTCACTTAGAGGTTAATAAAAATAAAGATGTATTTTTTTTCGTCTCATCCAAGTTCACAAACCCCTTTGTAATCTGTCAGGTATCAGTACCCCAGTTTAAGAACCCCGGAATTAGATACATATTAAAAGATGATTTGCTTTAGGTCTATAACATTAAACCGTTGCGAGTTGTGTAATTAAGGCGATGCATGTTATAGAACTAAAGCGAGGCATGCCGTAATATTAAGGCGATGCCTGTAATAAGATTTAAGGCGTTACGCATTATAAGATTAGTCTTTAACTCTTAAAGTCTGATGAAATAGGTTCTAAAATGTTTTTTTTTTTTAAAAAGGTTGTATCTTTAATTGTAATAATCGTTTATGTATTTTTATTTTGTCAGTATTAGTAATTTTTGCCTCTTTAAAAAAATGAGCATTAGCAAATATTTTGAAAGTGGAAAAGCATTTAGAATTGAAGGAAATAACTGATGGTTAAAAGAGAGAGAGAGAGGGGCAGGAAGAAAGAAAGACTGACAGACAAGCTGATAGAGCAGAAAAATATTTCACGAATTTACTTTCAATTTACAGGATACTCTTCGAGTGTTGTCGGAAGAATTGCACAATTTGAAACTTGCATTGCTTTTCGAGACGAGAAGTAACCAACATTCCACATCTATCGTTATAACCATTTTTAGCGAAGAGAATTTTAAGGCGGCGATGAGGTTCGACATGGACCAAGGCGTCTTGGACTCCAGTACTGATGCCACCCACACGCTCCCCCACCCCCACCCCCATCAACACCAGCTGTCCCGAGGATACTTTCATCCTGGACTGTTAGATCTGCGGAAACCAATAGTCGTCAGCGCCTCGCCATTCCCGTATGGGATTTCCATGCCGATATCCGTTTCTCGACCCCATCTAGGGGCCAGCGGTCATAGTCATCGGTATCCCAGTGATTCTCACCCGCCGTCACCCATATCCCCCGATTCGCAACATTCCCCTACTGGTTACTACCGTCATCTTCAACGACAGCCGCACACAGAACATCGGCATAGCGACAGCGATAGCGACGATTTGAGTGTGGTTCGTGGCCACCCCTACAAAATCTTTAGCGTCGACAAAGACGAAGTAACCGCGCCCCACGCCAGTCTGGAGCAAAGCTTTGGTGCAGACGACAGCGACGTCGACGATGACCAACAGTTGGAAGTGGATTCCCCACCCCTCTCACCCCTTCCTCCTCAGTCTCGCTCTACTCCCAATCCCGGTGGGGACAGGGACAACGAGGTATCGGTGGAGAAAGAGTGTAATGGCGGTGGGGATGGGAGACCTACGATTTGCGACACCAACGCCATCAGCCGAGACGTTAACGACAACGATTTTGAGCGCGAGAACGACAAGTGCGACGACAGCATTGAGGACATGATGAGCGATTCGTTGGAGAAAGACGACGCTCAAGCCCAGCATGATGACGAAGGGGAGAGCGCAAATTCCAACAACAACGTCGACAACAAAGACCCGAAGAAAAAGTCCAACCTTGTCAAGCCACCGTACTCTTACATCGCTCTCATCACTATGTCGATATTGCAGTCGCCCCGGAAGCGACTCACTCTTTCCGGGATCTGCGAGTTCATCATGAACCGTTTTCCGTATTTCCGGGAAAAATTCCCAGCCTGGCAAAACAGCATTCGTCACAATCTCTCTCTGAACGATTGTTTTGTAAAGATACCCCGGGAGCCAGGCAACCCTGGAAAGGGAAACTACTGGACCCTAGACCCGGCCAGCGAGGACATGTTCGACAACGGCAGTTTTCTCCGCCGGAGGAAAAGATACAAGCGCATGATGCCGTCGGAGATGATGTCCCAGCCGACGGCATTCATGTCGGTTACAGACCCATACTTCCACCCCCACCACCCGTTTTATGCTGCAGCAGTGACTCATCACCCCCACCATCACCATGGAGCATCTTTCCCGGGTAGCGGACACTCAGCAGCCGCCGGACTGAACTCCTACCCGTATTTATCACCGTTGTCGCAACAACTGTCGTTACTGCACGGGGACTATGTGAGAATGTCTGCGGCGCAGCATTTGACGCACCATCATCCAGCTGTTCTCAGCATGGCGACCATGGTCGGCATAGGCAACATGGCACCACACATGGGACTTCCTGCAATATCTGCTCCTCCTGCCGCGCCCCAGAATCAGTTCATCAAGCTGGAGAACAAGCTGGAGCAGCTGAAGGAGAAGGCATGTCCCGCTGTGACCAGACCTTCGGACATGGTGTCTTCAGCAACGTGTCCATCCACCTCTTCATTATCGTCGACTGCTTCATCCACCCCACATCGGACCACCTCAGCAAAGTCAGTTTTCTCGATCGAAAACCTTATCGGGATTTCTGCCACAGCTTCCTCATCTTCATCGACAACGTCGCAAACCTCATCTGCAACAGTAGGGACTCAGCGTTTAGATAGCAGTGGTAGCGCAGGGAAGGTGTCCATTCCCTCCCCCATTCAGGCACCCGCCATCATCACCTCACCCACTTACAGACCCTCTGCACTAGTGGGCATGCACTCTATTCCCTCCCTGGCCGCTCTAAGACAAGGGGGAGGGGCGGGCGGCAGTGCATTTGCATCAAGTTTAACATTGTCCGGACTTACGGGTATGTCACCTCTTGAACTGGAAAAGTACCGACAGTACCTCCAGGCTTGTTCACTTCCGGTATGGCATCGCTAGTCACATGGCAAAGGCAAGTAGTGGGCATATGTTTGCTTTACATGTGTGTGTGTGTGTGTGTGCGCGTGCGAGATTGTAGTCCATGTATGTGTGTTTGCATGTATTTATGTATATACTGAGGCGTTGTACACGGATGTTTATTATGGCTGTTTAAGTCTGGAACCGAAAACCAAAGACAAACTCTTAACTTGTCCTGGGCTGTGCCTGGGAAGCCAGCATATAATTAGCGGGCAGAAGAAAAAAAAAGTGAGCAGATATTGATTTTTTTTTTTTATATAAACTATTTACTCACGTGTGTGTACAACTGTTGCTAGTAGTGTGCAGAATTCCGCGTACTTATTGTGAGCTAAAGTCAGCAGTTAATAGTACGAATACATGCTGAGAACTGTGATTCAGCAATCTGCTGCATGACGTACTTGCTGTGAGGTATATGAACCAATAGTTGAAGTTTTGAACTGGACTTCATTAAGCGAAATGGTGAAGCAGCATTGCATTTCAATAAGTCAGACTGATCTGAACGTTCTTATAAATACTTTTCCTTGTAAAACGCACCATGACGAATTCTTGAGTTGGAGCGTACTTTGACGTACTTATATGGAGCGTACCAAGTGAGTTAATCTATTTGCCAACATTCTATTCTGATAACCACAGTTCGACCGAACAATCTACTATAATTGCCACTCTTGTCATTCTAGTTGAACCGAACAGTGTGTTGACGATTGCTACTGTTGTCAAACAGACCCACTTCAGTAGGACAGTAACAATATTGTGAGTGCATTCGTCAAGTTGATGAAAATGATATTACTTTCTAGTTCCATTTGTTATTGTGTGTCTCACTGTGAATGATATATGTGATGAACTTAGGGACATGTGCGAATAGAAAATAAATGTTCTAAAAGTATGTTAATTAGCTTGGAGCCTTTTTTTTTTTATTTACACTTAGAGATATTTGACTAGTCTTTTATTTTTATAATTTATTTTTGTTTAGTTTCTTCATTTCTTTTATTTTGACTTTATCAGCTAAATGACTTATCAGAGAATGTCTACAAGTAGAAAACGACTTACAACAAAAAAGAAAATTACAAAAATAAATATGCAAAATGCTAAAGGACATTTAAAAAATAAATATGCAAAACGCTAGAAGACATTTAAAAAAAAAAATAAATATGCAAAAAGACTAGAAGACATTTCTAAAAAAATTAATTCATTTATAGATGAAACATATTTGGAAAAAAATATAGAATTCAATTTTACAAATTAATTAATAATAATTTTTTAATTAAATAAAAATTTTATTGTTGTAATAAATGGCACTGATATATATATATATATATATTCTGTGCGAAATTAAACTTAGATAATTTTATAATGATCATGTATCTTTCAATTAGTCTTGATAATCTTACAGTGATCATTTTTCTTTCAATTTTTCTTGAGTTTTTATTTTTAACCTTGCAAAATTAAAAATAGAAATAAGTGAATTATTGGCAAAATTAAAAATAGAAATAAAGTGAATTATTGATTATTTCGTAAAGTTGATAATAAAATTCGTGTCTCATTTAAGGCAGAGAGCGATAAATTCTCGAGGCAGTCTTCTGCAAAAAATACGGTAGTGATAGGAAGCAGATACATCTTAAGCCAAGCATTAGAAAAAAAATAATAAACACAAAGAAGTAAAAAAAAGAAATAAACAAGCGAACGCGCTCCTTTATGATCTTCAGTTTCTAGTGCAGTTATTTGAAAGACAGACAAACATAATACAAAGTAGTATTAGAGAAGAATTTCTTCATTTTCTAGAACTGTCATTTAAAAGAGAACTGGTATGTGAAGAGAATTGCTTCCATTGTTTTCTGTCTCCCCGGCTGAAGCGACATCGAAAGAATTCTTTTCACATGGGTACAATTAGTAATTAGAAAATAATTAACATAAATATTACATTATTTAGCACTGCACATTAAACATTGTGCGCAATTTAATAATAAGTTAGGCTTTGTGTGCAATTTAATAATAAGTTAGGTTTTGTGTGCAGTTTAAATAATAAGTTCTTAAGTATAATTCACAATTTTAAAATAGGTTTTTAAACATCGTGTGCAATTTTAGAATAGGTTTTTAAACAGTGTAAGCAATTTTAAAATAGGTTTTAAGCATTATCTACATTGTATAGGATGGTAAACGCATTCGCTTTGAGGATATCGCGAAATCTATTGTTTTATGCAGGAATAAAGTGGAATAGTTCAATCACAGTCATATATGTAGGTTTCGATTTCTAAAGCAAGTTTTTTTTTTAATAAAAAAAAATTTAAAACGGTTTTTCACTTTTAATTTATTTTTCCATTGATTGTTTAGTTCTGAGTTATTTTAATTATTATTAATAAATAATGTTTGCTTATTTTAAAAAAAAAAATGCTGCTGATTCTACAAACAAGTGAAAAGTTACTCCACAGGTACTTATGCTAATGTAGGTCAGAAAAGGGAACCTGAGGTGGGTGTCAAGAGGAAAATAGTAAGTTTAGGACAAGAGATACAAACAGCAAGTAACCAAGAGCCTCCTTTACTCCTCAAACCAGTCTCACTATAGTTCAATTCGCACTATAGTTCAAGTCTCACTATAGTTCAAGTCTCAGTATAGTTCTTGTCTCACAGACGCCGTTGTTTCAAGAAAGATCTTTTCAATTTCATTCTCCCGTAAAGTCACGTCATTCCGTGAAATGTAATATAACACTTTAGCTACAACGACAAACAAAATCAATTAAAATGTTGTATTAAATTTTTTTTAATTCATTACACTGTAACACGTCAAAGGGTCGAAGAGGTTTTTCTTTTCAAATTAACATTTTACATTTTAAAAGTTATATCACATCAAAAGTAGATACAAGAATTATTTGCGTTTACAAGTAGGAATAAGAGCTAGGTATTATTATACAAACATCGAATAAAATAGTAAATCTTTTTATCTGAGAATTTAGCGACTGTTATAAAAAATAAATTAAGAACACATCTTTATTATTATTGAACTTTTACACAGCTACATTTATAAACAAAATCACAAAGCAACTGTTATATATAAACGTGTGTATTACCAAAGCACCATAAACAACCGAAAGCAGTTATTGATAAATTGATTATTAATGGAGTTTGTATTTTTTTTCTTTTCTTGTTATCTTGTGCCATCCAAAGTAGATACAAGTACTATTTGTGTTTTCAAGTATAATTTAAAATAAGAGCAATACTATAAATATCTTACAAAGCGACAAATCTGATGATCACAAAAATTTTTACGGTTATTTCAAAAATAAATTAATACACAAAACTAATCAATACTACTAATAATAAACTGCTTCTCGGTGTAAATTATAATCACCACCATCACCAAACCCCGTTATATAAAGACGCCTGCATTACAGAGTACACCAATATAAGACCCACCGCACTCACGTACATATTCTAACAAGTCAATTACTGTGTGCATTTAGAAATTGGTGTGTGTCTGAGGAACTTCATGGTAAAATTAACAAAAGTATCCTTAATATGTAAATCATTTATTTTATGAAGGAAATAAGGTATTTACACTGTAATTGCTTGGGAACGTACGTGTGTATGATGCTCCCATTCGTCACCTATCATAATCATTTATCTCCCCTTCTAGCAGTGATTTGAAGCTAAGTCCAGACTTATAATTATGTCCTTTACTACCATGACTCTCCATCCCCGACACAAACACACACACGCGCGCGCGCGCGCACACACACACACAACACACACACACACGCGCACACACATACACATACACATTTCCTTTCCTTCATTTCCCTACTTGTTTTCTACTTAGAACAAAGATTTAAATAAACTATAAACATACTTGAGCGTTGTTAATTAATATTTGACTTGCTAACATAAATATCACCTTCTATAGCGCGTGCAGACGCCAGTCAGAAAATGAAACGCATGTTAGGAACGTAAATGTCATTTTTCACCAGACTTTTTGTATCACAGTATTTGATCATTTCACCAGACTTTTCGTATCATAGCATTTGATCATTTCACCAGACTTTTCGTATCATAGTATTTGATCATTTCACCAGACTTTTTGTATCACAGTATTTGATCATTTCACCAGACTTTTCGTATCATAGCATTTGATTATTTCACCAGACTTTTCGTATCATAGTATTTGATCATTTCACCAGACTTTTTGTATCATAGTATTTGATCATTTCACCAGACTTTTCGTATCACAGCGTGTGATCATTTCACCAGACTTTTTGTATCACAGCGTGTGATCATTTTTGCAGATGGTTTCAATTAAAAATATTAAATAAGAAAGTTCATTCAAATCTACTGTTTTCAAAATCATTCTTACAACAACGTTAGATAAGTCCATAACTTTAAATCAGTATGTTAGGAAGGTCTGTAGCTGTTAACTGTAAAACTGGACTTCAAAATTTAATATTTTTTTTAACCAAAAATTATTATTAAAGCTACTAATATTTCTGCTTTATCTCTAATTACAGTAGTAATAGTAATAATAATAATAATAATTGTTTGATGGACTTGTTGATGTAATTTACACCTGGTCGGGGATGTGTTATGTGAAGCAGACAGGAGGAATATTTTATAACTGCCAGATATTGAATCTCAACTTGTTACAACCCACTCGTGTCTTCCAACCCATATTTCACTTTTCCGTTTTTTCGGGTAGCGACACCCCCCCTCGCCCCTTCCAAGTTCTTTTATCATTGAGAAAAGCAATTTATATCGACACTCAAATTTCGTTCATCTAGACGATGTACCTAGTAATGACTGGGTATTTTAAAAATTTCGTTTATCTAGACTGTTAGTAAATAGTAATGACTGGGTACTTTAAAAATGTTATCGTAACCTAGCCTGTCAAAATCACTATGATTCTATAGTAATGTTGAGTGCTATACAGTGCACACTGTGACTGTCATTGTAATATTTTATGACACTGGTAATATTACATTAATACTGATAGGCATACAAAATGAATTTTGACACTATACTATTATTACAGTAAATCTAAGGGCTTAGATAGTTAACCATGAAATCAAAATTTTTCCTCACAAATGAGAAATAGTACAGTTCTATATATCTGTTGACATGTGTAAAGTCATAATCCTACGGTTCTCTATTTTCTTACAGACTAAAAGACTACTTTTTACAGTTCTATATTTACTTACAAAATAAACCAACTTATTGTTACAGTTCTGTATTTACTGACGGAATAAAGAGACTTAGTTTTACAGTTCTGTATTTACTGACAGAATAAACAGACTTAGTTTTACAGTTCTGTATTTACTGACAGAATAAAGAGACTTAGTTTTACAGTTCTGTATTTACTGACAGAATAAACAGACTTAGTTTTACAGTTCTGATTTACTGACAGAATAAACAGATTTAGTTTTACAGTGCTGTATTTACTGACAGAATGCAATAGACGTATTCATACAGGTCTGATATTACTGATTGTAACAGAATCTTTACAGTGCAATTTTTACAAAACAAACTTCAGCAAACATGCGCTACCTAATCTCACAGTGTAAAGAAAATAATAGGAAAATTGATTAAACTTCTTTATAGTTTTTCTTACATGTCAGTTTGAATGATGGAGATGTCCCCTCTTTCAAGGTCGTTTTTACATTAATTTTATTTTTTTTATCTCTGGAAGAAAAACGCAATGTACGTCATAATTCTTTGAGTTAAACCTTTTTACGATATCCCGTTTCAAGGCCGTTTTCCATTTGCATGATAACTTGTCTTTGAATAACGTATCTTTACGTCAACTCTGAAAATAAAGTTAAAGAAATATAATATATAGTCATATGTAGGTGATATACAGAGTAAATTTATAATTAGGCTAGTGATTTATTTTGACGTTTATTAAGTATTGCATTGCACTCCGGTATAAATTCATCCAGCTTTATTAACAAAAGAATGTGATGCATTATCTCCACTTAGTTCCCTGTGTTAAGACCATGTTTGGTAATTAGACTGACCAAATTAATTTAAGTTTATCGTCCATTTTCGACGTTAGGTCATGTCACTGACGGACACCAAATGCAATTGGAGAATTTCTGAATTTTTGAGTCCTTATGAAGGAAGATATAATTAGAGAAGTGCTTATCGAAATGTGTCGTTTTTCCTAATGACTTTTCCAAAAAAAAGTATAAATCAACTGCACTGGCCTGTTAATAAACAGAAAGTATGTATAGACTTAAAAACCTAACTAGCAAATCGTCTTTAATGTTATACTGTGAGGCATTATTTTTTTAAGGTGGACTTTTGTAACTAGAACACTAGTAGAGTTACTGCGTTAGTGTTTTCTTGTGCTGGTGTGTTGTTTGTGTGTATTGACAGTAGTTGTAACCTTTAATATGTTTCAATCAAGATGATTCCACACCCCCCCCCACCAAACTCATAGTAGTGACGCGCGGCGAAAGAAAACTGTGATTAGTAGTGTTATTTTTGTGACTTCTGAGAGTGCTACGTCTGTAGCCAGAGGGTCAGACATTATATGCTGAGGATCTAAGAGTGTGGCATATTACGGATAATGAATGTACAATTATGGAAATAAATGTCGTCAATTTCTTTACCTTGTTTCTTTCTATTTCAGTATTGTATTTTTCAAGTGCATGTACTGTCCACACAACACACGCACGCATATACACAAAAACATAGCCCTTTACACACACACGCACGCACACGCACACAAACATGCACACAAAACAGCCCTTCTCACACACGCGCACACACACACAGACATACAGAAAAAATAACCCTTCATTTGCGCACGCACACACACATGCACTCAAAACAACTCTACACTCGCGCGCGCACACACATACAGACATAAACACAAAAATAACCCTTTACGCATGCACGCACGCACACACACACACACACATACAGACATACGTATACACACATACAAATATGCACATACCTACGCGCGTACACACACACACACACATACAGACATACGTATACACACATACATATATGCACATACTACGCGCGCTCACACACACACATTTAGACTTACATTTCTATATAAACATGTCCACAGACACATAACCATGCACACACATACCTACACACGCACACACACATACAGACATAAGTATACACACATACATATTTGCACATACCTACACGTGCACACACACACACATACAGACATACGTATACACACATATATATATATATGCACATACTACACGCGCTCACACACACACACATTTAGACTTACATTTCTATATAAACATGTTCACAGACACAACCATGCACACACAGGCCTACACACGCACAAAGACGCACGCACATAATCACTTACTCACACATAAATACGTCAACACAAGCAAACACAGACCTACACACGCACAAAGACGCACGCACATAATCACTTACTCACACATAAATACGTCAACACAAGCAAACACAGACCTACACACGCACATAATCACTTACTCACACATAAATACGTCAACACAAGCAAACACAATACCTTCATTCAATTGAAGTTGTTTATCAAGTCAGAACTGTGTTTCATATATAAACAAGCTCAGCACACCTTTGTTCCATTTCAAACAAATATTTCTTTATATGATCAAATTTTAGTAATGCGAACTAATATTTACCTGTTTTCTTTCTTATTATTTCTCGCATCATATATACTTATCGTTGAAAGCAATAACAGAAATTTAGTAGAACTATAGCAACAGTATTCAGTAGCTATTAGAATAGTAGCAACAACAACAGCAATCACATCACACCACCACCACTGCCACTCACGCCCACCCCCACCCAATAATAATAAGAAGTAGTAGAAGACGAAATGGACCACCATTGACAATCACAGCTACTAGTACCCACGTTTCTTAAATTTAGTGTTGCTTCTTCTTTTCTTACATTTCCTTTCAGTTGTGTCCTGTAATAAGTGGACACATACGGAGGACAGTCAAAATAAAATCATGCTTATATTTAATCGTGACGTGCTTTATGATTTTTCTTGTAGAATGTCAAACTGAAAAAAAAAAACAAATATCAACAGAAATTTGACAGTGAAATTTTAAAAAATTACATATTAACAGAAATTTAAAATTGCAATTACAAAAATAACACTTAGAAATTTAATAGAAATTTAACAGCGAAATTATAAAAATAACACTTAGTCAAATATTAACAGAAATTTAACATTGAAATTATAAAGATAACACTTATGCAAATATTAACAAAAATTTAAGAGTGAAGTTGTGAAAAATTAACAAAAATTTAGCAGTAAAAGTGTAACAAAATAACTCTTAATTAAATATTAATAGAAGTATAAGTCTAAGAGTATTTCAAAATAACACTTAATTACAGAGATATAAACAGAGAAAGTATTACAAAATAACAATTACAGAGATATAACAAAATATTACGAAATAACACTTTGTCAAATATTACTAAAATATTACAAAAGTTTAATAAGTCATATATTACTAAAACATTACAAAATAAAATGTAGTCATTTTATTAAATTTAACAGAGAAAAAATTACATTATTTAACTCTGTCAAATTTATTGGATTTAAGAGTCAACGGATTATATATAATATAGTGCATATGGTCAAATATTTAAAGGTAAAAAAAATTACATTATAATGTATAATCAAATGTTGAATTTAAGAGTAAAAGAATTAGAATATTATATATTTTCAAATATTACTGCATTGAAAGGTAAAAGAATTTCAGTATGGCATGTAGTCAGTTATTATTGAATTTAATAACAACAGAAAGACCACATAAAATTTAATCAAATATTTCCTCATTTTATTCAATAGAATTATAGCATACTGTTAAATATTAATAGATTTAACTGTAAAAGTATTACCAAAATAATATGTAGTTAGATATTGCTGTCAAATATTAATAGATTTAACTGTAGAAGTGTTACCAAAATAATATGTAGTTATATATTGCTAAATTTACATTAAACAATTTCACCTTAACGCTTTGCCAAATGTGACTAAATTTATTTTTAAAAATAGTAAAATATAACAAGTAGTCTGATTTCACCAATCAAAACAAATATAACAATTAGTCTGATCTCACCAATCAAAACAAATATAACAATTAGTCTGATCTCACCAATCAAAACAAATATAACAATTAGTCTGATCTCACCAATCAAAACATATATAGCAATACAACTCTTAGTCCAACGATGCCGGATTTCGCAAGAACAAGTTTTATAACTGTCATTTGAAAATAACTCATAACTTTGCAATACACGTTGTATCTAGTGGTATTCATATTTCTATTCTTGGCCCATTTTACACATCACACAAATGTTTTCGTCATATTTCACATACTGAGTGCTTGTCTCCCT